>JAITYX010000018.1:0-2400000 GCA_021018815.1 Talinum fruticosum
CCACGTCATGCCAGGGTCAGTCTCCGAGTCTGTAATGAACTCGTAAATAGAACACGGAGAATTTACGTGGAAACCCTCCTGGGGCAGAAAACCACGGCCCGTGTCAATCCAGACACGAAGTCAAATCCACTATTTTGAGTCCACAAAATACCGTGAACTTGACGTAACCCGAGTTGCTCCCTTAGACAACTCTATACAAGTTTTCCTAGACTCGTAAATTCCCTTATCTCGATCTAGTACTTCCTAGCTGAGATAACCCTTACAGCTAGGGACAACTAAGCTGAGTTAACCCTTACGACTTAGTCAAGGGACCTTACAAAGAATGTAAGAAGTGTTTGTAATCGAGTACAAGACCTTACAACTCAAAAAGTAATGAATTACAGAGTGGGAGTTGTAAGTTGAAGATTGAAAGTAAATACAATAACTTTGTTCAAGTTGGAGTATTGACAATATGTTCGGCAACCTTCAAGTCTTGTGAAGTGGCTTCTATTTATAGATAACCCAGCAGAGTAGCCGTTATCTTCATCTCGCTGACAGAGAGTCCTCTCGTGACCGTTGTGAAAGACTTTCCGAGTCACTCGTAAAGTATCCGTTGAAATATGGACGTTGGACAACGGTTTAACTCTCTTGGAAGTCCCAAAACCATCGGTTGTGTCTTGAAAAATGAGGTGGAAACCACCGTTAGGCTTGGCGTTCCAGCTTTTCCGGATATGGAAGCGCATGGCTTCCGACACAATCTTCCGGGACTAGAGCAGGGAAGGTGAAAAGCCATATCTCGCTAGTGATTTGACGTTCAAGCTTCGGCTACTTTTGTAGTTTGAAAAGATATCCTCGATTGAATAACCTACAAAAGTAAAACACCTTCGGTTCTCAAAGTATAAAATACTTTGGTCCAAGGTTAGACACGGATAATAATATAATCAAGAAAATTAACCAACAGATTATCCGAGTCGAAAAGAAATGGAATATTCCGAGTCTAATATCCATGATACTCGAGTTCCATAAGACTTAGTCTTAGGTAAAGAATCAAGTTCCATAACGAATATCGAGTGGGAAATACTTGATGTAGACTAAGCACGAAAAGAACTACGAATGCCGACTTTGCAAACAATAGAGTAGATAACCACAAGTCGATTCTCGAGTGAGAGTGGACTCGGAATAAAGAACAAGTTTTCCGAGTCGCTAACCGAAAAGCGATTAAAGAGATAAGTGAAGGCCGAATCGCATAGAAAAGATACTATTTCACTCAAGTAAGTTTCTAAGACACAGAGAATGCCTTGGAATCAAAACACTATATGAATGACATCGTTATACTCGATTCCTTTTGCATGACTCGGAAAGATATAGAGCGAGTGTCCGAGTCTTCAAATGACATCGTAGCTTGTAGATGGAGAGAAAAAGAGAGAAGGAAGAGAGAGAAAGATAGCCCAACGACCGGCGATTATGTTCCAGCCGCGAGTCTATGGTGGCGATATGGTGGCTGGTGAGGTGGTGCTCGGGGAAGGCGATTGGCAAAGAAGGTGGAGAGAGGGCTGAGTTTGGACGGGAGCATATTGGTTCTAGAGCAGTTCACATGTTGCTTGAGAAGATTGGGCAAGTCACGTGAATAATTTAAGACCCACCCATATCGCAGCCATTGGATTAAATTTGGACACTTGAGATTAAGTTCTCATATTATGAGTAGGGTGGTTCCATATGAACATATATATATATATATATATATATATATATATATATATATATATATATATAGAATTGAATTGGGAATCCCTCTTGGTTTTTGTTGTCTTGGTCACCGCGTTTATAGTAACCAATCTTATTACCTTAAATTAAATCTTTTTTTTATCTTTTCAAGTAATTGTAGTGAAAAATCAGATAAACTAAGAATATAAAAATTTGGAAAAAATCTGATAAACGTTGTTTAATTAATTTGATAAATTAAGAATATATAAATTTTTTTGATAAAAATCTGATAAACATTGTTTAAACTAAGAGTATATGATTGCTTGATTTTTGTTGTCTTGGAAACCAAGTTCATAATTTCAAATTTTATTATTACCTAAAATTTGCAAATAAATTTAGGTCAAAAATCAAATAAAGCAATTAATCAAAAAATTTTATTTATCAGATGACAAGATTGAGTTAAACTTTTCTTTTCACGACCCCTTTCCAAAAATTTCCTAATTACTCTAATCAAAATCTAACACAGATTTTTATCCAAAAAAAAAAAAAAATCTAACACGGATTCCTTTAAAAATTCTATAACAGCTTTTTTTTTTTTTTTTGGGTTTGAATAACTGGTTTGTAGAATTACAGTGAAAAATTGTTTTTTCTACGTGAGCAGTTGAAAATCGTAAGAGTGAAGAATAAATAATAAAGATCACTTACTACATGATTTAGTTGGAGGTATTATATCGTCCTAGTTTTTATTTACTCGCAATACATGAAAGAGTAAATTAATCCAACATATGAATTTTATTTTAGACAAAGTAAAATAAATTAATTGTCTTTAAATACAAAGGAAAACCGAAAAATTAAAAACATAATCTAGTATTTTAGAAGTGACTTTTCTTATTTAAGTGCTATTAAACTTGACCCAATATTACATTAACAATATTTCGTGATGATAGAGTGAAAAATTATGTATGGAACTATGATATGATAAAAAGTACATCAATCAAGTAATAACAAAGTCAAAACAATAAAAACTATAAAATAAAATTTCTTTGGTGAAAAAAAGAATATATTAACAATTTCTAAAATGTGAATTTTTTAAAGCATACAATCAAAAATTTTACCACATCAAAAAAACAAATTTTCATATCATAACTCAAAAATTCACATGAGGCGGTATGATGTGAGTTGCAATATTATAATTTACAAAGTGGTAAGATTATAATATGACTGAAATGTGAGTCGTAATATCTTAATTTACAAAGCGACAAGAATGCAAATATGATTAAAAATTAAAACTAACTATCACATTTTTTTTTTTTTTTGTGTTGGGAGTACTTTTTTCAATTTTATTCTTTGCATGATTGTTAATCATAAATATTTACCAAAGGACACCCTAATTTTAGTATAAATGAAGGATATTTTAGATTAAATAAAAGTTATCCAATCATAAAAGGATATTAGTTTTGTATATAACATAGATAGATATATCCGCCAACATAGATAGATATATCCTCCTTAGATTTTATATGCCCAGTCGTTTTAAATTATTATTTACTCTCTTAAATTTGTAATGTTAACTAATTTTAAATCCTCTCAAATTACTGATATGGCATAAGTGAACAAATAATTGATGGTCACATCAGTAATTTAATTTCGAGGTTTAAAAAATTTGACACAAAAAGGGTGTTTGGTTGGAAGGAAAACATTTTCTTGAAAAATTAAGATTCTATTTTTTAGTGTTTGGCAACATAAAAATCTGAAAATATTTTTTAAGGGAAAATTTTTCCCTTGATTAGTAGAAAATAATTTACGTTAATTTTGGGCGGAAGTTAATTTTCCACCTCTACCTCAACTATCCCTCCCTCTCATCTTAACTCTAAAAACTCGGCTCATCCTCTTCTCTATCCCGACTCCCTCCCTTCTCCCACTCCTGTCACCCACCACCAACAAAGTCGCACTAGATCGCCCGGCGCCGGAGCCGTCCCTAGACCAACGCCACCGGGTGCCCTCCGGTCAACGACGCCGCCCTCTTTCCATTGACAACGCCACCCTCTCCTTTTGTTCTTAGTCTTCTTAGCTATCCGCCTCGCCCTCTTTCCTCCCTCGACCGCTGAATGTGAGGTTACGACCAACCAATGACTACGCCTGCTAGACCGGCAATTGGGTCATTCGGTTCGAGGTTCGCTTCGGGTTAGTTTGGTTTGGGTTAACTTCGGGTCGATCTTGTTCGGGTCCGGTTCGGTTTCGAGTTCGGGTCAACTTCGAGTCAATCTCGTTCGGGTTTGTTCGGCTTCGGTTCGGGTTAGCTGCGGTTCGGTTCAATTTCGGGTCAATCTCGTTCGGGTTTGTTCGGTTTCGGTTCGGGTTCGGGTTCGGGTTTGGGTTAATTTCGGATCGGGTCAACTTCGGGTCGGTTCGGTTCGGGTTGGGTCAATGTCAATTCGGGTGAGTTTCCAATATGATTTCGGGTTAACTTTAGATCGGGTTAAAATCGGGTTGGGTCACTTTCGGGCCGGGTTGATATTTGATCGTGTCGTGTCAAATTTTTTTACAAAACCTTTTTGAGTTGAAGAAAAATAAAATTTTATAAAGTTAATATATTATTAATATTAGATTTTTTTATTTTACATGTTTGTTTTTGTACGGATAAAAAATGGAACGTTGTTTATTAAAAAAAATACTAGTAACTTTTAAGAGATATAACTTATAAGTAGCAAAATTTGAATATTTGACTCTAAATTTAAAACAAGATAAACCAAGTTGATATTTCAATACGTCACATATGTATAATCTAACTCAAACTTATTGATAAGTATCAAAAACGAAATCGCAAGACAACAACAGTCCGATAGATATAAAAGTTAAGATTAACTTAATTTACTCGATGAATTGTAATTTGTAGTGAATGAATTGAACTAATGTGAACCATAATTTGACTATTAATTTCATACGATGCCAAGTCGATTTGGTCAAATTCGAACTAGTACAATTTCAACCGAACTTATCTACGAGACTAAATAAATTAATAAAATCGGAATTGCGAGATACCGACATAATAACAATACTAATAGACTAAATGTCAACGGTTCAAATTTCTAGAATGATTATATTTGATGTTAAATTTATAAAGATAATGTTAGAATAACTTAGATAAGTTCGAGTCGATACAATCTAAAATGATCTTGATAAATCAAAATAAAAACTTAATATTCATTGGCCACCACTAGGTGCCACTAGTCATAATAACCACCTAAGAAGAATATCTAGTCGAGTCAAGTCAATCGGTTATTGCTCAACTCGAAGTACTCGACTTACGATTATCATCTTGTATTATAATTTTCCAACCAATTAATTGAACTAATTTGAACATTAATCTAGAGTTAAATTTAATATCGATTTGGTCAAATTCAAACTAGTACAAATTAATAAAAACGGAGTTGCGAGATACCGAGACATGATAATGACTACTAATTTACTAAACCAAGTCTTCATCGATATTAGTTAAGTACTTAACTTATTCATGTAATGACTATACTTAATGTTAAACGGACCCGACTTAAATAAGTTTGAGTCGATATAATCCCAAATAAACTTGCTAAATCAAAGTGAAAACTAATACAATTCAAATTGAACTTATTTATACAAATTAAATTACATATTGTACACATATTTCATTATTTTTTAAATTATTTATATATTTACACATATTTCATTATTCTTTAAATTACATATATATTTACACGTTTTAGTATTCTTTAAATTATATATTTTACCTTCATTTTTCATGAACAAAATAATAACTTATTTTTTAATGTAAATTTTCTAAACGTATTCATTAAATTAAATTAAATTCTATTAATAATATCTTATAAAGTTATAATATAAAAATTTCAAGCTTTTATTTTTTTCCTCTTATTTGTTTAACAAAAATCAGAATTTTCAAATTTTTGTCAAAATTTTTGTCACAAATTACAATAAAATTTTGGAGGAAAGCTCCCTCTCTTATTTTAGATTTTTAGATTTAGTCGTAAAAAAAGGAACAAAAATAAAACAAAAAACCCAAACCCTAAGTCTTTCTTTCTCTCGCTCGTTGGCTTGGCTCTGCGGTGCCGTTGCTGCGCTTGGGTCTTCTCTCCTCCACGGTTGCACCACTTATCCTCGGCTCTCTCTCTCTGGTCTCTCGTCGACGGTCATCTCCTCCACGGTTGCACCATTTCTCCTCGGCTCTCTCTCTCTCTCTCTCTCTCTCTCTCTCTCTCTCGCGGCTCTCGACAACTTCAATATCCGTCATCGGTTTCGGCGTTGATGACTGGTTGTTTCCGGTCGGTGGCTTTGTGATTAATTCAGCCAATTTACAAGGTCAGGTTTCCAAGGGTTTATCGATTTGAATGTTATGTTAATTTCATGTTTTGACTGATTTATTGGTAATTTCCTTCAAATTGGCTTATGCTGATTTCATTTTGATGTATACTTGTATAACTTAATTTTGGTTTGATTTGTTATGGAGTCTGGTCTGATTTGGATGAGTGAATAAGTGGGTGTTTTCTTAAATGCCGGATTCAATTATTGGTCTTTGATTTGATTTAATTGGGTGTTTGTGTAAATTGTAATATGACTGGTAAATTTTATGTGAATGTCATCCTCATATTTTCATTAAAATCAATAAGTATAATATGTAGACATGCAATAAGAAATGGTATCTGACTCGCCCTTTTCTTTTCCCTTTTTTCTATTTCTATGTGTTTGAGTGAGTGTGTTTTGATACCTGTATCTGGGTGTATCAATATGCCATCTCCATACCCTGTCAAGATTTAGAGCCAGGCCCTTGTCGAAGCCTGCTTTGGAATATGTGCTATCTTGAGCAGCTATAGAGTTTTTAGATGTGGTTCGATTCTTGTGAAGTTCCTTTTATGATAGGAAATTCTATGAATGAAGTTAAAATCATAAAGATCAAGAAATAAGCACCACCACCCAATGTGGGTATTTAACAAGGTATAAGGAGATCCAAACGTTGGCGACCTTACCTTTCATGCAGAGAGAGATTCCAAGCCCAAACACCCCATAAAAAATAAAAATCAACAACTCAGCCAGGGAAAGCTGCTTCCTATGAACTCAAGTGATCCTGGGAAAAAACTTTTGATTTTTATTGAAAAAATGTTGACCAGTGAGAAGTTGAGGTTGCCCTGCTCTAAAATTCTCTCTGTTTTTGGGTTACACAGGTGTTTCTAAGAAAGAGGAAAGTAGAAAGGAGACTACACGATGGTTTTCCATTGTTATTTGTGTGCATGGTAACAATCATCAGTCTTGTGGCCGGATATGGCTTCCATGCATGACCGAAGAAGTGACTTTCGAACATCAAACCCAAGAAAATAGATTCAAGAGGATGAGGCTTTCTTTACTAGCCTTAGCTCACGAGCCTCTTTCGGTTTTTGGCAAATTTTAGGAGGTTACTTACTTTTTGTGTATATGTTAGCTTTTCCAAATGACGATATTTCTTGTAAATGACCCATCATATATCTTCTGCCCCTCCCCCTCTTGAAATGATGAAATAAGTAGTAGAATATGACACGACATGTTATCGAGTATTGGTTTGTGTGGGTGTTTTCTTAAATGTCGGATTCAATTATCGGTCATTGATTTGATTTAATTGGGTGTTTGTGTAAATTATAATATGAATGGTAAATTTTCTGTGAATGTCATCCGCATATTTTCATTAAAATCAATAAATACAATATGTAGACATGTACCTGACTATATTTATCATATTTTCATTAAATCTATGCTTAGAGGTATGCTGCAGCTGTGCCAGGGCATGGGCTCACACCAGCTATATTTATCATAAATTTTTCAGTACAACTTTGAAGTTTGCTAATTCTTAGAAGGTTCTAATAAAGGCATAATGTTACCGGCTTAGAATGAGTTGAATTCTTGTAAAGCCACTTAAGTGCTTAGTTTATCCGTTGATTTCCTTTAGTATGATTATCTCCTTGTGTTGCACTCCATTTCTATTATCATAGTTTCACATTTGTTTTCATTGATGAAGTTCCTTTCCTTTTTTCATAAAGTCTCCTGTTGATGTCCTTATAAAAAGATGGAAAATTACTTTATTATATTTTTTACATTTTAGTTATATAATTTCATTATGTTTGTTATTGCTATTACTTTTGTATATAACAAGTCTCCTGTAATTATAAGTGGCTAAGTTTTATGAACAAACTATATTGTTGCAATAACATTAGTAATTTTGATTTCTTATTTTTGTTAAACTTATTATTGCACAGTTCATAGGGAGTTATGGAATTAGATAATGATGATAACAATCCAATTGATGTCCATATTGACTTGAACGAGGAGTCAAATAATCAAGGCTGCGTGCATTCTTCCATAATTACTAATGTTGGTGAACCTAGAAGTGCGAGTATGGCAAGAGTATGCGGTAATACCTGCATCGGTGTCTACGAGATGGGAAGAAGCAAGCAACTTGTAGACATTGCGAATCAAAGACTTTTTAGCGAGACTCAAGGTATGGAACTAGCAACATGAAGAAGCATCTTGACAAGTGCAAACCATATCTAGAAGCAAAGGTTGCTCAAGAGGCTTCCGACCAACCTATGAGGTTTGATCAACAAGTTTATCGTCAATTGGTAGCTGAGGCAATCATAAGGCATGGCTATAGTTTTTCATGGGTTGAGCACCAAGGAAATAGGGAAATTCATGCATATCCGAACAACAAAGTCCTAACTATAACTAGGAATACCGCAAAAGCGATTGTCCGAAATTGCATGCTCATTTAAAAAGAAACTAAAAGATACTTTGCTTTCACTTCAGGGCGAATTTCTTTAACTTGTGATTTATGGACTTCTTGTCAAACCGAGAGATATTTGTGTTTGACTGCTCATTATGTGGATTCTAATTGGAAGTTGCATAGTAAAGTCTCGAATTTTCGTCATGTGGAACCAACCCATTCAGGCCCTATTTTGTGTGAGATTGGGTTTCATTTCGTTGGTAGAATGGGGCATTGAGCATAAGGTCTTTTCCTTAACTTTGGACAATGCATCTAGTAATGATAGAATGCAAGATGATTTGAAATTGAAACTTTTGGACAAAGGGTCTTTGTTGAGCACTTGGGGAATCATGTTCGATGTGCAGCACATATTTTAACTCTTATTGTGAAAGATGGTTTGAAGGCAATTGATGATTGTGTGGTTAAGATTAGAGAAACTGGAAAGTATATCAAAGGATCGGAGAGTAGGAAATTGCATTTTAAGGCTTGTGTGGAACGAGTTGAGATTAAGGAAACCAAAGCCTTATGGTTAGATGTTCCTATTAGATGGAATTCGACATACTTTATGCTTGATAGAGCACTTATCTATCGCAAAGCTTTTAACCACTTTTACCTCACTGATTCTTCTTATACGAGTTTTCCTTCGGATGATGAATGGGAAAGAATTGAAAGAATTCATGAACTTCTTGGTCCTTTTTGTGAAAATACTAAAATGTTCTCCGGTAGTCGGTATCCGACGACAAATTTGTACTTTGAAAATGTATGGAAGATAGATATGTTCCTAAAAGAGCAATCGGAAAGTAGGGATGAAGTGATTAAACACATGGTGCGAAATATGAAGGCAAAGTTTGACAAGTATTGGAGTGAATATACTTTGTTGTTTTCTTTTGCTACACTTCTTGATCCCTAATGCAAAAAAGTGCTTTTGAAATATTGTTATAAAAAGTTGTATGGAAGTGAAGAAGTTGCAACTTTTAAGGTGAATCAAGTGATTACTAAGTTAGAGGTTCTTCTTAGAGAGTACACCAATTGTGCTAGTCCTTCATCTAATATGGCATTAACACTATCTTCAACCGGCGTTTCCCAAAGTTTGAAATCTCCACCTTGCAAGCGAAAGTTCAACTATTTAGATGTAAGTATTTTTTTATTTACCTTATACGTTAACATTATTTATATTAATTGATTATTGAAGATATAATTGTGTTACTAATTGTAATTTTGTAGGATTTCGATAATGATGAATTTGGTGGTGATTCTTACACAAGTCAAAAGACAATGCTTGATAGATATTTGGAAGATCCTAAGATGGAGCGCAAAAGAGAGTTGAATGTTCTATCTTTTTGGAAAGAAAATTCTGAAAAGTATAAAGAACTCTCTCTTATGGCTAGTGATATATTGAGTGTGCTACTTACTACGCTTGCTTTAGAATCAACCTTTAGCATTGGTGGTAGGATTTTGAACAAATGGAAAAGCTCTTTCATTCCTGAAAATGTGGAAGCTTTGATAACTACTCGAAGTTGGTTGTATGGTTTTGATTGTAAGTGTTTTGCTTTATTTTTCCTTCTATTTATATTTTTCCTAACTAATATGTTTTTGTCCCTATTTTTATTAACATATGAGTTGTTGTTTGATGGTTTGAACTTTAGCCAATGATGAAGAGGAATTTACTGGCTCTTATGTGGATTGGATGAATGCTAAGTAGCCTAAGACAGGTACACTTCATTCAAAATAATGATCGCTAATGAAATTAATACATAACTCTTACTATTATTCGTGCTTTTTGTTTGAGTTGATTTGCTATTGTTCATTCATTCCTTTAATATTGCGAAGTTGCTAAGTTCACTATTTATATTTTATTTGATTTGTAATAAATTAAGGGTTTTTGAAGCGAAGCAAGCCATTTGCTTTTCTCCATTGATGCAGATAAGAAGAATGAAGAAAAATTATCAAGCTATTACACAACTAACTCTCTAAGTAGTAACTTTTATATGTAAAAACTAGTTACATACTATTATGAGCATGTGTAATTTTTATTAGATAATCATCATGTTATTATGTTATGTTATAGTACTTTTGTATTGATTTGTTGTGTTGTGCGTGTTGCCATTGGTGTTGTTTATGGAGATGACCTTGTTTGATTTGTTGTGTTGTGTGTGTTGTTGTTGGTGTTGTTTATGGAAATAACCATGTTTGTCATGATCAGAAATGGGAATTGATATTTTATTTGATTTTGTAATTTTCAAAAGTCCTGAGTGTTGCACTAAAAATCATGTTCACAAGTGGCATCATTGCACTAGTTTCACCTAATCAACGGTTGCTCAAAATTTGGAACGAGTGATTAAATTTATAAGAATAATGTACAATACAATATTATCAGGTCCACCACCATCCCTTGGTATGGATTTGCTTGGATAAGATTTAAGGTCGATCAAAATTGTTTGTACCATTACAAACACAAAAGTCCATCCTAAGAGACTTGCCAAAAAAATGTGGGTTGGGTCAAATTCAAATTTAGGTCGGGTCGGGTTTGGGTCACTTTTATTCGAATTCGGGTCCGATTCGATTCGGATCGTAATCGGGTCAATTATAGCTCATCCAAACAAACGAAAATGTGGGTAGAAAATAATTTTCCTTGGAAATTCATTTTCCCATAAAAAGAATTTCCTGAGAAAATATTTTCCTCCAACCAAATACACCGAAAAGATTAAGAGGTGTAAGTAACAATTTTGAAAAGATTTAGAGTATAATTTTTTAGCTAAAACCTCAAGGGAGTATATAATAATGTCTTTTGCTGAATGTTTAGCAAATAAAAGTATCAAAAAAAGTTAAATATATATGATGTGTTACTTTTTTCATACTTGACTGTATTTTAAGTTTACATTGAACTTGTTTCAAGTCATTTGAGTTGAACACTCAAGTGTATATGGTTGATTTAATCATATTTACTCTTTCAAGACATCCCCATAATATATATAAATAATAGTGTTAAATAAAGTATTTTTTTACTATCCTTTCTGAGTCAAAATTAAAATATAAGGTTGTAAATACCAATTCATGTAATGTTTTATATGATTTCTTTTTTATTGTAACATCAATTTATATTTTATCTAATTGTTTAAATTGATTTTTTTAGTAACACCAATTTATCTATTTTTTAATTGATTTCATTTGTAACACCAATTTGTCTAATTTTTTTCAATAAGATTTTCTAAATGCTTTTTTGGTAACAACGGTTCATATAAATTTTTCAATAATATTTCTTTATCTTTTGGTTTGTCCATCTTTTTAAATTGATTTATGATTTATCTATTTATCTATTTTTTATAAGATTTTTGTTTTCTTTTGTAACATCATATTATATTTTTTTAATTTATTTATTTTTTTGTAAAAAACGTTTATCTAATTTTTTATCAGATTTTTTTCAGTAATACTATCTTTTTTAATTGATTTCTTTTTATTTCAGAAGATGAATTACAGTACAGTACAGAACTGTACACCTGTTGTACTAATGCAAATATATTGATAGAAAATGTTTGTTCACATCCAATTTGAGTTTGATGAATGAATCCATTGTTGGAGTTGGTGAGGATCAACCACTACCATGCCTTCTATATCTGCAAGGCCAACCTGGCTTTGAGTCTCCACGTCCTACTGATTCTAGTGGTTGGATTGGTACATGTGATGGATATTGTTGGATCAGGCATGGTTTGTTGGAATGTCTCTATGCAGAGACTAATATCGGTTGGCTTATGATTCTTGGTTTCTTTCACTAATTACTTGGAATTATATGATGTCATTCAATCTGATTTCAGGGTACTAAAAATTATGCTCAACTCTAGCTTGAACTATACTTCTCTTGTGACGGCCTGCCCAGAAAAGCACCTCATCCGTATTGAATCAAGTTAGTGTCCTTTAATTTTTCTCTGGATTTTAAGGTGAGAGAATAAAAATGTGTAGTTTGCCATCAATTTTAATATGAGACTCACTTTATGCATACTTGACATTTTGCACCAGAGCAACAATTCAAACTCAAAAGAATAATACATATTACTACCTGTAGCAAGAGACTGTGTTCAAAGAATAATACATATATTTCTTTTCAAATGAAATGGCAATCATTTTTACAAACTTTAGCATATAAGGAATCCCTAATATGAAGCTTGTAGGCTACCTTTATGGGCATTCATGTACAATATTACAAATAAGATCAAATTTAGAAGGAAAATAAATGGCGTAAAAAGTGAAACAAAAAATATTTCCACTATAAAAATAAAGATGTGATTATGTAGTGCAACTAGGCAACGGGCCAGGTTGGGTCAGGTCAAGGTTGACTCCTTACTGTAAAGGAGTGGGGCAGGTCAACAATAGCAAGTAAATGGGCCAGTCTGGGTCATGGGTTTGCCAACCTTGACCCGCCCATGACCCGTTCAGAAAAAAATATGCCTTGATCCAGCTGGTAGGATTCTTGCTTCAGAAATTCCATCTGAAATATACCCAGCCATCATCATCACTGGCTGCAACAAAGGAGTAGGAACCTTCAGCTCTGAATTGTCTCCTAAAAGAAACTTCAAAAAATCTTACTTATACTCACAATTGACATCCTCAAAGCACAAACCATATATTTCTGCTCAAAGAATCCCCAATAAACAACATTCTCTTTCCTCTCACCATCTCCAGCATCATCCTCCCTTCAAACCTTCAACTTTAGAATACAATTTTAAAAATAAAAAAACCAATGACATGGTCAATTTCATCCATCCATGAACGATTAAGGAAAAAAAAAGATTAGGATGGAGAAAGTCAGACCTTGGAATATCACAACCATAAGGCTGCCATCGGTGCAAGTATCCGAGATCAGAGCGGCCATTGTTGAAGAAATTGAAGGTGTAATCGACATACGAGCATGACCCGAATGGGTAAAGTGGGTCATATTGAAAAATTAAGCCCAAAATTTGGCTAAATTTCAGGTACAAATCCTAATTTCACCACGATTATGACTCAATTAACAGCTCACTCCAATTTCTCATGCCCAGAAATCCGCATTAACAAGAACCCCTCGGGGATATTCTGATGCTTAAAGTGATTCTTGCCGGAGCCGAGGAATTTTCCAGAGCCGACGTGACGAAGATCGATGATGGAAGAGGAAGAGGGAAAAAGATCGATGTGGAATAAGACCGATGGTAAAGAGGAAGACGGAAGAAGAACAATCGGCAGTATCGACGAAAAAGACCTGGAAAGAGAGGGCGGAGGGAAGACTGGCGTTATTTTAGGAATAAAATGGTCATTTTTTACCCATTAATGGCCCGTTAACGACCCGCTTTTAGGTGACCCTGTAAAGGCCCGACCTTAGAAGTAATAAAATGGGATTTGACCCTTTTTTCATCGACCCTGATAGCCCATCGGGGCCCTAGCCCAATGCCCAGCTATAACTGCCACTATGAGCTTCCGTGAGATCGAATGAATGAAACAGACTGCGCATGTACAGAAGCGGTTGGACTACTCAGGTCTCGATCTCCATTGATTTCTATCTCCATTGATTCGGGTCGGCGGGGGGTGGTTAATGTACCTGTACTGGAGAGAGAGGGTGGGGAGAGAGAGAATCATGTGTAAATGGAGAGAGAGTTAAGAGGAGAAAGGGAAAGTAAATTAACAAAATTAATTCATGATTAAGATTTAATTTGTAATAGGGTTCTAAATAAATTTAGCCTCTAAAATTAATGAGGAGTCAAAGGAACTCTTTTATTGTATGTTTACTAGTCAAGAATCGCACATTATCTCGGATCTAACTATTTAAATAAACATATGATACATTAAATATATAAAATAGTAAAAATAAAAAAGAAAAAAATAATTATCATCAATAAATATTCAAATTGTACCAAAATTATGGACTTTGAATACATGGGCTCACTATTAAATTAACTACTAAGGAATTGAATGATAAAATTTAGGATTTAATAGAGTTGAGGCAAGGGATGTCACTTAATCAAACTACTTAACAAATTAATGAACTCTTCTATTTTATTAGGTTAATTCTAGATTTTTGTTCTTTGATATCCATATGACATGCCATAAATTTGTGGGTGATACATTAATCTGTACCCTCTTTCTCTCTCATCTTCACACCTCCACTTTTAGATCTATAATGCCCAGACCTAGAATAGTCGGGCACGTCACCGATGTGCACGTCTTACGTGGACATCCATAAGACTATCTTAATTTCCTAAACTCAATTAATTTGTTGGTCAACTAGCGCAGCGGAAACTCTTAAAAAATTTAACCCAAAGTCGGACGGAAAAACTTTAAACATACAACTTTATACATATCTAATTATATTCATAACATTTATACAAACTCCGGGCAAAATACATTCATGTTTATTTGTCGAGTATAGTTTAAAACATAATCAAGCGATAAAATAACGGGGTTTGTCTTCCAAATCTCGGGCCTCCCAAAAAGTCACTACCAGTTAGCCTTCTTAAATGCTACCCTGTATCTCTTTAACTTTCAAAACCTGAAAAATGGTAAGGTCATGAGCTTGCGAACCTAGTGAATAACCCTTACCTTCCCCATCGTTGCACTTTACATATTAACGGATTAACACATAATCACATAATACACATAAACATATATATCATTCAAAATTGAACCATATGAAATGTAACATATGAATGCAAATATTTGTTGCAAATATTTCTTGCTAACTCGTTGCACGTAATACTTAGGTACTCACGGATAAACAAAACAAATCATACGCACAATTACTATAAGACGAGCAATTCGCCTAATTCAGTCATACTGTCCCATTTCGAGTACGATTCGGAGACTCTCGTTTTCACTCAAGTCCCTAAACAAACTCTGCTGCTAGTTTATTCACTAAACTAACCATAGTTGTCTCATACCAACCATGTCCCTTAGGCTTTTAATCCTCACTCGAGTCTAAAAGAAACCGAAATCCACTAAGTTAGACAAATAACTCGACTATAACCACAAATCATAAATACATAAAAGCATATACATATATAAAATAGATTTTCACAAACTCGTTGCAATCACATAATATATTTATTTACATAAAGCCATAAGTGCACATATACTTAAGATCAAATATATCATAGTTTTGCAAATATCATAAGTCGAAAGCCATATTATAAATCTTTCATATCCAAAATCGAAATCCATACTCATATCATATAATAATATTCTTACTAAACGAAATTATTTAACTTAGGGAAATCAACCCATGGCCCACACAAAGAACCATCACAACAAAAGGGTGACAAACACATCCTGGAAGCACAAGGTACAACTCAAACATATGGTATCAACAAGTGGGCTAACCACAACTCAAACATATGGTACCCCGGGCACCCTCGTTCTAAAGGACGTGAATTGTCCACATAACTTAAACCATGGAGTTATATTCAAATCCTACCGAATTCAGGTTAAAACACTCGTCATCCACCGAGGACTCACATATCTAACATAACATATGGGGCGACAAACATATCCCGGAAGATTAGTTAGAACCTTTCTACTGAGCGACCCTAGGTCGACAAACATATCCTAGGAGATCAATTAGACCTTTCCCACTAGGCGACCCAAACATAATAATAGACGCTTCTATGGCCATAGCTCTAGAACACAAAAGTAACGACCTCGGGTAAGACATGGACCTTCCTCAAAGCGTAATTTGATGAATATATTATCATCATACAAATATTATTATTTTCGGAAACTTGTATTCATAATTCATGCAAATTCTATTTTCTTAGTATAATAAAATATACATAATCCGAATTGCTATAATTTCTCCCAAAATTGAGTATATAATATTATTAAGGTATGTTGTTATTTATTACTCAACACAACACTCACCGAACTAATTTGCAACATATTCACAAAATCAATCCTAATTCATGTAAAAACAGGGCAAATTAATTCAAAAATTCATAACTCATAAACTCCGCATCTAAAATTCATGAAACTTTACAAGAAATTACCAAATATTAGATAGAATCTACAGTAAAAAGTTCATAGTTTTTCACCAAACCAATAATTTCATAAAAATCAATCGAGTGGTCGAAAACACTTGTTCATTCGAAATTAATTACCCTTGGCCAATTTTATTCTCCTACCCCAAATACTCAAGCAAATTAACCATAATCTTATACTTAGTAATTAAATATGCAACACAATTATCAATCTCATACATGATTTCTTCAATCAAAGTATACAACAATCACAAGTACACATATATTAATGAGTTTTTACTCAATCAATTTCATGCATTAAACAATCCATAAATTCTTAAATTTAAGCATAATTTTAAAACTTAATCTTTCCCTGACCAATTTTAAATTAAAGGAAAGATAAAAATTACTTATGTAAATCTTACTTAATTCCCAATTTCTTCTTCTTTCTTCTTTCTTCTTCTTTCTTCCTTTCTCCCTCTCTTGCTCTATGATTTTTTTGTTTTTCTACTGGCTTTCGTGGCTAGAAACCAGTCGTTCACCCTCCCCCTTATCTTATCTTATCTAGATTTTTTTCCAGATTTCCTTTTCTTTTTTTCCTTTCTACTTAATGTTTACTTTACCTTTTGTTTATTTTAATGCTCCCATTTTTTGTTTTTCATACTAAGTCTATGGTAAGTAATTATTATTAGTTTCATAAAATTAGGATCTCAAAATAAAATTTCTATTATCATATTTAAATCTAAGACTAAAATTAGTAACTGAAATTTTGGGATGTTACAAGATCTCTCCCTCTTGCGCCCTTGATTAAACCAACGACCCCTCTCTTCCTCTCTCTCTCTCTCTCTCCACCCACATAGTTTTAACCTAACTATTACAATCTTTGTTGTTCGACAACTGCTAAGAACGCCCTCTACCAAGTCTTCAATTCCCCCTCTTCTTCCTTTCGCACAAACATACCCAAATTCACTTTCTTTATCATCTTCCTCTCTCTATCCACGAACACATTTGCCCCCCCGCCGCTCTCTTTCTCTCTCTCTCTCTCCCCCTCTTCACAACCATGGCTTCACTATCCACTGCCTCCATACTTCATCATCCTCCTCCTTCGAAACCTCCCTCGACCCATCCGCGCCATTTGCTTCTCTCTCTCTCTATCGCCACCGCACTCCCCTTTCATGCCTTTGTTTGTGGTTACACTCTTACCAGTGTACTTATCTAATAAAGAAGGAAATTTCTCCCATTTGGATTTATAGATGGCAACATCATAGAGCCATATGGATTTCTCCCATTTGGATTTGCAGGTGGCACGCTCTCACCGGTGGTTGCTTCTCGTTGCTCTCCTCAATGAAATTCTCCCTTCATCTGTCTCTCTGTCTCTCTCTCTCTCTATGGCCCCGTGAAGGCGAAATCCACAACAAAGGCAAGACCAAATTCCTCGTAAATAACAACCCTAATTCACAAAATTAGATCCCAATTTCGGTGGTTATAAAATCTAGGAAAAAAGGGAAAAAGCAATAGTATACTTACCTACGCCATTGCTGATCCTTGTCAAGAGGTAGATTTAAAACCAAGCCCGTTATATATTAATTTCCCTCCAACTCATATCATAATCAACCTCTAGAGTATTTGTTTTCCTTTACAACTATAACCCAAAAACTAATTTGGAAAGAGAGAGAGAAAGAGAAAGGAATGGAGTCTCCATTTTTTTTTTTCTTTTTGCCTATTTTTCTATTTCTTTCGGTAAAGCTTTTTGCTTTACTCTTATAATGAAAGCTAGATGGCTTTTCCCATGTGGTAGAGAGGGCATCAGCAACAAGGGGAGACATGGGGAATGGGAGGAGTTACGGAGAGAGTTGAAGACTGGAAATAGAGAGAGAAAGAGAGAGAAGGAGAGTAGTTACGATAAAAGATACTTGAGAGAAGGAGAGAGAGAAGAGAGAGAGATGCAAATCAACAAAATAATTCTCTATTTAATCAAGGATTATAAATCAATTTAACTCCTACAATTAAGGGGAGAAGAGTCAAAGGAGTCATGCTGTTATATATTAATATATTATAGATAGATTAATCAAAAAGAAAAATTAATATTATATTTAGAAAATATAAATTAAAATCATAATTAAATTATATGACATGGACCAATCATGGTGTGACAACTCAATCTAAATTACTCTCCACTAGACACATGTTAAGAGCACGGCCTTGACACTTATATATATATATATATATATATATATATATATATATATATATATATATATATATATATATATATATATATATATATCTATCTATCTATCTCGTGTGTGTGTGTGTGTGTGTGTGTGCGTGTGCGTGTGCGTGTGCGTGTGCGTGTGCATGTGCGTGTGCGTGTGCGTGTGTGTGTGTGTGGGCGGGGAGGGGGGAATAATCCGGAGTTATCTAGTAAGATGCCATGTTGATATTGAATCGGATCAAGATGGGCTTGACGTCATGTATTAACTTCACATTAGGCCTAATGAGGTGCAACTCTCTAAGTAAAAGGTAAAAGTAAAATTGTGGGTGAAATGCCCATTTTACCCTTCATTCATATGTTCTTTCTAGAATTCATATGCATCTTGAATCAATCTCCCTCTAATCTTCACATGATCCCATCTTTATTTAAGCATGTTCAAAGGCCCGAACTTTTAGACCAAGAAAGTGATCTTGTTCAAAGATCGAGTCATTTCTCATCCTTCATTTCTTCTTCTGAATTAAGTATCGAGAGGCGTTCCCCGGATCCATTATCGAAGGATCCGAAAAACGGGTTCGGATCCAATAAAAAGGGTTTCAATTTTTTCAAATGAACGATCCGAAGACCTATTGATTCTAACAACGGATTATATATATATATATATATATATATATATATATATATATATGTATGTATGTATGTCAATATGGAATAATCCCGAGTTATCTAGTAAAATGCCATGTTGCTGCTTGAATCGGATCAAGTCGAGCCTGACGTTAGGTATTAACTTCATATTGGGCATGATGAGGTCAAACTCTCTTAGTAAAAGGTAAAACCAAGATTGTGGGTGGAGTACCCATTTTACCCCTCATTCATATGTTGTCTATAGAATCCATACTCATCTTGAATCAATCTCCCTAATTTTGACAAGATCCCATATTTAATTAAGCATTTTCAAAGGTCCAAATTTTTGAACCAAAAGCTGATCTTCTTCAATGTTCGAACCTTTACTCGTCCTTCATTCCCTCTTTTAACTTAAGTATCGGATGGGCATTTCCTGTAATCCAACCCCGGGGTATACTTTTGTGTAGGTCGAACCGCACCAAGTGGGGTATATATATATGGGAGGGTTCAAGTGAGCCCTCCCCTTTAGGAGCGCCCTCTTATTAGGTGAACACTTTTAATCGAACCAATTAATTAAAATTTGAGGGTTCATATTAAAAGAGGATTTTTAATTTAAAAAATAAAAGGAAAGCTCACAAAACAAATGCTTGGAACGGGTCGAGAACCCCTCGCTCATTTTTGTTCTGTCCATCGTCTCTCTCTCGTCGGTCCCGTCCGTCGTCTCTCTCTCGCTGTTTATCCCTGCTGCTGCTCTCTCTCTCTCTCATCAGCCCTCTTGTTCACTCGAACAAGTGCGATTGCTAGCAAGTCATGTGAATAAAAGTTGAAGGAAGTTTATTTTAGAACAAACAGGGCTATGGACACACCTAAAATGAAGTTAGGAAGGTTAAACCATGGAGGAATGAGTAGTCAAAGCAATGGTTCCAATTTCAGCATATTAAGTTCCTAGTTTTCAAAAATAAAATTTATTTTTCAGACATTTTGTGTATTTATTAGCATGTAATATTTTAGATAGTTTAGGCCATAAGAAGTCCATTTTGGAGTAGTCAAGCAATAGAAACAACACATGATTCCCATATGCATACAAATCCAAATAACCTCTATTATTAATTATCACCAACCAAGGGGAAGTACAAGTCAATTAGAAAGAGCTCAAACTTTTACAAAGATGTTTCGAAAGGCAAGACAAGCATGTTCCAAATACAAAACAATAAAAAATGTAAAATGTTTAAGATTCTGAATACAAAACAACAAAAAATTAAATCAAATGTAAAATGTGCACGTAAGCATGTTCCTACTTGAAAGTTTCACTTCCACGTTTTATCAAACATTTTCAAAGCATGTTCTCACTTAAAAGTTCACTTCCACGTATTATCCAACATCTTCCACCTAAAATAAAAAATAATTAAAAAATAAAAAACTTAAATTAGACCATGACAAAGATAATCTAATTATAAATAATCGAAGAAATTTTTACCTTTATGAGCTCTTTGAAAGATAATTTCGGTGTCGTGGTAAGCTTGTTGCTCACAAGCTTTACAAAGTCTTAACCTTTTCACTTGTTGCTCTATTTCTTTCTCTTTTCCACCTTTAATTCGTTTACCACTTCCTTTCGTATTGCATTACTTAGGTGGGAGAATGATGATTTGATCAAGAGCACTTGATCTCCAATTCACTTCTTTTGCTCTCATTTGTAGGTCCCTTAAATTCCTTCACTTATTGCAAAATACATTGGATTCTTTTTCCAACAAGGTTTAGGATTTTCAAGTCTCTTCCGGTGAGTTGCATATTGACTCGGCAATCGGGTCATTCGGTTCGTGTTCGGTTCGAGTTAGTTCGGTTCGGGTTAACTTCGGGTCGATCTTGTTCGGGTTCGGTTCGGTTTCGGGTTCGGGTCAACTTCGGTTCAGGTCAACTTCGGGTCAATCTCGTTCGGGTTCGTTCGGTTTCAGTTCGGGTCAACTTCGGTTCGGTTCAATTTCGGTCAATTTCGTTCGGGTTCGTTCGATTTCGGTTCGGGTTCAGGTTCGGGTTTAGGTTAATTTCGAATTGGGTCAACTTTGGGTCGATTTCGGTTCGGATTGGGTCAATGTCAATTCGGGTGAGTTTCGAGTATGATTTCGGGTTAACTTTAGATCGGATTGAAATCAGGTTGGGTCACTTTTGGGCCGGTTTGATATTCGTGTAAGACCCCGAAATTTCGGGTGTTTGATTGCTAGTGAATTAGAATTTTTCCGAGTCGGAATTTGAAACCCGAGAATCGAAACCGAGCATGGACTAGCTAAATTGGGCCTTGTGAAGCTAGTTTGGGCCCAATTAGAATAAAAAGAAAAACGAAATGAGAATGGAGATTGCTTGGCATTTTTAGGATGAGTTGGCAAATTATGAGAGCAAAGGGTAAGAGGGTCCAATTAAGTTTGGGCAGCATAGTATTGAGGTGTAAATAGGAAAAGAGGAGAGAGAATAGGCTCGAGACTCGAAGAAAAGAACGAGAGGAAGAGGAGCGAGAGGAAAATGAAAGAAGCGAGAGCGAGAGGAGGGCGAGAGAGGGAGAACGCACGAGACGAGAGAAGGAGAGCGAGCGGGAGCGAGAGGAACTCCGGAAGCCGGAAACCAGTAACCGGCGGGCACGGCAGGCCGAGGACAGGCGGCGGACGAAGAAGAAAGGAAAGAGAGAGCGAAAGAACGAAGGAGAAGAACCAGAAACGAGGGAGCGAAAGAAGCGAAGCGAGCAAAGCGAGAGGAGAGACAGAACAAAGAAAGCGAGAGATTGAGAGGAAGAACGAGAGGGGTCGAGACCCCGAAGTGAAAGTCGAAGAGCGAGAGAGCCGAGAGGAATCGGGAAGCGAGAACAGGGGCGAGAAGAATGAGGGAGCGAGAAAGAGAACCACGAGCGAAGCGGAGGTAGAGAGTAGCAAGGAATTGAGACCGAGAGGTAGAAGAAGAAAGGGAAAGAGGAAACGAAATTGAAACCCAATTCAAAACCTTCCAAAACTGAAATTCTTAGAACCTCTAAGAATTCAAGGTGAGTAATCTGAATTCATCCTCCAAAATAAAATGAATTAGGTGGATTGAACTTGAATTCAAAACATGAAATTGGAAACCCTAGGTTTAATTGAAGAAGTTGAAGGCCTAAATTCACTAAACTAGCAACTCATGAATTAAAAAGCATGTTGTGATTATGTGATATCTAGTTCTGAATTTATGATGTTTAAGTATTATCGAGCATGATTATTGAGAATTGGATAAGAATAGCTTGAATAGGTTTAGTGAGAAAACCCGAAAATTGAGTTCATGTTTTAGTGCAGATTTTTCGGTGAATAAAGCCTCGCTGTCCGCATTATTGTGCTTGTCATGTGTAGTCGAAATTCCTGTAATTTTGACTGCAGCTTCCTGATTATTTATGAGAATTTCCTGTAAAATTTGGTATGCATTGGATGAGTAGATTGGGAGATATGTAATTTTAAGTGAAAATGTCCCGATTTGAGCAAAATCGGAACTAAGTGAGTAACTGAATTAAGAACTGAAATTTAAGAAGCTATATGGCTAGATTAAGAGATACTTATCGATTAAGAAAAGTTATAGAACCATAAACCACTTATATGCGATAATACGCGATCATGAAAACGATAAGTTCGTTGATTAGAAATCCTAGTTGGCATGTTTATGTGATTATGTGTTTATCCCGAATTACATCGATTATAAATGATATAAGTATGCATATGTGAAATGAATTGATTATACTTGAGTTGGAACTTGCTTATGTGAATTGCTTGTTTTGAAGAAGTTACGCATGAACGTGTTGAGCATGAATTATATGAATTAAGTATATCTTATGTTTAAGTAATGAGAAGATAAGAAGAAAATAAGAAACATAAAGAACTAAAGAAGGGAGAAAGGATTGTGTTATTGATCTAAGACCCCACGAATCAAAGAACCCTCTGAAGCTATGGCCATAGAAGTGTCTGTCAACCCGAAGCCACGAATTATTTTGCTTCTACGAATTATTGACGATATGCGTCCTTCGGGGAAGGGAGGCTGCCTCGAGGCCACGAATTATATGCCTCCAGTGAACCGAGCCCACGAATTATTTTGGCTCCAAGAACTGGGTCTTTAGAGCGGAACATAAATCTTCTTTCCATTCGAAACTAAGAAGACTTAAAAGAATTATGATATGAAGAAATGTATGATCATGCATGACGAACAAGAAAGAAAGAATTAATGATTTATGAGATGCATGATTGAACTCAAGAAGAAGAATAAGAAGAAGAACGAATCCTGTTTTCGTAAGAAATGATTGCGATAAGAACTAAGCTATGATTTATGATGATTTACATGATGAATGATTCTATGACTTACTTGTGTAGAAATATGAATGAAGTATGTTTGATTGAATTCATGAGTAAGTGATGTCATTATGTTTCTCGGCAAGTTGGTAAGTTTAGAATCTCGCATGTCTTAAGCATGTATGATTTGAATCGCATGTCTTAAGCATGTATGATTTGAATCGCATGTCATGAATGAGTTATGAACTTATGTGTGTTTGTTAATGAATTAATGTGCAAAGTGAAACCCGGGGTTGGGTTTGGATTATTCACTGGGCTAGTGAGCTCATGACATCACCAACATTTCAGGTACGAAGTTAAGTCCGGTAGGAGTTGCCTTTGGCTTTTGGAAATAGCGGACGAATAGGAGATGCCGGACTTACTCGCATGTTTTTCTCGTCTTTTGTTTGTAAAGATGTTGTAAAGACTATTGTATCCGAACTTAAGTTTTACCTATGAATGTAAAATCCCTATGTGAATACTCCGAGCGTGTGGCTCGTTGAGTCCGTGTTGTGTTACTCCGAGCGTGTGGCTCGTTGAGTTTAAGATTGTGTTCCGTGCAGGGTTAGGGCTTTAAGCCTATGGGATTAGCCAGCTTACGGAGGAAACTCGCCGAAATTTCCGAAGAACCTTCGAAAACCTAGAATTACGCTTCCGCTAATCCAAGAAAGGGTTATTAACCCCAAGTTGAGATCTTAAGCAGCCTTAGGGGTTCCTCTCGGGAACCCCGGCATGTAATACTCCTAGGGTGGGTCTAGGGGTGTTACAATTTCGGTCATGTCGTGTCAAATTTTTTTACAAAACCTTTTTAAGTTGAAGAAAAATAAAATTTTATAAAGTTAATATATTATTAATATTAGTTTTTTTTATTTTACATGTTTGTTTTTGTACGGATAAAAAATGGAACGTTGTTTATTAAAAAAATACTAGTAACTTTTAAGAGATATAACTTATAAGTGTAAACAAGCAAAATTTGAATATTTGACTCTAAATTTAAAACAAGATAAACCAAGTTGATATTTCAATACGTCACATATGTATAATCCAACTCAAACTTATTGATAAGTATCAAAAACGAAATTGCAAGACAACAACGATCGATAGATATAAGAGTTAGGATTAACTGAATTTACTCGATGAATTGTATTTTGTAATGAATGAATTGAACTAATGTAAATCATAATTTGACGCTTAATTTCATATGATGCCAAGTCGATTTGGTCAAATTCGAACTAGTACAAGTTCAACCGAACTTATGTACGAGACTACATAAATTAATAAAATCGAAATTGCGAGGTACCGACATAATAACAATACTAATAGACTAAATGGCAACAATTTGAATTTTTAGAATGATTATATTTGATGTTAAATTTATAAAGATAATGTTAGAATAACTTAGATAAGTTTGAGTCGATACAATCTAAAATGATCTTGATAAATCAAAATGAAAACTGAATATTCATTGACCACTAGTCATAATAACCAACTAAGAAGAATATCTAGTCGATCGATCAATCGATTATTGCTCAACTCATAAGTACTCGACTTATGATTATCATCTTGTATTATAATTTTCCAACCAATTAATTAAACTAATTTGAACATTAATATAGAGGTAAATTTATATCAATTTGGTCAAATTCAAACTAGTACAGATTAATAAAAATAGAGTTGTGAGATACCGAGACATGGTAATGATTACTAATTTACTAAACCAAGTCTCATTGATATTAGTTAAGTACTTAACTTATTCATATAATGACTTGCTAAATCAAAGTGAAAACTAATACAATTCGAATTGAACTTATATCTACAAATTAAATTACATATTGTACACATATTTCATTATTTTTAAATTATTTGTATATTTACACATATTTCATTATTCTTTAAATTACATATATATTTACACGTTTTATTATTCTTTAAATTATATATTTTACCATCATTTTCATGAACAAAATAATAACTTATTTTGTAATGTAAATTCTCTAAACTTATTAATTACATTAAATTAAATTCTATTAATAATATCTTATAAAGTTATAATATAAAAATTTCCACCTTTTATTTTTTTCCTCTTATTTGTTTAACAAAAATAAAGATTTTCATCTCTACTTCTACTCTAGTAAAAATCAAAATTTTTATCACAAACTACAATTAGATTTTGGAGGGAAAGCTCCCTCTCTTATTTTAGTCGTCAAAAAAAAAGAAAGAAAAAAAAAAGATTTTGGAGGGAAAGCTCCCTCTCTTATGAGAGACTTGCCAAAAAACGTGGGTTGGGTCAATTCAAATTTAGGTCGGGTCAAATTGAAATTTAGGTCGGGTCAAGTTTGGGTCACTTTTATTCGAATTCGAGTCCGATTCGGTTCAATTCGATTCGGTCCGGGTCCGATTCGGTTCGGGTCGTAATCGGGTCAATTATATTTTGAGTCGGTTTTGATTTCGAGTCGGTTCGGTTTCGGATTGGGTCGTTTTGGTTCGGGTCTAAATCGGGTTCATTAAATTTCGGGTCGGTTCGGTTTGGGTCGGTTCATTTCGGTTTTGGGTCAAAATCGGTTCAAGCTGTTTTGGATATCGGTTCGATTTGGCTTTCGGGTTGTTCGGGGTTGACCCATTCCGTTCGGGTCGGTTTGCTAGGTCTAGTTGCATACAATCCACAAAGTCAACTCAATTTCTTAAAATTAACTTGTCTTGGAGTTCCATTTGTGAACAACCTTCTAAAAGAGTGCCATTCACATCAAAAATTGACTTCTTTTCCGCCATTTTAGTCCATTTATTGAAAACATAATACGATGGGAATTCCCATAAAACGTTTCTCTTAAAAATACACAATATAAGGCAACAAGGAACATCTTCACATTCAAACATTTTGCAAGAGCAATATGCCACATGAGTTGAGGGATCGGATATAACTTGCCTTTTTGTAACCTTATTTCGACTATTATCCAACACACTAATTAATAACCCCTCCTCTATCGCTTGCTTATCCTCAACCTCACAATCCATAAAAGCATTCCAGAACTCATCTTAAAACTTATAAAAATTAGCATAGGCATAGATTTTACCTACATGTCTCTCTAAATCTTTGGTTGTCTTTAAGACAGGTACGGAAGAAAATATTCTTGACCCGTTCCAAGCATTTTTTGAGGTTATTAAGACCTAGGACACATAGGACTTTATTCAACATAATTTTTTATTTTTCAGATATTTTTTTCATTTACTTGGTATGTAATATTTTAGGTAGCTTTTAGTTATATTTTACACATATTTTGATGGATATGCCATCCAGTTCATTGAACAAGTGAAGTCATTAGCAAGTTCAGTCTAGGCTAGAACAAGTGTAGTGGCTAGCAAGACATGTGCGCAAAAGTTAAACGAAGTTCATTTTGGAGCAGACATAGCTATGGACATGCCTAAAATGAAGTTAGGAAGGTCATATCATGGAGGAAAGAGTTGTTAAAGAAAGGGTTCCAATTTAAGCATATTGAGTTCCTAATTTTCAACAAAATTTTTCATTTTTCAGATATTTTTGCATTTACTAGTATGTAATATTTTAGGTAGTTTTTAGTTATATTTTACATATCTTTTGTTGGATATGCACTCCAGTTCGAGTGAACAAGTTTAGTTGCTAGCAAATTCGGTTTAGGTTGCAACAAGTGTAGTTGCTAGTAAGACATGTGCGTAAAAGTTGAAGGAAGTTCATTTAGGAGCAGCCGCAGCTATGGACATGCCTAAAATGATGTTAAGAAGGTCATACCATGGAGGAAAGAGTAGTCAAAGTAAGGGTTCCAATTTAAGCATATTGAGTTCCTAGTTTTCAACGAGAATTTTTATTTTTCGGATATTGTTTGCATTTATTAGTATGTAATATTTTAGGTATATTTTAGTTATATTTTACACATCTTTTTATGGATATGCACTCTAGCTCATTGAACAAGTTCGATTCTGTTGGGAAGTTCATTCTAGGCCGAGCAAGTGCGATTGCTAGCAAGACATGTGCCTAAAAGTTGAAGGAAATTTATTTTGGAGTAGCTAGGGCTATGGACACGCCTAAAATGAGGTTAGGAAGGTCATACCATGGAGGAAAGGGTAGTCAAAATAAGGATTTCAATTTCAGCATATTGAGTTCCTACTTTTCAGCATAATCTTTTTAATTTTCAGACTTTTTAACATTTATTGGTATGTAATATTTTAGATAGTTTTTACTTATATTTTACACATCTTTTGATGAATATGCCCTCTAATTTATTTAACTAGTACGAGTTGCTAGCAAGTTTAGTCTAAGCTAGAACAAGTACAGTTGCTAGTAAGACATGTGCGTAAAAGTTAAAGGAAATTCATTTTGGAGCAGCCAAGGCCATGGACACGCCTTAGGAAGGTTATACCATGGAAGGAATGAGTAGTCAAAGCAGGGTTCCATTTTCAGCATATTGAGTTCCTAGTTTTCAGCAAAATTTTTTATTTTTAGACATTTTTGCATTGATATGTAATATTTTAGATAGTTTAGGCTGTAAGAAGTCCATTTTGGAGTAGTCACGCAATACATGTTAATTCCAAATAAGCTTGAGAGGTACAGGGAAAATTCAATTCCAAAAACCTCAACCTCTATTATTAATTATCACCAACCAAGGGGAAGTACAAGTTAATTAGAAAGAGCTCAACCTTTTATAAAGATATTTCAAAAGTGATGACAAGAATGTGGCAAATACAAAACAATAAAAAATATAAAATGTCTAAGATTTTGAATACAAAACAACAAAAAATTACATGAAATGTAAAATGTGCACATAACCTTGAACGTTCCAGTTCCATGTTTTATCAAACATCTTCAAAGCATGTTTTCACTTAAAAGTTCCACTTCCACGTATTATCCAACATCTTCCACCTAAAATACAAAACAACAAAAAACAAAAAACTATAATTAGACTATGACAAAGGTAATCTAATTATAAATAATAGAAGAAATTTTAACCTTTATGAGCTCTTTGAAGGATAATTTCGATCTGTCATGGTAAGCTTGTTATCCACAAGCTTTACAAAGTCTTACCTCTTCACTTGTTGCTCCATTACTTTCTCTTTTCCACCTTTAATTCGTTTATCACTTCCTTTCGTATTGCATTACTTAGGTGGGAGTAGGGGTGAGCGGTTCCGGGTACCCTGTCTCAAAACTAGGAACCTTACCCTTACCCTGTTTGACCGGTTCCTGAATTTTAGGAACCTTACCCTTACCCTCGGGTTCCGATTCCTGAATTTTAGGAACCTTACCCTTACCCTCGGGTTCCGGTTCCGGTTCCGGGTACCCTGTTTACACTATTACTTTTATAAAAAAAAACTTTAATGCCTTAAAAACTTTTAAACATAAACTCACGTTAATCATTGACTAAATTTAAATACCACAATTTTTAGCAAATTTGTCTCACAAAGTCTTACAAAGTCTCTTCAAAACTAATACAACCAAATGACTCAAGTTCATTAATTAAATTTAAATAAAAATAACGTAACCTTTAAACTTCCATTGCATCTTCAACATCAATAACTTCTCCATCACCTTCGGCAAGATCTATAAAATATAAAATAAAATATTAAACAAGTTAGTAAGTTACACCAATATTATTAACATAATAAAAATCAAAGTGTTAAATAGATTACCTTTTTCATATTGTTGAACATCCTCCCAAAGTTGCTCCAACTCAATAGATATTTTGGATGCCCTCAACCAATCTTGTGAACAAACCAAAGTTTCAACCGTTTTCGGACCCAAGCTACTACGATATTGATCAAGTACTCGACCCGAAGTACTAAATGCGGATTCACTAGAAACTGTAGACACCGGAATAGCGAGAATGTCCTTTGCCATTGATGTTAAAATAGGGAAGTTATTTTCATGATCCCTCTCCTTCCACCAACTCAATATATCAAAAGTACCTTCAATTTTCAAAAGAGGAGTCTCAAGGTACTTATCTAATTCAGATTTCTTCCCATGCACATCATTATCCTCCTCTTGAAAAAAATGTTATAATGCCGATTTTTGCCGCCAAAACATCACTAGTAACAATCACATCATCATTAGAAGAACCAATTTCTCTAACATTTGTATCTTTGGAAGAATTCTTAGCATAAAAATCATATAAACGCTTAAAAACCACGGACACATTATCATAAATCTCATCAACCTTCACTGGATCATATGAATACAATTGTTTCAAGGCAAATTTCACAAATTTCAACTTGTATCGAGGATCGGGGACAACAGCAACCAATACCATGATATTTGTTTTCTTCTTAAAGTCCCCATAATACAACTCAAACTTATGTTTCATCTTAGTAGCCATATCATGAAGCCCTTCATTCGGATCATACTCCCACTCCATCAAAGTAGTTAAAATCAAGAATAACTCATGAAAATGTTGGTTAGAAGTAGAATACAAAGTCCCGGACATCCTTTTAGTAGCATCATAAAAGTGTTTTAGAAATTGAGCCAACACTTGAGCTCTTTCCCAATCATCTTTTCCAGGAACCCCTCCAACTTCTTTGAGTTCATTCACAAAATTAACATCTTCTTTTACAAGTCTCGTAAAAGCCCTTTGAAATTTTAATGCAACTTCCATCATTAGGTATGTAGAGTTCCATCTTGTAGGAACATCAAGGGACACAGAACTTTGGCAAGTAAGTTTTTCACATGTAACACAAATTTCAAAAATACGAGACCTAGACGGAGAGCTCCTCACATATCTCACAGCAGTTCGAATCCTAACAATAGAGTCCTTCACCAATGACAAACCATCCCGCACAACCAAATTTAAAACATGGCAAGAACACCTCATTTGAAAGTATTCACCATCCAAGACAAACTTACTTGACAAATTATCTTTCAAATACCCAACAGCCACATCATTAGCACTAGCATTGTCAACGAGTAAGTGCACATAGCTTAGCCTTAATTCCCCAATCAAGAAGACATTTTTCAACAACTTTCCCAACTTCTTTACCTTTATGACTATCAATCACCTTAAAGTTTATAATCCTTTTATGCAAATTCCAATCATCATCAATAAAGTGACAAGTCAAACAAAGGTAACTCAAATTTTGAATAGAAGTCCAACAATCGGTAGTAAGAGATATTCTTGACCTCAATCCCTTCAACTTGCCTTTTAACAACCCTTTTTGGAACACAAATATCTTTTTACAATCTCTAGCAACAGTGAAACGAGAAGGAACATTAAATTGAGGAATGCCAACACTACAAAAATGTCTAAACCCTTCACGCTCAGCCATGGAAAAGGGTTCCTCATCAATAATCATCATTTTAGCTAAGGCAAGTCTAATAACTTCCGGATCAAATTCACACTCACAAACCAAATGACTAGATGTAGCATTGTTGCTAGATTGATAAGTATTAATCTTCCTTTGCTTTTTATCAATTTTTGTGGGATTCTTTCGACATGTACTTAGATGTTTCTTCATGGATGATGTGCCATTATTTGAAGAATGTGCCAAAAGCGTATCACAATAAATACATCTCTTTTTAACTATCTTACCGGATGCATTCTTAATGGCCACAAAATGATCCCACCTTGGAGATTTTCTCTTCCTTTCAAGTTCATCTGTCGGCAAAGGTCCATCTCCACTTTGTGGCTCTATGCTTACATTAACTGAATCACCATCCATATTTTTATAGTTGGCACTCGCATGATAAAAACCCAACTTAATGAACATTTCTTATGATAAAAAACCCAACTTAATGAACATTTCTTATAATAAAAAACCCAACTTCATGAACATTCCTTTGTGTGGTACAAAACAATTTAGTAACTATCAATTACAGAGCCGCAATTCAGCAAAGCATAGGGAAGCTGCTGCTTCTTTCGATTATGACAGAAACGGACATATCGGATATAACGAGTACTAAAATAATCTTATTGCGGAGTACTATAAAACAGAATATAATAAAAATCAATGCGGTTTCGACATAGTTGTATGTATGCTATGAATATGCAGTAATCTAAGAAATTATTCCATAAAAAGATACAAGCTAAAATACTAGTTTTACAATAAACAAGTAATTTTCTTTGTTTTTTTTCTTTTGGAGAGGGGGAGGACTGGTCGGGTTGGGGGAATGAAAATTTTGGAGCAATTGACTTGGCCAGTATGGAATATTTGCTAAGTCCGTATGCATAAGTCTGTGATGAGAATACAATTTGCTCAATTAATGTGCAACACTCGAAGGATGGCCTTATTGATTTGGAATCCCACCACCCCGGAGGATTGTCCTCCATTTATAATATTCTTCCTTCTATTTTGAATAGGGCCAAAGAACTCACTATTGACTCGGATAATCGACTACACTTGAATCATGGTTTTGATTTGGTTTCGAAAATATGGTTACTTTATAACAAATTTATAGAAGAATTGAATCCACTTATGAGAGGTAAAATACAATCGAAATGAAGAAAACAAGAAGATATTAAGACATTACCTATTTCGTAATGAAAGCACCGATGAGGAGGCTCGCGTGGGGTCGCAGCAACGAGGAAGGTGACGAAGAGAGGAAGGCGAGAGTTGGGACAGCGACCGGGACGAAGGAAAGAGGGGACACCGAGCAGAGAGAGTAGAACAACGCTACATGAAGTAAATTCGTCAACGAGCAGCAGATATGCGTCAACGAGCAGCAGAGATTCATCAATGAGCGAGCAACGCGAGAAATGAAGGAGATTCGTAATAGCAGCGAGAGAGAGCACAGCAAGCAACGCAAGTAGCAGCAGAGAGAGAGGGCAGAGCAACGCAGCAGCGAAACGAAGAAGGAACGCGAAATGAAGAGGAATAAGGAGATTAGGGTTTGTAATTAGTTGGGTCTTGAAATTCAAAATTAAAAATTTCATGGGCCTCAAAAATCAAAATGCTAAAAATTTTAGTAACGGGTTCGGGTACCCGCGGTTCCAAGTTTCGGGTTCGGGTGCCGGAACTCGAACCTGTCTAAACAGTTCCAGGTTCCGGTTCCGGGGTTCGATTTTAGGAACCTTACCCTTACCCGTTTGACGAGTTCCTAAATTTTAGGAACCTTACCCTTACCCGTTTGACCGGTTCCAGTTCCACAACATTACCCGTTTGACCGGTTCCGTTCCGGTTCCAGGGTACCCGTCGATCGTGCTCACCCCTAGGTGGGAGAATGTCGATTTGATCAGGAGCACTTGATCTCCAATTCACTTCTTTTGCTCTCATTTGTAGCTCCCTTAAACTCCTTTACTTATTTCAAAATACATTTTAATTCTTTTCCCAACAAGGTTAAGGATTTTCGAGTCTCTTTTGGCGAGTTGGATACAATCTAAAAAGTCAACTCAATTTCTTGAAATTAACTTGTCTTGGAGTTCCATATGTGAACGACCTTCTAAAAGAAAGCCATTCACATCAAAAATTGACTTCTTTTCCGCCATTTTAGTCCATCTATTGAAAACATAATATGATGGCAATTCCCATAAAACCTTTCTCTTCAAAAATACACAATATACGGCCACAAGGAACATCTTCACGTTCAAACATTTTGCATGAGCAATGTGCCACATGAGTTGAGGGGTCATATATAACTTGCCTTTTTGTAGCCTTATTTTGACTATTATCCAACACTCTAATTAGTAATCCCTCTTCTATCGCTTGCTTATCCACAACCTCAAATTCCATAAAAGAATTCCAAAATTCATCTTGAAACTTATAAAAATTAGCATAGGCATAGATTTGACCTACATGCCTCTCTAAATCTTTGGTTGTCTTTAAGACAGTACGGAAGAAAATATTCTTGACCCATTCCAACCGTTTTACGAGGCTATTAAGACCTGGGACACATAGGATTTTATTAAACAAAATTTCTTATTTAGGTAGCTTTTGGTTATATTTTACACATATTTTGATGGATATGCCCTCCGAGTTCACTAAACAAGTGAAGTCGTTAGCAAGTTCGGTCTAGGCCGGAACAAGTGTAGTTGCTAGCAAGACATGTGCGTAAAAGTTGAAGGAAGTTCATTTTGGAGCAACCACAACTATGGACACACCTAAAATGAAGTTATGAAGGTCATATCATGGGGAAAAGAGCGATCAAATCAAGGGTTCCAATTTAAGCATATTGAGTTCCTAGTTTTCAATAGAATTTTTTATTTTTCAGATATTGTTTGCATTTATTAGTGTGTAATATTTTAGGTAGATTTTAGTTATATTTTACACATCTTTTGATGGATATGCATTTCAGTTCACTGAACAAGTTCGGTTGCTAGCAAGTTCATTCTAGGCCGGAGCAAGTCCAGATTGCTAGCAAGACATGTGCCTAAAAGTTAAAGGAAGTTCATTTTGGAGCAACCACGGTTATGGACACGCCTAAAATGAGGTTAGGAAGGTCATACCATGGAGGAAAGAGTAGTCAAAGCAAGGATTCCAATTTTAGCATATTGAGTTCCTAGTTTTCAACATAATTTTTTTATTTTTCAGACTTTTTTACATTTATTGGTATATAATATTTTAGATTGTTTTTACTTATATTTTATGCATCTTTTAATGGATATGCCCTCTAATTTATTGAACAAGTACAGTTGCAAGCAAGTTTAGTCTAGGCTAGAACAAATGTAGTTGCTAGCAAGACATGTGCATAAAAGTTAAAGGAAATTCATTTTGGAGTAGCCAAGGCTATGGACACACCTAAAATGAAGTCGGGAAGGGTATACCATGGAAGGAATGGGTAATCAAAGCAAGGGTTCCAATTTCAATATTTTGAGTTCCTAGTTTTCAACAAATTTTTTTTAATTTTTAGACATTATTTGCATTTATTGGTATGTAATATTTTAGATAGTTTAGGCCATAAGAAGTCCATTTTGGAGTAGTCGGGGTTTAGAAACAACACACGATTTCTATATGCATACAAATCTAAATATATTTGAGAGGTACAAGGAATATTCAATTACAAAGACCTCAACCTCTTCTATTAATTATCACCAACAAAGGGGAAGTACACGTCAATTAGAAAGAGCTCAACCTTTTACAAAGATGTTTCAAAAGCCAAGACAAGCATGTTCCGAATGCAAAACAATAAAAAATGTAAAATATCTAAGATTCCAAATACAAAACAATAAAAAATTACATCAAATGTAAAATGTGCACATAAGCATGTTCCCACTTAAAAGTTCCACTTACATGTATTATCCAACATCTTCCACCTAAAATACAAAAAAAAAAAAAAAAACTACAATTAGACCATGACAAAGATAATCCAATTCTAAATAATAGAAGAAATTTTACCTTTATGAGCTCCTTGAAGGACAATTTCAACTATCGTGGTAGGCTTATTGTCCACAAGCTTTACAAAGTCTTAACCTCTTGGCTTCTTGCTCCATTGTTTTCTATTTTCCACCTTTAATTCGTTTACCACTTCCTTTCGTATTGCATTGCTTAGCTGGGAGAATGTCGATTTGATCGGGAGCACTTGATCCAATAAATGACTCCAACTTACTTATTTTACTCTCACTTGTAGTTCCCTTAAACTTCTTCACTTATTTCAAAATACATTGAATTGTTTTGCCAACAAGGTTGAGGATTTATGGGTCTCTTTTGGCAAGTTGCATACAATCCAAAAAGTCAACTCAATTTCTTGAAAGTAACTTGTCTTGGATTCCATTTGTGAACGACCTTATAAAAGAGTGCCATTCACATTAAAAAATTGGCTTCTTTGTTGCCATTTTAGTCCATCTATTCAAAACATAATATGATAGCAATTCCGGTAAAGCCCTTTTCTTTAAAATACACACTATACGGCAACGAGGAATACCTTCACATTCAAACATTTTGCATGAGTAATGTGCCACATAGGTGGGGGGGCATATATAACTTGCCTTTTTGTAGCCTTATTTCGACTATTGTCTAACACACTAATTAATAACCCCTCCTCTATTGCTTGCTTATCCTTGACCTCACAATCCATAAAAGCATTCCAAAACTTATCTTGAAACATATAAAATTTAGCATAAGTATAGATTTCACATGCATGCCTTTCTAAATCTTTGGTTGTCTAGACAGGCATACATATACACGAATGACTAGAGAGAAATGGCAGCAGCGAGGATAAACAACGAAAAGAAATGTCGGACAAGACCGATGAGAAAGAGACGACAAACAGGACGTCGGCAGGAGGACTGGATAGAAATGAGGGGGTTCTCGACCCGATCAAAGCATTTTTTGTGTTTTTTTAAAAATTAAAAAATCCTCATCTAATCCGAACTATCAAATTTTAATTAAACGGTTCAAATTAAAAGTGCTCACCTAATAAGTGAGCTCACTTGAACCCTCCCATATATATATATATATATATATATATATATATATATATATATATACATATATTGGGCCCGATGAGGCTTGACTCTCTAAGTAAAAGTTAAACCAAGGTTGTGGGTGAAATATCCATTTTACCCCTTATTCATGTGTTGTCTCTAGAATCATACTCATCTTGAATGAATCTCCCCTAATCTTCACAAGATCCCATCTTTATTTAACCATCTTCAAAGGTCTAAACTTTCATACCAAGAAACCGATCTTTTCAAAGATCGAGTCATCACTACTACAAAACAGGACAATTAGCGACGGAAATAGCGACGAAATTTCGGAAATAGCGACGGAATATTTCCGTCGCTGAAATCCGGGTCACTAAATTTTAGCGACGGAATTAATGAAATCCGTCGTTAATTAGCAACGGACGGGCGATGGAAATTGCTTCCGTAGGCTGATGTGAATCAGCGACGGAATTCTTCTTTCATCGCCGATTTAGAGATAGAAAATGGTGACTTTCCGTTGCTGACCGGGAGGGATCCATCGCTGGTCCGTCGCTGGTCCATCGCTGTTCCGTCGCTGGTGCAGTCGCTATCCGAGCGAGAATTCCAAAATACATTTTTCTAATAATTCGTTACCCTAATACAAAAAATTGTGAATGGATATACAAATCCAACATTCACATATGTGACATTTACATTTGGCATTTACATATGCCGGCCACAAATTACTCATCCAAGTTGGATATACAAATCCAACATACACAATCCAAACATATATATAACCAATTCACAAGTTCACAAAAACAATAGAAACCATAAGCACATGCATGTTAAAAGTTTGCAAAATGTTCACAAATCCACAAAAGCTCACAATGAATCGATCCAAGGTCCTCAATCTTCCTCATCCTCATCCTCATCCTCTTCCTCTTCCTCTTCCTCTCGTGGTTGTATTAGTCGATGGTGAAATCCGGATGCTTGCTGAGATTTCAAAAATTTATTGAAGCGTGCTATTGGCTCGGTGAAACTGTCCACCTTTTCTTTAAGCTGCCGATTTTCCAACCCAAGCACACGAGCATGCTCAATCCATTGATGTAACTTAGAAGTTAAATTATGCCTCTGTTACTTTCAAATCCGAGTCATCTTGAGTAGAAGCTTTAGGTGACTTGAAGGACATGGTTTGTTTTAAGTTTTTAGCCTCGGATCCAAGTCCATAAATGCGACCTTTATTGTTCGCATTGGCTTTGACCCACAAGTCATGTTGTGAAGGGGTAGAGACATTAGCCTCGGAAGAGTTGGGGTCATCACTACAAGGTTGAGTTGGTTGAGTGTTTTGCAACTCGTCCCGCTCTTTTTGAAACTTGTCCTGAATAATATATAAATATTTGAGGCATGTAACTATCATAGGTTGTCAAAGAAAACCATATATTGAAAAATATGAAAATTGCATATATAAGGTTACTCACATAAATGGCCTTGGATTTTTGGTCGACCCATTCGTCTTTTTTTGTTTTGTGGGTTCGTGAAAATAGTTGGATCGGTAGAGGCTGAACTCCTTTAAGCTCCTTCATCTAAATACAAAAAAGTTAGTACATAATCAATTTACTAATATGAACATGTTAATAGTTGCATGCGTAATTACTAATAAGGGGTTATGTACCAAGCGCCGCTTATGCTCTGTCATAGGGATTGAGCCATAAGTATGGAGCGATGAACCAAGTCCACCTTGATCGGCATGGCGGTTTTTCCGAGCACTGCTCACGGAATTTCTTGTAGTCGGCATTTTCCTAATATTCCAACAACTCTCGCCGATAGTTGTCACCCAACCATTTCGGCTTCTTCTTATTTTTTCTTGCCTTCAGCATGAAGTCCTTTAATCGATCACTTCCTTTCTTCTCAAAATTTCTTTTGATTTGGACTTCATCGGTTGGAGACCAAGTGAAAACTTTCTGCATAAATGAAAAAATAGTTTATAAGTTATGAAATTATAATATAATGCTCAAACATGCAAAATAAGTCATTATGTTATCTCAATTTCATAAAACTAAAGATTTGTCATTACCTTAAACTCGAGAAAACCACAGATCACATTGTGATCGAGGGACTTTACCCCATGTAGGCCATGATCCGTCATATTTGCTTTGGAAGATGTGGGAAATTGTGCCCACAACTTTGTCAATAGGGTAGAACCTAATCAAGAAACATATAAAACATTTAATTACACCTTAGTACTATAAAGCTTAATTTATTTTATTACTAATTATCACAGCTTACCCTTCACCATCCGGCTCAATTCGAATCTTTTCTCGGCTGGTAGCACTCGCTTGATTCAAGACTAGCATGCTCGTTGCTCGCATCGGTTGGCCCATCATTTGTAGGCCTTTATGGTGGCCTTTGTTCAGCACCAAGGGTGGAGTGTGGTATAAGGGTCGTACCATATTGGTTATATGGGTACGTATTGGGCGAGTTTGAGTACATATGAGGTCTGTTGAGAATATGGATGGTTTGGGATGAAAGACCCACCCAATGGGTTTTGCATATGTGGGATGTTTGGATGTTGGAAATAAGGTGGGTTGGAAATGAATGACCCACCCATTGGAGTTTGGTTTTAAGGGAGTGTGGAGATACTACTCCACCTATAGGAGATTGAAGGTTATGAGGGTTTTGAGAGGGGTAGAAGTGCTTACATCATTACCTTCACCATCGGTAATGACGTTTCTAGCCCGTCCCCGAGTAGCTGATCTTTTCGACCTGCCTCTACCTCTCTCCATATTTCCTAACATAAACAACATAAAAATATTATTAGTAAACATCCAACGGTTAAAGTGATTCAATATAACACAAAACGAAACATTAGTAAACATATAAACATGTAAGCGTTAGACATAAATATTCTTCTATTAAGAAATTATGCTTCAATTGTTTTTCCCTTGATTACATTACTAAGAATTCATTTAATTACAACATAAATAAAAGTTATTCCATATAAAACAAACCAAAAAAAGAACATGTTCAACTAGCCATCATCCTCATCATCGGTAGCATCATCGTCTTCATCACTCTCCTCTTCGGTGTCATTGACTATGAGATCTTTGTCTTCCTCATCGGTGATGTTATCATCATCCCATTCACCTTCCTCATCTTCTTCACCATCCTCTTGTTCACTAACATCCTCAATCCCATCTTCTTGGTCAATACATGGAGATGTTATATGATTACATATCTTATATAATGAACATAATCTATATATAACCATTATGCATTTAACATATATTTTTTTATTATACATAAATTTCTTTAATTTCTATATATTACTCGTAAGTATTTATATCATAATTAAACTAATCATACCTAATTCGCATAAATAAACTCACACAAATATAATTAAACTAATCATACCTAATTAGCATAAACAAACTAACACAAATAAACCACAAACAATTGCACATATATAAATCACAAAAAACATGTACTTCAACTTCAACAATAATGTCCAACAAATCTAACACCACATACTTTAAACAACACAAATTTATAAATAAATAACATCTACATCTACTTCAACTTCAATAATAATTTCCAACAAATCTAACTTCAATAACATTTACTCCATAAATAACACAATTGCGCATTTTTCATTTCAAATTCATTCACAAACAACATTCATTTGCAATAAATTATATACATTCATTAATTTTAAGTTAAATTATTAAAAACCCTACATCTAACTTCAATAACATTTACTCCATAAATAACCCAATTGCACATTTTTTCTTTTCAAATTCATTCACAAACAACATTAATTTCCAACAAATTACATATATTCATCAATTTGAAGTTAAATTTTATAAAACCCTAAATCTAATAAAAATCAACAAAACCATACCTTCAAAGAAGGGGCGGCACGGGCGGCGATGGCAGCGGGAGGACAGGCGTATGGCGGCAGCAACGGCGGTGGCGTTGGAGGCGTCCTCCACCCAGGTGGCGGCAGCGGTGGCACACGGGTCGGGAGTAACCAAGGAGAACTCACGTCTTTGGCCTTCGTGTTCCTCACTCGGCGGAGGAAGGGCGGTGGACGCCCGGAGTGGAGGCTGGTGAAGGTGGCGGCCGGCGAATCGGCGGCGAGAGTGGGGGTGGGGGTGGCGAATCGGCGGGGGTGAACGCTCGGAATCGCTCGAGTCTCTCTCTCTTTGCTTTCGAAAGTTCGGTCGACCGAAAGGCCGGATCTGGATTTATTTAGATTTAGCGACGGAACAGTCCGTCGCATTTCCGTCGCTAATAAAAAATTTACGTAGCGACTGAACAGTCTGTCGCTAACTACTAAATTAATTTTTTTTGTTCTTATAAATCGAGTACCCTAGCGACGGATTAACGACAGAATATTCCGTCGCTGAATTTATTAGCGATGGAATTGTAAGACCCCGAAATTTCGGTGTTTGCTTGCTAGTGAATTAAATTATTAAATTAAGTGAATTAGAATTTTTCCGAATCGAAGTTGCAACCTCGAGAACCGAAACCCGAGCGTGGGCTAGCTAAATTGGGCCTTGTGAAGCTAGTTTGGCCCAATTAAAATAAAAAGAAAAGGAAAAGAGAAATGGAGATTGCTGGCATTTGAGGAAGAGGAGTTGGCAGTAAATAAGCAAAGAAGAGGAAGGGGTCCAATGGAAAATAAGCAGACAAAGCCCATTATGTGTAATTAGGAAAAAAGGAGAGAGAGTGGGACTGTGACATTAGAAGGAAAGAAGCAGAAATAGAAAAGGGGGAAAGCGAGGGAAAGCGAGGAGAGAGCAGAGGGGGACCGAGAGGAAGAGGAAAGGGAACGAAAGAAGGAGAAATAGAAGTAAGGAAAGAGAAGAGGAAGCATAGCAGAAACGAAGTAGAGGAAAACGAAAAGAAGCAGAGGCAGAGCAGAGAGGGAAGTGAGAGGGAGCATAACAGAGCGAGAGAGGGAGAGAGCGTGAGAAGCCGGTGACCGATGGCCGCCTGAACGACAAAAGCGCCGCTGTCGGTGGGCAAGGGAGAGCTCGAGCTCGGGAGGCCGAGCAGAGCGAAGAAAGAGAAGAGCAGAGAGACCGAGTGAGAGGGACGAAGAACCAGAAACAAAGGTAGGCAGTAGAGGAAGAAATCAAGAGGTAGAAGAAGGAAAGGGAACCCGAAAGGGAGAAGAAGGAAGAGCAAAAACACCCAATTCGAAACCTTCCAAAACCGAAATTCTTAGAACCTCTAAGAATTCAAGGTGAGTAATCTGAATTCATCCTCTAAAATAAAATGAATTAGGTGGATTGAACTTGAATTCGAAGTACGAAATGAGAAACCCTAAGCTAATTGAAGAAGTTAGAGGCTTAAATTCACTAAATTAGCAACTCATGAATCAAAGATCATGTTGTGATTATGTGATGTCTAGTTCTGAATTTGTGATGTTTATCTAGTTCTGAATTTGTGATGTTTAAGTATTATTGAGCATGATTACTGAACAGAATTAGGGAGAAAAATCGGAAAGTTAAGTTCATGGCTTATGTGCAGATTTTCAGTAATTATGCATGCTGTCCGAATTTATGTGAATTCACGTGTAGCCCAAATTTCCTAAAAATTTTACTGCAGCTTTGTGGCAATTTATGGAAATTTCCTGTAAAATTTGGTATGCATTGGATGAGTAGATTGGGAGATATGCAATTTTAAGTGAAAATATCCTGTTTTGAGCAAAAATCGGAACTAAGTGAGTAACTGAATTAAGAGCTGAGATTTAAGAAGCTATATGGCTAGATTAAAAGATATCTATCGATTAAGGAAAGTTATAGAACCATAAACCACTTATATGCGATAATACGTGATCATGAAAACGATGAGTTCATCGATGGAAATCCTAGTTGGCATGATTATGTGATTATGTGTTTATCCCGAATTACATCGATGATAAATGACATAAGCATGAGTATGTGAAATGAATTGATTATACTTGAGTTGGAACTTGCTTATGTGAATTGCTTGTTTTGAAGAAGTTACGCATGAACGTGTTGAGCATGAATTATATGAATTAAGTATATCTTATGTATAAGTAATAAGAAAATAAGAAACATAAAGAACTAAAGAAGGGAGAAAGGATTGTGTTATTGATCTAAGACCCTACGAATTAAAGAACCCTCTGAAGCTATGGCCATAGAAGTGTCCGTCAACCCGAAGCCACGAATTATTTTGCTTCTACGAATTATTGACGAGTATGCGTCTTTCAGGGAAGGGAGGCTGCCTCGAGGCCACGAATTATTTTGCCTCGAGGCCACGAATTATATACCTCCGTGAACCGAGCCCACGAATTATTTTGGCTCCAAGAACTGGGTCTTTAAAGCGAGTGCATAAATCGTCTTTCCATTCGAAACTAAGAAGACTTAAAAGAATTACGACATGAAGAAACGAATGATCGTGCATGACGAACAAGCAAGAAAGAACCAATGATTTACGAAATGCACGATTAAACTCAAGAAGAAGAATGAAGAGAAGAACGAATCCCGATTTCATAAGAAATGAATGCGATAAGAACTAAGACATGATTTACGTGATGAATGACTTACTTGATGAATGATTTACGTGATAAATGATTTACATGATGAATGATTCTATGACTTGCATAGAAAGATGAATGAAGTATGTTTGATTGAATTCATGAGTAATTGATGTCATTATGTTCCTCGGCAAGTTGGTAAGTTTAGAATCTCATATGTCTTAAGCATGTATGATCTAAATCGCATGTTATGAATGAATTGTGAACTTACGTGTCTTTGTTAATGAATTAATGTGCAAAGCGAAACCGGGGTTGGGTTTGGATTATTCACTCGGGCTAGTGGAGCTCATGACCTCACCAACATTTCGGATACGTGAGTTAAGACTCGCAGGAGTTGCCTTTGGCTTTCGAAATAGCGATCGGATAGGAGGTGCCGGATTCATTGGATGTTTATTTGTCTTTTGTTTGTAAGGATGTTGTAAAGATCGTTTGTATTTGAACTTAAGTTTTGACCATGAATGTAAAAGCCCTGTGTGAATACTCCGAGCGTGTGGCTCGTTGAGTTGTGTTGTGTTTCTCCGAACGTGTGGCTCGTTGAGTTTAAGATTGTGTTTCGTGCGGGGTCAAGGCTTTAAGCCTATGGGATTAGCCATGTTACGAGAGGAAACCGTGTCGAAATTTCCGAAAAACCTTCGAAAACCTAGAAACACGCTTCCGCCAATCCGAGACAGGGTTATTAACCCTAAGTTGAGATCTTACGCAGCCTTAGGGGTTCCTCTCGGGAACCCCGGCATGTAATACTCCTAGGGTGGGTCTAGGGGTGTTACAGGAATAACGGCGGAAATTTGCGTCGTTGATTCCAAATTATCGACAGATTCCTTATTCCGTCGCTAAATCCGTCGTCGTCTAACACAGCTTGTCGGTTTTCGGTTTCCCTCATTGATTACGTCGCTATGTGGCGACGGAAGTGTTTCTGTCACTAATTTTCATCGCTATTAGCAGCTTTGTAGTAGTGCTTTACCCATCCTTCATTGCCTCTTCTAACTTAAGCATCGGAGGGGCATTTCCCGCAATTCAACCCCTGGGGTGTGCCTTTGTGCAGGTTAGGACTTCACCAAGCATTATATATATATACATATAAAAGATACAATTTGTAAAGAGATACTTACAAATTTTGTAAAAGAAAAGGTTGGTCGAAGAAACTAAAATACAAGAGAATTTGAGAAAATTTAGAGGGAGATCCGAGAAAACCGAAATGCTCGGAGATTTCTCGGTGCCTCCTCTTCATTGTAACTTCTTCTATTTATAGAGATCGACTCGAGTCTTTTCTTCATTTGTCATAATGATCTTTTCTTCAAGTCAAAAGTTGTAGGCGGCAACTTTAGCAAAAGCAAATTATGACTCGATGTTTTTAGTCAAAAGTTGTGTCCGCTTTTGTCTTCTTTTGCCATATTTGTCAAAAAGTAAATAGTGAACGTTTTGTCCAAATTACTTTTTTCAAAAGTAAATAATATTGTCGGTGGAGATGTTTGATGTTGTCCTGTAATGAATAGTTTTTTTTTTTTTTTTATTTTTATTTTTTATAATTCAAATGGATCTTGTGAACAAGGTCCACCAAATGGGTCATTTGTAGAGGATCCTTCATCACTAGCAGAGTCCTCATCATCATCGGATTCCATTGCTTGGGTCATGATTTTTGTAAAAAAGCTTTCTTTGTTCGGGATCATCCTTGAGATAATCAAGTAAATCCTTTTGTTTTTTGGTCGAAACTTTCCTTTTCCTTTTGCGGAGCGTGATGAAGTAGGGTCTGGACTCCTTTTTGCTGGAGTAGATGGTCCAGTGTCTTTAATCTTGAGAGGAGCAGTTGCTTGTCTTCTTTAAATTAAAATATGTATACTTCTTTGTCTTGGTTCGAACGAAGTGCTCAACATTTTCGAAGGAACAAAGCCGAGTGTTGTATTCTGGCCACCATCGGCTTTTGTAAATGCGAACCATAGATAGGGGAAACTGAATGGGAAGATAAGGTTGTAGTTTGTATTCCCAACGGAAAATCCAGGCTACATTAAAGGTTCGGAAAAATCCAACTCCCTTTTGATAAGATTCATAATTAGGGAATGCTTAAGCCGAATTCCCAGCCATTATGAACATTAGATGGGAGAATTGAAGAGGTAGGTCCAAACATGGTCCACCAATGATAGAACCATACGGGAAAGGTTGTCCGACATTTGTCATGAAAATTAAAGAACCATGAATGAGTGTCTGGTCCGAAGAGAAATACGACGAACCAGGCGAATTTATAATCAAAATAGTTAAAGGTAGAAGGAGTGAAAGATACGAGAGAATTGTTTTTCATCGCTAGGTTTGCTCCATTCTTTACTTCCTAATACATTTTTAATAATGCATTTGGAGTAGTGAATGTAGCTTTTGTTGGTATTGTCAAAGGTATGGGAGATGTCAACCGACTTTGTATCAATAAGGATCAACTCGTAAAATTTACGAGTTTTAAGGAAATTGTTAGAGGCAAAATGGAAGTATGTGTTAAAGACTCGTTCAATAATGCTTCTAGTGGGTATATTTTGTGGTTGTGTTTTAAATGAGGTGAGGAAAAGGTGTTCGAGTATGGGTAATAATGTAGGTATCTTTTGAGGATTGGTAGGATTTGTAGTCACATTTTTGTAGGTAAGAGGAGGGAAAAGGGACTCAAAGGTATTTTTGTAGGTATGGTATAATCGGATGCCTTTTGTACTCCTTTGCCATGATCTTTATTCATGTTCCTGCAAAAGATTTTCTTTTATGTCACTTTTTCCTTGTAAGAATTCCCTCGTAAGAAAATCAGGTAAAGAATTGTTTTCTCCTTTTATAAATTCTATTTCAAAGTCAAAAGAAGACAAAATAGCTTGCCATCTTGCAAAGATTTGTTTGGAAACCAAATTTTTAACATCCTTTTGAAGAATGTTTTTAGCCGCCTTACAATCTATACGTAAGAGAAAATTTTTAAAATATAGATCATCTTGAAATTTTGAAATACAAAGGACGATTGCTAAAATTTCTTTCTTAATGGTAGAATAGTTTTGTTGTGGTCCTAACCAAAGACCTGAATGAAATCTAACTAACTGTTCTTGTGTATTAGGTAATCTTTGCTTAAGTATACCTCCATATCCTATATCCGATGCATCTGTCTCAACTATCATAAATGCATTTGGATGTGGTATACAAAGGTAAGGTAAAGCTTTGACCTTTTCTTTGATTTGTCTAATAATAGAAGTATGTTCATTAGTCCATGGGACTGGAGTCTTTCTAAGTCTTTTGAAAAGAGGGGCACAAGAATGGCGAAGATTTGGGAAAAAATCGAAACATAGTTTAAACATCCCAAAAATCTTTGTAATTGCTTTTTGTCTTTAATTTCATCCGGAAATTTATCAGCAAACAGAACAAATCTCATTATAGGTTTTAAGGTTCCTTGGTAAATATCATGTCCTAGAAACCTTATTTTTGTTTGGAATAAAATCATTTTGGAAGCGAAACTGCTAAACCATTTTTGTTAACTATATGCGGGAAAATTTGTAAATGTTTGAAATGTTGATCAATTATTTTTGAGAAAACCAACACATCATCTATATAAACAATGATAAATGATGTATAAGGATTAAAGATGTCATTCATTATGTTCTGGAACTCAGAAGGTGCATTTTTAAGTCCAAATGGCATTACGTTCCATTCGTAATGGCCAAAGGGTACTTGTGAAAGCGGTTTTGTAACGATCGGTTTGAAATCTGAATTTGCCAAAATCCTGATTTCATGTCAAATTTTGAAAATACTTTTGCTTCATAGAGTCTATTCAACAAATCTCTTTTGTTTGGAATAGGATATCTAATCCATTGAAGGACTTTGTTTAGAGGTTTATAGTTAATAACCAGTCTAGGAACCCCTCGTTCCTTCTCTGCTGCATTATTAACATAGAAAGCTGCACAACTCCAAGGAGATTTGGAGGGTCTAATAAGCTTTTTGTCTAGAAGAGATTGGATTTCCTTTTACGAGTTCAAGATACACAGAATTCATCTGCGTTGGACGAGCTTTGGTGGGAATATTCTTTTCATCAAAGTCTTTAATATAGGGAAGAGAAACAACATGCCTCTTTCGTCCCCAGAAGGCATTGGGAACATTAGAACAGATTTGTTTCTTTATGACTTCTTCTAGATCTAAAATCTTCTTTTGGTTTGCGGGGATCCGAAGTCTGTTCTTCAATTTTTTGAAAGATATTTCTTCCTGAAGATGGGCTATAGAAGATTGTTTGTAATGTAAACAATTTATTTGTCGGAAAATAGAAGATGATTGCAAAAGAGCAACATCCTTTTGTCTTGCTTGAAGTAAGAAATTTAAAAGAAATTGTTTTGTCTAAGATTTTTGTATGAACTCCAGTTTCATTGACATAGAATGGATAAATTTGTGTAAGGAAAGGAGTTCCAAGGATAATATCATTAGTAATATTTTCAACAATTAGGAAAATACTTTTGAAACAATAATTATCATTTTCTATGTATCCTTTGTTAAGTTTATATTTTATGATTAAAGGTTCTCCATTAGCACTGCATAAAGATTCGAGACGATCTTTCGCAATACTTAGTTGGTAAAATTCCTCTTTTAATACAGTTTTGATCCGCACCGCTGTCTATTAGTGCAACTCTACAAGTAGAGAAATCATCAACAACTAATTTAACTATTGAATACCATTTACGGAAAGTGATCCTAGAAATGGTTGAGATGAATTGATCATTATTATCTTGATCAATAGGAGGGAACCCTATCGATCCTGGAACTTCATAGGGTTACTGAAGTTGAAGCATCGTCTTTCTTAAGAAGAGTTAGTTTAGTTTCTAATTCCAAATCTTTGGTTTTTAAATTAAGAATTTCTTGTTTGAGAATCCGACCTGATTTTTAGATTATTAACTTCGGTTTGTAATTCTCTAGTAGTAATTTCTTGGAAAGGGTTAGGAGTAGGAAATTTTTCATGAAGTTTAGAGAGATTGAATGAAGGGAGGTCCGGTGGAGTAGGATTCTTTTCTTCTTCAAGAATGAGACTCTTTAGTTTTTCAAGATAGTCTTTCTTTAATTCCGAATCGATATTTGACCTATTAGATCTAGTAGAAATTCCTTTTGATTTCTATCTCGTGATAACATTAAGTTGTTTGATAGGAGAAGATTCATACTCGTAGTTATCTTCTTCGTCGGAGCTAGGAAAATAATCCTCGGTTCCTTCGAGTCGGATGCATTTTGAGTAAGAATTGCTAAAAGTTTCTTTTGGAGTTCTGGTTCTTCGAAAATAATTCATTAATTTTTTTCTCGAGTCTTACATTGGTATGCTTTATGTCCGGGTTTTCCGCATTTATAGCAAACTATCTTTTTCTTATTTTTAACCTGTCTTTTGTTTAGAAGGATGGGATTTAGAAGGGGTTGATTTAGGAATAAAAGATTTCTTAAGCGGCTTATTCTTTCGAAAGTTTTTATTAATTCTTTTATTTTTTGCGGAAGGAGCTTCAATTTTAGAAAACCAAAGGCTTCACAAAAGGTTCCCATTTCTTTTCTAGATTGAAATTTATCTTTTCCGTATTTGGCTTGAAGTTTAAGCTCATTACAAAGAGCTAATCCTTCATTTTTAACTATCCCAAATAATTGTCCAAAGGTAAAAAGATGATATGGTATTTCATCCGAATTAAAGTTTTGCCTAAGCTTGCCAAGAATTCTTTCTCCAAAGAGTCTTGGTAATCCCGCTATAAATCTTTCTTTCCAGAATTGTGCATTTCCATCTTCCCTTTTCAAGACATTAATTAAGAACATATCTTTATACCAACGATAGTCACTAAGGGTAGGGCATCTAAGATTGATAAGAACAGATTTAGCTGCCGCTTGGCCTTCATTCGGGTTTCCTAGAAAATGTAGAGAAATGGTATGAATTAATAATTCGTTACCATCTTCTTCTTCAATGGGCAAATCATTTCGAATAATTGTAGTTTTGTGGCTAAGGATTTGAACTCTTTCTTCTTGAGTGAGATAATTATCCCACCAAGTTTTTAATTGCCAGGAAAATCCTAGGGCTAAGGTAGGCTGCTAAATTTTTACCTGTTAGGCCTCTTGTTTTAAAAGCTACACAAGCCATTCCCATTTGTTGAAGGGTAGACAAAATTTCATGTTACTGCTTTACCATCTATATTCCATTCTATTAAAGATTGTCCATCAAAAAGATTAGTTTGAAATTGGCTTTTTCTTCAAATTGAATATCGGGAGGAGTCGGACGAGGATAATAATTTTTGTGTTTCTAAAGTTTTTTATTTTGTTGAGAGAAAAGATGGTTCCTCAACTTCTATCTCTTCATCAAAGGTTTTTGAAGAGTAGTAACTTGGTCAAATTCACTTTACGAACCTGATTACGTAGAAGAGGTTTCTTCTACATTAATGTTACAAGCTTTATCTAGACAACTAACGGTTTTGAGCTGCTAGCACCTTCCAAATCTTTAAGTTTGTTTAGATATAGTATTTAGAAGCCGATTGTTAGAGAAAGGACTTTCTCTAATAAGAGCTTCTTCTGTTTCTTTAGGAATACTATCTAATTTAAAGAAAGGCCTTGAAATGGATTACGTGAAAGAGTTAACCTTTTAGAATCATTTTTTGCTTTACGGGAGTCAATTTTAGTAGAGACTATCGTTAATTGTTCTGCTATGGTTGAAAGAATTGTGTTAGTATAGTTTGCCTGTTGATGAACTTTAGCTAAATCATCAACAGATAGCGTGTCCTTCCCTCCCGGCCAGTTTTGTAAGGACAAGCAAGTATTTCTTGTCCTTGCAAAGGAATTTTATAGCGATAGGCTGTAGGACGATGAACGAGCAACTATCTTGCTACCATCAATCAGATGCCAAGTTTTAGATATGTTAGTTTGAACTTGTAAACTTGGTTGTTTGTAAGGATCATTTAATCCTAATTGAGAAGAAAAAGTAGGAAACCATGTAAAGAAAGGAATATTAACGACTAGTCTGTTCATATCCTTGATCCAATGTTCTTTAATGGAGAAGCGTAATTGCTTATCCATATTTTCAAACCATGTTCTTAAAGTAGTATTAGATTGGTTGTAATAATCTTCTTTTAAGAAGGGCCAATCAATTTGAAAGTTTTTAATGTTAGTACGTTGATTCCTTCTCCAATATGTGAGTTGGGAGGAGAATCATTGGTATGAATCTGCTCGGGAATAGGCGCGGAAAATTTGTATCTTTGGGAGTTTGTTGCAGAATCATTATGAAATGTATATTCGAGAAAGATCTCCTAGAATTAGTAGGTTCCGATCTAGAAGAATTTTCTCTAAAGGATTTGAACCTAATGAAAACTCTACCATCGGGTTCTTCTATAATTTGGTCAACTTTAGATTCTTCTAAATGAGTAGAACTTTGTTCATTTTCAAGTTCTAATTCTAAAGGGATAGTAATTTCATCTTGTTTAAGAAGTTTTGGGGTAAAACCGATGGCTTTTCATCGATTATAGTTAAAAGGACTGTATCTTTAGAATTTGATGGAAGAGGAGATATATATTTGGTATTTAGATTAGAAGACATTAATCTAAAATAGACTCTGTACATAACAGACAAAATTTTTAAAATCATGGAATTCGTCTCCTGGACAAAAACATCTAGTCTGTAAAGCTTGAATTGTCATTGGACATGTCAAATCAACTGGAAAATCGGGATAACAGTTGAAGAACACGAGTCCATTGCAAATATTTGTATTAACCATTGCAAGTAAAGAAGATTTGTATTTCTTTAATCTTTTATCACGAATCGCCATGAAAATGGGTGCGTTAATACCTTTTCTAAGAAGAGGTTTAACAGACAACCTGCACTAATCCTATATGCATAAATCTATATTTTGCCCTTAGATGACTCTCTATAGAACCTTGGTTCAAGAGAGGAATAGTTTGTAAACCATTTTGTAGACTAATGATTTCTTCATGAGTTTTAACGGAATATGCAGTTGAAAAATCAAAGGTTCCTATTTTGTAAATTGTTTCGGGTTTTATTTTAGGTATACATATATACATATATGTATGTATATATATACATATATGTATGTATATATATACATATATGTATGTATATATATACATATATGTATGTATATATATACATATATGTATGTATATATATACATATATGTATGTATATATATACATATATGTATGTATATATATATACATATATGTATGTATATATATATACATATATGTATGTATATATATATACATATATGTATGTATATATATATACATATATGTATGTATATATATATACATACATATGTATGTATATATACATACATACATATATATATATATATACATACATACATATATATATATATATACATACATATATATATATATAGATATATATACATATATATATATATACACACATATGTTGATGTAGAATAATCTCGAGTTATCCGAGTAGGATGCCATGTTGATGCTTGAATCGGATCAAGCTGGGCTCGACGTCAGTATTAGCTTCACATTGGGCCCGATGAGGCCCAACTCTCTAAGTAAAAGGTAAAACCAAGGTTGGGTGTCAAATATCCATTTTACTCCTCATTCATATGTTCTCTCTAGAATCCATACTCATCTTGAATCAATCTCCCCCCAATTTTCACAGGATCCCATCTTTATTTAAGAATCTTTAAAGATCCGAACTTTCGGACCAAGAAACTAATCTTCTTCAAATATCAAGTCTTTACTCATCTTTCATTTCCTCTTCTAACTTAAGCATCGGACCAGGACCCAACCCCTCGGGTGTGCCTTTGTGCAGGTTAGGAGCACACCAAGTGGGATAAGCATCAAACAAATCATCATTTAAGTTTCTTTAGAAACATATTGGCGCCGTTTGTGAGGAGGAGTGGTAGCTCATGGTAGCAAGTATTGGTGTTCATAGTTCAATTCGGTTTGGTTTTTTTAACCGGTTAATCGGATTAAATGGTTTGTAAAGCCGTGAACCAGAAATCGTAATCGGATAAATCGGTTAACCGGATATCGGTTAGCCGGATTATTCGGTTCGGTTCACCGCTAACCGGAACTCGGAAAAGATTGAACTTTTTTACGAACTTTGGGAGAAGGCCACAAGCCGCATCACGAAGGCCACAAATACAACTTTTTTCTTTGGGAAAACTTATTTATGGTTGGGTCCAAAAAATTAGTTCGCAAAGAAAAATTGGTTTTGTGAAGTCGGCTACAAGCTGCCTTGTGAAGGCCACAAAAGCTGGTCCAGTGGCCCTAAACCAATTTCATATAATTATTTTAAATTATTTTAAAAAAATATTATCGATTCGGTTCTTGTTAACAGTCGGTTTTAGAATCCCGAAGCGGAACCGAACCAGATAAACTATCGGTTCATCGGTTCGGTTAACCGAAAAATTTAACCGGTTCGGTTAACCAAAAACGGTTCGGTTCGGCTTGTTCGGGGTTCGGATTCACGATTTCGGTTTTTTTGCACAGCCCTAGTAGCGAGCAACACCCATTCTAAATCAAGGATGACTAGAATTCAAGATAGGTGACACTAATAACCTTCCCCTAAGGGGCAATAATAAGAGCACCTAGTGGAAGATGAGGTTTAGTCTTCCCATCACTCCACTGGAAATCGGCCTCCTAGCCACCAAGGGTACATCACCATCGATGCCTTGCAAACATACAGGGACACCATGCAAAGCACCATACTTCAAAGGATGCAAGAGCAAATTAAGACCACCATGGAATAGAGTGGCCCCATCCTTTGTTCTACTACAATCAAACTCCCGCATATGTCCCTTCGCCCATAGGAGGTATGACAGAAGTGCAGCCCCTATGAGGAATCCCTCAGGACAATGTCCAAACTATTGCCACAGGGCAACCACATACTCAACATGTTGTTCAAGGTAATGCTAGGGGAAGAATTGACGTAAGGAAAGCCTTAAATCGAGCCAAGGAAAAGGCGACAACCTCTCACACAACATCAACCGCTTACGCTTCTCATAGCAAGGGGTCAGCATGGTTCAATGGCCAAGAAGAGAACTCTCAAGTTCCAAGGGCAAGCAAGCCTAGAATGCATGATCGCCTCCAATAATCCCAAGGCCAGGATCTACCTCGAGAAAGAGAAAGGCGGGTAAGCCGCAAATGGTTTGTCACTATGGAGCATAATGTCGGGCAAACAAGGAGTCGGATGGGTCGTCTAGAAGGGATTGGGGGCACCGTACCAAAGAAAAGCATACTCCACTCAGGTCCGAGCATATGAGGAGCCCTTCCTTGGTGGAGGTAGCAAGACCTCTCCCTTCACCTGTCCAAGTGACAGGCTCGGCTTCGCAACAAGGCCCTCCAACTTTTGCCACACCTTTCACCCAAGCTATTATGCAATAACCTCGCCCTAAAAGATTCTAGGTGCTGAACATTGATCCATATGATTGAACCACCAACCCGAGAGGATCACCTTGCATATTACAAGTCCCATATATATGTCCAAGAAGCAACAAATGCCATCTTTTGTCGTTTCTTCCTAGCTACTTTGAAAGGAGTAGCACCAAAGTGGTTCAATGGCCTTTCTTTGGGGAGCATTTCTTCCTTTCAAGAGTTATAAGAAAATTTTGTGGGTAATTCCTCGCGAGTCATAAAGAGAAGAGGACTAGCATACATCTTTCTAAAGTGAAATAAGGAAAGAACGAATTACTCAAGGATTATGTTCGTCAGTTTCATGCATAAGGAGTTCTTATTTCAAATCCGGAGGATAGGGTAGCCTACACGACCTTCCTTAATGGGCTCGGGGGATGCTTCAAGTTCTCCCTCGGCTAAGCAGAGGGTATGTACCTTGCTGAAGCCCTCGGGAAAGTAGTAAACTTTATCCAAGCAAGCTGAGATATATGCTAAAGAGGGAGATCAAGCCCAAAAGAGCGAAAGTGATGAGCAATCCCATCAAAGGTCGGGGAAGAAACAAAGGATTGATGATCGAGATCACCGTTTCAATATCGACCCTAGAAGCATTCTGATGGAAATCAAAGGGCACCCCATATTAAAGAGGTCACCTCCTATGGCGACACGTCCCCGCAACACCGAAAAGTATTGTGAGTTATATGAACAATGGGGAACAATATCGTTGATTGTAGGGAACACAAGAAGGTGCTCAATGAGTTGGTATATCATGACCGGATCAATCGCTCCCTTAAGAGAGGACCAAGGGGCATGTAGAGAAATACGCAAAGCAAAAGACAGGATCAGAATGACAAAAGAAAAGAGGATGAGTACTCCATGGAATTGGTGGCGATCATAGTGGGAGGCTTCGGGGGAACCTCAACACAACTTCCTGGAAAGCTCACCTTTGAAGCGCCCAACAGGTAATGGTAATGGGACAACCTCAATTATTGGACGTTCCAACCATGACCTTTAGCGAAGAGGACCTAAGGGGGATGTCCACTCCTCTCGACGACACCCTGGTCATTGAGTTTAAGATCACAAATGCTATCATAAGAAAGATTCTGATAGACACGGGAAGCCATGTGGACATCATGACTTGGAAGTGTCTAAAAAATTAAAGTACCCAACCGACAACCTCACTCCCTTACTCAATCGTATGATGGGATTTAGGGGACAAACAGTTAATCCTCTTTGAATAATTCGCTTACCCGTCAGGATAAGGGAAAAGAATAAGGCCTGGAATATGGAGGTAAACTTCCTTGTCGTGGATGTTCCAATAGCTTACAATATGATAATTGGGGATCCTACCTTGTACAAGATCAAAGCAATCGTCGCCCCTACCTTTTGCTCATAAGATATGAATTGGATAACGGCACTATTGGAAAGCTACACGGTGATCAAAGGACGGCTCGTGAATGCCACTATGTCGGCATGAAGCCTTTGATAAAGCAGGATGGATCTTTAACTTGTTTTCCTTGCCACTCTCGAAAACCACAAGAAAGCTCGTTGTGAACCCTCAAATAAAAGAAACTCAAGCAATGTTTCGTCTAAGACAAGCACAACACCTTTTGTAAATAGAGTTTTCTTTCGGTAAGAATGAAAAGGCTCATTATATCGGTGAGGACCCACCCATGATGCATGAGATCTAAGTTTTCTCTGGACACACCCTTCACTTGAAGAATTACCCTTCTATTAAGGATTTAATGGGGGCATAAGATCTTGTTTTGCTAAGTGGACTCAAATTTTTCCTATGATTAATACAATGAATGTTGTGCATATATTTTGTTTTCATATCTTGTTACCAATTTTGGGAGCATGTATATGGGTAGGGCTAACATGTACCCTAGCATAAAATAAATTCGGCAATAAGAGAAATGACGGAAAATGACGTTGATAAAAAGTATCATGTTCACAAAGGTTGGTCATATTCCTAAGGAATCGGTCATGTTCCCAGGGATCAACTATATCTTTAAGAAGTAGATCATGATATCCAAAATACTCAAGAGAAAAACATTACAAGCAATGCATGACCCTATGAGGTGTCTATCAAGAAAGGACTCTCTCGGGTAATATGCAAATCCATAGGCACACCACCTAAAAGAAGACCCTATAGGATCATACATGCCCTTTAAGGAATATTAACCAAAAGAAGACCCTTTAGGTTTGTACATGACCTCTCAGGAGTATCATTTAAAACGACGACCGTATAGGGTCATACACGACCCCTAAGGGGTATCATTCAATAAAAGACCCTTTTTGGTCATACATGATTCAAAAAGAGTATCCTACTCGATGATCCAAAAGGATTATACGTCACTAGGAGATCTCTAAAGGATAGCCATTGGTTGAGCTAAATACCATAGAACTAGAGTGGCGATTATCCTACTCGGGGTGGCTAAGGGTGAATCATGAGACATTTTTGCAAAGCCCCCAATAATTTGAGATAGGCTACTATTGACCTTGCCTAGGGGCCTCAAAGATGTACTACTTTTACTACTACGGATATGACTTTTTATTACGGGCTTTTAACGATGGTTAAAACAAAAACCATCCTAAAAGCCGAGGCGGTGGCATTTTTGTAAATAACCTGTCTTTTATTACACCACTACGGTTCTTTCAATGAACCGTAGTAATAAGTCACCACGTCTACCTTTTACTACAATTTATTGAAAGAACTGTAGTAAAAAGTATGTCGAGAAATAAAACGAGAACTAGCAATTGCCTACCTTATTTTCATCATCTCGCTCTTTACTCTCGCTCTTACTCTCGCTCTCCGGTTGCTCTCGTGTCATTACTATAGATCTGCTAGCTCTTATTGCCCTTGTCGCTGGTGTCGCTCTCATCACCGTCGTCGTTGGTGTCGCTCTCCTCGTCGTCGTCGATCCGTCACTATCGTTGTCGCTGCTCCGGCTCTCATCTCTCGCTATTGCTATGCTTGCTGCTCCCTCTTGCCTCTCGCCATTGTTGTCATTCTTCCGGTATGATTCTCTCTCCCTCTCTTATTTTTTGCTTTAAGTTATTTGCAAAATAGTTTAGTTAAATGTTGAATGTATTTGTTGTACTTATTTGAATGTCGAGAATGTGATCATGGGTGTAACACCCCAAAATTTAATCGTATTTAATTAATTTAAATTTGTATTTTATCGTCTTAATATTGCATAAAAGATGTGCGCCGCGCATAAAAAAAATAATAATAATAATTTTGAAACTGAAATAAAAGATGCGAACAAATTAGATAACCGCAAATAATAATGAGTAATCCATACAAATTTACATCTATGCAAAAAAATGTATGTACTTTTGAATAATGCAAAATTTTAGTCCGAACTCGAATAATTTAAAATAATAAGAAAAAAGAAAATAATGTATAAATTATTATCACAACAAATAAAATTTAGCCAAATGTGTGAGTAAACATTTAACTATGTGGTAAAACTAATAGTAAAAAGATAGAAAGGTAACTAAAATTTTCAAGACAAAAGAAAAAAAAGGGGGGTTTGCTAGAAGTATCGGGAATCGGTAGAAAATTTAGAATGCAAGCTCGACACATTCATTTTCCATATCTCTTTCCTTTCCTTCCTCTCCTCCCCCTCTCGCATTTGCTGCTCGCTCGTTGTGTCGCCGGCCAGCCTCCGCTACTAGCGACCCCGGCCGCCATCGCTATTGTCGCCGAGAACCTCTTCCTCTCTCCGTTTTCCTCTCGTTCGCGGCAGCGAGGCGGAACAGTGCGAGGCAGTGCCTCTGCCGCCCCTGGCCGGGGTTGGCGCCGCCCTGGATACTCTCCGGCGCCCGACGCTGCTGACCTATGCCCATTACCGCCACCTGAGCCACCAGGTCTCCACCACCGAGCCACCACCATTCAATTCCGCCTCTAACTCATTTTGAGGCATATCTCCAATCCTTAATTTCTAAGCAAATCTTATTATAAACTCATGTTGTAATTGAATAAGTAGACAAATAAATGTGAGTTTTGAATTGGTTGTGCTGGATTTGGATGAACTTTGGGGAGTAATTGAAATATGGATATGTGAAATTGGATTTAGGGTTTCTTATGTGTTAAATTAGTATTAAAAATTAATTTGGGATTATTTATAATTGTGAATGTGCTTGTTAAACTTCTATATGAGTATGAATGAATTATTTGGTTGTGGAAGAATTGTAAGGAAGATATTGAGGATGATTGGAATATGAACATGTATGTTGTTTGTGAAGTGCTTTTAAGGATGTGTAATTGGAGATTAATGGAAGATTGAATTTATTTGTGTATGTGTGCTAAACTTGAGCAAATTAATGTAATTGAATCTTGGTTTAGTGAAGCAATAGTGAATCAATTTGAAATGTGGAAATTTGATAGAGTATGGAGGTATATTAACATGTGTGAATTAAATGTAAACTGGGTATACGAAGTTTTGGGTTGAAGATATAAAATAAATGTAAATTGGCTATGAAGTTGAAGGTTTTATCGGAATTAACGGTGATCTTGATTGAAGTGAGTTCCGATGAGGTGAAAAATAGGGCCATAATCGCTTAGATTATAATGAAACATGAATGACTAAGTGAGGAATGATCTTAAAGAAGGTTTTGGATATTATTGGAAGAGAGATGGGGATTGAAAAGAAATTCAGAATGTTGAATCGAGTTGAGAAGGGAGGAAGAATATATCTTTATAAAATTGTGAGAGTTTTAAGCCCAAATGAACTTTGAGCGACAAGTGAGAAATTAAAAGAAACCGAACGTAAGAGTTTACAAAAGAAAGAAAAGAAAAGTAGTATGACAATATGAATAGAGACCTAACTCATCGAATCAAATTACTTTATGAAAACGTAAAAGCGACGGAAACGACATGTTTGAAGAAAAGAATGAAAAACGATATTTAGAGGAAAACGAACAACTACCTCAGTACGTTATCGTCTGCACTTTTCAAAATATTTAAATGTTAACATGTAAATATCGATAAGTTTCATTATTTTGTCTACGACCCACTAAATCATTAACCGATTATTAGTACTACTCATAAAAGAATTAATCATACGGAGCCATCTCCCGATAATCGGGATTTCTATGATTAAACCGCTTAACCGAAGCCTTAGCTATAAATATATATGTATGAAGGTTCTTGTCGTGATAAAAAATCGAAAAGTTCATGAGCACAAGAAAATGAGAATATTGACGAGATTGTAACTTGGTTTAAATACTGGTTTGAAACTTGGTTTTTGTGGTTGTAAAAACACTCCAACGTGTGACCGTTGAGTTGTGTACTCCGAGCGTGTGGCTCGTTGAGTTTTATTGTGGATTTTATGCAGGTTTTTAAGGTTTTTAGCCTAATGGTTAGGCCATGTTTCAAACGAAATTATGTCAAAATTTTTAGAAAATTGGAAAACCAAACCGACACCTTAAGTAGGAAGTATATTTGGTTTATCGAAAAAGGACATCTGGGCATATTAGATGAAACGAGTGGTACAATTAAGGTTAGCCTACATTAAGCACAAACTAGAGGTGATAGAAGCAAAAGATCAAACTTGAGTTTTATTACAAGAATGGGGAATTAAACTCATCAATTGTTATATACAAATTCAAACTATATCATCAACAGACTTATTTCGGGAAATGTATGAATATCGAGATCAAAAGGAAACAATATGGATAGGTACGTGAAAAGTAAAAGTTTGGTGATCGTAAATGCATATAAATATTGTTAAAAGACTAGTAGTCTATGAAGACTCGAGACACTTCTAAACGCATTTCGAGTTGCATTAAATGAATTAGGTATAACCATCTCATACTTATAGAGTTTTGATTCCAAGGCATTTTCTCGTATCTCGAAACTTCTTTGAGTAAAATGGTATCTTCTCTAAGTGATACAGCTTTTACTTCTTATATTTCTTGCTTATTTGTAAGTGACTCGAAAAGCTGGTTCTCTGTTCGAGTCCCTCATTACTCGATTTATCGCAGATTGAATAGACTAGTATTTCGTCTTTTCTCACTCGGAATCCGACTTCGGTTATAAGCTCTATTATGTTATAGTCAGTACTTTTAGTATGATTATTACTTAGTCTATATCAAGTTTTTTTCACTCGATATTCTTTACGGAACTTGATCCTTCACTTAGACTAAATCGGATGGAATTCGAGTATCATTGATATTGGACTCGGAAAATTCCATTCCTCTTCCGACTCGGATAATTAGTTGATTAATTATCATAATTATTTTATTGTCTGTGTCTAACCTTGGGCCAAAGTATGTTATACTTTGAGAACCAAAATTGATTTACTTTTGTAGGTTATTCAAACGAGGATACACTTTTCCGACCCTGCTGTTTGACTCGGAACCTGTCTTTGTCTCTTCTTTATCAAAAGAGTTAACGTTTCCACGAAAAACTTCCATCACCCTATTCACCCCCTCTAGGGTGACTCGGACTCTCCCCGAGCAAACCTTCAATTGGTATCGAGCCTAGCCTTTCGTAAAGGATCTAACCATCCAAAGGTCTAAAGATCAAATGGCTCGGAACACCGGAGAGTTCGACGAAGGAAGATCTTCCAACAGGCCACCAAAATTCAAAGGATCAAACTTTGGGCACTTGGAAGAAGCTTATGGAATGTTTCCTTATGGATCATGATGAAGAGGTATGGGAAGTCATACAACAAGGAAACTACATTCCAATGAAGACAGATGAATTCAGAATCATTCCCAAGACAAAAGACGAATTCACTCCAGAGAAGCAGAGAAGTTCAGGAAGAACTTCAAGGCAACGAACATTCTGATGTGCGCCATTAGCTCGGAAGAATACAACCGAGTGTCCGCTCGTGCTTCAGCAAAAGAAGTGTGGGACACTCTTGTCAACACTTACGAAGGCACAAGCCAGGTCGGACAAGCAAAGATAAGTCAATATCTTCACAAATATGAGCTTTTCAAGATGGAGCCGAAGAGAACATCACTCGGATGTTCATTCGATTTACCGAGATTACCAACAACCTCAAATCACTGGGTAAGAAGATCTCTCACGAGGAAATGTGCGTAAAGATTCTCGAAGTCTACCCAAGAAAAGATGGGGTCCCAAAGTGACTGCCATAGAGGAGGCTCGGAACCTCTCACTCTTAAAGCCGGACGAACTCATCGGAAAGCTTCTAACACACGAAATCCATCTAGAAGAAGAGGATGCTGAGGGCAGTTCCAAAAAGAACATAGCACCGAAAGCCTCGGAATCTAAAGAAGCAAATCCGAGCTCCTCTCGACTCGAAGATTATCCCATGGCACTTATTGCAAGAGGCTTCAAGAGAATAATGAAGCACAAAAGATGGGACAAAAGGCCAAAGGAAGAATTCTACAAGAAAGATAAAAGAGACAGAAAAGGTAAGTATTCTTCTCCCTCAAAGTTATCTTTATCTAAGAATTCTGGTGTTTCGAGTGTGGCAGCAAAGACCACATAGTCAAGGACTGTCCGAAAGAGGAAAAGGGACAGAAAGAAGAAGAAGGCCATGATTGCAACATGGAGCGATGAGGACTCATCGGAGGATGACGAGGACTCGGACGACTCGAAGTGTTTAATGGCAATGTCCGACTCGAAGCCGAAAGAGAGTCGACTCGGACTCGCACAATGAGGAAACTAATCCTCAAGAGGTAATTGACTATTTCCTCAAATTCTCCAAAGTCGATTTAGCTAAGTACATTTTTACTTTGGAAGAAAAGTCCAATTCCGATTCTACTCAATTCAAGAAACAAGTTGAGTCAATTTCTTCGAGAGCACGTTTTTGAAAATTGAATTGGAAAAACCGAGACTAACGCTCGGAGAACTCAAGACTAGTGCTCAAACTAATGAGACCGAGTCCGAGCCGCTCAGGAAAGAAAATGAGCAACTAAAAAGGAAGTTCACCGAGTCTCAAGATCCGGTTTTAAAGTTTACTCAAGGTCGAAGAACCTTGACATGCTCTTAGGATCACAATGTGTCTCTTTTCAAAAAGAAGGTCTTGGTTTCAACAAAGAAGAGGAATCTAATTCCTACTCGTAATCTGTTTAAAAATGATTCCGTAACCGTGAAGTTCGGGAAAGCCGAGCACGGTCCCATTCATAGAAATGAAGGAAGGACTAAGCCTGAATCTGTTTACAAAGAGAAACCATTCTCTCCTATTTCAAAAGGAAAAGCTTTCAAAAAGAAAGAGACACGGACTCGGCTTCTCGAGAGGAAGACTCGGAATCGGACAAAACCCAAAGTCATTCAAATCTGGGTTCCGAAACACCTTCTTCCTCGTAAAAGGACCACGAGTAAGGAATGTTACTCGGGTTCGTTAGAGGAAGTGAGAAGGGTTAGATTCTCTCTGTTTTGCGAGTCACTCGTAAAAGATCAAAAGGACATTGGTACTGGACAGCGGATGTTCACGACACATGTCAGGTGACCAAGGACTCTTTTCGAGCTAGAATCATACAAAGGAGGAAAAGTGACTTTTGGAGATGACAAAGAAAGGCAAGATAGTGGGTTTTGGCAAGATTGGAAATGGAAGCAATCTGGTAAGCCCGATCTACCTTGTCAAAGGGCTAAAATACAATCCGCTTAGCATCTCCCAGCCTATGCGACAAAGGTCAAGAGGTAAGATTCACTCAATCTAAGTGCTACATCTCGGATGAGAAGAGGTAAAGCTCTCGAGTAAGAGATCCGGTAACACTTATATCATTCCTCTTTCGACCCAAGCCAGAACTTGTCATGCCCGAAAGCATCTCTCATTGATGAGTCTTGGCAATGGCATTGTAGATTAGGTCATATAAGCATGCATACTATTAAAAAGTTATCGGATCATGGCCTAGTCGTGGATTGCCAAGTTGTGCTTTCACTAAAGACAAAGTTTGTGAAGCATGTACAAGGGGAAACAGTCGGATCCTCATTCAAGTCTCTCAAGACTAGTTTCGACATCAAAGGTGCTTGAACCGCTACATATGGATCTATGTGGTGAAATTCCAGTGAAGAGCCTCGGAGCATAAAAATGAAGCATTCAAGGAGTTCAAGCAAACTCTGTAGAAAGATTCAAGTTGAGTCTCGGACTCGGATTCAAAGGATTCGAACCGACCATGGAAGGGAGTTCGACTACTCGAATTCTCGAGTTCTGCGATCGAATGGAATCTCTCACAACTTCTCAAGCACCCAGAACTCCTCAACGGAATGGAGTAGTAAAGACAAAGAACAGAATCCTGGAAGAAATAACAAGGACTATGATGATCGAACATGATCTTCCCTACTACTTCCGGGCGAGGCAATCAACACCGCGAACTATACACTAAATAGATGCCTCATCGGACCAATATTGAAAAAACACCCTACGAGCTCTACAAAGGGAAGAAGCCAAACATCTCATACTTTAAGCCCTTTGGTTGCAAGTGTTTTATTCATAATAATGGTAAGGATCACTCGACCAAGTTTGATGCTAGGTCGGATGAAGGTATTTTTCTCGGGTTACTCTTCACATAGTAAAGCTTATCGTGTCTTTAACAAAAGAACTAACAAAGTGGAAGAGAGCATCCACGTTATTTTTTATGAACTTGAACAGGAAAAGCCCAGTGAGTCTTCATACTCGGATCCGAAGCTCGGTAGAGATGATGACGAAGTCGAGCCTACAAAGACTCGGACTCAACCTCGCTCAAAATGAGGTCACTCGTAACAAAGTGACTCGGAATGAGGCAACTCAAGAGCTCACTCGAATGAACAAGCCAATGAAGAAGATCACTCGGAACAAGCTTCGAAGATCAAGCGGCTCAGCCCACAAATCTCGTGAATCGTAGAACTGGTAAAGCATTCAAATTTACTTCCAGTCATCCCCAAGAAAACATAATTTCGGATATCAACAGTGGGGTAAGAACTCGTTCCTCTCTATATAATCTTTGTGCATTCACTGCATTCATTTCATTAAACGAACCCAAAAATGCACTAGAGGCCCTAAATGAACCTGAATGGGTCGAGGCCATGCAAGAAGAGCTGAATCAATTCGAGAGAAACCAAGTCCGGACTCGACCAAACGACCATCCAACCACCCAGCTTATAGGAACCAAATGGGTTTTCAAGAACAAATTGGATGAAGGTGGGGTAGTAGTCAGGAACAAGGCTAGACTTGTAGCTCAGGGATACAATCAAGAAGAAGGGATTGATTGTGGGGAAACCTTTGCACTGTTGCCCGAATTGAAGCCATTAGAATTTTGTTGGCATTTGCATCCAAGCATGCATATTAAATTATATCAAATGGATGTTAAGTGTGCATTTCTCAATGGTTTTATTGAAGAAGAAGTCTATGTCGAACGACCTCCTGGTTTTGAAAACTCGAATTTTCAAATCATGTTTTCAAACTTCAAAAGGCTCTCTATGGTCTTAAACAAGCACCTTGAGCTTGGTATGAAAGACTCGAGTAGCTTCTTGGCTCAAAATGATTTTAAAAGAGGTCGGATCGACAAGACTCTCTTCATAAAGACTAAGGGGAAAGATTTCCTTATTGTTCAAATCTATGTTGATGATATTATTTTCGGTGCTACTAATGAGTTTCGTTCCTGAGAATTTTCTGAGTTGATGAGTCAAGAATTCCAAATGAGCATGATGGGAGAACTCAACTTCTTCCTTGGCTTACAAATCAAACAAGACAAGGATGGGATCTTTGTTCATCAATCTAAGTATACCAAGGAACTGCTGAAGAAATACAAACTCCAAGATGCAAAACATGCATCTACTCCCATGAGCAGATAGTATAAAGCTTGACTCCGACGAGAAAGGTAAAGCAATAGATCGAAACTTTATCGAGGTATGATTGGATCTTTGCTATATCTTACTTCCAGCAGAGCCGGATATAATATTCAGTGTTTGTCTATGCGTAAGATTTCAAGCTAACCCAAAAGAATCACATCTCACTATGGTGAAAAGAATATTCGGATATCTTGCAGGCACTCGTAATTTAGGTCTATGGTATTCCGGAGACTCGGAACTTACTCTTACCTGGATACTCGAAGCGGACTATGCAGGATATAAAGTTGATCGAAAGAGCACATCTAGAGCTTGCCAATTTCGGGTCAATCCCTAATATCTTGGCACTCAAAGAAGCGTAACTCGTAGCTCTATCAACCGCCGAAGCTAAATATATTGCAGCTGGAGCCTGTTGCACTCGGATTCTATGGATTAAGCAACACTTGAAGGATCTTGGACTATTCCTCAACTCAATTCCAATCAAGTGTGACAACCAAAGCGCAATCAGCATCACCAAGAATCCTGTCCAAGTACTCGAAAACAAAGCATATCGAGGTCGGATATCACTTCTTACGTGATCACTCGAAAAAGGTGATATTACACTTGAGTTCATTCCTACTAATCTTCAATTAGCTGATATTTTTACTAAGCCTCTTGGTGAAGATCAGCTTTGCTTTATTCGGAATGAGCTTGGTATGTTAAATGCTTAATTATGTGCTATTCTTATTCATTGCATAATTCCGTGTTATGTGTTTTCCCTTTAATAACCATTAGCTCAGTTGATTCAGTGATACTCGGGTTAATAGTTATTTTGTGTTTCGAGTCACTCGTAAACCTATCTCGAGTCAAACTTAGACGTAGAGAAACTTGGACTTCAAATTTTCTGAAACTATCTCTAGAGCAGTGGGGAGTTTCGGATCATATTTTCAAAATCTCTCTCTCTCTCTCGAGCGCTGTGATCGGATATTAGCCGTGGATTTCTAACCGCTGAAATCTTAACCATTGAAGAGAATCGTCACACCGGTCTTCGATGATCGATGGACAAGCCGAGTCGAATGAAGTTATACTTAACGGATAGTTGACGGGCTTCTATTTTTTATAAATAGCGCCTATTCATCTTCGTCTCGGTATTCTACATTCCATTTCTCTCAAACGAAACTTTTCGCGAAAGATTTCTACGTGACCAGATCATCCTTGAACTTCGCAAGCGTCGAAGAAGCCATCTCTCGTAAGTTTCGATCTGCTCTCGACTTTTTCTACTACACCTTTTTCGTTTCTTCTCTTCTACCTCTCCTTCTCTTTCCTACTCGAAAGTTTCATCTTTCCTTCCTTCTCTCAAAATGCCTAAAAGAGGTAACCATCCCGACTTCCGAGTCTCCTCCTCTTCCAAAAGCCTCGCACCAAAATGCTAGAAAGCTCAACCCCTTCTAAACCCATTGTCACCCAGAGACCTTGCGCTGGACAACAAGTTCTTTCCTACAACCAAATTTTCTTGGTTGGCTCACATTCAAACCACCGGAGCATATAACTTCATGTGCTTCGGTGAGTTCATCTATCCCGAACTCGTTTCGAGTTCTATACTCACCTTACCCACTCCGAAAATGTTCTAACCTCCGAGGTTCGGAACATAACCGTACGAATAAACACCTCTCTCCTTCACCGCTTGTTCAAGGTCTCCTCTCTCTTCTTGAACAGCAACCCCATTCCGTTCACTGAAGTCGCCGACGACTTCTTTGACAAGTTCGCCAAAGAGTTCCCCGAGTCCCGGAAAAACTTTTCGTGACTCGCTTGAAGTCGAGGCTCGCCTTCGTGCTTTCGCCGATGAGAACCTTTTTCTCACAAGCATTCCAAGCAAGGATAACCCCAACTCCAAGCACCTCAAAGCTCTCTTTGACATTCTTGAGGGCTACGAAGTAGACCTCTTCCCCTCCATCATTGAGCAAATGGAAGCCGCGCCAGCTCAACTTCAATCAAAGAAGACCACCTCACTTCCTTTTGGTGCTCTTCTGACCCTTGTCTTCAAACAATTCCAAGTTCCTCTCCCCTCATACCCAAACGTCGTGTCCGAGGCTGCCGTTGTTATCGACAAAAAGGAACTGCAGGGGTACGGATACCAGGAAACTAACCCCGGTGTCCGGGTTCATAACTCGAACTAAGGCTAAAGACTCGGACATCTCTTAATACTTTTCCGAGTTATGTAAAAGGAATCAGGTATAACAAGTTCATACATATACAGTTTTGATTCCAAGGCATTCTCGGTATCGCGAAACTTCTCTCGAGTAAAATAGTATCTTCTCCGAATAATACGGCTTTCACTTAATGCATTTATTGCGTTTCCGTAGTCGACTCGTAAAACTGGGTCTTTGTTCCGAGTTCATCTTCACTCGGATTTATCACGTTTTGAATGTCTCGGAATCCGACTTGTGGTTATACATTCTATTTTGTTATAGTCAGTATTCTTAATTTATTTCATACTTAGTCTATATCAAGTTATCTCACTCGATATTCTTTATGGAACCTACTCTATTGCTTAGACTAAGTCAAATGGAATTCCGAGTATCATGGATATTGGACTCGTAAAATTCCATTTCGTTTCGACTCGGATAATTAGTTGCTTAATTATTATAATTATTTTATTATCTCGTGTCTAATCGTGGACCAAAGTATTCTATACTTTGAGAACCAAAATTAATTTACTTTTGTAGGTTATTCATTCGAGGATACACCTTTTTCAAACCTCAAAAGTAACCTGGCTTTAGAACGTCAAATCACCAACGAGACATGGCTCTTCACCTTCCCCGATCCAGTCCTAGAAGATTGTGTCGAAGCTGTCCGCTTCCATATCCGGAAAACCGGAACGCTAAGCTTAACGGTGGTTTCCACCTCATCTTTCGAGACACTACCGATGGTTTTGGGACTTCCAAGAGAGTTAAACCGTTGTCCAACGTTCATATTTCAACGGATACTTTCTGAGTGACTCGAAAGCCTCTATCAACGGTCACGGAAGACTCTTGGTCAGCGAGATGAAGATAACGGCTACTCGTCATGCGGTTATCTATAAATAGAAGCCACTTCACAAGACTTGAAGATTGCCGAATCTATTGTTAATACACATACTTGAGAAAAGTCATTGTATTTACTTTCAATCTTCAACTTACAACTCCCACTCTGTAATTCATTACTTTCGAGTTGTAAGGTCTTGTACACGATTACAAACTCTTTCTTACATTCTTTGAAAGGTCCCTTGACTAAGTCTGTAAGGGTTAACTCAGCTTAGTTGTCCCTAGCTGTAAGGGTTAACTCAGCTTAGTTGTCCCTAGCTGTAAGGGTTATCTCAGCTAGGAAGTGCTAGATCGGATAAGGGAATTTCGAGTCTAGGAAAACTTGTATAGAGTTGTCTAAGGGAGCAACTCGGGTTCGGCCGGTTCACGGTATTTTGTGGACTCAAAATAGTGGATTTGACTTCGTGTCCGGATTGACACGGGCCGTGGTTTTCTCGCCAAAGGAGGGTTTCCATGTAAAATCTAAGTGTTATCTTTCCGAGTTCATTCTAGACTCGAGACAGACCTTACGGTTCTTGTTCTTTCTGTTTGATTGCTTTTTGAGTCCAAGCCTTTCCGACCCGGTTTATAGACTCGGAATCTATCTTCCCTTCTACCTCTGCGCAAAAGAGTGTGATTTCGTGGAAAATTTCCTATCACCCTATTCACCCCCTCTAGGGTGACTCGGACTCTCTCCGAGCAAACCTTCGGAGGCCTCCCTCTCCGCCGCGGACTCGAAATCAACCCCTCTCTCTCTCCCTCTCCACTTGGTGGTGCCTCCACCTCAGGTGCCTCAAAATCTCTCTCTGCTATCTTGTCCACCGCTTTTATAGACAAGATCAACTCCGTGTCCTCCGATTTCGTAGACATGCTCTGGTCTTTCAAACTTGTTCTCCGAAATCGACCATCAACCGAAGACCGGTCAATCCCAAATCCGAGAGCAAGTAGTCTTTAGTTCTTGAGATGAGGGAACCGGTAAAGGAGCAGAAGGAGCTGGTCGAGCTCCTCGAGAGAGAAGGTCCAAGGCGGCCGAGGACCATGATGACTCGGACGCGTCTAAAGCGTCTTCGAGCCCGAGTCCGACCTCCTCGGACAGCGGGGATGAAGAAGAAGAAGCTGCAGACGCCGAGGAGCCTGCAGCTGAGGCGAGTCCATCCGGGCAAGGGGAGGAACACCAAGAAGAAGCAGTGGGAACTCGCGAAGGTCAGCCTGCTCCGCAAGCTCAAATAGCTATACTCAGCTCGAGACAGCAATCTGGGTGGGTCGGAGGACGTAGCTACACCAGCGGGTCGAGCAGAGCAGCCCCTCCAGCTCTTGAGGTTCCAAGGGCGTAACCCTCGATCCACTCACCCCGGTCGCCTACTCGGAGCCGAGCCCCCGACGATCATACCGGTTCTCCCTCCGCCACGCTCAAGCACATCGTCAAGATCTTACCAGCGCCGGCGCACCTCCGCTCCCTCCGCCTCCACTCGAAATCCCCTCTCCCTCGTAGGCGCCATGCATTGTGTCACAATGCTAAAGTCTCGCGATTCTTCTTCTTTCGAGAGATTTTTATTTCTTTTGTCCGGACATCTAAGTTGTACTATTTGTTCTTTTCTTCCCTTCTTTTTGTTGTTTTTGCTGAAAGGCAAGGGGGAGAAATAGAGTCGAAAACTTGTTGTCTTGTTTAGGGGAGTTTTCCTTTTAATCCTTGTAATTTCGTTGAGTTCAATGAATTAATGCTTTCTCTTACATGATTTCGTGTTTATAATTTTTCCGAGTTTACATTATTTCATTGCTAAGCATTTTTACTTTATGCTCGACTATATACCTCTTGCTCCGATACACCGAGAATTCTTTACTCAACTTTCCTCATGAGCAACTACTCGGAGTCGATTTTTTTACTAACAAAGTTTCTGTCTAAGAATGGAATGCCTTTCATCAAAAAGGGGAAGATTGAAGACTCGGACACTTCTCAACGCATTTCGAGTTGCATTAAATGAATCGAGTATAACCATCTCATACTTATAGAGTTTTAATTCCAAGGCATTCTCTATATCTCATAAACTTCTTTGAGTAAAATGGTATCTTCTCTAAGTGATACAGACTTTTTACTTCTTATATTTCTTGCTTATCCGTAAGTGACTCGAAAACCGGTTCTCTATTCCGAGTCCCTCATCACTCGATTTCTCGCAGATTGAATAGACTAGTATTTCGTCTTTTCTCACTCGGAATCTAACTTCTGGTTATAAACTCTATTATGTTATAGTCAGTACTTTTAGTATGATTATTACTTAGTCTATATCAAGTTTTTTTCACTCGATATTCTTTACTGAACTTGATCTTTCACTTAGACTAAATCGGATGGAATTCGAGTATCATTGATATTGGACTCGTAAAATTCCATTCCTCTTCCGACTCGGATAATTAGTTGATTAATTATCATAATTATTTTATTGTCTATGTCTAACCTTGGACCAAAGTATGTTATACTTTGAGAACCAAAATTGATTTACTTTTGTAGGTTATTCAAACGAGAAACACACTTTTCCGACCCTGCTGTTTGACTCGGAACTCGTCTTTGTCTCTTCTTTATCAAAAGAGTTAACGTTTCCACGAAAAACTTCCATCACCCTATTCACCCCCCTCTAGGGTGACTCAGACTCTCCCCGAGCAAACCTTCGTCTACAAAAGTAGATTCGTCTTGGAAATAGAAATCGAATTGAAATTGTGTTGCAGACAATTGAAATGTTCGGCACGCTGAGGTACGTTATCACCTTTACATTTATAGTAAAAGTAAAAGTTTTACAGATTAATAGTTGGTGCTTACAATTCATTGCATTTATAAATAAGTTTTTCACAATTTATCATGATTTGGCCATGCAAAGGACCCATTAATCGTTATGACGATCCATGAATGAATGTGATCGTAATCATAATCATAATCGTAATCGTAAATAGTTGATCCAGGGAATAATTAATTTGGTCAAATGAATTTTCTATGAAGAAGATTTGGATAGGATTGTTACATAAATGGTTTGAATAATTAATTTGCTCAAATGAATTTGCCTTGTTTTCATTCCGAAAACGGTGGTAACGTCTCCCAATTTACAAGTCTTCCGTTGTTAACTACTCATGTATGTGGTTATGTATTGGGGGCGTTACAATGGGTAATGCTTCAGATTGTTGAAATGTTTAATGTTGAGAATATGAGTAATATTTGTTTAGTTTGTGAAGTTGAAAATTCTTGAAATGTTTGAGATATTGACAAATGGGTTTAGGGGTTTAGGATTTAGTAATTTAGGTAAATGGAATGATAGTTAGGGTTTACGATGTATATGGTTTAAGTAAATCGAACGAGTTGTGTCATAAGGTTTATGGTTTAGGAAAATCGAAAGAGTTATAGCATATAGTTTAGGGTTTAGAGAAATGGAAAGATTTATCGTTAAGGGTTTGTGGAAATAGAAAGATTTGTGGTTTAGGGGTTTAGGAAAATGGAAAGATTTGTGGTTTAGGATTTAGAAAAATGGAAAGATTTATGGGTTAGGGTTTAGATATGAAATGGAAGAAAATTGAATATAAATTGTACGTAATTGGAAAGATTATTGGATATATAGGGCTATTCCTAAAAACTTGTCATAAAGATACATTTGTCTCCAAATTTGTTTATTTTGATAAGGTGATGTTGGGGTCGACTCATTTGTCCAATGATCAAAATTTTTGGTTTCCTTTTTGGTAACAAATTTGTTTTATTATAAATGATCATAAACTAGAATATATGATTTTTTTGAAGTTTACATAATGCATAAGACAATGAATATGAAGAAAATGTCAAGGTCACCCTTGAATTTGGTTTAATGACCCAAGACATAACAGAACCGTAGTTTCCACGACCCAAGACAAAACATGGAGTCTATCTACAACATGGGTCAATTTATGAAAAAAGGGAAGAGGGGTCAAGGGTTCATTAGAGAAAAAGGTGACAAATAATAGGGAATTATTACTAGTTTTGTCATTGTTTATCACATTTTTCTCTAATGAATTACCCTTCTTCCCTTTTTTCATGGATCGACCCACGCTATAAATAGACTTCATGTTTTCTTCATATTCATTGTCCTCTCGCAACTCTGTAAACCTAAGAAAAAATCATGTCTAGTTTATGATAATGTATAATACATCAAATTGCAAACAAAAAGGAGACCACGATATATATATATCTAAACACCCCTCTTAAACACCAAATGGAGGGAAAAAAGGCTATATATGTACTTAAAAAAGAGAAATTTAACCACTCGCAAAAAAAAAAAATGAAGAACTTATAACCATTTAAGAAAAAAGATAAATTTAACAAATACAAAAAACTTAGAACCAATTAATAAGAAAGAGGAATTTACTAAATAACCTTTTATTGTTTTCATGTCATTTGATAATGGCGTACTTAATTACGTATAATTGTGCTTATTTTGCTTACTAATCTATGCTTTTATAAATTATCATATGTATTTCATAAGCTTAGAGAACCCGTTCAAAAATCTGTACATAACAAGTTATCCTAGGTGGCTATACGTGCATAAATTTGCGTATAGCGCTCGGGATGTTAGCTTATTGTCTAGGTTTTTGAATTGTCCGTGTCGAGCAGTTTGAGAACAATATGATAATAGGTTCTCGTGGCTATTATAAATCTTATCATACATTTGACAAAATATCACGGTGCTCATTTCCCCTCTCGTTCTTCGGTGCAATTATGATGACGATGGGTTTGATGTGTATGTCTTTACTTATGGTACCATACAATTAAGTAAGGTTATACACATTAGCCATTTTGTCTTCGTATGTTGTACTTGAAAGATGTAACGCCCCCAATCATTATTACTTAATAATCCCCTCATTAGGGACTATTACGTAAGGTCGCAGCGGAAGGTAACGATTGAAGGCGCTACCGCCGTCCTAAAAATAGGACAAGGCTAAATAATTTGAAATAAAATGAAGTACGATTTGTGCCTCCACCGTTATATTTCCAACAATGTCTGTTAGGGGTGACTACTTATTACCCAAGTAGTTAGGTCACCCCAAAATACCGTTCTATCGGTTTAGCAACACAAAACTTATACAACCTAGACCTTTGTCTATTCTACAAGATAATATACAACATGCAACAATTCCCAAGGTCATACCTAAACCCTGGTTGAGGGTAAAATCACCGTGAGCATCTATGTACCTTCGGACCCCCAAATGCCACGTGGCTGGCTAGGGTTTGCCTTCGCCGGACTTGGTGAATGGTTGGTTGTTCACCAATGCTTCTTCCTAAAACAAAAACAAGTAAAATATTTGGAAGAGTGAGTCGAAACTCAGTACGCACATTCCTGTACTCGTAAAATAACTTTGAAGAATATATTGATTGAGCGGGCGCATTTCAATTCATTTTAGTTTGAAATCGGGGGAGAGAATATGAGTAAAACATGCTTGCTGGTTATTATCCGGAAGTGGAACCCCTTGGTAATTGATACGATCGTTGAACAGTGTCACCCCCGGCCGATCGATAACCCGAGTTGACGCCGCGCGAGTATAATTGGCGGGCCTAAGCCCTTGGTAATTGATAATTGGGCGGGGACCACTTAATTAGGTGGCAAAACTTGCCTTGTAAATGATTCATTGTTATTTATATATATAAGAAATATTGAGATTTGATGAAATATGTGAGTTTTCGAAAGGTACAGGCAATGAACGTACTCGAATTGAGAATATTTGTTTCTCCCTTTTGCAGAAATTTAAGTCAGCAGCTGCTCGGCAACGTAAGTGGCCTCGGTTACGCTTAAAATGGATTTCTAGGGTTAATAATGTTTTCTTGAGTTTTAATGCTTGAGTTTGTATAAGCTTTAACAATTTAATTCATTTCCTATATTCGTATGAAGGTCGATTAAACTAATGTTTGTATTACTTAGCTTTACTGCGTTTATTGAATATAATTTATATTAACTAAAGAAATTGATTAGGCTAACTAAATACTCGATGATTTTGGTGTAATTCAGTTTGTTAGCGACTTTGGATTGAAAATGGTATGTGTATATATATAAATATACCTAACAAACACTTATTCCTAATTTATTCCTCAATTCTCCCTTTCCCGCATTCAAGACTCATAGTTAGGCGGTTGATTAATCCATCGAATGTCTTCCTACAGGAAGGTTCCATAATCCATCGAATTGTTCAACTTCCGTACATACACCATATTAAGATCATAAGCATTGTTCTCCCGACCAATTTCACATTCACAACCACGATTAGGCAACCCTAATGCTCAATTATTTTCCATGCCTGTACACTTGTACATTATCGAATTTCAACTTCTACATGTGCATTCCTCTTCATTTGCTCAATATAACCAAAATGTAACAATTCCATCGACTTGCTAAATTCTACAATAGAACATCCCCTAAACTCATTCACCGATTCACAATTTCCCCAAGAAAATCACATTCGTTCACGTTCATACTCAATCAATCAATCAAAATAACACAACTCAATCATTCACACCAATTCGGATTCTCCCAAATTAATCTTTAAATTCACCTCACAAACGTATTTCTAATCATATACTTCAATTTACAATTACAATTGCTCAAATAACCAATGAACTTGATAATTTAGGGTTTGGGGTTTTACCTTCGAATTCACGAAGAGGAAGGAGGGGATTGGGTGTGCGGCTGCGCTATGGCGACTGCTGGGAGTGGCCGACGACGAGCCTCGGCGTCGGGGCTGCGGCGGTTGGCCGCCGAGTGGTCGCGGGAAGCGAGGACAGGGCCACGCGGAAATAGAGCGAGAGCGAGAGCACGACCGAGAGACAGAGGCAGAGGCGGAAGAGAGACGCCGGGCGTCTTCTTGGCGACGCCGGCGCCGGCCGCTGGCTCTGGCGTTGGTGGCCGAGACCAGAGTAGCGAGATGGAGGCGAAGAGGGAAACAGAGCACGCGAGGAGAGAGAGAGCCATCGCGCGAGAGTGTGAGAGGCGCCGCCGGCGGTACCTGGCGCCGGCTTCGGCCGGCGTTGGTGGCGTCCGGTGGCCGGACCGGGAGGCAGCAACAGCAGAGCGAGAGGCGAGGGGATGAAGGAGGGAAACAGGGGAGCAGGGGAAAGGGGAGCACGAAGGAGCACGGAGAGAGAGAGGATGAGCCCGAATATATTTTAGAGTCGTTTAACGTTCCAGAGAATTCTTTCTCTGGATTTTTCTTTAGAAAAATCTAATTTCGTCATTTTATTATTTTGATTTATTTCTTTATTTACTTGTTTTGTTTTCTTTTATTGTTACTTTTAATTTTATTTTAATAATGATGTTCACAAATTATAATCTTATTATGAGATTTTTATTGGGGCCACTTCGTCGCCTTAGCCGCATAACATACGAGATAAAAATAGTTTAAATATAAGATATCGAATTGAAGTGCACGCGCTCAATTATATAAATAGTGTAATTAATAAAATAAATAATGTGATTTTAGAATAAATAATGTGATTTAGGGTCGGGTTGTTACAAAAACTAAGGGGAAATGTTGCTGGAATTTTGTCAAATGTATGATAAGATTTTGCTACACAGTTTAAGGTTATATTTAGGACCATCTATCCCTGTTGAAGGATCTTAGGCTCATGTCATATTATTTGGCGTAATATTAATGATGAAAGTACATACTTTTGGAATATATGAGGTGAATTGCTTTTCGTGTTTAGGGGTGAGGTATGGATCGAGCGTCGGTGTATAGCAATAAGCGAAGTGTAGAATATTGTGATGGTGTTAACAACGTTCTAGAGATTGCCATCAAACATGCAATCAAATTCGGAGAATAGTCCATATTCCGTCGGTGTTTATAGTGTTTTAAATCCTCAAGATTTCTCCCTAATATTGTAAAAGGTCACCTATTTCAGCATGGATTTGACATAACTTAAAAGCTGTTGGCATGGCATGGGGAAGAGGAGTCTCGTAAATAATAACGTAGGAGAAGAGGAAGGGTATGATAAAAATGAAGCTACCGAGTATGGAATTAGAAGATCGAGTTGAAGATCCGGTTCATGAAGAAGAAGGTGAATTAAATGATCAACTGCATGTATTGGAGTGATTGTTAGCTGATTTGCGTAAGCCTTTATACCTGGATTGATAAACTTAAAAACAGACTAATGGTTGGAGTGACAAAAGTTTCACGGACTTCTTGAGTGTGCTCAAAGATATACTCCCGGAAGGCAATATACTTCCCAGCCATACATATGAGGTGAAAAAGGATGTTATGTCCTACGACCATAGGGTACAAGAAGATACATATCTCGCCCAACCATTGCATATTGTACAAAAAAAACATGCATATAGACACGAATGTCCTAAATGTGGCGTACCTTAATATAAATGAAAAACATCGATGGAGAGAGTATTGAGGCACCTCCCGCAAAGGTGTTATAGTATTTACCGATAATATCGAGGTTTAAGCACTTGTTTTCAAGTGCGGATAATCGCACATTTGTCAACTAGTTCGGAGATATAATCATCACTAGCCAATTGGAAGAATCATGAGAAGATATCTCGCAAACTTTAGTAAGCTTGGCTAGAGGGCCCCGGTGGATGTCATTTTTTACCATGGGTATGACATCAATGGATTCTCTTTCTCTACAAAAAGCTAGGACAATAGGAGAACCGTGCAAAATAGTGAGGTCACATTATACGCTCATGCATTTCATGTTTCGAGCTCCAAGGACAAAAAATCCTGTTGTAGCTAAAACGTCGTATTACAGAGTCATTGAGGATATATGGGAGCTAGACTATGTTGACTTTCGTGAGCTTTTTTCCGGTGCAAATGCGTTGACAATAACAACGGTGTCCGAGTTAATGAGATGGGATTCACGATGGTTGATCTTAAGAAGGCCATAAAGGGGACCAATTTGTTATGGAATCCCAAGCAAGACAAGTGTTCTACATTGAGGACCCGACCAATGATAAGTGGTCTATTGTTTATCGGGGAAGAGGCACATTGTCTGGTGCGGATGGTGAAGATGTGTGAGTTTTTGAGAAGACCTATTTTGAAGAATTGTATTTAAGGGTTGACCATCTAGAGGGCATATATATTGAAGATTAGTTCAAAGAAGGGGAAAAATGGGCATAAACCATGTATTATATTAACTCGGTAAGAACATTATTATATAACAATTTTATTGATCGATATCCATAGTTTTGCTTATTTCGAGTAACTACAGACTTGCTTTTTCGATATTTACGACCTTAATGCTTTCTTATAACGGATCATTATTCGATGTAGATCAAAAGGACTAAGTTGTCCAATGGAAGGTGAAAGCAGCAAAATTATTGATTTTCTAATCAATATGGTATTCAAAATATGGGACTATGATAAAGGAAATAGAGAATGTTGGTGAAATCTCCTGCTAGTCTACTCCTTTCTCGGTATTTTTATCAAAAAGTTCATCTCTTGGTTTTGAAACTTTCTGGTATAAATGATTTTAGTATTTCTACCAAAAAGTTCATCTCTTGGTCTTGGAACTTTTTGGTATAAATGACTTGTTTAGCATATGGTACTTCTTGTATTATATCTCACATGTAATATATTCTTTGCGGAAAGTTGTGAAACACGGAACTATTGTGGTTGTAAAATATGTAAAATTTGTTGTGAAACAAGTGATTTGCTATCTAAATTGTTGTGATTGTACGTGTGTATTGTTTGTATAATTGTACAGAGGTACGAAAAACAAAAAAAGTATAAAAATGTTTTAGACCTATTATTACAGTTCTTAAGGAAGAACGGTAATAATAGGTCCGAATATAACTACTACTAAGGTTCTTAGTTCAAAACCGTAGTAATAGGTCCGAGCCTAAAAATGTTGGCAAAAAATGTAGGTGTTGGACACATATCTATTACTACGGTTACGGAGAATGAATCGTAGTAATATATGAACCCGTTACTATGGTTGTTTATCCGAACCGTGATAATAGGTCATCTTTTACTACAGTTCTTCAAATGAACCGTAGTAATAGTTACTCGTTTACTACGGTTTTTGAACCATAGTAAAAGATGCCCATCTACTATTACACCGCATACACAATGCTTGATAACCATAGTAAAAGTTCTTTCGAACCGTAATAAAAAGTGGTTCATGTAGTAGTGTTTGTAAAGCCCCTACTAAAGAGGGAAGTGGAAGATACATGGATGGGTGAAGTTCCTTTACTCATTATTCTAACATACAAGTGCCTTTTATAGAATAATTTACATGGATGAAGTTGAAAGTTGGAATCTCAAGCATGCATGAACACAAGATGAAATCAAAACAAGAAGCTTTTACAAATCTAGTTGAAAACTCAAACTAAAAGAGGGAAAATTTAAAAGAGGAGACAAGGATGGAGACCTATCCTTTTGTGTAAAAAAATGTGTGTAAATGAAGTGACAAAATAGAAGGAAAATTTTGAGGGTTCCAAGCTGAATTTTTCAAGCAAAGTGAAGCCATGAATTTCATCTAAGTGAAGATAAAAGAGAAGGAAAAAGTGTTGACCAAAAAGCTGAAGATTTGTGGACACAAGAGAAAGAGCTTGAATATTTGGAGACAAGAAAAGTTGAAAAAATACCTTGCTTTTCTCAACTCTTACCCTTGCTCTATTTCTAGTTCGTGACCCCTCTTAACTCTCCTATTTAGCCCTCTTTCCCTCTCTCCCCTCACAAGTCCTTTTTACTCTCTCTCTCTCTCTCTCTCTCTCTCTCTCTCTCTCTCTCTCTCTTTCAACAACACTTTTCTCCCCCTCTTGGCATGCTTGTTGCCCGTCTTTTGTCATGTAGCCCTCTCACACCATTTCACTCACTCACTTATCTCTATCTCTCTCTTCATGGGACATTTTCACTCTCTCGGTTGTGGCCCTTGCTCTCTTTTTGCGCTTGACCGACTGCTCATTCACTTCATCTCTCTCCTTCTTTACTCGCTTTACTTACTCCTTCATCTCTCACACAACAGCTCCCTCATCTCTTTCACCCTCACTATTCTTCTCTCTTTCTTCGCTACTGCAAGGGCTCAGTTAGACCGATCCCTCTTCTCTCTTAAACCCTCACTACTCCCATGTTGGATGCCCATGGTCTTAAACCTTCGCATCAAAGGGCTCTATCTAACCGAAACCATGCTCTCGCTGCCCCCTATTTTGCTCGAAGGGCTCGGTCCGACCGAGCCTTCTCATGTTAGCCCTTAATCTCTTTTTTCCCTCCCTTGCAGCTCCCCCAAGGGCTCAGTCAAACCAAACCCTCCTTTACAACCCTTGCTCTCTCTCTGCTGCCTAGCTTTTCTCTCTCTTAAGGGCTCGATCAGACCGACCCTCCCATGTAACACTCATCCCTCATTTAAAGGCTCGGTCCGACCGAGCCCTCCAATGCAGCCACTCATCCTTTTGTTGAGAAATTAGGAGATTAAGTGGTATAATAGAAATAGGACTTTTATTATTAACTCCAGGAAATATACAAAGAGAGAGAAAACTTACAATACTTTAGGTAGACACTCAAGAGTATGTGGAATACCTCATTTGCTCTCTTAGGACCCCTTAGTCACTCTTATGGTGGATGCTCTCACTTGTTGTGGATGCTTACATAGGTAAGCCATTCTCTTATTTATAGTAGTTCCACCTCCTTTATGTATGATGGAGATTTGGTCAAGTGTTAAAATCCTACTTATGTACCTAATAAATATCTAGGTTATTTGTCAAGATATTTCTAGAGAGTACAATAATATCTAGGATATTTCTTAGGATAATCTTATAATTATCTAAATATTTTTAAGTTCTAGATTTTTCCATATAAAAAAATCCTAGATATTATTTTGATACTTGGTTCTAGAAAAGTGGGTAATAATTTTTATTTTTTTTATTTTAACACTCCCCCTCAATACCCACTTTTCTTCATTATCGTCCTTAGAACCATTCCGAGGCTGGTTCTAAATTCTTCAAACTTCGTGGCATTGAGTGGTTTCGTGAAGATATCGGCTACTTGATCTTCTATCCTTGTGTACGACATGTTGATCTCTCCTTGTAATACTTTCTCCCGTATGAAATTATAGTGCACCTCTACATTCTTAGTTCTTAAATGGAAGACTGGATTCTCTGCAAGTCGTATAGTCGAGAGATTGTCACATTTTAGCTCCACCGAATCATCGGTAGGTTGATGAAAATCCTTCGATAATTGGACAAACCACATACATTCTTAGGCTACCATCGCCATTGCACGATACTCTACTTATGTGCTTGATAATGAAATTATTGGTTGTCTTTTACTACACCATTATATGGCACTTGATCCTAAGCTAAATACATAGCCCATAGTAGATTGTCGGGTATCACGATCATAATGGCCGGTCAATTTGAATTTGTCACCCTTCTTATAGTATAGACCATAATCATATATTCCTTTTACATACCTCAGTATTCTTCATATAGCTTCCAGGTGAGGCTTATTCGGCTTTTGTATATATCGACTTACTATGCTAACAACATAAGTAATATCTAGTCTTGCAAATGTAAGGTAGATTAGACTGTCAACTAGTCTGTCAATACATTGTTGGTTCTTCAAGATCTTTCCCTCGTATGAAAAAAGTTTAGTGTTTTCTTCCATTGAAGTTAAGATCGGCTTACACTCGAGCATGTTGTACTTTTCAAGAAGATCTTGGGCATACTTATGTTGGCACAAGAATAACCTTTCATTTTTCCATTCAACTTCAAGACCAAGGAAATGTTTTAACTCACCGAGATCCTTCATTTGGAAGCATATGGAAATATTAGCCTTGATTTGCTGAATCTATGCTTTTTCGTCGCAAATGATGATGAGATCATCCATGTAAACAAGCACTATAGCAATCTTTCCTCCTTGACCCTTCACGAATAGGCTGGAGTATGTCGGTGTCATGATATAGCCGCTCTGTACCAAGAACTCGGCTATCTTGCTGTACCATGCTCTAGGCGCTTGCTTGAGTTCATATAATGCTTTCTTCAATCGGCATACATAACTTGGATGGTTCTTACTCTCGAACCCCTTAGGTTGGTCCATGTATATCTCGTGATCAAGTTCTTCATGCAAGAAAGCGCTCTTTACATCCATCTCCCATAGTCTCTAAGACTTCATAGAGGCCAATGCTAATAGAACATGTACCATGGTGATTTTTTCTACTAGACTTAATGTTTCATCATAATCCAAACTATACGTTTGTGAGAAGCCTCGACCCACCAATCCCGCTTTACACCTTTCAATTGAGCCATCAAGGTGCACCTTTAATTTATATAACTATTTACAAAATATGGGCATTGCATCCTTAGGCTTAGGTACTAATTCCTAAGTCTTATTCTTAATCAAGGCTTGTATTTCTTCCTCCATTTCCTTTTTCGTTCCTTCTTTTGGCATGCTTCTTCAAAGGTGCTAGGCTCCTTGATGCTCGGTCCTTTTTACTAATATTGTGTTTGTATATTTAGGATTTTGTTTCTTTGTCCTTTTAGACCTCCTTAGTTGTGGCTCTGGGACTTCTTCTATTATTGTCTCTTCAAGTTGGCTCGGCCTCTCTTCCGAAGAAGAAACATGGCGTACACTGTCTACCATGGACTTTTATGCTCGCTTGATGTCTCCTCTTTCCCTCTTTCTTCTTCGGTAACTTCTTGTCATGGTATTATCTCATAGCTTGAGGCTTCTTGTTATCTTCAAGCCTTTGCTCCAACTTTTCCTCAATCTCTTTAGAGTTGTGAAGTGTTATTGCCTATGATAACCACCATGAAGATGCTTTGTCCAACACCACATTTATCGATGTACAGCAACATCTTGTTGTTGGGTCACAAAACCTCCATCCTTTTCTTTTATTATCATAGCCCACAAAGATAGAACAAAATGCTTTTGTCAAACTTACTTCGTAGGTGATCAGGTACGAAAACATAGCATACACACCCAAACACCCAAAAATGGCTCACCGTGGGCTTGACATTCCATAACTTCTCATATGGAGACATAAACTTAAGCCTTGTTTGTGGTAATCTATTTGTGACATAGACTATTATCTTCATACACTCGGCCGGAAATGTGGCGATACATTCTTGGCATGCAGCATGCTTGCAGTGTCTCTACAAGATGCCTATTCTTTTGGTCTACCACACCATTCTCGCTGTGGTGTGCTAGAACAGTAAACCGGCGTCATATTTTATGTGCTTCTAGGTACTTCAAGAACTCATCTCGATGTATATTCTCCGACATTGTCCGTATGTAGGCACTTAACTTTGTGCCCTACTTAATTTTCGACCTTATTTTTGAACTCCTTAAATTTATCTAGCGCCTCCGATTTTTCTTTCATAAAATCTATCCACACATATCTTGAGAAATCATCGATAAAGGTAATCATGTACCTATATCCATTGATGGATGGTTGCTTTACTCTTCCAAAGACATCGGAGTGGATGAGCTCAAGTGGTGCCTTAGCTCGTATAAGGACTCCTTGTAAGGAAGTTGATGTGCCTTTTCGTATTGACATCCCAAACATCCTATGTTCTCCTGAATCTCAAGTTGCGGAAGGCCTGTCACACCCTAAAATTTCGGTTACTAATTTCCATCTTAGGTTTAAATATGATATTAAAAATTTTACTTTATGATCTTAATTTTATGAAATTAATAGTAAGTACTCCCGAGAGAATTAGTAAAAAAAAAAAAAGAGGTATTGAGAGCATTAGAAAAAAATTAGAAATTAATTAAGTAAAAGAATTTAAAAAATAAAAAAATAGAAAAAGGAGGAAAAGGACACGTCCATAGCCATGATTTTTCTGCTATTAGATAATATAAGGGGCTGCCCTTGCCCTGTATTTCCAGCCACACGAACAACATAGAAAATCGGAGAGCAAGAGAGGGAGAAAGGAAGAAAGAAGAAGAGGAGGAGGAAGAAGAAGAAACTAAAATCAAGTAAAAATATGAGTGAGTAATTCTTATCTAGAAACTAAAATCAAGTAAAAATATGAGTGAGTAATTCTTATCTTTCCTTTTAATTTAAAATTGGTTAGGGAAAGATAAAGTTTAAAAATTATGCTTAAATTTAAGAATTTATGGATGGTTTAAGGCATGAAATTGATGTTTTAGGGTTAATGGAACAGAAAACTTAATTTTAGATTGAGTAGAAACTCACTAATATATGTGTATTTGTGATTGTTGTATACTTTGATTGAATCAATCATGTATGAGATTGATAATTATGCTTATGGTTAATATGCTTGAGTATTTGGGGTTGAAGAATAAAATTGGCAAAGGGTGATTAATTTTGGATGAACAAGTGTTTTTGGTACCTGATTGATTTTTCTGGACATTATTGGTTAGGTGAAAAATTCTAAAATTTTTACTGTAGGTTATATGTAATATTTGGTAATTTCCTGTAAAGTTTGGTGAATTTTAGATGTGTATTTTATGAGTTATGAATTTTTGAACTAATTTGTCCTATTTTTGCACGAATTAGGATTCGTTTTGTAAATATATTGCAAATCAGTTAGGTGAGTGTTCTTTGGAGCAATAAATATTAGATTACCTTAATGATATTATATATTCAAATTTTGGGGAAATTATAGTGATTTGGATTACGCATATTTAACTATATTATGAAAATAGAATTTGCATGAATCATGAATACTAGTTTTCGAAAAATAATAATATTTATATTTTGATAATATATTCGTCAAATTACGTTTTTGGGGAAATAGTTTCATGTCTTACATGCTATTACTTTTGTGTTCTAGAGCTATGGCCATAGAAGCGCCTATCAATATGTATGGGTCCTAGTGGGAAAGTTCTAATTGATCTCCTAGGATATGTTTGTTGGCCCAAGGTTGCCCAATGGAAAGGTTCTAACCGATCCTCTAGGATATGTTTGTTGGCCCATATGGTATGTTAGCTATGTGAGTCCCTGGTAGATGACGAGGGTTTTAACCCGAATTCGGTAGGATGTGAATATGACTCAATGGTTTATGTTATGTGGACAATTCGCGTCCTCTAGAGCGAGGGTGCCTGGTTGGTACCATATGTTTTAGTCATGGCTGGTCTACTTGTTGGTACCATATGTTTGAGTTGTGGTCTGTTGCTTCTAGGATGTGTTTTTCACCCTTTTGTTGTGATGGTTTTTGTGTGGGCCATGGATTGATTTCCCTAAGGTAAATAATTTTGTTTAGTAAGAGTATTAGGATACGATATGAGTATCGATTCCGATTTGGATTTGAAAGGTTTATGATATGAATATAGATTCCAATTTGGATTTGAAAGGTTTATGGTATGAGTACGGATTCCGATTTGGATTTGAAAGGTTTATGACATGGGTTTCGACTTAAGATATTTGTTAGAATATGTCATATTTAGTTTTAAGTATATGTGTGGTTATTAGAATTATGTAAAGAAATATATTATGTGATTAGAACGAGTTTGTGAAAAACCTATTTCATATATGTATATGCTTTTATGTATTTATGAGTTGTGGTTATAATCGAGTTATTTGTCTAACTTAGTGGACTTTACTTTCTTTTGGACTCGAGTGGGGACTATGAGCCCAAAGGACATGGTTGGTATGGGACAACTATGGTTAGTTTAGTGAATAAAGTAGCAGCGGAGTTTGTTTAGGGACTTGAGTGAAAATAAGAGTCTCTCAATCGTACTGGAATGGGACATGTATGATCGAGTTAGGTGAAATGCTCGTCTTATAATAACTGTGCATATGATTTGTTTTGTTTATCCGTGGGTACTTAAGTATTTAAATTATATGAACGACAATATTGTGAAATTTATGTGCAAGAAAGATTCATATTCATTTGTTATCTTCTATATGGTTCGGTTGTGGATGTTATATATGTTTATGTATATTATGTGATTCCGTGTTAACCGGTTAATGTGCAAAGTGTAACAACGGGAAGGTAAGGGTTATTCATTGGGCTCGGGAGCTTATGACCTCACTATTTTTGAGGTTTTGGAAGTTAAAGAGATACAGCAGGGAAGCTTTTAAGAGGCCATTTGGTAGCGACTTTTTGGGAGGCCCATACTAGGAAGATGACCCCTATTGTTTTGTTATTTGATTATGTTTTAAATCATGTTTGTAAATAAGACATGAATGTATTTTGCTTGGAATTTGTATAAATGATATGAATATGATTAAATATGTATAAAGTTGTATGTTTAGAGTTTCCCTTTGCGACTTTGGGTTAATTTTGTAAGAGCTTCCGCTGCACTAGTCGTCCAATGGGCTAATTAAGGTTAAGAAATTAAGATAGCCTTGTGGGTGTCCAAGTAGGACGTCCACGGCGGTGACGTGCTCGGCTACTTTAGGTCGGGCGTTACAAGGTCCTTCATAATTGACTTCTACATCATTACCTTTAGCTTGGGATAACTCATGTGGCCGAGTCTTGCATGCCACAAATCTTCTGTCTCGTTCTTCCTTGTTTTGTCAATGTATACATCTTAGGCTGACATCACATAGTTCGATTCGAGGTCTCATCCTTCCATAAGTAGCGGTGACGTAGGCTTGAGAGTGCGATATACCTTGACATCGTTGAGATCGAAGATGACGTAGATCCTCGAAGATGTCAATCGTGATACTCGTAGACACCTAAAAAGTGTCGTCCTTTTCTCTGTTTTTTATTTATTGGCCCGATGATAAAATCTCGAGTCCTCGTTTAAGGATTTGGATAACTCGGTCAAGATTTGATTGGTCCGATGGAATCCAAGAAACCACAAAGAACCTCCCAAGCAACACATAAATAGCCTTTTGCCTTAGGTCGATCCAAAAATCCCCTTTTCTTTCGGACGATCCAAAATCGGGTCAAGCTTTCGAGACAACAAAGTTCGAGTCGTGTATCGGGAGATTCCAAGCTCGAATACTGCGTTTCGGTTCAGTCCAACCGGACAAGGAGTTGAAGACCTTAAGACAACGTTAGACGCTGCATTTCATCATCACAAGCATCAAAGTGATGCATTTTGGCTCCAAGACAGTCCACTCGAGACTAGGAGCACTCATCCCGCATCAAAAATGAAACCCGCCAAAGATGGAAACCTACCAAAAATGGAAACTTTCCATTTTTAGAAGGGTGCTATAGTCGGCGTCTGCCATCCCAAAATAGTAAGTGGCCCTAGGCATCCCTTGATGGCCAGCACTCGACTTCCTGGTTCTATCCGAAATCTCTTCTTATACTGGTTTAATCTTGTGATATCTCGGCTCGATTTATTTTCGGATGTTCGGACAACTAGCTACATGGAAATTATTATTATTATTATTATTATTATTATTATTATTATGATAATATTTATTTTGGTATGGAGTAAAAAAGAGTCCATATATGAGTGGAAACCTATTTTTTTAATGATAAATTATTATTTTTTATTGGACGAAATTTCTAAATTCACTCTCGGACCGCCATGTCGTCTTTTTGAAAAGATTGACATTATATAGTGTATAGATGATTATTATTATTATTATTATTATTATTATTATTATTATTATTATTATTATTATTATTATTAGAGTACATAGATGAGTGGAAACTTATTTTTTAAATGATAAAGTATTTATTTTTTTATTGGACGAAATTCCTTAATTCACTCTGGTTGCGAGCATTTCAAAATTTGAAAAGATTGGCATTATATAGTGTATAGATTTAGTCTTCATGCATTGGCTCATTTATTGATAATTATATTATGTTGGTTTAATATTTAGTAATAATTTTATATATGTATGAAATGATATAAAGCATTAGAAAAAAGACATACACTTAAATATCAAGAATTTCAATGTAAACGAGTGATTATTTTGTGATCGTCTCCTATAAAACATAACATAGATAAAAGGAAAAAGACAAAAATTTATTAAAATATAAAACTACACAAAGTAATATAAGTTAGTTTTAAACAAATATTTTAAAGGAATCTATACGTAGAACCAATTTAAAAACATATAAATATTTAAAATTGAGCATTTTGTTGGGAGATTAAACAAAATTTTTTAAAAAAGATTAACAATTGAAAAACCAAACAAATTTCGACTCATAGCACTAATACACACACAATATATATATATATATATATATATATATATATATATATATATATATATATATATATAGATGCGAGTGTAATGGCAAGGCTTAAGAGCAGTTGTTGTCCTAATAATGAATTGAGTTTTGATTGTGGAAAGAGGTGGCTCACACCTTGGCACGTCTGTAATATTTTGAATCTTACATGTAGGGATTGGGTAGGAGATGAGCCGAATTGTACTCTAAATGGGGCATTGGAAGACATTGATATTTCGTAACATATGAGAATTCTCCTTTTCATATAAAGAGATATAAATATATTTATATTAATAACTATAGTTATTACTTTAAAGAGATAATTAAGTTTGTGGTTAGGTTCAGAATACGAATTAGAAATTCCCTTTCTTTTCTATGAAAAGTGTTAGAAATTCTAAGTCCGTAAGATATTGTTTGGTGTCTTGTTACAGATTTGGAACATTTTCTTTCAATACTAGTTTTAAAGCCTGTCCTACGGACAAGTATAGCCTCCCATAATTAAAGTTAATTTTTATTTTAGGTTTTTTGTTTATTTCTTTATATTATTTTTTTGTTTTTGTTTTTGTTTTTTGTTAGCACTCTTCCAATTCGAATATCTAAATTTTTCTATTTTTATTTTCTGAATCCATTTTGACCTAAATTTAGACTTGTTTGATTTATTTGAGCTGGAAAAAAAAATTGAGTATCAAACAAAATATTTTGTTCAAATTAAAGATATTGACTGATTTATTCAACCCGAATTTGACCTAAACACGAATTTTGTCAGCACTATCTTTTGTCAATGAGGATTTAATATGTTATGTTTTTATAAAAAGATATGATATGTTATAAGAAACTTTTATATAATCATTTTTATCAGTACATTTATCTATATTAAATTATTTAAAAATGTCGGGGTAATTTAATAAATAATATAAAAATAATTATTAAAATAGACATTGAAATATTGTTAATGTCCGATAACATTTAGAATACTTTTAATAGACATTCATTTAACATAGTGTTTAAGATTGAGTTCATTGGTTTTTATCAACAAAAAGAAAAAGATTTAGGTTGGTATTTTACATCTCTAGTTTGATTCATCTCTTTACTTTTTATGTTATAGCTGTGTTGCGTTATTTTTTGTAACCTTTTCTTTACAACTTTTGACAAAATACATACAAAAGGTTATGTGTAAGATTATATTACTTAAGTAATATTGTGAGACGGACATATTTTAAGGGTGATTTTTAATAATTGTAACAGTGATTGATTAATTATTTAGGGTAAGGCGAAATCCTTGAGCGTAGCAATTTAAAGGTTTTAAGGTGATTAAGAACTTACTTTGGAGTGTTTTTTTTAAATTTAAGGGTAACTAATGAGGGTAGTTTGATTTTTAAAAAAAAAAAGTCACCTTAAATAAATAATTAGTATCTATGTAATTGCTAAAAGTTACCCTTAACATGTACATCTTACAATATCTCTTAAGTAAGGTAGTTTTATATAAGATATACTAATATATACAAATTATAGTTTTGTTAAGAACATATTTTAAGTTTATATAAAAACTTTGTTGTTACTTAAAGAAAAGTATATTAAACGTATATCGATTCATTTTGATGGGTCAATTTTAATTGATTAATTAAAATCCTCCTATGTTGAAGATGATGTTTTCCATCTACTTATGCTAAATATTCAATATACATTTTGTTAGTATATTTAGAATAGTTGAGGATATATATAAAATGAATTCAAAAATAATGACTTATATCTAACACAAAAATAATTTTTAATTATGTTTAAAATATATTGAATTCTATAAAATGACTGTTAGACAAGGTATAGATAATAAATGATAATAGTTAAAAGTCTATCAAAATTAGGAAAATGAAATTACTAAAAAAATTTGATATGGCCTAAAACAATGAGTATTTTAAAAAATTATATGATTTTCTAAAATAAAAAAATGTAAGAATGAGATGATATTCGCATGTTAAAAAATATCATAAGATTTCTAATGTACTAGTTTTTGCCCGCGCTAAAGTACGGGATATATTAATATGTAGAAATAGTAAAGAAAATTTTTTATCATTTAATAGGCGAAATTTCAATGATAATTGTTAGATCAAAAAATAAATTCTAAATGATAAAAATATTTTGTAATAATACTTTTTAAAAAATAATTTCAGAAATTAAAAATTACGTAAATCCTAAAGTAATAAAATATCGTCTCAAAATTATTGCTATTTATTCTATAACTCATAATAGAATGCATAATATTTATTTTATAAAAAAATGCTCAATAATGTAAAAAATATTTAGGGAAAAAATCTCATGATATGAGCCAAAAATCTAATCGGTTAACTATATATATATTATAATGTATTAAAATACTTATATACATAAACCAAAAATCTAATCGTCACATAGTATATATATTATAACCTATTAAAATCAAGGTTGTTAGAATTGATATCCTAGTTAAAATTGAATTAGAGGGGGTGGGATTAGAATCAAAATCATAGAATTGAATCGATGATTGTAAGATTCTAATATTGTTTGTAATAATAAGATTATTTTTTTATAAAAATAAAAATATTTGTAACATTTATAAAGATTTATAAAAAAATCTAGTGCAACTATACTTTGTGGAAAATTTTGATACAAAATATAATTATTTGTACCTAATTTATGAATTTTATTTAAAATCACGAAATTAAATTCTAATGAATTGAGGGTCGTAGAATCATAGAATCATTTTATAATTCTAGCATATATTTTTGAATTAAATTAGGATCATAAGATTCCAATGAATCATAGAATCGTAAGATTGTTACATTCGTATCGGGAGTTTAATAACCATTTTTAAAATGCTTATACATATGGGTATAAATTATCAATAATTGGCTAACATATATCATTACAATAATAACACACAAAACTCCACTTCTACCCTCACAATAAGGCGAATAGATATTTACCTTGAAAATAATCTATTTAAAATTATAGAATTTATAAGCATACAATTTATATGAACACATAAAGGAGTACATTTCTATTAAAGTTTTCATACATATAAATATTATACCTTGGTAGTCTAATTCAAATGAATGTAATCTTTCAACAATGTAAAAAAATAAAAAAACTTTAAGGAGTACACATAATTCAACTATCATAAAATTCAATTATTTAAAATCTACAATAAAGTTTGAAGACTTATATTTTTATTGGTAATTAAAATTGATAATAAATAATATAATAATATAATCATACATTGGTAAAAACTTGTGGCCTGAAACAGATTATACCCTCGGCCAAATAAAAAAAAACACACACACATTGATAAATGTCAATTATGAACTTAAGATTAGACAATAATGACTCATTAATAATTTTCTTTTTATATCCATTGATTTATTTGGAGAGAAATATACATAATATTACATTTTTAGAATATAAAAGTATATCAAAAGTTGGAAATACTCACAAAAAAACAAAAAAATGGAAATAAAAAAATAATTTAAAATATTCACTTATAAAATTAAAATATTCAAATATATTGATGAGCCAATATACAACATCATGATCATAATTATGAGAAATTTTATACCCACTTAAATACTGTCTTGTGGGGTTGTTGTCATGACATGATAATGACATGAAATATATAAAAAAATAGAAAAGATCATAATTCAAGTAGTATTAAAAGATATAATAGCTTCTAACTAAAACAACATGAAATTTGAGTTGAAATAAATAATTTTTACGCATAAAGAGATTCCATCCATTAATAGCCTAATTAATATGTAGAGAGTAAGAGATGAATGTGATTATACTAATATATTTAAAGGGAGAACCAATTTAAAGTAAAAGAATTAATTTGGAAGGAAAAGGAATTTAAGAGCTAATTAGAGGGGAAAATTATCTATGTTATATATTTGTTAAGGAAGAAATTTTTTAAATTTCTTTTTATCAAGGACTAATTTTTAAGTTAGATTTACTTTTATTTGAATGATAATTTACACTTGATAACTGCATAATTATTGTTAGCCATATAATATTTTTAATGGTTAGTTTTTTATAAATAAATATTTATAATAATATTTAGTAAAAGTGTAATAATATATATATATATATATATATATATATATATATATATATAGAGAGAGAGAGAGAGAGAGAGAGAGAGAGAGAGAGAGTCTTTCCATAAATTATATTTCAGATATTTTTGATAAAATAAAAATAATTTAGTTTGAATTTCAAAATAATAGAAAAAGGTGGGAAGCAATTTGAGATGGGTTATTTAGGCGGGATTCATTGCGGTGTAAAAAACAATTCAAAAAAACATTTCAATTATAGTATTAGAGTATTGGACATGGCAAATTTCATTTCGCCTAGAGTATTGGACATGGATTAATCTCTTTGTTTTAATCTGAACTCTTGGATCTATTTTGAAGAGATTTTTTTCCTATTATTATTTCCCCACTTCAAACATTGAAAAATAAATTACGTTCCTCCAAAAACAATTTCTCGTCATTTTTTCCTTTATATTTTCTTTCCCTCTAATTTTCCTAAGTCTAAATAGAGTCATAAAGAACATGATATATATAGATATATATAAATATAGATGGGGGACTTAATATCAAAAATAGAAAGGCAAATATCTGATAAAATTGACCCTTATCCCAAAATGAATGACCCAAATTTGTATTCGTCCTAACACTTGTAACAATTAACTAGAAATAGCCAATAAGTGTGAATTAACATAAATCAAATTAACTATGATCTAAATATTTTCTCTAAAGTCATTATTTTTATAAAATATGTTTATTGAATCAAATATCATTCAACCTTAAGGCTCTGTTTGGACCTAGAAAAGTAGGTTGGAAAGAAAATGAGAAGGAAAAAAAATGAAAAGGAAAAAAAGTTGAGATAAACTTATTTTTTTCCCTTGTTTGGATTAGAGAAAAACACAAGGAAAAAATTGATTTTCCAACTAACATTTTTTCCATTGTTTGGAAGTAGGAAAATTGATTGGAAAAATTAAAAAAAAAACTAACCTAGTGAGTTTCTAATTTCATTAAACTATTGTACGTAAACTCACATATCCGTAGTGTAACTTAATCGTGACTAATCCAATCACTTGCAACATATAATAATCAATAAAAAATTATCATCATGTTGAAAAAATCAAAAATTAAATTTGACAAGGAGCTCATAACTATTTTTATCATTGTCATTAAAAACTAAATTTGACAAGGAGCTTATACACATTTTTAATATTGTCATCAAAATCCAAATAATAGAATTAAATCCCCAAAATCTCAAAAGTAATACCACACTAGCCATCATCTCTCCAAACATTTTAAAAATCAAGTACAAAATTTACTATCCATAACGAGATAAGATGCTAACAAATTATCGACAATTCCTCGGAAGTTGAGCGCTTGAGGGAGGAGTTGGAGGGCAACTTGGGGCGGTTTGCTTGAGGAAGTGAAGTGTTCCTCATGATGCTTTAGCTTTGATCACATCAAGATGCTTTAACCTTGATCTCGCCATCTAATTAGCAAGACCGTATTGCGGTATATCATGATGAGTGAAATACAAGCACGCTATATGAAAGAATAACTAGACTTTTGTATTGTTTAGGCACATGAAAAGAGTCAAAATTGCTCATGAGAGAAAGAGAGAACAGTTCCGAGCCCTGAAAGCGCAAGCTACTTCTATTCCAATGCTATTAGTACTAACCATAGAAAATAAGTACCACGGAAAAGAAATAGCAAAGACAAATATAAACCCACGGAAAATGAACTTCAAATTTGCATCACAAAGTGTGTCATCCATCAAGTTGCAAATAGAAAAGGTAATTAAAAACACAGATTATGTGTGATGAATTGTCAAATGAAGATTAAAATCCTAAACATTTAAAATACCGAGTTGCAAAGAAGAATAATCGCACATAATGAGGCTAATCTTTTGATGAACCATTCAAACTAAATTAAAGGAGTAGCTATAGTGATGATCTCCTTATATATTTAGCTCTCTAGTTTACGAGTCCAACAAGTAGTTGGGTTGTAAATCTTGGAGGTGATTTGGGTGAGGAGAGAGAAGTGCCTATAAATTAAGCTTTAACTATCATGGCAAGCCATGAGCAACAAGATCATTCTAGTAATGATCAAGCCAAAGACAAAAGGCATGTAAGAGTAATTGTAAAACCTTTTTGGTCCCAAACCACCATGGCCTTTTTTTTAATGTGGGGGAGGGTGGATACTATAATAAGCTAACTCCTAGCCTATTGTGAGTTCATGCTTCCCTCACAAGAGAAGTTGGCATCCGGAGCACAAACCCGAGTTGTCCTGTGGAGCACTATCAAGTCTCTGTGTCCCTCTTACCAAGAGAGAGGGTGAAGTACAAACAACCCAATTATGTATGCTCATATGATAGAGGTGAATAACATTAGAACAAACTCTCCACATATACTACCATATTTGGATCTCCTAGACATGAACCACACTAGGCTACTATTGTCTTGTCTAATGTTCGGATAAAAGTTTCGAAAGAGATATACTATGCCTTCTTTTCTTCAAATGGGCCACTAGTCGATCAATCAGCATCATCAACTCCACCCCAAAAAGAATTTTCCAGATGTGCTAATCTTAATCCAAAGTTGCAAATCATGCCTTCTTGCTTCCAGAGAGTTACTAATCAATCATTTCTACTGTATCGACAACTCTAGGATTTAACTCTCAAGTCTCAAAGGTTCTAAACAAGACTTTTAGCGAGCCAAGGAGGGGGTGGAGAGGTGCTAAACCTCGGAGATACAGAGACCCATCTCTTAGTTAAAATGTGAAACACAATTCCACATAATAGAATCCATGATCGAACAAAGACATCTACCAACTTCGGTGGAATTTAAATTTAATATATGGCAAGAATTTTACTCATGACCTACAAAAGAGCAAGGAAAGAAAGGAGAGCAATGTACAGGACAGCCACTCGTCATTGCATATATCACTCGCTAGCATGAATGTAACACAAGAATTTTTCAATTAAATTTCTCCTTGTATCTACGTAAATTGAACCAACCCGGATGGATAAATCCACTCAATCACAAATACACAATATCAAATTCCCACAAATTCACATAATTTGTCCAAATGAACCCAAAAACACTTGAATCTAGATTGAACCCTAAAACCCTAGTTTGCGAAATATGAGAAGGGGATGGGTTACCGAGGGGGAGAGAGAGAGAGAGAGAGAGAGAGAGAGAGAGAGAGAGAGAGAGAGAGAGAGAGAGAGAGATTTACTAGAGGAGATAAACCGTTGCTCGAAGGATAGAGATCAATGGCAAAGAAGAACACCGGTAGAGAATAGCGCAAGGAGAGCGAGGAGAGGAGAACCCAATGAGAGAAGAGCCGTGGGAGGCGAAGGGCTCCGGGGAGGTCCTCTTTAACTGCGGCGAAGAAGGACACCGGTGGAGCTGGACGCGGAGAGCCCGAGAAGAGAGACGAGCGAGGGGCGGGGCTCGGGGAAGGTCTCAGCTTATTTTCCAAGCGAAGAGCGAACGCGCGTAGGGGAGGGCTCGGGGAAGGCCTGAGTTGATTTTCCAATCGTTTTCCTTTGGTTTTAGTAAAGAAAATTTTTATACTAACTTTCCTCGACCTTTTCCCATATTTTCCTTTAAATTTTTTTCCATCTCTTTTTCTTTAATCCAAACAAAGGAAAAAAATAGTTTTCCATTTTTCTTTCTTTCCAAGCTATTTTCCTAAGTCCAAATAGACCCTAAGTCAATTCAAACTAAAAATAAGTGGACTTGAAATCCATCCGAACGTGATCGACCGAGCAAAGCCCATCCGAAATTAAGGAAACTCGAATTCAAGTGACCCATCCAACGGATATAAGCGAGAGAGTTATGGAAGCAAGTGGCCTCATTTTCCACATGTTGCCATTTAATGACTAGCAAAAGCCAAAACATATCTAAGTGCATAAACAAACATGACGAATAATAGTACTCAAAAGCCAAATAATTATATATTACCATATGATAGTCTCGGGTGTATAATACATCATGTTTGAATTAAATGTTAAAACTAGCGATTACGAGTTAGAGTTATGAGTGTTTACTATTAGCGGTTATGAGCGATTATGATCGATTACGAGTGATTATATTACAAGTAGTTTATGATTAGCGATTAGTGGTTACAATTAGCAATGAACGGTTATCATCTGCGGTTAGCGATTATATGGGCGTTACTGAGCTATTACAATTGTTAACTAGCGATTACGATTGTTTAAAGATATCATTAGTGATAGTATTCGTTGTATATTTCACAATAATAAATATTTTGGAGTAAAATAATATATATATTCTATAGACAAATGTTTTTAAAAAGCTGTTTATATAAAAATTTCATATCCTGACAGTAGAGGCCAATTTGATATAATATCTTTCATATCAATATACAATGATTGTTTGAAGTTTTAACGATAATGATAACCATGACGACGTCGACCATTATAACAATAATTGACGATGATGACAATAATAATAATAATAATAATAATAATAATAATAATAATAATAATAATAATAATAATAATAATAATAATAATTAGTGATTATAGCGGTTACGATTAACCGTTAGAAATTACGATTAGCGGTTAACGATTACGAGCGATTATAAACGATTACAAAAAATTACAATTAACGATTAGTGGTTACAAGCTATTAACTATTATAAATATTTCTATAAACGTTAATTTAAATAGACGTCTTCATTTTTATGCTTAGCAACTCGCTATTGGTAGTAACATGTTGCTCGCCGAAGTTTTCCGCCCCCTTTATAAAAGACCAAGAAACAAAACTAAACGAATAAACAATATCTAAAATAGCGGAAAGGAAAAGACCGAGAGCTTTGGTAGTAACATGTTGTCTGCCGAAGTTTATTGATCACATTCTTGCGAGTCACCGTCGAATATCACCCAGTTGTAACCTCTAGCATGGGCTACTTTGGCAGCAAAAGGCATGCTCGGGCCTCCTTTATTTCAGCCCCTTAGAAGCCCGGCCCTTGTATCACTCCCTATAAAACAATATCCCCTCCACTATCTCTCGATAACAACACCCTAGCCCTAACCGTCCTCTCCAATTTTGCTCGCATCAAAATTCACTTTCACCAACCCGTTGTGAGGACTCCATTTGCCACAGTCACCACTTGATTTAGGAGTCTCGTGAATCTTGGTGTCTCGGTAATTCTTGATGAAAGAGATAGCCCGACTTGCTAAGTCTCCCCGAGCGTTTGTCCCTTCAACCGGATATGAATCGATTTTGGGCGTTCCACACTTCCTAGAGGACAACCAAAAATCCCCAAACCTATCTAAATCTATATTCCCGAGCACTATACAAGCATTCCGCCCCGAAAATCCAAAACCCTCTCAAGTGCCCTCCTCAAAACCACTACACATCAAAATTTTATAGGCTAAAGGACAATGGAAAAGCGCATGAATATTAGACTCCTCCATCGCTCCACAAACTTCACATCTCATACTAAAATTAGGGATACGGGTAGCGATATTTACCTTTGTGGGTAACGCTTGAACCGCAGCCCTCCACCCAAAGACATGGATATGAAGGGGTACATCCGGTTTCCGGATAGTCTTCTACACATCTTGGTACCTTCCCGAGCTGCTAGTGGCCTTGTTATGTTGCTTTAACGTTCGGCTAAGTGATAAGTTGATTTACTAGATAGGTCACCATTGCTAGTGTAAAGCCAGGATATTAAATCCTCAGGCCAATTTAGACATAGTGGCATTTGGTTTATCAGTTCAAGCATCACATGGCAGGAATATATCGGCAATTAGAGCCTTACGCCACTTTCCTTTATCTTTGTCAATCGGATCCGACACCTTCATATTGGCTATGGCTTCCCTCGTCGGTGTGATGGGTTTATAGGAAAAAGGTCTAGGAAGCCAATTGGATGTCCACACATTTAGACTCTCACCGTTGCCTACCACCCATCTCACACCGCTGTTAACCACCTTCCTAGCCCCCATAAGCTCCTCTAAGTGTAACTCAGCTTGCTGCCCAAATTCGTCATCAAAACATTACCATTTGGATAGTAATGGACCTTGAATAATCCGGCAACCAAAGAGTGTTCATGTTTGAGGAGCCGCCACACTTGCTTAGCAAGTAAAGCATCGTTGAATGCTTCCAAGTCTCTAAAACCTAGCCATCCATCCTCTTTTACGTCACATAATTTAGAGCTACCAACCTAATGTATCTTCCTCTTGTCAGCTCTATAACCCCACCAAAATTTGTTTATAACATATTGTATTAAACGGAAGAGGTCTTGAGGGAATTTAAACACACTCTTGGAATAAGTTGGGATTGCTCGAGCCACCGCTTTTATTAGCACTTCACTTCCCACCCCGAGATAAGTTTATCCATCCAACCCGAGAGTCTCTTCCCCACTCTGTCTTTGATAGAAATGAACACCTTTTTCTTCAATCGCCCTCTAAAAGAAGGAAGCCCAAGGTATTTATCGTGGGCCAAAATTTCTCTAATGTCCAACACACCTACAATAACCTCTTTTCTACTTTGTGGGACACCTTTGGAGAAGACAATACTTGACTTATTCAAATTGATTTGTTGCCCAAAAGCAGACTTCATATCGACCAAGAATTTCCTTAATAGCTTAAACTTAGGTTGTGGTGGCTTTGCAGTAGAAAATCGAATCATCGAGCAAATAAGAGGTGGGATATAATTGGGGCTCCTGTACGGATAGATAACCCATCGATTTGTCCCTCCGATTCATCTCTCTTAAGGAGGCCAATGAAGCCCTCCGTGATGAACAGAAAGAGTTAGGGTGATATAAGGTCACCTTGATGCAATCCTCTAGACGGATACACACAACCTTTAGGCATACCATCACAAAAGATAGAGAAGATGTCTCCACGCAATCAATAATCAACTTAATCCATCCTTCGGTGAAACCCATCTCGTGTCATAATCCGCTGCAAGAAACACTATTCCACACGATCGTACGCCTTGCTCATGTCCAATTTGATTGCCATTGATCCCTTCTTCGCATAATGAGAGTGCATAGAGTGAGAAAGCTCATTAGAAATCAGGATGTTAACCGTGATTATTCTTCCCGGGATGAATGCACTTTGAGTTTCAAATATGAGACTGGGCGTAACAATTTTCAGCCGGTTAGCTACCACTTTTGTTATGAGCTTGTACACTACATTATAGCGGCTTATCGGTCTAAAATCCACGATCTTGGTTGGCTCTCGACCTTTCGAAATCAAGACCACATTTGTATGATTTAAACCATGAGGCATCTCACCCCTACATAACACCGACAACACCACCCTCGTCACATCGGATCCCATAATCTCCCAAAAATGTTGAAAAAACCTAGATTGAGACCATCGGGCCCGGGTGCCTTGTTTGGGTGCATTGACTTTAACGCCTCAAACACATCCTCTTCGAGTATAGTCCCGACATAACTAATTATTCATATCCCCAATAACACGCCTTTCAACATAGTGGATGATATCTCCAAAAACATGCGGATTCTCCGATGTAAACAAACTTGAAAAATAGTATGTGACAATTTGTTGTATCTTAGCTTCATCGTCAACCACGAGTGTCGCGTACATCTTCAAGCTGTGAAATTGAATTAGTCGATCGGCGCATACTAGCTCCGGCATGGAACCACCGTGCGTTTGTGTCACCATGTTTGAGATAGTCCGCTTTTTGCCCTTTGAGCCCAATAGATTTCCTCCTTTTTCGAAGCATATTAATTTCCAACCGAAGCTCAGTCCTTTTTTAATGTCCCGCTTATGATGCAATTTCAGCTCCAATTGATTGATATGATTTTTCACCTCCCCCACAACTTCTACACTCCAAGTCATGAGAGCTTTGGAGCATTCCCCAATTTTTGCTTCCAGATTTTTCCAGGGATTATGATGGCCTTCTCGTTCCCATGCCATTTGGGCAATCTCCTTACAACCCGGCTCGGTAAGCTAAGAGTTTTCAAATGTGAATGTCTATTTTTTCCGTCCTCTTCTACTGCCGACCGAAATTTAGTAAAATTGGAAGATGATCCGACAGTTTGTGCATCTAAGTGTATTACTTCAACGATCGGGAAATAAACCCGTCCATTCACCATTTGCACAAGATCTATCTAGTCTCTCTTCGATCGATTCCTCATAGTATCTCCCATTCCACCAAGTGGAATCATTCCCGACATACCCAAGATCAAAGAGACCACACGATGTGAATGTATCATAAAAACTTTGGATGACATTTTGAAGTTTGAGTATCCCGCCTCGTTTCTCACAAGTGTCGTGTACATCTTCAAGTTGTGTAATGGAATTAGTGGATCGGCGCATACTAGCTCTAGCATGGAACCACCTTGTGTTTGTGTCACCATGTTTGAGAAAGTTTGCGTTTTGCCCTTTGAGCCCATAGATTTCCACCTTTTTCCGAAGCATATTGATTTCCAGTTGAAGCTCATTCCTTTTTTTAATGTCCTGCTCATGATGCAATTTTAGCTCCAATTGATTGATACGATTTTTCACCTCCACCACAACTTCTACACTCCAAGTCATGCGAGCTTTGGAGCATTCCCCAATTTTTGCTTCCGATTTTTCCAGGGACTAGGATGGCCTTCTCATTCCCATGCCATTTGGACAATCTCCTTACAGCCCGGCTCGATAAGCTAAGAGTTTTCAAATGTGAATGTCTATTTTTCCGTCCTTTTCTCGGCCGACCGAAATTTAGTAAAATCGGAAGATGATCTCGACAGCTTGTGCATCTAAGTGTATTACTTCAGCATCATGAAATAAACCCGTCCATTCACCATTTGCACAATATTTATCTAGTCTCTCTTCAATCGATTCCTCATCGTATCTCCCATTCCACCAAGTGGAATCATTCCCGACATACCCAAGATCAAAGAGACCACATGACGTGAATGTATCATAAAAACTTTGGATGAAATTTTGAAGTTTGAGTATCCCGCCCCGCTTCTCACAGTGTCGTGTACATCTTCAAGTTGTGTAATGGAATTAGTGGATCGGCGCATACTAGCTCCGGCATGGAACCACCGTGTGTTTGTGTCACCATGTTTGAGAAAATTTGCTTTTTGCCCTTTGAGCCCAATAGATTTCCACCTTTTTCCGAAGCATATTAATTTCCAGATAAAGCTCGAGTCCTTTTTTTATGTCCCGCTCATGATGCAATTTCAGCTCCAATTGATTGATACGATTTTTCACCTCCCCCACAATTTCTACACTCCAAGTCATGAGAGCTTTAGAGCATTCCCTAATTTTTGCTTCCGATTTTTCCAAGGATTAGGATGGGCTTCTCATTGCCATGCCATTTGGACAATCTCCTTACAGCCTGGCTCGATAAGATAAGAGTTTTCAAATGTGAACGTCTGCTTTTTCCGTCCTCTTCTCATCGCCGATCGAAATTTAGTAAAATTGGAAGATGATTTGATAGTTTGTGCATCTAAGTGTATTACTTCAGACATTAGGAAATAAACCCGTCCATTCACCATTTGCACGAGTATCTATCTAGTCACTCTTTAATCGATTCTCGGTAGTATCTCCCATTCCACCAAGTGGAATCATTCCCGACATACCCAAGATCAAAGAGACCACACGATGTGAATGTATCATAAAAACTTTGGATGACATTTTGAAGTTTGAGTATCCCGCCTCGCTTCTCACAAGTGTCGCGTACTTCTTCAAGTTGTGTAATGGAATTAGTGGATCGGCGCATACTACCTCTAGCATTGAACCACCGTGTGTTTATGTCACCATGTTTGAGAAATTTTTCTTTTCGCCCTTTGAGCCCAATAGATTTCCACCTTTTTCCGAAGCATATTAATTTCCAGCTGAAGCTCGAGTCCTTTTTTTTAATGTCTCGCTCATGATGCAATTTCAGCTCCGGTTGATTGATACGATTTTTCACCTCCCCACAACTTCTACACTCCAAGTTATGAGAGCCTTGGAGCATTCCCCAATTTTTGCTTCCGATTTATCCCGGGATTAGGATAGTCTGCTCATTTCCATGCCATTTGGACAATCTCCTTACAGCCCCGATTTGTAAGCTAAAGAGTTTTCAAATGTGAACATTCATTTTTTCCGTTCTCTTATCGGTTGCTCGATTGAAATTTAGTAAAATCGGAAGATGATCCGACATTTTGTCATCTAAGTGTATTACTTCATCATCAGGAAATAAACCCATCCATTCACCATTTTCACAAGTATCTATCAAGTCTTTCTTCAATCAATTCCTCATTGTATATCCTATTCCACCAAGTGAAATCGATCCCGACATACCCAAGATCAAAGAGACCACATGATGTAAATGTATCACAAAAACTCTAGATGACATTTTTAGGTTTGAGTAGCCCGCCCGCTTCTCATAGTTATAAAAGATTTCGTTAATATCCCAACCGACTAACCATGGATAGTTGCCGTGAGAAGCTAAATCCATGATTAGCTCACAAGTTTTCAATTTTAATCCTCGTCTCCAACCATCCATAAATTCCCGAAAATCTCCAAGAATTGAAATTGTCCGGTTTTGTGATCAGCACATCAATATGATATAAAGAGGAAGAGAGGACTCGAGACCCGCAGATGTTTACGCCACGTACAAGATAGACCCCGACACAACCTCTAACATCAACAAACACTCCTTCAAAATCCCTTAACCGATTTTTCACACTCATTATTTGCACAACACATAGCTTTGTCTCCGAAAGGAAGACAAGGTTCGGTGATGTCCATTTTAAGAAAGAAAGGAGATCGGAAACTACCCGAGGGTCATCGGGCCCTCGACAGCTTAAACAAATACAACTCATGGCTCTTGGTGGGGTTGCCGTGCAACCTCCGCCGAATTTGTACTCGAGCTTGCACCCTTAACATCAACTAGCTTTCTTTTAAAAGTTTCCTTTCCTAATTCCATCACCACTCCTTCATCAATCATCATATGCAAGATCCCCTTACTTGAGTTGCTTTCATGTTCTCTTCTAACCGCCTTCTCTCCAAAGTTTAATCTTACTCTTGCTTTTTTCTCACCATGACGTGATGAAAAGCCTCAACCAGTCCCTCCTCTTCCTTAATCTCAATTTCAAGCATTGCGTCTCTTAGATTTTATAAGAGAACCCCTAAGCCATTCACCATATCGAAGATTTTGCTCTGGAGTCTCTAAATCAAAACGATCACAACCTATGAGTAAATGCCCAAGGCAGCCGCATCCGTAATAGAAATCCGGTAGTTTCGTGTACCGAAAGCAATCCAAATAGATTTTTCAACAATTTTGACTCGACGCCACGTCGAAGGGGTTTGGTTATATCCATGTCCACCTGAAAATTCAGAGATTTATCCACACCACATAAGCTAGCCTCATCATTACCCACAAACTCTCCAATCTTGGCAGCCAACACCCCGGCCAAAGAACTCGTCTATTTGATTACAAGGACATCGTAGGCGCGCACCCAAAATATGGTCGTGTTGAAAATTACCTCCGATGGTTGCTCCAGTCCAGTAAGGGTTTTGAGTAGAAGAAGGTAACCATCGAAGGCCCACGGTCCTTCATTCGAGACGAAGTCCCTATCGGCTTGTGACGAACCGAAAAGAGAAAAGATTTTTCCCGAGTTCTTTGATCATGAGGCCCTTTACTAGGCGCCAAACGTTTTCATGACCGCCTTCATTGCCCCGAGTGTTGTAATTGTTGTCCGTGTGCAAACGTCCCAGGAGGCACAAAGCTATCCGAGCCACCCTTTCATCGGACATCTCTCTATCACACACAATCTCATCCTCCTCCTTTTCCCTCAAGGTTAGTTTGTTCCAGGAAGTCTCTAATTCTGCATCCATGGTTTCTACCAAATTGTCCAGCAAGGTTCAAAAGTTGAAAGCAGGAGAAGCCAAATTCACTCCTTATAAAATAACCGAAGGCAACACAAGTCTACCACCACACCCCACGTCGGAGACAGCGGTAACAGTAACCTCCCACTACGGACGAGGGACACCTTGGAGAGAAAATAAAGTGGATTGCTCCCCTTTTCATTTTCCTTAATACGCCAAATCATCGGGTATGTAAACCCGGGCCTATTATAACTTATAAGCGCGGAAAACTCACAGCCCACTGGGCACTATGTGCAGCCCACTTGGCAGTTGGTAGATCGTTGTGGCAATAAGAATTCCCCAATTGCAATTTGCAATTGAATATATAATTTAGAGGCTGTGACTGCCTTCGCCAACTGATAAGAGTACCGTCTCCAAGAACGCTATGGCGATGTGTGGGCTGTCTTGCGCCACCCATTTTCTCTCTCCTTCACTAACTACTACTTGACAATCACAAAGGCTCATTCAGATTCTCTGTTTAGACCACACGTATCCTCTCTCTACGACACAATTACCGTCTTTAGCTCAAAATCCTCCGATAAAGACCTTCCATTCCTCTTTCTTCTTGCCCCAGTTAATTATTGATGTCAAAATCTTTGCTTTCAAGGCTACGCCGCAACTGGGTTCTCTCTAAATGAGCGTTTTACCCAGTTTCTGAAGTGGGATTTTGAAGAAGAGGCTCAAGTTTGACCTTGTAGCTTTTTCGTTATTTCTGAGAATGATGCCAATGACTTGCCAGAATGTTGATTTTGGTCGACTGGGGTTGGATATGATTGCCTGTGGCTGCTCTTCTAATGCGTCAAATGAGAGGTTCACAGCAAAGAGTAATGTAAACAGTGTTCGGAGGAGCTTCAGAAAAGTTCATGGTGCGAGAAAGTTGCTTTGCTTTCGGTCTGATAGTGCCAAGCGTCGGGTGTATTCCACCAAGACCTCTGAGAGTTTAGTTAATGGTAAAATGACTTTCTTTTATCTGAGCCTCTGAACATTCACTAATTGATTTAGCCCTTTTTAGCTTTTTGAGTCAAGGTTACACCCTAAAATTGATGGGTTCTAGGCTGAGCTAGCGTTATAGTTTTGATATCTGAATAAAAATTGTTAATTTGGGGAATGAATATATTGTACTGACTTTATTGGTTTTCCAATGAATGTTACATAGGGGCGAGTTCTGGTGGTCTGCCTGTTTTGGAAGTCAAGAAAGAGACAAGCAGCAGCCCCATCTCACTGGCAAGTCTTTTTGAAGCTGTGGCTGATGACCTACTGACTCTGAATAAGAATCTTCAAAGTGTAAGAACAATGGTTTCTCGACCGACTTTTTCTTGGTTCAATGATGTGGAATTTTCTCACTTATCCATTGGTGATTTGTAAGCCTATTGGATTTCATGACGTAGGCTTTCCATGAAGCATAACCAGAGTGAGTCTACCGCTACAAAATTGTCAATATAAAATGACATTGGCCTGATGTCAGATACTCCCTTTTAGCAGATCATCATTCAAGAAGGATAGTATAGCTTATAAGTTTGTGATAAAGGATTTTGCAAAAGGAAGGCGAACATTTTTGTAGGGTGTTTCCAATGTATGACTTGAGACCTCAGGATGCAAATGAAATAAATCCCTCGTGTACTTATTAACAATCAAGGATGGAACTGTACAAAGACGTCATTCACTGTTTTATTTATAGCATAGAGGTCTAAAACGGGTTATTTTTCCTATTGTGGTGAAGTGCTTATTTGGTCTTTTGATTCAATAGGGAGGTGCTCTATGTTTCTTCTGAAGACGAGGATGGTGGTGAAATATGGTGTTTGTTTGATAACTGATGTAAATGCTTACTATTGAGTTATTGCCTTTTGTAGCAATTTTGTCATTTTTGAGAAGTGTTGCTTTCTGTCCATATTCCCTGGACATATGTGGATATGAAGGAATTAAAACTTGCCTTATACTTTTAGTTCACACTGTTCATTCAAGTTTGCAAGTGTTGAAACATCAGAGTTGAAGTAAGTGATGCTCAGTGTTAATTACCAAGTAGTCAGGTTGTATTCTATGGCAGATCATGCATCACAACCCACTGTCCTTGATTGAGATACTCCCTTTCATATTTGGATGCTAGGTTATAATCCAAAATCCAGCATTTAGAAGGGTTCTCAATTGTTATGCTTGCCATCATGGCTTGGCTACTCAACAAAGCCGCTACTCCACCGATGTTTCAAATTTAGATTGCTCTATTCAATATGAAGTTATGGCTGTATCCTTCCAATCTCATGGTATCAAGGATCTTAGCATAAGTGATACTGGTGTATAGGAATTTTCACCCCATTAAAGCAAACAGTTGTGATATTCTGAGTCCTAGGAGACTAGGATTTCAAACAGCCTTATTTAAGAGATGAAATGCAGATTCAGACCAGTTTGTGATCATCTTTTACTGATTTGTATTATTTTGTTCAAGTTTGTGAATTTAATGAGAGCTTTGTAGAGTTGCATTTTGGAGAATGGCAAGATGGCTAGTTAAAATCTTGATGCTTTATATTTTGTCTAGCAGAGCTTTCTTTGGGTTTTGGGTTGACTAGAGTTTCTGCTATCCAGAGTGGCCCATGAATGGTTGTAGCCCTTAGCTTTCCACTTCTAACAACCACTTGTGTTCCAGGGGATCATGCAAAGGCTTTCTGTTAGTGATGAATAGTGTGATATTAGTTTGTGCAATATAGCTAGATCCTAAGCCGAGGTTGACATATTAATATTTTTGCGAGCAAAGATGTGAAAGGATATTGGATAAATGCCTTGTCCCTCCTCGCTTGCTCTAGATTTTGTTTGTTGCTAATCTAGTATTAAATTCAGACCCCAAAACCTTAAGTCACAGACTTACGGAGCCCCCCTCCATCCTGGTGATGATGTCATAAGCTATGAGGTAATCTTTTCCCTCCCCTCCCAGCTCCCCACTCCGAAATTCCCCGAAAGGCAACTGTGCTGCAAATTTCAGTCCTGTGTAGTTGCATCCTCAACAGGGCTGGATGGACTGTCATCAAAGGTTGTGTAGGAATCAGGTCTTTAGATCCTTGCTAGAGGTTTATGGTAGCGGCTTATCACTGAGCTTGTGGATATCTCCTTCACTTTTTATGCAGTCATTCCTGCATCTTCCTGACTATTCTTAATCTGTATTTTTATTTTGCAAGCAGATTGGATGTACTAGTTGATATTGCAAATTAGTAGCATTAGCAGGTAAAAGCTTTAAGACTGTTCAAGCACATCTAATATTGGTATAGCTGTAGATTGTTGGTGCAGAAAACCCTCTTTTGATGTCTGCTGCTGAGCAAATCTTTGGTGCTGGAGGGAAGAGAATGAGACCAGCTTTAGTTTTTCTCGTCTCTAGGGCGACGGCACAACTAGTAGGACTCAAGTACGTTATTTTTGTCATTTCTTTGTATTTTTGGACATATAAAAACTGGCAATTCTTATATAATAATGTTTTACTCCAGGGACCTTACAACAAAACATCGGCGTTTGGCAGAAATCATCGAAATGATACACACAGCCAGTCTGATTCATGATGATGTAATAGATGAGAGCGATTTGCGAAGAGGTGAGGTTTTGTGTATTGAAGAGTTGTTGAGATATCTCTGTTTAGCTCGACAGCTGTAGCTGATTGTGGGATTGTGGATGTTACTATAAGGATACTTCTGCTTGTAAGGTCATATAATGAGAAAAGGCAATTTGACTTGAATTTTCATCTACTGCTTTTGTTTTTTTAATGAATGGTAAGAGGTGCCCTCCTCCCCTCCATAGGAAGTTGGCTAACCAAGGTAGGGGTCATCATAGCTAGGGGAGGAGAGAAGCGCACAAACTAGGCCAAGGCCTGTTAGAATCCACCTAGGTTTCAAACACTAGGTGAGTGTATGGAAACTAATGCTGGTGCCAATGCCAATGCTAATGCCAATTGAGATCAAGGCTCTTCCCAATGCCAATTGATGTCAAATATCTGTGCCCTTGTTGCTTTTGTTGTTTTGCAGTAGGAAATCAATGTCCAAGGGTCAGACACATAGCCTTTTGGCTGTATAGGGGTAGAGTTGCATACATCTACCCCACCCCCTTCTTTTTCTCCCATTCAATGGGGGAAAACAGAAGAAAAAAGCATGCTTTGGTGTGACTATGGAACATAGATTTGGATTTGCATTTGGAATGTGTCTTCAGCCTAGCTGGAATTATCATTTCTCCACTAATAGGGGTGGCGGACAGGTCGGTTTAGGCCTATCCATTGATGAAGTGGGCCTGGCCATCCTTTCTATGTGAGTTAACATGTTGGGTTGGCTAAGCAAGGGTCAAGCTGTTGCCACTTGGTTTAAAAATGGTGAGAATTTTCACAAAAACCTCCATATATGATCACTTGTTTTCGTTGAGCATCACTTGTTTTTCTTGAACATGGTCATGCTCACTTGTGTGCTAGGAGGAAGCTTGAACCTTGAAGGTTTCTTGCATTGTTTGGAGCTGAAACATGTAGGATGCTGAGTATGATGAATTTGGAAAGTTTCTAAACGGGTAACCAAAATTAAAAGAACTTTATATTTTTGAGAAAAGTCAATTGAAGATTTACATTTTTTTTGGGGTGGGGGGTTGGTTGTTTTGTGCTGTTGAGAAAATTGAATAGAAACTGGTTAGTAGCTCCACCATATACTTGTCTGAACCAGAGTGTTTTTGATCTGCAGGCAAGGAAACTGTTCACCAACTTTATGGTACGAGGGTGGCTGTATTGGCTGGAGACTTCATGTTTGCTCAGTCATCATGGTACCTTGCAAATCTTGAAAACTTGGAAGTGATAAAGCTAATCAGTCAGGTATGTTTGAAACTGATTGCAGTAGCATTTACTCGATAGGGACAGCACAACCCCGCCTCGCCGGCTAACTCCAACCCAAAACCTCTCTTGGTTCTTAAATCCGCTCCCTCAAAAGTACTATTTTTTGTGGGGGAGAGAGGAGTGTGAACAAAGGGGGAACAAAACTGGAACAGAATGAGAAAAAGGAGATCTTTTGTCCAGTAGTGTCAAATGAGTGGACCTTCTTGGTCCTACGCCCGGATCAAACCTAGGTAGGTAATACCATTGACCAACTCAGCCCCACGAAATCGAATGAGCTGAGTTGGGTTTGGTGGTGTCGTGGCATGAAATTTGGATATTAAATCACCCAAGTGTGTTTTGTGTTCAACAAATTCTTAATATATGTATCTAAGTGTTACTTGTGCTACTGCAGGTTATTAAAGATTTTGCCAGTGGTGAAATAAAGCAGGCATCAAGTCTATTTGATTGTGATATAAAACTGGAAGACTACCTAATCAAGAGCTACTATAAAACAGCCTCATTGATAGCCGCTAGTACCAAAGGAGCTGCCATTTTCAGTGAGGTTGACCGCAGTGTCTGTGAACAAATGTACGAGTTTGGCAGAAATCTCGGCCTATCCTTCCAAATTGTGGATGACATATTGGATTTTACGCAGTCAGCCGAGCAGCTAGGAAAGCCAGCTGGGGCAGACTTAGCCAAAGGAAATCTGACTGCCCCTGTGATTTTTGCTTTGGAGAAAGGGCCAAAATTGAGAGAGATAATCGAGTCAGAATTCTCTGAGACAGGTTCACTCGATGAAGCAATCCAATTGGTTACTAGTTGTGGAGGGATTGACAGAGCTCGAGAACTAGCCCGAGAAAAAGCCAACAGTGCACTTCAGAACCTTCAATGCCTTCCTGATAGTCCTTTCCGAGCTTCCCTCGAAAGAATGGTGTTGTTTAATCTTGAAAGGATCGACTAGACTGGAATAAGTTTTGTTCAAGAATTTGCTCGGAGCAAAAATAATGGAAGAATGGAGATGAAAGTCTATAGGAGCAGCACTACCATCAGTGTGAAAGTGAGATGAAGCTGGTGGCTGTATATTAATTCATATAGAAGAAATCGTCAGCTAAGCTCTTACGATTACATTTATAATGATTCATCAATGTGGATGATCAACAATACTGAAACGATTGTTGTACACTAGTTCTATGTTACTGTGTAATATAAAATGAGATCTTGCACATTCATTTTTCTTGATTACCATTGTAAAAGTTTTGAATCTGGGTTAGATTTCGGTATTAAGCACAAGTACAACATTTCAAGCAAGAGATTTATATTTTATGTATGTTTTATTTTCATCCGTACAACATAGCATCTAATGATGTTATACTTTACAAACAGTCGAGGCAAAGTGCTAAAATGAAAAGATAAGCAGATATGGACAAGACAAAAAGCATTAAAAAAGAACCAAGCACAACCAGCCATTCATCTAAAGCCAGCACACCTTGAATACTCCAAATTAGCACCGTCTAAAACCGGTACACGCTGAATGCTCTAAATTAGCTGCATTATTCTTTGTATGTATTTTGGGTGAGGGTTTTCAGGAAGTTGTTAAAAAGGTTCTTTCTTTCCTGTATTTTTCCGTACATATATTTTTTTATACACTGCTTTAGGAAGTTGGAATAAAAATCTTGTAGTCCTTATATATTTTCCAGCTTGGCTGTATAATACGTTATCACATGCTGAAAAATATTTCACAATGGCTTGAATGTTGATTCGTCAAATTTTCAGGATAGCGTAAGAGTTCAAAGTAGTGAGCATTGTTATGACCAGGACAATTGCAATGACTGTACTCAGCAAAATCTTCACCAGTATTTCATCAGACTCTGCCCTGCCTTCATTGATATGTATGGCCCCACCTTACCACCATCATGTCGATTTAACATTGCTCCTTGAGTGGTATATCAATCCTCTAATCTGACAAGTAATTTGTAAACTTCAGTTCTCCTTTCTTGAAGCACATAGGTGTTCGTGGTCTTACCCTTACATTTAATACCCTGTCGAAACAAGTTTTGAGACCGAAGCACGCTGATCCAATTGATCGCAAACACACTTTAATTAGTATGGTATTCCAGAACAAACCATCCCTGAAGCAGATCATGAAGTTTCCTTGCTAGTGGCATATGCTGTTCCATGTCCATTTTATACCTATGCTCTAGCATAAGCATAATCCCGTAGCAACAACAAAAATATTATAGTGGTCTATTTGTTTTTATACACTTGAAAATCCTTTAAAACAGTGACATTACTCTTATCCCATGCAATCTTGTCATCACTTACAGCGTTGTTTTAAGCACATTCCTTCTGAGCACATTTATTCTTTGATTTATGATTACCTTCAAATATCCTTTTCCCAGACGCGATAATTTTCTTCATTCAAGTAGATTCGGCTTGGCTCATAGACATACCTAGGCTAGCACAGGTACTTAACAATGGATACAACACTGACCTATAACGAACATATTCTTTAGGGTAACTGGTGGATTCCAGCTATTGCTCATGTTGGCTGAGGTTTTCGAAGACAAAGACAGGATAAGGAAAATTAAACCTAATTGCATATAACAGATTCTTTACACAATTTGATTGAATTTGATTGAAATAATCTAGGATACACTACAACTGCTCAATCGACCAAATGAAAGCAAATGAATCATACAACTCGATCTTACAAGTTAGGCACACAACCTTAACAAGATTGATTTTGGGACTAATGATTGACATGCTCCAAAAATTGGACAAACTTGAGATGTACCAAGTTCTGCCTTTACACAGCGAATGCCATACATCTTACAATAAATACTCCTTGAGTTCATCACATGTACATTTTGCCATTATTTGTTTGGAGATCTTCAAATGGCATGCTTGTTTATACACAACTTGACCTTTTGCTTTGGGGTTATTGATGGAGATATTCCCAACTCTCCATTTTTCAACCCCAAGCATGCCAACAACTCTAAACTGGTCCAAGGAGATGCCGACTAGGTCAGAAAGTTCAGGATCAGCAGCAGTAGTATGGCATTTAACAGATCCACAACACACATTCAACTTTCAGCATGTATAACTTCTTCATGAGGCCTTGGATGGATATGTACGACCACTCAAAAGAAAGTTCAGGATGTTAGCTATTCATCAAAACAAGTGGCAGTTAATTTGGATCCCATTTTGTCCCTCAAAAGTTCAGCAGAAACAGTGTGCTGATAGGAGTCAGAACTGGAGCAGCTGAACTTCTGGAAAATTCACAGGTAGTTCTATAACTCCAAGTTACTTGATTATTGGCTTGAAATGTTCCTTATTATTTATCATAATTATCAGCCAAGTTTGAGAGTGAATTATTTTTGGTGAATTTTGAAGTAACTTGCTAGCTGCTTGAATGTGACTTTGGGATAAGGACCAGGAAGGGGAACCAATTGTCACAGCTACCAAAAAAGTTTTTAAGCAAGAAAGAGGCTGAGGACATCAATAGAATGGCCATAATTGCATTGCTTCAAACTCCTGGTCAGATGGTTAGTTCAACCACTGCAGTCCCCTACAATGTGAGGCTGATCAGTCATTCCAGGTGAAAAGAGGAGCCCCAAATTGCATTCCCCCATCTAGATTAATGTCTTATCTTTCCAACAAGACCAATAGCACATCATTTGGAGCTCAATTGTGAAATATACGCAAGTGTCTTCAAAATAGTGCAGAATATGGGAACCAGTTTCAGCTGTCAGTCTTGGCACAAGAAGAGACCAACCTTTTGGTTCGAGTTGGGAGACTTTAGACCACCAAAATGTGCCTAAATATTTATCAAATGACATGCCTAAAGTTCATGTCAGGCTGATTCCTAAGTTGCTATTATCCAGCCCAAGTTGACACAAAACATACTTTTGTCCCATTGTCAAGGTCACTTGTAGCAGAAATCTTTTGGGATTCCTAGAAAGGCTTGTAACTTGCTGCTCAAGCTTAAAATGAGATTAAACAATGATCAAATAGGCTTCCACCTCAGTTACTACTTGCTTAGGTTCTCTAATTGAGGTGTCAAGTTCCCATTAGCTTTCAGATTAGTCTATTTTTTCTATATGTTTGCATTTTATGTCATTCTTTTTGCTGAACCAGCAACTTGCCCTAGCTTGTATTATTGAAGGGGAGTACATAAGCCCCCTTACCCCTTTGTAATGGTAAGATTTGATGGATTATGAAAAGCTTATGTTTTATTTGTGGGTGTTATTAAACTCCCAACTTCAATTCCTAGTTCTTATATCTTGAGTTGGCTAACTCAAGTGGTGTTCTTCTAGGTCTCATTAGCTCATTTAGGTGGTGTTTCTGTGCCCTAAATGATCTAACGAGATTAGCCCTTGTGATGCTTAGCTTATGGTTTTTCTGTATCAAGCTAAACTCACTTGATCTACCCCTTTTACTTTTCAGTTTATCCTTACGGCCACTGATTTCAGTCCAACAACCTCAGTGTTGCTGCCCAGAATCAGCATGTATGCTAGCTCACTCCTTGCACTCTGATTCTTCCCCAACCCTGTGAGATTACATACACCAAGTGGTTTCAGAGCTAGCCTGCACTCCTAGCCAGCTTCATACACTCACCCATTAAGTCCGTACCCCCAAACACAACCTCCAGACCCAAACACAATTTGAGTCCACAATGAGCCCTTGAATTTTTGTAATCAAACCTTGCACTTGGAGGTTTGAGAGCAGAAATGGCCCCTATTAATTTTAAGTTAGCTTGCCTATTCATCCCGAATTTCATCCAAAGATGCTGGATCAACCCATCAGTTTTATTTTACAGCAGTTGGTCTGAACACACACTTTGTCCAAAGATGCTGGATCACAACCAATATGATCCTGCCACATTCAAACATTCAGCAGAACTACAACAATACAATTACATCCAAACGGAGACTCAAATTTCCCAATTCAATTCAATTTTTTAAATATCACATTTACATATGGAGTATAAAAAAACAGGAATTGAATCAAGAGACAACAAACCCAGAAAGCGGACAACAAGTGGTGTAAAGCTATAAGCAATAGCAAAATTTCTCAGGCGTGAACAATGAAAATTCAATTGGCAAAAATTCATTACACTCATCTAGTTGACAAGCATACAATGTTAATTCTAAAGTTCCTCCAAAAGCATATGAGAATCAACACATACAAACTCATTCAAACATTCAAAACTAGAATTATGAGTTCCAATCGATTCTAAAATAGACTAACAAGAATTTTCTATAACCATACAAGCATGATCACAAAAAGAAACAGCTAAGAGCAAAGGCCAACAAGAGCAACTCATACATACATTCTCAAGTGTTGGAGAAATCAATCTTCCTCGCCACTTTCATCACTGAAATAACTGGCCCTTTTCAACTTCGCCCCTTTCTTCTTCTCATCCCCCTCATTCTCTCTCATCAATAACCTCTGATCAGCACCATTATCAACCACAGACCCCCAATTATCATCATCAAACTCATATCCATCATCCCAATCTCTCTCCCTCTCTCTTCTTCCCTTCTTAGGTACCGGCCGCTCCCGGGGCCCAGCTGGTTTTTGGGACACTCGTAGCTGAGATGACCTTCCTCCCCACATTCATAGCACCTCGATTTATCCTTGTAAACCCTTCTGCGAATGAATTCAGGGGCTCTTCCATTGTCATTAGCAATGGAGGCCGTTAAAACTCGGCCATTTAGGACCTTGCCGTTCATGGCTTTAGCAGCGGAGATGGCGTTGTCTCGCGAGACGAAGAGGATGAAGGCCACGCCCTTGCTGCGGCGCGTGATCCGGTCCTTGACGACGGTAACGCGAGCGACCTTCCCGAAGGTGGTGAAGATGGTGAAGAGGTCGGAGTTTGTGAGGCTGTAGTCGATGTTGCTCACGTAGACCGTGGACTTCGAGGGAGCTAAGCCGCCGCTGCCTCCACCGTTCTTGAAGCCGGCGGACTGGGAAGGTGCGGCGCCGATGGCGGTGGAGGTGGATGGGGTGGCGTAGCGGTAGTAGAAGATCTCGTCTTCGTCGCTGTCGCCGCCGCCGCTGGTACGACCCATCTCTCGCCCTCCTTCCTGTTCAATTATTTGGAAATGCCAAGAAAATGAGGCGGCAGGGGGTAAAGGAGATTGAATGAACTCGTCAGAAGGGAAACAAATCTTGTAGACGATGAGAGAGATTTTTCCCTGGATATAAACATGACAGAGAAAAACATGAAAATGCCTCAGGCTGGCCCAACATATTAAGGCCGTTTGAAATTGATCATCGCATATATAGCCCAAGAACCCATTGGATTGGCCGTTAAAATCACCCAAAAAAGAAGGACAATTGGGGGAAGGAATTCAAGACTTCAAATGTTTACACGCCCTTCTATCTCCAGAACAATACGAGGAAATGGAAAGAGAAATTAAGTAAAAGAAGGACATCCAGTTTTGATTTGTGCCCGCAACGGAACTCGGGCGCCATAGAAGAAAGGTCGCTCAGTTCTCTCGACGGCAACGAAGAAACCCTAATAAACGAGGACGGTTTACATAGGAGGGAGAAGAGAGGGTTAGATTGAATTATTAATCAGTTCAGTTTGCGTTTGCTGCCTAGCGTTGTGAAAAAAACCGACACCCTGAAATCGATCCGTAAATGGATTCACCTAAATCGTTTTCCGGTTAACTAAATCAGTTAAAAGCGCCCGTTCGGTAAAATGAGTTGTTTAAGTAGCGGATAACTATTTGTGTGAACCGATAGTTGTTTAGATAGATGATATCTATTAGATTTTACGCAGTTAGCGAATAACTGTTCAATTGAGTGGTTAATCAAATCAAACTCGAATCATTTTCTAGTTAATCAAATCGGCTAAATTTTTCGTTTAATCAAATCAGTAAATCGATACATTATACAATTCGATTTCAATTCAAAATTTTAAAATTAACTCTTAAGCAGAATCAAACCAATAAGTATTTTTTAAAAAATTAAAAATTATTATATAATAATTTACTTATTTGAAAAAAAAAATTAACATTTTATTTGTTCTCTACTGACACTAGCCCACTGTTGTTGGTTGGTGGGAAAATGGATTGGTCCCACTAGTCTAAAACGCATTTTATTTGGGTTGTTTTTTTTTTGGTCAGAGTTGAGTTTTTTTAATTTGTTGCTTGCCCAGTGCTACCTCTGCAACACCAGTGGGTGAGCAAGTTAAATCTGGTTCACATTTTATTTGGGTTACGATTCCGGTTTATATTTTCACGAACCATGTTAAATCTGATTAAACGTTTAAAAAATCGAACCGAATTGAACCGAATCCATGAACACCCCTATTGCCGCCCCTATGCTATTGTCTCCAAGTTTAACCGACTTTTAGAATGATTGTCAATTTTTTAATTTTTAAATGATTTCTTACTAAACCTAGCAAATGTGAAGGTTTGCTCGGGGAGAGTCTCGAGTCACCCTAGAGGGGGTGAATAGGAGATGATAGAAAATTCTTAGTGAAAACACACACTTTTACACTGAAAAGAGACAAAGACGGATTCCGAGTCTATCAACGAGGTCGAAAAGATTGGACTCGAAACCAATGAATCGAAGAAACAAGAGCAAGAAAGCGGTTTGAGTCTAGAATGAACTCGTAAAAATAACACTTAGATTTTACGTGGAAACCCTCCTGGGCGGAAAACCACGGCCCGTGTCAATCCGGACACGAAGTCAAATTCACTATTTTGAGTCCACAAAATACCGTGAACCGACCGATCCCGAGTTGCTCCCTTAGACAACTCTTTATAAGTTTTCCTAGACTCGAAGTTCCCTTATCCGATCTAGTACTTCCTAACCGAGATAACCCTTACAGCTTAGGGACAACTAAGTCGAGTTAACCCTTACAGCCTTAGTCAAGGGACCTTACAAAGAATGTAAAAAGAGTTTGTAATTGAGTACAAGACCTTACAACTCGGAAAGTAATGAAATACAGAGTGGGAGTTGTAAGTTGAAGATTGAAAGTAAATACAAGAACTTTGAGCAAGTATGTGTATATGCAATATGTTCGGCAATCTAGTCTTGTGAAGTGGCTTCTATTTATAGATAACCGCACTGCAGTAGCCGTTATCTTCATCTCGTGACCAAGAGTCTTCGTGACCGTTGATAGAGGCTTTCGAGTCACTCGTAAAGTATCCGTTGAAATATGAACGTTGGACAACGGTTTAACTCTCTTGGAAGTCCCAAAACCATCGGTAGTGTCTTGAAAAATGAGGTGGAAACCACCGTTAATCTTGGCGTTCCAGCTTTTCCAGATATGGAAACAGACAGCGTCCGACACAATCTTCTAGGACTAGAGCAGGGAAGGTGAAAAGCCATGTCTCGTTGGTGATTTGACGTTCGAAGCCGGCTACTTTTGTAGTTTGGAAGAAAGGTGTTTCCTCGAATGAATAACCTACAAAAGTAAATCAATTTTGGTTCTCAAAGTACAAAATACTTTGGTCCAAAGTTAGACACGGATAATAAAATAATTATGATAATTAAGCAACCGATTATCCGAGTCGAAATGAAATGGAATTTTCGAGTCCAATATCCATGATACTCGTAATTCCATCCGACTTAGTCTAAGCGATAGAACAAGTTCCTTAAAGAATATCATAGTGAGATAACTTGATATAGGCTAAGTGAAACAGACTAAAGATATTTACTCTAACAAGAAAAGCTTGTAATCGAAGTGAGATTCCGAGTGAGAAAAAGACGAAGCATTAGTCTCGCGATAAAACCGAGTGAAGATGGACTCGTAACAAAGAACTACTTTTCCGAGTCTCAAACAGATAAGCAATAAATGTACTAAGTAAACGGCGTATCACTCGTAAAGATACTTATTTTACTCAACGGAGTTTCGCGATAACGAGAATGCCTTGGAATCAAAACTTCTAAAAGCATGTGATTGTTATACCCGACTTGTTTAGTGCAACTCGTAAATGCGTTGTCCGAGTCTTCAATCTCCCCTTTTGATGAAAGGCATTCCATACTTAAACAGTAAACTTTGTTAGAGAAGAAAAATAATTCCGAGTGGTTTGCGTGTGAGTAAGGCAGAGCAATATATCATATATCGAGCAAAACAAAATAAAGTATGCTACAACATTAACTCGTAAAATAAAGCAAGGCAAAACAGAACTTAGAAGATGATAATGAAATGCATTAATCCATTAAAAAGTTCAAAAGGGTGGAAAGAACTCCCCTAGACAAGACAACCAGCTTCGACTCTATGTCTCCCCTTGCCTTTCAAAGAAAAAATACATCAAGAAAAGAAAAGGAGGAAAAGAACAAATAATACAACCGAGATGTCCGGACAAAAAAATTTAGAAAAGAAAAAAGACTCGGAGACACCGAGGAATTGTGACCCAGTGCATGGCTCCTACGAGGGAGGGGGATTTCGAGTGGAGGCGGAGGTGCGCCGCGCCGATAAGATCTCGACGATGTGCTTGAGCGCGGCGAGGGGAGAACCGGAATTGCTCTCGGGGCTCAGCTCCGAGTGGCCGACCCGGAGAGAGTGGATCGAGGGGTTCTTCCCTTGGGACCTCGAGTGGCCTGGAGGGGCCGCTTGTCCGACCCGCCGGAGGAGCGAGGTCTTCGACCCACCGAGACCGCCGTCCGAGCCGAGTACAGCCTATTTGCGCTGGGGAGCAGGCCGACCCTCAGCATTTGCCACGGCCTCTTCTTCCCTTTGCCCGGAAGGACCCGCCTCGCCCGCAGGTTCCTCAAGATCTTCGCCGCATCTGCAGCCTTCTTCCTCTTCTTCCTCATCCCCGCCGTCCGAGGAGGTCGACTCGGGCTCGAAGACGCTTCGACGCGTCCGAGTCATCTTGGTCCCGAGCCGCCTTGGACCGCTCTCTCTAAGGAGCTCGACCAGCTCCTTTTGCTCCTGGACCAGCTCCCTCATCTCTAGAACGAGAGACTGCTCGCTCTCGGATTTGGGACTCGACTCAGCCTTTTGGTTGATGGTCGACCTTGGAGAACAGATTTGAAAGCCCCGAGCATGTCTTTGAGTTCGAAGACACGGTGCCGATCTTGTCCATGAAAGCAGGGACAAGAGGGCAGAGAGAGATTTGGAGGCACCTGAGGTGGAGGCACCACCAGGTGTAGAGGGAAGAGGGAGAGGGGCTGATTTCGAGTCCGAGGAGGAGAAGGGGGCCTCAGCTTTGAGTTGTGAACCCGCACACCGTGGTCGGCTTCCGGTATCCGTACCTCGGAGTTCCTTCTGCCGACCACAATGGCCGCCTCGTACACCGCATTTGGGTCGAGGGAAGAGGAACTTGAAATTGTTTGAAGACGAAGGTCGAAGAGCACCAAAGGGAAGGGAGGTGTTCTTCTTGGATTGTAGTTGAGCCGGCACAGCTGCCATCTACTCAATGATAGAAAGGAAGAGGTCTACTTCGTATCCCTCGAGGATGTCGAAGAGAGCTTTGAGGTGCTTGGAGTTGGGGTTTTCCTTGCTCGGAATGCTATGAGAAGAAGGTTCTCATCAGCGAAAGCTACGTAAGGCGAGCTTCGACTTCAACCGAGTCACGTAAAAGTTTTTCCCGGACCTGTGGAATTATTTTGCGTATTTTTCAAAGAAGTCGTCGACGACTTCAAGTGAAAGGGATAGGGTTGCTGTTCAAGAAAAGAGAAGAAACTTTGAACAAAGCGGTGGAGGAGAGAGGTGTTGATGCGAACAGTAATGTTCCGAACCCTAGAGGTTAGAACATTTTCGGAGTGAGTGAGGTGAGCATAGAACTCGTAAACGAGTTCATGATAGATGAACTCGCTGAAACACAGGAAGTAGTATACCCCTATGGTTTGGATGTTGGACAACCAAGAAAATTTGGTTGTTGGGAAGAATTTGTCATCCGGAGCAAGGTGTTGGGTGACAACGGGTTTGGAAGGGGTTGAGCTTTCGGCTTGTTGGTGCGAGGCTTTTTGGAAGAGGGAGAAACCCGAAAATCGGGATGGTTTCCGCGTTTAGGCATTTTGAGAGAAGGAGAGAAAAGATGAAACTTTGAGAGAGAGAGAGAAGGAGGTGTAGAAGAGAAGAAAATGAAAATGCAGTAAGAAAGAAATGAGAGCAATTGAAACTTACGAGAGAGAGAGAGCTTCTTCGATGCTTGCGGATGATCAAGAGACACTCGTTTACGTAGTAAGCTTCCGCGAGAAGTTTCTTTTGAGAGAGATGGAGTTTAGAATACCGAGATGAAGATGGATAGTTGTTATTTATAGAAAATAAGCGCGCCCGTCAACTATCCGTTAAGTAACTCCGTTCGACTCGGCTTGTCCATCAGCCACCAAAGACCGGTGTGACGGTTCTTCTTCAGCGGTTGAGATACCAGCGGTTTGAAATCTACGGTTAGGATCTCGATCGCAGATGCTCGAGAAAGAGAGAGAAAAAGATTTTGAAAATATAATCCGAAACTCTCCACTGTTCTAGAGATAGTTTCGAAAATTTGATGTCCAAATTTTTCTACGTCCGAGTTTGACTCAAAAGGTTTCGAGTGACTCGACGAAATAACTATTAGCCCAAGATCACCGAATCAACCGAACTAATTGTTATTAACACGTAAAGCACATAGCACGTAATTATGCCACAAAGATAGTACATAATTAAGCATTTAACATACCAAGCTCATTCCGAATAAAACAAAACCGATCTTCACCAAGAGGCTTAGTAAAGATATCAGCTAATTGAAGATTAGTAGGAATGAACTCAAGCTCAATATCACCCTTTTCGAGTGATCGCGTAAGAAGTGATACCCGACCTCAATATGCTTTGTTTTTGAATGCTCGGACAGGATTCTTAGTGATGCTGATTGCGCTTTGGTTGTCACACTTGATTGGAACCGAGTTGAGGAATAGTCCAAGATCCTTCAAGTGTTGTTTTATCCAAAGAATCCGAGCGCAACAGCTCCAAGCGGCAATATATTCAGCCTTCCGCAATCGATAGAGCTACCGAGTTTTGCTTCTTTGAGTGCCAAGATATTAGGGATTGACCCGTAAATTGGCAAGCTCCGGATGTGCTCTTTCGATCAACTTTGTATCCTCGCGTAGTCCGCGTCTCGAGTACCCAGTCGAGTCGGCTCCGAGTCTCCGGAGTACCACAAACCTAAATTCCGAGTGCTTCGCAAGATATCTCGAATATTCTCTTCACCGCAATGAGATGTGATTCTTTTGGATTAGTTTGAAATCTTGCGCATAAGCAAACACCGAACATTATATCTCGGCCTGCTTGAAGTAAGATATAGCAGAGATCCAATCATACCTCGATAAAGTTTCGATCTACCGCTTTACCTTTCCCATCCGAGTCAAGTTTTATGTTGCTCGCTCATGGGTGTAGATGCGTGCTTTGCATCTTGAAGTTTATATTTCTTCAGCAGTTCCTTGGTATACTTGGATTGATGGACATAGATCCCATCTTTGTCTTATTTGATTTGCAATCCAAGGAAGAAGTTGAGTTCTCCCATCATACTCATTTGGAATTCTTGACTCATCAACTCGTAAAATTCTCGCACGTAAATTCATTAGTAGCACCAAAAATAATATCATCAACATAAATTTGAACAATAAGAAAATCCTTCTCTTTGGTCTTTATGAATAGAGTCTTGTCGATTTGACCTCTTTTGAAATCATTTTGAACCACGAAGCTACTCAATCTTTCATACCAAGCTCGAGGTGCTTGCTTAAGACCATAGAGAGCCTTTTGAAGTTTGAAAACATGATTTGGAAATTCCGAGTTTTCAAAACCAGGAGGTCGCTCGACATAAACTTCTTCTTCAATAAAACCATTGAGAAAAGCACACTTTACATCCATTTGATATAATTTAATATGCATGCCGGATGCAAATGCCAACAAGTATTCTAATGGCTTCGATTCCGCTACAGTGCAAAGGTTTCCCCACAATCAATTCCTTCTTCTTGATTATATCCCCGAGCCACAAGTCTAGCCTTGTTTCGACTACCACTCCACCCTCATCCAGCTTTGTTCTTGAAAACCCATTTGGTTCCTATAACTCGGGTGGTCGAAGGTCGGTTGGTCGAGTCCGGACTTAGTTTCTCTCGAATCGATTAAGTTCCTCTTGCATGGCCTCTACCCATTCAGGTTCGTTAAGGGCCTCTAGTGCATTTTTGGGTTCAGTTAATGAAATGAATGCAGTGAATGCACATAGATTGTGAAGAGAGGAACGAGTTCTTACCCCACCGTTGATATCGTAAATAATGTTTTCTTGAGGATGACTCGGAAGTAAATTTGAATGCTTTACCAGCTTCTTTGATTCACCAGTGTTTGTGGGTTGAACGGCTTGATCTTCGTAAGCTTGTTCCGAGTGATCTTCTTCATTGACTTGTTCGTTCGAGCCAACTCTTGAACCTGTCTCATTCCGAGTTTCCTCGTTTTGAGTGACTTGATTCTCGAGTAGGTTGAGTTTGAGTCTTTGTAGTCTCGACTTCATCATCATCTCTACCGAGTTTCAGCTCCGAGTATGATGACTCACTTGGCTTCTCCTGTTCACACTCATCAAACACTACGTGGATGCTTTCTTCCACTTTGTTAGTTCGATTATTGAAAATGCGATAAGCTTTGCTATGAGAGGAGTAACCTAGAAAAATACCTTCGTCTCGACCGAGCATCAAACTTGGTCGATGATCCTTACCATTGTTGTGAACGAAGCACTTACATCCGAATGGTCCGAAATATGAGATATTTGGCTTCTTTCCTTTGTAGAGCTCATAGGGTGTCTTCTTCGTAATGGGTCCGATGAGGCATCTGTTTAGAGTGTAGTTGGGTCGTGTTCATCGCCTCCGCCCGTAAATAGTAAGGCAAGTTGTGTTCAATCATCATTGTCCTTGCTATTTCTTCAAGGGTTTTGTTCTTTCTCTCTACTACTCCATTCTATTGAGGAGTTCTGGGTGCTGAGAAGTTGTGAGAGATTCCATCTTTGTCACAAAACTCCGAGAATTCCGAGTAATCGAACTCCCTTCCATGGTCGGCTCGAATCCTCTCGGATCCGAGTCCGAGACTCATCTTGAATTTTTCTACAGAGCTTGCTGAACTCCTCGAAGGCTTCATTTTTGTACTTAAGAAAGCACACCCAGGTAAATCGTGAAAAATCATCAATAATGACAAGTATGTAAGATTTACCTCCGAGACTCTTCACAGGATTTCACCACATAAGTCCATATGCGTAATTCAAGCACTTTGGATGTGGAAACTGTCTTTAGAGATTTGAATGAAGATCTCGACTTGTTTCCTCTCGGTGCATGCTTCACATACTTTGTCTTTCTCAAAAACACAGCTTAGGTAAACCCCTAACTAAACCATTTGATGCCAATTTCTTGATAGTATGCATGCTAATATGGCCTAATCTACGATGCCAAGACCAAGAATCATCATGGAGAGATGCTTTTAAACAGATAAGTTCTCGACTTGGGTCGAAAGAGGAATGATGTATGTATTACCCGATCTCTTACCCGAAAGCTTGATCTCTTTGGTAGAGACATCGAAATAGTGCAATTGGTCCGAGTGAATCTTACCTCTTGACCTTTGTCACATAGTTGAGAGATGCCGAGCGATTATATTTCAATCCTTTGATAAGATTGACTCGGACTCGACCAGATTGCTTCCTTTTCCAATCTTGCCGATCCCCACGATCTTGCCCTTGCTATCATCTCCAAAAGTGTCTTTCCCTCCTTTATGTCCTGCTCAACTCGTAAAAGAGTCCCGCATCTCCCGACATATGGCGTGTGCATCCACCGTCAAGATACCAGTGTCCTTTTGATCTCTTCCGAGTGACTCCGCAAAACAAAGAGAATCTAACCCTTCTCACTTCCTCTAACGAACCCAAGTAACATTTTTTACTGTGGTCCTTTCTCGAGGAAGAAGGTGTTTTGGAACCCGCATTTGAATGACTTTGGGTTTTGTCCGATTCTCGAGTCTTCCTCTCGGAGAACCGAGTCCGTGTCTCTTTCTTTTTGAAAACCTTTCCTTTTGAAACAGGAGAAAATGGTTTCTTTTGTAAACAGCTTCCGGGCTTGGTCCTCCTTTCATTTCGTGAATGGGACCGTGCTCATCTTTCCCGAACTTTACAGCTTCGGAATCCTTTTTGAACAATTCCGAGTAAGAATTAGATTCTTCCTCTTTGTTGAAGCCAAGACCTTCTTTTCGAAAAGAAACACACTCGTGATCCTAAGAGCATGTCAAGGTTCTTCCGACCTTGAGTAAACTTTAAGACCGGATCTTGAGATTCAGTGAGCTTCGTTTTAGTCGCTCATTTTCTTTCTTGAGTAACTCGGACTCAGCCTCATTAGTTTGAGCACTTGTCTTGAGTTCTCTCGAGTGTGAGTCTCAGCTTTTCTAATTTGTTTTTCAAAGAAGTGCTCTCGAAGTGATTGACTCAAGTTGCTCTTTGAATTGAGAAGAATCGAATTGGACTTTTCTTCCAAAGTGAAAATGTATTTAGCTAAATCAACTTTGGAGAATTTGAGGAAGTAGTTTATTACCTCTTGAGGATCGGCTTCCTCATTGTTCGAGTCCGTGTCCGACTCTCTTTCGCCTTCGTAGTCGAGATTGCCATCGGACACTTTGAGTCATCTCGAGTCCTCGTCATCTTCCGATGAGTCCTCATCGCTCCATGTTGCCATCATGGCCTTTTTCTTCTTTCTGTCCCTTTTTCGTTTTGGACAGATCCTTCACTATGTGGTCTTTGCCGCCACATTCAAAACATCCGTAATTCTTAGATAAAGATAACTTTGAAGGAGAAGAAAACTTACCTTTTCTATCTCTCTTATCTTTCTTGTAGAATTTTTCTTTTGGCCTTTTATCCCATCTTCTGGGCTTTATCATTCTCTTGAAGCCTCTTGCTATAAGTGTCATGGGATCGTCTTCCGAGTCGAGGAGCTCGGATTTGCTTCTTTGGATTCTCGAGGCTTTAAGCGCAATGTTCCTTTTTGTAGTACCCTCAGCATCTTCTTCTTCCGGATGTATCTCATGCGTTAGAAGCTTTCCGATGAGCTCGTCCGGCTTTAAGAGTGAAAGGTTCCGAGCCTCTTCTATGGCAAGTCACCTTCGGACCCCATCTTCTCTTAGGTAGGCTTCGAGAATTTTCCAACACATTTCTTCATGGGAGATTTTCTTTCCCGTGAGATTTGTGATTGTTGGTGATCTCAATGAAGTGAATGAAAATCCGAGTAATGTTCTCCTCTCGGCTCCATTTTGAAAAGCTCATATTTGTGAAGATATCGACTTATCTTTGCTTGTCTCGACCTGGCTTGTGCCTTCATAAGTGTTGACTATGGTGTCCCACACTTCTTTTGCTGAATCACAGTGCAGACACTCGGTTGTATTCTTCCGAGCTTATGGCGCACATAAGGATATTCATGGCTTTGAAATTCTTTCGAATTTCTCTCGCTTCGCAGTGTGAACTCAGCCTTTGTCTTGGGAAGGATTCTGAATTCATCTGTCTTCGTTGGAATGTAGTTTCCTTGTTGTATGATTTCCCATACTTCTTCATCATGATCCATGAGGAAACATTCCATAAGCTTCTTCCAAGTGCCCAAAGTTTGAACCTTTGAATTTTGGTGGCCTCGTTGGAAGATCTTCCTTCGTCGAACTCTCCGATGTTCTCGAGCCATTTGATCTTTAAACCTTTGGATTGTTAGATCCTTTCTGAAAGGTTAGGCTCGATACCAATCGAAGGTTTGCTCGGGAGAGTCCGAGTCACCCTAGAAGGGGGTGAATAGGGTGATAGAAAATTCTTAGTGAAAACACACACTTTTGCGCGGAAAAGAGACAAAGACAGATTCCGAGTCTATCAACAGGGTCGAAAAGATTGGACTCGAAAACCAATGAATAAGAAGAAACAAGAGCAAGAAAGCGATCCGAGTCTAGAATGAACTCGTAAAAATAACACTTAGATTTTACGTGGAAACCCTCCTCGGGCAGAAAACCACGGCCCGTGTCAATCCGGACACGAAGTCAAATTCACTATTTTGAGTCCACAAAATACCGTGAACCGACGGATCCCGAGTTGCTCCCTTAGACAACTCTTTACAAGTTTTCCTAGACTCGAAGTTCCCTTATCTCGATATAGTACTTCCTAGCCGAGATAACCTTACAGACTAGGGACAACTAAGCTGAGTTAACCCTTACAGCTTATTCAAGGGACCTTATAAAGAATGTAAGAAAGAGTTTGTAATCGAGTACAAGACCTTACAACTCGTAAAGTAATGAAATACAGAGTGGGAGTTGTAAGTTGAAGATTGAAAGTAAATACAAGAACTTTGAGCAAGTATGTGTATATGCAATATGTTCGGCAATCTTCTAGTCTTGTGAAGTGGCTTCTATTTATAGATAACCGCACAGAGTAGCCGTTATCTTCATCTCACGGACCAAGAGTCTTCTGTGACCATTGATAGATGCTTTCGAGTCACTCAAAAAGTATCCGTTGAAATATGAACGTTGGACAACGGCTTAACTCTCTTGAAGTCCCAAAACCATCGGTAGTGTCTTGAAAAATGAGGTGGAAACCACCGTTAATCTTGGCGTTCCAGCTTTCCAGATATGGAAACAGACATGCGTCCGACACAATCTTCCGGGACTAGAGCAGGAAGGTGAAAAGCCATGTCTCGCTGGTGATTTGACGTTCGAAGCTTCGGCTACTTTTGTAGTTTGGAAGAAAGGTGTTTCCTCGAATGAATAACCTACAAAAGTAAATCAATTTTGGTTCTCAAAGTACAAAATACTTTGGTCCAAAGTTAGACACGAGATAATAAAATAATTATGATAATTAAGCAATCGATTATCTCGAGTCGAAATGAAATGGAATTTTCCGAGTCCAATATCCATGATACTCGTAATTCCATCCGACTTAGTCTAAGCGATAGAACAAGTTCCTTAAAGAATATCATAGTGAGATAACTTGATATAGGCTAAGTGAAACAGACTAAAGATATTTACTCTAACAAGAAAAGCTTGTAATCGAAGTGAGATTCCGAGTGAGAAAAAGACGAAGCATTAGTCTGCGATAAAACCGAGTGAAGATGGACTCGTAACAAAGAACTACTTTTCCGAGTCTCAAACAGATAAGCAATAAATGTACTAAGTAAACAACGTATCACTCGTAAAGATACTTATTTTACTCAACGGAGTTTCGCGATAACGAGAATGCCTTGGAATCAAAACTTCTAAAAGCATGGGATTGTTATACTCGACTTATTTAGTGCAACTCGTAAATGCGTTGTCCGAGTCTTCAAAATGGTCCACACAACTTGGTTGCATGTTATGTCTATTTTGAATCTAGTTACATTAAGGTCAATAGAATTCAATTCAATTTTGATTTTCGGTTGCCTCTTTTTCGGTTTGAGTTCATTTGAAATTGATTGTTGTTTTGTTTAATTAGTTTAGACTCGTGTGTTATGTACGGAGCAATATAATAATTTTAATAAGTTATGAACTAAGAAATCAAACATATAGCAACTACTTATATATTGAGATTAATAATTAAAAAATTACAATGATATAAGTTATCAAATATATTTGACAATAATAGATAATGAGTAAAAATATGGAATTTGTATCACGGTCAAAGGCATGATATAGTTCAATTCGCGACGCAAGCTAATGAAATCATCTGTGTTTTGTACTTGTGTTTAAAATTGATCAAGATTTTAGTAGTGAAGTGAGTCGATAGCCTATAAATATTGATACAATTGAGATTTTATAAATACATGTATAATTTACTAGAATAAGAACCAATTGCTTCCTCAAAACATAACACCTTCCTTCTAATTAATTACCATAATAATAAGAGTAATATGAACTTTTATTTCAAGATGGCAAGGAGGTTCAGGTGACAAGTACTCATTTTTTAATAATTTAGAAAACTTACAATAGTAAAAGATATGATTTAAATATATTTTTTAATAATAAGTCACGAATAGAAATATTAGGAAGAGACTAAAATAAATTGTATTTGTAGCCAAAAAATAATAATCTATATATTGTACAAAAATTTGGAGTTAGATGAATTTATTCGAATCCTACAGGCTTAATAGAAGTCGACATATTGAGTTTCCATCCCTTTAAACATAACACAAATTACTGAATTTAAAGTCTAAAAATGAACTTGAAGCAATGTAATTGCTAACTTTTTATTCATTACATCTTATTCCACAACATATTTGAATCACATTTTTCTATCTTATAAGCATTTTTGATAATTAATATCAATCCAAATTATATTTTTATTATATTAAGATTTATTACATCACGTCGTGTATAGGATGAATCCAGATTAACAATAGCCAAATTGTTTTCTCAAATAGTTAAATATTTAAAAATTATTTTTATAACATGTTTTAGTTGATTTTATTTTAAAAATTCTTATAATTAACCAATACAATTTTATGGCACCAGATAAAAAAGTACCATCAACAACGAAAAATTAACAATGTTAGAGGAAATTATATATTTTACATTCAGAATAATATTACATATCAGTATACGCAAAAATAAATGAGAGCTCATATACAATCTAAATCCTAAATAAATAAATATATAACTATAATGCAACTTAAATTGTCAATTACAAATAACACCTTCTGAATCTCTCTCTATTTAAACAGAATATATAATCAAAACTAACTCGCAGAATTCAATAGTCCCAAAATTATACCACTCTTTAAAAAATATAAATTCTTTTCACTTAAAAGAAAAAAAGAAACAATATGAACATGACCGGAAATATTCGATTTAAGTCTTCATTTTCTTTTAAAAAAAAAAAGATAATACATCAAATTCTTGTTACTCATTTCAATAGTGTCGAGGATTCAATTAGTTGGTTATTCAAACTATGCTAATATTGAAAATTTTATGTAATTATACGATTATATTTGCTCTAAATTGCATAATAGGAAAACTTTAGGGTATATTTTGTTAGGTAAATAAGGTTAGAATTAGTGTCATTTCAACTCTTAGATTTTATTTGACATGTTCCTTATACCATGATTTGATATTGTGTCATATGTATTTTTTCATGATGTTTCATTATTCTTTTATTTCATGTATTAACGTATTTTAAATTCTTTATATTTGACTTATTGTGGCAAGTATAAGTCTCGGAGTCGATAAAAGAGTGAAAATCTGTTTTTTTTCAAGCATAAATTGTTATTTTTATATTGGATAAAGCTCCTAAATCCATTATCAACACCATTTGATAATTTTGATGGATTACTATCATCTATATTGTAGATAGTGCTCAATACAATAAAATGCTTAAGTAATTGCCCTAATTAGCGAGGAAATGTCATAATCATATGATCTAACTTCAATTAAGATGACTAAAAAAATTAAAACTGTTTAAGTTTAAAATAGATTCCAATTGAAGTCAATTGGAAAGAACTTCACTTAATCTAATCCAATTAGAACTATGTCATGATTTTGTTTTTCTTTTTGGGTGTTTGATCCTTAAGTAATGAAAATTGAATGTTTTTAGGGTGTCAACATTAATTTAAAGAGATATGGAGTACTATCATATATTTTCTCTTACAATTTTAATGGATGATTAAAAACACAAAAATAATGGAAAGATGAGTGTTTGTTATATTTTATTGTGTTTTTTTTTAGATTTTTAGTTTTTGGGTGTATGAAAATATGATAATTGGTGAATAGTAAAATTAAAAAACCACTAATTAAGAAAATTATGAAAAATTTTAAAAATGACACGGCCAAGGCGGGGAAAGTATTTTGTAGGGTCAATTCAATTTGCAGTTTATTACGGTGCAGCTTGTTGGTGTAACACTTGTGGGTTGGGATTGCATGAAGGTCAATCTTAGTTTTCTAATCTTTTCATTTTAGCTTTCATCTAATTTTATTTTATAACTATCTTATCTTCATTATAAAAACCAAATATAAATAAATAAATATTAATATATAACTTGTGACAAGTGAGTCTTGGAGAGTAATAAATGAGTGAAAACCTTTTTTTTTTTCAAAGAATAAATTATTATTTTTATATTAGATAAAACTCGTGCATTTACTCCATACCACAATTTAACAATTTTGAAAAGATTACTTTTATATGTAGTTAGATAGTTAGATAAGCTTGTCTTGCAAAAATAAAAGGTCGATTTGGATCAATTCGGGTTCTAGGTTTATTTCGAGTTAGATATTTCGAATGTCATGTAGGTATGAATTTAGACCATTAAATTCGAGTTTTAGTTTGGGTCGTTTTATCAAGACTACTTCTGTGGGAATTTGGAGACCCAAAGAAAAAACGGTTTAAAGAAGATGGCAAATTAACGACACATTCCAACTCCAAATAGATGATTATGGTATATAGAACCGCCAACAAAAGGATAGGGAACAACAAGAAAACAACCAATTCAACTGTGTACGAATGCTGAGCTTGAAAAGGAGTTGGAGGTTGGCCAATCATCTTCGAATCGGCCCAGTTCACAGCTGTAGAAAGAAAGCAACCACGACTAAGTAAAATCCATGGCCATAAGTGAGTCAACTAGTGATATTGAGCTCTTTTCATGGTAGTCCCGTGGAGGAAAGCAATGGACTGACATGGAAGAAGACCCTTTTGCTTACATTCAGTTTTCAACTAAATTACGGAGTACCCATAAAATGAGAGAGACGCAGCAGTTGAACAATAAATCCCAAGGACAGAAAAATGTGCCTCCATAAGAATGTTGTTGAGCTGAGGAAGACTACTTCAAACTGCACATGCATGGATAAGATTCCAATTCGTTTTAGAAAAGTATTTCCTCTCTTATACTATCACGACATTGAAGAAAGGAAAAGGCACGGAAGAAGGGAATAGTTTGCAACGTGCAAATTCCCTTCTGTATCTAGAACAATAGAAGAGGAAGGATGGACGACAACGATTTGAGTGTTGGCAAATCTCTTTGTATGTCTTCTCCAGAAAGAGGACTCAATGATTATTCGTTCATCGTAACCAGAAGTCAGAATTTTGGTACATAGAGATCCCATAAAAACTTCTTTTGAGGAATGGGCTAGACCGGGTCATTTTTCAAGAACAGTAGCTAAAGGCCCTGAAATTACCCCTGCATTTTTCCGCCCATTTCGGTCAACTTTGCATAATCTTTGTTTGGCTAAGTGGTATGTATTTCCATGGTGCTCATTTTTCCAATTACGAAGCATGGCTAAGCAATTGGACCAAGTGCCCTTTGATTTGTGCCACTGATCAAACTTCAGCGCGATGTACATAGTGGTTGCTGAGTTATCTCTATGCAATTAAAAAGCGTTGAAGAACAAATACTGTGTGCTAGTAATTTGTGAGTAAATGGACGCGGACAATGTAAAAATAGATTACCATCTAATTCCGTCTCATCATAGCAAAGTGGACACAAAGGGTAAGATTAAGAACCATCACCCATTTAGATGCGATTCCCTTCTTTATCACAAACTTGTCATGGAAAAACCACAATTTTTCAGCGTGACATTGAGTTTCCATATCTAACAAAACTCCCATACACTTTCTGGTTTTAGGTCAAATCATCTGAAATCTATGAAACCATGTAAGTAGAGAAGTCACCAAGTTATCAAAACCGTTGTTAGCCAAGGTGAAGGAATTTCTAGCTTTTGGAACTACTGCATTGTTATTTGACATAGTTTGTAGTAGTTTCTCATCACATCTCTCATTTGGGCTGGTGTAGTAAACTGTTTAATTTCAAATTTAGCGATATTGAAGATATCTTGGAGGATTATTTCTCAACAAACATACTATGGTTATCAATCCAATTATGTAACTGGAAGGATATTGTTTCTCCATTGCATATGTTCCATCTATGACCCCTTGTATAACTTGAGGTATAGCAAAATTGACTTCAGCAATGAAATAAAAATAGAAGAGTTTCTCAGATGGAAAAGCAACAGCAAAGCTAATGCTTAAAACTTGTACATTTCTTGGTGATACAGAAGACTATATAAGGTACCTAATATCCATAACAAGACTCTTCGGTAAGAATACTTTGCCCTATTTCGATTACATTTATTTATATAACTCAACTTATGATATCTAAAAGTTCAATCCAGATACTACACTAAAACTCTTGCTGATAAAGAATCTTGAACACAAAAAGAAATTGAAAAAATGGAAACCCCATCATGGACAAATTCCTCCTGCAAATTAAGACAAGTTATGCTGGAGGCATGCCCTGATTTCTTGCCCTCTGCAAGTCTTCTTTGTATGTTCTTCAGAAAAGATTTCAGTCTAGTGGCAGAAGGCCAATTCTAAGAACCGGAAAAAGCACACAAATATGAATTCATTTTTCTATAAGCAAAAGAGCGATCTGGATAATTGCAGAAAGCAGGCAAAAAGAGTTCAAACTGCAGCCAGATACAATATAAAAACATACCTTGCTAGCCAAGTTATGTTTTCTACTTTTATTGTCATGGCCCTAATGATCCAAATACATCAAATGGCCATACCTGTTACAATTACAAGACAAACATAATTATCTATAGCTCCAGTATCACTAAACTGACATTAAACACATATCATCATTCAGCATATTTCCGGTTTTTATTCAAGGCCGGCACTGGAAATTAATCACAAGCAATAAAGCACTAAAATTTAGAAGATATCAAAGGAAAATGTCATCAACCTGTTGAAGCCAACCATATCAATTACCAGATCTTACCCAGAGAAGCTGCTAATAGAAAATCTGTAAACAGTAGAGATCCACGGACATCCTTCCCACAGTGGAGATGCAAGAAATCTACGCAAAATCCTATTGACTTTTAACCTGTTTCTTTTTGTTTTTTTTAGGGGGGATCCTTTACAGGCAGAGAAAAACTCAATAGCCCTTAGTATAACTCATTGGCATTACGTTTTAAACCTGAAGTATATTTACTATGAATATACCTACAATACGTTTTCAATGACCTACGGTTTGGGTGCACATCACATTCTTCAAATATCAACATAACAACGGCACAATTTTTTTTACAAAATTCAGGTTATAAAATGCCACGTAGCATAATCATCATGGATCCACTTTCCTATCAAAATCTACCTTAAGATCAGCAGCAGTAAGTCATATGACATTTCATCTAGTGCCGAACCCATTACCTGAGTTCGTCCAACCAGGAAAAACACCATGTATAATCGTGAATTTGTCATCAGAATTCTAATCCTGGACACAAGATTTTTTTCCTATTACTTTTTAGCATGGTTTTTACTTGAGTTTAGGTTTGTCCGATATGGCTAACCCAACAAAAAAAAGGTATCAAACAAAATCTTTTGTCCAAAATTTACACCTTGTTTGATTTGTCCGAGCGCAATTCAACTTGAAAATAAATTTTCTGTCCAAATAGATTCTTTTGATAAAACCATTGAGTTCATTTCAAACAGAGGCTATCTTAGATCATGAGGATCCAGTTTCCAAGTCTCCATAAGATGGCTTCTTGAACAGAGATCACGGTGGATGAAGCAATGTCATGGAACAGAAGTCAAGCAGAACTCTACTTTCCAGAGAGTTCTAGAGGTGGAAAAGAGGCAGTAGTTTACAGGTTAACAGATTTGCTTTTTCAAGATATATGATAACCTCATGACATGCCATTGAGTTCTCTGGTTTTTGCCTCTGCTATCTAGCAACATCTCTTTCCAGGGTTTCTTAGCCATCAAATCTAGCTGGGTGGCTTGGAGCAAAAGGATGAAAAGATCAACAAGTGCAAGCTCAGTTCCTTAGGAGTCTTATGTAACATGTGGAGAAAAAGGAAGCAAAAATATCTCTGAAAGCTGGTAGGAATCTTAATAACTTTTTGAGACCATTATGCAGCTGGGGCAAGTGTCCTATAATGAATGGCAGTTAATGTTTCTTGATTATATTGATAGTCACACCAAATAGCCAATTTCATTGCAAATATGCTGGCTCCAGTCCAGGTTGTCAGCTCCGCTAGCACAAATATAGCTTGACATAGCCACTGTCCAAGTCCAATACTTGATGACCACATAATTTCCTCTCAGGGAATTATGTGCAGCAGCAAATAGGCCTCTGGACCTGACTTCTATGGGATTCCCCCCTTCCACACAACCCCCAAATAAAAGGAAAAAGAAAGTCCACCAGCGCACACCCTCACGGGTAGCCTAGAATAAAGCCCAGGTCGAGGGCAGGCCACTTGCATGAGTATGCAACCACTCATTTTACATAATTAGTAGTAGTGAGTTCGTAACAGTGTCACAAACTGGTCAGTCAGTGCCATATTTGGACAAACACTAGTTAAACACTCCCTCCCATTCAAAAGAAAGAAATTAACACAAATGAATCAACAACTCAAAAATTGCATTGGATCATTATTACAGCATTATAGTTGTAGATTTGTAGCATGGTTCCGTAGATAATAGAGGGGCAGCGGAACGAATCTTAAATGGCATATGAATGAACATACCCGACACAAAGCTTTGCCTTGAATAAGACCATAAGGAACTGGCCCATAATGGCGTGAATCAGTTGATGCGTACACATTGTCTCCCTGAATCCAAACATGTCCCTTTGGAACCTATACAAGTAGATATGAGTTATACATCACCCCCACAGCGGTCATTACCAGATTACAGGCACAAAGCAAAAGAACTTATAGTCAAAAGGAGAACAAAAGGGAAGTCTTTCATTTGCTTGAAAATCTGCAAGGCTATCAAAGAAGGGTGAAAATTTCCTTTTTCATATTTTCAGCTAGGAGGGCAGCATGAGAACCATTACAACCACAAAAAAAAAAACAGAGGAGAGAGAGCTCAACTGCTCCCACAAGCATATGTTTCCTTTCATCAAATATTTCAATAAGAGGTTCATTATGAAGGAAAGTCAAGAAAAAGATGGTCCATTCAAGGAATGTTCCCGTAAGGTTGTAGTTTTCATTGAGCCTATCTCTAAATGTGACTCATGTTCATCCTGCAACTTGGTCTCATAGCTCAAAATCTGCAAGGCTGTCGAAGAAGGGAGAAAATTTTCTTTTTTTCATATTTTCAGCTAGGAGGGGGCAGGAGAACCATTACAACCAAAAAAAAAAAAAATTAAAAAAAAAAACAGAGAGAGAGTTCAAGTGTTCCCACAAGCATATGTTTCTTTTCATCAAATGTTTCAATAAGAGGTTCATTATGAAAGAAAATAAAGAAAAAGACAGTCCATTCACGAAAAGTTCACAAAAGGTTGTAGTTTTCATTGAGCCTATCTCTACATGTGAGTCATGTTCACCCCACAAACTGGTCTCATAGCTCAAAGTGCAAACTGTCAGACCATGGCAGTGCCAAGTATATTGAATTCCATAGCTGCTGCTCAAGATTCCTGGTGTAGTACCTTGAATCTATGCATGTGATTGATGAACTTGGACAAATGAAAGCGACTGCTCCTAATTTGCGGGCCCAGGTTTGATTTCTGTTTCTGTTTTATGTCTCACTGCTTCTTGGTTTAGACACATGCTGCGTTATACTCAGAATGGATTAGCTGGAAGTGTGCCCCAAGGCTTAGGCCTTATAGACACACGCCACAACAAGACCAGGACAGACACCCATATACACACAACACAACAAGACAAGGACAGTCCAACATGACGTGTCTCCAAAAGCAGGTAAGAAGAAGTAATGCTGATGACATGTTGACTTTCTTCTCATTCTATGTAAAAGAGAAAGCAATTAGTAATTTTCACTATTCAATTCTAAATCTTTCTTTTAAAAATTTTACCGACTACAAAAATAAAATTAACAAAACTTAGAAAAACTATCTAGAATTGCCGATTTATTATTTTCACTTGGCATAGACCTCAACATATTCATCAGTACAGGCTTCCGCTTTTCCTGTGGCGAAAAAAAGAGGGCAGCTGGTCCACAGTGAAGTGATAAAGAGTGAACAAGAGACTCTTGTCACTTGTCGGTATCCGAATCTTTTATTCAAATTTAAATTATTTAGCTTCAGAAACATTTAATCTTTGAAACTAATCTTCTTTGGGCTATTCAGCTCTCCCACTCAAGGAAGGAAGAAACCTCTAGCGGTAAAGGAAACAAAACAAGGTCAACCAGAGACCCACTTTTAGTCTATGTCGGAAAAATGTCAGGAGCACATTAGACATGGATACTTACTTGCTCACTCGAGCCATTATCATTGTTCCTTGGCAAAAGCTTACATAGATATATTGATTAGGTTAACATCTACCTCTATCCCAAAAAAGAAAAATATTAAGTTGCTTATGACCAAGGTAGTATCCAGCCAAAGACACATAACTATTCACTCTCCAAGTATGGTTGTCCTTAACCATCACCATCACCAAATGAGGTTTCTAAAGCACTGGAATTTGAAGATTAATACATTAAATCAGGGAGTATATTTGTTAATGAATTACTTTGATTCCATTTTAACATTGATTTTGGAAAGATATACTTTTTGTTTTAGAATAATATATCACTAATACAAATAGATAGAGATCCGTGTATCTCATATAGGCTTCTTTCCTCTCTCTAGCTGGAGAGCTCTCTCCTGTCATGGCGAGGGGTGGGAGACCAAAGAAATCTGGTAATCTTTCCTCGAGCTTGAAGCAATCTTCTATGATGCTGTTGAATACTTTTCCTACTTCAGGACAACAAAGTCCGGTCAGACCGCAATGTCAAAAGAGGTTACTCCTAACCCTAGCGCTACTGATCCATCAATTTCTACTCATAACTCTGCTCACAGAAAATTAAATGTTGTACTGGATTCAAATACAAATGAGCTAAGGCATCCTAATCAGGATCAAATTGCATCTGTTGGGAATCTTTTGACATCTCAAAATTACACAATGCTGGTCATAAACTTAGCTATATTCCCCCTTAGAAAGAGAATGATATGCTATTTACATCCACTGATTTGGAGGACAGTATACCGGACGACATTATATCGCAATTTCGATTTTGGGAGTCTTCTGTAGCCTATTATTTTCTTGGTGCATCCCCACCTTTCTCAATTTTAAGTGGATATGTTGAGAGAATCTGGAAGGATTATGTAGTAGACAGGTTTGTTATGCTTAGTAATGGAGTATTACTTGTTCGTTTTGATTCTGTAGAAACGAGAGAGATGAGTGTGATTCAAAAAGGGATATACCATTTTGATAATAAACCCTTCATTGTCAAACCTTGGCATAAGGATTTTAAGAAGGAAGAAGTCCATCAAGTGCCTGTGTGGGTTCGATTTCCTGAGTTGGACCTGAAATACTGGAGTGTGCCTTCACTGAGCAACATTGGCAGTCTCTTAGGTATGCCAATCATGGCTGATAAAAATACCCAAGAAAAATCTAAGGCAGGTTATGCTAGGGTGCTTATTGAGGTCCCTATATAGATAGAAGTGCCAAGATGTGTGCATTTTGCAAATGAGTATGGAATTCTAATTCGAAAAGTTGAATTTGAATGGAATCCAATACAATGTACAAAAATTTGGACATGAGACCACAACATGTAAACATGGTGAGAATTGGCAATGGATGCCAAAAGTGGTAGCTTAGTTTAAAAAGCGCGCCCTGGGGACGCAGAAAATCCCAAAGCCCACCCCCTTGCTCCTTGCAAGGGGTGAAGCTCAACCCCTCCAAAAGCCCTCCGACGCCTCGGTCTACGCCTTGCTTGCCTCGGTGGGCCTTTTTTCTATTTTTTGCCATCTCTCTCTCTCTTTCTGTCCCCCCTCCTCTTTCTCTTGTCTATGTCTTTGTTAGACAATGACTAAGTGGGTAAATTGCACCATTTTTTCAAATTGTGCCTTTTTTCTTTTTTTTTTTTTGCTTGCTTTTTTGGTTAAAATCATAACGAATTCATTGTGTTAACACAGTCTAAGATTCTTTGTAGTAGTTTTCCCAGTACAATGATATCTAATCACTTATTTAATGTCATCACCTAGCATATTCGATTAAAAATATTGCTTGGTATTGATTTTCAAACATTTTTAAATAAGTGCGCCCCATTTTCAAAAGCCTGCGCCTTCGCCCCAAAGCCCGTGGCCCAGGCCCTAGGACCCTTTGCGCTTTTATGCGCCTTGAGCTTTTAAACTAAGAGTGGTAGTGGAACCTCAGCAACAACAGCTGCTCATGAAGACCAGCAGTAGAATGATGAACAAGAGTGGATTTTAGTTAACTGGAAATGAAAAAGAAAAGAACAGCAGATGAGTATATCCACCCGAGTTCGCAACAATTTTCAAGTTCTAAGACAAGTCATAGATGAGCCAGTGGTTCAAGTCATACAAGACCATGATGGAGTGGTGTCTATTACTCCAAATGGATAACTTAGCTACGTGGAACATTAGAGGCTTTCTCTGTTGGAAAAATAAAATTGGTATGCTATGTTTGATGGAGACTAAGGTCCTACGCATGAATTTTGGGAAAGTAAGTGCTTATTTCCATGAATGGTCACATTTTGTCAATTATGACAGGGGAAGAGTATGGCTCATGTGGCTGGAAAAATTACTTTCAAGTCCAAGTTTTAAGCTCTACTGCCCAGGTTGTGCACTGTTCGTGCACTGCTCTGTGAAGCATAAATCCACCAACAAAGAATTTCTTCTATCTGTAGTGTATCGGTTTAATGATGAAAATGATAGAAGAGACATCTGGAGATTTATCGCTCATCAGATGCTATACAGATCCCATGGATTGTATTAGGATATTTCAATCACCTGTGTTTCCAGATGACAGAATAGCTATTCAAGACTTTCAAGCCTGCATATACCAAGCAGACTTACAGAGTACGTGAGCTGGAAGGGATGTCATTACACCTGGACTAATAAAGAGGACTTTGGTGCAAGAATGTTCTCTAGAATTGATAGAGTTTGGTAAACTCTAACTGGAATGATCAATTCCCAAATGCTGAAACCTTGTTCTTGGCAGATGATACCTCAAATCATACACCAGGGATTATCAAATTCTTTGAAATGGAAACTGGTCCCAAACCATTTAAATACTTTGATATGTGGGTCACATCTCCTCAATATAAGCAGTTAATCACACAAGTTTGGGCTACACCTCTTCAAGTATCATCATGCAAATCATCTTATGCAAGCTCAGGTTGCTGCAAAAATCAGTCAGGACTCTAAAGAAAAGCCAATTTGCTGATGTACATGTTCAACATGCTAAAGCAAAAGACTTACATTACGGCAACCATACAGGAATACCCATTAAATCAGCAACTATTTGAAGCAGAAAAGGAAGTTGTTGATGAGCTTAGTATATGGAAGAAGAATAGACTGCAAAGCTACTACATCCAGAAAATAAAAAAGGACTGGCTGAATTTGGGAGATTCAAATGATAGATTTTTCTTTGAGTCTGAAGATTCCTGCAAGAGGATGGTACATGGACTTGGGATTATGATAAGGTAACTGACCACTTTGTTCAATACTATATTGATTTCTTGGGCACTAAAGCTAATAACTACAGAGTATATTAGAGATGATATTGTACAGACGGGAAAGTGCTTGACTATTCAACAACAACTAGGCCTAATTAGTTCTTTCATTGCAGAGGACATAAAAAAGGCCCTTTTCTCAATTCCTAACCTAGCGGCTTTTTCAAGGAAAATTGGAGTATCATAGAAAAGAATGTCTGTGAAGCAATTTGGACTTTCTTTGAGACTGGACATATGGACTAGAACTGGAATTCTACAAGAATCTCACTAATCCCAAAGACTGTTAGCCCTGGAAATGCCTCTGAATATAGACCTATTGCCTCCTGTAATACTCTATACAAGTGTATCTCCAAGCTGATTTGTAGCAAACTCAAAGCTGTTTAAACAATTTTTGTTCATGGAAACCGGTCAGCTTTTGTGGTGGATTGACTGATATCTCATAATATCATGATATGCAAGACCTTGTGAAGCTCTATCAAAGAACTGTTTCTGCAAGATGTCTTTTTAAAGTGGACCTAAAAAGGCCTATGACTCAGTGTCGTGGAATTTTGTAAATGCATTAATGCACAAGCTCAAGTTTCCCCTGTGTTTATATGGTGGATTATGTCATTGATCTCTACATGTAGTTATACTATCAACATCAATGGCAAATTTCAGAGGACGAAGGGTTTGAGGCAAGGAGACCTTGTTTCTCCACTCATTTTTTTCTTGCTAATGGACTATTTGACTAGAGCCTTAGCTCATGGTGCTCAACAAAAAGCTTTTAAGTTGCTGATGATCTTTTGCAAAGCTCATATCCCCACTCTTGAGATAGTGATGGAGGCTTTTGATCATTTTACCAAAGCCACTGAGATGGACATAAATAAGCACAATTAGCAGGTATTTATAAACCGTAAGGTTAGGAGGAGATCTTCAATCTATCTGGTTTTTGCCTTGGTTCATTTCCAGTTAAATACTTAGGAATCCCACTAACAACAAGGAGAAGGTATAGGGCAGACTGCAGCAACTCCAAGAATCACTGAATCACTGCCAGAATTAAAACACGGCAATCTAGACACCTATCCTATGCTGGAAGGCTGCTGCTCATTAATTGAGTCATCTTTTCACTTCACACTTACTGGTCTTATTGTTTATTCTACCCCAAAGTTTCATAAGGACATTGAAAGTATATGTAGGAATTTCCTATAGGAGCAATCATCAACTTATGAGAAATCTCCTCCTATTGCATGGGAATCAGTTTGCAGACCAAGCGGGCTTGGGTGTTTAAAATATGCAGAAATGGAATGGAACCAAGCTGCTGTTGCCTAGCATCTTTGGTATCTATTTGCAGATAAAGAGTGTCTATGGGTTAAGGGGATCAATGAAGTTTACATGAAAAAAGGAAATATCTGAGATATTCAGCCAGCACCTCAAATTTCATGGTATTGGAGAAAGATATTGAAGCTAAGAGAGGTTTTTGCACAGGGATATCAGGGGCATACATGGACACAACACCATTCTGTTGTTGTACTATTTCCAGTGGCTATACTTGGCTGATAGCTAACCAAACTGATACAATGGCAGAGTATACTTGGAGCAGACTCAACAAAACATGTGGAGAATGCTGAAGGGGAGGATGCAGAAGGGAATTAACATCCAAACCTGCGAGTTATGCCCATTATGCCATAATAGCACTGAAACTCATAGACATCTATTCTATGATTGTGCTGTTAGCGAGACCATTTGTCAAAATATCATGTCCTCGTTGGGATTCAAGCCTTTTGTAATCTCCAGGCAGAAAATAGCTCGGCAGTTAGATCAACAATTCAAGAACAAAATGGATAGAAAGTCGTTTATGCTCTGCCATTACTCTGCTATTACTCATTGCATTTGGACTGCTCGAAACTACAGCATCTTCAGAGGGATCTAGCAAAGTACAGCCATGATTACAGTTAATTGTAGGCAGATACTTATAGCTAGAATATCTCATCTTGTGAAATGTTCCAAAAACCAAGAGTGAAAGAGTTACTAAGCTTAGTTCTACATTAAAGGTCTAGGGCAAATTGTCCTTCCCTTTAATGTTCACTAAAGTTATCAAAAGTTTCCCAATTGGTAATGATAATTCTCTCTTTACCAATATATATATATATCATTAATACGATGTTTACGAAGGTTGTATTCTAGAAGCATTAGACATATGATCTGCGTCCCCCCAATCCTTTCCGAAAGGTTTAATTTATTTAAAAACAATTGTTTTTTGCAAAAAGAATTTTTTTTTTTGCTCTCTTGGAATCTCTCTTTGCTTACAGGGATTAGGTTGCCTAAATCTTCACCTCTTCATACCCTTCTTAAGTTGGACCCACACCGGGTGTTATTAGTGGCATGTTGTTATTGTACACATAGGATCTTATCTAAGACTACAGATGGTCTTTAAATTCCTCAAGTTGCTGGCTTTGCCCTATACAAATAGGCTTGAATATATTATAGCTTTTCACTTTTGAGTTATTGAAAGATAAGAGTACCCATTTCAAATCAATTTGGTATTCAAAGCCAATGTCTACAGCACAACCACGGTGCTTTTGCCAATGTAGTATCACATGTACAACAATGCTACAAAGTTACCACCACAACTTCATGGCGTGGTTACCAATATCCTATCATTAGTAGCCAGCAATTGGTCAGACTACCTCTTACATATCTTATACATCTTAAGAATTATCCCCACTAAAAACAGGTGTAGATTGTTGCTGTTTGTTTCCACTGTACGTGGAAAGAAAGCATGATGATAATATTGAAGTAAAGGCAAACTTGTTTCTTACTTTTGGACTCAAAGTATCAATCCTAGTAAAAAACTCAATAAGTGTGTATTGTCGTCGACATTTTTGAGGTGTATCATAATATGGATGGACTTTATGTCTCAGTTAAAGGGTAAATGACCCAAGGGACTCCTACCAAATTAGAGGCTAGCTCCCATAGAGCTCTTGCAAATTGACAATGACGCAACAAAGGATTAGGAGATTCCAAATCTGCTTTGCAAAAAGCATCTACTCATTACGATATTTTCCCTCCTTCGCTAGTTATCATAGGTTCAAATACTCCCATGAATATGCTTCCAAGAAAAACATAAAGCTTTCAAAGGAGCCAAAGACTTCCATATAAGCTTCCAGGTGAGCCAATCATCTAAAAGGGGTTGGATGGATGGAGAAGGAAAAGACTCAAGCTTCAAATTGTACAACTTAACAGTAAAAAGCCCTAACAGTAGTTTCAAATTTGAGAAAGCTAAGAAGAGTCTCATCATCAATGAGACATCATGGACGAAAACCAGTCACCAAAAATTAGAATTAGACACCCTTTAGGATAATCAGCAACCCAAGCATCCTATTCAATACAAGAACATAAAGAGAATGGAAAAGGTATTTCAAGAGGGCACCTCAACAGCCATGCCATAAAAAGATTGAAGAACTAAAGCCAACCTCAAAAGAAAAATGGAAGATATCTTTACATCCTTTAGAAATGTAGCTCCACAAGCTTTGAGCATAAAAATCATTCGGTCTAGAAGAGTATCATTACCATTGTTACTATATTTAATGTTAACCCCTCTTCTCCAAAAGGTTCACCTTTGCATTCATGAATCTCTATTCTCCATAACCAATTGCCAAACAAAACCTCATTAAAATGCTTTAAACTTCAGACACCTAACTCTCCATTAGGCACAATTAGCTTAAAAATATTCCATCTTACAAGATGATACATAAAATCAGTCCCAAAAGAACCCCAAAGGAAGTTTCTTCGAAATTGCTTCCAAATTGGTAGCCACTGAACAAGGAATATGGAAGACAGAGCTGAAGTGTGAATGCTAGATGGGTATCCTGATGACAAACAGATTATTTAAGTAATCTCAACTAACCTAACTTACAACTATACAAAGTCTAGTAACATCACTTCATGTGGAAAATATGGAATATGGGTGTTCAACAAAAGCATAACAATTTCCGAAAATCCATACAAACTTTCCATAATCACAGTAAAATTAATAACTAAGTTAATTCCTATTTCAAAGTTTACAATTAGCACAACAGGTATTCAACTCTCTCAATCATAAAACATCTTTTTACCATAATTTTAAACATGCGAGGTAAGTTTTTCTCAAAGAAAGAATGACACAAGATAACATTTATTACAACCTTGCAATGTTGATCTTGTTGCAAGGTTTGGGGGAGATCTAAGTATAAGTTGACTGATTTATCCCTAACAAGCATAGGGGTTTATGACACAAAATGACAATTACCACATTAAATTACAAAGAATAGTTCATATTCTATAAAAAACCATTATTGTTTACACTCCTTTTTAGTAACATCTTTTAAATTTTAAGACAACATATCAATAATGCGACAAGAAAATTACAAAGACCATTACTAAAGTACAATTTAGGAGATCCAAATGTAAGCAAATTCCTCAATAGTAGTGAACAAAGTGGTTGCGCGCATGATAAGAGCATATTTTGACTTAGATTGTTAGGAAATTTTGGTAGTGGAATAGGGAATATTATGCTTAAAATGTTTGATTTATATCCCTATTTTCATATTACACTTGGCGGTGTTGTTTTTATGCAAATTTGTAGGTTTTGAGGCCAAAACAACCCAATTTCCTGAATTTCTAGTAAAAACAAGCTGACCACATACCTCCCATATGGACCTCCAAACCGTAGTAGAAGAATCAAAGCGAGAGAAGCTAGACAGAGGCCACTCCAGGCTGCCCGGAGTGGCTCCTTTTCTGCAATCTTCACGTGGCTATTCAAGTTCTAACGGTTTTGTGTGTTTTGAGTGCCGATTTATGACTATTTAACTTGAAAAACTAGAGCAACCATGGGATATCCATCCATATTTTCCTACCTTCATCATCCACATCAAACCAAAAACACTTTTGAAGATCGAAGAAGAAGATTGCAGCAAGTTGAGGGAATTCCATTCGAAGTCGAGAGATTCAAGTGGAGTTCTTGAAGGGCATCAAGGTAATTCTTCGTTCTTGCTTGTTTAAGGTTTGATTATCATGTTTAGAATTTTTGCTAAGTTTTCAATAATCATGTGTGAGTAGATTTAGTGTTTCTAGGGATTTGTAATCCGAACAATGAAGTTTGATTAGACTTTCATGATTTGTGCTTGAATTCCGACGTTGAATCAATAGATGGTCGTGTTCTTTACGTTTATGAGTATTTTTAAGGCCTAGAATACTTGTGATTTGAGATTAGTCTATGAAGTACTGAAAAATGAAATGGAATAATCCGACAACCTACTATTCTACCTATTTTATAAAATTTGAAAAAGATTAGTAAATTAGGGGATCACTTTGATAATTTAAAACCTTTAATTTTGATTAACTCGAAAGGCATACGAAAGTTGTTTGTTAGGTTAATTAGAGCAATTCTATTAAGCATCGAAAGAGCGGTAGAATTATTTTATTATCGATTCTTGATTCAATTCAAAGAATGATTGCACAAATTAGGTTTTAATAATCAAACTCATTGTTAGAAAATGAAATCCCTAAATCTTTTATCCATTGATTTAATTTTAGATAAATTTTCTTAATTTCAATATTCAAAATTAGTTTAGCAAATAACCAACTAAAAACCAATTTTCTTAGCAATTGAGTAGAGGCTTAGTTCATTGCGTTGCTAGATTGAGTCCTTGTGAAATCGACCTTAACTAGCTACAACCATACACCGTGCGTTTGGGGCCTTTCAGCACAATACACAAAATGCCAATCAGCACATTAAATTACAAAGAATAGTTCGTATTATTTGGAGAGCTATTGCCATTCCACTACTTTTTGTTTTCCAAATGCATCTCTGCATTTTTCAGTATCATCTCATTATGGTGATATACATTCAGGACTAAGGCACTCCAACTTAACCTCTAAGTGCAGGTTTCATGTTTATTCAGAATCTCAAGGTCAAATAAGCCTAAATAAATATGGAGGCCATTTCTGATACACCCCACTTGGAAAACAAAGTGATTATCAAAAAGCAATCAAGAAAAGGAAAAGAAAAATACTAACTCTAATGATCACAATGATGATGATGATGACAATTAAAGTCAAAAGATAGGTCAACACAAGTTACCAAGAAACAAACTAGGAAGACATCTGATTACTAAAGCAATATGTAGATAAAGAAAAGGGGGAAAAGGAAACCAATAACTATATACTCCAGAAGCTCTATGCAGGCAAGCATCTCTAATAACTTTATTGTTATTCCTTTAGCCTAGTCTTACCAAAAAGGAAAAAGGAAAATAAGAGAAATCGGAACCTACATTCACCACAAGGTCTATGTAGTAATAATTTCTATTGACTTTCCATTGGTCTAATCACATATCTCTATTAAGGGACCAATTTGCATGACAATTGATATTTAATTCTGCTTTTGATTGATGGGAACATTACCTTCACTTAATTCTAATCAATCCTTTATACCATGTTTAGACACCGCAAGAACATTATTGTCTAACATAAACAAATTGTTCTCAAAATGATAGCTTCTCTACACTACATTCACAATATGGTTGCAAACCTTACTTTCAGGCTAGGTCAAATTACTAGACAAATACTTATAGTAAACATCAGTATGAGGATACACTGACCTACAAGGAAGGGTCTTTCATCCCATCATATGCTACCATTCATGTTTTCCAATACATTACACAGATTTTCGCTCTTTAGTATCTGCAGTATTTACCTCATAACTAGAGTTTCATGACTCTAGCTCTTTGATGCACCCACTTGCATCTTTCAGACCATATCTGATATATTTTCACTGCTGAAACAGCTCTATAGATCTATCTATGCTGCTGCTATTTTGCCAGGATAGGATGATACCATGCATCAATTTCAGAATCTCAGTCTTGTGGCTATCCAACCATGTGGGTTTTTCTTTTTTTTTTTTTTTTTTTTGGGGGGGTGGGTTGAGGCATCTCGGAGGAGAAAAGTTCAACTACATTATAGCGTTTTAAGAAACTTCAGTTCTGCCCTTAAAGTCTTTTATAGACAGCTTGTACAACTGTACTTCTCATATGCACAGGAGCATCTTCCAATGCATAACCTACATAGTCCTTTCCATTTCATCAACATGCTTCCCAGTATAGCCCCCATTCAATTAGGACCTTCAATATATCCATGCAGCTGGTGTTACTATGTTCAAAATACATATAATAGGCCTTCCGTAACCATCATCCTCCGTATTTTTTTTTCACATGAACCCAACTTATAACCTACCTTTTTGTCTCGCAACCCAATACGAGAGGGCTTAGTACTTTGGATACTCATATATATATATCCATAATCCAATAACAACAAAACACAGCTCCCAATGCCCATCCATCTAAGTAATATTTGGAAAAATCCGGAAACAGACAGCCTTACTTAGTGTAAGTAAATAGGCTCCACGAGACCCACCAAAAAATAACTTTAAAGAACGTTTCTTAACTTGAAACCTTTTTAAAAGAAAAATAAGAAAAGGAATAAGATATTGAATAGTAAGTGATAAAAAACACAGCTAATAAATCTTACTAAGCATACAAGAACTAATACAACTAGTTGTTATTGAAATATATAAGGCATGAAAATCGTCAATAAGCTAACTCTAGCAAAATACCCCGACAAAATAAAGGCACCCACACGCAGGGTGATCACCTAATGCTATGATGTAGTCACAAAAGTGGAGTTGTACACAAAGTTAGAGAGGGGGGTAAAAACGTTCAACCTATGCTAAAACCCAACAAACAAACAAACAAAGTTAGGAAGTCTAAGATCTACTAACGTGTAACTCAATAGAGATGGTCTACTACCCTATTCCTATATCTCCCCAAATTCCTATCAAGGGTCACATCCGCAATATGTTGCAAGTGACCCAAATCCAATTTGATAACTTCATTCTAATTTTATTAGGCATTACTCTACCTCTCTTAAAGTTCAAAACGTTTATCATTTCACACCTTCTCACCTAGCTACCTCCTCGTTCACGTGTCCAAACCATCCGAGCCTCGATTCCCAGTCTTCCCATTTATATGATCTAATCTACCTTATCTCTTATCACTTTATTCCTTATCTTATACCTAGTATGACCACACATCCCATCTAACATCATCACTTCAACCACCATCATCTTTTTGTGTTTTTGCTTTCTTTATCAGCCCACATTATGCACCATACACCAATGCTAGTCTCACAACCATGCAATAGAATTAACCTTTCAGCTTAATCCGGACTATAAGTTCGTGATGACTAGCTTAGGGCTAAGCTTTGTTGTCGTTTAATTTCTACAAAAGGAGTTTAAGAAAGTTCCTTCATTGCTTAAGTTAATTGTACGAAAACATGCAATAGAACCCCCTCCCCCAAAAAGACCTTTTGGAATACTCACTAAGCTTTTTTCCCAAAGTCCGTGTTCATAGTCCTCTCAAAAATCCAAATCCAAATACATTGTTGTCTCCAAATGATTCAATTAGACTTTGGAACTATGTAATTTTCAGAATTGATTACTACACAACTACATAGTTCAATATCTGTAGTTGGTGAAACTTCTAAGATCTATTTCTTCATATACTTATAAGGTTTCCTTCACTTTTTGGGATCTCTTAATTTAAGGGTTTTTTCAGAAGTTGTGAATGTTTTGAAGAGCATTATACACTCACTGGCAATTCCAAGATCTATAGGAATGTCATCCAGTTCTAATGACCCCATGAAAAACAGTTTGTTTAGAGCAAGCTTTTACTTTACTCCTCTCACCTGTAGTGAACACTCCAAGCATTTTCCCCCTCAATTTTTAGAGCTCCCTTATGCAGTACCACACTTCCAATTTTACTCAAAAAGACGTAAAAAGCCCATTGTCCTTTGATGGCATTATCCATGACAGCTTATCCCACCTTCTCGTGCCAATGATGTTGTTAACTTCGAGGTTCCCAAATTTCTCTTCACAAGCTCAAGCTACAAAAAAATATCTACTATGCACATTCATATTGTACCCAGATGATACAATAAGTTCTCAAAGATTCAATTTTAGATATAATCCTTATTCATGGACTCATAGTTACACCTTCATGCATACCTTGGCATGCTTAAATTTTCCGCTATTTCAATTGTATTCCTTTTTTTCCTTGATTTCCTTCCTACAATGATGAGTTCACGACTGATTAGCTAACCTACTCATCATTAAGAAATGGTTGATCATGTATTCCCATATGGTACTAGGACTTTTCATTTTGCCTCAAGTATTTTGTGGGACATTCTACACTCGGACATGGGTATGGACACTCGATCCTTCATTTTAGACCAAAAATGTACAAAATTTCTCAAAAAATGCCAAGTCCAATGCCTCATGCCCTTGTTTTCTAATCTAAGCTCTCATCTTGCCAACACAAACTATTTGAGATCTAGTAACTAAGTGGGTCTACTGGCTAGCCTCATAGTGATTCATCATATAACTATACAACCTTATTCCATACAATTTTCATTTCTTCTTTTTTCTTTTTTCTTTTTTAGGAGGGGGCAGGGGTTTACAGCTCTCCCAAGTCCCAAGCAATTGGCATAAGCGTTCCTTAGTTGGCCAGTTGCTATGAAACACATACTCTAGGGCTGGATATCAAGCACCTAATAGACACCTTCACAGTGGGCATCAAATATAATTGGCGTCATCACCAAAACCACATTGTACATTTTCAAAAACCAATCAAACATTTTGATGCAGTAACTTCGGTTCTATATATTTTTACTTCCTTAATTCGACATCCAAACTAATACCCACCATAACACATTATCCAATGGTACAAACTTGACATGGGAAAAATTTTAAAGCTGAATATCAACTACTTACCACCAAAGTATTGGAAACACCGGTATGCCAAGTGCGATCGTTGAAGGAAACAACATCACCTTCCAAACCCAGAACACGTTTCGTCAAAATCCTGTTAGGGTTTATCGGTGACCTAACAAAGATGATATCTCCGAGCTTGATTCTCCCAAATCGATGCGAAATGCGCTCAGCTAATAACACATCACCTCTAACATTCAAGGTAGGCAACATGCTCGAACCATGTACCTGTCAAGAAATCAAATACTAGAGAAATTTCACCCTTTTGGGACTTAGAAGTAGCAATGAGATTGAAGGGGAGAGAAGAGGAGGAGGGGAGAGAATACGATGGATGGGGAGATGAGATAGTTATCGGTGACATGGAGAAGACAGATGAACTTCACGATTATCATTGAGCGTTCTATAGCTTCCTGGGCTATGCTCCTCCATTGCCCTAGCTTCGCTGCCCACATTCTCTCTCTCCCCTTCTAGAAGAAACTATGGTGCCACAGAGAGGAAAACTCCGCGGCTCATGAGGTGTTAGTTATGTATCGGAAGGGTCCTTGCTCGAACAAAATGCGAATAGGCCCGGCAATTCACCTATAAATTGGGACCAAAAGCTTGTAACTCAATTAGTATGAAATTAGAGTTTCCACATTTTTCATCAGTTCAAATTATGGACACTCAAAAGACAGTTCAGTGTTAGTTTCATGATTGTAAATGTCACGCGCGTGAACTACTTGAGAATGCGTAATAACAATTGTGCCCTTAATGAAATGAACCTTTGCAATTCAATTAAGGAGGACAGAGACAAAGCGAAACACGAGACACAAACACGGAGCGGGAAAGAGGGGTGTTGTAGGCGAAGAGAAGGACGGACGAAGAAGAACAAGTGTGCGGTGAAGGTAGAAGAAGGGCAACAATGACGAGGAAGAAGAACAAGTAGAAGAAGTGGCAAGCAAGAACATTTGACATGGAGCGACATTTGACATGAAGCGAGGAACTTCGTTGAATTCATTAAGTGTAGAAATTGATTCAATTCTGGTTTGTTTTGTGAGGTTTGGTTGCGTAATGTGTTTAGTAATAGGTTGAAGTTGGTTGAAATTAGACTTAATTTTGTCGGAAAGTGAGTTGTTATGTCGGTGGAAGGGTTTTATTTTTTGAATGGTTTGGGGTGTTTGGGGTTTATAATTTGTTAGGAAATTGAATTGAAGGCAATTTATTTGTTTTTTGGTTTCGTTGAGTTATCTAGATTTTAAATTTGTGGTGTACAATTTGGTGGGATGTCGGTTGTGGGGCAAATTGTGGTTCATTATTGTAGGAACCACGACCAATGGGGCCGACCAAGCTTCCTCACTTGTGTCGGGTCTCTTTTTAGAGAAAGATTTTGAATGATTTTGGTTTTGAAGATGGTTTTGAAATATGGGATGAACCTCTTTTTACAATTTTCCGAATTTTATTAAATCAAATTGAAATAAATTAGGTAAAATTTGAATGACAGCTTTATTAATTATTTTATTTTAGAAATTATTTTGAGAAGTCCCGGGATATTATTTTCTAACCGAAAAATAATTAAAGTTAGGATTCTGTTTCTACCGTGAGGCTTTAGGGCCAAAATGATGTGAAAATAACAGTTTGGACCTAAGCCGAGCCTATTGAACGCTCGGTGCGGCGGTAGCCTACACCCGGTGGTGGCTGGCGCCGGCCAGGGACCAAGGCCGAGACAGTCGGCCTCGGCCTCCGGCTCAGCTAGGCGAGATCCACAACATGTTTTTCTTTTGTTCAGTCCAAAAATAGTTGGGAAGCGGATCTATAAGAAATAAATCCAAAAGGAGTCACCGATCGGCTTTTAGGAAAGAAAAACTAACAAAAACAAAAGTAAAATTTGCTCTTCTAATCTTAGTATGGGGAAACCAAGACCGAAAATGGCTAAAAAATGACACCATCTCGTCTTTGAGCCGAGAATCGGATTCGAGGGCGATGGTATGAAACGTAGGGATAAATCCTTCCGTTCCGCCCCTTCCGAAGACGACCATTATTAGTTCAAGTAGTGAATTAAAATCATATATCAAACACAAGCACACAACATGCTAAATGGAATTAAAAGCAACCAAACATGATAGAAAGCGATAAAAGCGAGAGGAAAACGGTAAAGAAAGTGAAAGGGAAAAGGAAAGAAAAGCGAGAAAATTAAAAGGGTTACATCGGGCGAGGAGGAATTAAATGCGATACAATTCTCGAAACCACAATAGGGAACACGATAAAAGTATAAAAATAATTAAATCGTGGTAAAGATCGAATAAGTGCCCTCAGGTTGTCCCACCCGCCGATCTAGATCTCGAATCTGGATCCGGTGATGCGACGATGGTGAATTGAAGGGCCTTTTGTAGATTTTTATGGAGCCGAGTAGGTATATGAATGAATGATGGAGATTATGTGTTCGAGATATGGTGAGCTTGAAAAGTAGAATGAGAATAAGTTGAAAAGAGACCAAGAGATCGGAATACGGATGGGAGTATTCAGTAGCTCTTAATCGGGTTTCAACGAGTGTGACGCCGAGGGATGAGCTATTGTCAAATGAGAGCCCCAAGCTCTCTATTTATAGGGAGGAGTTAGGTCAAGGAAAGACCTAAGGTTGATACTCGGCTAATCGTCCAAAGCTAGCTACAAACCGGGCCAAGATAATGTGAAGATTGAACTGGATAAAACCAGGATAAATTGGATAAGAGGGGCCGGCCATGAGGGGTTGTCTAGGGTTTCGTGCCCTTCCGTGCCGTCCAGGGAGTTTGCGAGGTCGAAACACGAGTTTTGAGGCAAAAAATATGGTAGGGGCACCGATCATGGTATGTTTTTCTAGGGTTTTGTGCCTTCTCGTGCTACAACAAGAGTCTTGAGCAAAACACAACGTTTCAAGTGAAATATAAGTGGTAGAGGGTACCGGCCATGCTACGTCGTTTTGAGGAATTGTGTGCTCCTAGTCTCGACTGGACTGTCTCGGAGCAAAATGCATCACTTTGATGCTTGTAATCATGAAATGTAAAGCTTAACGTCGTCTTGAGGTCTTCAACTCCTTGTCCGGTAGGACAAAATAAAACGTATAATTATGAGTCTAAAATTTCCCGTATGCATCACCGCATTTTTATTATCTCTGGAGGCTTGGCCCGGGCTTGGACCGTCTGAAAGAAAAAGGGATTTTTGGATTGATCCAAGGCAAAAGACTATTTATGAGGTGCTTGGGGTTCTTTATGGTTTATTGGCTTCCATCGCACCAATCAAATCCAATCCGTGATCCAAATCTCAAACGTAACTTGCGATTTCATCATCGGGCCAACACATAAATAAAATAGAAAAGGCATGACACTTTTTAGGTGTCTATAGTTAGCCTCCACTTTGATCGAGTTTGAAAGAGGAAGGTCAAAGTAGACACTAAAGGGTACTTACCTAGTGTGGTGTTGCTTTAGAATTTGATTGAATTGACGCATCCGAAATTTGGTATCTTTTGACTTGAATTCCGACAGGGCGGCCCGGAATTGACTATCTGGGTATGAAGTCCAGGTTGTTGATTCATGAACTTGGCTACTTAGAGACCTGAAGTTCGAATTGGTGTGCCTAAACTTGAATCTATTCTTAGTTTGAAGCTTGACAGGGTGCTTGAACTTGACTCGGGAGTAAAGTCCGAAGTCTAGCAGGGTTCCCGAACTTGATCGCTTCTTGGATTTGAAGTTCGGTTGGGTATCTTGATCTTGGCTCAATCAATGTCCCGAAGCTCGGATGAGGGGCCTAAACTTGACCGTTCTTGGTCCGAAGCTTGGCTGAAATTTTCTCGCACCGATAGTTTTGTTAGCTATTAATCAAATGTAAATAGTTGCAAATGTTATCTAGAGATGGTTTATAGCAAGATCATGTTTCAAATGTGGTTCCTTGACTTGGCCATGGAGTGGTCCTAAAGTCTAGGTGGGGTGTCCGAACCTTGACCATGGTTGGATCCGAAGCTCGATGGAGGGATATTCGAAACTTGACCACGGTTGGGCCTCGAAGTTCGATGGAGGGATGTCCGAACCTTGACCGTCGCTAGGGTTAACGCTCGACTAGGATGTGTCTAAACCTTGACCGTTTTTGAGTCCGAGACTCGACTAAGGTGGTGTCCGAACCTTAACCGTTGTTGGGCCCGAAGCTCGACCGAGATGTGTCTCGAACCTTGACCGTTGTCGAGCCCGAAGCTCGACCGGGATGTGTCCGAACCTTGACCGCCGCCTGGGCTCGAAGCTCGACCGAGTTGTGTGAACCTTGACCACTATTGGGCTCGAGACTCGGACGAGGTGTCCGAACCTTGACCATTATAGGCTATGAAGCTCGACGAGAATGTGTATGAACCTTGACCGTTGTAGGATCCGAAGCTCGACCGGGATGTGTCCGAACCTTAACGATTCCGAACCTTGACTCGCTGCTGGGCCTAAAGCTCGACTTCTATCCATTTTTGTCGGAGTAGTAACATATATTTCATGTAGAAATTCTTGTCTAGACTTGGTCGTTGGATGACATGAAATCTAGGGAATGCTTGCTTGAAAATATAATATTCCATGAGGTTATGTGTCTCATTCTATATTTTGAGCTTTGAGTTTATGTGCTAATAGCTCCTTTGTAAGGTAGACGATTCGTGTCTCCTCTTGAATATTCTTGGAGTTGTTGTATGATCCTTTCGATCATGAGCCCCCACGTTCTTCTTGGGTGCTTGCATCTAGCTTCTTTCGAATGTTGGAGAATTGACTAGCTTTGATTAACCGATGGAAGATCCTCTTTGAAGGTGACAAGTCTTGGTGACCTTCTTGATGCCGATCCGATGCTTGATGCTCGCTTGATTAAATAATTCCTTGTAGGGTGCTTTGTTATTAATTTTTGTATTTTTAGGAGTTTAACTCATGCAAATCGGATGTATGCAAGACATTATTCTAAGAACAAATGCATTCATTTATTATGATGTTGCAAAAAGTTCAAAAAAAAAAGAAAAAGACAAAAATTACACTTTAGCCCCCACTCCCTAAAGTAAAGCCTAAAGAAAGGTAGGTTGCTCGGATCGTAATGTACTCGTCGTTGACAAATCGTGAACCATAGACTTGATAGTTTAGTACCGAATCGGAATGACATCCTTCTGGATTGACTTTTGCTCCTTTGGATAGGGCAAAGTGGCTATGAATTTGGAAATTGGAAATGGAAATTGGGATCAAGATTGGGTTTGCAGCCGAACCTCATGGGCTTCCTACATATCCACTACAGTGGAAATAAGGCCTTCATAGTTCAAAAAGGAAATATGATTTAGGTTGGTTTTTTTAATTTTTTGAAGATAGGAAAAGGAAATAAACATACAATGGATATAGAAAAAGGAAAAAGCAAGTTTCATTAGCATCCCTTATGAGTGATGGGCTCATTGGATGATCTTCTAGTCGATTGAAACTTGTTCTTCTTCTATGAGCATGCCAAGTATCTCGAAGTGTTTTGAATTCTATGATGGGCAAGAACTTTAGGTGCTGATGATATAAAGGTTTCAAGGTCTTGATGATGATCCTAACTCGATCCTTTTCGGATGGTCGATCGATCATGTGAGCTTCTTTGGCTCTCCAACGAGTGAGAAAGTCAGTAAAGCTTTCATCGTCTCCTTGCTTGATCAACATAAGTCTCAAAGAGTAATCGGTATGAAGACTCGGCACTGTCATATACATCATTCCGAGTTCCATCAAGGAATCGGTATAGGCCTTCATCTCTTATAAAGTTTTGATTAAAAGTCATTCTATTTGTTTTATAAGCTTTTCGAGTGATATAGCATCTTTTCGAGTGTTACGTAAACTATCGCATATGTTCTCTTTTGATTATGACTCGACTTAGAAAGCGTATTCTTGTTTATCATTTCACACACAGTTCCGAGTCACTCGGACAACACTCGGATATATTGCATGTTCAAACACTTGTTCTATTATGCATAAACTCAATTCGACTTCATGATCTAAGTTTGATTGAATTACTCGTGTTAATTCATCTTTCTAAGTCAACATGCTTGGTTTGAACATTGCCAGTCTAGATCAAGTCTTTCCACTCGATGTTATTTATCCGACTTGCTTTACTTCTAAACCGACTCGGATGGAATTTGAGTATAATGGATATTAGACTCGGAAAATTTCACTCCTTTAGGACTCGGATAATTATACACTTATTTATCTTAATTAAATTATTATCTCGTGTCTAATCTTGGACCAAAATATTTTATACTTTGAAAACCAAATTAATTTACTTTTGTAGGCTATTCAAAGGACGCTATCCTATTTTTGAAATACAAAAGTAACCGGCTTCAAGATGTCAAATCACTAGTAGACAAGGCTTTTTCTACCTCGACCGAAGACCGGACACTCGTGTCGGGGTTTTCTGTTTCCAAAGCTGGAAATCTGCAACGCTAAGCTCAACGAGGGTTTCCACCCTACTTTTCGGACACCACCAGTGGATTGGGACTTCCAATGGAGTCAAGAGCTGTTGCCCAACATTCACACCTCAATGGATATTTTCTTAGGGACTCGGAAAATCCATTGCAACTGGTCATAAAGGACTTCCAGATCGGAAGATAGTTTAGTCACAACGACTATTCTCGCTTAGTTATCAATAAATAGAAGCTAACTTTCAAGACTTGAAGATTCGCTGAATCAACCGTCAATACACGCACTTAAGCAAAAGTCATTATATTCATACTCAATCTTCTACTTACAACTCCAACTCTGTACTTAACATCTTTATGAGTTGTAAGGTCTTGTAATCGGTTTACAAACACTCATTCTTACTTTCCGAGTAAGGTCCCTTGACCGAGTCGTAAGGTTTAACTCATCTCGGTTGTCCCTAACTATAAAGGTTACCTCGGTTAGGAAGTACTAGATTAGATAAGGTAATTTCGAGTCTAGGAAAATCTTGTAAGGAATTGTCTAAGGGAGCAATTCTGGTTGAGTCTTTCTACTATATTTTATGGATTCAAAATAGTGGATTTGACTTGGTGCTTGGATTAGCACCGACCGTGGTTTTTTGCCCCAGGAGGGTTTCCACGTAACTTTCGAGTTAGCACTTTTCCGAGTCCAATCTAGACTTAGACTCTCCACAGAGTCATCTCTAGTTTTATTCTTCCATTACTTATTTAAATTTCTCCATCACCCTATTCACCCCCTCTAGGGTGACTTAGTCTCTCCAAGAGCAAACCTTCATGGTAGATCGGTATCATAGGAGTATTGGTGTAAGAATTCCTTGCAAAGATCCTTTCGGTTTGTGACCTTGTATGGGTCGACATCGTTGTACCACTTCATGACGTCTTCGTCAAATGTCTATGGAAAGATGATATGGTATGTGTCCTCCGGTACATTCATTAATGTCATTATCCCCACAAAGTTTCTCACGTGATGGTGAGGGTTTTTGTCCCGTGGAACTTGATGTCGGACATATTGAATTTTGGGGGTAGCTTCCCTTTAGGGATTGAAGTGAATCCATGGGCTAGATAGTAGTGATTGAACATTGATGACTCCCGTAACATCTTCTCTATCCAATTTATTCGTGGATCGGACCGAGGTTCGGGCGGGATCCTTCTCCTTTTGATTTCTTTCCTAGTTCTTTGTGTATGAGATTGAGGGTTTCAAATATAGACTTCGAAGACTCATACTCTGCATTTATATCATTATGAGTACTATCAAGGAATCAGGTACAAACCTCATCCCTTCTAGGTTTTGATTGCAAGTCATTCCGAGTGTTATAGAAACTATTTTGAGTGTTACGTAAACTATTGCATATGTTTTCATTCGATTCTGATCGACTTAGAAAGCATACTCTTGTTCATTAATTCACAGTGATGGTTCCGAGCCACTCGGACATCACTTAGACTTATCGCATGTTCAAACAATCTCACTAACACTTTCAAACTAAGTTCGACTTCATATTCCAAGTTAAAGTGAATTACAACGTTAATTCAACTCTCTAAGTCAGCATGTTTATTTGAACTGCTTTTATCTAGATCAAGTACTCATACTCGATATTCTCTTTAGAACTTGATCTTTCCTTAGATCGACTCGGATGGAATTTGAGTATAATGAATATTAGACTTAGAAAATTCCACTCTTCTAGGATTCGAGATAATTATGCACTTAATTATCTTAATTAAATTTATATATGTGCCTAATCTTGGACCAAAGTATTTTATACTTTGAGAACCAAAATTTGTTTACTTTTGTAGGTTATCTAAACGAGGTTATCCTATTTTTGAATTACAAAAGTAACCGGCCTCAAGCCGTCAATCACCAGCGAGATAAGGCTTTTCTACTTCGAATCGAGCCCGGACACTACGTTAGGGTTGTCTATTTTCAAAACCGAAAATCTTCAATGCTAAGCTCAATGGTGGTTTTCACCCTACTTTTCGGACACCACCAGTGGATTGGGACATCCTAAGGAATCAAGAGCCATTGCACAACGTTCGCATCTCAACGGATCTTTTCGAGCGACTCGGAAGAACCGTTACAACGGTCACAAAGGACTTCTAATCATAAGATAGTCACAACAACTAATCTGCTTGGTCATCTATAAATAGAAGCCACTTCATAAGACTTGAAGATTGCTGAACACATTGTTGAAATTATATCTCTTTATATAATACTCATTCAATCTTCCTTTTACAACTCCAAGTTTGTACTTAACACTTTTCCGAGTTGTAAAGTCTTGTAATCAATCACAAACTCTTTCTTACTTTCCGAGTAAGGTCCCTTGACTGAGCTATAAGGGTTAACTCAGCTCAATTGTCCCTAACTATAGAGGTTACCTCGGTTAGAAAGTACTAGATCGGATAACGGAACTTCGAGTCTAGGAAAACTCTATTAGGAATTGTTTAAGGGAGCAATTCTAGTTGAGTCAATCTACTGTATTTTGTGGATTTAAAATAGTGAATTTAACTTGGTGTTTGGATTAGCACTGGCCGTGGTTTTCCGCCCCAGGAGAGTTTCCACGTAATTATGAGTTTACACTTTTCCGAGTCCAATCTAGGCTCGGATTATTTTGATTATTCAGTTTAAACTTTAACCCTTCCGTTTTGTTAAAATTTCCTCATCACCTTATTCACCCCCTCCTAGGTGACCTAGACTCTCCAGAGCAAACCTTCGGACTTGATCTTTTTATCCCGAGCATCAATTTTAGCTTCAAACTTTAGTAGCGAGACTCTTTGATCAAGGTCATTGTGGGAGTTTATTCTGGTTGGTTGGCCATTTTTGGAGGAGGATTGTGTTTAGACCTTGGGCAGCGCATCTGGAGTTACTAACAAAGATGTGGGACGTACTAGTGTGGTATGTACTAATGTGGGAGTAAACTTCTTGTTTTTACCCCTTTGAATCGGGGTTTCGTCTTTTGAGTTGGATTACCTATCATGTATCCCAAACGAATACGTGCTTAGGATTGGCTCATGGAAAAATTAGGGAGATGGGGCTTAAGTGCTTGACCCGAGAAACGATTGATCTTAAGAAAAAACAAAATGGTATGCTCTTTTATTTGGATGTACATAAAGAATGCAGCTTGGAACAAAATGAAATCCAATGATGTAAATGGAGTTTCTTAGATTGAGATGGATTTGATTTGGCTAAATGCAAATGAAGACTCTCCTCAGTAGAGATGAATTTTTAATTTAGCTAATGTACAAAAGAGTTCACCTAATTGAGATGAATTTAATTTTGGCTAATGCAAGAATAAAATGAATAGACACCTTAATTGGGATGAATTTATTTTTGGCTAATGAAAGAATGAATTGAATGAACTCACCTATATTGAGATGATTTTGAAATTTGGCTGATGCAAAAATGAAATGTAAGATTAAACTCACCTACTTTGAGATGATTTTGACTTTGGCTAATAAAATGAACGGACTCACCTATTTGAGATGGAATTTGAATTTGGATAATGAAAAATGAAATGCAAGATTGGACTCACCTACTTGAGATGAAATTTATTTTTGGCTAATGCAAAGAAATGAAAATAGACTCACCTTAATTGAGATGATTTTTGTTTTTTGGGCTAAATGAAAATGAAAATGTAGAATGGAGATGAATAGACTCACCTATTTGAGACGATTTTTTGACTAATGTAAAAATGAACTTACCTATTTGAGATGAAATTTGAATTTAGCTAGTGCGAAAGGATATGCAAGATTGGACTCACTTACTTTGATATGATTTTGACTTTGGCTAAATGCAAAAAGGAAATGTAAATATGGACTCACCTATTTTGAGATGAAATTTGTTTTTGGCTAAATGAAAAATGCGATTATTGGACCAACCTAAGAGGAAAGGTAATTTTGGACTTTTGGCTAGAATGCACAAATTGGATCGACTAAAAAGGTTCATTATTTATTTTTATTGTTGCACCCATGCAAGGATTATTAAGCGCTCCTCACCTATCCCCAAAGGCTCACAAGCGAAAAATTAAATCTAAAATAATCACACTTATTCAGGAATGCAAATGAAGAGACAAGGTGTCACCTAGGGTTGGGCAACGGGCCGGACCGAGCCATGGTCGGCCCATTATTATAAAGGGTCAGGCCGAGTGAGGGAAAAAATAAATGGGTCGGCCCGGGTCATGGGCCAGCTAACCTTGACCCGCCCATGACCGACCCTATGGGTCATGATGCTCTTGTCAATGTTCAAAACTGAATAAATACAATAAGATTGTTTTAGTACCCCTAGATATACTAATATAATAGATAAGCCTCCTACAGTAACAAAAAGTCCTTGAGTCCTCTTCCTTCTCAACATCACACATCTCTTGCTCCTTCCCTTGACATTGAAGACATCAAGAAGTTGGAGAAAGCCACCGCCTAATATCAAGCTTGCACCTTCGTAAAAGAAACAAAGAATTCTATCATAATTTACAAACACTAACATATAAATGTTGTCACTTTCACACTTCTAAATTCTACTCTAGCTATCCGCCATCACCTTTGATACATCTCTTCTCGGTCCTAGTGCTGCGGTTTTCCATTCAAGGCTAATGTAGCCGATGCCGATACCGATGCTTAAGTATGGTAAATTTACAACTGCTCTATCCTAATCCATTCTAAAGCTAAAGGGGGAGGGGCGCTATGGATGCTTCCTCTTCTTGCTCTTGCCAACTCTTGCTACTCCTAGATCATTAGGCGACTTCCAAATGATATCTTCAAGATTTTGGGAGAAGTTTTTGTAGAACTGGACGTACAAAATCAGCAATGAGATCCATAATACGGAAAGTCCCTTTCCTTCGCAATAGTTTAATCTATCTCGGCATATCTATGTCGAGTCAATCCCATGTTAGCTAAGATCATTGTTTTCCACTCACACGGATACTGAATACGAACATGAAAGAATTTCTATACAGGTGAGTTTTACGAGGTCCATTTATGAGGCGATTCCCAAGGGACATAGACAGAAGTTCATGACAATAGTAAGATATACTATGCTATGAGTCTGCTCCGCAAAGCGTCCAACAATATAAGGGACATGAAATGTAAGATTACTAACATTGAGGTACTCGTTAAGATCATTAGCAATTTTCTGAATGTCCACCAAGAAAACCACATGAGCAAGTTCATAGACCTGAAAATTCAAACTTGATCAAGTTCCAAGTACCCAACAAAAAAAAAAAGAAGGAAAACAAAGAGCACCAAGAATCCAAATAGACTCTAGAAGCTTTCACCTGTTAGCCTAACAATCACCAAGTATTCCAAGAAAATATCATAATTCAAAGGTAACAATTCGAAGATTGGGAAGTAAAGTAGGCTACACTCGTATATTAAAAACAAGCCTCTCCTGTTGCTCCTAAAACTAAAAATCCCTCAAATCATTTTTGCACAAAATACTAGCCTAAATTCTGAAATTAGCCATAAACAGTCCAAAAGGAGCCTCTTTCGCAGCAAATTTCACGATTATAAGCAATAATTTTATCTTCAAGAAGAACCCTCAAATTATTTTCACACAAAATACTAACAAATTCACCAAACAATGAAGATATCCAACATAAAAGCACAAACCCAATTCAAAACAGACCAAGAATGAGTTCAACTACAACTCGAATTTGGAAAAAATACAAAGCCAAGGAAAGAGTTGGAGGAGAGAAAAGGACAAACCTTCGAAGCGATGCCGACAAAAGCCCCCTTACAAAGATTCCGGAGCTGCTTCTTGATTTCGTTCAAGAAGTTTGTTGCCTCGTCAAATAGCCTCGGTAGATCCGACTTATACTTATTCAATATCTCACAAGTAATTCAAACTCAAACCCACATTAGCATTTCGACGGAAGTAGAGAGAGAGAGAGAGAGAGAGAGAGAGAGAGAGAGAGAGAGAGAGAGAGAGAGAGAGAGAGAGCTGATTCACCGGCGACGGAAGAAGAGAAGTTACCCCGTCGGTGGCGAAAGGCTTCCGGCTCCGGTGTTGGGATGGCGGTTCATCGGCGAGATGACGGAAGAGCGAGAGCGAGAGAGAGGGAGAGGGAGAGAGAGAGAGAGAGAGCGTGCGAAAGAATAGGGTTTGACCCTTTTTCTTTGACTCGTTATTGACCTACGATCGACCCTTTAACGGCCCAACTTCAAATGGCCCTTTTCCAGCTCGACCTTTTATTACTAAAATTGGGCTTTGACCCTTTTTTTGGCCCGACCCTACTGGCCTAATGGGGACCTTGTCCATTGGCCAGCTCTAATACCACCTATTAGTCAAATGATCTATGGTCAAAAGAGGTTTAGACTCGGTAGGATACATGGTGACTCATAGTCCGAGGATTTGGTCTTCCATGTGGGGCACGACAAGAAAAAATGCCGGAATCCTCGGTGTCTCTCGGTAAACCAAGAGCGCATGTTATAAGCGAAGATGTACGGGTCTGTTGGCAATCAATCCTAGTTGGGCCTGCTCGGGACGCAGTAGGAGCCTCTTACCGTAAACGTTGACGAGGGGTAAAATAAATTTTTCCTAGGGTCCAATAACGGAAATAAACTATGTTCAAAGGTTGCTAAAAATGCGGGATGCCTAATGCAAATACATAATTAAAACTCACTACTCAAATTTTCAAATTTCGCCTTCTTAATAAGTGATTATCCCCAGTGAGGTCGCCACTCGTAGGAATCACGACTAGCGGGGCCGACCGAGCTTCCCCACATGTGTCGGGTCTCTTTTTTAGAGAATAATTTTGAATGATTTTGGGTTTTGAAGATGGTCTTGAAATATGGGGATGAGCCTCTTATTAAGGTTTCCGAATTTCATTAAATCGAATTGAAATGAATTAGGTAAAGTTTGAATGGTAGTTTTATTAATTATTTTATTTTAAAAATTATTTTGAGAAGTCCCGGGATATTATTTCCTAATCAAAAAATAAAAAAGCTAGGGTTTCTGTTTCTACCGTGAGGCTCTAGGGCCAAACCGGTGTGAAAATACCGGTTTGCACCCAAGCCTCAGCCTACTAACAGCTCGGTGCAGGCGGTAACCCGCACTCGGTGGTCGTTAGCACCGGCAAGGGATCAAGGCTGAGACAGTCAGCCTCGGCCTCCAGCTCGGCTCGCGGATCCACAACCTGTTTTTCTTTTGTTCGATCAAAACATAGTCGGGAAGCAAATCTAGCGTAAACAAATCCAAAGGGAGTCGCCAATCGGCTTTTAGGAAAGAAAAATTAATAGAAACAAAAGTAAAATTTGCTTTTCCAATCTTAGTATGGGGAAACTAAGACTGAAAAAGGGTAAAAAGGACTCCATCAATCTTTGAACCGAGAATCGGATTCAAGGGTGAGGGTACGAAATGTAGGGATAAACCCTTCCGTTCCGCCCATCCAAAAACGACTATTACTAGTTCGAGTAGTGAATTAAAATAATATATCAAACACAAGCACACAACATGCTCAATGGAATTAAAAGAAACCAAACATGATACAAAGCTATAAAAGCGAGAGGAAAGTGGTAAAGAAAGTGAAAGGGAAAAGGAAAGAAAAGCGGAAAATTAAAAGGATTACATCGGGTGGGGAGGAATTAAATGCGGTACAATTCTCAAAACCACAATACGGAACATGATAAAAGCATAAAAAATAATTAAACCGTGGTGAAGATCGAATAAGTGCCCTCGGGTTGTCCCACTCGCTGATCCGGATCTTGGATCCGGATTTGGTGATGCGACGACGGTGAATTGAAAGGCCTTTTTTAGATTTTTATGGAGATGAATAGGTATATGAATGAATGATGGAGTTTTTGGGTTTAGATGTGGTGAGATTGAAAAGTAAAATGAGAATAAGCTAAAAAGAGACCAAGAGATCGGAATACGGATAGGAATATTAAGTAGCTCGAATCGGGTTTCAACATCGTGATGCCGAGGGATGAGCCATTGTCAAATGAGAGCCCCAAGCTCTCTATTTATAGGGAGGAGTTAGATCAAGGAAAGACCTATGGTTGATACTCGGCTAGCCAGTCCAAAGCTAGCTACAAAACCAGGCCAAGATAATGTGAAGATTGAATCGAATAAAACCGGGATAAAACCGAGATAAAACCGAGTAGGGGGCACCGGCCACGGCGGTTGTCTAGGGTTTCATGCCTTTCCGTGCTGCCCAAAGAGTTTGCGAGGCCAAAACACAGCATTTTGAGGCGAAAAATATGGTGGGGGCGCCAACGATGGTATGTTTTTCTAGGATTTTGTGCTCTTCCCGTGCTACAACAGGAGTCTTGGCCAAAACACAACATTTTCGAGTGAAAAATAAGTGGTAAGGGGCACCGGCCATGCTATGTCGTTTTGAGGAATTGTGTGCTCCTAGTCTTAGGTGGACTGTCTTGGAGCAAAATGCAGCACTTTGATGCTTGTGATCATGGAATGCGGTGCTTAATGTCATCTTGAGGTCTTCAACTCCTAGTCCGGGTGGACAAAATAAAACGTAGAATTATGAGCCTAATATTTCCCATATATAGCACCAAATTTCTGTTATCTCCGGAGGCTAGGCACGGGCTTGGACTGTCCAAAAGAAAAAGGGATTTTTGGATCGATCCAAGGTAAAAGGCTATTTATGTGGTGCTGGGGTTTCTTTTGTGGTTTACTAGCTTCCGTCACACCAATCACATCCAATCCGTGATCCAAATCCTCAAACAGGACTTGGGATTTCATCATCGGGCCAACAAATAAATAAAATAGAAAAGGCATGACACTTTTTAGGTGTTTCTACAATTACTATTTAGGTTATCCCTCGTAATGATTGTTGATATCTCTCGGATATCCATGAGGAGAATGTGGTATTACCTAAAATTGAGTGTTTGATTTGCAATGAATAATGCATGTAGTGGAGTCACATTGTCCGCATTATAGATTGCCATGAGTTTGGTTATGTTATGTCTTTTTGTCATCCTAAAGCATTGTCTTTGATATCCTGCGATGGTGACTTTGTACTTACGGTATTACATAGTGTAGTGGGTGTTTGGTTAGCTTGGTTGATTCTTCGTTGTGAGGTTTGATTAAAAGATGATTGTTTTTTTTGTTGTTATAATTTTATACATAACTTTGATGGTATTATTGTTATCGTTTGCATGTTAGTAATTGATATTTGAGGTTATAAGTAGTGTATTTACGTAGGTTTTATTATTATTATCACTAGTCTAGACCCGTGTTATACACGGAGTAATGTTGTACAATGCATAACTTTAGAAATTATTGAAGTACGGAGCGGTGTTGTACTTGTGAATTCCTTTTTCTCAATCATTTGATTTTATTGAATGGTTTCACTTTCAACATCATTCTTTTACATGTTATCCCCTCATAGCGATAACACTTTCGTGACTCATCAAAGTTATCGGAACCCAACACATAAAAATCAGAACCCAACTCATCTTCCAATCATTCTAAATTTTAAAAAATAAATAAATAATCTAAAATAATAAATAAAAAAATATTAAAAAATATCATCAAGGTTTTAAGATTACACTCGTGATTTGGAATATTAAGTAGTCATGCCCCTCTAAGAATCAAACAATTTAAATAATCCTAACTCATACGATTATAGAAATAGTGTGATAATATATTTGGGTATCAAAAGGTAAATATTAGTAGGAAAAGGAATAAAATATGATTGGTAGATATTGAGTTAGATGACCTATAGATGACAATAAATATCATTATGTCACAAATTAATATTACAACACAAAGTACATCAAATCAATAAAATAATATTAAACTTATAACTCATAACTCTCTACAAAGTCAATACTAATTTAACTTCATTCACGCCTAGATAAATATTTAGATGCAACCAACCTACTAAAACATCATTGACTTAAATATTACACGAACTCTTAAAAAGTATACATATACCCATAATGGGATCTCATTTTTTAAAATTATAAGGTGAATATAATGATTTGTCCATTCTTACCTACATCTCGCACACAAAGATAATTAAACATATAATAACTACTTATATTGAGATTAATAGTGAAAAATATTATAATGATAGAAGTGATCCAAATATATTTAATAATAATAGGTAATTTGTATCATAGTAAAGGGCATGATAGGTCAATTCGCGGCATAGGGTAATAAAATAATATATGTTTTGTACTTGTATTGAAAATTGATCGCGATTTTAGTAGTGAATCAATGGGGCAAAAATATTGATACAATTGAGATTTTATAAATACATGTTTTACTTTATCAACAACCAATTGCTTCCCTCGAGATACTACTCTTCCTCTCAATTAATTAACATAATAAGAGTAATATGAAATTCTATTTCAAGATGGCGGGGAGGTTTGATGGCAAATACTCATCTTTTAATAATTTAGAAAACTTACAATCGTAAAAGATACGATTTAAATATGTTTCTCAATAATAAGTCACGAGATATACATGTTAGGAAGAAACTATAATAAACTGTGTTTGTAACAAAAAAATGATCCGTATGTTGTGAAAAAATTTTGAGACAAATGAATTTATTCGAAGTCCTATGGGCTTAATAGAATTTGGCATATTAAGTTTGCAATCCTTTAAACATAACACAAATTACGAACTTAAAGTCCACAAATTACGAATCGAAGCAATATAATTCATAACTTTTTATTCATTACGTTTTATTCCACAACATATTTGAATCATAACTTTTTATCTTGTAGGCATTTTTAATTATTAATATCAAGTATATATGTAGTTGTTATATTTTTATTATATTAATTTATGATTTCTTAAGGTTTATTAAATCATTTTGTACATAAGATGAATGTAATAACCAAATTGCTTCCTCAGATAGTTAAATAGTTAAATATTATTTTTATAACATGTTCTTGTTGATTTTAATTTTAAAAATTCTTATAATAAATATATTTTAAACTAATACAATTTTATGGCACCAAGTCAAAAACACCATCAACAATGAAAAATTGATAATGTTAGACGTAATTATTATATTTTAGGCCCAAAATATATCAATATACTTAAAAATAAATGAGAGCTAATATATAATCCAAACCCTAAATAAATAAATATATAACTATATATATTAATTTTATTTTATGTCTTAATATATTTTAATTTTCAGATTACTTTTCTCGTTCGTTTTTGTTATTTTTTAGTCGGTTTGTTAGATGTTAGAATAAAATTAGTCTTCTTCGGTTAATTTTATTTTTATATTATTATAGAGTTTAGTTAGAGTCTTTAATCTATTAGTATTAATTTTCTTAGTTCTTATAACTGATTTGATAAGTTTTTAGATTATTTTCTATTTTAGGTTAAAGTAGGTCTTTAATTTAATAAATTTATAAATTTAGTTTTTTGATTTTGATTTTAGGTGTTTAGGATATATTCAGGTCCAAAAATAATTTAATTATTCTGGTAATTTAATTATTTATTTTCTCATTTATTTAGTGCAGTTTTTTATTTGTTTTACTTTCTATTTAAGATTATATTTTTATTTTATTATTTTTAATTCTGTTTAATTTTTCTGGAAAACTATAAATTTTTTTGGGTTTTAGGTTACTTATATATTTTTGCAGATTTTTGATTTAATTTATTATATAATTTTATATATTAGTTATTTATTAACAAATATGTCATTTTTTTGTTCCTAAATTTTGCTGATCCTAAACGACGAGTCTATTATGTTTATATCGCAAACAATTAAAAATAAAATAAACTAAATTAAGATTTTGAAATTGTAAAAAAGAAACGTGAAAGGTGAAATATTAACTCCACGTAAGCTATGTACCACTATTCAACATTTGTTTCAACATATGAAGGAGAAAAAAAAATACTAATAAGATTATATTATCACACACAAAAAAAAAAAAAAAAAAGGAGAGGAGAGTCCACTTATAAAAGAAATTTTTTTATTTTGGTAAATTATATTTTTTATTTATCTAATTATTTACATCTACGACTCATATTTAATGGACAAATAATTTTTGTGGTTAAGATTGCCTTAAATTTCTACAATCACTCCCTTCGCAATATTTGACCGGTTTAAAAATACTACTATTATATATTGTATAGATTATTATTATTATTATTATTATTATTATTATTATTATTATTATTATTTATTATTTATTATTATTATTATTATTATTATTTTATTATTATTATTATTTATTATTATTATTATTTTTTTGGCAAGGAGTAAAAGAGAGTCCATATATAAGTGAAATTTTTTTTAAAGAATAAATTATCATTTTTTTTATTGGACGAAACTCTTAAATTCACTCTCACACCGCCATGTCATACTTTTGAAAAGATTGCTATTATATAGTATATAGATAGATGGAACTTCAAATTGTTGGTGGAACACTTCACACATCGAAAGAGTTCCTTATATATATGTCAGTGGGTAGATACTTAGAAGATGGAGTGAGTAGATTAATAAAGTAGGTAGGAGGGAGGAACCATATGTGTAGATAACGGAGCATATGGGTTTTGATGCAATTTGTAAGTCGATGGAAGAGGCAATTGGTGATGATTTGAGGGGCCATAAGATATGGTACAATCTGAAATTTGATAGGAGGATATTACTACCTTTTGTTAGAGATTATGATGTTGTCAACATAATGAAGGGGAAGAGAATCATGTGTATTTGTATGTTGCTTGGGGAAGAAGGTCCATGTGTTAGGTTGGTGGTAAAAACATGGATGGAAGGGTTGGTGATTTAGTTGGTGTTGATGGTATGGTTCAACGGTGCAATAATCAATCTAATGCTATGGTAGTTGATGGATGAACAAGCCTTGTCGATTTGGAAATGTAAGTTATATTGTGTTATGCATGTTTTCACTTTTAGTATCCAAACCGCATATTAAGTTATTGAATCATAAGTTTTTTTATGAATTGGTTAGGGTGGTGAAGGAAGTTGCGCAATAGGCGGGGTGGAGTAAGCTGCGCTCGGTAGGGGACATGGGAAAAAAGTTACTCGTTTATGTGAGCACGAAACAAATGAGTCATTGTCGAGTATAGTTAAGAATCGGATCATGAACGAGCGGCATAGCCATGGTCCGGATTAGAATCGAGTGTTATCATAAAAAATGATGATATGGAGTAATTTAATTAAAGGAAAATGTCAGGTTTTGCCTTAGCCGATAGCTTTAGATGTAACATACGGAAGTATGTAATTGCAAGTAAATTTGAGTACCGTTTCAAGAGGAACTATAAACAACACATAGTCGTAGTGTGTAATGATAAAGGTTGTGATTTTTACATTTGTGTTCGGCGTGTTAAAGGAAGGGACAAAGTGATAGTAAAGGACTTCAAAGGTGAGCACAATCACGAGTGTTGGTGAGCAATGTCGGATGGGGCAATGGGGAAAACAAAGAATGAGAGTGAAGATGTTGTCACGGTTAATTGACTTGAAGGTTCGCTTGTTAGCGATTATGCACTAGTGGAGATCATAAAAGACTTGGTGCTTGAGTTGGGGATGAAATTGATATACAAGCAAGCATGGCGGGCTCGTGAGTATGTGCGTATGTTAGTGATGGGATAGCCGGAGGATCAGTACAAGCTTTTGCCTTGGATGTGTGTGGCTATAGTCCGGGCAAATCCAAATTCGAGGGCATTTTATGAGTTGGAAGGGGTAAGGTTTATTGGGTATGACGCATCGTTGAATGAATTCATTATGGGATGTAGGAAAGTGTTGTTTTTGAATGCGGCACATTTGAGTGGTCCATATAATGGGACATTGATGGATGTAGTAACCCTAAATACGGACAACAACCTCTTTGATGTTGCATACACTATTGTGTCTACTGAGAACAATGGGGAATGGTTATGGTTCTTGAGTGTCTTAAAAGAGTGTTTGGGGAGCTTGAAGCTAGTCATTGTGACAGATAAGGCATCGTGGACTGTTTTATGCTCGTCCCTAGTGTGTTTGGGTCCGAGAACCATAGCTATTGTGTTAGACATCCGAGGGAGAACTTTGTTAGTGTCGCTATGAAGTTAGGCATTCGCAAAGAGTCATCAAAAGAGCTAATCAAGGAAGTGTTGAATAGGGTAGCATATGCACTCACGCCTTTGGAGTACAATGTGGCACTCGAATGAGTTAAGATTGTATAAATTGGAATTGGCTTCATGGGTAGAACCTAATGACCCTAAGCATTAGGTTGCCTCAAATTTCACTAGAGAACGATGGGGTAAGATGAACACTAACATAGTTGAGAATTGGAACAACTCCATGCATTATTTGAGGCCATTGTCAATCGCATGGCTTGTGTTTGACATCTTCAAAAGTTGGGAAGGAACATGGACATGTCTAAGTCCGAGGTGCAAGCGTGCAAAATGATGTGGGGAAGAGGATTGAAAAGAAGTTGAAGAAGATGTTGGAGAAGTCTGGTTGTGTTATTGATATCCAATTGTACAACCGCACCACAAGGGAATTTGGTGTACAGGTAACCCATTTTAAGTGGTTTAAGATCAATCTCACAAATCACACGTGCACTTGTAAGCGGTGACAAATATGTGGATTGTTGTGCGCCCATGCGATGGTCATGATTGAGAAGTAGAAGTTGTGGGTTTATGATTACGTGAACCCTTACTACAAAGCCCAAGCACAAAAGATAGTTTACATGAAATTTGTGCACCCTAGGGAGACGTATAACATGGGAACCGTTGATGATAGCATAGGTGAAGTTGTGGGAGGGGAAGATCTTGATGAGGACTTTAATCGATGCATAGTTCCTCCAACAAATGCACGATCTACTGAACAACCAAGGGCGAAGAGGTACGAATCTCAAACTCAAGTGTTAAAAGTTAAGAGGTGCTCCAAATGTGGCGAAGGTAGACACTACAAGAACACTTGCATGAATGCGCGAGTGGACTTTGATTCAGATTACCTAGGTGACTTTATCTCTTTTGAAGACTTGTTTTCAGGTGAAAACTGAAACTTATTTTGGAATGAATGCTTGTGTGAGTGTTGGCAAAGGCATTGGATACTCGTATATGGATGTATGAATGCGTTGTATTATTATTTATTTGGTAATGTAACATTGGTATGCAAACATTAGTTTTTGTATGTCTTCATGTATGTATGTATGATGTTGGTTAGTACTTGAAGTGTTGGTAAATAGTTTGATAGTTGTCATTGTGAATCACATAATGCAGAGGTGTTCTAAGTTCGAACGTCATTCGATTAAATTGCTTAGTGAGGTCCGAGATCACACTTCAAAGTTTTAAAGTGGCTTACCAACACAAAATACAAGGCTAAGAAGCATTCTGGAATAAGGCCCACGGGTTGTGGGGGTTGATGTTTCTTTAGAGGCCATCACAGCCCTCCTCATGATTAGTGGGGGTCAATGGTTGACTTTATAGGTCATCACGGGGCTCCCCACAGCTAATAGGGACTTATGGTGGCCACCACGGGTTATCCCACGCCTTGTGGGAATGGCTGTGGTGGGTGTTTGTGGCCACTCTAGTCACTGCTGGCTGCCACGGCCTGCCCACGTGGTGTGGGGGCACACGTGATGGGTGGAAATGGCTCCAAAACTCCCTTTTGGTTTTATTTCTTCTGCGTTTTTTCTTTGCGGGATAAGGTTTGTTTTATAAATATTTTTCTAAACTTATCGTAACACCCCAAAACACCTCCTAGGAGTATTACATCGCCGCAGTTCCTTAAAGGAACTCCCAAGGCTCTTTCGGTGTTGGTTTGGCTGTCTAACTCAACTTAAAGATAATACCGGTGGTTTTTCCCAAAAGAATTTGAGATTCTCTGAAAATTTCGGCAGAGTTCCGTTTGTAACATGGACTAACCCATAGGCTTAAAGCCTTAAAACCCCGTATAAAAAGCATAATATAACTCAACGAGCCACATGCTCGGAGTATACAACTCAATGGCCACACGCCGAGTCCAACCAATCATGCTATAAAACTTAAAATAATCTAAATGGTTTACAGTGCATCGGGTATAACTACATGAACTAAATCACAATACAACATTCAAACATATAAGAATGCAAGCCAGCCACTTGAGTCATCTGCACCTGGTCAACCATCGGCAGTCGGTTAGAGTCCGGACTATGTTAAGCGTCGATTATGCCTCGAAAGTGGGTCATTGCAACGGGGCAATTTGTGGGGGTGAGCAATAAACCACGGGCTCATCGGAGTCTTATACCCTTAAAATGGAAATTCTTTACACATAATACTCATAATGGTGAAATCAGCGAAAGCATAATAATATAATACAAATCTATATACTTTTCGATGAAATCTCTTAAAATCATTCGCAACATAAAGCTCATAACACTTTAATCATTTGAAAGCATGATTTGCAATCATTTTAGAAGTGGAATCACATTAAATAAGGTGGAATCATCTCGCACTTTCTTTCGAATACTTTCGAAAATTCTTTCGGGGCTTTCGGCAATTGAACTAGCACCGGGTGGTTCTCGGGGCGCGACCCCGACTCAGGTTCCTGGACCTATCTCTAGTCAAATACCTGGAAGGCTCCGCTTTCCTTGTCAGGAAAGAATCAACCTCTCCGGTTGATGGGCATCTCGATACGCATATCGAGACCCCGTGGCCCGATACGCATGACCACCTCCTTCCTCTCGTCTAAACAATCTAGCCCATAATTCATTTCAATCGAAGTGATCACAATCACTTGTCAAACTTGGTTTCTAACCAAGATCTCAATCAATTTCTCATCGTAGAAGGCATGACACACGTGCCACCCTTCTAAATTTCACTTTCTCAAATCGATTCACTTTCTCAAACAAGTTTTGCTTCTTTAAAACACATTCACCTTTGAAAGACAGTTCATAAGAAATTGCATTCAAGGATCATTTCACGTAAAGTACAAAACGTCTTTCAAAACTACTTTTGAACATCACGTAAAGAACTCACTTAACACGAATAGCCATCATTCAATGCAAGCAATCATTCTCAACTCTTTCCAAAACTTTTCTCAATCCACCACTCTAGTATAATCAGTTTCCATTTTCTCGAGTCACAATAACCGTAAGTGGATACCACCTAATTGAACGTTTAACTTCTCACAATTCTCTATCTTTACTTCAATTCCTCATTCTATGTTTCTACTTTATGAATCCACTTCTTTTGCTCACGTCTCGACTTGTCACAACTCCCTGTCTTGACTCCAACTCCTCATTCTAGGTCTCTATTTTATAAATTAACTTCCTTTGCTCATACTCAGCCATATGACTCCTATTCTCACTTTATCACTTAAATTCCTCTTGTTAGATTCATCTTCCAACTTAATTTCATCTCAAAGACTCGGATACATTCTAAACTCAACTTAACCTTACAATTCCCCATTCGTCGTTTCCTCGCCTCAAACTCCCATTGTATGTTTCTTTCTTATTAATCAACTCTTATTCGTCCATCCTTAGTTGTATAACTCTTAATCACTTTTCATCACTCAATTCTGGTTAGCTTCGCTTACGTTCAAGTCTAGTTCAATCTCACGGACTCGTGCACATCTCCAATTCAATTTAACCCAACCACTCGCTTTCTACTCGTTCCTCAATTGTGTACCAGTCAATATAAACTCATATTCTCCTTTTCCTTCAACTCATTATTTCCCAATGTTAGCAGCTTATCTTCCCCCCACATCGTAAACTTAAGTAATCTCTAAGCAATTCGCACCCGGATCGCAGCCTTCTTTGTCTTTAATCGCTAATTGAAACTTCAATAATATTCCTTGGACCTCTGCAATCTAACTTTCTCATAATCTCTAATATCCCAATTCAGCCTTTACACCTAATCGGATTATCTCAAGTTCTAATTCAGCCTAACTACTTCCTACAAGTACAATCATTCCGTATTTCCAACAAACATCCAATATTCACAATAAAACAGTACATTCGATATTCACAAGAAATTCATTTGGGTTTCGAAACTAATAATAGTTTAGAGTATAAGACTACCCACCTCGAATTTCTAATTTGTAATCTGATTTGGATGAATTCGGAATGGGTTCCTTGCCTTCCTTTCCTTCCCGTTCGCCTTTGTATCTCTCCGCCTCGCTCCGGTCCTCTCGACTTAGTCTCCATTTGCCCGGCTCGGTTCGGTCCCTCGCACTCTCCATCTCTCGCTCCGCTTCGCTTCGTCTCGCTCCACTCCCCTCTTCGCTCATCGGTCCCGGCGTTCTTGCCACTCGGCGGCCCCGCCGTTATCGGCTCTCGCGCTCGCACCCTCTCGCCGTGTTTTGGCCTTGCCCGACCTCTCTTCTCTCGCTTCCCGGCTCTGGTTCTCGCTCCTTCTTTCTCCCTCCTCCGGCTCTGCTCCTTTTCTTCGCCTCCGTCCGCCGCCTACCCGCGTTCGCCGCTCAGCTCGGTGGCCTCCGGCCGCTTCTTCGGCTCTCCCGCTTGCCGACCTCCCTCTCTTGCTCTGTCTCCCTCACTCGGCCTCTCTTTCTCTCATTGCTGCTTCTGTTCGGTCCCCGCCCCCTTCTTTTGCTTTCCTCTAGCTTCCACCGATTAAACTCTCGGTCCCTAACCCCTATTAGACCCTAACTCCTCCCTTAATCTTACCTCCTTTCATTCCTTCTTCTCACCTCCCTTTTTTCTTTTCTTCCTCAATGTAGTTAATCCACATACGTAAGACACGCGGTCTTCGATTAATATGCGTAGCTGGTCCGGCGAAAACTTAGAAAACCGAATTAATACGCTTCACCAATAAGAGTTACGCGAACTAATAATAATTCGCTCAAATTAATTTACGAGTATCTAACCGCGTATAAAACTTGGTCGCTCGACCCACTATATTTAACCAAGGCTAAATAATTAGCTCTAACTCGTAAGACCACCTAATCCCAAAATTACGGGTCTTACACTTACTCTTATATTATTTCCAAATAAATTGACCGTCGACTAACTAAGTTGTAAATATATACATATATGTAAGTTAAGTAGCACAATATGTAATTTATGACAAATCTTTGAATTAATTTACTTATTGAATAAATTAGATGTATTAGTTAAATATTAAGCTTCATCGGATAACATAGTCATTTTAGGAAGACAAACCGTACAATCATAACCTACGAAGACAACGCTACAAACCTAACCGATAGAAAGTACTTTCAAATAATGGAAAGTTAAAATTCTTGAGCACATACGTCCAAGTGTTCCTTATTTTTTGCCTTCTTTAATTTCTACTCTTCCCGTACTCATTCAATCCCCTACCAAGTAATGCACATATGCTTATTAGGTGTTATAATGAGAGGTTTTATGCAACGCATATGTGCGATAAATAATGGGTAAGATAGTAACGCTTACATTGACAATGAAGGAGACATGGTTCTCGTCGGTTGTAATGGTATTGACATCGATTTTCGAAAGGTCCCATAACATAGCCACTCCTCCAATGAAACCCATTGTTTCACCGTGAAAGGACTTCATATTATGTGTTCTATCCAGCTAGTAGCATTATCACATTCCTCCCAATAGAATATGATCCTCGTCAATACAACTACGGGAGAATAAGTCATGGAACTCATAGTGTACAAGTTGGGCCTGAATGAAGCTCTTGGTATTCCTCTACAAGTCCATACATAGATAAGAATATCGTTATGTGGTGGAGCCATCGGTACCACTGGACCAAGCCCACCAACGGAGGTTGTTGTTCTCGCTCTAACATCATACAGGATGTCGTTAAACTCCTCTAGGCTGGTTAGATGAACGTCCATTTAAGAACATTGGCGCTCTTTCGGTAGGACGAACAAGTAAGTATTGTCCGTCCAACCACTATACCGAATGCTGGTGGGATCCGCACGTATACTATACGTACCTAAGGGGATGAATAGTGGTGTCGGGGTAGGATCAATGTCAAACACTTCCAACATATCATGACTTTTGCACATGTGTTCTAAGCATAATGTCTCGTCTTCTGTCCTCCCATACACTAGCTTTCCATTCAACTCGTCCAATGCTCGTCAAACTCTCTTATGATTGGAATTTCGCTCGGAACCATGTGCCCCGAGGGAAGTCGACATTTTAAGTTTTGGAGATGTCTCCGATCACTTAAGTTGAAGTCACCATCCTAATACCTAACAGGGTAATCCATGAAATATTGGAGGATAGTGTTCGATAAAGGAGTGGAGTTCCGACCATCAACCCAACCAATATCAATGATGTCACCTAAACCATCTCTACCCATATTCATTGTTCGAAGAAAGCCCAAGTATGTGGAAATTGGTGGATTAAGAGATTAATACATACTATGTGATATTGAAATTATATATATTCTTATCATATCAAATGTCTTCTTACTGAATGAGCAATTTCACTTTTGTCACGTTGTAACAAGTGAGGCATTAATGGGATAAGCAACTCATACGTACTTGTGCCAACCATTAATGGGACAAGCAAATCTTACTAAATCATTTAATGCTTAGCTTGTGCCACTCACATTGTGTATATTAAAAGGGGATGAGCAGAAGCACATCCACAACAACAAAGAATGGAAGAAGCACTAAAATTCCCACCATTATAGCTTGAAGGATGGTTACATACTCGTCATTGTCATATGGAAGCGTGCAATTGGAGACACGGGATCATTACCAAGTGCCGTTACCTTAGGTGTCCCAAGAAATTAACTTTCATTCTTACATTTTCCTTGTATTGAATTTCATATGTTCTACTAAGGTTCCCTTTTCCCACATGTGTTATGTCTGTTATATCTCGTTACTAACCGATACATTCTATTTGTATGTTTTCCGTTTCATATACACATGTTGTAGTATGATGTTCCGTGCGGCTCTTGTGAATACATTGACGCCAAATATCCCCAGCAAGCTAAGGATGTGATTGATGATTTGGCTGTTGAAATGAGAGAAATTCAAGACATCATGATCTAAGAACGCAACTTCGTGAAGCTGGACAGAAAGCGGACTCCACCTTACGGGAAGACATGCGTAACTTGAGTGTCCGCCTCCAAATTAGCATATGTCATCATCATGGTTCTTCTAACCATTTTGAAATCAGTTATGGGTTTCCATGAACGATGTACGTTATATTATATATATGGACTTATTATGTACTTTTAATATTACCTATGTTGTAATTGTGTCCTTGTAATGGTCATGTTAGTGTGTTAGTCATGATATTTCGAAATCGCTTATGAGTTTCCTCTAATGATTATTAATGTATGCATTAAAAAAATGTCTACAACATTTAATCCATTTAACATGCCTAACACCGTAATATTTTCTTTCATCAACAATGATTAATTGCAATATTTTATTCAATATAAAATGATTAACTCTAATATTTTATTCCATGCCTAATATTTTGTTCATGAAAACAACCCTCACAATTGACAATAAAAAAATATATATGTGGTTCAACATATAGTAACTCTAATATTTTATTCCATCAAAAATTAATAACCCTAATATTCTATTCCTTAAAAAATGATGAGAAATGATCAAGTGTTGTGGTAATGTCAAACAAAGTTGATGCCGGAAACGGTAAGGACACTCCCACCTTTTGTGAACTTAGTGCACCAATCTTGCCCTAATTTGACCTCGAATATGAGGAAGGGATCCCAGGTCACATATGTATCTTCACATTAACTTCTCTCTCACAACCTCCCTTAACCTCACGTTTTGCATTCAACACAAGGTCTTCTAAGTACTTGGCATTTATGGCAATTGAAACCGAAGACTTCCCGGATGTTCCACTGTTTTGTCGGTATGGGCTCCCCGTCAACATAATACCGGATGGATCATCCAGATTTCAACCGAAGGTTTGCTCGGGCAGTAGTCCGTGTCACCCTAGAGGGGGTGAATAGGGTAATGGAAGTTTTTCGTGAAAACGTTAGCTCTTTTGCCAAAGAAGAGACAAAGACAAGTTCCGAGTCAATCAGCAGGGTCGAAAAGTATGGACTCGTAAATGCTATCACGAATAAGTAAGCAAGTTAAGCAGGAGCAATAAAGTTGTCCGAGTCTAGAATGAACTCGTAAAGATAACAATTAGAGATTACGTGGAAACCCTCCCGGGGCAGAAAACCACGGACCGTGCTAATCCAAGCACAAAGTCAAATCCACTATTTTGAGTCCACAAAATACCGTGAACTCGACTTAACCCGAGTTGCTCCCTTAGACAACTCTTTACAAGTTTTCCTAGACTCGTAAATTCCCTTATCTCGATCTAGTACTTCCTAGCTGAGATAACCCTTACAGCTTAGGGACAACTAAGCCGAGTTAACCTTTACAGACTTAGTCAAGGGACCTTACAGAGAAAGTAAGAAAGTGTTTGTAATCGAGTACAAGACCTTACAACTCGTAAAGTAATGAATTACATAATAGGAGTTGTAAGTAGAAGATTGAGAATAAATACAATGACTTTGCTCAAGTACGTGTATTAACAATAGGTTCGGCAATCTTCAAGTCTTGTGAGGTGGCTTCTATTTATAGATGACCAGGCGAGTAGCCGTTATCTTCATCTCGCCGACAGAGAGTCCTTTGTGACCGTTGACGTAAGCTTTCCGAGTCACTCGTAAACTATCCGTTGTAATGTGAACGTTGGATAACGGTTTAACTCTCTTGAAGTCTCAAAACCACTCGGTGGTGTCTTGAAAGATAAGGTGGAAACCACCGTTAAGCTTAGCGTTCCAGCTTTTCCAGATTTGGAAACGCATGCCTTTGACACAATCTTCCGGGACTCGAAGCGAGAAGGTGAAAAGCCATGTCTCGCCGGTGATTTGACGTTTTGAACCCTAGGCTACTTTTGTAGTTTGAAAGGTGTATCCTCGTTTGAATAACCTACAAAAGTAAATCAATTTTGGTTCTCAAAGTATAAAATACTTTGGTCCAAGATTAGACACGGATAATAAAATAATTACGATAATTAAGCAACCGATTATCCGAGTCGGAAACGAAATGGAATTTTCTCGAGTCTAATATCCATGTAACTCAAAATTCCATCGTAGTTAGTCCGAGCAAAGAATCAAGTTAAGTAAAGAACATCGAGTGATATACCTTGATATAGACTAAGCATGAAACAGACTTGGAGTACCGACTTCAACAAGATAGACCTTATAGAAGGGAGTCGATCTCGAGCGGAATACCAGTCTATTCAACATGCGATAAATCTAAGTGATGAGGGACTCGTAACAAAGTATCGTGTTTCGAGTCACTCAAGGATAAGCATGAAATACATGAAGTGAAAGCTATATCATTAAGAGAGGATACCATGTTACTCGAAAAGTTTCTAAGATACAGAGAATGCCTTGAAATCAAAACTCTATAAGTACGAGATTGTTATCCTTGATTCCTTTTATGCAACTCGAAAAGTATTGAGCAGATGTATGAGTCTTCAATCTCCCCTTTTTAATGAAAGGCATTCCATACTTAGACAAAAACTTTGTTAGTGAAAAAGATCCGATTCCGAGTGGTTGAGCATGAGTTGAGATGAGTAAGACAAACTTAATGTATTAGATCAAAAAGTAAAGTATGCTTTATCAAGGAATTAATATTAACTCAGAAAAGCATGCTAACAATAATGAACTCGTAAATTAATAATGAAATGCATTAGTCCATTAAAGTTAAAAAGAAATATATTCAAAAGGAGGGAAAACTCCCCTAAACAAGACAAAAAGTTTTTCCGACTCTATTTCTCCCCTTGCCTTTCAAAGCAAAAACAACAACAAAAAGAAGGGAAGAAAAGAACAATTAGTACAACTTAGATGTTTGGAGAAAAGAAAGAAAATGAAAATCTCTCGAAAGAAGAATCTGGTAGACCGAGGAATCGTGCCTCGATGCATGGCGCCTACGAGGGAGAGGGGATTTCTGAGTGGAAGCGAGAGGATTGGAGGTACGCCGGCGCTAGTAGGATCTCGACGATGTGCTTGAGCGCGGCGGAGGGAGAACCGGTATGATCGTCAAGGGTTCAGCTCCGAGTGGCCGACCTAGAACGAGGGGATCGAGGGGTTCTTCCCTTTGGACCTCGTGGCTCGGAGGGTGCCGCTCCGGCCGACCCGCCGGTGCAGCCTAGCTCTTCCGACCCACCCGGATCGCTATCCGAGCCGAGTACCGTTATCCGAGCTCGTGGAGCAGGCCGACCCTCGCCAGCTCCCACCGCTTCTTCCTTGTGTTCCTCCCCTTGCCCGGATGGAGCCGCCTCACCGCAGCTCCTCGGCGTCTCGCCGCTTCGCATCTCGCAGCCTTCTTCTTCTTCTTCCCCGCTATCTAAGGAGGTCGACTCGGGCTCGAAGACGCTCGCACGCGTCCGAGTCACCATGGTCCCGAGCCGCCTTGGACCTTCTCTCTCCGAGGAGCTCGACCAGCTCCTTTTGCTCTCGCACTGTGGCCCTCATCTCAAGAACTAGAGACTCGCTGCTCTCGGATTTGGGATTGGGCGGTCTTTTGGTTGATATTTATATTTTGGAGGACAAGTTTGAAAGACTAGAGCGTGTCCCGGAAGATAGTGGACACGGAGCCGATTTTGTCCGTAAAAACGGGGACAAAATAGCAGAGAGAGATTTGGAGGCACAAGAGGTGGAGGCACCAACAGGTGGAGAGGGGAGAGAGAGAGGAGTTGATTTCCGAGTCCGAGGCGAGAAGGAGGCCTCGGCTCCGAGTTATGGACCCGCACACCGTGTTCGGCTTCCGGTATCCGTACCCCTAAAGTTCCTTTTGCCGACAATAACGGCAGCCTCTGCATACGCGTTTGGGTCCGAGGGGAGAGGAACTTGGAATTGTTTGAAGACAAGGGTGAGAAGAGCACCGAAAGGGAGGGAGGTGTTCTTCTTGGATTAGAGTTGAGCCGGCACAGCTGCCATCCTGCTCAATTATGGAAGGAAAGTGGTCTACTTCGTAGCCCTCAAGAATGTCGAAAAGAGATTTGAGGTGCTGGGAGTTGGGGTTCTCCTTGCTAGAATGCCGAGAGAAAAAGTTCTCATCGGCAGAAGCACGTAAGGCGTGCTTCGACTTCAACCGAGTCACCGAAAAGTTCTTCCGGGACTTAGGGAACTCTTTGGCGTACTTTTCAAAGAAGTCGTCGGTGACTTTAGTGAAAGGAATGGCGTTGCTGTTCAAGAAGAGAGAGGAGACCTTGGACAGGCGATGGAGGAGAGATGTATTTATTCGAACAGTGATGTTCGAACCCGGAGGTTAGAACATTTTCTCGAGGAGGTGAGGTGAGTGTAGAACTCGAAACGAGTTTGGGATAGATGAACTCGCTGAAGCACATAAAGTTATATGCGCCGGTGGTTTGAATGCTAGCCAACCAAGAAAATTTGGTTGTAGGAAAGAATTTGTCGTCCAGACGCAAGGTGCCTGGGTGACAATGGGTTTTGAAGGGGTTGAGTTTTCTGGATTCTTGGTGCGAGGCTTTTGGAAGAGGAAGAGACTTGGAAGTCGGGATGGTTACCTCTTTTAGGCATTTTGAGAGGTGAAAGGAAAGATGAAACTTTTGAAGAAAAGAGAGGAAGAGGAAGATGAGAACAAAGGAAAAAGAGTAGAATAAAGGAATGAGAGCAATTGAACTTACTTGAGATGGCCTTTTTGTCGCTTGAAGAAGTTTAAAGATCACTGTGTACGTAGAAATCTTCCGCGAAAAGTTTCGTTTGAAAGAGATGAAATGTAGAGTATCGACACGAAGATGAATAGGCACTATTTATAGAAAAGAAACGCGCCCGTCAACTATCCGTTAAGTGTAACTCCATTCCGACTCGGCTTGTCCATCAGCCATCGAAGACCGGTGTGACGGTTCTCTTCAACGGTTAAGATTTCAGCGGTTAGAGATCCACGGCTATCGACTCGATCACAGCGCTTGAGAGAGAGAAAAAGATTTTGAAAATATATTCCGAAACTCTCCACTACTCTAGAGATGGTTTCGAAAATTTGAAGTCCAAAATTTTTCTTTACGTCCGAGTATGACTCGTAATGGGTTCCGAGTGACTCGTAAACAAGAAATAACTACTAACCCAAGATCACCGAATCAACCGAGCTAATGGTTATTGATAATTTGAAAACACATAACACATAATCATGCAATTTTCACAAAGATAACACACAATTATGCATTTAACATACCAAGCTCATTCCGAATGAAACAGAATTGATCTTCACCGAGAGGCTTAGTAAAGATATCAGCTAATTGAAGATTAGTAGGAATGAACTCAAGTTCAATATCACCTTTTTCTCGAGTGGTCTCATAGGAAGTGATATCTCGACCTCGATATGCTTTGTCTTCGAATGCCGGACTCGGATTCTTGGTGATGCCGATTGCACTTTGATTGTCACACTTGATTGGTACTAATTTGAAGGTCAGTCCAAGATCTTTCAAGTGTTGTTTTATCCATAGAATCTGAGCGCAACAGGCTCCAACTGCAATAGACTCAGCTTCAGCAGCTGATAGAGCTACCGAAGTTTTGCTTCTTTGAGTGCCGGGATATTAGGGATCGACCCGTAAATTGGCAAGCTCCGTAAGTGCTCTTTCGATCAACTTTATATCCAGCGTAGTCCGCATATGAGTATCTAGTGAGAGTCGGCTTCGAGTCTCCGGAATACCATAGGCCTAAGTTCCGAGTACCTGCAAGATATCTAAAAATTCTCTTCACCGCAAGTGAGATGTGATTCTTTTGGATTAGCTTGAAATCTTGCGCATAAGCAAACACCGAACATTATATCGAGCCGGATGGAAGTAAGATATAGCAAAGATCCAATCATACCTCGATAGAGTTTCGATCTATTGCTTTACCATTTTCGTCTCGAGTCAAGTTTTATGCTCGTCGCTCATGGGTGTAGATGCGTGCTTTGCATCTTGAAGTTTGTATTTCTTCAAGCAATTCCTTGGTATACTTTGATTGATGGACATAGATCCTATCCTTTTCTTGTTTGATTTGTAAACCAAGGAAGAAATTGAGTTCTCCCATCATGCTCTTTTGGAACTCTTGACTCATCAACTCGAGAGAATTCTCGCACGTAAATTCATTAGTAGCACCGAAGATAATATCATCAACATAGATTTGAACAATAAGGAAATCTTTTCCCTTGGTCTTTATGAAGAGAGTCTTATCGATTTGACCTCTTTTAAAATCATTTTGGACCAAGAAGCTACTCGCTCTTTCATACCAAGCTCGAGGGGCTTGTTTAAGACCATAGAGAGCCTTTTGAAGTTTTAAAACATGATTTGGAAATTCCGAGTTTTCAAAACCAGGAGGTCGCTCGACATAGACTTCTTCTTCAATAAAACCATTGAGAAATGCACACTTAACATCCATTTAATATAATTTAATATGCATGCGCTATGTAAATGCCAATAGAATTCTAATAGCTTCGATTCCGGCAACCGGTGCAAATGTTTCCCCACAATCAATTCCTTCTTCTTGATTGTAACCTCGAGCCACAAGTCTAGCCTTGTTTTTGACTACCACTCCACCCTCATCCAGTTTGTTTTTGAAAACCCATTTGGTGCCTATAACTCGGGTGGTCGAAGGTTGGTTGGTCGAGTCCGTACTTGGTTTCTTTCGAATTGATTGAGTTCCTCTTGCATGGCCTCTACCCATTCAGGTTCATTAAGGGCCTCTAGTGCATTTCGGGTTCAGTTAATGAGATGAATGCAAGTAAATGCACATAGGTTTTGAAGAGAGGAACGAGTTCTTACCCCACTCGTTGATATCGAAATTATATTTTCTAGTGGATGACTAGAAGTAAACTTGAATGCTTTACCAGCTTCTCGATTCACGAGATCCGTGGGCTGAACCGCATGATCTTCGAAGCTTGTTCGTTCGAGCGAGCTCTTGAGTTGTCTCATTCTGAGTCACTTCGTTCCGAGTGACCTCATTTTGAGCCGGTTGAGTCCGAGTCTTTGTGGGTTCATCTTCGTCATCATCTCTACCGAGCTTCAATTCCGAGTATGAAGACTCGCTTGGTTTTTCCTGTTCAAGCTCATCAAACACAATGTGGATACTCTCTTCCACTTTGTTAGTTCTCTTATTGAAAATACGATAAGCTTTGCTGTGAGAAGAGTAACCCGTAAAAATACCTTCATCCGACCGAGCATCAAACTTGGTCAGTGATCCTTACCATTGTTGTGAACGAAGCACTTACATCCAAATGGTCTGAAGTAGGAAATATTTGGTTTCTTCCCTTGTAGAGCTCATAAGGTGTTTTCTTAAGAATGGGTCTCGATGAGGCATCTATTCAGAGTATAGTTGGTCGTGTTGATCGCCTCTACCCGTAAATAGTAAGGCAAGTTGTGCTCAATCATCATCATCCTTGCTATTTCTTCAAGGGTTATGTTCTTTCTCTCTACTACTCCATTCTCGTTGAGGAGTTCTGGGTGCCGAGAAGTTGTGAGAGATTCCATTTTTGTCACAAAACTCGAGAATTCTCGAGTAGTCAAACTCCCTTCCATGGTCGGCTCAAATCCACCGGATCCGAGTCCGGGGCTCAACTTGGATTTTTCTCGCGAGCTTGCTGAACTCCTTGAAAGCTTCATTCTTATGCTTAAGAAAACACACCCGTGTAAATCGAGAATAATCATCAATAATAACGAATATGTAAGATTTACCTCTCGAGACTCTTAATAGGGATTTCGCCACATAAATCCATATGTAGTAGCTCAAGCACTTTGGATATGGAAACTGTCTTCAGAGATTTGAATGAAGATCTCGACTTGTTTCTCTCGGTGCATGCGTCACAAACTTTATCTTTCTCAAAGACACAGCTTAGGTAAACCCCTAACCGCACTATGAGATGCCGCTTTTTGATAGTATGCATGCTAATATGGCCTAATCTATGATGCCATGTCCATGAATCATCATGAAGAGATGCTTTTAAGCAAGATAAGTTCGACTTGGGTCGAGAGAGGAATGATATAAGTATTACCCGATCTCTTACCTAAAAGCTTGATCTCTTTGGTAGAGACATCGAAATGTAGCAATTGGTCCGAGTGAATCTTACCTCTCGACCTTTATCACATAGTTGAGAGATACCGAGCAGATTATACTTTAATCCTTTGACAAGGTAGACTCGGACTCGACCGGATTGCTTCCTTTTTCAATCTTGCCAGTCCCCACTATCTTGCCTTTGCTATCATCTCCAAATTTGACCTTTCCTCCTTTATGTTTTTCTAACTCGTAAAAGAGTCCCGCATCTCCCGACATATGGCGGGAACATCCACTATCAAGGTACCAAGTGTCTTTTGATCTTTTCCGAGTGACCCGCAAAATAGAAAGAATCTAACCCTTCTCACTTCCTCTAACTAACCCAAGAACATTCCTTACCGTGGTCCTTTTCTAAGGAAGGTGTTTCGAACCTAGATTTGAATGACTTTGGGTTTTGTCTCGATTCTCGATTCTTTCTCTCGGAGAACTAAGTCTCGCGTCTCTTTCTTTTTGAAAAGCTTTCCTTTTGAAATAGGAGAGAATGGTTTCCTTTGTAAACAGCTATGGGCTTAGTCCTCCCTCCATTTCTGTGAATGGGACCGTGCTCGACTTTCCGAACTTCACAGCTTCGGAATCCTTTTGAATAAATCCGAGTAGGAATTGGATTCCTCTTCTTTGTTGAAACCAAGACCTTCTTTTTGAAAAGAGACACATTGTGATCCTAAGAGCATGTTAAGGTTTTTCGACCATGAGTAATCTTTAAAACCAGATCTCGAGACTCAGTGAGCTTCCGCTTTAGCTCCTCATTTTCTTTCCCGAGTAACTCAAACTTAGTCTCATTAGATTGAGCACTAGTCTTGAGTTCTCTCGAATGAGAGTCTCAGCTTTTCTAATTCATTTTTTAAAGAAGTGCTCTCGAAGTAATTAACTCAAGTTATTCTTTGAATTGAGAAGAATCGAATTGGACTTTTCTTCTAAAGTAAAAATGTACTTAGCTAAATCGACTTTGGAGAATTTGAGGAAATAATCAATTACCTCTTGAGGATTAGTTTCCTCATTGTTCGAGTCTCGAGTCCGACTCTCCTTCGGCTTCGAGTCGAGATTGCCATAAGACACTTTGAGTCGTCCGAGTCATCGTTATCTTATGATAAGTCTTCATCGCTCCATGTTGCCATCATGGCCTTCTTCTTCTTCTCGTCCCTTTTTCTTTTCTGGACAGTCTTTGACTATGTAGTTTTTGCTGCCACACTCAAAACATCCGTAATTCTTAGATAAAGATAACTTTGAGGGTGAAGAGTACTTACCTTTTCTCGTCCCTCTTGTCTTTCTTGTAGAATTCTTCCTTTGGCCTTTTATCCCATCTTTTGTGCTTCATTATTCTCTTGAAGCCTCTTGCAATGAGTGCCATGGGATCGTCTTCCGAGTCGAGAAGCTCGGATTTGCTTCTTTGGATTCCGAGGCTTTCAAGTGCAATGTTCCTTTTGGTACGCCCTCAGCATCCTCCTCTTCTAGATGGATTTCGTGAGTGAGAAGCTTCCCGATGAGCTCGTCCGACTTTAAGAGTGAGAGGTTCCGAGCTTCCTCTATGGCGGTCACCTTGGGACCCCATCTTCTCTGGGTAGACTCCTGAGTATCTTTCTACACATTTCCTCGTGGGAAATCTTCTTTCCCAGTGATTTGAGATTGTTGGTAATCTCAAGTAAATCGAATGAACATCCGAGTGATGTTGTCTTCTCGGTTCCATCTTGAAAAGCTCATACTTGTGAAGATACTCGGCTTATCTTCGCTTGTCCGACCTGGCTAGTGCCTTCGTAAGTGCTGACAAGAGTGTCCCACACTTCTTTTGCTGAGTCACAGTGCAGACACTCTGGCTGTATTCTTCCGAGCTAATGGCGCACATCGAATGTTCATTGCCTCGAAGTTCTTCCCGAACTTCTCTGCTTCACCCGGAGTGAATTCAGCTTTTGTCTTTGGAATGATTCCGAATTCCTCTCGTCTTCATTGGAATGTAGTTTCTTTGTTGTATGATTTCCCATACATCTTCATCATGATCCATGAGGAAATATTCCATAAGTTTCTTCCAAGGCCCGAAGTTTGATCCTTTGAATTTTGGTGGTCTCGCTGAAAGATCTTCCTTCATCGAACTCTCCGTTGTTCCGAGCCATTTGATCTTTAGACCTTTGGATGGTTAGATCCTTTCGAAAGGCTCGCTCCGATACCAATCGAAGGTTTGCTCTGGGAGAGTCTCGTGTCACCCTAGAGGGGGTGAATAGGGTGATGGAAGTTTTTCGTGAAAATGTTAGCTCTTTTGCCAAAGAAGAGACAGAGACAAGTTCTAAGTCAATCAGCAGGGTTAGAAAAGTATGGACTTAGAAATGCTATCACGAATAAGTAAGCAAGTTAAGCGAGAGCAATAAAGCCGTCTCGAGTCTAGAATGAACTCGGAAACATAACACTTAGAGATTACGTGGAAACCTCGCTGGGCGTAAAACCACGGACCGTGCTAATCCAAGCACGAAGTCAAATCCACTATTTTGAGTCCGTAAAATACTTTGAACCGACTTAACCCGAGTTGCTCCCTTAGACAACTCTTTACAAGTTTTCCTAGACTCGTAAATTCTCTTATCCGATCTAGTACTTCCTAGCTGAGATAACCCTTACAGCTAGGGACAACTAAGCCGAGTTAACCTTTACAGACTTAGTCAAGGGACCTTACAGAGAAAGTAAGAAAGTGTTTGTAATCGAGTACAAGACCTTACAACTCGTAAAGTAATGAATTACGTAATAGGAGTTGTAAGTAGAAGATTGAGAATAAATACAATGACTTTGCTCAAGTACATGTATTAACAATAGGTTCGGCAATCTTCAAGTCTTGTGAGGTGGCTTCTATTTATAGATGACTAGGCAGAGTAGCCATTATCTTCATCTCGCCGACCGAGAGTCCTTTCGTGACCGCTGACGTAAGCTTTCGAGTCACTCGTAAAGTATTCGTTGTAATGTGAACGTTGGATAGCGGTTTAACTCTCTTGGAAGTCCCAAAACCACTCGGTGGTGTCTTGAAAGATAAGGTGGAAACCACCGTTAAGCTTGGCCTTTCGGTTTTCTGGATTTGGAAACAGTACAGCTCGACACAATCTTCCGGGACCGAAGCAGAGAAGGTGAAAAGCCATGTCTCGCCGGTGATTTGACGTTTTGAACCCTGGCTACTTTTGTAGTTTGAAAAGTGTATCCTCGTTTTAATAACCTACAAAAGTAAATCAATTTTGGTTCTCAAAGTATAAAATACTTTGGTCTAAGATTAGATAAAGATAATAAAATAATTACGATAATTAAGCAACCGATTATCCGAGTCGAAACGAAATGGAATTTTCTGAGTCTAATATCCATGTAACTCAAAATTCCATCGGAGTTAGTATGAGCAAAGAATCAAGTTAAGTAAAGAACATCGAGTGATATACCTTGATATAGACTAAGCATGAAACAGATCGGAGTACCGACTTCAACAAGATAGACCTTATAGTAAGGGAGTTAGATCCGAGCGGAATACCAGCCTATTCAACATGCAATAAATCTGAGTGATGAGGGACTCGTAACAAAGTATCGAGTTTCGAGTCACTCAAGGATAAGCACAAAATACATGAAGTGAAAGCTATATCACCGAGAGAGGATACCATGTTACTCGTAAAAGTTTCTAAGATACGGAGAATGCCTTGAAATCAAAACTCTATAAGTACGAGATTGTTATACCCGATTCCTTTTATGCAACTCGTAAAAGTATTGAGCAGATGTCTCGAGTCTTCATCAACGCCGGACAATATACCGAAAGGTAAATAATTTCATCATTTAATTTCACTTTCCTAACTTACTTTGAAATACACAAGTGTAGTCTTTTCGATCGTACCATCTTTTTGTCCATTACGTTGAAGTAGTTGTCATTCATTGTAGAAGGCTTGCAATGTTTTCGATTATGTCGATAAGCCACTCAGCAGAAGTGAGAAGGTGTGCATCCTAAACCTTTAAAGAGAAAGCCGTAAATTACTCGCCGACCTAGTGGTCCTAAAGGTCGCCCTCGTCTTATATCAAGAAAAGGAAGCAAGGCTATATGAAGACAGAAAGAGTGATATATACTGCGAGCTAGTAAGACATTTCGTTGTTTGCATGCTTTTTGTGGTTTTCCACATCATGATGTAGTTGGGAACTCTTGTGGACTGACCATGATCGTCATCGAATATAAAGGAGCATCTTTTGTTCGCGTTCTGCTGTGGCCCTTTTTGGAGGTCATTGCAAAATTGGTGTCCTGCTTTTGCTTATGTAAACTAATCGACATATCCATGTTATGAGTTGGTTATCATTTATGTGTTTCTCGTAACTTGGGGTATGCTTCAATTAATCGAATATGTTGTAACTAATCACCTTTTGTATAGGGGTCACCAAATATGTGGTAGAACACAACCGACTTAGGTTGTAGTAAGTTATCACTTGTTGTATAGGGGTCACCAAATATGTGGTGCAACACAAGTGAGTTAGGTTGTAGTAAGTAGTCACCTTTTGTATATGTCATGAAAGTAATTGCCGTTAATATGGATTCAATATTGAACACAATATTTAAAAACTTAGGTATAACTCTCTATCTCTCTATGATTTTAATTTCAAGTCATTCTAAGTGTTTAAGAGGCTTAACCATAAGTTTTCAATCTTGTTTGACCCATTTAGAAACCATCTATTGATTAGAACGTACTTAACTCGGATTTTTAACCAACTCGGACATAACTCGGAAAGATGGCATGAGTAAATAATTTCATAAACACTTCATATTCCGAGTACTAACTTAATGCTCTAACCGAAAATGAATTACTGCGTTAATTATCTTCTCTAAGTCAGGTTATTGAATGAAATTATTTACTTGATCAAGTTTGTGCATTCTGATTATTTAATTTTATTAACTTGATCATTTAAAGGATTGAAGCAAGATGGAATTTGAACCTATTGAATATTAGACTCGTAAAATTCTTTTCTCAAGCTGAAGATAATTAAGCACTTAATTATTATGAATTAATTATTATCTTTGCCTAATCTTGGACCAAAGTATTTTAATACTTTGAGTACCGCTTGATTTGGTTTTGCAGGTTGATTAAAGTATTTTAATCTTATTTTGAAAAGAAAAAGCAACCGGCTTCTAACCATTAAACACCAGCAGACATGTAAAAACACTTTTTCTAGACAAGGCTCGATACATCGTGTCGGGTTTGTTTGTTTCCAAATTCGATAAACATCAATTTTGGGTCTAATTGTTGTTTCCACCGCAAACTTCGAGTCACAACCGATGGGATAGACTACTTTTCGAGCCGAGGACCTAAGCACAACGGTTATCTTGCAATGGCTCCTTTTCCGAGTGACTTAGACTAGTCTGTTACAATGGATAATGAAGCTCACAAGTCCGGAACCAGTCTCAATGGATACTCGTCCTGCTAAGTATAAATAGAAGCCCTCGTACAAGACTTGAAGATTTGGACAAACACATTGCTAATCACTTACTCGAGTGCATACTCACTTAATCTTCTAGCTTCTACAACTCTAGTTCTTAAGTTCTTACTTTCGAGTTGTAAAGAGAATGTTTTGTAATCACTTCTACACTTTAAATTCTCTACTAAGTCCCTTGACCGAGCTGTAAGGGTTTACTCAGCTTAGTTGTTCCCTAGCTGTAAAGGTTGGCTCGGTTGGGAAGTACTAGATTAGATAAGGGAATTTCGGAGTCTAGGAAAAACTTGTAATTGAATTGTCTAAGGGAACAATTCTATAAAGGGTCGATCCTTGTATTTTGTGGATTTAAAATAGTGGATTTGACTTGGTGTTTGGATTAGCATTGTCTCGTGGTTTTATGCCCTAGGAGGGCTTCCACATAACTTTTGTGTTTTATCTATTTCTGAGTTCAATCTAGATTCGAATTACATTCTAATTCTTTATTGAGCGGAATACTTTGTTAATTCACAAAAATCTTCCATTACCCTATTCACCCCCGTCTAGGGTGACTTAACCTCTCCAAGAGCAAACCTTCAATTGGTATTAGAGCCTAGCCTTTCAAAAGGATCTCATAATCTAAAGGTTTAAAGGTCGGATGGCTCGGAACAATGGAGAGTTCGATGAAGAAAGATCGTTCACTGGACCATCCAAGTTCAAAGGTTTAAACTTTGCACACTCGGAAGAGGATGATGGAGTGCTTCATCCAGATCTGTGATGAGGATGTCCGGAACATTATCCAAAATGGGAACTACACTCCCACAAAGATGGAAGGAACAACACCTATACCCAAGGTGAAGTCCGATTTCACCACTCAAGAAAATGAGAAGTACAGGAATAACTTTAAAGCCATGAACACTCTAATGTGCGCAATCAATTCGTAAGAATACAACAGAGTGTCTATGTAAGACCCGTAATTTTGGGGTTAGGTGGTCTTACGAGCTAGAGCTAATTATTTAGCCTTGGTTAAATAGAGTAGGTCGAGAGACCAAGTTATACGCGGTTAGATACTCGTAAAATTATTTGAGCGAATTATTATTAGTTCGCGTAACTCTTATTGGTGAAGCGTATTAATTCGGTTTTCGAGTTTTCGCCGGACTAGCTACGTATTAATCGGAGACCGCGTATGTTACGTATGTGGGTTTAATTACATTGAGGATGAAAAAAAGGGAAAGGAGAAGGGGATTAGTGTGGGGAAGCGAGTCGTGGCGGCGCTGATGGAAACCACCGAAAAGAAATAAGGGGGCGGGAAAACGAACAAAAGCAACGAACGGGAGAGAGAGAGAGAGACCGAGCGAGGGAGACGGAGAGAGTGGGAGAGGGCGAGCGAGAGCAGGGGAAGCGATCGGAGGCCGTGGGCTCCACGGCTAGTGGAGGCGAGACGGCAAGCGAGCGCGGGAACGGCCAAGGCCCAAAGAAGGACGAAACCGAGGCCGAGAAAGGGACACGAATGCGAGGGCGAGAGAGGGAGGCAGCCGGTGGGCGCGAGAACCGTGGCCGACGACGGCGTCGAGCGTGGAGGACGACTACGAAACCACGACCGGCGCGCAAAACAACACCAGCCGGCGGGCAAGGGCGAACGACGAGCAAGGGACTGCGACGAAAGCTTTGAAAAGAAGGTCTTGGTTACAATGCTCGAAGAGAAAGATAACTCCTATAACAATCTTTTCAAAACCGACTCCAAAATTGTTAAGTTCAGGAAGGCTGAGCATGGTTCCATTCATTCACAGAGAAAAGGGGCTGAGCCTAGTGCTAGTTTTCATGAGAAAGCCTTCTCAACCTGTTTACAAAAAGAAGGTTTTCAAAGAAAATAGACTCGGAGTCAATTCTCTAAAAAGAAGACTCAAAATCGGACCAAACCGAAAATTATTCAAATCAGGTTACCAAAAGTGCTCTTCCTCAAAAAGGACCACGGTTAAAACTGTACTCGGGTTTGTAAGAGGAAGTGAGAAGGGTTAGTTTGTTTTTGTTTTGTAGGTCACTCGAAACAAAAGGGTTAGTGGTACTTAGACAGTGGTTGCTCATGCCACATGTCCGGAGACTCAAGACTCTTCTCGGAATTAGAAGAAATGAAAGAAGGAAAAGTCACATTTGGAGATAACAACAGAGGCAAGATAGTTGGAATTGGAAGAATTGGTCAACGAGACAATTCAGTCAGTCCAGCTCTTCCTTGTCAAAGGGCTTAAGTACAATCTTCCGAGCATCTCATAGTTATGTGACAAAGGTCAAGATGTAAAATTCACTCAAACCAACTCGCTTCATTTCTAAAGTCACCAAAGAATCAAAGCTCTCGAGTCCGTGGTTAGGTAACACTTTCACCATTCCTTTTTCGATTCTAGTTAAGATTTATCATGTTTAAAAGCATTTTTAAATGATGATTGATGGACATGACATCGTAGACTAGGTTATATGAGCATGCATACCATTAAGAAGCTTTCATCTCATGGATTAGTTTAGGGTTACCTAACTGTGCATTTAAGAAAGATAAAATCTATGAGGCATGCACAAAAGGAAAGCAAGTAAGATCATTATTTAATCCACTCAAGACAAGTATCTATATCCAAAGTGCTTGAATTGATTCATATGTATTTGTGTGGTAAAATGTCCGTGAAAAGCTTAGGAGGTAAATCATACGTGCTAGTTATTATTGATGATTACTCACGATTTACCTAGGTTTGTTTTCTAAAAACAAGAATAAAGCATTCAAAGAGTTTACTAAGATCTCGTAGGAAAATTCAAGTGGAGTTTGAGACTCGGATAAGGAGAATTCGAACCGACCATGGAAGGGAGTTCAATTACTCGGAATTTGCACACTTTTGTGACAAGAATGACATCTCCCATAACTTCTCAGCACCAAGAACTCCTAAAAAATGGAGTAGTGGAGAGGAAGAACGAGAACACTTGAAGAAATATGAAGGATAATGATGATTGAAAATAATCTACCTCACTATTTTTGGGTCGAGGCGAGTCAACACAACAAATTACACACCGACCGGATGCCTCATCGGACCCATTCGAAGAAGACACCCTATGAGCTATACAAGGGTGAAGACTCGGACACTCGCTCTATATCTTTCCGAGTCATGCAAAAGGAATCGAGTATAACGATGTCATTCATATAGAGTTTTGATTCCAAGGCATTCTCTGTGTCTTAGAAACTTACTTGAGTTAAATAAGTATCTTCTCTATGCGATTCGGTCTTCACATATCTCTTTCATCGCTTTCGCTTAGCGACTCGTAAAATCGGTTCTTTATTCCGAGTCCACTCTCACTCGATTAATCGCATTTTGAATATACCAGTATTCCGCTGTTTCTCACTCGGAATCCGACTTGTGGTTATTTACTCTATTGTTTGCATAGTCAGCATTCATAGTTCATTTCATGCTTAGTCTATATCAAGTTCTTTCCCACTCGATATTCGCTATAGAACGTGTTTCTTTACTTAAGACTAAGTCATATGGAATTCCGAGTATCATGGATATTAGACTCGAAAATTCCATTTCTTTTCCGACTCGGATAATCAATTGCGTAATTTTTCAAAATTATTTTGTTATCTCGTGTCTAACCTTGGACCAAAGTATTTTATACTTTGAGAACCGAAGGTGTTTTACTTTTGTAGGTTATTCAATCGAGGATATCTTTGCAAACTACAAAAGTAGCCGACTTCGTAACGTCAAATCACCAAGCAGATATGGCTTTTCACCTTCCCCGCTTTAGTCTCGTAAGATTGTGTCGAAGCCGTCCGCTTCCATATCCGGAAAACCGGAACGCTAAGCTTAACGGTGGGTCTCACCACATTTATCAAGACACAACCGATGGTTTTGGGACTTCCAAGAGAGTTAAACCGTTGTCCAACGTCCATATTTCAACGGATACTTTCGAGTGACTCGTAAAGCCTTTCACAACGGTCACAGAGGACTCGCGGTCAGCAGATGAAGATAACGGCCACTCGCCCGGTCTTCTATAAAAGGAAGCCACTTCACAAGACTTGAAGGTTGCCGAAATACATTGTCAATACACTTACTTGATCAAAGTTATTGTATTTACTTTCAATCTTCAACTTACAACTCCCACTCAGCAATTCATTACTTTCGAGTTGTAAGGTCTTGTACTTAGTTACGTACTCTTCTTACATTCTTTGTGAGGTCCCTTGACTAAGCCGTAAAGGTTAATTCAGCTTAGTTGTCCCTAGCTGTAAGGGTTATCTCAGCTAGGAAGTACTAGATCGGATAAGGTAACTTCGAGTCTAGGAAAACTTGTATAGAGTTGTCCAAGGGAGCAACTCGGGTTCGACCAGTTCACGGTATTTTGTGGACTCAAAATAGTGTATTTGACTTCGTGTCCGGATTGACACGGGCCGTGGTTTTCTGCCCCGGGAGGGTTTCCACGTAAAATCTCTGTGTTCTCTTTCCGAGTTCATTCTAGACTCGACATGACCTCGCTGTATCTGTTTACTCGATTCATTGCATTCGAGTCCAATATTTTCCGACCCCGTGCTTAGACTCGGAATCTGTCTTTGCCTCTTCTCTCGTCAAAAGTGTGTGTTCTTGTAAAGAATTTTCCATCACCCTATTCACCCCCTCTAGGGTGACTCGGACTCTCCCCGAGCAAACCTTCAAAGGGGATAAAGCTCAACATTTCCTACTTCAAACCATTCGGATGTAAATACTACGTGCATGATAATAGTAAGGCACATTTGACTAAGTTTGATGCACGGTCGGATGAAGGTATATTTCTGGGTATTCATCTCATAGTAAAGCTTATACAATTTTTAACAAGAGAACTAACAAAGTCGAAAAAGTATCCACGTTGTCTTTGATGAGATTGATCATGGTGGGACAAGTGAATCCATTTTCTCGGATCTCAAGCTCAATAGAGATGAAGATGATATAGATGAAGCGGAGCTCGGAATGAATAAAAACAAAGGAACTAAGGCAACTCGGAATGAGCCAACTCAGGATAAACCAACTCGGAATGAGCCAGTTCAAGAAACAACTCGGACTATCGAAGATCAAGTTAAAGATGTTCAATAAGCTGAAACAACTGAAGAACAAATCATTCAACTAACAAACCTGGTAAATAAGAAAGCAGATAAAGCCTTCAAAGATGTAGCCGAGTCACCCACCCGAGAATATGCTTTCCGATATCAACGAAGTGGGGTAATAACTCATTCGTCTTTGTAAAATCTATGTTCATTTTTAGTATTCATTTCATTAATTAAACCTAAAAATGTACTAGAAACCCTAACTTGAATGGGTAGAGGCCATGTAAAAAGAATTAACTCAATTTGAAAGAAATCATGTTTGGACTCCGACTAAACGACCTTCGACTACCCAGTTATAGGAACCAAATGGTTTTCAAGAACAAACTAGATGAGTGAGTTTGGTAGTCATAAATAAGGCCAAATTAGTTGCTTAGGGATATAACCAAGAAGAGGGACTTGATTGTGGGGAAACCTTTGCACCTGTTGCTAGGATTGAGGCAATCGGAATTCTCTTAGCATTTGCATCTAGCATGAACATTAAGCTTTATCAAATGGATTTTAAGTGTGCATTTCTCAATGTCTTTATTCAAGAAGAAGTTTATGTCGAGCAACCCCTGGATTTGAAAACTCTCAATTTCCAAATCATTTTTTTCAAACTGCAAAAAGCTTTGTATGGTCTCGAAACAAGCTCTTAAAGCTTGGTATGAAAGACTAAGTAGTTTCTTGGTTGAAAATGAATTCAAGAAATGTCTCATTGACAAAACTCTTTGTACAAAAACCAAGGGGAATGATTTTCTTATCATTCGGATCTATGTTGATGAGATTATATTTGGAGCTACTAATGAAACTCTATGCCAAGAGTTTTCCGAGTTGATAAGACAGGAGTTCCAAATGAGTATGATGGGAGAACTCAATTTCTTCCTTGGACTGCAAATCAAGGAAGAGAAGGACGGCATCTATGTTTATCAATGAAAATAGACCAAGGAATTATCGAAGAAGTACAAGATACAAGATATGAAGCATGCAGCAACACCAATGTGTAGCGAGACTAAACTGGACTCGGATGAGAAAGGTAAATCATTAGATGAGAAACTCTATAGAGGTATGATTGGATCTCTACATTATCTCGACATCTAGTAGCACTACTACGGGTACCATTTTTAACTACGATTAAAAATGACATTTAAGAACCAGTTAACAGGCGTTGTGTATGTGGGCATCATTGTATATGCCACCTTTGACTACGGTTTTGAATCGTAGTTATAGGTCCTCGTACGACGACTGTTCAGATGGAAAAACCATAATAAAAGGCTTATCTATGATGATGATTCCTTTTTCTAAACCGTCGTCATAGGAAATCATCTTAGTGACAGAGTACCCAACCGTCGTCATAGATAAGCCTTTTACTATGGATTTGCATTAAGAACCGTAGTAATAAGTCCGATTTTTTAAAAATAATTTTTAAAGTGTTTTCTTGCCCTCCGTACAGTACAAAAAAATTATATACAAACACATATACAAACCACATCCAATACACTCTTAACCAGAATATATACAAAACAACATACTCATCACATTTTATATATATGCTACAAGTCACCGTAAAAAATATAAAAAGTATAGTATATATACATATAACTTTATGACTACTAAAATCGCAAACTTGACCAATCAAATAATGAAGAAAACTGTAAATATATACCTATTTTTTATACAGTTAAATATAAACTGTGCCCAACCTTATTTTAACTCATTGAGCAATTCATCTCTATAGGGAGTGGGTGGCTTCTTTCCTAGGTAATAGCATAACCAATGCTCGTCAAAGACATATTAATCATCCCAAGTTCATTCCTAATAAAGCAAAACCGATCCTCACTAAGTGGCTTAGTAAAGATATCGGATAGTTGAATTTTCGTAGGAATGAATTCAAGTTCAATATCACCTTTCTCAGAATGGTCTCTTAGAAAATGATACCCTACCTCAATATGCTTTACCTTTGAGTGCTGAACTGGATTCTTAGTGATTGCACTTTGATTGTCACACTTGATTGAAATTGATTTGAATGAAAGTCTAAGATCTCTCAAGTGTTGTTTGATCCATATAATCCGACACAAGCATGCTCCAGCTTCAATGTACTCAGCTTCAGCAGTTGATAGAGCTACTGAGTTACGCTTCTTTGAGTGCCAAGATATAAGGGATTGACCCGAAATTGGCATGCTCCTGAGGTGCTCTTTTTATCAACCTTGTATCCAAGCATAGTCGGCATTTGAGTATCCAGTGAGAGTCGGTTCCGAGTCTCTTAAGAACCATAGACCTAGATTCCGAGTCCCTGCAAGATATCTAAGGATTCTCTTCACTCGCTGTGAGATGTGATTCTTTTGGATTAGCTTGAAATCTTACACATAGACGTACACTAAGCATTATGTCCGGCCTACTAGAAGTAAGATATAGCAGAGATCCAATCATACCTTGATAGAGCTTCGATCTACTGCTTTACCTTTTTCGTTTGAGTCCAGCTTTATGTTGCTACTCATTGGTGTTGCTGCATGTTTTGCATCTTGAAGTTTGTACTTCTTCAAGCAACTCCTTGGTATACTTAGATTGATGGACATACATGCCATCTTTGTCTTACTTGATTTGTAGATCGAGGACTCGGACTTTGTATGTATAACATTCTAAGTGCTATCAAGGAATCGGTATAAACTTCATCTTTTGTAAGTTTTGATTACAAGTCATTCTAAGTGCAATAGAAACTTTTCCGAGTGGTATAGTAACCTTTTCCGAGTGTTACAAAAACTATTACATATGTTTTCATTTGATTCCGACCGACTCGTAAAGCATACTCTTGCTCATCATTTCAGATTTGTAGTTCCGAGTCACTCGGACAACACTCATATTTATCGCATGTTTAAACATTCGCTCTAACTCGTTTAAACTCGAGTCCGACTTGATATTCTAAGTTCAAGTGAATTATGATGTTAATTAATCTCTTTAAGTCAGCCTTGTTTTGTTTGAACTATATCTATCTAGATCAAGTATTCTTACTCGATATTCATTATCTAAGTTGATCTCCCTCTAGACTCGACTCGGATGGAATTTGAGTATAATGGAAATTAGACTTAGAAAATTCCATTCTTCCAGGACTTAGACAATTATGCACTTAATAATCTTAATTAAATTATTATCTCGTGTCTAATCTTGGACCAAAGTATTTTTCTATTTTGAGAACCAAAATTGATTTACTTTTATAGGTTATCTAAACGAGGTTATCCTATTTTTGAATTACAAAAGTAACCATCTTCAAGCCGTCAATCACCAGCCAGACAAGGCTTTTCTACTTCGACCAAGGCCCGCGACATCGTGTCGTGGTTGTCTATTTTCAAAACTGGAAATCCTCAACGCTAAGCTCAACAAGTGGTTTCCACCTTACTTTTCGGACACCACCAAGTGGATTGGGACATCCTAAGGAGTCAAGAGCCGTTGCACAACGATCACATCTCAACGGATCTTTTCGACCCACTCGGAAGAATCGTTACAACGGTCACATAGGACTTTTAATTAGAAGCTAGTCACAACGGCTAATCTGCTTGGTTATCTATAAATAGAAGCCAACTTTCAAGACTTGAAGATTGCTGAAATCATTTGTCAATACACATACTTGAGCAAAAGACTTTGTATTCATACTCAATCTTCTACTTACAACTTCAATTTCGTACTTAACATCTTTCCGAGTTGTAAGGTCTTGTAATCAGTTACAAATTCTCTTTCTTACTTTCGAGTAAGGTCCCTTGACTAAGTTGTAAGGGTTATCTCAGCTTAGTTGTCCTTAACTGTAAAGTTTACCTCGGTTAGGAAGTACTAGATCGGATAAGGGAACTTATGAGTCTAGGAAAACATTGTAAGGAATTGTCTAAGGGAGCAATTCTGGTGAAGTCTTTCTACCGTATTTTGTGGATTCAAAATAGTGGATTTGACTTGGTGCCTGGATTAGCACTGGCCGTGGTTTTCTCGCCTCAGGAGGGTTTCCACGTAAAATCTGAGTTCATACTTTTCCGAGTCCAATCTAGACTCGGACAGTCTTAAAGTTTGTTTTAAAACTTTAATCTTCCATTTATTATTCAAATTTCCTTATGACCCTATTCACCCCCTCTAAGGTGACTAAGTCTCTCAAAGAGCAAACCTTCATAGACCAAGGAAGAAATTGAGTTCTCCCATCATGCTCATTTGGAATTCCTATCTTATTAACTCAGAAAAATCTCGATAGAGATTTTCATTAGTAGCTCCAAAAATTATGTCATCTACATAGATCCGAGCGATAAGAAAGTCTTTACCCTTGGTTTTTATGAAAAGAGTTTTGTTAATCTGACCTCTTTTAAAATCATTTTCAACCATGAAACGGCTTAGTCTTTCATACCAAGCTATGGGAGCTTGTTTAATACCATAAAGACCTTTTTGCAATTTGAAAACATGATTTGGAAATTCCGAGTTTTCAAATCCAGGGGTTGGTCAACATAGACTTCCTCTTGAATGAAACCATTAAGAAAAGCATATTTAACATCCATTTGATATAATTTGATATTCATGCTTGATGCAAATGCCAATAGGATTCTAATTGCTTCAATCCTAGCCACCGGTGCAAAGGTTTCCCCACAATCAATTCCTTCTTCTTGATTGTAACCTTGAGCCACAAGTCTAGCCTTATTTCTTACTACCAACCGACCTTCATCCAGCTTTGTTCTTGAAAACCCATTTGATTCCTATGATTAGGTGGTCGAAGGTTGCTTAGTCGAGTGCGGACTTGGTTTCTTTCAAATTGATTAGGTTCCTCTTGCATGGCCTCTACCTATTCAGGTTCATTTAGGACCTCTAGTGTAATACCCTGAATTTTAAAGAAAAGCAATTGAAAAGCATAGAATTATTGAATATTATTCCCGCAACTAGGGGGTTGAGTGACTGATTTTATTTACGGCCGGACATATTACGTTAGAATCCCTTTGGAGGCTGGTGTCGTATTAATTAAATTAAGGAAACCGCCTCCCTTTTGTGTGCTCGAACCTTTACACGGTTAGGAATTGTCGTGGCCGACGTATTAAAAATAAGTTAAGACACAGAGGCATAAGGGGACGAAGAAAGGCAGAGGCGTGGATTTGTTTTATGTAGAAAAGATTACTTTGGTCATGAAAAGATAAATGAGGTTTAATGAAGAGGTGGGTTTTGCTTTAAGTGGAGAAATGAGATAGAAATTAATTTGGGGTCCAATTAGGATCATTAACTCGACCCAATTAGGCGGTGGAAAAAAAAAGAGGAAAGGAAAGAGGACTCGGGGTGCCCGAGCAGCAGAGAAGGAAGGAGCGGGTGAAACAGAGAGAGAGAGAGAGAGAGCGAGCCGGAGCGAGGGCGGTGGGCCGCCCGAACGGCGAGCGGTCGGTGGGCAAAGGTCGAGTAAGGGCTCGGGAAGGTGAATGAAAGAGAAACGGAGCAAAAGAGGGCCAGGCGAGAGGAACCGAGAGGGAGAGAAGGTGAACGGTGCGAGGGCCAAGGAGGCCGAGCGGAGCCGGCGACGATCACGGACCCGGAAAACGACTGGTCGGCGACACGAGCAAGCGGCGAGCGGGGAAGAAAGCGAGAGACCGGGACAGAGCGAGGGCGAAGGAAGGGCCCGGCGTGGGCAGGCGCGAGAGATTCCAAGAGGCCGGAAATCGGGAAAGGTAGTGGCAAAAACGCGTGAGGGCCTGGACCGAGGGGCGGTAGGAAACCGGAACTGTAAGCGAGAGGAAGCGAGAGTTCCTCGAAACCAAACCCAACCGAACACAGAGCGGAGACAAGCAAGCAATTCGATCAATTCCAAACTCGAGAATCCGAGGTGGGTGGTCTTATACTCTAAACTATTAGTAATTTCGAACCTAAATGGATTTATTATGAATGTTGAATGTGTACTCGTGATTATTGAATTTGTTGTGAATTTCGAGTATCTCAGTATTGCGGAACGTACCTAGTCGTTGTGTAAGAGTGAAATAAGAGCTTAGAATGGATCTAGAGAATTGAGAGGGCTGAATCGTGAAATGAAAGGAGTTACTTGGGTTAAATAGTAGAATTAAATTGGGAATTTCAAAAGGATTTAATAGTTACTTAAGGTTGAATTGGAACATGCCGATTCTCGAAGAGGTTAGATTACATAGGTCAAATGAGTAATATTGAAGTTTCGGTTAGCTATTAAGGATGAAGAGTTGGGACATTATTATGAATTATGAGTTAATTAAGTCTTAGAGATTCTTGAACCTGCGGTATTAAAGAGCTAATTACGAACATTGGGGAATGGTAGGTCGAAGTATAAAGAGAAGTATGAATTCGTATTGAGTGATGCGCAATTGGGATATATAAGTGAGAAATGGGTGATTGTGAGATTAATTACGTTCGAAGTATATTTAAATCCTCGAGGTTGGACCGAGCGTGAAGATAAGCGAAGGTAACGGAAACCGAATAATGGAAAAGTGATTAAGAGTTACATAACTAAGGACTGGTAACGAGTAAGAGTTAAGTAATGAGTTAGAGACATACAACGGGAATTTGAGGCGGGGAATGGTAAGGTTAAGTTGAGGAATTGGAGTAAAGACAGGGAGTTGAGGAAAGTTGAGACGTGAGCAAACAAAGTGGATTCACAGGGTAGAGACATAAAGTGAGGAATGGAGGTGAAGAGAATGAATTCGACGAATTGAACGTAACTTAAGTGATATGTACCTATGGTTATTGTGGCTCGTAAAGTGGAGATAATCGTATTCAATTGATGAATTGAGAAAGGCATAGTTGGAAAAGAGTTGGGAATGATTGCTTGCATTGAATGGTGATTATTCGTGCTATGTGAATGTGATTGCTTTACGTGATACTCAAAAAATAGTTTCGAAGGGAGTTTTGTATTTTACGTGAATGATTCCTGAATGCAATTTCTTGAGAATTGCCTTTCGAACGTGATTATGTTTTAAAGAAGCAAGACTTGCTTGAGAAAATGAATCAGATTTGAGAAAGTGAATTTATAAGGGTGACACGTGGTGTCATGCCTTCTTTGATACTAAATCGATTGAGAAAGTTGTAAAGTGAATGTGATGAATGAGTATGTGCAAAGAGTTTTGAATCAACATGCTACGGATTGTTTAGTATACCGAAGGGTTCGAACCGGGGACGCCCGACTAGAAATTTCGAGGGATGGGTTCTAACAGGGTCCCGCAGAGGCGGGATGCCCGCTCCGAGACTTCCTAGAAGATAGGTCCCGGAGCCTTTTTGTCGGGGTCGCGCCCGAGATGAAAGAAGTGCTAGTTTGAATCCTCGGAAGGCCCGGAAAAGTTGATTCAACCCGAAAAGAATTGTTCATGAATGTGAATCTGTGCTTTTAAGTGATTAAAGAGTCATGATCTTTTCATTGCAAGAGATTTCAGTGAAAAGTGAAGGTTTGCCCGGGAGAGTCTAAGTCACCCTAGAGGGTGGGGGGTGAATAGGGTGATGGAGGATTTTCGTAGAAATTTACACTCTTTTACCAAAGAAGATACTCGAAATAATTTCTAAGTCAAAAGCGGAGTCTGAAAAGTATGGACTCGTAAATACCGACAAGATTAAAGAGGCGGATCGAGCACAGGATTTGAAACAGATCCGAGTCTAGAATGAACTCAAAAAGTAAACGCTTAGAGATTACGTGGAAACCCTCCTGGGCGTAAAACCACGAACCGTGCTAATCCAAGCACGAAGTCAAATCCACTATTTTGAGTCCACAAAATACCGTGAACCGATTGAACCTGAGTTGCTCCCTTAGACATCTCTTTACAAGTTTTCCTAGACTCGAAATTCCCTTATCCGATCTAGTACTTCCTAGCTGAGATAACCCTTACAGCTAGGGACAACTAAGCTGAGTTAACCCTTACAGACTTAGTTAAGGGACCTTACAGAGAAAGTAAGAAAGTGTTTGTAACTAAGTACAAGACCTTACAACTCAAAAAGTAATGAATTACAGAGTGGGAGTTGTAAGTAGAAGATTGAGAATAAATACAATGACTTTGCTCAAGTTCGTGTATTAACAATAGGTTCGGCCAATCTTCAAGTCTTGTGAGTTGGCTTCTATATATAGATGACTAGGCAGAGTAGCCGTTATCTCCATCTCGCTAACCGAGAGTCCTTAGTGACCGTTGATAAGGGCTTTCGAGTCACTCGTAAAGTATCCGTTGTGAAATGAACGTTGGACAACGGTTTAACTCTTTTGGAAGTCCCAAAACCACCGGCAGTGTCTCGAAGGATAGGGTGGAAACCACCGTTAAGCTTGGCGGTCCAGCTTTTCCGGATTTGGAAACAGACAGCCCTAACACAATCTTCCGGGACTCGGAGCAGAGAAGGTGAAAAGCCACGTCTCGCTGGTGATTTGACGTTTTGAAGCCGGTTACTTTTGTAGTTTGAAAAAGTGTATCCTCGTTTGAATAACCTACAAAAGTAAATCAATTTTCGTTCTCAAAGTATAAAATACTTTGGTCTAAGATTAGACACGAGATAATAAAATAATTACTATGATTAACCAACTAATTATCCGAGTCGAAAAGAAATGGAATATTCCGAGTCTAATATTCATACAACTCAAAATTTCATCCGACTTAGTCTAAGCGAAGAATCAAGTTATATAAAGAATATCGAGTGAAGTAACTTGATAACGACTAAGCATAAATTAGACTGTAAGCATTGACTTCAACATGATAGATCTTATAGCAAGAAGTCGGATCCGAGTCTATACAACATGCAATATATCTAAGTGATGAGGGACTCGGAGCTGAGTGAGATACGTATATCGGCTTTCCGAGTCACCTAAAGATAAGCAGGGAATACATAAATTAAATGCTATATCACTTAGAGAAGATACCAATTCACTTAGAAAAGTTTCTAAGGTACAGGGAATGCCTTGGAATCAAAACTCTATACAAGAGAGGTTCTTATACCTGATTCCTTCAATACAACTCGAAATGCGTTGAGCCATTGTCCGAGTCTTCAATCTCCCCTTTTTGATGAAAGGTATTCCATACTTAGACAGAAACTTTGTTAGTGAAAAAGAGTCGCTTTTGGATAATAGCGCATATAGTCGGATGAGTAAAGCAGGCTTAATGTATCGAGCATAAAATAAAATATGCTTAACAATGAAATAATGTTAACTCGTATATGGTTGCTTGTGAACATAAAAAGCATGATTTCATTAAAAAATTAAAGAGAATACACAAAAGAAGAGGGAAGGTCCCCCTAAACAAGAGAACACATTTTTCGACTCTATTTCTCCCCCTTGCCTTTCAAAGAAAAACAACAACAAAAAAATGGGAAGAAAAGAGCAATAGGATGGATGTCCGGACAAAAGAAAGAAGTAGAAATCTCTCGAAAGAAGAAAAATCTGGTAGACTTTAGAATTGTGACACAATGCATGGCGCCTATGAGGGAGAGGGGATGCTTGAGTGGAAGCGGAGGGATTGGAGGTACGCCAAGCACTGGTAGGATCTTGACGATGTGCTTGAGCGCGACGGAGGGAGAACCAGGATGGCCTTCAAGGGCTCGGCTCCGAGTGACTCGACCCGTAACGAGTGGATCTAGGGGTTCCTCCTCGTGGACCTTAGGAGCTGGAGGGGCTGCCCTGTCCGACCCGCCGGTGCAGCCTAGGTCATCCGACCCACCTAGCATCGCTGTCCGAGCCGAGTACTCGCTATTTGAGCTTGTGGAGCGATCGACCCTCGCCAGTTCCCACTGCTTCTTCCTTGTGTTCCGCCCTTGCCCGGATGGAGCTGCCTCGCCTACGAGCTCCTCGCCGTCTGCTGCTTCTTCGTCTGCAGCTTCTTCGTCTGCAGCCTTCTTCTTCTTCTTCCCCACTGTCCCGAGGAGGTCGGACCGGGCTTGAAGACGCTTCGGACGCGTCCGAGTCACCATGGTCCCGAGCCGCCTTGGACCTTCTCTCTCGAGGAGCTCGACCAGCTCCTTCGCTCCTTCACCAGTTCCCTCATCTCAAGAACCAGATTCTCGCTGCTCTCGGATTTGGGATTGGCCGGTCTTTTGGTTGATGGTAAAATTTTGAAGGACAAGTTTGAAAGACCGGAGCATGTCCTTGAAATCGGAGGACACGGAGCTGATTTTGTCCATAAAAACGAAGGACAAAATAGCAGAGAGAGATTTTGAGGCACCTAAGGTGGAGGCACCAACAAGTGGAGCAGGGAGAGAGAGAGGGGTTTCTTTCCGAGTCCGAGGCGGAGGAGGAGGCCTCGGCTCCGAGTTGTGCACCCGGACACTAAGTTTAGTTTCCTGGTATCCGTACCCCGGAGTTCCTTTTGCCGACAACAACTGCAGCCTCGGATACGGCGTTTGGGTCTAAGGGGAGAGGAACTTGGAATTGTTTGAAGACAAGGGTGAGAAGAGCACCGAAGGGAAGAGAGGTGTTCTTCTTAGTTTCGAGTTGAGCTGGCACAGCTGCCATCCGCTCAATTATTGAGGGGAAGAGGTCTACTTCGTAACCCTCAAGAATGTCAAAAACGACTTTTAAATGCTCGGAGTTGGTGTTCTCCTTGCTAGAATGCTGAGAGAAAAAGGTTCTCATCAGCAGAAAGCACGAAGGTGTGCTTCGACTTCAATCGAGTCGCTGAAAAGTTTTTCCATGACTCAGGAAACTCTTTAGCGTATTTTTCAAAGAAGTCGTCGGCGACTTCGATGAAAGGAATGGGGTTGCTGTTCAAGAAAAGAGAGGAAACATTGAACAGGCGGTGGAGGAGAGAGGTGTTTATTCGAACAGTAATGTTCCGAACCCCGGAGGTTAGAACATTTTCGGAGGAGGTAAGGTGAGTGTAGAACTCGAAACGAGTTCGGGATAGATGAACTCGCCGAAGCAAAGAAAGTTGTATGCTCCGGTGGTTTGTATGTGAGTCAACCAAGAAAATTTGGTTGTAGGAAAGAACTTGTCGTCCAAGCACGAGATGCTTTGGTTGACAATGGGTTTGGAGGGGGTTGAGCTTTACGGATTTTTGGTGCGAGGCTTTTTGGAGGAGGAGAAGACATGAAAGTCGGGATGGTTACCTCTCTTAGGCATTTTGAGAAGAGGAAGGAAAGATGAAACTTTTGAAGAAAGGAAGAAGAAAGAGATGAGAGCAAGTCAAACTTACTTGAGATGGCCTCTGTCGATGCTTGAAGAAGTTCAACGATCACTTGTTTATGTAGAAATCTTCTGCGAAAAGTTTTGTTTGAGAGAGATAGAAATGTAGACTATCGAGACGAAGATGAATAAGCGCTATTTATAGAAAAATTACACGCCCGTCAACTATCCGTTAAGTATAACTCCGTTCGACTCGGCTTGTCCATCGGTCATCGTAGACCGGTGTGACAGTTCTCTTCTCAACGGTTAAGATTTCAGCGAGTTAGAGATCCACGGCTATCGTCTAATCACAGCGCTCGAGAGAGAGAGAAAAAGATTTTGAAAATATATTCTGAAACTCTCCACTATTCTAGAGATAGTTTCGAAAGTTTGAAGTCCAAGTTTTCTCTACGTCCGAGTGTGACTCGGATTGATTTACGAGTGACTCGAAACAAGAAATAACTACTAATCCGAGTATCACCGAATCAACCGAGCTAATGGTTATTAATAATTTGAAAGCACATAACACGAGAATCATGCAATAAAAAAATCACACGATTATGCATTTAACATACTAAGCTCATTCCGAATAAAACAAAATTGATCTTCACTAAGAGGCTTAGTAAAGATATCAGCTAATTGAAGATTAGTAGGAATGAACTCAAGTTCAATATCACCTTTCTCGGAATGATCGCGTAAGAAGTGATATCTGACCTTGATATGCTTTGTCTTCGAGTGCTTGGATCTGGATTCTTGGTGATGCTAATTGCACTCGATTGTCACACTTGATTGGGACGAATTTGAAAGATAGTCCAAGATCTCCCAAATGTTGTTTTATCCATAGAATCGAGCGCAACATGCTTCAGCTGCAATATACTCAGCTTCAGCAGTTGATAGAGCTACTGAGTTCCGCTTCTTTGAGTGCCAAGATATTAGGGATTGACCTAGAAATTGACAAGATGTGCTCTTTCTATCAACTTTATATCCAGCGTAGTCCGCATCCGAGTATCCAGGTGAGGCTCGGTTACGAGTCCCTGGAATACCATAGACCTTAAGTTCCGAGTACTTGCAAGATATCTAAATATTCTCTTCACCGCAGTGAGATGTGATTCTTTTGGATTAGCTTGAAATCTTGCGCATAAACAAACACTGAACATTATATCGAGCCGGTTGGAAGTAAGATATAGCAAAGATCCAATCATACCTCAATAGAGTTTTTGATCTATTGCTTTACCTTTCTCGTCCGAGTCAAGCTTTACACTGCTGCTCATGGGTGTAGATGCATGCTTTGCATCTTGAAGTTTGTATTTCTTCAGCAATTCCTTAGTATACTTGGATTGATGGACGTAAATCCCATCTTTGTCTTGTTTGATTTGTAAACCAAGGAAGAAATTGAGTTCTCCCATCATACTCATTTGGAATTCCCGACTCATCAACTCGGAAAATTCTCGGCACGAGATATTCATTAGTAGCACCAAAGATAATATCATTAACATAGATTTGAACAATAAGGAAATCTTTCCCCTTGGTCTTTATGAAAAGAGTCTTGTCGATCCGACCTCTTTTAAAATCATTTTGCACCAAGAAATTGCTCGAGTCTTTCATACCAAGCTCTGGTAGCTTGTTTAAGACCATAGAGAGCCTTTTGAAGTTTGAAAACATGATTTGGAAATTCTGAGTTTTCAAAACCAGGAGGCTGCTCGACATAGACTTCCTCTTCAATAAAACCATTGAGAAATGCACACTTAACATCCATTTGATATAATTTAATATGCATGCTTGGATGCAAATGCCAACAAGTATTCTAATTGCTTCGATTTTGGCAACGAGTGCAAAGGTTTCCCCACAATCAATTCCTTCTTCTTGGTTGTAACCTTGAGCCACAAGTCTAACCTTGTTTCGGCTACCACTCCACCCTCATCCAGTTTGTTTTTGAAAACTCATTTGGTTCCTATAACTCGGGTGGTCGGAAGGTCGGTTGGTCAAAGTCCGGACTTGGTTTCTTTCGAATTGATTGAGTTCCTCTTGCATGGCCTCTACCCATTCAGGTTCATTTAGGGCCTCTAGTGCATTTCTAGGTTCAGTTAATGAAATGAATGCAGTGAATGCACACATATTTTGAAGAGAGGAACGAGCTCTTACCCCACTCGTTGATATCGGATATTATGTTCTCCAGTGGATGACTAGAGGTGAACTTGAATGCTTTACCTGTTCTCCGATTTACAAGATTTGTGGGCTGAGCTACCTGATCTTCGAAGTTTGTTTTGAGTGAACTGCTTCATTAGCTTGTTCGTTACGAGCAGTCTCTTGTGTTGTCTCATTCCGAGTCACTTCGTTTTGAGTGACTTCATACTCGAACCGGTTGAGTTTGAATCTTTGTGGGCTCGGTCTCATCATCATCTCTGTTGAGCTTCAATTCGAGTATGAAGACTAGCTTGGTTTTTCCTATTCATGCTCATCAAACACAATGTGGATGCTTTCTTCCACTTTGTTAGTTCTCTTATTGAAAATACGATAAGCCTTGCTATGAGAAGAATATCCCGGAAAAATACCTTCATCCGACCGAGCATCAAACTTGGTCAGGTGATCCTTACCATTGTTGTGAACGTAGCACTTACATCCGAATGGTATGAAGTAGGAAATATTTGGTTTCTTCCCTTTGTAGAGCTCATAAGGTGTTTTCTTCGGAATGGGTCCGAGGTCGTGTTGATCGCCTCCGCCCGAAAATAGTAAGGTAAGTTGTGCACAATCATCATTGTCCTTGCTATTTCTTCGAGGGTTCTGTTCTTTCTCTCTACCACTCCATTTTATTGAGGAGTTCTTGGTGCTCGAGAAGTTGTGAGAGATGCCATTTTTGTCACAAAACTCCGAGAATTCCGAGTAGTCGAACTCCCTTCCATGGTCAATTCGAATTCTCTCGGATCTTAGTCCGAGACTCAACTTGGATTTTTCTACGGAGCTTGCTGAACTCCTTCAATGCTTCATTTTTGTGCTTAAGAAAACACACCTGGGTAAATCGAGAATAATCATCAATAATAACAAATATATATGATTTACCTCCGAGGCTCTTAACGAGGATTTCACCACATAAGTCCATATGCAGTAGCTCAAGCACTTTGGATGTGGAAACTGTCTTCAAAGATTTGAATGAAGTTCGACTTGTTTCCCTCGGTGCATGCTTCACAAACTTTATCCTCCCGACCTTTATCGCACGATTGAGAGATGCTTGAGCGATTGTACTTTAATCCTTTGACAAGGTAGACTGGACTAACCAGATTGCTTCCTTTTCCAATCTTTTCTATCCCAACTATCTTCCCTTTGCTATCATCTCCAAATGTGACCTTTCCTCCTTTATGATTTTCCAACTCGGAAAAGAGTCCCGCATCTCCCGACATGTGGCGTGAACATCTACTGTCAAGGTACCGGTGTCCTTTTGATCTCTTACGAGTGACCCGCAAAATAGAGAGAATCTAACCCTTCTCACTTCCTCTAACGAACCCGAGTAACATTCTTTACTCGTGGTCCTTTTTGAGGAAGAAGGTTTTTCGGAACCAAGATTTGAATGACTTTGGATTTTGTCCGATTCCGAGTCTTCCTTGTAGAGAATTGAGTCTCGTGTCTTTTTCTTTCTAAGAACCTTTCCTTTTAAAACAGGAGAAAATGGTTTCCTTTTGTAAACTGTTTCGGGCTTAGTCCTCCCTTCATTTTTGTGAATGGGACCATGCTCAGCTTTCCCGAACTTTACGGTTCGGAATCCTTTCTAAATAGTTCGAGTAGGAATTGGATTCCTCCTCTTTGTTGAAACCAAGACCTTCTTTTCGAAGGAGACACATTGTGATCCTAAGAGCATGTCAAGGTTTTTTGACCTTGAGTAAATTTTAAAACCGGATCTTGAGACTCAATGAGCTTACGCTTTAGTCTGCTCATTTTCTTTCTCGAGTAACTCGGACTCGGTCTCATTGGATTAAGCACTAGTCTTGAGTTCTCCGAGTGTGAGTCTCGGCTTTTCCAATTCATTTTTCAAAGAAGTGCTCTCGGAAGAAATTAACTCAAGTTGTTCTTTGAATTGAGAAGAATCGAATTGGACTTTTCTTCCAAAGTGAAAATGTATTTAGCTAAATCAACTTTGGAAAATTTGAGGAAGTAATCAATTACCTCTTAAGGATTAGTTTCCTCATTGTCCGAGTCCGAATCGACTCTCTTTCGACTTCTAAGTCGAGATATTGCCATCGGACATTTTGAGTCGTCCGAGTCCTCGTCGTCTTCCGATGAGTCCTCATTGCTCCATGTTGCCATTATAACCTTCTTCTTCTTTCTGTCCCTTTTCCTTTTCGGACAGTTTTTGACTATGTGGTCTTTCGTTGCCACACTCAAAACATCAAGAATTCTTAGTTAAAGATAACTTTGAAGGAGAAGAATACTTACCTTTTCTCGTCCCTCTTATCTTTCCTGTAGAATTCCTCTTTTGGCCTTTTATCCCTTTTTGTGCTTCATCATTCTCTTGAAGCCTCGTAGCAATCAATGCCATGGGATCCTCTTCGAGTCGGAGGAACTCGGTTCCACTTCTTTGGTTTACGAGGCTTTGGGTGCTATGTTCTTCTTGGTGGTGCCCTCGGCATCCTCCTCTTCCGAGTGGATTTCATGAGTGAGAAGCTTCCCGATGAGCTCGTCCGGCTTTAAGAGTGAGAGGTTCCGAGCTTCCTCTATGGCAGTCACCTTGGGACCCCATCTTCTTTTTGGTAGGCTTCGAGTATCCTTCGCACATTTCTTCGTGTGTGATCTTCTTACCCAGAGACTTGAGATTGTTGGTAATCTTAGTAAATCGAATGAACATCCGAGTAATGTTCTCTTCGGCTCCATCTTGAATAGCTCATACTTATGAAGATATTGACTAATCTTCGCTTGTCCGACCCGGCTTGTGCCTTCATAAGTGTTGACCGAGTGTGTCCCACACTTCTTTGGCTGAATCATAGGCGGATACTCGATTATATTCCTCCGAGCCGATGGCGCACATCAGGATGTTCATTGCCTTGAAGTTCTTTCGAACTTCTCTCGCTTCACCTGGAGTAAACTCGGCCTTTGTCTTGGGACTGATCCTGAATTCATCTGTCTTTATAGGAATTTAGTTTCCATGTTATATGATTTCCCATACATCTTCATCGTGATCCAAGAGGAAACATTTCATGAGCTTCTTCCAATGAACAAAATTTGATCCTTTGAATTTTGGTGGTGCTGTTGGAAGATCGTCCTTCATCAAACTCTCCGTTGTTACGAGCCATTTGATCTTTAGACCTTTGGATGGTCAGATCCTTTCCGAAAGGCTAGGCTCGATACCAATTGAAGGTTTGCTCGGGGAGAGTTTGAGTCACCATAGAGGGGGTGCATAGGGTGATGGAGGATTTTCATAGAAATTTACACTCTTTTGCCAAAGAAAATACTCGAAATAATTTACGAGTCAAAAGCGAGTCGAAAAGTATGTACTCGTAAATACCGACAAGATTAAAGAGGCGGACTAAGCACGGGATTTGAAATAGTCCGAGTCTAGAATGAACTCAAAAAGTAAACACTTAGAGATTACGTGGAAACCATCCTGGGAAGAAAACCACGAACCGTGCTAATCCAAGCACGAAGTCAAATCCACTATTTTGAGTCCACAAAATACCGTGAATCGATCGAACCTGAGTTGCTCCCTTAGACAACTCTTTACAAGTTTTCCTAGACTCGAAATTCCCTTATCTCGATCTAGTACTTCCTAGCTGAGATAACCCTTACAGCTAGGGACAACTAAGCCGAGTTAACCCTTACAGCTTAGTTAAGGGACCTTACGGAGAAAGTAAGAAAGTGTTTGTAACTAAGTACAAGACCTTACAACTCGAAAGTAATGAATTACAGAGTGGGAGTTGTAAGTAAAGATTGAGAATAAATACAATGACTTTGCTCAAGTTCGTGTATTAACAATAGGTTCGGCCAATCTTCAAGTCTTGTGAGTTGGCTTCTATATATAGATGACCGGGTAGAGTAGCCGTTATCTCCATCTCGCTACTCGAGAGTCCTTAGTGACCGTTGATAAGGGCTTTCGAGTCACTCGAAAGTATCCATTGTGAAATGAACATTGGACAACGGTTTAACTCTCTTGGAAGTCCTAAAACCACCGGCGAGTGTCTCGAAGGATAGGGTGGAAACCACCGTTAAGCTTGGCGTTCCAGCTTTTCCAGATTTGGAAACAGAGCAGCCACGACACAATCTTCTAGGACTCGGAGCAGAGAAGGTGAAAAGCCATGTCTGCTGGTGATTTGACGTTTTGAAGCCTAGGTTACTTTTGTAGTTTGAAAAGTGTATCCTCGTTTGAATAACCTATAAAAGTAAATTAATTTTCGTTCTCAAAGTATAAAATACTTTGGTCCAAAATTAGACACGAGATAATAAAATAATTACTATGATTAACCAACTAATTATCCGAGTCGAAAAGAAATGGAATATTCTGAGTCTAATATTCATACAACTCAAAATTCCATCCGACTTAGTCTAACCGAAGAATCAAGTTATATAAAGAATATCGAGTGAAGTAACTTGATAACGACTAAGCATAAATCGGATCGTAAGCACCGACTTCAACATGATAGATCTTATAGCAAGAAGTCGATTTGAGTCTATACAACATGCGATATATCTAAGTGATGAGGGACTCGGAGTCGAGTGAGATACGTATATCGGTTTCTGAGTCACCTAAAGATAAGTAGGGAATACATAAATTAAATGATATATCACTTAGAGAAGATACCAATTCACTTAGAAAAGTTTCTAAGGTACAGGGAATGCCTTGGAATCAAAACTCTATACAAGAGAGGTTCTTATACCCGATTCCTTCAATACAACTCGAAATGCGTTGAGCCGTTGTCCGAGTCTTCAAAAAGTATATAGATTTGTGTTACGTTATTATGTTTTTGCAGATTTCATTTTTATGAGTATTATGTGCAAAGAATTTCCCATTTAAGGGTATAAGACTCCGGTGAGCCACGTGGATCATTACTCACCCCCACAAATTGCCCGTTCCCTCCCGAGTGTTGCAGGTACACTTCAGGAGCATGATTTACCCTTAGTATATTTCGGACTCCGTTGATGGTTGTTTGATGCGTGCCGAGCGATTCAAGTAAAGAATATGCACTTCTTGTACTTCTCAGTATTGTACTTGTAATTTAGTGCATTAGTTGAACCAAATGTATATTGGAACCTTTAGATTGCTTTAAGTTTTATAGCATGATTGGTTGGACTCCGGCGTGTGGCCGTTGAGTTGTATACTCCGAGCATGTGGCTCGTTGAGTTATATTATGCTCTTCTTGTAGGGTTTTAAGGCTTTCAGCCTATGGGGTAGTCCACATTACAAACAGAACCTTGCTAAAAATTTCAGGAAATCTCAAGTTCCTTTGGGAAACCACCTTTGTTACCTCTAAGTTGGGATTAGAGAGCCAAACCAGGCACTGATAGAGCCTTGGGAGTTCCCTGTAAGGAACTCGCGATGTAATACTCATAGGGGGTGTTTTGGGGTGTTACATCTAGTGCATTTCTAGGTTCGAGTTAATGATATGAATGCAATGAATGCACATAGATTTTACAAAGAAGAACGAGTTCTTACTCCACTATTGATGTCGACAAGATGTTTTCGAGTGGGTGACTCGAGGCATATTTGAATGCTCTACCTATTTTTGGTTCACCAGGTTTGTAGACTAAATTAGTTGATCTTCAGTGGTCCGATGTGATTGAGCTTGCTCATTTGATTGACCTTCAAGCATTCCGAGCTGGCTCTTAAGCCGATTCATTCCGAGTCATGGTATTACGAGTTACCTCGTTTTGAGTTGCTTTTCCTTGACTCTGTTTGAGCTCATCTTAGCAAGATCATCATCTCGATTGAGCTTCGGATCCGAGAATGTTGACTCACTTGGTTTTCCCCGATCAATCTCATCAAAAACAACGTGGATGCTTTCTTCCACTTTGTTAGTTCTTTTATTGAAAATGCAATATGCTTTACTATGAGATGAATAACCAAGAAAGATATCTTCACCTGACCGAGCATCAAACTTGATCAGGTGATCCTTACCATTGTTGTGAACATAACATTTACATACAAAGGGTTTGAAGTATGAAATGTTGGGTTTCTTCCCTTTGTAGAGCTCGTATGGAGTTTTCTTCAGGATGGGTCCGATGAGGCATATGTTCGTAGTGTAATTTGTCTGTGTTGATCGCCTCAACCCGGAAATAGTAAGGTAGATCATGTTCAATCATCATTGTCCTTCCTATTTCTTCAAGAGTTCTGTTCTTTCTCTCCACTACTCCATTCTGTTGAGGAGTTCTTGGTGCTGAGAAATTGTGGGAGATACCATTCTTATTACGTAACTCTGCAAATTCCGAGTAATCAAACTCCCTTCTATGGTCGGTTCGAATTCTTTTGATTTGAGTCTAAGACTCAACTTGAATTTTCCTACGAGCTTGCTGAACTCTTTGAAAGCTTCATTTTTATGCTTAAGCAAACAAACCCAGGTAAATCGTGAGTAGTCATCATCAATGACAAGTACATATGATTTACCTCCGAGACTTTTGACTGGGATTTCATCACATAAATCCATATGCAACATTTCAAGCACTTTGGATGTGGAAACTGTTTTGAGAGATTTAAAAGATGATCCGACTGTTTCTCTTTTGTGCATGCTTCACAAATTTTATCTTTCTTAAATGCACAGTTAGGCAATCCTCAAACTAAACCATGAGATGCAAGCTTTTTGATGGTGTGCGTGCTAACATGACCTAGTCTACGATGCCATGTCCAAGATTCATCATGTAGAGATGCTTTTAAACGAGACAAATTCCGACTTGGGTCGAGAGAGGAATAGTGTAAGTATTACCCGATCTTTTACCCGAGAGCTTAGTCTCCTTGGTAGTTTCATCGAAATGTAGCAATTTGTCCGAGTGAATCTTACCTCTTGACCTTTGTCACACAGTTGAGAGATGCTGAGTAGATTGTACTTTAATCCCTTGACAAGGTAGACTGGGCCGACCATATTGTCTCCTTTTCCTATCTTGCATATCCCAACTATCTTGCCTTTACTCGTCATCTTTAAAGGTGACTTTGCCTCCTTTGTAATCTTCTAACTTAGAAAAGAGTCTTGAATCTCCCGACTTGTGGCGTGAGCATCCACTGTCTAGGTACCAATGACCTCTTATTTTTTTCGAGTTGCCTACAAGTCGGAAACACACTAACCCTTCTCACTTCCTCTAACGAACCCGAGTAATTCCCTGTACTCGTGGTCCTTTTCGAGGAAGAAGACTCTTGGGAACCCAGATTTGAATAACTTTGGGTTTAGTCTGATTTTGAGTCTTCCTTTTCGAAAACTAAGTCTCGTGTCTCTTTCTTTTGAAAATCTTTTCTTTTGTAAACCGATGGAGAAGGCTTTCTCCCGTAAGCTGGTCCAGGCTCAGTCCTCCTTTCGCTTTATGAATGGGACCATGCTCAACCTTCCTGAACTTTACAGTTTTGGAATCCTTTTGAAAAGTTCCGAGTAGGAATTAGATTCCTCCTCTTTGTTAAAACCAAGTCCTTCTTTCTTGAAGGAGACACATTGAGAGCCTAAGAGCATGTCAAGGTTTTTTGACCTTTGGTGAACTTCAAAACAAGCTCTTGAGACTCATTGAGTTTTTGTTTCGAAGCTCATTTTCTCTTCAGAATGTCTCAGGCTTAGTCTCATTGGCCCGAGTACTAGTCTTGAGATCTCTTAAAGTAAGTCTTAATTTTTCCAATTCATTTTTCAAAACAATGCTCTCGAAGTGAGTGACTCAAGTTGTTCTTTAAATTGGGAAGAATCAAAATTAGACTTTTCTTCCAAAGTATAAATGTATTTAGCTAAATCAACTTTGGAAAACTTAAGGAAGTATTCAATTACCTCCCGAGGATTTGTCACCTCGTTGTCCGAGTTGTCGAGTCCGACTCGGATTTAGCTTCGACTCGATAGTGCCATCGGATACTTTGAGTCATCCGAGTCTTCATCTTTTTCGGATGAATCTTCATCACTCCATGTGGCCATCATAGCCTTCTTCTTCTTTCTGTCCCTCTTTCTCCTTGGACAGTCTTTAACTATGTGATCTTTGCTGCCACATTCAAACCAGCCGAGTTCTTAGTTAAAGATAACTTTGAAGGGGAAAAGTGTTTACCTTTTTTATCCTTCTTGTCTTTCTTGTAGAACTCTTCTCTTGGCTTTTTCTCCCATTTCTTGTGCTTCATCATTTTTTGAAGCCTCAAGCGATTAGTGCCATGGGATCTTTTTCGAGTCCGAGGAACTCATATTCTCTTCTTTGCTTTCCGAGGCCTTCAGCGCAATATTCTTTTTAGTGCTGACCTTAGCATCCTTTTCTTCTAGATGGATTTCATGGGTAAGTAGCTTCCCAATGAGTACATCCGGCTTTACTCGAGAGGGGTTCTGAGCTTCCTCGATGGCGGTTACCTTTGGACCCCATCTTGTCTTGGGTAGACTCCTTAGGATTTTTCTGCACATCTCTTCATGGGATATCTTTATACCCAAAGATTTGAGATTATTTCTAATCTTAGTGAAGCGTATGAACATCCGAGTGATGTTTTCATCCGGCTCCATCGTGAACAGCTCGTATTTGTGAAGATATTGGCTTATCTTCGCTTGTTTTACTTGGTTGGTTCCTTCATATGTATTGACAAGAGTGTCCCACACATCTTTTGTTGTGTCACATGCTAACACTCTGTTGTATTCTTTTGAGCTGATGTGCACATCCGAATGTTCATCGCCTTAAAGTTCTTTCGAACTTTTCGCCTCTTCAGTGGTGTACTCGAACTTTGCTTTAGGAACGGGTCTTGTATCTTCCATCTTCATTGGAATGTAGTTGCCTTCTCGTGTGATGTTCCATACATCTTCATCGTGATCCAAGACAAAGCATTCCATGAGCTTCTTCCAGTGTATGAAATTTGATCCTTTAAACTTTGGTGGTCTACTCGGAAGATCTTCCTTCATCGAACTCTCTATTGTTTTGAGCCATTTGATCTTTAGACCATTGGATTGTTAGATCCTTTCCGAAAGGCTAGGCTCGATACCAATTGAAGGTTTGCTCTCGGAGAGTCTAAGTCACCTTAGAGGGGGTGAATAGGGTGATGAGGAAATTTTAACAAAATGGAAGGGTTAAAGTTTAAATTGAATAATCAAGATAATCCGAGTCTAGATTGGACTCGAAAATTGTAAACTCGTAATTACATGGAAACCCTCCCGGGGCGGAAAACCACGGCCAGTGCTAATCCAAGCACCAAGTAAAATCAACTATTTTGAATCCACAAAATACGATGAGACCGACTCAACTAGAATTGCTCCCTTAAACAATTTCTAACAGAGTTCTCCTAGACTTAGAAGTTCCCTTATCCGATCCGGTACTTCCTAACCGAGGTAACCTTTATAGCTAAGGACAACCGAGTTGAGTTAACCCTAACAGCTCAGTCAAGGGACCTTACTGAGAAAGTAAGAAAGAGTTTGTGACTAATTACAAGACTTTACAACTCGGAAAAGTGTTAAGTATAGACTTGGAGTTGTAAAAAGGAAGATTGAATGAGTATTACACAAAGAGATATAATTTCAGCAATGTGTTCAGCAATCTTCAAGTCTTGTGAAGTGGATGACCAAGCGGATTAGTCTGTTGTGACTATCTTCCGATTAGAAGTCCTTTGTAACTATTGTAATGGTTCTTCCGAGTCACTCAAAAAGATCCGTTGAGATGTGAACGTTGTGCAACGGCTCTTGACTCCTTAGGATGTCCCAATCCACTAGTGGTGTCTAAAAAGTGGGGTGGAAACCACCGTTGAGCTTAGCGTTAAAAATTTTCAGCTTTGGAAACAGACAACCCCGACACGGTGCTCGGGCCCGGTTCGAAGTAGAAAAGCCTTGTGTGCTTGGTGATTGACGACTTGAAGCCAAGTTACTTTTCTAATTCAAAAATAGGATAACCTCGTTTAAATAATCTACAAAAGTAAACAAATTTTGATTCTCAAAGTATAAAAATACTTTGGTCCAAGATTAGGCACGAGATAATAATTTAATTAAGATAATTAAGTGCATAATTATCTCGAGTCCTAGAAGAGTGGAATTTTCTAAGTCTAATATTCATTATACTCAAATTCCATCCGAGTTAGTCTAAGGAAAGATCAAGTTCTAAAGAGAATATCGAGTATGAGTACTTGATCTAGACAAAAGCAGATTCAAATAAACATGCTGACTTAGAGAGTTGAATTAACGCTGTAATTCACTTTAACTTGGAATATGAAGTAAGAACTTAGTTTGAAAGTGTTAGTGAGATTGTTTGAACATGCGATAAGTCCGAGTGATGTCCGAGTGGCTCAGAACCATCAATGTGAATTGATGAACAAAAGTATGCTTTCGAGTCGGTCGGAATCGAATGAAAACATATGCAATAGTTTTTGTAACACTCGGAATAGTTTCTATAACACTCGGAATGACTTATAATCAAAACCTAGAAGGGATGAGGTTTGTACCTGATTCCTTGATAGTACTCAGAATGATATAAATGCAGAGTTTGAGTCTTCATAGATTCCTCTTCGTTGTTAAAACCAAGTCCTTCTTTCATGAAGGAGACACATTGAGAGCCTAAAAGCATGTCAAGGTTTTTCTAACCTTGAGTAAATTTCAAAACAAGTTCTTGAGACTCATTGAGCTTTTGTTTCATATGCTTATTTTCTCTTCGAGTGACTCGGACTCAGTCTCATTAGCTTGAGTACTAATCTTGAGTTCTCTTAGAGTAAGTCTTAGGTTTTTCAATTCATTTTTCAAACCAATACTCTCGAAGTAAGAGACTCAAGTTTTTCTTTGAATTAAAAAGAATCGGAATTGGACTTTTCTTCCAAAGTATAAATATTTTTTGCTAAATCAACTTTGGAGAACTTAAGAAAGTATTCAATTACCTCTTGAGGATTTGTCTCTTCGATGTCTAATTTGTCGAATCGACTCGGATCCAGCTTCCGAGTCCGTTAGTGCCATCAAATACTTTGAGTCATCTCGAGTCTTCATCTTTTTCAAATGAATCTTCATCACTCCATGTGGCCATCATAGCCTTCTTCTTCTTTCTGTCCCTCTTTCTCCTTGGACAGTCTTTAACTATGTGATCTTTGCTCGCTACATTCAAACCAGCTAGAGTTCTTAGTTAAAGATAACTTTGAAGGGGAAAAGTGTTTACGTTTTTTATCCTTCTTGTCTTTCTTATAGAACTCTTCTCTTGGCTTTTTCTCCCATTTCTTGTGGTTCATCATTTTTTGAAGCCTCAAGCTATTAGTGCCATGGGATCTTTTTCGAGTCCGAGGAACTCATATTTTCTCCTCTCGCTTTCCGACGTTTTCAGCACAATGTTTTTTTGGTGCTGACCTCAACATCCTCTTTTTCCGGATGGATTTCATGGGTAAGTAGCTTCCCAATCGGTTCGTCCGGCTTTACCCGAGAGAGGTTCTCGGCTTCCTCGATGGCTGTCACTTTGGGACCCCATCTTCTCTTTGGTAGACTTCTTAGAATTTTTCCGCACATTTCTTCATGGGAAATCTTTCTACCCGGAGATTTGAGATTGTTTGTAATCTCGGTGAAGCGTATAAACATCCGAGTGATGTTTTCTTCTAGCTCCATCTTGAACAGCTCATATTTGTGAAGATATTGACTTATCTTTGGTTGTCTCACTTGGCTTGTTCCTTCATATGTGCTGACAAGAGTGTCCCACACATCTTTAGGTGTGTCATAAGTCGACACTCTGTTGTATTTTTCCGAGCCGATGGCGTACATCGGAATGTTCATTGCTTTAAAGTTCTTTCGAACTTTTCCGATTCTTTAGTGGTGTACTCAAACTTTGCTTTAGGCACAGGTCTTGTGTCTTCTATCTTCATTGGAATGTAATTGCCTTCTTGTATGATGTTCCGGACATTTTCATCGTCGTCCGAGCATAAAGCATTCCATTTTTCCAAGTGCACGAAATTTGATCATTTGAACTTAGGTTGTCTGCTGAAAGATATTCCTTCATCGAACTCTCTACTTTTCCGAGCCATCTGATCTTTAGACCTTTTCTAAAAGGCTAGGCTCGATACCAATTGAAGGTTTGCTCTTGGAGAGTCTTAGTCACCCTAGAGGGGGTGAATAGGGTGATGAGGAAATTTCAAGAAACTTGGAAGATTTAAGCTTTGAAGGGAATGAACCGGAAAATCCGCGTCTACATTGGACTCGGAAAAGTGTAAACACGGATATACGTGGAAACCCTCCTAGGGCAGAAAACCACGAGACAGTGCTAGTCCAAGCACCAAGTCAAATCCACTATTTTGAATCCACAAAATACAGCAGATCGACTCAACCAGAATTGCTCCCTTAAACAATTCCTTACAAAGTTTTCCTAGACTTAGAAATTCCCTTATCCGATCTAGTACCTCCTAACCGAGGTAACCTTTACAGCTACGGACAACCGAGCTGAGTTAACACTTACAGCTCAGTCAAGGGACCTTACTCGAAAGTAAGAAAAAGTATGTAACCGATTACAAGACTTTACAACTTAGAAAGTATGAATTAGAAGTCTGGGAGTTGTAAATAGAAGATTGAGTATGAATACAATGACTTTTGCTTAAGTATTGTGTATTGACAATATGCCCAGCAATCTTCAAGTCTTGAGAATTGGCTTCTATTTATAGATGACTAAGTAGATTAGCCGTTGTGACTAATTTCTGAACGAAGTCCTTTGTGACCGTTGTAAAGGTTCTTCTTAGTCGCTTAGAAAAGATCCATTGAGATGTGAACGTTATGCAACGGCTCTTGGCTCCTAAAGATGCTCCAATCAGCTGGTGGTGTCCGAAAAGTAAGGTGGAAACCACTTGTTGAGCTTAGCATTGAAGTTTTCCAGTTTTGGAAACAAACAATCCCGACACGGCGTCCGAGCCTCGTTCGAAGTAGAAAAGCTTTGTCTATCGGTGATTGATAGCTTGAAGCCGATTACTTTTGTAATTCAAAAATAAGATAACCTTGTTTGGATAACCTAAAACAAGTAAATAATTTTGGTTCTTAAAGTATAAAATACTTTGGTCTAAGATTAGGCACAAATAATAATTTAATGAAGATAATTAAGTTCATAATTATCTCGAGGCCTAGAAGAGTGGAATTTTCCGAGTCTAATATTCATTATACTCAAATTCCATCGAGTCGATCTTAAGAAAGATCAAGTTTTAAGAGTGAAAATGTCGGAGTATATGTACTTGATCCGGACAAATAATTCTTAAACAAATATGTTGACTTAGAAAAATGAATTAACACTGTAATTCACTTTACTTAAAGATATCCGATCAGAATGCAAATATGAAGTGTTAGAGAGATTATTTGAACGTGCGATAAATCTGAGTAGTGTTTGAGTGACTCAGGAACATCACTCGTGAGATGATAGATGAAAATGTGTTTTCCGAGTTGTCGGAATCAATTGAAAACTTATGCAGGAGTTTCTATAACACTCAGAATGACTTGTAATCAAAATATAGGAAGGATGAGGTTTGTACCTGAGTCCTTAGGTACTACTCGGAATGATCTAGTTTTAGAGTCCGAGTCTTCACTCTCCTTACTTGTTGGACCTTTGTCTTCCCATCCTGCCCTTTCTCTCGAGTTGCTTCGGAAGGTGGCATCTCAATTTGCTGCCTTAACAAAAGAGTCTGTAGTTAGTTGTGGTAGCCTTCCGGCTTTCATGCCATTCATGACTTAGTTCTAGAGTAAGGCTTAGCGCTAGATTAACCAAAGTCAAGCTTTGGTTGGTGAGCTCAAGGAGGTGATCAAGCGCCAACAAGACCAAATTCGCCACCTCCAGGAGAGAAGATCCAAAGCGGTTGAGGACTTATAATCGTCTTATGAAGAAGCACCAACATCCGAGTTTTCCAGCTCTTCTAATTCGAGTCGGAAGGAAAAGGAGGAGAAGGAGGAGAAGGAAGAGAAGGAGGAGGAGAAGAAGAAGAAACTGGAGCAGCCCTAGGCGAGGGACAAGGGGAGAAAGAACCCGAGGTGATCTCCTCGGATCATACTCGGTCTACCACGGAAGAGGCTGGTGATGCGAGGCTAGTCAAAGGCCCTCTCCTCGGTTCAACAACCTCAAGCTGAAGTGGTTGAGGGTTTAGAAGAAGAACCGGAGGATGTACAACCTTTGACTCGCAAGGGTTCCTTTTAAGTCCCCGACTTGCCCTCGCTTCGCCTCATCCGATTGCATCTATTCAAGGTTATAAACACGGACAAGGTCCCCATTGCATCAACATGCACTGCTCCTCTGTAGCGGAGCCAGGAATTCGAAACAAGGGTGTCCAACGTCTTTTGGGTCAAATTTAAGGGTGTCCAATTACTTATAATTTAAAATTTTTACTCTAAAAATAAACTTTTGTTTTAGTTTTCTTTTTGGGCCAAGGGTGTCCATGGACACCCTTGGCCTTCAAGTGGCTTTGCCACTGCTGCTCCTCCTCCCTCTTAATTTCAAATATTTTTTTGTCTAACATCTTTTGACTTTCTTGTTAGTCCTCCCTTCTTTTGTTTATTTTTAATGAAGTGTATAGGGGAGAAAAATAGATATATGTTTGGCTCAGGAGGAGTTCTCTTTCTTAATATTTTTTAATCTCTCGTATGTTACTTTCGGAGTTTCAATGAAAGTTTCTTATTTCGAGCATACATGAGCTATATCTTTAATTTGATATATTTATCACTACTCGTTACTTGTTCATAGTTCTTAAATATGTTCTAATAATGCCTTGATACTTTGATAAGTATGTTACGAGTAATATATGGTCAGCATACTCGATATTTATACTCGATCAAAATGAAATGAAAACTTAACCTTTTTCACTTTTAGCTTCTATCTTAAGTATCTTAAGTATGGAATGCTTTTCATCAAAAGGGGAGATTGAAGGCTACGGTATAACTCTCTATCTCTCTCTGGTTTTTATTTCAAGTCATTTTAAGTATTTAAGAAGCTTAACCATAAGTTTTCAATCTTGTCTAACCCATTCGAAACCATCTATTGAGTATAACACACTTAAATGAATTTCCGATCCACTCGGACATAACTTAGAAAGATGGCACAAGTAAATAATTTCACAAACATTTCATATTCCGAGTATCGACTTAATGCTCTAACCGAAAATAAATTACTGCGTTAATTATCTTTTCTAAGTCAGGTTATTGAATGAAATTATTTACTTGATCAAGTTTACACATTCTGACTATTCAATTTATTAAGTTGATCATTTAAAGGACTCGAATCAAGATGGAATTTGAACCTATTGAATATTAGACTCGGAAAATTCCATTCTTTCAGCTGGAGATAATTAAGCACTTAAGTATTATGAATTATTATCTTTACCTAATCTTAAACCAAAGTATTTTTATACTTAGAGTACCCCTTTGATTTGCTTTTGCAGGTTGAATAAATTATTTTAATCTTATTTTGAAAAGCAAAAGCAATTGACTTCTAACCGTTAAACACTAGCAGACAGTAAAAACACCTTTTTGGACAAGGCTCGGACACCGTGTCAAGGTTGTTTATTTCCAAATCTGGTAAACATCAACTTTGGGTCTAATGGTTGTTTCCACCCTAGATTTCAGTCACAACCGACGGGATGGACTACTTTTCGAGCCAAGGACCTAAGCACAACAGTCATCTTACAACGGCTCATTTTCGAGTGACTCGGACTAGCCGTTACAATGGCTAATGAAGCTCACAAGTCCAGAACTAGTCTCAATGGATACTCTATCCTGCTGAGTATAAATAGAAGCTTCTTACAAGACTTGAAGATTTGGACGAACACATTGCTAATCACTTACTCGGTGCATACTCACTCAATCCTCTAGCTTCTACAACTCTAGTTCTTAAGTTCTTACTTTTTGAGTTGTAAAGAGAAAGTCTTATAATTACTTCTACACTTTTAATTCTCTCGCTAAGTCCCTTGACTAAGTTGTAAGGGTTAAGTTAACTTAGTTGTTCCCTAGTTGTAAAGGTTATCTAAGTTAGGAAGTACTAGATTAGATAAGGGAATTTCGAGTCTAGGAAAAACTTGTAATTGAGTTGACTAAGGGAACAATTCTGTAAAGGGTCGGTGCGACGTGATCGTTACGTTGTGCCAACTTGAGATGTACTTTTCACCTTCTTTTTTGATATCATGGTGCACCTCGTTGTCCATTTGGTGAGAGAAGTGTGATTCTATGGCCCGATTTTTTATCGATGGATGTACCCTTTTGAACGTTTCATAAAAATTCTCAAAGGGTATGTTAGAAATCGGTATCGACCGGAAGCATGCATTATTGAGGCATACACAGCTGAGGAGTGTGTCGAGTTCTGCTGTGAATATTACTCCCAAATGGAAGAAGTTGGTATTCCCAAACATTGATTTATGGGGAAGATCGGGAGCGGGAAGCCGGGGCCGACGGTTCTAACAATCAGTCGGGATATGAGGGATCAAGCACATCTTTATATTCTACAAAACAACGATGAAATGCAGCCATTTATTGATGAGCACAAATCCTTTATAAGGAGACAAGTACCTAGGAAAAAATGAGACGTGGGTACTGACCCATCATAATCGCAGATTTGTCTACTGGTTCGGAGATAGAGTGATCACTAGCCAATTGGAATAATCACGAGAACATATTTCGCAAACATTAGTCGACTTAATTAGAGGGCCGCAATTGGAAGTCATATCTTACCGTGGGTATGACATTAATGGATACTCTTTCTCCACAAAGAGCCGGGACAATAGGAGCACCTCGCAAAATAGTGGGGTCACATTAGAGGCTCATGCACTTTATGTGTCCAACTCCAAGGACAAAAATCCCATTGTATCTAAAATGTCATATTACGGTGTCATTGAGGAGATATATGAGCTAGACTATGTTGACTTCCGTGAGCCTCGTTTTCCGATCCAAATGGGCCGACAATAACAATGGTATCTTAGTTGATGAGATGGGATTCACGATGGTTGATCCGACAAGAGAAGGCCTAAAGGGGATCAATTCGTTATGGCATCCCAAGCAAGACAAGTTTAATACGTTGAGGACCCGACCAATGATAAGTGGTCTATTATTCCTCAAGGAAGAGGCACGTTGCTAATGGGGATGGTAAAGATGTGTGTGAGTTTGTTGAGGAAACCCCCTTCTCCTTGGGAATGCCTGTCGAAAATGAGGATCCCACTTTTGGAGAATTGTATTTAAGGGTTGACCATTAAGAGGGCATATATATTGAAGATAAGTCTAAAGGAGGGGGAAAAGGCATAAACCATATAATTATATCAACTCGGTAAAAACATTAATTTTATTCTGGATGATATCCAATATTGTTGCTTGTTTTAGAAACTGCAACTTGCTTTTCATTATTTTTGACTTGTAGTATTCATGTAAACAAATGACTTTGTTCGATGAGGATCAAAATAAGGACTAAGCTATCCAAGTGGAAGGGTAGAAGATCATCATTCGATAAGGGCCATCATTTAGGTAATGTTTCTTGTGAATAATTGTTGTTTAACACTTTTCTCGTTTTGGTTGCTAATCTCAGCTCCTTCTTAATGTTTTCCACAGTTTTTATATGTTGTAGAACCTTTACCCCGCACGAACTCCAAGAAGAAAAATAAGGACTAAGCTCTCAAATGAAAGGGTAGAAGATCCTCATTTGATGAAGCGATCAAAAGGACTAAGCCTTTCAGGTAAAGTTTCTTGTGGATAATTGTTGCTTAATGCTTTTCTCGGTTTTAGTTGGTAATCTCTGTTCTCGCTTAATGTTTTCCACAGTTATTAAGTTGCTTATGGTCCGATCTACCCCTTGCACAAACTCGAAGCGAGAAGTACATGAGGAGCATCACTTTGGGACAATGACAAAGGATGTAGATATTACTGGTGAGATGTCCTGTTTGTGTATTCCTTTTTAAGAAGAGAGAGGATGTATTATGTTTTTATGACTATATTACTTGTTTGGAGTTCATACAAAGGTAGCGTGGACTGCAAATATGATGTATTATGTTGTCCAGGCTACCTTTGCCATAACTCCAAACAAGCAATATCGTCATAAAGACAATCACATAACTAAATCTACTACAAAAGCATCACTTTATTAGGAAAATAGAGATTTTCCTTGGGGCAAAAACATTGAAATCGGTTTATACTCGAAGACTTAGACTCGAATTTATATCATTCTGGATACTATCAAGGACTCAAGTACAAACCTCATCCTTCCTAAGTTTTGATTACAAGTCATTGTGAGTAGTATAGAAACTATTGCATATGTTTTCATTCGATTCCGATCGACTCGGAAATCACATTCTTGTTCTTCAAGTCACACTGATGGTTCCGAGTCACTCGGACACTACTTAGTTTTATCGCATGTTCAAGCAATCTCTCTAACACTTTTAATCTAAGCTCGACTTCATATTCTAAGGAAAAGTGAATTACAACGTTAATTCATCTTTCTAAGTCAACATGTTTGTTCGAGAATTATTTGTCTAGATCAAGTACTTATACTCGATATTTTCTTTATAACTTGATCTTTCCTAAGACTGACTCGATGGATTCCGAGTGTAATGAATATTAGACTTAGAAAATTCCACTCCTCTAGGCCTAAGATAATTTTACACTTAATTATCTTAATTAAATTATTATCTCGTGCCTAATCTTGGACCAAAGTATTTTATACTTTGAGAAATAAAATTGTATACTTTTATAGGTTATCTAAACGAGGTTATCCTACTTTTTGAATTACAAAAGTAACCGACTTCAAGCTCTCAATCACCAGCAGACAAGGCTTTTCTACTTTCGAACAAGGCTCGGATGTCTGTGTCGTGGTTGTCTGTTTCCAAAATTGGAAATCTTCAACGCTAAGCTCAACGGTGCTTTCCACCTTACTTTTCGGACACCACCAGCTGATTGGAGCACCTTTAGGAGTTAAGAGCCGTTGCACAACGTGCACATCTCAACGGATCTTTTCGAGCGACTCAAAGAACCATCACAATGGTCACAAAGAACTTCTATTCAAAAGATAGTCACAACGACTAATCTGCTTGGTCATCTATAAATAGAAGACAACTCTCAAGAGTCGAAGATTGTTGAGACTTGCTAGAATTATTGTCGGTACACATTACTTAAGCCAAAGTCTTTATATTCATACTCAATCTTCTATTTACAACTCCCAGACTTGTAATTCTTACTTTCTTAGTTGTAAAGTCTTGTAATCGGTTACATACTCTTTCTTACTTTCCGAGTAAGGTCCCTTGACCGAGCTGTAAGGGTTAACTCAGCTTAATTGTCCCTAACCGTAAAGGTTACCTCGGTTAGGAAGTACTAGATCGAGATAAGGGAACTTCGAGTCTAGGAAAACTCTGTAAGGAATTGTTTAAGGGAGCAATTCTAGTTAAGTCGGTCTGGTATATTTTGTGGATTCAAAATAGTGGATTTGACTTGGTGCTTGGATTAGCACTGGTCATGGTTTTCACGCCCGGGAGGGTTTCCACGTATACCGAGTTCACACTTTTCCGAGTCCAATCTAGACTCGGATTTTCTTTGATTATTCTTTTCAAGCTTTAATCTTCCAAGTTTGTTTAAATTTCCTCATCACTCTATTCACCCCCTCTAGGGTGACTAAGACTCTCCAAGAGCAAACCTTCATATACCACAAAGTTTTAAGATGAGAGATGAACTTTTTCACATTAAATACTTAAAGAAGAGTACTCTTTGTATTATTATTTCACATCAATTGTAATATAATCTTTGCTTGAACTTAAATGTGAAATATGGAACTGTGTTGCAAACTTGTTTAGATGGAACTTTGTTGTGGTTGTAGTAAGTTGAAAATTCTTGTATTATTGGAAATTCTTGTATTTATGTTGGAAAATTGAGGTCTGTTGGTTTGTTGTTGTGTAAGTTGTGATTTATTTTGGAGTGTATTTTGTACGGGGTGATGGAAGAAACAAAAAAACTATTAAAAAATACAGACCTATTACGACGGTTCTTATATTAGAACCGTCGTCATAAGCTTGAAACAATTTGGCATTTCGGGTAGGACCTATGACAACGGTTCGTCAAATAGAACCGTCGTTATATGTAAATATATGACGACGACTACGCTCTGGAAAACTGTCATCATATAAATACCTATGATGATGGTTTTTACATGAAAATTGTCATCATAGGTGATCTTTTACTATAGTTTTTGAATCGTAGTTAAAAATGCTATGTACAACGACGACCACATACACAACGCCTGTTACCCATCGTTAAATGCCATTTTTAATCGTAGTTAAAAGTGGTTCCTGTTGTAGTGATATATTTGTTAGCATGTATTAGCTTTGGATTCTTGATGAGTATAAACTAACCTAAGACTTTGAGCTTAAATTAATATATCTTGGAGTCTAAGAACTCGGTTCTACTTAGCAAAGTAGAAGCCGATTCGGTCTAAGTAAATGAGTACTAACCGAGGACTCGGTTCTAGAAAACCGACCTACTCGGTATGGCTCACACTAAAATTTTACCTAAATAATTTCACACTTTTAACTCATCTTTTTAACTAGCCTACTTCATATTTTAAAATAAAATTATTTGTGTTAATTCTAAAAAGGACAGATTTATTAAGCTGAAATTAATCTAGTTAGAAAACACCGAAATTTGTCTAAATAACTCTTTGAACTTTATTTTCTCTTATTCATTCTTTGAGTTTAGACATAACTAGATTATAACATATTGAATATTGGACTTAAAAATTTTTAGTTTAATAGATTAAGAAATTTTAGTCGGTATATAATTTATTTAGACTAATCCTTGTCTAACCTTGAACCAAAATAATTTTATATTGAAGACTCGAGACATCTGCTCAACGCATTTCGAGTTACATTACATGAATCAGGAATAACCATCTCGTATTTATAGAGTTTTGATTCCAAGGCATTCTCTCGTGTTTTAGAAACTTTTCCGAATGAAATGGTATCTTCTCTAAGTGATATAGCTTTTACTTCGTGTATTTCGTGCTTATCCTTGAGTGACTCGGAAACCTAGTACTTTGTTCTAAGTCTCTCATCACTCGGATATATCGCATGTTGAATAGACTAGTATTCCGCTCGGATCCGACTCCTTTCTATAAGGTCTATCTTGTTGAAGTCAGTACTCCCGATCTGTTTCATGCTTAGTCTATATCAAGGTATATCACTATGATATTCTTTACTTAACTTGATTCTTCGCTTAGACTAAGTCGGATGGAATTCTGAGTATTATGGATATTAGACTCGGAAAACTCCATTCTCTTTCGACTCGAGATAATTAGTTGATTAATTATCATAATTATTTTATTATTCGTGTCTAATTTTGGACCAAAGTATTTTATACTTTGAGAACCAAAATTGATTTACTTTTGTAGGTTATTCAATCGAGGATACACTTTTCAAACTACAAAAGTGACCGAGCTTCGAACGTCAAATCACCAAGCAGACATGGTTATTCACCTTCTCTCGCTCCAGTCCCGTAAGATTGTGTCGAGGCTGTCTGTTTCCAAATCTGGAAAACCGGAACGCCAAGCTTAACGGTGGTTTTCACCTTATCTTTCAAGACACCGCCAATGGTTTTGGGACTTCCAAGAGAGTTAAACCGTTGTCCAACGTTCGCATTACAACGGATACTTTCCGAGTGACTCGAAAGCTTCTATCAACGATCACGAGAGGACTCTCGGTCGCGAGATGAAGATAACGGCTACTCTGCCTGGTCATCTATAAATAGAATCCACTTTACAAGACTTGAAGATTGGGACCGAACATATTGTTAATACACATACTTGCTCAAAGTCTTTGTATACATTCTCAATCTTCTACTTACAACTCCTACTCTGTAATTTGTTACTTTATGAGTTGTAAGGTCTTGTACTCGATTACAAACTCTTTCTTACATTCTTTGTAAGATCCCTTGACTAAGCTGTAAGGGTTAACTCAGCTTAGTTGTCCCTAGCTGTAAGGGTTATCTCAGCTAGGAAGTACTAGATTAGATAAGGGAATTTCCGAGTCTAGGAAAACTTGTATAGAGTTGTCTAAGGGAGCAACTCGGGTTCGGTCAGCTCACGGTATTTTGTGGACTCAAAATAGTGGATTTGACTTCGTGTCCGGATTGACACGGTCCGTGGTTTTCTGCCCCGGGAGGGTTTCCACGTAATTTCTAAGTGTTATCTTTCCGAGTTCATTCTAGACTCGGACAGTCATATTACTCCTGCTTGACTTGCTTGTTTATTCGTGATAGCATTTCGAGTCCAAGCTTTTCCGACCTCGTTGTTTGACTCGAGCCTGTCTCTGTCCCTTCGTTAACAAAAGAGCTAACGTTTCCACGAAAAACTTCTATCACCCTATTCACCCCCTCTAGGGTGACTCGGACTCTCCCCGAGCAAACCTTCAATTGGTATCGAGCATAACGTAAACGAAAGGATCTAACCATCCAAAGGTCTAAAGATTAAATGGCTCATAACACCGGAGAGTTCGACGAAGGAAGATCTTCCAACGAGCCACCAAAATTCAAAGGATTAAACTTTGGACACTCTGGAAGAAGCTTATGGAATGTTTCCTCATGGATCGTGATGAAGATGTATGGGAAATCATACAAAATGGAAACTACGTCCCTATGAAATCGAAGAGTTCGGACTCGTTCCAAAGACAAAGGCCGGGTTCACACCAGGAGAAGCAGAGAAGTTCGGAAAGAACTTCAAAGCAATGAACATCCTTATGTGCGCCATAAGCTCGGAAGAATATAATCGAGTCTCCGCTCGTGACTCTGCCAAAGAGGTGTGGGATACTTTAGTCAACACCTACGAAGGTACAAGTCGGTAAGACAAGCGAAGATCGACCGATATCTTCATAAATATGAGCTTTTCAAAATGGAGCCAGAGGAGAACATTACTCGGATGTTCATTCGCTTCACCGAGATTACCAATAATCTCAAATATCCGGGAAAGAAAATTTCCCATGAAGAAATGTGCCGGAAAATTCTCGAAGCCTACCCAAGAGACGATGGGGTCCAAAAGTAACTCGCCATAGAGGAGGCTCGGAATCTTGCACAGCCGAAACTAGACGAGCTGATAGGAAAACTTCTTACTCACGAAATCCACCTAGAAGAGGAGGATGCCGAGGCAAGCACAAAAGAAATATCGCTCCGAAGGTCTCGTAAACCCAAAATGAAATTCCGAGTTCCTTTGACTCGAAGAAGATCCCATGGCGCTGATTGCAAGAGGCTTCAAGAGAATAATGAAGCACAAAAGATGGGATAAGAAGTCTAAGGAAGACTACTACAAACGAGACAAGAAGGACCGGAAAGGTAAGTATTCTTCCCCTTCTAAGCTATCTTTGACTAAGAATTCTGGTTGTGTCGAATGTGGCAGCAAAGACCACATAGTCAAAGACTCGTCCAAAGAGAAAAGTGGACGAGAAAAGGAAGAAAGCTATGTTGGCCACATGGAGTGATGAAGACTCATCCGAAGACGAGGACTCGGATGACTCGAAGTGTCCGATGGCAATCTCGACTCGAAGCCGAAAGAGAGTCGACTCGGACTTAGACAAAGAGGAAACTAATCCTCAAGAGGTAATTGATTATTTCCTCAAATTCTCCAAAGTCGATTTAGCTAAGTACATTTTTACTTTGGAAGAAAAGTCCAATTTTGATTCTACTCAATTCAAAGAACAACTTGAGTCAATTTCTTATGAGAGCACGTTTTTCAAAAATGAATTGGAAAACCGAGACTCACGCTCGGAGAACTCAAGACTAGTGCTCAAACTAATGAGACCGAGTGTGAGCTGCTCAGAAAGAAAATGAGCAACTAAAAAGGAAGCTCACCGAGTCTCAAGATCTCGGTTTTAAAGTTTACTCAAGGTCGAAGAACCTTGACATGCTCTTAGGATCACAATGTTTCTCTTTTCGAAAAGAAGGTCTTGGTTTCAACAAAGAGGAAGAATCCAATTCCTACTTAGAATTGTTCGAAAAGGATTCTAGAACCGTAAAGTTCAGGAAAGCCGAGCACGGTCCCATTCACGTAAATGAAGGGAGGACTAAGCCCGGAATTGTCTACAAAAAGAAACCATTTTCTCCTCGTTTCAAAAGGAAAGGTTTTTAAAAAGAAAAGGACATAGACTCGGTTCTCGAGAGGAAGACTCGGAATCGGACGAAACCCAAAGTTGTTCAAATCTGGGTTCCAAAACACCTTCTTCCTCAGAAAAGACCACAGTAAGGAATGTTACTCGGGTTCGTTAGAGGAAGTGAGAAGGGTTAGATTCTCTCTGTTTTGCAGGTCACTCGAAAAGATCAAAAGGACACTGGTACCTTGACAATGGATGTTCATGACACATGTCGAGTGACCAAGGACTCTTTTCTGAGCTAGAGTCATACAAAGGAGAAAAAGTGACCTTTGGGGATGATAGCAAAGGCAAGATAGTTGGTATTGGCAAGATTGGAAATGGAAGCAATCTGGTAAGCCCAGTCTACCTTGTCAAAGGGCTAAAATACAATCCGCTTAGCATCTCCCAGCCTATGCGACAAAGGTCGGAGGTAAGATTCACTCAATCTAAGTGCTACATCTCGGATGAGACCACCAAAGAGGTAAAGCTCTCGGGTAAGAGATCAGGTAACACTTATATCATTCCTCTTCTCGACCCGAGCCGAACTTGTCGTGCCTAAAAGCATCTCTCATTGATGAGTCTTGGCAATGGCATCGTAGATTAGGTCATATAAGCATGCATACTATTAAAAAGTTATCGGATCATGGCCTAGTCAAGGGATTGCCAAGTTGTGCTTTCACTAAAGACAAAGTTTGTGAAGCATGTACAAAGGGGAAATAGGTCAAATCTTCATTCAAGTCTCTCAAGATCTGTTTCCACATCAAAGGTGCTTGAACCGCTACATATGGATCTATGTGGTGAAATTCCAGTGAAGAGCCTCGGAGGTAAATCCTACATTCTTGTCATTATTGATGACTTTTCAAGATTTACCTGGGTGTGTTTTCTCAAGCATAAAAATGAAGCATTCAAGGAGTTCAAGCAAACTCGTAGAAAGATTCAAGTTAAGTCTCGGACTCAGATTCAAAGGATTCGAACCGACCATGGAAAGGAGTTCGACTACTCGGAGTTCTCGCGATCGGAATGGAATCTCTCACAACTTCTCAGCACCAAGAACTCCTCAACGTAACGGAGTTGTAGAGAGAAAGAACAGTAACTCTTGAAGAAATAGCTAGGACTATGATGATCGAACATGATCTTCCCTACTACTTCGGGCGGAGGCAATCAACACCGCGAACTATACACTAAATAGATGCCTCATCGGACCAATATTGAAGAAAACACCCTACGAGCTCTACAAAGGGAAGAAGCCAAACATCTCATACTTTAAGCCCTTTGGTTGCAAGTGTTTTATTCATAATAATAGACTAGGTCGATGATGAAGGTATTTTTCTCGGGTTACTCTTCACATAGTAAAGCTTATCGTGTCTTTAACAAAAGAACTAACAAAGTGAAAGAGAGCATCCACGTTATTTTTGATGAACTTGAACAGAAAAGCCCAGTGAGTCTTCATACTCGGATCCGAAACTCAGCAGAGAAGAAGATAAAACCGAGCTCGTAAAGACTCAAACTCAGCCGACTCAGAATGATGCCACTCGTAATGAAGTAGCTCAAGAGTCAACTCGTAACGCCGAAGGTGAAACCGAGCATGGAGCTAACTCGTAACAGTACAGATCAGCCAATTCAACCTACAAATCTGGTGAATCGGAGGACAGGTAACGCTTTCAAGTTCTCTTCTAGTCATCCACTAGAGAACATACTCTCGACATCAACACTGGGGTAAGAGCTCGTTCCTCTGTTCAGTAATCTGTGTGCATTCACCGCATTCATCTCATTAACGAACCCAAAAATGCACTAGAGGCCCTAAATGAACCCGAATGGGTAGAGGCCATGCAAGAAGAGCTCAATCAATTCGAGAGAAACCAAGTCTCGAACTCCGACCAACCGACCTTCCGACCACCTAGTTATAGGAACCAAATGGGTTTTCAAGAACAAACTGGATGAGGGTGGTGTGGTAGTCGAAACAAGGCTAGACTTGTGGCTCAGTGGATATAATCAAGAAAAAGGAATTGATTGTGGGGAAACCTTTGCACCTGTAGCCGAATCGAAGCTATCGAATATCTGTTGGCATTTGCATCCAAAGCATGCATATTAAATTATATCAAATGGATGTTAAGTGTGCATTTCTCAATGGTTTTATTGAAGAAGAAGTCTATGTCGAACAGACCTCCCGGTTTTGAAAACTCGGAATTTCCAAATCATGTTTTCAAACTTCAAAAGGCTCTCTATGGTCTTAAAGAAGCACCTTGAGCTTGGTATGAAAGATTGAGTAGCTTCTTGGTTCAAAATGATTTTAAAAGAGGTCAGATCGACAAGACTCTCTTCATAAAGACCAAGGGGAAAGATTTCCTTATTGTTCAAATCTATGTTGATGATATTATCTTCGGTGCTACTAATGAATTTCGTGCCGAGAATTTTCTCGGGTTGATGAGTCAAGAGTTCCAAATGAGTATGATGGGAGAACTCAACTTCTTCCTTGGGTTACAAATCAAACAAGATAAAGATGGAATCTATGTCCATCAATCAAAGTACACCAAGGAACTACTAAAGAAATACAAACTCCAAGATGCAAAACATGCATCTACTCCCATGAGCAAGCAAGTATAAAGCTTGACTCGGATGAGAAAGGTAAAGCAATAGATCGAAACTTTATCGAGGTATGATTGGATCTTTGCTATATCTTACTTTCAGCAAGCCGGATATAATGTTCAGTGTTTGTCTATGCGCAAGATTTCAAGCTAACCTAAAAGAATCACATCTCACTCGCGGTGAAAAGAATATTCGGATATCTTGCAGCACTCGTAATTTAGGTCTATGGTATTCCGGAGACTCGGAACCGACTCTTACCGGATACTCGATACTCGGACTCACGCAGGATACAAAGTTGATCGCAAGAGCACATCTAGAGCTTGCCAATTTCTGGGTCAATCCCTAATATCTTGGCACTCAAAGAAGCGTAACTTAGTAGCTCTATCAACCGCCGAAGCTGAATATATTGCAACTGGAGCCTGTTGCGCTCGATTCTATGGATAAAGCAACACTTGAAAGATCTTGGACTATCATTCAAATCAGTACCAATCAAGTGTGACAACCAAAGAGCAATTAGCATCACCAAGAACCCCGTCCAAAGCATTCAAAAACAAAGCATATCGAGGTCGGATATCACTTCCTACGCGATCACTCGAAAAAGGTGATATTGAACTTGAGTTCATTCCTACTAATCTTCAATTAGCTGATATCTTTACTAAGCCTCTTGGTGAAGATCAGCTTTGTTTTATTCGGAATGAGCTTGGTATGTTAAATGCTTAATTATATGCTATCCATTGCATAATTCCGTGTTATGTGTTTTCACTTTTAATAACCATTAGCTCAGCTTGATTCAAGTGATACTAGGCTGGTAGTTATTTCATGTTTCGAGTCACTCGAAACCAATCTGAGTCAAACTCGGACGTAGAGAAACTTGGACTTCAAATTTTCTGAAACTATCTCTAGAACAAGTGGGGAGTTTCGGATCATATTTTCAAAATCTTTTCTTTCTCTCTCGAGCGCCGTGATTAGTCGATAGCCGTGGATCTCTAACCGCTGAAATCTTAACCGTTGAAGAGAACCGTCACACCGATATTCAATGATTGATGGACAAGCCGAGTCGAACGGAGTTATATTTAACGGATAGTTGACGGGCGCGCTTATTTTCTATAAATAGCGCCTATTCATCTTCGTCTCGGTATTCTACATTCCATTTCTCTCAAACGAAACTTTTCGTGGAAGATTTCTACGTTAACAGTCACCCTTGAACTTCGTAAGCGTCGAAGAAGCCATCTCTCGTAAGTTTCGATCGCTCTTATCTTTTTCTTCTACACCTTTTTCGTTTCTTCTCTTCTACCTCTCCTTCTCTTTCCTACTCGAAAGTTTCATCTTTCCCTCCTTCTCTCAAAATGCCTAAAAGAGGTAACCATCCCGACTTCCGTGTCGCCTCCTCTTCCAAAAGCCTTGCACCAAAACACAAGAAAGCTCAACCCCTCCAAACCCATTGTCACCCAAAGCACCTTGCGCTGGACGACAAGTTCTTTCCTACAACCAAATTTTCTTGGTTGGCTCACATTCAAACCACCGGAGCATATAACTTCATGTGCTTCAACAAGTTCATCTATCCCGAACTCGTTTCGAGTTCTACACTCACCTTACCCACTCCGAAAATGTTCTAACCTCCAGTGGTTCGGAACATAATTGTTCGAATAAACACCTCTCTCCTCCACCGCTTGTTCAAGGTCTCCTCTCTTCTTGAACAAGCAACCCCATTCCGTTCACCGAAGTCGTTGACGACTTCTTTGACAAGTTCGCCAAAGAGTTTCCCGAGTCCCGAAAAACTTTTCGTGACTCGCTTGAAGTCGAAGCTCGCCTTCCGTGCTTTCGCCGATGAGAACTTTTTCTCACAAAGCATTCCAACAAGGAGAACCCCAACTCCAAGCACCTCAAAGCTCTCTTTGACATTCTTGAGGGCTACGAAGTAGACCTCTTCCCCTCCATCATTGAACAAATGGCCACCGTGCCGGATCAACTTCAATCAAAGAAGACCACCTCACTTCCTTTTGGTGCTCTTCTCACCCTCGTCTTCAAACAATTCCAAGTTCCTCTCCCCTCCGAGCCAAACGCCGTGTTCGAGGCCGCCATTGTTATCGGCAAAAAGGAACTGCAGGGTACGGATACCAGAAACTAACCCCGGTGTCCGGGTTCATAACTCGGAACTAAGGCCTCCCTCTCCGCCTCGGACTCGAAATCAACCCCTCTCTCTCTTCCCTCTCCACCTGGTGGTGCTTCCACCTCCGGTGCCTCCAAATCTCTCTCTGCTCTCTTTTCCCCTGTTTTTATGGACAAGATCAGCTCTGTGTCCTCTCGCTTTCAGGACACACTCCGGTCTTTCAAGCATATCCTCCAACATCCGACCATCAACCAAAAGACCAGTCTATCCCAAATCCGAGAGCAAGCAATCTTTAGTTCTTGAGATGAGGGAACTGGTAAAGGAGCATAAGGAGCTGGTCGAGCTCCTCGAGAGAGAAGGTCCAAGGCGGCTCGAGATCATGGTGACTCGGACGCGTCCGAAGCGTCTTTGAGCCCAGCTCCGACCTCCTCGGACAACGGGGATGAAGAAGAAGAAGCCGCAGATGCGAAGCAGCGAGACGCCAAGGAGCTCGCGGGCGAGGCGAGTCTATCCGGGCAAGGGAGGAACACCAAGAAGAAGCAGTGGGAACTACCGAGGGTCAAACTGCTCCACAAGCTCATGTGGCAAGTACTCAGCTCGGACAGCGAGCCTGGGTGGGTCGAGGACCTAGCTACACCGGCGGATCGGACAGAGCAGCCCCTCCAGCTCTTGAGGTTCCAAGGGCGTAACCCCTCGATCCACTCACCCCGGGTCAGCCACTCGGAGCCGAGCCCTTGATGATGATACCGGTTCTCCCTCCGCCGCGCTCAAGCACATCGTCAAGATCTTACCAGCGCCGGCGAACCTCCGCTCCCTCTCGCCTCCACTCGAAATCCCCTCTCCCTCGTAGGCGCCATGCATTGTGTCACAATGTCAAAGTCTCGCAGATTCTTCTTCTTTCGAGAGATTTCTATTTCTTTTGTCCAGACATCTAAGTTGCCCTATTTGTTCTTTTCTTTCCTTCTTTTTGTTGTTTTCTTTGAAAGGCAAGGGGGAGAAATAGAGTCGAAAACTTGTTGTCTTGTTTAGGGGAGTTTTCCCTTTTAATCCTTGTAATTTCGTTGAGTTCAATGAATTAATGCTTTCTCTTACATGATTTATGTGTTTATAATCTTTCTAAGTTTATATTATTTCATTGCTAAGCATTTTTACTTTATGCTTTGACTATATACCTCTTGCTCCGATACATCGAGAATTCTTTACTCAACTTTCCTCATGAGCAACTACTCGGAGTCGATTTTTTTACTAACAAAGTTTCGTCTAAGAATGGAATGCCTTTCATCAAAAAGGGGAGATTGAAGACTTAGACAATGATCAACGCATTTCGAGTTACATTACATGAATCGAGAATAACCATCTCGGATTTATAGAGTTTTGATTCCAAGGCATTTTCCGTGTTTTAGAAACTTTTCGAATGAAATGGTATCTTCTCTAAGTGATATAGCTTTTACTTCGTGTATTTCGTGCTTATCCTTGAGTGACTCGAAACCCGATACTTTGTTCCGAGTCTCTCATCACTCGGATATATCGCATGTTGAATAGACTAGTATTCCGCTCGGATCCGACTCCTTTCTATAAGGTCTATCTTGTTGAAGTCAGTACTCTCAGTTTGTTTCATGCTTAGTCTATATCAAGGTATATCACTCGATATTCTTTACTTAACTTGATTCTTCGCTTAGACTAAGTCGGATGGAATTCGAGTATTATAGATATTAGACTCGTAAAACTCCATTCTCTTTTTGACTCGGATAATTAGTTGATTAATTATCATAATTATTTTATTATTTGTGTCTAATCTTGGACCAAAGTATTTTATACTTTGAGAACCAAAATTGATTTACTTTTGTAGGTTATTCAATCGAGGATACACTTTTCAAACTACAAAAGTAACCGGCTTCGTAACGTCAAATCACCAGGCAGACATGGCTTTTCACCTTCTCTCGCTCCAGTCCTAGAAGATTGTGTCGTGGTTGTCTGTTTCCAAATCTGAAAACTGGAACGCCAAGCTTAATGGTGGTTTCCACCTTATCTTTCAAGACACCGCCAATGGTTTTGGGACTTCCAAGAGAGTTAAACCGTTGTCCAACGTTCACATTATAACCGATACTTTTTGAGAGACTCGTAAAGCTTCTATCAACAGATCACAGAGGACTCTCGGTCAGCAGATGAAGATAACGGCACTCTGCCTGGTCATCTATAAATAGAAGCCACTTTATAAGACTTGAAGATTGGGACCGAACATATTGTTAATACACATACTTGCTCAAAGTCTTTGTATACATTCTCAATCTTCTACTTACAACTCCTACTCGTAATTTATTACTTTATGAGTTGTAAGGTCTTGTACTCGATTACAAACTCTTTCTTACATTCTTTGTAAGGTCCCTTGACTAAGCTGTAAGGGTTAACTCAGCTTAGTTGTCCCTAGTTGTAAGGGTTATCTCGGTTAGGAAGTACTAGATCGGATAAGGGAATTTCGAATCTAGGAAAACTTGTATAGAGTTGTCTAAGGGAGCAACTCGGGTTCGGTCCGTTCACGGTATTTTGTGGACTCAAAATAGTGGATTTGACTTCGTGTCCGGATTAACACGGTCCGTGGTTTTCTGCCCCAGGAGGGTTTCCACGTAATTTCTAAGTGTTATCTTTCCGAGTTCATTCTAGACTCGGACAGTCATATTGCTCCTGCTTGACTTGCTTGTTTATTCGTGATAGCATTTCGAGTCCAAGCTTTTCGACCTCGCTGTTTGACTCGTAACCTGTCTCTGTCCCTTCGTTAACAAAAGAGCTAACGTTTCCACGAAAAACTTCTATCACCCTATTCACCCCCTCTAGGGTGACTCGGACTCTCCCGAGCAAACCTTCATATACTTTGAGTACCATTTATAGTTTGATTTTGTAGTGTTATTAAAACTGAATAATCTCAGCTTAAAGTAAAAACAAATTGCTTCTTTACCGTGCAAAATCAGCGAGACAAAAAGCCACCATTTCCGGGCATACTCGTAACACTATGTTAGAACTGTTTGTTTTCATTTCGATAACTTCTAATTTTTGAGTCTAACGACTGTTTCTACCTTTATGTCTCATATGTAACAAGTTGGTAGGACTCGCCTTTCGAGGCTAGAAGTTATGATCAACAACTACTTTCACAACGGTTCTATTTTTTAGGACTTAGACTATCCGTTATAAAGGCTAGCTGCCCGAAGCCCCAACCCAAGGCATAACGGATTTCTACCTTTACGCTTATAAATAGAAGCCTTGATTCAAAACTTACAAAATTGTTGGAACTAAGAACTCAACTCTCATATTCTCTATATCTTACAACTCTAGTTCATTCAATATTAACTTTCTAAACTGTAACATCTTGTAAAGAAAAGTCTTGTGATCTCTTCAAACACTTTTCTAGTTCATCCCTTGACTTAGTTGTAAGGGTTAATTCAACTTAATTGTCCTAAACTGTAAGGGTAACTTAGTTTGAAAGTACTAGGACAAATAAGATAACTTTTATGCCTTAGAAAAACGTGTATCGGAATTGTCTAAGGGAACAATTCGGGTAGTCATTTCATTGTATTTGTGGATTTAAATAGTGGATTTGACTAAGTTCCTGGATAAGCACTATCCATGGTTTTTATGCCCCAGGAGGGTTTTCATGTAAAACTTTCTGTCTTTCTCTGTATGAGTTAATCTAGACTTAGTTCTAGTTTCTAAGTTCAGTCTCTTCTCAAAGAACATTAAATTTCTACATTATTTCCTCATCACCCTATTCAACCCCCTCTAGGGTGACTTTAACTCTATAGCTGAACCTTTAGATTCCCTTCCTTATCACCTGTGTGATCCTGAGACATTATTGTTTCTTGATACTATTCCCTTTGACTTAGGACTCGGGTGAAGTCTAAGTTAGATGTTGTTACTTTAATGTACACTCCAAGAACTATAGATGTATATAGCTCAGTGTAATATATTAAGAAAGCAATCTTATTGAGATGTAACACCGTGAATGGCTAATGAAAATCGTTCCATATTCACCATCCCGGACGATTACATTCGAATAAAAATATATGATATATCAGTGGGCATAAAGGGATAATGTATACCACCGGTAATACTTGGAGGGTTTAGGGCGTTATCATTTTGAAAGTGTTATGTTAGTTAGATGTTGAATTAGTATAACACTACTGGTTACTTTTTATCGCACGATTCATTCCCTGTATAAGGTGTAAGGAGATATGTAGGATTAAAGATGTGTTTTAAAGGCTTATGTGGTTGAGTGAGAGTTGTTGACCGAAGTATATAAATGGCCACATTACTCCCACCAAGTTCTCCACTTATTTGAAAAGGAGCTCCTGAATAGGGGGAAGTGTAGAGGAAGTTGAGTCCCACTCAAACCCTCGATGCATGAATATAGGAGTTGAGAACTCCTATTAATTGGAATTGACAGAAATAGAAAACGCACACAAGAGATCAACGGATAACGTGTAGCATATGTTGCTCCTCTCTCCCTTAATCTCAAACTCTCTTAGAGAAAATACCATTGGAAAGTTCACAGTTTTGAGGTGTGATTTGACGCAGTGACACTAGTAGCAACCGTTGATTCTTGCTCGAGTCGGATGATGAAAAATGATGATGACCAGTTCTTTCAGGGTCCTTTGTTCGTCTAGTTTGTGAATAGACTAGGATTCACGAATTAGTAGGGCACAAGAAGGAATATGGATTTCGCTCAAGACTGGAGTTGCAAGGATTTGACTCTCATGAAACATTAGTCGAAAAGGCGATCGGTACTGCAATTCAAGTTATACCCTTATAGGTTTACAGCAAGAGATGGCTTCTTTAATTCATATCTTGGCCACTCACCTAGCTATTGTTGGAGGAGCATTTGGTCTTCTAAGGCTCTAATCAAAGAAAGGCTGGGTTGGAGAGTGGGGACTGGTCTTTCCACGGATATTTAGGTTGATGCATGGCTAGTGGATGAGCAAGGAAAAATTGCAACCTTAATTCAGCCTTAAGGGAGACACATATCTAAGGTCAATGAGCTCATAGATTCGGAACAACAAGCATGGCATACTGATATTCTTGCGGAACATTTCAATGAACGAGATAAACATCTTATATTAGCCATTCCTTTGAGCTCTCTATCTTCCCCGATAGCCTAGTCTCGGTGCGTTTTGGACACAGGCTCTTTTATGGTAAGATCGGCTTATGATCTCGGTTCCTCTGTCAATTTTGACGACATTGAGAAATTTTGGCCTATCCTTTGAAGCACGAATGTGATCCCTAAAGATAAACACTTTTGGTAGAAATAGTGCATGAATATCCTCTACACCAAATCACCACTCATGCATCGATATATTTCGCCTTCATACATATGCTCTCGGTGCGATAACATGGGGTTGAAAATCCATGGCATGCTATTTTTTAGTGTGAGAAAATTAGGGAATATGGGCTAATCTTGATGGGAATATCAATCAAATCTGAAAAATCCCACTCTTGTGGAGAATTACTATATAAATGGCACAAGGGCCTTGATCATGACACCTTCTCCCTTTGTCTAATGCTTGGATGACAAGCGTGGAGCAATCGCGATGATCAGATCTTCAACGATATTGGCACGCTAGTGGGGATCATACAGGTGAATGAAATCCACACATTGAGTGAACAAAGCAATCTCGGAAGGACTGGTGAGATGATGCAGCATAATGTAACATGGCATGGGCCACCTGCAGGTGTTATAAAAATTAATTTTAATGCTGCAGTGTCCTAAGAAGGATGGGTAGGCCATGGGTTATGGCAAGGGTTGAGAGAGGAGAAGTAGTCATGGCAAGTGTTAAACGTATATGAGCATTATAGTTAGCACAAGTCCGTGGAGGCAAAAACTGCCCTCTTTAGTGTCCAACTAGCAAACTGATTCACTCTTCAGAAGATAATCATTGATACAAATTGCCTCTCACTCATTCAACATCATTTTCTTATTTAAGTGAGTTTGATTTAATTTAGGATGAACTGTTATTTTTTGGTAGTAAATTTTCCTTTGTGATTGGACCTATGCCAAGAAAGATGGGAATTCAGTAACCTATGATCTTACAAGGGCAATTCCTGCAAGGATAAGCAGATTTATACTTATGAATTTACTATTTATGAACTAGAACATTTGCTTTTCCCTTAACAAAAAGAATATAGCAAGTACTATACTAAATTTTTATAGAAAATAATATAACAAATCAATATCTACAAAAGTCCCCATAAATTTGTAAAAGCATGTAGATTGTAATGAAATAGGAAAATTTACATTTTAGTCAATTGAGTTTAGTTTTTTAGAATAATTTTTGGGGACCCTGAAAATTGGAAATAATTTACAGGTCTATCAACATTTGAACAAACAGGTTTACAGGTCTTAAATTTACCAAAATGCCCTTAATCTTTAATAATAATAATAATAATAATAATAATATATTATTATTATTATTATTATTATTATTATTATTATTATTATTATTATTGTGGTTGGGTTGTTTTTTTGTTTTTGTCATCATCGTCCTCTTCTTTTTTGAAAAATAAAAATGCAAAAGGTATTTTGGTCATTTTTGGACCTATAAATTTATTTGTTCAAATATTAATAGACCTGTCAATCATTTCCAATTTTCATAGGACCTAAAAATTATTTTACAAAATCTCAGTGGACCAAATTGTAAAATCTTAAATTATTTTACTTGTAAAAAGTTTTCCGATGTACTCTTATGTTATATTGTTGCTATTACCAAAGTTGTGAGTCTAGGTATTTTTGGGAAGCAATGGAGGATCCAAGATGGAAAGAGGCTATGGCAAAGGAAATTAAGGCGCTAAAACTCATAATACATGGACAATTGAGAATTTGCCGCTAAGAAAGAAACATATATAGTGTATAATTATGGCATAATTATGGTTTTATTCGATCACATTCGCACTACTCACTGCTTACTTAAAAAGGGGAGATAAATTATAGCATTACCAGTTTATGTTGGTGATCTGGTGCTCACTAGGAATAACCTACAAACTTGTGCTCACTTCAAAAGTTTTCTGAATCGTTATTTTCATATTAAAGACCTAGGGCCATTGAAATATTTTTGGAATAACTGTTGTTCGAGGACTACAAGGATTGTTTCTATGTCAAAGGAAGTATGCATTGGAGCTAGTTGATTATTGTGGGCTTCTAGGATCCAAGTCAGTGTTGGAGAATTTAAAAAATGATAACCCAGAATAAGCACTTTGATAACAAGGGATAACTACTATGGTAATCATGGGATAGCAAACAAGTTGTGTTGGGACAACCAGCAGCCAACACGATCAGGTCATATTGTGGGACACTATCGTGTTAGTCTATTTTGAGTGGTTTTGCTATCCGGATAGGATAAGATTGACTCCTAATTTTTCCCACTAGGGTTAACTGCCTTTAATTGCCATCGTTATCCATTGTCTCGGATTAGGGGTCCTTCATTAAGGCCATTATAAGGGAAAGAAAAAGAGATGAACTTTTATTCTTGTAAGTGACTGCTAGGGGTGGAGCTCTTAGAGCTTTATGGGTGTCCCAGGACACCCATCGCCAAATAAATTAAAATATATGTTTAAAAATTTTAAAAAATTCATAAAATTGTTAAAGGGAACAGCCATAAACAAATAATAATATTTATAAAATTTAAAAATATTTAAAAAGCGACCCCCTTAAAGTGTTAATTTTTTTTTTTTTGAGAAAGGTAAGAACAACAACTAGCGAGACAACCCTTCTCGCAAGGGTTCGACTAAGTTATCCTTCATTAAAATGGAGAGAAATGAAGAATAAGGAATAATATACCAAAATATATTAGCATGAATACTAAGACCAAACTTAGCCACCCAGTCCACCATTTGATTCCCTTCTCTAAAAGTGTGATTTATGAAAGCTTGATGGCATCTCCGGAGGAAGTACCAAGTACCTTGAATGAGCGTGTGAATCTCCCAAGGGACTTGTATTCGCCTCGACTATTTTAATGACAGTTAAATTGTCTCCTTCCAAGATAATAGACCGATATCCAGCCTGGACCGCTGCTTGAACACCATTCCTCATAGCAGTTGCTTGTGCAACAAGAATCGAAGAAGTCCCAAATGTGAAGTTCCTTCATGAAGGAACCTCGCGATCCCGACCTCCGATCACGAACCCCTATCGCCATCTTAGATGACCTGGAAGCATCAAAATTAACTTTGATAATTACAATGGTCATCGTCCAAGTGCTTCTTGTGAACTTCTTGCAAATTGAACTCGATCTCTTCCTCAAAGTGATATGCCACACCAATTCGTTCCGTCACATGTATTAGCACAAGTCTTTCCTTTGAATCTTGAATTGTTATCAAGAGCTTTTCCCGTACTTTCTCTTCCATCACTTTCATGTCTTGCTCTTTCAGGTTATTCACAATCTAGGACAAAATGTTAATTAGTTAGAACATTTACCTAGCGGCCAAAGCCTAGAACAACTATATGTTTCTATATACAATTTTTTTTTTTTTCAAATGAGATAAATGATAGTACTAGAAAATAACAACGAGAGGGAAAGATCAAATAAGAGATCCGATGTACCCAAAACATCAATTTTCATCAATACATATGTAAGACCCGAAAAATTCAGGTGTCTCGCTTAATAATGAACTAAGTTATTAAAAGTTAAGTGAAAAATTCGAAATTATTAAATTAAGTGAATTAGAATTTTTTCGAGTCGAAATTAAAACCCTAGAATTGAAACCCAAGCGTGAGCTAGCTAAAATGAGCTTTTGAAATATTTTGAGCCCAATTCACTTGAAAGCCCAAACCGAGAAATTAAAATAAAAAGAAAAAGAAAATGAGAAATGGAAAGAAAAAGAAAATGAGAAATGGGAAGGAGATGGCTGGATTTGCTGGCAAATGAATTAAAGAGAGGAGGATTAAGTGTTAGGTTTGGAAGTGGATTAGTGTAAAGTGAGAAGATAAGGTGGCCTTCTTTGAGGGAGCCACGAAGAGAGAGGGAGTACTGAGAGAGGGAGGGATCGAGACATTAGAAGGAAAGAAGGAGGAGAAACAGAGCAAAGGAAAAAAGCGAAGCGAGCAAAGGGGAAAGAGAGCGAGAGGAAGACCAAGAGGTAAGGGGAAACGAAAGGAGGAGAAGCAGGGGAGAGCGAGAGAAGGGAGATCGGGCGAGGGTGAGCAGAGCGAAAGCGAGAGAGAGGAAAAGCGACCGGAGGACGGCGAACTGAACGACGAACAAAGGAAAGGCGGCCGGCGAACGCGAGCAAAGCAGCGAGAGGAAGAGGAAGGGGGAGCGAGAGAGAAGAAGTGGGAGACGGAGAGACACGGGAAAACGAACGGGAACACCGAGAGGGAGACAAGGCCGACGAGCAAACTAAGGGTGGCCGGCAAGCAAGGGAGCAATGTCGACCGGGGAATAGAGGGGAGATGGTGGACGAACGAGACCAGAACCGGTCAAAAACAGAGCACGGTAAGAGGCGAGTGCGAAAGGTTGGGAACCCGGAACAAGAAGCAAAGTACGAATATTCAAACACCCAATTTGAAACCCTCCAAAACTAAAATTCTTAGAACCTCTAAAAATTCAAGGTGATTGATTCAAATTCATCCTCTAAAGATAAAACAAATTAGGTGGATTAAATTCGAAATTGATTCGTAAAATTGGAAACCCTAAGTTAATTGAAGAAGTTAGAGGCCTAAATTCACGAAACTAAGCAACTCACGAATCGAAAAGCATGTTGCGATTTATGCTAGTTCATGAATTTAATGATATTGGAGCATTGTTGAGCATGATTATTGAGCTGTGTGATTGAGAATTTAATGAAATTAGCTTGAATAGAATTAGTGAGAAAAATCAGAAAATTGAATTTCATGCTTTAAGTGCAGATTTTTCATGAATTTACCCTACTTGTCTGAATTATTGCGAGTTCATGTGTAGCCCGAAATTCCTGAAACTTTTACTTTAGCTTCCTGATAATTTATGAGAATTTCTTGTAAATTTTGGTATGCATTGGATTAGTAGATTGAAAGATATGGAATTTTGAGTGAAAATGTGCTGTTTTAGGCAAAATTGAAAATAAGTGAGTAATCGAATTAAGAACTGAAATTTAAGAAGCTATATGGCTAGATTAAGAGATATATAATGATTAAGGAAAGTTATAGAACCATAAACCACCTATGCACAATAGAACGCGATCATGAAAATGATAAGTTCGTTGATTAGAAATCCTAATTAATATGTTTATGTGATGATGTGTTTATCTTAAAGTGCATTGATTATAAATGACATAAGCATGCCTATATGAGTTGGATTGATTTGTACTTGAGTTGCAACTTGCTTATGTGAATTGTTTCTTGTGAAGAAGTTATGTATGAAGGTAATAAGCATGAATTATATGAATTAAGTGTAGCTTATGTATGAGTAACAAGAAGATATAAGAAAATAAAAAAACATAAAGAACTAAAGAAGGGAAAAAGGATTGTGTTATTGATCTAAGGCCCCACGAATTAAAGAACCCTCTGAAGCTATGGCCATAGAAGTGTCTCGTCAAACTAAAGCCACGAATTGAATTGCTTGCACGAATTCTTGACAATATGCGTCCTTCGAGTTTGAGGCTGCTCGGAGGCCACAAATTGTTTTGCCTCGAGGCCACGAATTGTATGCCTCCAAGAACCGAGCCCACGAATTGTTTTGGCTCCAAGAACTGGGTCTTTAGAGCAGAACATAAATCTTATTTCCATTTCAAACTGAAAAGACTTAAAGAATTACGATACGAAGAAACGAATGATCGTGCATGATGAACAACAAAGAAAGAAGCAATGATTTATGAAATGCATAATTGAACTCAAGAAGAAGAATCGAAGAAGAGCGAATCCCGATTTTATAAGAAATGAATACGATAAGAAGTAAAATATGATTTACATGACGAATGCATTACATGATGAATGATTCTATGACTTACTTGTGTATAAAGACGAATGAAGTATGTTTGATTGAATTCATGAGTAATTGACGTCATTATGCTTCTCGGCAAGTTGGTAAGTTTAGTATCTCGCATGTCTTAAGCATGTATGATCCGAATCGCATGTTATGAATGAATTGTGAACCTACGTGTGTTTGTTAATGAATTAATGTGCAAAGTGAAACCGGGGTTTGATTTGGGTTATCACTGGGCTCGTGGAGCTCATAACCTCACCAACATTTCACGTACGTGAGTTAAGACTCGCAGGAGTTGCTTTTGGCTTTTAGAAGAACCGAACCAACGGATAGGACATCTCCGGACTTATTATGTACTTTATGTTTTTCATACTTGTAAAGATCGGTTGTATGTGAACTTACGTTTTGATTATGAAAATAAAAGCCCTATGTGATTACTCCGAGCGTGTGGGTTGTTGAGTTTGTGTTGTTGATACACCGAGCGTGTGACTCGTTGAGTTTATGAATGTGCTTCGTGCAGGGTTAAGGCTTTAAGCCTATGGGATTAGCCATATTACGAGAAAACTCTGTTGAAATTTTCAAAAACCTTTGAAAACCTAGAAGCACGCCTCCACCAAGCAAAAAGAAAACTATTCACCCTAATTTGAGACCTTAAGCGACTTTAGGGATTCCTTTCGGGGAACCATGGCATGTAATACTCCTAGAGTGGGTCTAGGGGCGTTACAACATCAATACTATTTGACTTATATATGCATTTATATATATAATGTGAGGAATCCTAATCTTTACACTACGTTCATTGTTTATGATCTTAGATCCTCCATTTAAAGCTGCATCCAACCACTCGTTGGGCCACATAGTGGTTATTCCATCACAATTTTTTTCAATTCACAAGAAGGAAAACATTGCCAAATTTTACTTTTTTGAGCAATCCAAAATTTGGACATAAGGTACTTGATCATTTTTGGGCGGTGTCCCAAAATTAAGTTCAAGCCTAATTGTAGCTCCCATGCCGAAGCCCAAGAGATTCATGCATGCCATCAAGCTTTTTAGTCCCAAAGTGCCCCATGGCTGAGCCCACGACCCGTGGGGGTTGTTTTGTTACTATTTTATATTTTTGTTTCCACTACTGGTGGCCTGTGAGGGGAGCCCACTACTACTGCAAAATTACTTTTAACAACAATTATAAAGAAAAAAATCGTAAACAATAAGGTGATGACATTTTTGTAATAATTTGTAAAAAGGAATTGACTTTGATTATGATTACGGGAAAGAACCATTGTGAAAACTCATCTCTTGGCCTATGACTACGGTTCTTTATAGGAACCATTGTCATAAATCTTCATGCTTGGGGATATTAACTACAATTCTTTATAGGAACCGCTGTCTTGGGTCATGTGCGGACTTTTCCCATTTTTGCTTATCTGTTCGGATTTTTATGACTCCATAGATGGTTCAAAGTTCTTGTTACTAGAGATTCATATGAATTTATGGCAGTTTCCTATAATTTTTTGGTGAATTTTAGATGAGTAGATTCTTTCTTATGAATTTTTGAAGGAAATTGTTCAATTTTGGAAGTAGAGACCTTTGACAATAGTTCTTTATAGGAACTGTTATCACGAGTCACTCGACAATGGTTGTTTATGGGAATCATTGTCATAAGTTCTCATTGACAATGGTTCTTTATAGGAATCGTTGTCATAGGTCCTATAAATTTTCTCACTTTCGCTCATTGATTGTTTTGTGACTCCATAGATGGTTCAAAATTCCTAAAATTTTTATTGAAGATTTATATGCATTTATGACAATTTCCTGTAGTTTTTGGTGAATTTTGGATAAGAAGATTTTGTGTTATGAATGTTTCTGTTTTTGCTCACTGTTTGAATTTTTGTAACTTCACAAATAGTTCAAAATTTTTGAAATTTTTAGTGCAGATTAAAATAAATTTATGGAATGTTTTTGCATTTTTTAGTGAATTTTGGATGAATAGATTTATGTTATGTATTTTTTAAGGAAATTGTTCTATTTTGGAAGTAGAGACCTATGACAATGGTTCTTTATAGGCACCATTATCATAAGTCATTGACAACGGTTCTTTATAGAAACAGTTGTCATAGGTTCTCATTAACAATGGTTCTTTATAGGAATCGTTGTCATAGGTCTTATCGATTGTTTCCGTTTCGCACATTGTTTGAATTTTTATGACTCAACGGATGGTTCAAATTTTCTAAACTTTTTACTGAAGATTTATTTGTATTTATGGCAATTTCTTGTATTTTTTAGTGAATTTAGGATGAGTAGACTCTATGTTAAGAATTTTTCTATTTGTGCTCACTATTAGAATTTTTATGATTTCGTGGATGGTTCAAAATTCATGAAATATTTATCTGTAGATTCACATAAATTTATGGAAATTTTATGTACTTTTTGGTGAATTTTGGATGAATAGATTATATGTTATGAATTTTGAAAGAAATTGTTCTCTTTCGAAAGCAAAAGTTCTGTTTAGGGAGACCTATGACAATGGTTCTTTAGGTCATTTATTTATTTATTTTTAAACAATCTCTCTTTCGTTCGCTCTACATTCATAGCTATCCTTTCTCTATCTTTTTTCGATATGTTTTCCTATCTCGTGCTTTTGAAAACAATCTCTCTTTTTCTCTCGCCTTAGATCCGTACCTTATTTCCCTTCGATAAAGCAAGAATACCTTTCTCTTTCGCTCATTTGTTCTCTCGTTTGTTTTCCAGGTCTCTTTCTCCAACTCCATCTACATCTCCATCTTCATCTTCTCCATCCTCACCAGCCCTTCTCCTGGTAGATCTGTTTAGATTTGGCTTTAAATATCGATCTTGAGAGATTTTAAAGAGATCTATAAAATTCTTAGACATTTTCATAAGTTGTTTCTAGAACGCTCCAACCTGAAGTAGTTAGGCGAGTCACCGCCGTGGACAACCCACACGAAGACCTACCAAGCTCTCTTAACTTTTTAACCTTATTGAACTCTCAACGAGCATATTACAACGAAAGTTTTTCCAATATTCTAACACAAAAGTCAGACGGGTACTTCTAAACATACAACTTATATTCATACTTAATCATATTCATAAGTATATTACAAATTCTAAAAAAATACATTATACGCTTTTTATTTACTATCCTAGTCTAAAGTATAAACATGGACCGCCTTCCTATCTTGGGTCACCAAATTATCGGTAATCGTTAATCTTCTTAGATGCTTCCTTGATCCTTTAATTTACAAAAAATGAAAAATGGTAAGATCATGAGCTCCCCAAGCTCAATGAATAACACTTATATTTCCTGATGTTACACTTTATATATTATTTGGTTTACACACAAGCGCATAAACAAGTAATATGAATAACATAAATTATAACATGCAACACAAGAAAGGTGGTATATGGACACACAATCACAATTCGTAGGTACAATCGACATTCCACATTTATAATGCTATTAATATTTCATAAAACACACATTTATAATATAAAACAGATGATTAGACAAACTCAGTCATACTTGTCCGATACCAAGTACGTTTTAGAGACTCTTATTTTCACTAAAATCCTTAAACAAACACCACTCGTTAGTTTATTCACTAAACTAACCATAGTTGTCCCATACCAACTATGTCTTTTGGGCTCTTAATCCTCACTCAAATCCAAAAGAAATTAAGGTCCACTAAATTAGACTAATAACCCGATTATAACCACATCTTATATGCACGGAGACACACTTTCACGTAGGATTTCCATCATCATGGATGTAAAGAATATTTATAATCTTACAAATACCATACTATGCTTGGTCACGGTTTGACAACATGGATCGGAATCTTAATCATGTCGTTGAATTTCTTAATCTTAGGGAAATCCACTCATGACCAACACAAGTAACTATCACAAAACACAAGGGCCATAAACACATCATGGCAGATCGACCGAAGCCATCACAAGATACCAACTAGGACCCATCGCTCTAGAGAATGTAGCTGCCTAAAATCACAAATTGTGGAGCCATAATTCACACTTGGTGAATCGACCGAAGCCATTACAAGGTTCAACCAGGGACCCACACAAATCACATAACACGGAGACCGAAAATCACATCCTAGTGAATTGGTAAAAACCTCTCTAACCAGGCGACTCGAAACACAAAAAGACAGACTACTTCTATGGCCATAACTCTAGAACGTAACACATAAGCAATAGTCTTATGCGGACATGAACTTTATTCCCATTTTAAAAATAGTCTTAGCATATTAAATTCATATTATCATATTTCTTTCAAAAAAAACACACATTCACATCTTAAACTAACAAGTTCGTCATAACTTATTGTAGGAACCACGACCCGTCCTCCCGTAGAGGGAACTAGATTGGAACCGAGTTTCTCAACGAATGTGGGCTCTCTTTGGTTTTTGAAGATTCTTTTTTAAAGTTAAGTTTTTGAAAATGGATTCGGAAAGTGGGGGTGTATCTCTTATTGAGATTTTCAATTTTTGTAATTTAATTTGGAATAGTTTAAAGAAAGTGGTGATTGGCGATTTTATTAATCTTTTTTATTTAGAAATTAATTTTATAGGGTATTAGGATATTAATTCATAATTTAGGAAAATAGAAAAAATACAATCTATATTCTATCGCAAGGCCTTGGGACCAAAATAGTGGATAACATTGGCTTGAACCAAACCAAGCCCAGCTACTGGTCGGCGTCAACGAGAGCCAATGTTGATCGGTGTTTGGCGCCAGCCATAGGCTGAGACCGAAAAATCAATCTCAGTCCATGGCCTTGGTTGTTAAAAATAAACATATTTTGTCAATCTTAAATTAGAAATGTCGAGATGCGATTAAAGAGAAATAAGGTAGGAAAATGGGAGTCGCCGATCGGTTTGAGAAATAAAAACTAACAAAAATAAAACAAGACTCTTTCAATCTTAGTATGGGGAAACTAAGCTTGAAAGATGTTTAAAATGACTTCATCGATCTAGAACCGAGAATCCGAGTGTTCGAGGGTGAAGGTACGAAACAAAGAGATAAGCTCTCCATTTCGCCCGTCAACAAACGACCTTTACTAGCTTGAATTGTGAGTAAAAAATGTGTTTTCAATCAAGGACACACCATGCTAAGTGTGAAAATGAAATCAATCAAAACATGTGAAGCAAGCGATAAATAACGAGATAGGAAAGTAGTAAAGAAAAGTGATAAAGGAAAGCGAAAAGAAAAGCAAAAGAAATATAAATTACAGCTGGCGGGGAGGAATTAAAAGCGATTACATCTTGCTTTACAATACGAAAAGCGGTAAAATAACAAAATAAATAAAGCCGTAAAAGATTGAAAGCGAATCCGGAAGCGTGATGGTGGATGAACAAGATTAAAGAAGGGTTTTTGTGGAATTTGTTGTTGTAGAGTAGTGTAGGGAAATAATGAGGATGCTTGGAGGAGTAATGATAAGGTATAAAAGAGCCAAGAGATCATAGTACCGATGCAGCATTTTGTAACTCTTAGTTATATTTCAAGCACCATGTGGCATAGGAATGGCCATTCGTAAAATGAGGGCTTAGGCCATCTATTTATAGAGGAAAGCTAGGTCACAAAAATGACCTAAAATTTCAATAACCAGCTGTCCAATGAAGCTGAACTGGACCGGTCCATGGCAGAGATCAAGGAAAAAACCGAATAAAATCCCGCTAGACTGGGAATCCTGCATGAGGAAGCCGGAAGCACGGTGTTAGTCTCAAGGATGTCGTATGGGCATTTCTAGGGTTCCATACTTCAGATGACCTCTAGGAACAAAATATAATGTTTTGGCAAGTTGAGCTCGAAAAGCGGTGCCAGTCTCAAATGATGTCCTTTAGTGAAGTTGACTTTCGTGTCTCGGTTGGACACTGGGACCAAATGCGGCGTTTTAGCGAAATGATGCTGAAAACACGGCGCCGGCCTCATATGGTGTCATACGGATGTCTCTGGTTCGTACCTCACTTGGTCGCTAAGTGAAAAGTGAAACGCTGCATTTTTGCGCAATATAGAGGTGATCGGGGTCGGTCATGGAATCTTTCCAAAAATGGAAAGTTTTCATTTTTGGCATGTTTCGTTTTTGGTAGTTTTCTATTTTTTACAAGTTTTATTTTTGTTACGGGTTTGGGTTTCCTTGTTGGGAGCCCGACTCGAGCTTGGTCCGACCGAAAGAAAATGACTTGTGGGCCGGCCCAAAGTAATAAAAGATGCTTTTCGTGGTGCTAAGGGGTTCTTTATGGTTTATCGGCTTCCGTCACGCCAATCAAACTCCGACCATTATCCAAATCCGTTAATAGGATTGAGATTTCATCACCAGGCTAACAAAATAAATAAAAGAGAAAAGGGACGACACTTTTTAGGTGTTTACGAGTTAGCCCCCACTTTGACCGTGTCCGAAAGACGAAGGTCAAAGTAGACACTAAAGGGTACTTACCTGTTGCTTCGGATGCCGATTGAATTAATACGTTTCGAATTAGTCATATCTTGGCTTGAACTCTAACAAGGGAGCCTGGACTTTACTAACGAAGTCCGAAGTTCGAGTGGCTGATTCCTAAACTTGGCTAATTATCTACCTAAATCTTGGATTGGTGTGCCTAAACTTGACCATGTAGTTAGTCTAAAGCTTGGGAAGGGAGTCCGAACTTGACTCGGGTGCTAAAGTCCGAAGTCTAGTGGTGTAACACCCCTAAACCCACCCTAGGAGTATTACATGCCAGGGTTCCCGAGAGGAACCCCTAAGGCTGCATAAGATCTCAACTTGGGGTTAATAACCCTTTATTGGATTGGCGGAAGCGTAATTCTAGGTTTTCAAAGGGTTTTCCGGAAATTTCGGCAGAGTTTCCTCCGTAAGCTGGCTAAACCCATAGGCTTAAAGCCTTAACCCCGCACGAAACACAATCTAAAACTCAACGAGCCACACGCTCGGAGAAACACAACACAACTCAACGAGTCACACGCTCGGAGTAACACAACACAACTCAACGAGCCACACGCTCGGAGTATTCACATAGGGCTTTTACATTCATAATCAAACTTAAGTTCAAGTACAACTGGTCTTTACAAACATGAAAAACATAAAGTACGAGAGAAGTCCGGAGAAGTCCTATCCGATGGTTTGCTTCTTCTAATAGCCAAAAGCAATTCCAGGGAGTCCTAACTTCGCACTGAAATGTTGGTGATGTCATGAGCTCACTAGCCCAGTGAATAACCCAAACTCAACCCCGGGTTTCACTTTGCACATTAATTCATTAACAAACACACGTAAATTCACAATTCATTCATGACATGCGATTCAAATCAAATACGCTTAAGACATGCGAGATTCTAAACTTACCAACTTGCGAGAATCATATGACATCACTTATTCATGAATTCAATTAAACATGCATCATTCGTCTTTCTACGCAAGTAAATCATATAATCATTCATCATGCAACTCATTCATCACATAAATCATATCTTAGTTCTTATGGCACACATTTCTTATGAAAACGAGGTCCGATCTTCTTCTTATTCTTCTTCTTGAGTTCAATCGTGCATTTCATAAATCATCGATTCGCTCTTTCTCGGTTCGATATGCACGATCATTCGTTTCTTCATATCGTACTTCTTTTAAGTTTTCTTAGTTCGAATGGAAAGAAGATTTATGTTCCGCTCTAAAGACCCAGTTCTTGGAGCCAAAATAATTCGTGGGCTCGGTTCACGGAGGCTAATTCGTGGCCTCGAGGCAAAATAATTCGTGGCCTCGAGGCGGCCTCCCTTCCCCGAAGGACGCATACTCGTCAATAATTCGTAGAAGCAAAATAATTCGTGGCTTCGGGTTGATGGACACTTCTATGGCCATAGCTTCGAGAGGGTTCTTTAATTCGTGGGGTCTAAGATCAATAACACAATCCTTTCTCCCTTCTTTAGTTCTTTAAATTTCTTATTTTCTTATTACTTATACATAAGGTACACTTAGTTCATATAATTCATGCTTAGCACGTTCATGCGTAACTTCTTCAAAACAAGCAATTCACATAAGTAAGTTCCAACTCAAGTACGATCAATTCATTTCACATGCGCATGCTTATGTCATTTATAATCGATGAATTCGGGATAAACACATAATCACATAAACATGCCAACTAGGATTCCTAATCAACGAACTTATCGTTTTCATGATCGCGTATTATCGCGTATAAGTGGTATATGGTTCTATAACTTTACTTAATCGATATATATCTCTTAATCTAGACGTAAAGCTTCTTACATCTCGGTTCTTAATTCAGTTACTCACTTATATGCGATTTAGCCCAAAACAGAACCTTTTCACTTAAAATTGCATATCTCCTAATCTACTCATCCAATGCATACGAAATTTACAGGAATTTCTCATAAATCATCGGGAAGGCTGCAGTAAAAGTTTCGGGAGTTTCGGCTACACATGAATTCACGAAATTCGGACAAGCATGCTTATTTACTTGAAAAATCTGCATACGAATCATGAAGTTAACTTCCGATTTCTCTCCCTAATCCTGTTCAAGCTAATCCCGTTCAATTCTCACTAATCATGCTCAATCGTATTTAAACATCACAATTTCGGAACTAGATAAACATCACAAATTCACAACATGATCTTGATTCGTGAGTGGCTAATTTAGTGAATTTAGGCCTCTAGCTTCTTCAATTAGCTTAGGGTTTCCAATTTCATGCATCAATTTCGAGTTCAAGCCACCTAATTCATTTTATTTCGGAGGATGAATTCAGACTACTCACCTTAAATTCTTAGAGGTTCTAAGAATTCGGTTCTACGAGGGTTTCGGATTGGGTTTCGATTTCTCTTACGCCTTTCAATTTCTAGTCTAACTCCTGCTCTTTCAACCTTTCTTCTTCCCTCACCCTCTGCTTCTTCCTCTCGCTGCCTCGGTCCCGGTCTCCGACTTCCCTGTTTCGGTCCGATTCAGGTCCCCTTCGTCCCCCTCCTCGCGCTCACCGGCCGTCGGCCGCTGTTCCGTGCCCACCGACCGCCTTCCTCGGCCCTCGTGTTCGCTGGCGGCGGAACCCCTTCGGTCCCCTCGTTCGCTCGGCCTCTCTGCTCTTCCCTTTCTTCGTTCCGCTCGGCCTCCCGAGCTCTTGTTCGCCCACCGGCGGCGGTGTCCTCGCCGTTCGGGTAGCCACCGACCCGGGCCTCTTGGCTCTTGCCTCCCTCTCGCTCGGTCTCTCTACTCTCCTCTGTCTTCGCTCCGTTCGCTTCCTCTTTGCTCTGCTTCTTTCCCGTCCCTTTTTCTTTCCGTGCTTCACGCTTCTTCGTTCCTCTTCTAATGTCTCAGCCCCTTCTCTCTCCTCTTTAACTAATTACACACAATGGGCTTGATGCCTAATTCCAATTGGACCCCCTCGCTCTCTTTGCTTAAGTTGACGGCTCCTCCTCACTGCCAAGCAATCCCCATTCTCATTCCGTTTTTCTTTTTTTTCTTTTTTTTTTAATTGGGCCCAACTAGCTTCTCAAGGCCCAATAAGCTAGCCCATGCTCGGTTTCGGTTCTCGGGTTTCTAATTCCGACTCGGAAAATTTCTAATAATTCACTACCGGGCAAGCACACTGAAATTTCGGGGTCTCACATTTCTCCCCTTCTTACAAAAAGTTTCGTCCTCGAAACTTGATTCACCTATGATCTTACACTAATTCTCGGCACATTCTAACATGGTCCCACACAAATTCATGGAATCACATATATGCACATGTATTCGCAATCAAATCATATGAGATTTACTCAATCACATAAAGGCACATAGGTTCATGAATCAAATCACGTACTCATGATTCAATCGGTCACATAAGCAATCACTCAAGTCCTAGACTCGATTCTAGGAAAATCTACGAGTCGGAGGATTCTTGCTCCGATACCATTTTTGTAACACCCCTAGACCCACCCTAGGAGTATTACATGCCGGGGTTCCCGAGAGGAACCCCTAAGGCTGCATAAGATCTCAACTTGGGGTTAATAACCCTTTATTGGATTGGCGGAAGCGTAATTCTAGGTTTTCAAAGGGTTTTACGGAAATTTCGGCGAGTTTCCTCTCGTAAGCTGGCTAAACCCATAGGCTTAAAGCCTTAACCCCGCACGAAACACAATCTAAAACTCAACGAGCCACACGCTCGGAGAAACACAACACAACTCAACGAGTCACACGCTCGGAGTAACACAACACAACTCAACGAGCCACACGCTCGGAGTATTCACATAGGGCTTTTACATTCATAATCAAACTTAAGTTCAAGTACAACTGGTCTTTACAAACATGAAAAACATAAAGTACGGAGAAGTCCGGAGAAGTCCTATCCGATGGTTTGCTTCTTCTAATAGCCAAAAGCAATTCCGGGAGTCCTAACTTCGCACTGAAATGTTGGTGATGTCATGAGCTCACTAGCCCGATGAATAACCCAAACTCAACCCCGGGTTTCACTTTGCACATTAATTCATTAACAAACACACGTAAATTCACAATTCATTCATGACATGCGATTCAAATCAAATACGCTTAAGACATGCGAGATTCTAAACTTACCAACTTGCCGAGAATCATATGACATCACTTATTCATGAATTCAATTAAACATGCATCATTCGTCTTTCTACGCAAGTAAATCATATAATCATTCATCATGCAACTCATTCATCACATAAATCATATCTTAGTTCTTATGGCACACATTTCTTATGAAAACAGGGTCCGATCTTCTTCTTATTCTTCTTCTTGAGTTCAATCGTGCATTTCATAAATCATCGATTCGCTCTTTACAGTTCGATATGCACGATCATTCGTTTCTTCATATCGCACTTCTTTTAAGTTTTCTTAGTTCGAATGGAAAGAAGATTTATGTTACGCTCTAAAGACCCAGTTCTTGGAGCCAAAATAATTCGTGGGCTCGGTTCACGGAGGCTAATTCGTGGCCTCGAGGCAAAATAATTCGTGGCCTCGAGGTGGCCTCCCTTCCCTGAAGGACGCATCATCGTCAATAATTCGTAGAAGCAAAATAATTCGTGGCTTCGGGTTGATGAGACACTTCTATGGCCATAGCTTCGGAGGGTTCTTTAATTCGTGGGGTCTAAGATCAATAACACAATCCTTTCTCCCTTCTTTAGTTCTTTAAATTTCTTATTTTCTTATTACTTATACATAAGGTACACTTAGTTCATATAATTCATGCTTAGCACGTTCATGCGTAACTTCTTCAAAACAAGCAATTCACATAAGTAAGTTCCAACTCAAGTACGATCAATTCATTTCACATGCGCATGCTTATGTCATTTATAATCGATGAATTCGGGATAAACACATAATCACATAAACATGCCAACTAGGATTCCTAATCAACGAACTTATCGTTTTCATGATCGCGTATTATCGCGTATAAGTGGTATATGGTTCTATAACTTTACTTAATCGATATATATCTCTTAATCTAGACGTAAAGCTTCTTACATCTCGGTTCTTAATTCGAGTTACTCACTTATATGCGATTTAGCCCAAAACAGAACCTTTTCACTTAAAATTGCATATCTCCTAATCTACTCATCCAATGCATACGAAATTTACAGGAATTTCTCATAAATCATCAGGAAGGCTGCAGTAAAAGTTTCGGGAGTTTCGGGCTACACATGAATTCACGAAATTCGGACAGACATGCTTATTTCTTGAAAAATCGCATACGAATCATGAAGTTAACTTCCGATTTCTCTCCCTAATCTGTTCAAGCTAATCCCGTTCAATTCTCACTAATCATGCTCAATCGTATTTAAACATCACAATTTCAGAACTAGATAAACATCACAAATTCACAACATGCTCTTGATTCGTGAGTGGCTAATTTAGTGAATTTAGGCCTCTAGCTTCTTCAATTAGCTTAGGGTTTCCAATTTCATGCATCAATTTCGAGTTCAAGCCACCTAATTCATTTTATTTCGGAGGATGAATTCAGACTACTCACCTTAAATTCTTAGAGGTTCTAAGAATTCGGTTCTACGAGGGTTTCGGATTGGGTTTCGATTTCTCTTACGCCTTTCAATTTCTAGTCTAACTCCTGCTCTTTCAACCTTTCTTCTTCCCTCACCCTCTGCTTCTTCCTCTCGCTGCCTCGGTCCCGGTCTCCGACTTCCCCTGTTTCGGTCGATTCGAGTCCCCTTCGTCCCCCTCCTCGCGCTCACCGGCCGTCGGCCGCTGTTCCGTGCCCACCGACCGCCTTCCTCGGCCCTCGTGTTCGCTGGCAGCGGAACCCCTTCGGTCCCCTCGTTCGCTCGGCCTCTCTGCTCTTCCCTTTCTTCGTTCCGCTCGGCCTCCCGAGCTCTTGTTCGCCCACCGGCGGCGGTGTCCTCGCCGTTCGGGTAGCCACCGACCCGGGCCTCTTGGCTCTTGCCTCCCTCTCGCTCGGTCTCTCTACTCTCCTCTGTCTTCGCTCCGTTCGCTTCCTCTTTGCTCTGCTTCTTTCCCGTCCCTTTTTCTTTCCGTGCTTCGCTTCTTCGTTCCTCTTCTAATGTCTCAGCCCCCTTCTCTCTCCTCTTTAACTAATTACACACAATGGGCTTGATGCCTAATTCCAATTGGACCCCCTCGCTCTCTTTGCTTAAGTTGACGGCTCCTCCTCACTGCCAGCAATCCCCATTCTCATTCCCTTTTTCTTTTTTTTTTTTTTTTTTTTAATTGGGCCCAACTAGCTTCTCAAGGCCCAATAAGCTAGCCCATGCTCGGTTTCGGTTCTCGGGTTTCTAATTCAGACTCGGAAAATTTCTAATAATTCACTACCAGGCAAGCACACGAAATTTCGGGGTCTCACAAGTGGGGTGCCTGAAGTTGACCATTTCTTGGATCCGAAGTTGGACTAGGTATCCTTAACTTGGCTCGATTAATGTCCTGAAGCTCGAATAAGGGGCTTAAACTTGACCGTTCTTAGTCCGAAGCTTGGCTAAAAATTTTGCACTAACGGTTTTGTTAGTTGATCATCAAATGTAAATAGTTTCAAGTGTTACCTAAAAATGGTGCGTAGCCGGATCATGTTTTAGAGGTGTTGTCTCAACTTAGTTATGGAGTGGTCCCGATGTCTTGGCCTTGTGTCCGAACCTCGACCGATGTTCGGCTTGAAGCTCGATGGGGTGTCTAAATCTTTACCGCTGCTAGGTTTGAGACTTGACTTGAGTGTGTCCGAACCTTGACCGTTGCTTGGAGTCCGAGACTAGGCTGGAGTGTGTCCGAACCTTTACCACTATTAGCTACGAAGCTCGACAGGGAATGTTTGAACCTTGACTGTTGTTGGGCTCGAAGCTCGACGGGGACGTTTGAACCTTGATCATTGTTGGGCCTAAAGCTCGGCAGGGGTTGTCCGAACCTTGACTACGGTTGGGCACGAAGTTCGACAGGGGTTGTCTAAACCTTAAGTGTTGTTGGGTGCGAGACTCCATTGGGGTGTACGAAACTTGACCGTTGTTAGGTCTTAAGCTCGATGTCTATCCACTTTCGTCGGAATAGGGACGGATACTTATCTTCATGTAGAAATTTTTGCGTATACTTGGTCTTTAGATGACCTGAAATCTAGGGGATGGTCTACTTAAAAATCTGATGTTCGAGTGGGATTATGTGCCCCATTCTAATTTTGAGCTTTTTGGTATGTGTGCTAATAGATGTTTTGTAAGGTAGATGATTTGTGTCTTTCCTTAAGTATTCTTGGAATTGTTGTATAACCCTTTCAATCATAGGCCCCTACGTTCTTCTTGGGTGCTTGTGTCTAACTCTTCTCGAATGTTGGAGATTTAACTAGCCTTGACATTCTTAGTTGAATTTCTTTGAAGGTGGCGAAGTTGGCTACCTTCTTGATGTTGACTTGATGAATGCTCGCTTGATTGAATAATTCCTTATAGGGTGCTTCTTATTAAGTTTTGTATTTTTAGGATTTTGACTCATATAAGGGAGATGTATGCAAGACTTTATTCTATGAACAAATGCATTCTTTGATTAAGATGATGTAAAATTAATTTCGGAAAGACAAAGACGAAAAATTGCTAGCTCGAGACTTCGTTCCTTCACGCCATCTCCCTCTCGCTCTCGGCCGAAAACCACAATACTCCATTCTCCCTCAATCTCTCCATCTTTCTCCTCTTAGTCCTCCAAAACCACCAGAAACCAACCTCCACTCGACCTCTACCCTTATCCATCCACTAGGCATTTATCCACAACCGGGAAAGAACAAGGACACAAGCAGCGAAAGAAGAGGAAGAGACCTAGAGGCTATAAAAGGCGAGCTCAAGACGAGAGACAAAGGAGGCCGGACGACGGTGGGCTAAGGTGTGACGGATCGGAGCCTGCCAAGGTCCAAGTTTTCAGATTTAGTTCTTCAATTTTTAGTTCAAGTTTCTCAATTTGGATTTTTATTATTCGTTTCTAGTTCCGAATTTTCAGTTTTTAGTTCGAACTTAGTGTTATTTGGAGATTGGATTGTTGATTTTGCTGATTTCGTTGTTGCGAATCTAGGTTTGTTATTGCATCCGTTAAATTCGAGTTACTTGCCTCTCCAATTATAGTTGGTTCGAATTTGATTCTGCATGTGTAGCTTGGTATAAATTCTCAATGTTTTCACAAGTTTATCTTTTTCAATTCTGCTGATTCGAATAATGATGATTGAAATCGATTTCTATTCTTGCTTTTATCTTTAAATAAGTTACGCTTGTTGAATACCCGAGTTGATTCTACGGTGAAGACTCGGACACTCTGCTCAATACTTTTCCGAGTTGTATAAAAGGAATCAGGTATAACAATCTCGTACTTATAGAGTTTTCATTCCAAGGCATTCTCTGTTTGCTAGAAACTTTTCCGAGTGATACGGTATCTTATCTAAGTGATACAGCTTTTACTTCGTGTATTTCTTGCTTATCCTTGAGTGACTCGGAAAATTGATATGCATATCTCACTCGGTTCCGAGTCCCTCATCACTCAGATTTATCGCGTATTGAATAGACCAGTATTTCATCTTTCCTCACTCGGATCCGACTTCGGTTATTAGCTCTATTCCGATATAGTCAGTACTTCTAGTATGTATCTTGCTTAGTCTATGTCAAGTTACTTCACTCGATATTCTTTACTAAACTTGATTCTTCGCTTAGACTAAGTCGGATGGAATTCCGAGTTTCATGGATATTGAACTCGGAAAATTCCATTCCTCTTGTGACTCGGATAATTAGTTGTTTAATGATCATAATTATTTTATTATCTCGTGTCTAACCTTGGACCAAAGTATTTTATACTTTGAGAACCAAAGTTGATTTACTTTTGTAGGTTATTCAAACGAGGATACACCTTTTTCAAACCACAAAAGTAACCGGCTTCAAAACGTCAAATCACCAGCGAGACATGGCTTTTCACCTTCTCTGCTCCAGTCCCGGAAGATTGTGTTAGGGCATGTCTGTTTCCAAATCTGGAAAAGCTGGAATGTTAAGCTTAACGGTGGTTTCCACCTTATCTTTCAAGACGCCACCATTGGTTTTGGGACTTCAAGAGAGTTAAACCGTTGTCCAACGTTCACATTTCAACGGATACTTTCCGAGTGACTCGTAAAGCTTACGTCAACAGATCACAAAGGACTCTCGGTCAGCGAGATGAAGATAACGGCTACTCTGCCTGGTTATCTATAAATAGAAGCCACCTCACAAGACTTGAAGATTGCCGAACATATTGTTAATACACATACTTGCTCAAAGTCTTTGTATACATTCTCAATCTTCTACTTACAACTCCTACTCGTAATTTATTACTTTCTAAGTTGTAAGGTCTTGTACTTAGTTACAAACACTTTCTTACTTTCTCTGTAAGGTCCCTTGATTAAGCTGTAAGGGTTAACTCAGCTTAGTTGTCCCTAGCTGTAAGGGTTATCTCAGCTAGGAAGTACTAGATCAAATAAGGGAATTTCGAGTCTAGGAAAACTTGTATAGAGTTGTCTAAGGGAGCAACTCGGGTTCGATCGGTTCACGGTATTTTGTGGACTCAAAATAGTGGATTTGACTTCGTGCTTGGACTAGTACAGTCCAGTGGTTTTCTGCCCGGGAGGGTTTCCACGTAATTTCTAAGTGTTATCTTTCCGAGTTCATTCTAGACTCACACGAGTCATATTACTCCTGCTTGACTTGCTTATTTATTCGTGATAGCATTTACGAATCCAAGCTTTTCGACCCTACTTGTTTGACTCAAAACCTGTCTCTGTCTCTTCGTTAACAAAAGAGCTAACGTTTCCACGAAAAACTTCCATCACCCTATTCACCCCCTCTAGGGTGACTCGGACTCTCCCCGAGCAAACCTTCGATTGGTATCGAGCCTAGCCTTTCGGAAAGGATCTAACAATCCAAAGGTCTAAAGATCAAATGGCTCGTAACACCGGAAAGTTCGACGAAGGAAGATCTTCCAACAGGCCACCAAAATTCAAAGGATCAAACTTCGGGCACTTGGAAGAAACTCATGGAATGTTTCCTCATGGATCATGATGAAGATGTATGGAAAATCATACAATAAGGAAACTACATTCCAATGAACACGAGAGGAATTCAGAATCATTCCCAAGACAAAAGCCAAATTCACTCCAGGTGAAGCAGAGAAGTTCGGGAAGAACTTCAAGGCAATGAACATTCCGATGTGCGCCATTAGCTCGAAGAATACAACCGAGTGTCCGCTCGTGATTCAGCAAAAGAAGTGTGGGACACCCTTGTCAACACTTACGAAGGCACAAGCTAGGTCGGACAAGTGAAGATAAGTCGAGTATCTTCACAAATATGAGCTTTTCAAGATGGAGCTGAAGAGAACATCACTCGGATGTTCATTCGATTTACTGAGATTACCAACAATCTCAAATCATCTGGGTAAGAAGATTTCCCATGAGGAAATGTGCAGAAAGATACTCAAAAGTCTACCCAAGAAAAGATGGGGTCCCAAAGTGACTCGCCATAGAGGAGGCTCGGAACCTCTCACTCTTAAAGCTAGACGAGCTCATCGGGAAACTTCTCACTCACGAAATCCATCTAGAAGAGGAGGATGCTGAGGGCGTACCAAAAGCAACATTGCACTTAAAGTCTCGGAATCCAAAGAAGCAAATCTGAGCTCCTCCGACTCAGAAGATGATCCCATGGCACTTATTGCAAGAGGCTTCAAGAGAATAATGAAGCACAAAAGATGGGATAAACGACCAAAGGAAGAATTCTACAAGAAAGACAAGAGGGACAGAAAAGGTAAGTATTCCTCACCCTCAAAGTTATCTTTATCTAAGAATTCTGGATGTTTTGAGTGTGGCAGACAAAGACCACATAGTCAAGGACTGTCCAAAAAGGAAAAGGGACAGAAAGAAAAAGAAGGCCATAATGGCAACATGGAGCGATGAGGACTCATCGGAAGATGACGAGGACTTAGATGACTCGAAGTGTCCGATGGCAATCTCCGACGCGAAGCTAAAAGAGAGTCGAGTCGGACTCGCACAATGAGGAAACTAATCCTCAAGAGGTAATTGATTATTTCCTCAAATTCTCCAAAGTCGATTTAGCTAAGTACATTTTTACTTTGGAAGAAAAGTCCAATTCCGATTCTACTCAATTCAAAGAACAACTTGAGTCAATTTCTTCTAAGAGCACGTTTTTGAAAAATGAATTGGAAAACCGAGACTCACACTCGGAGAACTCAAGACTAGTGCTCAAACTAATGAGACCGAGTCCGAGCTACTCAGGAAAGAAAATGAGCAACTAAAAAGGAAGCTCACCGAGTCTCAAGGTCTGGTTTTAAAGTTTACTCAAGGTCGAAGAACCTTGACATGCTCTTAGGATCACAATGTGTCTCTTTTCGAAAATAAGGTCTTGGTTTCAACAAAGAGGAAGAATCCAATTCCTACTCGAATTGTTCAAAAGGATTCCGTAACCGTAAAGTTCAGGAAAGCTGAGCACGGTCCCATTCACGTAAATGAAGGGAGGACTAAGCCCGAATTGTCTACAAAAAGAAACCATTTTCTCCTCGTTTCAAAAGGAAAGGTTTTTAAAAAGAAAGAGACACGGACTCGGTGCTATAAGAGGAAGACTCGGAATCGGACAAAACCCTAAGTTGTTCAAATCGGGTTTCGAAACACCTTCTTCCTCGTAAAAGGACCACATTAAGGAATGTTACTCGGGTTCGTTAGAGGAAGTGAGAAGGGTTAGATTCTCTCTGTTTTGCAGGTCACTCGAAAAGATCAAAAGGACACTGGTACCTTGACAGTGGATGCTCACGGCACATGTCGGAGATGCGGGACTCTTTTCCGAGTTGGAAAAACATAAAGGAGGAAAAGTCACATTTGGAGATGATAGCAAAGGCAAGATAGTTGGAATTGGCAAGATTGGAAAAGGAAGCAATCTGGTCGAGTCTAGTCTACCTTGTCAAAGGATTAAAGTATAATCTGCTCAACATCTCTCAACTTTGTGATAAAGGTTAAGAGGTAAGATTCACTCGGACCAATTGCTACATTTCGATGTCTCTACCAAAGAGATCAAGCTTTCGGGTAAGAGATAAGGTAATACCTATACCATTCCTCTTTCGACCCAAGTCATAATTTATCTTACTTAAAAGCATCTCTTCATGATGATTCTTGGACATGGCATCGTAGATTAGGCCATATTAGCATGCATACGATCAAAAAGTTGGCGTCTCATGGTTTGGTTAGGGGTTTACCTAACCGTGTTTTTGAGAAAGACAAAGTTTGTGAAGCATGCACCATAGGGAAAGAAGTCCGATCTTCATTCAAATCTCTGAAGACAGCTTCCACATCCAAAGTACTTGAGCTACTGCATATGAATTTATGTGGTGAAATCCCCGTGAAGAGTCTTGGAGGTAAATCTTACATATTTGTTATTATTGATGATTATTCACGATTTACCCGGGTGTGTTTTCTTAAGCACAAAAATGAAGCTTTCAAGGAGTTCAGCAAGCTCTGCAGAAAAATCCAAGTTGAGTCTCGGACTCGGATCCGGAGGATTCGAACCGACCATGGAAGGGAGTTCGACTACTCAGAATTCTCGAGTATTATGACAAAAACGGAATCTCTCACAACTTCTCAAGCACCCGTAGCTCCTCAACGGAATGGAGTAGTAGAGAGAAAGAACAGAACCCTTGAAGAAATAGCAAGGACGATGATGATTGAGCACAACTTGCCTTACTACTTCTGGGCAGAGGCAGTCAACACAGACTAACTATACTTTGAATAGATGCCTCATCGGACCCATTCTGAAGAAAACACCTTACGAGCTCTACAAAGGGAAGAAGCCAAATATTTCCTATTTCGGACCTTTCGGATGTAAGTGCTACGTTCACAACAATGGCAAGGATCACCTGACCAAGTTTGATGCTAGGTCGGATGAAGGTATTTTTCTAGGTTACTCTTCTCACAAGCAAAGCTTATCGTATTTTCAATAAGAGAACTAACAAAGTAGAAGAGAGTATCCACGTTATATTTGATGAGCTTGAACAGGAGAAACCAGAGCGAGTCTTCATACTCAGAATTGAAGCTCAGTAGAGATGATGACGAAGCCGAGCCTACCAAGACTCGACTCAATCCGCTCATAATAAAGTCACTCGAACGAGGTCACTCGGAATGAGGAAACTCAAAGGGTCACTCGTAACGAACAAGTCAATGAAGAAGATCACTCGGAACAAGCTTCGAAGATCAGGCAGCTCAGCCCACAAACCTTGTGAATCGGAGAACCGGTCAAGCGTTCCAGTTTACTTCTAGTCATCCCCTAGAGAACATAATTTCGATATCAACGAGTGGGGTAATAACTCGTTCATGTCTTCATAATCTATGTGCATTCACTGCATTCATTTCATTAAATGAACCCAGAAATGCACTAGAGGCCCTTAATGAACCTGAATGGGTAGAGGCCATGCAAGAGGAACTCAATCAATTTGAAAGAAACCAAGTCTAGACTCGACCAACCGACCTTCCGACCACCCTGTTATAGGAACTAAATGGGTCTTCAAGAACAAACTGGATGAGGGTGGAGTGGTAGTCGAAACAAGGCTAGACTTGTGGCTGAAGGTTACAATCAAGAAGAAGGAATTGATTGTAGGGAAACCTTTGCACCTATAGCCGGAATCGAAGCTATTAGAATATCGTTGGCGGTTACATCCAAGCATGCATATTAAATTATATCAAATGGATGTAAAGTGTGCGTTTCTCAATGGTTTTATTGAAGAGGAAGTCTATGTCAAGCAACCTCCTGGTTTTGACAACTCACAATTTCTAAATCATGTTTTCAAACTTCAAAAGGCTCTCTATGGTGTTAAACAAGCTCCTCGAGCTTGGTATGAAAGACTGAGCAATTTCTTGGTTCAAAATGATTTTAAAAGAGGTCAGATTGACAAAACTCTCTTCATAAAGACCAAGGGGAAAGATTTCCTTATTGTTCAAATATATGTTGACGATATTATCTTCGGTGCTACTAATGAATTTACGTGTCGAGAATTTTCTCGAGTTGATGAGTCGGGAATTTCAAATGAGTATGATGGGAGAACTCAATTTCTTCCTTGGTCTACAAATCAAACAAGACAAAGATGGGATTTATGTCCATCAATCTAAGTATACCAAGGAGCTGCTGACGAAATACAAACTCCAAGATGCAAAACACGCATCTACTCCTATGAGCAAGCAGTATCAAGCTTGACTCGGACGAGAGAGGTAAAGCAATAGATCGAAACTCTACCGAGGTATGATTGGATCTTTGCTATATCTTACTTCCAGCCGGCCGGATATAATGTTCGAGTGTATGCCTATGCGCAAGATTTCAAGCTAATCCAAAAGAATCACATCTCACTCATGCTGAAGAGAATATTCAAATATCTTGCAGGTACTCGGAACTTAGGTCTATGGTATTCAAGAGACTCGGAACCGACTCTCACTGGATACTTAGACGCGGACTATCGCTGGATACAAAGTTGATCGAAAGATCACTTCGGAGCTTGCCAATTTCGGGTCAATCCCTAATATCCCGGCACTCAAAGAAGCGTAACTCGGTAGCTCTATGAACTGCTGAAGCCGAGTATATTACAGCTGGAGCTTGTTGCGCTCGGATTCTATGGATAAAGCAACACTTGAAAGATCTTGGACTATCCTTCAAATCGGTTCCAATCAAGTGTGATAACCAAAGTGCAATCAGCATCACCAAGAATCCAGTCCAAGCATTCGAAAACAAAACATATCGAGGTCGGATATCACTTCCTACGAGACCACTCGAAAAGGGTGACATTGAATTTGAGTTCATTCCTACTAATCTTCAATTAGCCGATATTTTTACTAAGCGTCTTGGTGAAGATCGGCTTTGCTTTATTCAGAATGAGCTTGGTATGTTGAATGCTTAACTTTATGCTATTCATTGCATGATTCCGTGTTATGTGTTTTCACTTTTAATAACCATTAGCTCAGCTTGATTCGATGCTACTCGGGTTAGTAGTTATTTCGTGTTTCGAGTCACTCGGAAACTATTCCGAGTTATACTCGATCATAGAGAAACTTGGACTTCAAATTTTCCGAAACTATCTCTAGACTAGTGGAGAGTTTCGAATGTATTTTCAAAATATTTTCTCTCTCTCTCTCGAGCGCTGCGATCGATCGATAGCCGTAGATTTCTAACCGCTGAGATCTTAACCATTGAAGAGAACCATCACACCGGTCTTCGATGACTGATAGACAAGCCGAGTCGGAATGGAGTTATACTTAACGGATAGTTGACGGGCGCGCTTCTTTTCTATAAATAGCGCCTATTCATCTTCGTCTCGGTATTCTACATTTCATCTCTCTCTCAAATGAAACTTTTCGCGGAAGCTTTCTACATACATAGTGTTCGTTGAAGTTCTTCAAGCTTCGTAAAGGCCATCTCACGTAAGTTTCGATCGCTCTCATCTCTTTCTTCTACTCCTTTTCGTTTGTTCTAATCTTCCTCTTCCTCTCTTTTCTTTGTCAAAAGTTTCATCTTTCCTACCTCTTATTTCAAAATGCCTAAGAGAGGTAACCATCCCAACTTCCAAGTCTCTTCCTTCGCCAAAAGCCTCGCACCAAAACGCCGTAAAGCTCTACCCCTTCAAACCCATTGTCACCCAAGACCTCGCGACTGGACGACAAATTCTTTCCAACAACCAAATTTTCTTGGTTGGCCAACATTCAAACCACCTGGGCATATAACTTTCTTTGTTTCAGCGAGTTCATCTATCCCGAACTCGTTTCTAAGTTCTACACTCACCTTACCTCCTCGGAAAATGTTCTAACCTCCGGGTTCGGAACATTACTGTTCGAATAAACTCCTCTCTCCTCCACCGCTTGTTCAAGGTCTCTTGTCTCTTCTTGAACAGCAACCCCATTCCCTTCACTAAAGTCACCTACGACTTCTTTGAAAAGTACGCCAAAGAGTTCCCCGAGTCCCGAAAGAACTTTTTGGTGACTCGATTGAAGTCGAAGCACGTCTTCGTGCTTTCTGCCGATGAGAACCTTCTTCTCTCAAGCATTCTAGCAAGGAGAACCCCAACTCCAAGCACCTCAAAGCTCTCTTTGACATTCTTGAGGGCTACGAAGTAGACCTCTTCCCCTCCATAATTAAGCGGATGGCAGTCGTGCCAGCTCAACTTCAAACCAAGAAGAACACCTCTCTTACTTTCGGTGCTCTTCTCACTCTCGTTTTCAAACAAGTCCAAGTTCCTTTCCCCTCGGACCCAAACGCTGTGTCTAAGGCTGCCGTTGTTGTCGGTAAAAAGGAACTTCGAGGGTACTGGATACCAGGAAACCGACCCTGGTGTCCGGGTGCATAACTCGAGCTAAGGCCTCCTTCTCCGCCTCGGACTCGTAAATCAACCCCTTTCTCTCTCCCTTCTCCACCTGGTGCTGCCTCCACCTTAGGTGCCTCCAAATCTCTCTCTGCTCTTTTGTCCCCTCTTTTTATGGACAAAATCAGCTCTGTGTCCATTGTTTTCCAGGACACACTCCGGTCTTTCAAACTTGTCATCCAAAATCTCAACATCAATCAAAAGACCGCCCAATCCCAAATCCGAGAGCAGCGAGTCTCGATTCTTGAGATGAGGGAGCTGGTGAAGGAGCAGAAGGAGCCGATCGAGCTCCTCGAGAGAGAAGGTCCAAGGCGGCTCAGGACCAAGGTGACTCGAGACGCGTCCGAAGCGTCTTCGAGCCCGAGTCCGACCTCCTCGGACGAGTGGGGAAGAAGAAGAAGAAGCTGCAAATGCAGAAGGCTGCGAGGAGCTCGCGGCTGAGGCAGCTCCGTCCGGGCAAGAGGAGGAACACAAGGAAGAAGCAGTGGGAACTGCTGAGAGTCAACTCTGCTCTACAAGCTCGGATAGCAGTACTCGGCTCGGACAGCGAGTCCGGGTGGGTCGAAGACCTGGTCGCACCAGCGGGTCGGCCTGAGCAACCCCTCCAGCCTACCGAGGTTCAAAGGGAAGAACCCTCGATCCACTCATTCTGGGTCAGCCACTCAAAGCCGAGCCCCGACGATCATCCCGGTTCTCCCTCGGCCGCACTCAAGCACATCGTCAAGATCATACCAGCGCCGGCGTACCTCCAATCCCTTCGCTTCCACTCAAAATCCCCTCTCCCTTGTAGGCGCCATGCACCGAGTCACAATTCCTCGGTCCGCCGATTCTTCTTCTTTCGAGAGATTTCTATTTTTCTTTCTTTTCTTTTGTCCGGACATCCAAGTTGTACTATTTTTTTCTCCCTTCTTTTTGTTGTTTTTGCTGAAAGGCAAGGGGGAGAAATAGACTCGAAAACTTGTTGTCTAGTTTAGGGGAGCTTTCCCTCTCAATCTTTGTAATCTTTTTATGATCAATGAATTAATGCTTTCTCGTCTATGTTTTTCGTGTTTACTATCTTTCCGAGTTAACATTATTTCATTGTTAAGCATACTTTTCTTTATGCTCCGATACATTAAGTTTGTTTTACTCAACTCTCTTCATGCGTAGCTATTCAGAATCGGATCTCTTTCACTAACAAAGTTTCTGTCTAAGTATGGAATGCCTTTCATAAAAAAGGAGGAGATTGAAGACTCGGACACGACTCAATACTTTTCCGAGTTGTATAAAAGGAATCAGGTATAACAATCTCGTACTTATAGAGTTTTGATTCCAAGGCATTCTCTGTTTGCTAGAAACTTTTCCGAGTGATACGGTATCTTATCTAAGTGATACAGCTTTTACTTCGTGTATTTCTTGCTTATCCTTGAGTGACTCGGAAAATTGATATGCATATCTCACTCGCTTTGAGTCCCTCATCACTCAAATTTATCGCGTATTGAATAGACCAAGTATTTCATCTTTCCTCACTCGGATCCGACTTCGGTTATTAGCTCTATTCTGATATAGTCGAGTACTTCTAGTATGTTTCTTGCTTAGTCTATATCAAGTTACTTCACTCGATATTCTTTACTAAACTTGATTCTTCGCTTAGACTAAGTCGGATGGAATTCCGAGTTACATGGATATTGAACTCGGAAAATTTTATTCCTCTTGTGACTCGGATAATTAGTTGTTTAATTATCATAATTATTTTATTATCTCGTGTCTAACCTTGGACCAAAGTATTTTATACTTTGAGAACCAAAGTTGATTTACTTTTGTAGGTTATTCAAACGAGGATACACCTTTTTCAAACCACAAAAGTAACCGGCTTCAAAACGTCAAATCACCAGCAGACATGGCTTTTCACCTTCTCTGCTCCAATCCCGTAAGATTATGTCGAGGCTGTCTGTTTTCAAATCCGGAAAACTGGAACGTTAAGCTTAACGGTGGTTTCCACCTTATCTTTCAAGACGCCACCAGTGGTTTTGGGACTTCCAAGAGAGTTAAACCGTTGTCCAACGTTCACATTTCAACGGATACTTTCGAGTGACTCGAAAGCTTCGTCAACAGATCACAAAGGACTCTCGGTCAGCGAGATGAAGATAACGGCTACTCGCACTGGTTATCTATAAATAGAAGCCACCTCACAAGACTTGAAGATTGCCGAACATATTGTTAATACACATACTTGCTCAAAGTCTTTGTATACATTCTCAATCTTCTACTTACAACTCCTACTCGTAATTTATTACTTTCTAAGTTGTAAGGTCTTGTACATAGTTACAAACACTTTCTTACTTTCTCTGTAAGGTCCCTTGACTAAGCTGTAAGGGTTAACTCGGCTTAGCTGTCCCTAACTTGTAAGGGTTATCTCAGCTAGGAAGTACTAGATCGGATAAGGGAATTTACGAGTCTAGGAAAACTTGTATAGAGTTGTCTAAGGGAGCAACTCGGGTTCAATCAGTTCACGGTATTTTGTGGACCCAAAATAGTGGATTTGACTTCGTGCTTAGACTAGCACGGTCCGTGGTTTTCTGCCCCAGGAGGGTTTCCACGTAATTTCTAAGTGTTATCTTTCCGAGTTCATTCTAGACTCGAGACGGTCATATTACTCTTGCTTGACTTGCTTATTTATTCATGATAGCATTTCGAGTCCAAGCTTTTCCGACCTCGCTGTTTGACTCGGAACCTGTCTCTGTCTCTTCGTTAACAAAAGAGTTAACGTTTCCACGAAAAACTTCCATCACCCTATTCACCCCCTCTAGGGTGACTCGAGACTCTCCCCGAGCAAACCTTCATACAGAGAGTGTTACTACTTTTCTTTTTGTTATATCAATATGTTACTCTATTATCGTTATTCAATTTCTTATTCATATTAGTTAGGATAGTTTAAGCTTTTGGTTCTAAGTCTTTGAGTCGTGTTTAACGATCTAAATTCGGTTTAGTTTCATCCCTGTGGTTTGACAAATCTCCGTACTTACCCTAAAATCACACCAGCACCTAGGCCTCAATCTTAACTTCTATTTTTGCAGTAAAATCCTTGACTAAGTTCATGATGGGATTTTGGTCCGGCTTGTTGGCCATTTTTGGAGTAGGGTTGTGCTTTGACCGTGGGCAGCGTCTGGTAGTAAAGGTGTTGGAGGTACTGGTGTGGTACGTATCGGTGTTGACCATACCGATGTTGAAGTAGAATTCTTATTTCCTAATTCTTTCAAGCCAGGATTCTCGATTTGAGTAGGATTCCTTGTCCTGTATCCCAAAAGAGTAGGTGCTCGGGATTGGCTCGTGAAAAAATTTAGGGAGATGAGACTTAAGTGCTTGACTCGAGGAATTAATTATCCTAAAATAAAAGAAAATGATATGCTCTTTTACTTGGATGTACATAAAGAATGCAAACTAACCAAAATGAAATCCAATGATGCCAATGGAATCCCTTAGATTGGAATGAGCTTGATTTGGCCAAATGCAAACAAAGACTCTCCTAATTTGAGATGTGTTTAATTTGGCTAAAAACAAATAAAAGACTCACCTATTTGAGATGAATTTTATTTTGGATAATACGAAAATAAAATTTAATTTGGCTAATGAAGAAACTTAATTCACCTAATTTGATTTGGCTAATGCACAAAAGACTCACCTAATTAAGATGAATTTAATTGTGACTAATGCAAAAATGAAATGAATGGACTCACCGTAATTGAGATGATTTTTAATTTGGCTATTGAGAAAAAAAATAAACTCACCTAATTCAGATGAATTTAATTTTGACCAATACGAAATAATGGACCCACCTATTTAAAATGAATTTAAAATTTGGCTAATGCAAAATGGACTCACTTATTTGAGATGAATTTAAAATTTGGTTAATGAAAAATGAACTCACCTAATTTGAGATGAAATTTATTTTTGGCTAAATGCAAGAAAAGAACTCACCTATTTAAGATGAGTTTAAAATTTGGCTAATGCAAAATGGACACACCTAATTTGAGATGAAATTTATTTTTGGCTAAATGCAAGAATGGACTCACTTAATTTGAGATGAGATTTATTTTTGGCTAAATGAACACATTGGACTGACTCAAGAAGGTTCATTATTTTATTTTATTTTGCACATATGCAAGGATTATTTAGTGAACCTGGCTAAAGCTGCTAAGGACTCATAAAAAGGAAGGTTAAATACTAAAAACAAGTACATTCATTCAAACATGCAAATGAATAGAAGGGGACCACCTAAACAACAAAGGACCTATGGTAAAAAAGAGGGATAAATCTAGGTAGGATACATGGTGTCTCATAGTCCAATAATTTAATCGTTCGTGGGGTGCACGACAGGAAAACCATGAATCATTGGTGCATCTCGGTAAACCAAAAAATTGTGCTATGAGGGAAGAGGTACCATCTCCCTAACAATCAAGCCTAGTTGACCTCGACTGCAGGTTAACAGTTTGAACCTCTTCCGAAAGATGTTTTTAAAGGTAAAGCCTAATGGTCGAAATTAAAAGTAACTATGTCCAAGGCTACCTAAATGCAATATGTCAAATGCAAAACACATTGAGAGAACTCACAACTCCAATTTTCAAGTCTCACCCTCAATAAGTGATGCATCCCTAATTGAGTCGCCACTTGTAGGAACCACGGCCCGTCCCATCGTAGAGGGAACTGGATTGGAACCGAGTTTCCTAACGAATGTCGGCTCTCTTTGGTCTTTGAAGATTCTTTTTGAAAGTTAACTTTTTAAAAATGAATTTGGAAAGTTTCGTTATGTCTCTTATTGAGATTTTTGATTTTTTTAGTTTAATTTGAAACAGTTTTAAAAAATGGTGATTGGTAATTTTATTAATCTTTTTATGTAGACAATAATTTTAGAGGGTCTCGGGATATTATTTCATAATTTAGGAAAATAGAAAAATACAATCTATATTCTACTTGTAAAGCTTTTGGACCAAAATAGTGGATAACATTAGCTTGAACCAAAGCCAAGCCCGAGCCACCGGTCGGTGCTGGCAACAGACTAACCTTGATCAATGTCCGGCGCCAGCCAGTAGGCCGAGACCGAAAAAGTTAGAATCGGACCATGGCCTTGGCTATCAAAAAATAACCCGATTTTGTCAACTTTAAATTAGAAATGCCTAGATGCAATTAAAAAAAAAAGTAGGAAAATGGGAGTCGACGGTTAGTTTTAGAAATAAAAACTAACAAAAATAAAAAAAGACTTTTCCAATCTTAGTATGGGAAAACTAAGTTTCAAAGAGGTTTAATAATGACTCCATCAGTCAAGAATTGAGAATCCGGTGTTCGGGGGTGAAGTTACGAAATGAAGAGATAAACTATCCATTCCGCCCATCAACGAGACGACCTTTACTAGTTTGAATTGTGAGTTAAATGTGTTTTCGAGTCAAGCACACAACATGATAAGTGCGAAAATTAAATTAATCAAAACATGTGAATAAAGTGTTAAATAATAAATAGAAAAACAATATAGTAAAGCGATAAAGGAAAACGAAAAGAAAAGCGAAAGAAATAAAAATTATAGTGGACGGGGAGGAATTATAAGCGATTATATCTTACTTCACAATACGGAAAGCGGTAAAATAACAAAATAAATAAAACCGTAAGGATTGAAAGCGTATCTCGGTACCCACGTTGTCTCACTGTTAATCTTGAATCACGAACTGGATCTGGAAGCGTGACGGTGGATGAACAAGATTGAAGAAGGGTTTTTATGGAATTTGTGGCGGTAGAGTAGTGTAGGGAAATGATGAGGATGCTTGGAGGAGTAGTGATTAGCTGAGAAAAAGCCAAATGATCGGAATACCAATGCAACATTCAGTAGCTCTTACCTAAATTTCAGTAGCATGTAGTATAGGAATGACCATTCGTAAATAAAGGGGTTAAGCCCTCTATTTATAGAGGAAAGCTAGGTCATAAAAATGACCTAAAAGTTCAACAAGCAGCCATCCAATGAAGCTGAACCGGACTCGATCCACAACGGGGATTAAGGAAAAAATCGAACAAAATCCCGCTGAACCGGGAATCCCACATGGGGAGGCGAGTGGAGCGGTGTCGGTCTCCAACTACGTGGTATGGGCGTTTTTGGGGTTCCATGCTTCGAGATGACCTCTGGGAACAAAACGCAGCATTTTGACAAGTTGAGCCTGAAAACGTGGCACCGGTCCCAAACGGTGTCGTTTAGTGAAGTTGACCTCCGTGTCTTAGCTAGATGTTGGGACCAAACACGGCGTTTTGGCGAAATGATGCTAAAAACACGACGCTAGCCTCATACGAGTGTTGTACGGACGTCTCCGGTTCCGTACCTCGCTTGGTTTTTGAGTAAAACACCTGTGTTGTTACGCAATACAGAGGTAACCGAGTGCCGATCATGGCAACTTTCGAAAAATGGAAAGCTTCCATTCTAGCAAGTTTCTATTTTTGGCACGTTTCTATTTTTGACATGTTTTATTTTTGGTGCGGGTTTGAGTTTTACGTCCGGGAGCCCGACTCGAGCTTAGTCCAACCTAAAGAAAATGTGTTTGTGGGCCGGCCCAAAGCAAAGAAAGTTGTTTTGTGGTGCTGAGGGGTTCTTTGTAGTTTACCGGTTCGTTGTTATGCCAATCGGACTTCGACGATGATCCGAATCCGCAAATAGGATTGGGATTTCATCACCGGGCTAACAAGTTCATCATGACTTATATAGTAACAAACACGCATGAAATTTGGTTTAACACTTTCAAAACTATTTCTATAAGTATACATACTCCCGTTATAGTTTACTTTATTGGTTTTATACTTCATAGAAATCATCAAATCAGCCAATGAGTCGGAAACATATAATTGGTCCATATGAGCATAAATCGAGCAATTTTACTTAGAAATTCATAACTCAAAATGTACTCATAAAAAATTCCTGAAATTTGACAATAAATTACCATATAATATATAGAAGTTACAGTAGAATGTTCATATTTTTCATGTACCCAATAATTCGCAGAAATTTAAACATTGTAGAAAAAATGTTGCAATATGAAATTAGCATCTATATTCAATAATCATCATTCCCTTTAACAAGATTAAAATATATCTCATGCTCCTCAATCATACACATTCATCAAAATAATCAAACAAATTATAACATAAAATTAGGTGAGTTCCTAATTTAGTGAAATTACGTTTTCAATTCTTTAATTAAGTCTAAATTATTATATCCATGTATTATTTCTTTTTAATTATCTTTCCTTAACCTTTTTTAGTTAAAAAGAAAATATAATAATTAGTCACTTTAATTTAGCCAAATGGATTTCTTTGATCTTTCTTGACTTTGTTAATCCACAAAACAAAAGTCTCCAAACTCTTATTTTCCTTAATCTACCAAGCAAAAAGCCTCCAAATTCTTCCTTTCTTTAATCTACCAAGAAGCCTCCAAACTCTTCTTTTCTTTCTCTTTATTTGTGTTGTGTTTTGTTTTTCATGTAGTTGTAGAAGGAAAATCAACTTATATTTATAAGAAGTTCAAACCAATGAAATTATGATACTTGTCAAATTGTTTTTCAAAACCATGAGTTAAAACCATGTGTATTTTGTTTCTAAAAAAAAAAAAGTTATAGGTTAAACAACACCATGATTTGAAAAATCCATGTGCAAGCTAAAACAATGGGTTTATATTGATTTATTTATTTATTTGCTTAATTATTAAGTATGCATTTGATTTTACTTGACTTAACTTGACTTTGACTTTGACTTGACCAATTTTATAAAACTAGATAACTTATTAAACATAATATTTACATATTCAAATGAACAGATAATTCTAATTGTTCTCAAAAGTATCAAGCCCAACAAAATACTATACGACCAATTAAATGACATATTTAAGTCAAATATTCATATGTAAGTGAATTATCATTAGCTAAAATATCGACGTGTTGCATCCTTCCCCTTTAAAAGAAAATTTCGTCCTCGAAACATGACATACCCAATAACTCTAAATTAGACAAAACAAAATACTAACATCTAAAAACATAAGGTTGCTAACACATTGTCAATCACAAGTACACACAAGACGTATTGATCACAAGATTATTGCTCGATACCACTTCTTTAAATCCCAACTTGTAGTAGTCAGGCGCGTCACTGCCGTGGACATCTCACATGGATACCCACCAAGCTATCTTAACTTCTTAACCTTATTTAATTGTCAACAGCATATTACAAATGGAAAGTTTTCTAAAATTCTAACACAAAAGTCGGACGGGTATTTCTAAACATGCAACTTATATTCACACTTAATCATATTCATAAGAAATATTACAAATTCCAAACAAAATACACCATACCCTTTTTATTTACTAACCTAGTCCAAAGTATAAACATGGACCGCCTTCCTATCTTGGGTCACCAAATTATCGCTAACTCGTTAACCTTTTTAGATGCTTCCTTGATCCTTTAATTTACAAAACCTAAAAAATGGTGAAGTCATAAGCTCCCCGAGCTTAGTGAATGATGCTTATATTTCCCGATGTTACACTTTGTACATTATCCGATTTACACACAAGCACATGAACAAGTAATATGAATAACTTAAATTATAACATGCAACACATGTAAGGTGGTATATGGACACACAGTCACACTTCTCGGGTAGAATCAACCTTCCACATTTATAATGTTATTAATATTTCATAGAATAGATGATTAGACAAACTCATCCATACTTCTCCCATACCAAGTACAATTCGGAGACTCTTTTTTTCACTAAAGTTCCTAAACAGACACCACTATTAGTTTATTCACTAAACTAACCATAGTTGTCATATACCAACTATATCTTTTGGGCTCTTAATCCTCTCTCGAATCCAAAAGAAAGTAAGGTTCGCTAACTTAGACTAATAACCCGATTATATCATACCATGATTAGTCATCGCTCATGAACAATACATGATTAACTCAACGACATGAATCGGACTCTTAATTATGTCGTTGAGTTACTCGAATCTTAGGGAAATTCACTCATGAACAATATAAGGAACTATCACAAAATACAAGGGTCATAAACACATCCTGGTGGATTGATCGAAGCTATCACAAGATACCAATCACAAACCCATCGCTCTAGAGAATGTAATAACCTAAAATCACAAATTGTGGAGCCATAATTCACACTCGGTGAACCGACCGAAGCCATCACAATGTTCACCTAGGGACTCACACAGATCACATAACACAGGCTGAAAAGTACATCCTAATGAATTGATAAAAATCTCTCCAACCAGGCGACTCGAAACACAAAAAGACAGATTACTTTTATGGCCACAGCTCTAGAACGTAACACATAAGCAATAGTTCTATGTAGACATGAACTTCATTCCCTTTTAAAAATAGGCTTAGCATATCTTAAATTCATATTATCATTTTTCTTTCAAAAAAACACACATTCACATCTTAAGTTAACAAGTTCATCATGACTTATATAGTAATAAACATGCATCAAAATTTGGTTTAACACTTTCAAATCTCTATAAATATACGTAGTCCATTTACAGTTGACTTCACTAGTTTTATACTTCGTAGAAGTCATCAAATCAGCCAATAAGTCGGAAACATATAATTAGTCCATATGAGCATAAATCGAGCAATTTTACTTAGAAATTCATAACTCAAAACATACTCATTAAAAACTCCTGAAATTTTAGAATAAATTGCCATATAATGTATAGAAGTTACAGTTGAATGTTCATAATTTTTTTATGTATTCAATAATTCATAGAAATTTAAACGAGTGCAGAAAAATAAGTTATAATATTAAATTAACATTTATATTCAACAATCTTCATTCCCTTTAACAAGATTAAAATATATCTCATGCTCATCAATCATACACATTCATCAAAATAATCAAACAAATCGTAACATAAAATTAAGGTGAGTTCCTAATTAAGTGAAATTAAAAGTCTTTAATTAAGTCTATATTATTATATCCATGCATTATTTCTTTTTAATTATCTTTCCTTAACCTTTTTTAGTTAAAAAGAAAATATAAGAATTAGTCACTTTAATTTAGCCAAATGGATATCTTTGATCTTTCTTAACTTAATCTATCAAGCAAAAGCCTCCAAACTCTTTCTTTCCTTAATCTACCAAGCAAAAAGCCTCTAAACTCTTCTTTTCTTTCTCTATATTTGTGTTGAATTTGGTGTGATTTTAGGAGGAAAATCAACTCATATTTATAGGAATTTTAACCAATAAAAGTATGATACTAGTCAAATTATTTTTAAAAAGCATGAGCTAAAACTATGTGTGTTTTGTTTCTATAAAAAACAATTATGGGTTAAACAAAATCATGGTTTGAAAAATCCATGTGCAAGCTAAAACAATTGGCTTATATTTATTTGCTTAATATTAAGTATGCATTTGACTTGGCTTGACTTAACTTGACTTTAACTTTGACTTAACTAATATAATGTAACTAGGTAACTCATTAAACATAATATTGACAATTTTAATGCATGTAAATTATTCAAATGAACACATAATTCTAATTGTTGTGAGCAGTATTAAGCCCAACAAAACATTATATGACGAATTAAATGACATATTTAAGTCAAATATTCATATGTAAGTTGTTAGGTAGAATTAAGTTTTAAAATTGTAACCGCAAGTGCACGGCGTAGTTGTAGCCAGCCGACAAGCACGGGTTGCGTCCATAGAGAGTTGTGTTTCAAATATCAAAACTTAACTTAAACTTTCTGTCTAGGCGAATCAACACAGATGAGATATATATGGTGATTAAACTAACCTACAAAGTAAATAAAAATATGTTCGGGTTGTGATTTTACCACTTAATAAACTAACTAATCAAGACAAGCCTAAACCTAACTAAGTCTATGCAAGCATTTAGGAGTGGTCGGTTGCACCATCAAAGGCCACTCAAGCCACACTTTCGAGGGTCATGAGCTAATCTAATTGTTCTAACCACCTACTTTCGTGGGGTTAGCCAAATTAGACTACAAGAGTAGCAACCTATAGACCTAGCTAGGATTCGGGGCTATTTTCATGCCAAAATCCGGACTATCCTCTTTACCCACGCTAGTAAATTGACTCCACCTTTTAGTGATAGACCAATCACCCAAAAATCAAGATGAAAATCCCTTTCGGGCATTTCATCGAACACATGGTGGGCATGAAAAACAATCCCAAATAACAAGCATAAACTGGTTGGGTTAAAACCTAAGCAAGATTAATTAGCCATTAGGAAGGCTAATCATAACCAAAGCAATCAACTTTAACAACTAATTGACATAAAAACATGAAACAAAAATAAAAACTACACTAAAGAACAAACTAACACAAACCGACTTGAACAAGAACATAAACTAGATAATTAAACTCAAGCATGAAAACAAGTAATAAATCTAACTATAATTAACATTTAGACTAATAAAAATTGAATCTTGAAATTAAATTAAACAATCAAAGTATTAAACTAGAAGTAAAGAAGAAGAGAGAAAGAGAAAACTTATGCTTGAATTGAAATTGAAGGCTTGAATCTCAAAATCTTGTACAAATCTTTACACTAATCTCCTCCTAATGGGGTTTTATTTTTACTAAGAAAGAACCCTAGGAGGTCCCCTAAAATTCCTAAAAACCGAGCCCACCTAAATTAGAGCCAAAATTGTCCTTTTATAACCTTTAAAAACGAGAAAAATCGAAACCGGGAAGTTGCACGGCCATGCAGGTTCCGCATGGGTACTGTGCGGGTTTCGAAAGTTTCGGTCGGTTCGCACAACTGTGCAAGTTCTACACTGGTACCTTTGTGACTTCTGCATAGTTGTGCGAAGTTGCACTGCCCCTGTGCACACCATTATCTTCCTCGTTTTGCTTCCTTTTGGCTCAAACTTTTGCTATTGTCTCGATTTGATTTATTACCTACAAAAGTAAGAAAAATAAGTAAAAATCTTAAAAATATTATTTTACAAGTCAAAAACTAAGTAAATAAGGGTATAAATGACGTAATATTTGGACCGAACATAAGTAAATTATTATTAGCTAAAATCTCGGAGTGTTACATCCTTCCCTCTAAAAGAAAGTTTCGTCCTCGAAACATGACATACCCAATAACCTCAAATTAGACTAAAGTACATAGTACCCACCTAAAAACATAAGGTTGCTAACACATTGTCAATCACAAGCACACACAAGTCCTATTTGTCGCAGGATTGTTTCTCTAATACCACTTCGTAATGCCCTAACATGGAGTAGTTAGACACGTCACCACCTTGGACATCCAACATGGACACCCACCAAGGTATCTTAACTTCTTAACCTTATTTAACTCTCAATAGCATATTGCAGCGAAAGCTTTTCCAAAATTCTAACACAAAAGTCATACATGCATTTATAAACATGCAACTTATATTCACGCTTAATTATATTGATAAGAATATTACAAATTCAATACAAAATACATCATACCCTTTTTATTTACTAACCTAGTCTAAAGTATAAACATAGACCGCCTTCCTTCTTAGGTCACTAAATTATCGCTAACCGTTAATCTTCTTATATGCATCCTTGATCCTTTAATTTACAAAACATGAAAAATGGTGAGGTCATGAGCTCCCGAACCCAATGAATAACGCTTATATTTCTCGATGCTACACTTTGGACATTATCCGGTTTACACACAAGCACATGAACAAGTAATATGAATAACTTAAATCATAACATGCAACACATAGAAGGTGGTATACGGACACCGTCACACTTCATATGTAGAATCATACATTCCACATTTATAATGCTATTAATATTTCACAAAACAAACATTTATGTTATAAAACATATGATTAGACAAACTTAGCCATACTTGTCTCATACCAAGTATAATTTAGAAACTCTTGTTTTTGCTAAAGTCCATAAATAGACATCACTGTTAGTTTATTCACTAAACTAACAATAGTTGTGCCACATCAACTATGTCTTTTGGGCTCTTAATCCTCACTCGAGTCGAAAAGAAAGTAAGCTCCGGTAAATACATGGAGACACACTTTCATAGGATTTCCATTATCATGGATGTAACAAATATTTATAATCTTACAAATATCATACCATACATAGTTATAGTTCAACACATGAATCAGAATTTTAATTATATCGTTGAGTTCCTTAATCTTAGGGAAATCCATTCATGAGCAATACAAGGAACTATCACAAAATACAAGGGTCATAAACATATCCTGGTGGATCGACCGAAGTCATCACAAGGTATCAATCGGGGACCCATCGCTCTAGAGAACGTAGCAACCTAAAATCACAAATTGTGGAGCCATAATTCACACCTGGTGAACCAACCGAAGCCATCACAAGGTTTAACGAACGACCCGCACAGATTACATAATACACGGGCCGAAAATCAAATCTTAGTGAATTGGTAAAAACCTCTCCAACCAAGTGATTTGAAACACAAAAAGATGGACTACTTTTATGTCATAGCTCTAGAACGTAACACGTAAGCAATATTCTTATGCGAGATATGAACTTCATTCCCTTTTTAAAAATAGTCTTAGCATATTTTAAATTCATATTATTATATTTCTTTCAAAGAAACACGCATTCACATCTCAAATTACCAAGTTCATCATGACTTATATAGTAACAAACATGCATTAATATATAATTGCTAATTATAATAATTAATACATTGTACACCGCTAATGATTAATTATGATAGTTGAAACTAATAAGCCAAGACATCACTGGCGGAAGAATTAATAAGTAATTTATTATTTTATTTAATTTTGATAAGGTAGCAATTCCGCTTCATCACCACTCTGTTACCCTTTATTTGATATATTATTTTTCTATAATTAAATAAGCGAAGTTATTATAATAACAAGTAATAGGGTGGATCATACCATCAAAGATTTAAAAAATTGATGTAACAGTTTGTCCAAAGTCGGTAGAGTCATTTTAATTTAGTCATATCTAGAATTTCTTCCAACCCATCCTATGTAATGCTTACAGCAACCAAGGCATATGTGTGAGTCTCTTGATAAAGTTAATAGATATTTTATTGGAAAGCTCATAATAATAAAGGAATTTCTATGATGGCCGGGTTGGGTTTACATAAAACCGAAGATATTAATACGACTTTTCAATGCAAACTCATCTAAAAATTGCTTAAAGAACCAAATAATCTATAGCTTCATCATATGAAAGCCATGTACGGAGGATAAGGTGATCTTTTTTCTAAATCTCCGAAAAATGGTGATTCTTGGGCCCGGAAGCCTTTTTCCGAATGTTATAATACATTTTGTAAAGGAATTTGTTGGAAAATTGGTGAAATAATAATATGTACCAAATATGTTGTCTCATTTCATAAGGTGTAGTCTTTCATAATACAAGCTAAATGCTCGGGAGACTACGAGTAAGGCTCTGTTTGATTCATGGAAAATTTGGTGGAAAGAAAATTCAAAGGAAAAAAATGAGAAGGAAAAAAGTTGAGAGAAACCGATTTTTTTCCCTTGTTTGGAATAGAGAAAAACACAAGGAAAAAACCGATTTTCCAACTAACATTTTTTCCGTTGTTTGGAAATAGGAAAATTGATTGGAAAAATAAATAAAACCTAATCTAGTGAGTTTTTCACCTCATTAAAATATTATATACAAGCTCACATATCGGTAATGTAACTTAAGCATGACTAAACCAATCACTTACAACGTATAATAATCAATAAAAAAATTATCATCACGTTGAAAAAACGAAAAATCAAATTTGACAAGGAGCTCATAACTGTTTTTTACATTGTAATTGTTAAACCTCGTTTTTATTGGTTTTTAAGGCATTATTTAACCCAATTCCGTGATGATTTCAATGATATTTATTTAGTTTTGGGTTAGATTTTGCTCATTTTCTCTTTATCGTCACCTAAGCTCGTAAATCTCTTTATTATAGGTTTTTGGGCTTAAATTTGAGAGATTCGAGGTAAATTTGATGAAAAGCGATGAAGAGAAGAGTTTGGGCCCAAGAGGAAGCAAGAAAGAAGCCTAAAACACATCAAGAGAAGTTGCACAACCTATCGTGCGAAGCTGCACAGCCTTGCGGATCATCGGGCGAAGGGCCTGAAGTCAAGGAAGGCCGCACGGCCCCCTGTACGCATTTTGCACGGCCGTGCGAGAAGTTACGGAAGTTGAAGTCGTGCACGGTACCCCGTGCCAAAGTTGCACGCCCGTGCAAGAGAGGCAGAGAGTTCAGGGATTTTGCATGGCCTACCATGCAGAACACCGCACGGCCGTGCGAAAATCCCGCACGGCCGTGCGAAAATTCTGCACGGTCGTGTGACATCTGTTTCGGCGGCTTTATAAGCGATTTTTGTCTTTTTTTTTTTGCAGTTCTTTTCTCCATCAAATTTTAGGATCTCTAGAGTAGTTTCCAGCCGTCAAATCCCTCTAGATTGAAATTTAATATTTTGAATTTTTGAAGATTAATTTGAATTCAAGCATTCGGATTTCTATTCGGTAATTCTTAATTCTCTCTCTTTATGTTTGCTCTTTGCAAATTCTCTATAGTTTTCATGTTTATATCCATTGAATCTTGTCAATTGCTTAGTACCATGTTTAGGGGTAATTTGAATTCAAGCTACGTCGTGCACTTGCGGTAAATATTTCTCTCAACGAGTAATCAAAAACCAAATTTGACAAGGAGCTCATAAATGTTTTTAACATTGTCTTCAAAAACCAAATACTAGAATTAAATCTCTACAATCCCAAAATTAACACCATACTATCCATTATCTCTCCAAATATTTTAAAAATCAACTATAAAATTTACAATCCATAACGAGATAAAATGTTAACAAATTAGATAACATCATTGCCAAATTTCACTTTCAACCACAATGCATGACGAGCACTTGGGCAGGCAAGGAAAGCTCTAACTGAGTTGGGATCCTCTCGAAAGAGCTTGATAGACCTTCATTTGAGATATGTCGCTCGGACCATCAACCTATTAACCCAAAAAAGCATTAGAAACAAAATTATATATAGAATCATGTCACAAACTAATTTTTTACCTTCGTAATTGCATCATACAATTGTTCTTCGAGTATAATTTCTTAAATTACCCTTCTCAAGTGCCATAGCTACAGCATCCATACCCGATTTTAGGGATTTCAACTCCTCACATACAATTCTATTGCCATCACTTTATTCTTCAATTTCTTGGCCACAACTTGGTCTTTTGATGAAGGTTCACATGAAGATTCTTCATTAGGAGCACCATCACTTGAAGTTGGTTCTTTTCTCCATTGCTTTTGCCTTTCTTTCGGTCCAGCCGCATTACTTCCGGTTGCTCTATCTTTCCCAAACAAAAGGTCCAACTTATAAAAGTTCTTCACAGGTTTGAAGCAAAATGTATTCGCTGTTGGATTTGCCTACAAAAATTAACAGATCGCTGAAATAAGGAAATATTTTGTGACGAATTATTGCACTCGTTTCCCTTCCAAGCTGAAATAAGCGAAATGAATAATATGAACCTTTCCTATGATCTTTCAAATTTGAGTATTTATCTTGTTGTCAGAATTTTATTCCAAGAAACAGAATTCTAATTTCTTATCCTATAGCCAAGATGTTATAATACATGACAAATCGAAACAGAATGCCTTATTATCACAATCGGTATTCGGACTATTGTATAATACATGATAAATCGATAAATGAAACCAGTATAACAAACTTTGAAAGATCATAACATTGCTCCTGCAACTGCAAATCATGGATCATACACTCATGGCAGTCCCAGGCTTAAGATTAGCGGTACAGGCCGATTAATACATCATCTATCCCCCACAAGCTGCCATGTTAAACTATTTTTCCATTTTAATTTTAGTGATGGTGCAACTGGAGATGATAAAAAGTAAGTCCGGTTGGAAAAATCCATGCTTCTAGATAAGACAAGTGTATTTATAATTTTCAAACTTTATCTTATAATTATTGAGTTTAGTTTCCAAACTTAACGAGTGCACGTGATAGTTTAATTTCTAAATTTCCAAACTTAATTTCCAATCTATAAGCAAAGATAAAAGATTAAGAAGATAAATAATAGTGCATTATGGGAAAGAAAAATAAGTACCAAAAGGTAAGACTCCCATACATCCGGTGCCGCCTCAATTATCCGTGTCGATTCATTGAAACCAAACCCACTTTGGTGCAAAATTTTTGAGCATCAGCATGCTTTTTTTCAACATTTTTAGCCTATTTTTAACATTCAAAATAGAAAATCCCAATTTGTTGCACTTCGACCCTACTAATTTAGCAACATCCGAAAAAGCTGTACTAGTGAAAGTACTACCAATTTTTTGACCCTTCTCCATTTGCTCCAAGAGTCCATCCGTTAAAATTATGTCCATTTCGTCGGACCATGTAAGATTCTTCTTTCCACAAGTTGTTATGCTTCTGTCCTCCTCAATGTCACATTCATCCTATAATCAAAAGAGACACGACTAGTTAGGAAACAAGATAAATAACTCATGACCAAGAACTTAAACAAAGAATTCAAAAGGGAATTATAACATACCGAGCATTACGACCACTATTATAATCCCTCCACATCGCATGGGCTAGACTAGCTCTAAATTCTTCCATTTCTCTATTCTCACTTGTTGAATTTGAAGGACATATATCATATGATTGGTTTAAATTAAGTAGTTCCCGATCAACTTGCTCTATAAGCTCTATATCCGGATCAACAACCATCAAATAATTATGTAATATGCATCCACCAAGCACAACATCAGCCTGTGTTTGTGCCGAGTAGAAAGGTTCACTTCCACTAGCTAACATTGCATCTCTTCTTTAAAACACTAAAGGCCCTTTCAATTGCATTTCGAAGAGAAGAATGTCGATGGTAAATTATCTCTCTAGCATTTTGCGGAGCAAGAACATCATATTCTTTCAAATGATATCTTGTCTTCCGATATGGAGTTAAGAACCCACGTCTTAATTGATATCCTAAATCAACTAAATAATATCTCCCACCAGGCACTTCCAACCTATCAATTCTATTTTCGAGTGCACTCGTTAAGAACTCTCGCATCGAAGCGGACCCTTCCCAACCTGGTAATACATATGTGAACTTCAAATGAAAGCCACAAGCTGCAAGAACATTCATAGTAGGATATTGCTTTCGTCCTCTATATCTTTGAACTACATCACTTGGTACTTTGACACGAAAATGTGACCCATCAATTGCACCAATACAATCCTTAAAATAAAGAAAAACCTTGAGCTATTTGCAATCTCCGAAGGACATTCCGATCCATCTGGTTGCTTCAAAAATATCCCTTCTAAGGAAAAACGATGGCCCTTAAGACATTATGGAAGTGTCTACTAACTGTTTCACTAGAACGCCAATAATCCAATTTCACAGAATAATTTCTCCTATTATGTCCAATAATATGAAGAAATTTGGCAACTTGTTCCTCAACTAAGCTAGAATAGGTGTCCCTTAATCTCCCGAATCACGTAATAAGCATACTAACCTAGCAAAGGCATCTTTACCCATGCGAAACTCATTACGACAATCTTGATCTTTTTTAGTGTTAGCCTACTAAGAAAAAATTGACGACGACTATCCCCTTCACCATCCTTAGGAGTTGGCCTATCAACATAACTATCAAGAAATGCTAGAGACACTAGACTAGCCGCATAGGCACCATAAACAGACAAAACTAGCTCCAGTCCATTTTCTAAGCTTATTCCATTCCTCATAAATCTATTTAAAAAATACAATCAAACTAAATAAGAAAAGCGACAAAAGACAACTACAAACCAATATATATATTCAAAGCTTATTGCACAGATTACATAGTTAGCAAATCGGACTAACTTGTATGGCTATTATGTCAACAACTCTCATGTATTAGTAGACTATCAAACTGGGACAATAGAGCACTTTTTGGGGGGTCTCAAGAAGAGGAACAATAAGAAGCATACTTGGTTGACAGTCGGTTGATACAATATAACATTGATGGACTAATACCAAAAATATGTAATTTAATTTGCTCATTTGTAGTCAATTTAAACAATCTAATAGCTATAGTATGGTCCTTATCAAATATCAAAAGAAAATAATATTATATATATAATTGTTCATGTATGAATATTAGAGTTGTTAATGTCTTTATTTTCTTTTGTAATTCTTTTATTCTTTTATTTTTTAATTTTTGGTTAAAGAAGGTCACATCTTTGGTTGTCTTTTTTAGGTATTTATGTCTTTTAGATTACTTTTAGATTAGTCTTGTAAGTAATATATTAATATTTTAGTATTTATGTTTTTTCATAATTTTTGAATGGAAAATCTTGTGATCTCAAGCACATTAGGATTAAGAAAAATTTTACAATGATATAAGAATCACTGCTGGAAATCGAACCTAAAATAGTGAAGTGCTTATGTGAGTTTGTAATTTTTTTTTTTGTTTATAATTTATTTTGGTGACTCTAGCATTTGTTTTTCCATGATCTAAGTTGGAATTTGCAGTGAGATGTATCATATCAACCAAAGATATCTTGCCCACTTTGCTTAAGTTGCTGGAATGGTTGGTTATGTTAGTATACATTCTTAACAAGCACAACACATTTTTATCTAGGGGCTTTACTGCAAGTCCATGGAAAGACTTGACCCTCATGAATACTACTATGATCATGGCAATTGAACAAATAAACTAGCCTCTCAGCAAGAGCAATTAAGCTTCAAACAGTTCCAATCAACACAATAAAGAAATTGGTTTCATTCCCATGAAAATTGCCAGCGAGAATACAGAATACAAGTTTATAAAATATGGAATAAACTTAAGCAACACATTTCCATCTTCCGGGTAATTTTCACAAACACCTTGGGTGCAAACTCACCCAAAGCTAATGCTACAACAACTTAAGATTCTTCCAATGAATGTTAAGTGCATAATCGCTAAATTGAGCAATGAAAAAGGCACCCGTAAATTAAAACCCTAGGCACCAAGAAATTCGAAATCAACATGGACAATCAACCCAGAAATTCAATACTCCAAAAGATTATGATTAAACCCATAAAATCAAAAACTAGAAAGCAAAGGATAGAGATATAGAAACCCGCTCGGATTCTTCATCGGCGTTGTCGAGTGGATTCGAGAGGCTTCGCCATGCCCCGAAAATTGAAGCTGGAGTTTCATCCTCATCACCATCTATTTGAGACTCGTCAATCGGTTTTCGCTTCAAACTCTTTCGAGTAGATGAATCTAATGACACTCGGACGCCTGAGGGAGGAGTTCAAGGGTAATTTTGGGCGATTTGAAGGAAGCGAAGAATCACCCTCGATCCGTGATGAGTGTATTGGACGCTTGAGAAAGGATTTATTAGCGCGATTCCCTAATGAAATCGAAGGGTTTTGGTTCGAAGCCATTTAGAATCACAAAGCTAGGGTTGGAGATGGGGAGCGAAAGAGAGGAGAGAGAGGAGGGAGCAGAGGACGACATTCATCGGGCTCACGAGCGCATTTCTTTTCTTTATTTTCCTGACTTTTTCCTTCCGATTTTGGAAAGAAAGTTTTTAAGTAAATTTTTTTCTAATTTTCCATTCTATTTTCCATCAGATTTTTTTCCTTCTAATTTTCTTTAATTCAAACACTAGAAAGAAAATTACTTTCCCAATTTATTTTTTTCCAACCTATTTTCCTTGAATCAAACAAAGCCTAAAGGTCTACATTCTTACTTTTGCATCATGTACCTATATTCTTCTTATTCGACAAAGATTTGGGGAAATATTTTTATATAATTTATCCCCCTTAAACTTGTACACCCTTATAGTTGATGTAAAATCACATGAGCTCCATACTCGGGGTTAAAGTGTTATAACAGTTGTAGGAGCATGAGCATAGGATGGTGAAAGCTCAAACGAGAAATGCTGTAAAATCATAGACAATACCATTTTAGCCTCGTTGATTGCAAAATTTTACCCAATGCATATCCTTGGCCCGCAACCAAAGGGGAAAAAAGAGATGTTACCCATTGTTGCTTTTGCCATTCCCTCTGAGAATCTCTCTGGATTGAATTCCAGTGCATTGTCACCCCACAGTTTAGGATCTTGATGAATATGAAGAATTGAAAAAATAAGTATTGCACCTGGGGCACCCACAAGTCTCCTAATTTTGTCCCATGATTGTATACTGAACGAGAAATTGAAATCACTAGAGGATACAATCGTAATACCTCATAAAGTATCATTGTTACCTGTAGAAAGTAAAAACATATCTACATTTAGCTTGTAGTTACAGCATTTGTTTAAGATGAAATATTTTTGCTTAAATGGTTTAATACCAAAATAGTGCAAAAGAATACTATAAGCCAGGGTTTCTGGGAATGGATCAAATATTCTGAATTTTCTTTCACGAAGCTACAATTCACCTGCATATATAGAAGGTTTTTGCATCTCATCATATCTAAACTGACAAATTGGCCATTTAATACTCCAAGTTCCAAAAGAAGATAAGATGGTAGTTAGTGACACTAATTTACTCTAATCCATTATACAGTACTGAAAGCAAAAAAAGGTGGAGACTTTTAATATAATATTTATATTTTAATAACAATCCTGAAAATGAGAAGCGAATATATAACTTTTAGATGATTTAATCCATCAAAGCTTCGTTGATTCTTTCCAAATTTTGCCAAAACTTCTTCCTGCGCTTTTGTTTGCCAGTCTTGGTGCTTAACCAAATCATTGCCCATACCATCAACACTGAGGTGGTCTCTTGTCCAGCAAAATAGAATAGCATACACTCATCGATAATTTCCTGAAAACTCATCCCAAGATGTTGCTTGTTACTATCATGACTTTGAGCCTGTTTGGAGTTGGATTCCATTAATATTCCAAGTAAGTCTTCTTTAGTAGGTTCTCCAGCCTTCATTGCCTTCTTCCTCTTCTCAATTATTCCTTTCAACAACCTTTGTATCTCCACTTCAGTTTGCTTCATCCTTGAGTTGCTCTTAGTTGGCAAATACCTACAAATTGATGTCAGTATTATCACAAATGAACCAGTACTCCAAATATGAATGTTTAATTGTCGTTGCACAAACTCTTCATTTCACTATAAGTGCATGTGTTAAACTGTCAAATGTTAAGTTCTTGTAATTAAATTCAACTAGCATAATTTGTGATCAATTTTATTTGTATAGAATTCAAATTTTTGAGATAGGGGCACATGAGTCTAAGCTTACTTCCATCCTGGGAGATAAACTGTTTGAAAAAGGCGTACAACGAGCTCTATTTGTTCCTTGAGAAGTTCAAATATACATCTTCCTTCCTCATAACTGCTGCCAAATGCAGCACGAGAGAGGACATTTGCGGTTAGGATCGTAAGATATGGCCATACATCTATCTCAGAAGAACCAGTTGTCCAGACAATCTTCTCCCATTTGTTAATAGTCTCAATAATGCTTGTGGAAAATGCTGGGAGCATGAGCTGCACATACATGAATGCAATTAAGAAAAAGAAAAACCCTTGTTAATTAAAAGTAAACGACTTTCCACATGGATAAAACAGGGCATTGACGTACATAGGATTTGGATTAAGTTGTTTTCATTTCGAATATTATATAATCATAAATAATGACTTGATGAAATATTAAAGTCTTGTAAGATGGAAGCTACAATTCTTTAGGTGAGTGCGGGTATAGTGATTACTAAATGGTAACCATGGAAATCACCATAACTCTTGTAATCGTGACCATATATGTGGCGTTGTTCAATCTCAACCATTCAATTTTATAATTTTTAATTTGATTAAAAGTTTTTTATAGAGTAAGAAATTTCATTAATAAAAAGTCATACGACATTTACAAAGATAATTCTCCAATAAGAATAAATTTAAAATAACAAAACATATCCCTATTTCGATAAAGTTGATGGTAAATATACTTCCACTCGTCTCCATACTTGTAGCATTATAAAACGTGTTCTTTGACTTTAATATGTCTTTGTTGATGAACATCGGCGAGTTATTGTATAACTTCATAAAATAGATCTCTGTGTGATATTTTTTTTTGGGTAAGCGGGTCACCCGTTGGGCCCACTATCTCGGGGAAAGCCCAACGAGCTTAACGAGCCAGGGGATAGGGGAGTGTCAAGCCCATTAACCTCCATCACATAATATCCTCACAAATGAGGAAACATTGCTCCCACCCGATTCGAACCCGGGTGGGCTGGGTGGAGGATAGAGTTAGTGGCCATCACGCCACTAGCCTCCTCGACAATCTATGTGTGATATAATAGATCCAATTTGAAGGAAATATCACTTTGATCGAGCCATATGAAATTCCATTGTTGAATCATTCTCAATCAAAATCAATGAAACTAATTGATAAAAATATAAAAATATACCATCCAATTGAATCAACAATCCTAATAACACTTGTACGTATTGGCAAGAGAAATAACTTGCACAAAGGCGAGAAATAAGCCTCTCACAAAAGAGAGAAACTCTAACTCTCATAAGAATTAGAGAAATTTATTGGAAAGAAAATAATAATACCTTTAGATATTGATTGGATTAAAGAAATTGAGTAAAAGAGGTGTTGGAACTAGGCTAGTAACAACCTCAACAATTTAGAAAAGTGAAAAGAATAGTAGAACAAAATTAGAGTTTAGAGAGGAGGAAGGAAGATAATAAAAATTTTAATAATTGAAGAAAAATATAATTATTCTTGTTGGTATTTGGATCTAAAATTTCATCCCCTAATTTAAATAAAAGATTAAAGAAAAACAAAAAGCATTAACCCTCCCCCTCCCCTTCACGCCATTTCTTCCCCTGCCCTCACCATTACTATCCCCAATCCGATGACACCATTTTATCCAACGACATCTTTCCTTTTCCGGCCATTTTTCCGGCACTATCCCATCTAGCGAGAATCAACTCAAATTAAATATCTACCATATTGCCATATTTTCGACATGACACGTTCCCTTCACTTCATACCGTTGCCGTCCGGCGAGATCTCAAGAGTCATTTTTATTGCATTCTATTTCATCCCCAAAAGATTACTTTCCCAACTTCTCCTAGTATGTATACTTGGTTGCAATCTATTTTGGTCAAGTTTTAATATTTTGATATTTAATTTTTAAATGTTTCCGAAAACAATGAATGCCATGTTGGTGCCAAACATAAAAATGGAAGAGGAGCCAGAGAAAAAGGCCACGTTAATGGAGACCATGTTTAAAGGGACTCAGCAAAAATGGAGGGGGAGGAGGGCACATGAAAAAATAGAGGGGGCAGGAGGCCGCCGGAAAAAATGGAAGGGGGTTGGGCTACTATGATATGTAGAAAATGTTCTCAATGTTCTATGAAAATTTCTCTACTTCTATCTACAATTACTGTGAAGCAATACCAATTTGTCTACCAGAATGGTTCTGTAAAAAAAATGGAATGATGCTTCATTATTGTCGGAAAATATGGGGGCCTTGCCAAAAAATATGAAGGTGTTACCGGAAAATTGCCAAAAAATGGAAGCATATAGTCATTGTTCATGGTTATTCTGTCTTATTTCTCCCCTTAAAAGGAATTATTTTATATCCAAATATCACTTAAGAAAAATATTTTTATATTTATTTAAATATTTTATAAATAATTAAAATGTTGTTTTAATTTCAGTTAAATTTGAATGGATGAAATTAAATCAAAAAATATAAGGTTTATATCGCGGGAGTTATCGTGGTTAGCATGGTTACCATTTTACAGCAACCACGTTACCCATGAGTTAGTTATTTTGTCTACTCGGGTAGTCCGCTTGTAATAGAGTTTTTGGGAAATAATACCACTATGGACAAGGGTAGATCGTTGCAATCAATTGATTTGTTTGATTTATGGGTTTTGATTTGTGTCGCATGTTAATAAATTGATTCATTATGCTTCAAAATTATTTGTAAAATTTAATGGTTTGAGGAGAAACAAAGAAGAGGTTGAGGATGTATTGAGGGGGTAGGTGGAGGGGGAGGGAGATGAGTAGACGCCGGTGAGTAATTAGAGGGGAGAGAGTGGTGATTGGTACAAAGGATGGTGAGGGGAGATGAGAGGAGTGAGACAAGAAAAATAATTTTCCAAAGAACAAGGCTAAAAAGAAGTAAACCGAATGTTTTAAGGAAAAACTTATAAATTTTAATTAAGTTAACAATAAATTTTGATATTGATATTGAGTTGATACACATATGCTGGAATTTGGGCGAGAAATTCGATTCTGGGGTTTGAATTTTGATATTGAGTTGAAATGGGGGTGAAATTTGGATTAGGAGAACCTCGCAGAATTTTGATATTGAGTTGAAAGGTCGGGATAATTTAATTTTTAAAATTTATTTTTAATTTAATTAGAAGAAAAAATGAACGGTTGTGATTATTGTGATACACATGCACGATACTGATTAATACATCTTATGGTGACTGTCGTATAGCTACGATCGTTATAAGTGCATCCATGTTTTAACCTACCATTGTAGGTTATTGGGTTTAAAATAGTAGAATAGAAAAAAATATTGGGTTTAAAATAGTAGAAATGAAAAAAAATATGATGATATAATGGTATTAGGAAAAAGAAAAAGTAACATATTGATAGAATAGAAAAAATTTTAAAACATAGTGGTATTACAGTATAAGAACTCCTTTGTGTGTGTGTGTATATATATATATATATATATATATATATATATATATATATATATATATATATATATATATATATATATATATATATATATATATATATATATATATATATTACAAAGGAGTTCAAAGTTGGATAGAGTTTATATATGAATGACTCATATGATTATAAGTAGGATATCATGTAGTTGATAATTAATGATTGTATAAATAATAAAATAAATAAGGTTTGTCCTTCAAAAAAAGATTAATATGATAAATTATTAACTTATATTAAAAAAACTATCTAACTATCAAAAGTTCTAAAATGCTACTGTAATAATTATTTATATGTCATAAACAAGTCATTAAGAAAATTATTATTGCAAAAGGAACAATGCAAATTTATGAAAAATAAACAATTTTAATTTTAATGAACCCAACAAATGTAACATATTTTTTATACATACAGTGTACTTCATATTTTTATTTAGAAAGAATGACAAGGATTTTTGATATTTCACTTATCGCTAGCAATCCTCCCTATTATGAAAAAAATTATACTTAATTATAACTTTCCTATAATTGTTCACAAAAACGTCTATATAGTAACAAATGAATTTAAAATAATAAAAACTTAAAAAGTATTATTATATTTTTTAAAAATTTTGGTATTAATAAAATTTAAAAAATTATCTTAAATTCTTGTTGAGCAAGGGTGTAGACCTATTATAGTTAAAAGTGCAGTTTTAAGCATTAAAATGGCTACTTTGTTTCACCAAAAAGTGCACCTTCCTTTTTAAGAACCCTATTTTTAATAACTTTACAGTTATGAGTGAGCGGTTATGGGTATCCGCCAAAAAGAAATGGAAAACTGGAACCAAAATCAGTCAAACATATTTCTGAGCTTAGGGAATTTAAATTAGAATCTCATGTTCCGAATCTAAGTTCCACGAAGCCCGCCGCATTTAATATGAAAATTTTAGCTCCTAAATAAATGTTCTTTTTGGAGGGGGAGAGCAGTTGCTTGATCTTTATATTTCTTCTTCTATCTTTACCTATAAAAAAAAACAAAGTTATTTAGTAATAATTTTGTCTTTGTTTATCGTAAAATACAATGATTTATTTTTCGGTTAGTAATATAAAAGTAATTGAAAATGAGTTAAAATTCACTATTTAAGGATTAATCTTGATAGAAAAAGAAATTGAAAAGAAAAGAACTAAGAAATAAAAAAATGCAAGACAAAAAATTATTAATTTTCCTTTCTTCTAATGCTTTGTTTGGTTAGGCAAAAGTGGAATGTAACTTGAACTCTCTGATTTCAAGTTCCTTTTTAGTTATTTAGTTGGGGGTATTTTGAAGGTGAAATTTAAAATTTACCGATTTCAAATTCCCCTCAAAATAGGGAATTTGAACCTCCCCAAGTAGGAGGGGGATCAATTCTCTATCCCTCAAGATCAGTTTATGATTTTTTTAAAAAAAAATTAGCCTAATATTGAAAATTTTGCTATATTATTATTATTATTATTATTATTATTATTATTATTATATGTAATTTTTTGGTCATATTATTTAATAGAATATTATATTTTAAAAATAATTAATTAAAAAATACAAGACTCGATTATCAGCATATATGATAATGAACTTCAACTTTTATTGAATCAAATAATAATAATAATAATAATAATAATAATAATAATAATAATAATAATAATAATAATAATAATAATAATAATTATTATTATTATTATTATTATTATTATTATTATTATTATTATTATTATTATTTCCAATGGCATAAAATAATTTAAAAAATAAAACAATTTTGATTTCATTCCATGGTTAACAACCAAACAATAAGAATTGTAACTTGATTCCGTTCCTGTTCTCTACCAACTACGTCAAGAAAATATTCAAGTTCCATACCTAACTCCTTATGTATCATTTCCTTATTTTATTCCATTTTAGTTTTTTCATACCAAACATGGCCTAAGTGGTTTCAGGTTTTGATTCTAAGTATATTTTTGGGAATCAAAACCCGTTAGACCTATTCCTTTTTTTTTGAAACCGAAAACGAAACTGTTTGACTTATTTTAGAATATCCTGGGACCTTAATCACCCTTATCCACGATTAAATATACTTGTAGTGGATCACTCTTGGAATGAATAATCTCATGAGAAGGCTCCTAAATTTGATTTGTATTTTCTTTGTGATTCGGGTACTTCCCGAACAGCTTCTAACTCACCCGCCACGTCACCAGCCAACTGTGCACAATCAGTCGGATAAGGGAGATATCGGCCCAAGCCAACCCTTAACGGGTCGGTAAAAGCCCAAAGCCCACTAGGGCTAGGGTTTCCCTAAACCACGGTAAATTATTATTTTACCCCTTTAAAATCTCCCTATAAATACACATCATTTCCCAACTCCATGGGACATGTTTTCATATTCCACAAATCTCATCTTTCTCACAATCACCCAAGCTTCCAAGCTCTCAAGCTCTCAAGCTCTCAACACTCATCAACATTCATCCCAAGAGTTTCCATCTTTGGAAAACCTCTCAACTCCCACGGAATTCCCCCACTCACATCGAGGAAGATTTCCTCGATCCCTTCAATCAAGTCGATCACTAACTTGAGCGTCGGAGGGGCGTTCCTCGGGGTCCAACCCCGGGCTTCGCCTTCTGCAGGTTCAAGTAGTCGCCACGCGGAATCGGATCGATCGTGCCACGTCCTCGTAACCGGAGCAGTAAGTCCTTCCTCTCTCCGAATCATTATCCACATCATCAACTCGGTTTTCTCCGGAAACAGTTTGGCGCCGTCTGTGGGGAGGAAGATAGCATATGGTCGCTAGTGGCACTCGATCTCGATCCAAGATGACGCGTGACACAACTAACCCACTGGTTCCTCACCCTCATTGTTCAATGCATATGGGGGCGATCCAGCGAAGCTCCTCAAGTTGAGGATGCGAAATCATCTTAGCGGTCTACGAGCAATCGCCATACCCGGCTGGAAAGGTACGTCACCCTAGGGGCTCTCCAGAACTTAATAGAGACCCTCAAAACGATCTGTCGCATAGTAAGTGCAAGAACAGGTGCAAGCCATCATGGAATAGCGCATGCCCATCATGCCCTTTCACTACACCCCGACTCCGGGTACGACACGACCCCCGGGAGGTCACCTCGTTGGCCACTTCTCGGGCGAGATGCCCATCCACGCAGCCCCGTAACAACCAACCGAGGCACCAATCGCGCTTGCTCCTGAGTAGCCAAGTGCCCTCCCAACAAGGCATCACGAAGAAAGCGATGCCCGAGGGTGAAGGTTTGCTCTTAAAGAGACCGAGTCACCCTAGAGGAGGGTGAATATGGCGATGAGGAATTTTAAACAAATAATGGAAGAATAAAACTAGAGATGACTCTGTGGAGAGTCCGAGTCTAGATTGGACTCAAAAAGTGCTAACTCGTGAAAGTTACGTGGAAACCCTCCTAGGGCGAGAAAACCATGGTCGGTGCTAATCCAATCACCAAGTCAAATCCACTATTTTGAATCCACAAAATACGAGTAGAAAGACTCAACCAGAATTGCTTCCTTAGACAATTCCTTACAAGATTTTCCTAGACTCGAAATTACTTTATCTAATCTAATACTTCCTAACCGAGGTAACCTTTACAGTTAGGGACAATTGAGCTGAGTTAACCCTTACGGCTTAGTCAAGGGATCTTACTTAGAAAGTAAGAATGAGTATTTGTAAGCTGATTACAAGACCTTATAACTCGGAAAGATACTAAGTACAAAGTTGGAGTTATAAGTAGAAGATTAAAAATGAAATACAATAACTTTTGCTTAAGTACGTGTATTGACGAGTTGGTTCAAGCAATCTTCAAGTCTTGAGAGTTGGCTTCTATTTATAGATAATCAAGCAGATTTAGCCGTTGTGACTATCTTCTGACTGGAAGTCCTTTATGACCATTGCAATGGATTTTTTGAGTCACTCGGAAAATATCCATTGAGGTGTGAACGTTGAGCAATGGCTCTTGACTCCTTTAGAAGTCCCAATCCACTGGTGGTGTCTCGAAAAGTAGGGTGGAAACCACCGTTGAGTTTAGAGTTGCGGATTTCCGGTTTTGCAACATAGACAACCCCGACACGATTGTCCGGGCCTTGGTCGAAGGTGGAAAAACCTTGTCTGTCTGGTGATTTGACGTTTTGAAACTGGTTACTTTTGTAATTCAAAAATATGATAGCCTCGTTTGAATAACCTACAAAAGTAAATGAATTTGGTTGTCAAAGTATAAAATACTTTGGTCCAAGATTAGACACGAGATAATAATTTTAATTAAGATAATTAAGTGCATAATTATCTAAGTCGGAAAGAAATGGAATTTTCTAAATCTAATATCCATTATACTCAAATTTCATCCGAGTAAGTCTAGAAGCAAAGCAAGTCGGATAAATAACATCGAGTGGAAAGACTTGATCTAGACTCGCTAATGTTCAAACCAAGCATGTCGACTTAGAAAGATGAATTAACACGAGTAATCCAATCAAACTTAGATCATGAAGTCGGAACCGAGTTTATGCAAAATAGAACAAGTGTTTGAACATGTAATATATCCGAGTGACTCAGAACTATATGTGAAATGATAAACAAGAATATGCTTTACGAGTCGATCGAGTCAAAAGAGAATATATACGATAGATTCCGTAACACTTTGAAAAGATGCTATATCACTCGGAAAAGTCATTAAAGCGAGATAGAATGACTTTTAATCAAAACCTAATGAGAGATGAAGTCTTATACCTGATCCCTTGATGGAACTCAAAATGATATAAATGTAAGGTCTAAGTCTTCAATATTCCCCTTTTTGATGAAAGGCATTCTATACTTAGACAGAAACTTTGTTAGTGATATAGATCTGGTTTTCATCCTTTCTCAAGGAATAAGTCGGAAAAACATGATAGAATTGTGTACGTAAAATACAGATGTATCAAACTTATATTCTATCGGAGCGAGATAAGCTAAGATTGCATAAAAAGAGCTAAAGTATCAAAGCAAGAAAATAACCGAGTATCGGAGCAATGATAGACATAGTTGTCAAATCGGAGTAAAGAGAAAAAATATTGAGCAAGAAATTAAAACTCGAAATAATTGCTTTAAGCAAGTAAACTCGGAAGGTAGATAGCAGGATTATTAATGAAATTTCATTATAATTTAAACTAAAGAGTTTACACAAAAGAGGCAAGACAACAAATTTTTCTAACTATTCTCCCCTTGCCTTTCAACAAAAACAAAAAGAGGAAGAATGTATCAAGTAGATACAGTTTTGATGTTTGGACAAAAAAATGAAAAACAGAAAAAAATTAAGATGGAGGAGATGGAGCAGCCTGAGTCGAGGTGGGTGGACCAAGTAGTGCGCCTTCGCCGATATGATCCGGAAGATGTTGACGAGCGAGGCGGAGGCAACACCAAGATCTCCGGAATGGGCTCGGCTTTGAGTGGCTGACCCGAACTAGGTCGTCCAGAGGCTCATCCTCCTAGAACTCGGCTAACGAGGGGTGTGTTCAGGCCGACCAGCTGTTGACCGACCATGGTCGGCAGGGTCTTCGACCCACTCGGACTACTCGTCCGAGCCGATCATTTCCGGTTGAGGTTTTGGAGCACTTGGGCCCTCTGCTACTCGCTGCCCCTTGTTCTTCTTCTTTCTCCCCTTCTTCGGATGAAGCTACCTCAGCCGCAGCCTTCTCTTCTTCTTCTTCTTCTTCTCCCCCTTTTGAGGAGGATTTGGCCGGACTCGAGGATTCTTCAAAAGTGTCCGAGTCGACCGGATCCTGAGCCGCCTTAGATTGCCACTCCTGAAGGAGCTCATTTAGCTCCTTTTGGTCCTTAACCAGGGCCTTCATCTCGAGAAGCACATCTTGCTGCTCTTGGATTTGGGATTGGGCGGTTTTCGGTTAATGGTCATAGACCGAAGGACAGTCTTGAATGACCGAAGGATGTCCTTGAACTCGGTGGACACCGATGAGAGCTTGTCCATGATAGCGAGTGGACCAGGCGGAAGAAATAATATGAGAAACACCCGATATGGAGGCACCACCAGGTGGAGGAGGTAGAGAGAGAGTGGGTTGAGTCCGAGTCCGAGGTAGAGAAGGTGGCCTTAGTTCCGAGCTATGGACCTAGACTCCCGGTTGGGTCTCCCGGTATCCATACCCAAGGAGTTCCTTTTTGCCAACGATAATGGCAGCCTCGAAACCGCGTTAGGATCCGAGGGAAGAGGAAATTTAAACTGTTTGAAGATGAGGGTGAGAAGAGCCCCGAAAGGAAAAGGGTTGTTCTTTTTGTTCGAGTCCGAGCCGCACGGTTGCCATTTGCTCGACTATGGCGGGAAAGAGGCCTACTTCGTATCCCTCTAAAATGTCATAAAGAGCTTTTAGGTGCTTGGAGTTAGGGTTCTCCTTGCTAGAATGCTAAGAGAAGAAAGTTCTCATCAGCAGAAAACATAGAAGGTGAGCTTCGATTTGAGTTGAGTCACGGAGAAGTTTTTACGTGACCCAGGAAACTCTTTAGCGTACTTTTCAAAGAAATCATCAGCAACCTCGTTGAAAGGTATGGGGTTGCTGTTCAAGAACATACAAGATACTTTGAAAAGACGGTGGAGAAGAGAAGTGTTGATGCGGATAGTGATGTTTTGAACTCCGGAGGTGAGGATACCCTCGGACTCGGAAAGATTGGAGTAGAACTCGAAACGAGTTTTGGGTAGATGAAATCATTGAAACAGAGGAAATCGTAAACCCCTATGGACTTTATGTGAGCCAACCACGAAAACTTAGTAGTCGGGAAGAATTTGTCATCCAACGTTAGGTGTTGGGTGACAAGAGGTTTGGAAGGAGTAGAGGGGCCTTCCTGGCTTTTTGTGCGAGGTTTCTTGGTGGCAAAACCAAGAAAATCGGGTGGGAACCTCTTTTCGGCATGTTTGTTGTTGAAAAGAGAGGAAATAGATGAACTTTTGAAAGAGAGAGAGAGAGAGAGAAAGCTCGACGAGAGTGAGCGAAGAGAAAAAGAAAAGTCAAAGAGTAGTAAGAGAGAGAGAGAAAGCTGAGAGTAACGAGCTTACTTGAGATGTTCTTCGCTTAGCTTGAGAGCGACGTACGTTTCTTCGAATGCGAGAGCTTGTTTCGAGTAGGAGTAAGTGCAAGAGTGAGATTAAGTAGAGAGTAAAGTAACGAAATGAAGGAAAATAGACGCTATTTATAGAGAAATAATCGTCCTTCAATATACGTTCGACTCGGCTTCCTCAATGGTTACCTCGGACCGATGTGAGCTGTTACGCTCTCCAACGGTTAGAATTCCAGCGACTGTCCGATCGATGCGCGTGAGATAGAGAGAGAAAAAGAGAGCTTTTGAAAGAAATTTCAGAAATTCTCCACCGATCTAGAGATGATTTCGAAGTTTGATGTCCAGTTTTCTCAAAATCCGAGTCCGACTTAGGCTGAGTTTCGAGCGCCAACAACTAATAACTATCAGCTCGGTATCACTGGTTCAATCGAACTAATGGCTATTAAGGAAAGTAAGCACACAGCACATAATCATGCAAAGTAATTAAAAAAATTTAATTATGCATTAATCATGCCAAGCTCATTCCTAATAAAACAAAACCGATCCTCACTAAGGGGCTTAGTAAAGATATCGGCTAATTGAAGATTGGTAGGAATGAATTCAAGTTCAATATCACCCTTTTCAAAATTGATCTCTCAGAAAATGAAACCTGACCTTAATATGTTTAGTCTTTGAGTGCTGAACTGGATTCTTGGTGATGTTGATTGCACTTTGATTATCACACTTGATTGGAACAGATTTGAATGAAAGTCCAAGATCTTTCAAGTGTTGTTTTATCCATAAGATCCGAGCACAGCATGCCCCAGCCGCAATATACTTAGCTTCAGCGAGTTGATAGAGCTACTGAGTTTTGCTTCTTTGAGTGCCAAGATATCGGGATTGACCCCGAAGCTGGCAGGCTCCTGAGGTGCTCTTTCTATCAACTTTGTATCCAGCATAGTCGGCATCCGAGTATCCAGGTGAGAGTCGGTTCCGAGTCTCCGGAGTACCATAGACTTAAATTCCGAGTCCCTGTAAGATATCCGAATATTCTTTTCACTGCAATGAGATGTGATTCTTTTGGATTAGCTTGAAATCTTGCACACGAGACAGACACTAAACATTATGTCTAGCCTACTGGACGTGAGATAGAGCAAAGATCCAATCATACCTCGGTAGAGTTTCTCATCTACTGCTTTACCTTTCTCGTCCGAGTCCAGTTTTATGTTGCTTTGCTCATAGGTGTTGCTTTGTATGTTTCGCATCTTGGAGTTTGTACTTCTTCAGCAGCTCCTTGGTATACTTTGATTGATGGACATAGATGCCATCTTTGTCTTGCTTAATTTGTAGACCAAGGAAGAAATTGCGTTCTCCCATCATACTCATTTGAAATTCTGTCTCATTAACTCGGAAAAATCTCGACATAGAATTTCATTAGTAGCTCCAAAAATTATGTCATCTACATAGATCCGAGTAATAAGAAAGTCTTTCCCCTTGGTTTTTATAAAGAGAGTTTTGTCAATCTGACCTCTTCTAAAATCATTTTTAAACAAGAAATTGCTCAGTCTTTCATACCAAGCTCTAGGAGCTTGTTTAAGACCATAGAGAGCTTTTTGCAATTTGAAAACATGATTTGGAAATTCTGAGTTTTCAAATCCAGGGGTTGCTCAACATAGACTTCATCTTCAATGAAACCATTAAGAAAAGCACATTTAACATCCATTTGATATAACTTGATATTTATGCTAGATGCAAATGCCAATAAGATTCTAATAGCTTCAATTCTGGCTACAGGTGCAAAGGTTTCCCCACAATCAATCCCTTCTTCTTGATTGTAACCTTGAGCCACAAGTCTAGCCTTATTTCGACTACCAACCCACCTTCATCCAGTTTGTTTTTGAAAACCCATTTGGTTCCAATGACTGGGTGGTCGAAAGGTCATTTGGTTAGAGTCCGGACTTGGTTTCTTTTGAATTGATTAAGTTCCTCTTGCATGGCCTCTACCCATTCAGGTTCATTTAGGGCCTCTAGTGCATTTCTGGGTTCGAGTTAATGATATGAATGCAGTGAATGCCCATAGATTTTGAAGAGAGGAACGAGTTCTTAACCCACTTGTTGATGTCGAGATATGATGTTTTCTAGTGGGTGACTAGAAGGATACTTGAAAGCTCTACTGTTCTTTGGTTCACCAGATCCGTAGGTTCAATTGGTTGGTCTTCGATGAGTACTGTTCCGAGTGAACTTGTTCATTAGATTGACTTTTAACATTCTAAGCTGGCTCTTGAGTCGTCTCATTACGAGTTTGAGTGACTTCATTCTAAACGACATGGATTTGATTCTTGATGAGCTCATTTTCATCAAGATCATCATTTCTACCGAGCTTCGAGATCTGAGAATGTTGACTCACTTGGTTTTTCCTGTTCAATCTCATCAAACACAACGTGGATGCTTTCTTCCACTTTGTTAGTTCTTTTATGGAAAATACGATATGCTTTGCTATAAGATAAATAACCAAGAAAAATACCTTCATCTGACCTAGCATCAAACTTGGTCGAGTGATCCTTCCCATTATTATAAACAAAGCACTTACATCCAAAGGGTTTGAAGTATGAAATATTAGGTTTCTTCCCTTTGTAGAGCTCGTATGGTGTTTTCTTCGAGGATGGGTCCGATGAGACATCCGTTCAATGTGTAGTTTGTCTGTGTTGACTGCCTCAGCCCAGAAATAGTAGGTAGATTGTGTTCAATCATCATTGTCCTTGCTATTTCTTCAAGAGTTCTATTCTTTCTCTCCACCACTCCATTTTGTTGAGGAGTTCTTGGTGCTGAGAAGTTGTGGGAGATGCCATTCTTATAACAAAACTCTGCAAACTACGAGTAGTCAAACTCCCTTCCATGGTCGGTTCAAATTCTCTGGATCGCAGTCCGAGACTCAACTTGGATTTTCTGCAGAGCTTGCTGAACTCTTTGAAAGCTTCATTTTTGTGCTTAAGAAAACACACCCAGGTAAATCATGAGTAGTCATCAACAATAACAAGCACATATGATTTACCTCCGAGACTCTTGACAGGGATTTCACCACATAAATCCATATGTAACAATTCAAGCACCTTAGATGTGGAAACAGTTTTCAGAGATTTGAAAGATGATCGACTTGTTTCCCTTTTGTGCATGCTTCACAGATTTTATCTTTCTTAAATGCACAATTAGGCAATCCTCCGACTAAACCATGAGATGCAACTTTCTTAATGGTATGCATGCTAACATGACTTAGTCTACAATGCCATGTCCATGAATCATCATGAAGAGATGCTTTTAAGCACGATAAATTCGACTCGGGTCGAAAAGAGGAATAGTATAAGTGTTACCTGATCTCTTACCTAAGAGCTTGATTTCCTTGGTAGCCTTATCAAAGATATAGCGGTTGGTCCGAGTGAATCTTACCTCTTGACCCTTGTCACATAGTTGAGAGATGCTAAGCGGATTGTACTTTAATCCTTTGACAAGGTATACTTGGGCTGACTAGATTGCTTCATTTTTCAATCTTGCCAATCCCAATTATCTTGCCTTTGCTGTCATCTCCAAACGTGACTTTTCCTCCCTTGTATTCTTCTAACTCGGAAAAGAGTCTTGAATCTCCTGACATATGGCGTGAGCATCCACTGTCTAGGTACTAATGCCCTTTTGTTCTTTTCTGAGCTACCTACAAGTCAGAAACAAACTAACCTTTCTCACTTCCTCTAACAAACCCAGTAACTCCCTTTACTTGTGGTCCTTTCTCGAGGAAGTAGACTCTTGGGAACCACGATTTGAATAACTTTGGGTTTGGTCTAATTACGAGTCTTTCTTTTAGATAACCGAGTCTGTGTCTCTTTCTTTTGAAAAGTTTTTCTTTTATAAACCGGTGGAGAAGGTTTTCTCGTGTAAGCTGGTGCAGGCTCGATCCTTGTTTCATTCTTGTGAATGCAAGCTGTGCTCGACCTTCCAGAATTTCACGGTTCGGAATCCTTTTGAAAAGTTCCGAGTAGGAATTAGATTCCTCCTCTTTGTTAAAACCAAGTCCTTCTTTTATGAAGGAGACACATTGAGATCCTAAAAGCATATCAAGGTTTTTCGACCTTGAGTAAATTTTAAAACAAGCTCTTGAGACTCGTTGAGCTTTTGCTTCAGTTGCTCATTCTCTTTTCGAGTGACTCACACTCAGTCTCATTAGATTGAGCATTGGTCTTGAGTTCTCTTAGAGTAAGTCTCGGTTTTCCAATTCATTTTTCAATGAGATGCTCTCGAAGTGATTGACTTAAATTGTTCTTTAAACCGAGACGAATCGAATTGGACTTTTCTTCCAAAGTAAAAATATATTTGGCGAAATCAACTTTGGAGAATTTGAGGAAGTATTCAATTACCTCCTGAGGATTTGTTTCCTCATTGTCTCGGTGATCCGAGTCCGATTCTGTTTCAGCTTACGAGTTAGAGAGTGCCATCGGACATTTTGAGTCATCCGAGTCCTCATAATCTTCGATGAGTCTTCATCACTCCATGTGGCCATCATTGTGGCCATCATAGCCTTTTTCTTCTTTCTGTCCCTGTTTCTCTTAGGACAGTCCTTGACTATGTGTTCCTTGCTGCCACATTCAAAACAGTTAGAGTTCTTAGTCAAAGATAACTTTGAAGGGGAAGAGTGCTTACCTTTTCTATCCTTCTTGTCTTTCTTATAAAACTCTTCTCTTGGCTTTTTATCCCATCTCTTGTGCTTCATCATTCTCTTGAAGCCTCTAGCGATGAGTGCCATGGGATCCTCTTCGAGTCCGATGAACTCAGATTTGCTTCTCTCGGTTTACGAGGCTTTAAGCGCAATGTTCTTTTTAGTGTTGACCTCTGCGTCCTCCTCTTCCGAGATGGATCTCGTGGGTGAGTAGCTTCCCAATGAGTTCGTCCGGCTTGAGTTGGGACAGGTTATGAGCCTCTTCAATGGCCATCACCTTGGGACCCCATCTTCTCTTGGGTAGGCTTCTAAGTATTTTTACGCACATTTCCTCGTGGGAAATCTTTCTACCCAGATGATTTAAGATTATTGGTAATCTGAGTGAAGCGGATGAACATCCGAGTGATGTTTTCTTCGGCTCCATCTTGAACAGCTCATACTTATGAAGGTATTAGCTTATCTTTACTTGTCGACCTGGCTTGTGCCTTCGTAAGTGTTGACCGAGTGTCTCCCACACTTCTTTGGGCTGTGTCACGAGCGGACACTCGGTTGTACTCTTCCGAGCTGATGGCGTACATCAGAATGTTCATCGCCTTGAAGTTCTTTCTTAACTTTTCTGCTTCATCAGTAGTGAACTCGGCCTTTGTCTTGGGCACGAGTCTTGTTTCTTCCACCTTCACGGGAATGTAGTTGCCTACTTGCATGATGTTCTAGACATCCTCATCATGATCCAGCAAGAAACATTCCATGAGCTTCTTCCGAGTGCACGAAGTTAGATCCTTTAAACTTTGGTGGTCTCGCTGGAAGATCTTCCTTCATCGAACTCTCCATTGTTCCGAGCCATTTGATCTTTAAAACTTTGGATGGTTAGATCCTTTCCGAAAGGCTAGGCTCGATATCAATTGAAGATTTGCTCTTGGAGAGACTGAGTCACCCTAGAGGGAGGGAGGTGAATAGGGTGATCGAGGAATTTTAAACAAATAATGGAAGAATAAAATTAGAGATGACTCTGTGAAGAGTTTGAGTCTAGATTGGACTCGGAAAAGTGCTAACTCATAAAGTTACGTGGAAACCCTCCCGGGGCAGAAAACCACGGTCAATGCTAATCCAAGCACCAAGTCAAATTCACTATTTTGAATCCACAAAATACAGTAGAAAGACTCAACCAGAATTGCTCCTTTAGACAATTCCTTACAAGATTTTCCTAGACTTAGAAATTACTTTATCTAATCTAGTACTTCCTAACCGAGGTAACCTTTACGAGTTAGGGACAAGCTGAGCTGAGTTAACCCTTACAGCTCAGTCAAGGGATCTTACTCAGAAAGTAAGAATGAGTGTTTGTAAAATGATTACAAGACCTTACAACTCGGAAAGAAATTAAGTACGAGTTGGAGTTGTAAGTAGAAGATTGAGAATGAAATACAATAACTTTTGCTTAAGTACGTGTATTGACGGTTGGTTCGGCAATCTTCAAGTCTTGAGAGTTGGCTTCTATTTATAAATAACCAAGTAGATTTAGCCGTTGTGACTATCTACTAACTGGAAGTCCTTTGTGATCGTGGCAATGGATTTTCCGAGTCACTCGGAAAATATCCGTTGAGGTGTGAACATTGAGCAATGGTTCTTGACTCCTTTGGAAGTCCCAATCCACTGGTGGTGTCCGAAAAGTAGGGTGGAAACCACCTTTGAGGTTAGCGTTGCGGATTTTCAGTTTTGGAAATAGACAACCACGACACGATGTATCGGGCCTTGGTCGGAGGTGGAAAAAGTCTTGCCTACTGGTGATTTGACATTTTGAAACCGGTTACTTTTGTAATTCAAAAAATATGATAGCCTCGTTTGAATAACCTACAAAAGTAAATGAATTTGGTTGTCAATGTATAAAATACTTTGGTCCAAGATTAGACACAGATAATAATTTTAATTAAGATAATTAAGTGCATAATTATCCGAGTCGAAAGAAATGGAATTTTCTAAGTCTAATATCCATTATACTCAAATTTCATTTGAGTAAGTCTAGAAGCAAAGCAAGTCGGATAAATAACATCGAGTGGAAAGACTTGATCTAGACTGCCAATGTTCAAACCAAGCATGCTGACTTAGAAAGATGAATTAACACAAGTAATCCAATCAAACTTAGATCCTAAAGTCGAACCGAGTTTATGCAAAATATAACAAGTGTTTGAACATGTAATATATCTAAGTGACTCGGAACTATGTGTGAAATGATAAACAAGAATATGCTTTCGAGTCGAGTCGAGTCAAAAGAGAATATACACAATAGATTCCGTAACACTCGGAAAAGATGCTATAACACTCGGAAAAGTTGTTAAAGTAGATAGAATAACTTTTAATCAAAACCTTATGAGAGATGAAGTCTTATACCTGATCCCTTGATGGAACTCGGAATGATATATATGTCGGTCCGAGTCTTCGAGAGGATTATTGAGGCAAAGAAAGCTCTCCATAGAGCCAATGAGAAGATTGCCACTTCGCAAACGGCCTCGACCCCCTATGCCACCCACAGTAGGCGCTCGCCTGGTACGAGGATCATGGCAACGCCCTTGCCCCAAACATGGAGCGAGAGCCCTAGGGAAGCAGAACGTCCGCCAGTCCTGCACGATCAACCGCATGTAGCCGCAATTCTCGGTGAGCCTATAATGCTCCAAGACGCGACCAAGAGCGGTCTACCGCCCGGGAGAGGGAGGATCAAGAGAAAGGCGTCATGAGCAATCAAATCGAAGGGTCCCGAGAAGTCGGAGAGTCCTTTCTTGCTTGGAAGTTCCAAGCCACTAACCTCGCGCCGTTCCCTTCTCTAGCTCCGATTCAAGGCCTACGCAGACATACTTTCAACACTCCATTCTCGAAGAAGATTATGAATGCTCCCCAAATGAAGAAGATAAAGGTCCTAAACATTGACTCATACAGTTGGCACAACCGATCCTCGAAGATCATCCGGCATACTACAAGTCCCACATGTACGTTTACGATGGGGATGATGCAACTTACTCGCCGATTCTTCCCTGCTACACTGAAGGGAGTCACACGAAATGGTTCAACAATCTTCCCCAAGGGAGCATCTCTTCCTTTGAAGAGCTATGCGAGAAGTTCGTTGCATAATTTATCGCAAGTTGCAAGAAGAAGAAGACTAGCATCCATCTCTCCAAGATTAAGCAAGGGAGAAACGAGACCCTTAAGGACTATGTCCGAAGGTTTCATGGGGAGGCCGTCCTTATCTCTCGACATGCAAGACGGAGTCGCCTACACTTGTCTTCCTTAACGGACTTAGAAGCGGAAGATTCAAATTTTCCCTCGCTGAACAATAGGTGTCCATTTTGGTAGAAGCACTCCGAAAGGCGACCAACTTTATTCAGGCCTCGGAGATCCGTGTAGAGGAAGGAGATGAGGTCAGGAAGAAAAGAGGAGATGGAAAATTTAATCCTCGAGATGAAGAGAAGTCTTGGAGAAATGAAGTGGACCACCGCTTCAACACGGACCCCCAAAGTATTCTGATGGAGATCAAAGGGCATCCCATGCTCAAGAAATCACCTCCCATGTCAACTCCTGCAAAAGTGCAAGCTTCCAACAAATATTCCGAATTTCATAAACAAACCGGACACAGCACTACTGAGTGTCGTGCGTTGAAGAAGGCGCTTGGGGAGTTGGCGGATAATGGGCAAGTTGATCGCTTTCTCAAAAAAGATACTCATGGAGCACAAGGAGGTTCTTCAAGGCGGGGATATGAGCACTATGACGATGATGACGCTACTAAGATTGTAGCCACCATCGGCTGGGGATTTGCAGAGGGCACAACCCTCTCTTCCTGGAAGGCTCACCTCGGGAGTGCTCAACAAATCCCGATCACCGGCCAGCCTCCACATGTGAAGGTGCCCAAAGTGACCTTCGGAGAACAAGATTTGAACGGCATGGCCACCCCACATAAGGATCCTCTAGTCATCACACTCGAAGATTTCGGACGCCATATTCCGTAGGGTCCTTATTGACACGGGGAGCTCGGTAGACATCATCACCATGGAATGCCTAAGTCAGCTGAAGTATACCCCTCGAATCTCATTTCCCTCGTCAATCCTGTCATCGAATTCGGAGGGCGGACGATACACCCTATAGGCATGATCCGCCTACCAGTCGGGGTTCGAGAGAAGGTCGGGGGCCAAAACATTGAAGTGAAATTGCTAGTGATCAACATCCCTCTCGCCTACAATCTTATCATCGAACGTCCCACACTCAACCGGATCGGAGCGGTCGTCGCTCCATACCTTCTCCTCATGAAATATGAGCATGATGATGGATATGTAGGTGAGATCTATGGAGACCAAAAGACCGCGCGTGAATGCTATATAGTAAGCCTTCGACCTTTGATGGAGAAGCGAAAGAGGAGGGGAAGACTCATGATGATCCCAAGGGTAAGAAGCTAAAGGTGGAGCCCAAACCAAAGTCTCCGAGACTATGATGGTGTGCGTTACCACCACGTAAGATCATGTCAAGGTCCGGCTTGCGCCTCCCGAAGACATCGAACTCATGAGATAATGGTGCTTATGTAAATAGTTCGAGCTCATTGTCCGGCGTGGGGATTTTCTTCAAAGACCCACCCAGCCTAAGTCCCAAAGATTTTGTAAAGGAATCACCCACGATTGACGCGACTTTTCCGAAAGCGCTCAATGGGGGCACACATTCCTCCCTTTTGTACGGACTTCGATCTTTTATTAATACAACGAGCAAGCTTTCCACATCTTTACATCTCACACTTTACTTTAAGACGGTCTTGGGGACGTGAATAAGGGCTAATACGAACCCCTAGAGCGCCCAAGCCCTCGGTTCATTTCATTGTATTTTCTTATCTTTGTCAAAGTTAGAAGTAAAAGTAGGGGCTAGTATGATCCTCTAAGGTAGCTACGTTGCTAGTGTCTTTCATTGTATATTTTTCATTGTGCCCATTTTGGGGGCAACACAAAGGGGCCAATATAACCCCTAGGATAGTCAAGTTGTAAAACTCAAAGAAGACCCAACTATGATGAAGGGTGATCATGTACCCCAAGCGACAAGAAAGCAAAAATCGGCAACAATAAAAAGAAGCAACGAGGCAAGTAAGCATTAAGTAAGCATCCAACAAGCATCAAGCAAGGATCAGTCGAAGATAAAAGTTCAAGCAAAACGAATCTAAAGTAGCAGAATGTCAAGTCATATGGTACGCAGGACATGAAAAATAACTCATATCCTACGAAGAGTCATGGAAAGGGGTGCCAATCCTCGGAGCCATCTTTGGCATCCTCGTCAACGCCATCATCCTCGGGGATCTCCCCCTCCTTTGGTGCTTCCTTCCGAGGTATGGATACGGCCGGAGCGCTAAACTCCAAAGTAAGATCTTCAAAGCGAGATCCAAGCATAAGATAAGTAAATGCCAAGCATAAAGAGATCGACTATGGTCTTCGGATGCGCACGTTCATCAAAAGAAGGCCTCTTGGACAAAAAAACATTGAAGCGTATGTGACGCAATAAGCGAAGATCCCATAAGATCATAGAGGATCTCTAAGAGACATCACTCAAGCCTTAAGTCATCGAGAAAAAGCACAAGGTGAACGCCCTTGAAGAACACTTTTGTTTCACAAGAAACTGCTCTAACGCTATAAGATTCAATCTACGACTACTTATTTCCGGATTCCAAGAAAGGTCAATCGGGTGCCCACATTTTTTCTAAAAATGAAGGGAGCGATGGTTCGTAAATTGAAGACGGGGAAGATGTTTTGGCCGTCAAGGCACACGGTCATTATTATAGCCCAACGTTAAACGTCGTTTGATGACATCAAGCTCGGAGGCAAACGAGAAGCTAACGAAGACCCCCAACGAAGAATTGCGACTTGGGCACAATCGGAGGCACTCTTTGAAGGCCCATACTAAAGAGTTGATATATTTGAGCTCAACGTGGAGTCAACACAAGCTCAGCGAAAAGGGGTTTGGTTTTTCTTGATCATAAAACGCCCAATATGTTTTGACTAACGGAGCCGGGGCCATCGTATTTCCGCTCCGAATTGCGTTGATATTTTCCGTCCGAAGGAGCCTACAATTTCTTCGCTCTAAAATCGAGGTCGCTAGTTTTTCCGTCCCCTTCCAAAATTTTTGCGCATAAAATTTTTCTTTCCCCTTCACTCTAAAATTTTTGTGGGAAACATTCCCAACCAATTTTTGCGCATAAAATTGGTTGGGCATGTTTCCCAAAAATATGCAAAAAAAAAAAGTCGGCGCTAGATCGGGGGTCGTCTAAGGGGTCGGTCACGGGACTCGGCCTCGAGCCTGGGGCAGGGTCCGAGCGATCGATCGCGTAGGGGGTGGGCATTGCGCGCGAGAGGATCGGGCGGGGCTCGGTCCCGGGACTCGACCTCGGGGTCGGTCTCGGGACTCGGCCTCGGGGTCGGTCCCGGGACTCGGCCTCGGGGTCGGTCCCGGACTCGGCCTCGCAGGTCTGGTCGCCGGGAGGGGGCACTCGCCGCGCAAGAGGACTCAGGCGGGGCTCGGTCCCGGACTCGGCCTAAGCGGTAGGTCACCGGGGTTGTTGCGCGCGAGAAGAGGGAGCTCGGTCTCGGGACCGACCCGGGACTCGACTCGAGCGGTCGGTCGCCGGGGGCATTGCACGCGAAAGGACTCGGGCCGGGACTCGGCCTCAAAGGTCGGTCCCGGGACTCGGCCTAAGCGCGGGGGCAGGTCGGCGCCGGCGTTCGGTCCCGGGACTCGGCCCGGGCTCGACTACTGAAGGGGGTGAGGTGCTGGGGCTCACTTGCGCGGGGCCTTCGGTGCTGGGACTCGGTTTCCGCAAGGGTCCGCCAGCAGGGGGTTTTGCGCGACAAGTCCAGGGGGTCCGGTCTCGGGACCGGGCCTCGTGGGTCGATCGTAGGACTCGGTCCTAGGGGTCGGTTCCGGGGTGTGTGTGGACGTGTGGTGGGTGTGGGTATTGCCTCTTCGAAGCGTATAGTGCCCGGGGTTGCCTTTAAAAATTGCGTAACTTCACAAAAACTCTCCACAACGAAGCATATGATTTCGAAGCCCAAACGTCTCTTGACGTCGAGCAACGACTTAGCCTCCGGAGCTAATAAGTCTCATTTCTACCTCCACAGGGGGACATCCTTTGGAGTTAGGCTTAGCGATAACTTAGCCTCCGTGAGCTAAAAATCGCACTCCTAACTTCATAAAAGGAACACCCCATAGAGTACACACAATCATGCACTTCTAAGCCTACGGGAGCTAGAAGGTCACGTAAAGACCCATGTCCGCATGGGCACTCGCACTCCTAACTTAAGGTTAGGGGTCACGCTCTCCGTGGGATGTTCCCTAGTGAGAATCATGCACTTCCAAGCCTTCGGGAGCTGGAAGATCGCATAAAGACCCATGTCCACTTGGGCACTTGCACTCCTAACTTAAGGTTAGGAGGTCACGCTCTCGGTAAGATGTTGCCTAACGAGATACTTACATTCATGCACTTTCAAGCCTCCGGGAGATGACAGGTCGTGTAAAAGACCCACAACAACGTTACCGTGGGCTAACTCACTTTCTTCGAATCCAAGGCACATAGGGGCTGGAACACCTTGAGGATCCTAGAAGGACTACGAGAGGACTCATCCTCTCCGCAAGAGCCCTAAAAGGACTACGGGAGGACTCATCCTTTGTAGAAGAGCCGTAGAAGGATCACGAGAGAACTCATCCTCCCCGCAAGACTCCTTTTTAGCCCCAAGGGGCTAAGTAAAATCATTCACCACAAACAAAGTGTCAACAAAGGGATAGAAACGTGAAGGAAAGTAAGGTCTGGCAAAGTAAACTTCATTCATTCATTAAGGCAAGAGCGCGCAACGCGCCATTACAAGAGAAACAAAAATGTTTAAAGTTCAAAATACTACGCTACATCACTACAGCTTACGCCACGACGCTATAGTTACACTACTCGGATGGAAGGAGAGTTATGGCTACCACCTCACTTCTCTTTCGGAAGGTTCCTCTTCTTCTCCGCAGGAGGCTACTCCCCTTTGCCTTGGGCAAGTCACTTTGGCCCCGAGAGGAGTGGGTAGAAGGGCCATCCACCGACTCGCCATTCTCCATAGGAAGATTAGAAGACGAGCCAACATTCGAGCGGCCCCTCCTCGCTGCCACGTCTCCTCGCCGCAAGCTCGAGTTCGTTGCTCGAAGCTCGACGAGGCGATCATGGTTGAGTTCCACCCAAGCTTTAAGAATATCCCACTCGGGATGGATCGTGGCTTGAAACAACCTATCATACTCCTCACCATCATTTATCAATCTCAGCTTCCAAACATCATCGATGAGAGGCTGGTAGAATGCCTCCGCGACAAAGGATGGTCGGCGATGCTCAATTGCTGTTTGCTCGGCCTCATCTCGGTTGAAGCGAGGGTACAACTTCTCATATTCGACATGAAGCGCCTCGACTGGTCATTTTCTCCAAAGCAAGACAAAGGAGAAGAATGAAGAAGTGGAAATTTACTACCCTCCTCAAGATTCATCTCCTATTTATAAAGGTATTGGGGGCCGAAAAGCACAATGATAAAGGCTCCACATTCCACATACCCACCTCGGGAAGCGTGCAAGTAGAACGTGAGGGGCTAAATGATTTGGGTACTTCCTGGACAATTCCAACTCACCCACCAAGTCACCAGCCAACCGTGCCTAATCAGTCGGATAAGGGAGATATCGGCCCAAGCCAACCCTTAACGGGTCGGTAAAAGCCCAAAGCCCACTAGGACTAGGGTTTCCCTTAAACCACGGTAAATTACTATTTTACTCCTTTAAAATCTCCCTCTAAATACACATCATTTCTCAGCTCCATGGGACATGTTTTCATATTCCACAAATCTCATCTTTTTCACAATCACCCGAGCTCTCAAGCTCTTAAGCTCTCAAGCTCTCAAAACTCATCAACATTCATCCCAAGAGTTTCCATCTTTGGAAAACATCTCAACTCCCACGGAATTCCCCACGCACATCGAGAAAGATTTCCTCGATCCCTTCAATCAAGTTGATAACTAACTTGAGCGTTGGAGGGCGTTCCCGGATCCACCCCGGGCTTCGCCTTTGCAGGTTCAAGAAGTCGCCACGCGGAATCGGATCGATCGTGCCACGTCGTCGGAACCGGAGTAGTAAATCCTTCCTCTCTCCGAATCATCATCCACATCATCAACTCGGTTTTCTCCGGAAACAGTTTGTACTTGATCGATTTGTTTCCTATCATAGATTGCTTCTTTACTTTAGCAAAGTTGGATAATCTGATATTGATTAGTACGTATTGCTAGGCTAGTACAACATCATAATATAGCACTATAATAACCTATAGATGATATAATTTAGCAACAAAGTGTCGGTTGAGGTGGCAACAACTTCATCCTAGTAAAGAGAAGAATACATGTTCAAATTTTCATAAATTACTTATTAAAAAGATTTTGACTTTAAAACGCTTACGTTAAGCTTCCTCCTAAAATAAATTACACAATTTGTGGATACTACCATTATAATCTGATGACAGCTTCATCCTAAAAGCAATTACATTCTTAGTCAACCAGAAATAAATGACACAATTTGATACCTTAACCTTCTCTATGTGAAAAGCTGGATTGATCAACTTCCTATGCTTAGCCCATTTCTCGCCCTCGTAGCTTGCAACTCCCGGGGCAAGGAGCATGATAAGTCGGCTCAACATTGGCTTTTGAAACTCGTGTATCTTTGCAAATGCTTCCCTCAGTAACTCTGGTTCTGTGATATGTATCGATGGCATAGGCCCTACAGGTGAAACAATTTTGGCCTACATGGCAAAATGTTATAAGTCATCAAATTGCAAACAAAACTTTGGGTTATTCTCTTTAGCATCCTAAATTTATCACGACTTTTTTAAGGCAACTTATATTATAACATAAATCTAGTTACAATGGGTCATTTCAAATATGTGCATGTAATTAGATAAGAATCATATGAAAAACTTGCGGCCTTGTTTTCTTTTTTTTTTTTTTTTTTGACACGGCATTAACTATAATCACAATTAACACAATAGTACATTGGGGTTTGCCTGCCGTGTAAAGTGGTATAAGTATTAATTTTAAACTTCTACAAGTGACTTTGTTGAATTAATTGTCGTTAACCATAAATTTTTTTAAACGGTAAGTGATGCCACCTTGAGCAACAACCAGCCAACGTCGACCTGCTCAGTACCACAAAGACTAGATTTCTGCTAGGTTAGAAATCCTATCTGACCAATAATTTTTTTTAATTTTTGAAAAGAAAAAAGATAGCTTTGATGTGCCCTTGTAAGCACATCAATTTTGTTGGTTCCAATGACTAAATGAAGGCTATGCCCCAATTAGGAACCTTCATGTTGTATAAATATTAATAGAATAATTACAAATTTATAAACCGAATTCTTAAGTTTTATTACTCCCCTAAAATTGTCTGCGTTAATTCAGCCTGACATTCTGATTATTGGCAAAACAAACCAAAAGTGGCTAATTGATGTGCCTAACATTACTGAGGCGATCATTTGTCTCTATTTAGGGATAAAAGCTCAAGAAGGAAGGAACAACAAATATGTGGGTAAGAAATCGACGGTAAATAACCAAGATGAGGTGCTGAGCCAAGAAACGCATGATTTGCCTACTTTTACGGGAATTGCACAAGAGGTAGTACAAGAGATTTATAATATTAGCAACAATATAGGTCGTACAAGAAATGGACGGTAAATTATTCACACGTATAGGTCGTAGAGATCAAAACCTTTTTATTTTTATAAGATCTATACAGCTAAATACTTAATTAGTTTGTTAAAATATAAGACCACTTATTGAGAAAAAAACAATCACACCAGTTAAGTTTATATACATATATATATTAACTTTGGATGCCTGGAGTTTAGAAAGCTATTGTTAAAGACATGTGAATCAAATTAGAAAGCTAGAGAAAGCATTATTGAGCTACAAGTCCCAATTAGAAATTCAAAATCCAAACTCAAATATAATTTCATACACAGCTTGGCATATGATGAGAGAAGTAACATGTAACAGTCTTGTGCTAAATTTACGAACACGGCGAACCAAGTGAATCGGCAGGCAAATGCTAGACACTTGATAGGTGTTCCCTTTTTTTCTGTTTTTTTAAATTGATGGGCTTAGTCTTTTAGCTATTTTAAAGGATACCAATAAAATGTGGTTAGCATTCGCCAAATTCCAATCTTCAAAATAAAAATTGCAAAAGTCCTCAAGACAAAAAGAGAAATACCAAAAAATAATAAGGTCTCAATGTACCACTGTTTACATATACTATTTCTGTTTAAATGATAAGTCAATCAACTCTTTATTATTCCATATAATAGTATAGCTAGTCATTTAACTAAACATTTTATTTTCTAATGTATGAATTAGGATGAAAATTTTTGACAAAGGACCTGCGATTAGTTATGTAATTTAACTATATTTTTAATATTATAAATACAAGTATCAAATCTCTTGATTCGGAGAACCTAAATATCCCCAATATTGTCATGTGGTATCGAGTAAAGTTTTAATTAGGGGTGTTTACGGTTCGGTTCGGTTCGATTGTATTTTTTTAACCTGGTTAACTTGGATTAAACGGTTCATAAAATTATGAAATGAAATTGGAATTCGATAAACCGGTTAACCGGATATCGGTTCACTCGTATTATTCGGTTCGATTCACTCAGTTAACCTGAGCCAAAAATAAATTGGGCAAAAACATGGGGCAGTAGCTATTAGGCCAGCTAGTAGTAGCATCTGGGCCCAGCTAGCAGCAGCCACTGGGCCGAAATCACCTTACTGGGTTAACGAATGAGACTTGGGCTGGGGCAACGAACAGGAAAGTAAAGGCAAGGCTTAGGGGTTGACCCACAAAAAAAAAAAAAAAAAAAAAGACGAACAAAGATAGCTAGGGAGGCTGAAGAACAAAGATAGCCACTGGATAGGAGCCCAAAAATAAATAAAAAGGCAAGAGCAAGAGGATAGTTAGTCACTAAGTACTAAGTAGAGATTTTTTTCAAATAAATACAATTTCTTATATTTTTTAATTCTTTTTTAAAAAATTATTATCGGTTCCGCTTCGAGTTAACCGTCAGTTTTAAAATTTCGAACTAGATAAATTATCGGTTCGACTGTTCGATTAATCGAAAAATTTAATCGGTTCGGTTAACTGGATAAATGGTTCGGTTCGCGCGGTTCACGGTTCATTTTCATGGTGTAGGAACCACGACCACCGGGGCTTGCTCGAACATCCCCACTTGTGTCGGGTCTCTTTTTTAAAAATTGATTTTGAAGATGGTTTTAGAAAGTCGATTTTGGAATGTGGCAATAAATCTTTTATTAAGGTTTTTGAACTTTATTAAATCTAATTTAAAGCGAATTAAACAAAGTTGAATGGGGGTTTTATTAACCTTTTTATTTTGGCAATTATTTTAAGAAGTCCGGGATATTGTTTATTAATTAAAGGATAAACAAGATTTTGGCGAGAGGCTTTAGGGCCATATCGGATCGAAGCCTCTCCCGCCAACCACCATTCGAGGCGGCAGCTGTTCCGGCAGTGGCAGGCGCCAGCCAGAGGTAAGAGCCGTCAAGGTCGGCCTCGGCCTCTGCCTTGGTTGGCGATCCGAAATCTTAATCTTTTTTTTATCCTGCAAATCGGAAAACAATCGGGATGCGGATTTAGAAGAAATAAATAAAAGGGAATCGCCATTCAGCTTTTAGGAAAGAAAAACTAACAAAAACAAAAGTAAAATTTGCTCTTCCAATCTTAGTATGGGAAAACTAAGACAAGAAAAGGCTAAAAATGACTCCATTGGTCTTAGAATTGAGAATCGGATTCGGGGCGAGGGTACGAAATGTAGGGACAAACCCTTTCGTTCGCCCGTCCAAATACGGCCATTACTAGTTCGAGTAGTGAGTTAAAATAATGCAAACCAAACAAGAAAGCGACAACATGCGAAAAAGAACTAAAGCAACCAAAACATAACTAAGAAAAACGATAAAGGCGGAAAGTAAAGAAAGCGGTTAAGAAAATAAAAGCGAAAAAGAAAGAAAGGGCCGAGTGAAAGAAAAGCGGAAAATAAAGAGATTACATCGGCGGGGAGGAATTAAAAGCGATTCATCGTTTGTCCACAATACGGAAATCAATAAAAGAAAGCATAACAATAAAATAAACCATTGTGAAAACTTGATCTGTGCCCTCGGGTTGTCCCATCCGCTAATCTGGATCTCGGATCCGGACCTTTTGATGTGACGGTGGCGAATGAGAGGGGCTTTTTGTGAGTATTTTGTGGAGATAAGTAGACAGATGTGTGACGGATGTAGTTTAGGGATCGGATGTAGGGAGTATAATGGAAGTAGAGAAGGAATAGGCTGAAAAGGGACAAAGAGATGAGAATATAGAATGAAGTATTCAATAACTCTTAGGCGAATTTCAGCAAAGTAAGGTTAAGGCAGGAAGTCGTGTGGGAATGAGAACCAAGGCTCTCTATTTATAGGAGGAGGTTAGGTTAAGGAAGTGACCTAGGGTTAGCTCGGCCGACCATCCAAAAGCAGCGAGCCAAAAACCGGGTAGGATATTGAAGATTGAACTCGGATAGAAGAGCTAAGATCGGATAGAACTGGGATGACAAGTGTCGGCCACAAGAGGCTGCCTAGGGTTTTGTGCCCTAGTGTGCTTCCAAGGGAGTCACCGGGCAAAATGCAGCGTTCCACTTAATATTTTTGAGGTGGCGAGCACCGGCCATAGTAGCTTTCCAAAAATGGAAAGTTTTCATTTTTGAAGGTTTCTATTTTAGGCATGTTTCATTTTTGGTGTTAGATGTGTGCTCCTAGTCTCGGGTGGACTGTCTTGGAGCCAAAATGTAGCACTTTGATGCTTGTGATAATGAAATGCAGCGTCTAACATCGTCTTAAGGTCTTCTCGCTCCTTGTCCGGTTGGATCGAAGTGAAATGCAAAATTCTAAGCCCGGAATTCCCGATGACGTGGCACTCGGACTCCGTTGTCTCTAAAGACTTGGCCCAATTTCGGATCTTCCGAAAGAAAAAGGGGGTTTTGGATTGACCCAAGATATAAGGCTATTTATGTGGTGTTGGGGGTTCTTTGTGGTTTACTCGGCTTTCATCACATCAATTGAACTTAGTCCGAGATCCAAATCTTTAAACGAGACTCGGGATTTCATCATCGGGCCATCAAATAAAAAACAGAGAGAAGGACAACAATTTTTTGGTGTCTACGAGTTAGCCCCCACTTTGACCGAGTCCGAAAGATAAAGGTCCAAGTAGACACTAAAGGGTTCTTACCGGTATCGGCATTGTTAATGAATATGATTGGATTGATGTGCATTGATCTTTGACTTGAACTCTAACAGGGGCCCGGACTTGATTGGTAAAGTCTAAAGTCCGGGCTTGTTGGTTCTTGAACTTGGTCGCTAGAGACCCGAAGTTCGGATTGGTGTGCTCAAACTTGACCATGTGCTTAGTCCGAAGCTTGGCGGGAGCTTGAACTTGACTCGCGTAGTAAAGTCCGAAGTCCAGTCAGGGTGCCCGAACGTGACCACTTCTTCAATCGAAGTTCGACTGTATGTGCCTAAACTCGACTTTTCTTGGTCCGAACCTTGGCTAAAATTTTTCTGCACTAACAGTTTTGTTAGCTAATAATCGAATATAAATAGTTGCAAGTGTTACCTCTAAAGATGATTTGTAATCGGATCGCATTTCAAATATGGTTCCTTGACTTGACCATGGAGTGGTCCTAAGTCTTGGCATGGTGTCCGAACCTTGACCGCTGATGGGCCTAAGACTCGACTACGGATGTGTTTGAACCTTAACCGTTGTTGGGCCCGAAGCTAGACCGAGGTTTGTTTGAGCCTTGACCACGGTTGGGCCTAAAGCTCGACTAGAGTGACGTCCGAACCTTGATTGCTACTCGGGCCCGAAGCTCGACTATGGTGTGTCCGAACCTTGACCACTACTCGGGCCTAAAGCTCAAATAAGTTGTGTCCGAACCTTGACTCGCCGATGGGTCCGAAGCTCGACTTCTATCTCGCTTTCGTTGGAATATGGATGATCTGCTTATCTTTATGTAGAAATCCTTGCATCAACTTGTTCATTGGATGACCTGAAGTCTAAAGGATGCTAGCTTGAAAATATAATGTTCCGTAAAGTTATGTGCCTCATTCGACATTGAGCTTTTAGTTTGAGTGCTAATAGCTCCTTTGGTTGTCCGATAGAAGATTTATGTCTTCCCCTCAATATTCTTAAAGTTAGTTGTGGTTATATGACTCTTTCGATCTTGAGCCCCCACTTTCATCCCGGGTGCTTGTGTCTACCTCTTCTTGAATGTTAGAGACTTGCTTTGACGGAATCACTTTGAAGGTGGCGGTGCTTGGTGACTTTCCCAACGCCGACTTGATACTTTATGCTCGCTTGATTGAATAATTCCTTGTAGGGTGCTTTGTTATTTAATTTTTGTGTTTTTAAGAGTTTGACTCATGCAAGACTCTATTCTAAGAACAAATGCATTCTTTTATTAAGATGATGCAAAACATTCAAAAAGACAAAGACAAATATGCACTTTTTGCCCCCACTCCCTAAAGTAAAGCCTAAAGAATGGTAAGATGCTCGAACTACGATGTGCTGCTGGTGGTGGATCGTGCTCCTAACGGTTTGATGTTGAATTTAACCGGCATGCTTCTTGATGATTCGATGCATTTTCTCAATGGGTTTATGCTCCTCTCGGATAGGGTAAAGTGGTTTTGAATTTGGGAGATTGAAAATGAAAACCGGGATCAAGATTAGGGTTGGGGTCGGACCTCGAGGGTGTCCTACCTATCTCGCTACAACGGAAATCCGGCCTTCGTAGTTCAAAAAAGAAGGTAATTTTGGTTTTTTTGGAAGACAGGAAAAGGAAGCACAATGGATAAGGAAAAGGGATAAAGCAAATAGACATAGAATAGATGTGAAAAAGGGAAATGTAGGCTTTATTTGCATCCTTGATGAGTAGTGGGCTCATTGGATGGTCTTCTAGTCGGATATCTCGCTCTTCCTCTATGAGCATGCCAGCGTCTCCGAGTGCTTTGAAGTTCATGATAGGCAAGAACTTTAGAGTGCCGATGATAGGCGGGTTGTAGGTTCTTGATGATGATTCCGACCCGATCCTTCTCATATGGCCGATCAGTCATGTGGGCAGCTGTCATCTTCCAGCGAGTAAGGAAGTCGGTGAAGCCTTCATCATCTCCTTGCTTGATCAATTCTAGATCCCGAAGTGTGACTGGTAGATCAGTATTGTATGAGTATTGATGTAGGAACTCCCGCAAAGATCCCGCCAGTTTGTGATCTTGTGTGCTTCAACAACATTGTACCATTTCATAACATTTGTGTCAAATGTCCAGGGGAAGATAATGTGATAAGTGTCCTCCAGGTATATTTTTCAAAGTCATTGCCCCCATAAAGTTTGTCACGTGATGGTGAGGGTTCTTTGTTCCATGAAACTTGATGTTAGGCATGGTAAACTTAGGGGGTAGGTTGCCTTTAGGGATTGAAGTGAATCCCTAGGCCGGATAGTGGAGGTTGAACATTGATGACTCTTGCAATAGCTTCTCTATTTGATCTACCCGTGGATCGGACCGAGGTTGGGGTTGAGGTTCCGGGCGCGACCCTTCTCCTTCTTTTCCTTTCCCTTTGGACTTTGATTTCCTCTCCAGTTCTTTCCGTATGAGACTAAGGGATTCAGATATAGACTTGATCTATTTATCCTAGGCATGAAGCTTAGCCTCTAATTTTGCAACAGACTTGGTCAGGTGATCCTTACCATTGTTGTGAACAAAACACTTACATCCAAAGGGTCTGAAGTATGAAATATTGGGTTTCTTCCCTTTGTAGAGCTCGTATGGTGTTTTCTTCAGGATGGGTTTGATGAGGCATCTATTCAATGTGTAGTTTGCGGTGTTTATCGCCTCAGCCTAGAAATAGTAGGGTAGATTATGTTCAATCATCATTGTCCTAGCTATTTCTTCAAGATTTCTATTCTTTCTCTCCACTACTCCCTTTTGTTGAGGAGTTCTTGGTGCTTAGAAGTTGTGGGAGATGTCATTCTTGTCACAAAACTCTACAAATTCGAGTAGTCGAACTCCCTTCCATGGTTAGTTCGAATTCTCTCGGATTTGAGTCCGAGACTCAACTTGGATTTTCCTGCAGAGCTTGCTAAACTCTTTGAATGCATCATTTTTATGCTTAAGAAAACACACCTAGGTAAATCGTGAGTAATCATCAACAATAACGAGTACATATGATTTACCTCGAAGACTCTTAACAGGATTTCACCACATAAGTCCATATGTAGAATTTCAAGCACCTTGGATGTGGAAACTGTCTTCGAGAGATTTGAAAGAAGATCCGACTTGTTTCCTTTTGTGCATGCTTCATAAATTTTATCTTTCTTAAAAGCACAATTAGGCAATCCTCCGACTAAACCATGAGATGCCAGTTTCTTAATAGTATGCATGCTAACATGACCTACTCTACGATGCCACGTCCATGAGTCATCAAGAAGTGATGCTTTTAAACAAGATAAATTCGACTCGGGTTAGAAAGAGGAATAATGTAAGTGTTACCCGATCTCTTACCGGAGAGCTTGATCTTTTTGGTAGCATCATCGGAGATATAACAGTTGGTCCGAGTGAATCTTACCTCTTGACCTTTATCACATAGTTGAGAGATGCTAAGCGAGTTGTACTTTAACCCTTTGATAAGATATACTTGGGCTGACCGATTTCCTCCCTTTTCAATCTTGTCTATCCCAATTATCTCGCCTTTGCTTGTCATCTCCAAATGTGACTTTTCCTTCTTTGTACTCTTCTAACTCGGAAAAGATCCCGAGTCTCCCGACATGTGGCGTGAGCATCCACTATCTAGGTACCAATGCCCTTTTGATCTTTTCTGAATGGCCTACAAAACAGACACAAACTAACCCTTCTTACTTCCTCTAACGAACCCAAGTAACACCCTTTATAGTGGTCCTTTTCGAGGAAGAAGGTTTTTCGGAACCCAAATTTGAATGACTTTGGGTCTAGTCCGATTATGAGTCTTCCGTTTAGAGAATTGAGTTTGTGTCTTTTTCCTTTGAAAAGCTTTTCTCTTATAAACCAGTGGAGATGATTTTCTCCTGTAAGCTGGTCTAGGCTCAGTCCTCCTTTCATTTTTATGAATGGGACCGTGCTCAACCTTGCTGAACTTTACAGTTCGGAATGCTTTTTGAAAAGCTCCGAGTAGGAATTGGATTCCTCCTCTTTGTTAAAACTAAGACCTTCTTTTTCGAAGGAGACACATTGAGATCCCAAGAGCATATCAAGGTTTTTCTGACCTTAAGTAAACTTTAAAACAAGATCTTGAGACTCGTTGAGCTTTTGCTTTAGTTGCTCATTCTCTCTTCTAAGTAACTTAGACTCAGTCTCATTGGATTGGGCACTAGTCTTGAGTTCTCTTAGTGTAAGTCTCAGTTTTTCCAACTCATTTTTTAAAGAAATGCTCTCGAAGAAATTGACTCAAGTTGATCTTTAAAATGAGAAGTGTCAGAATTGGACTTCTCCTCCAAAGTGAAAATATACTTAGCTAAATCAACTTTGGAAAATTTGAGAAAGTATTCAATCGCCTCTTGAGGATTTGCTTCCTCATTGTCGGATTGATCTATGTCCGACTCTATTTCCACTTCGAGTCGGAAAGCGCCATCGGACACTTTGAGTCATCCGAGTCCTCGTCATCTTCCGATGAGTCCTCGTTACTCCATGTGGCCATCATAACCTTTTTCTTTCTTTTGGCCCTTTTTTCTTGGGGCAGTCCTTAACTATGTGTTCTTTACTCGCCACATTCAAAACAGCCAGAGTTCTTAATCAAAGATAACTTTGAAGGGGAAGAGTATTTACCTTTTCTATCCTTCTTGTCTTTCTTATAGAACTCTTCTTTTGGCTTCTTATCCCATCTCTTGTGCTTCATCATTCTCTTGAAGCCTCTAGCGATAAGTGCCATGGGATCCTCTTCTGAGTTAGATGAACTCGGATCTACTTCTCTGGTTTCGAGGCTTTCAACACAATGTTCTTTTTGGTGCTAACGTCTCGCATCCTCCTTTTCCAGGTGGATCTCACGGGTGAGAAGCTTCCCAATGAGGTCGTCCGGCTTTAGTACGAGACAAGTTCCGAGCCTCTTCGATAGCTGTCACTTTGGGACCCCATCTTTTCTTGGGTAGACTTCGAGTATCTTTCCGCACATTTCCTCGTGGGAAATCTTTTTACCCAGAGATTTGAGATTGTTGGTAATCTCAGTAAAGCGAATGAACATCCGAGTGATGTTTTCTTCGGCTCCATCTTGAACAGCTCATACTTACGAAGATATTGGCTTATCTTCGCTTGTCCGACCTGGCTTGTGCTTTCATAAGTGTTGACCAGCATGTCCCATACTTCTTTGGCTGTATCACAGAGCAGACACTCTATTGTATTCTTCCGAGCTGATGAAGCACATTAGAATTTTCACAGCCTTGAAGTTCTTTCGAACTTCTCTGCTTCATCGCGAGTGAACTCGACCTTTGTCTTGGGTACGAGTCTTGTTTCTTCCGTCTTCATGGGAATGTAGTTGCCTACTTGTATAATGTTCTAGACATCCTCATCGTGATCCAGAGAGGAAACATTCCATTAGTTTCTTCCAAGTGTACGAAGTTAGATCCTTTGAACTTTGGTGGTCTCGCTGGAAGATCTTCCTTCATCGAACTCTCTATTTTTCCGAGCCATTTGATCTTTAAACCTTTGGATGGTTAGATCCTTTCCGAAAGGCTAGGCTCGATACCAATTGATGGTTTGCTCTGGGAGAGGCTAAGTCACCCTAGAGGGGGTGAATAGGGTGATGATGAAATTTGCTCGAAATTTAAAATAGATATGAATCCGAGGTGAGCGAGAGTTAAGGATGAACTCGTAAAAGTACTAACTCGGAATTCAGTGAAGAGTGAAGAAACAGATTAAGCAGAACTTTGAAACTGTCCGAGTCTAGAATGCACTCAGAAAAGTAATAACTCATTAAGTACGTGGAAACCCTCCCGGGGCGGAAAACCACGGACCATGCTAATCCAAGCACAAAGTCAAATCCACTATTTTGAGTCCACAAAATTCAGTAGATCGACTCAACCCGAGTTGCTCCCTTAGACAACTCCTTACAAGTTTTTCCTAGACTTAGAAATTACCTTATCCGATCTAGTACTTCCGAACCGAGATCACCCTTACGGTTAGGGTCAAGCGAGCTGAGTTAACCCTTACAGGCCGAGTCAAGGGACCTTACTTAGAAAGTAAGAAAGAGAGTGTTTGTAATCGAGTACAAGACCTTACAACTAAGAGAAATATTAAATACGGAATTAGAGTTGTAAGTTGAAGATTGAAAATGAATACAATAACTTTTGCTTAAGTATGTGTATTAACAATTGGTTCAATAATCTTGAAGTCTTGAAAGTTGGCTTCTATTTATAGATGACCAAGCAGCTTAGTCGTTGTGTCCATCTTCCGACTAGAAGTCCCTTGTGACCGTTGTAATGGATTTTCTGAGTCACTCAGAAAATATCCGTTGAGATATAAACGTTGGGCAACGGCTCTTGACTCCTTTGGAAGTCCCAAAACCACCTGGTGGTGTCTTGAAAAATAAGGTGGAAACCACCGTTGAGCTTAGTGTTGCGATTTTTAGTTTTAGAAATAGACAACCCCGACATAGTGTCCGGGGCTCGGTCGGAGGTGGAAAAAGCCTTGTCTGCTGGTGATTTGACGTTTTGAAGCCGATTACTTTTGTAATTCAAAAATAGGATAGCCTCGTTTGAATAACCTACAAAAGTAAATCAATTTGGTTCTCAAAGTATAAAATACTTTGATCCAAGGTTAGACACGAGATAATAACATAATTAAGTGACTAATTGTCCGAGTCGGAAAAGGAATGGAATTTTCTGAGTCTAATATCCATGATACTCAAAAGTCCATCTTAGTCGGTCTAGAAGATAAACAAGTCAAAGTAAAAGATCGGAGTAAACAAACTTGATCTAGACTAAACAAAGTTCAAACTAAATATGCCGACTTGGAATAGTAAATTAACAATGTAATTCTCGTAACATGAAGTCGGACCTAAGTTTATGTGCGTGAAATAAAGTGTTTGAACACGCGATATATTTGAGTGTTGAGTGACTCGAACCGAGTGTGAAGTGGCATGTAGAAGTATGCTTTCTAAGTCGAGTCGAGTCACGTATAAACATATTTAATAGTTTCTATAACACTCGAAGAAAATGTATATCACTCGTAAAAGCTTCTAAGGCACATGGGATGGCTTGAAATCAAAACCCTATAACAGATGAAGTCTTATACCTGATTCCTTGATGGAACTCGGAAAAGTGTAAGTATAAAGTATGAGTCTTCGGACCATATAGCGGGTCATGCTTTAGTCTCGTTTATGGATGGTTATGTCGGGTATAATCAAGTGAAGATAGCTGAGGATGACATGGAAAAGATGACCTTCATCACTCAATAGGGGACTTATTGCTATGTGGTGATGCCATTTGGGCTTAAAAATGTGGGTGCAACGTATCGGAGGACAACAACGACACTACCGCATGATATGATCCATAAAGAAGCCGAGGTATATGTAGATGATATGATCATAAAATCCAAGGATAGGGCGGGGCACTTACCTAGCCCGAGAAGATTCTTCCATACACTCAGAAAGTATAACATGCCCCTTAACCCTCAAAAGTATGCCTTTGGGGTAACCTTTGCTAAACTGTTAGGCTACGTTGTTAGTCTTAGAGGAATCGAAGTTGATCCATCCAAGATCAAGGCTATTAAGGAGATCCCTCGACCAAGTATGGAGAAGGAGATATGGGGCTTCCTAGGACATTTGCAGTACATCGGTTGTTTCATATCAAAACCGACTATGGTCTTTGAGCCCATTTACAAGAAGTTAAAGAAAGGATTTGAGCCCATTTGAGATACCGAGTGCCAACACGCATTCAAGAAGGTTAAGGGATACCCGGCTAATCCTCCGAGTGTTAGTTCCACTCTAATAAGGGAAACCTTTGCTTTTGTATCTCACCACAACAGAGACAGCTATGGGAGCCATGTTAGCTCGGAATGATGGAAAAGAAGAACGCGCGATCTACTCTCTTAGCAAGAAGTTCCTAGATTATGAGACTAGATATACACCGTTAGAGAAGACATTTTTGCTTTAGTTTGGCTACCAAGAAGCTTAGACACTACATGTTGACCCACACGGTACATGTGATAGCACCTATGAATCCTAGTAAGTACATACTTGAGCAATCGACTATCGGTAGTAAGATAGCACAATGGACTGTCATGCTATCGAATTCGAACTCAAGTTTGTTCCTCAAAAGCGATCAAAGGCGAGTAGTATCGGAATTCTTGGCAGATTTACCCATGCCTGAACCGTAACCTAAACACCTTGACTTCCTAGACAAAGATATTTTACAAGTAGAGGTGGACGCTTGGACAATGTACTTTGATGGCGCTTCCAATCGAAGGGCTTTGGAGTAGGGATTCTTTTAGTCTCATTAGAGGGAGCATATACTCCCATTTCAGTTAAGCTAAACTTCGAGGTCACTAATAATGCTACAAAGTATAAAGCTTGTATCACAGGACTTCAAGCCGCAATAGAAATCGGGGTCAAGAACATCGAGTTTTTGGTGATTCCAATTTGATCATCAACCAGATTTCACAAAAATGGAAGGTACATAGTGAAGCCTTGGCACCCTACTAAGCATATTTGACGGAATTATCTAAACACTTTGAAAAGATTTCCTTCATTTACCTTCCTAGGGTCGATAATCAATTTGCGGACGCACTAGCTAAGTTGGCATCTATGATCAACATTCCTACCGCCATTCACTTAATGCCTATTCACATCGAGCAACGAAGGTAACCTCGCACACGTCCGTGTTTTAAAAGTATCTAATATCGACCATACCAGTTGGTATCATGATATTTATTAGTACTTGGATAAACAAGAATATTATTTGGACTCTAAACCTAGAGCCTAATGAGCCATCGGGATGTTGGCTGCACAATTCTTCCTCAATCAAGGTCGGTTGTTTAAGAAAACTAATTCGGGATCAGCTTACTTTTTGTCAATTAACATGAAGCAAAGCGCATCATGGAAGAAATTCATAGAGGAGAATGCGAGCCTCCTATGAACGGTAGAATGTTGGTCCGTAAGGTTTAGAGACTTGGCTATTATTGGTCAACTATGGCAGCAAATTCTCACGACTTTGTTAGAAAGTGCTATAAATGTCAGTGTATGCAAACTTACAACACGAGCCTCCGTTATTGCTCACTACATTATTCTTACCTTGGTCGTTTTCAGTTTGGGGAATAGACACTATTGGTACGGTGACTCCTAAAGGAACATTGGTCACGAATTTGTGTTAGTAGCAATCGACTACTTCACCAAATGGGTAGAAGCAGACTTCTTATGCTACCTTGACGTCGAAATAAGTAGCCAAATTCATCACCCGAATATCATCTGTCGTTATGGAGTGCCCAACGAGCTCATAAGTAACCATGGTAGTCATTTCAAGAAGGAAGTAGCAGATTTGTTGGATAAGTATAAAATCCAAGCATCATAAATCTTCTCCATATCGTCCTCGGACTCAGCGGAGCGATTGAAGCCGCCAATAACAACATTCGGAGAATAGTGGAGAAAATGGTGATTACTTGTAAGGATTTGCCAAATAAGCTACCCTTCGCTCCGTGGGGTTACGGAACTTCTATTAGATCCTCCACAGGAGCAACACCCTACTCTCTAGTCTATGGCATGGAAGTAGTCCTTCCAGATTGAGAGTGTCATTCCTTCATTAAGGATAATTGCCTAGAGTCGATTTCGAAAGCTGAATGCGCTAAAGCATGTTATGAGGAATTAGTGTTGTTGGATGAGAGGTGCCTCAACGCCCGCATAATGTCCACATATACCAAGCTCGTATATCCAAGGCATTCAATAAGAAGGTTAAGCCTCGTAACTTGCAAATTGGGGATTTAGTCCTTAGAGAGGTCGAGCTCTAATTCAAGATCCACGAGGGAAGTTTAAGCCCAATCGGCATTGCCTATTTATACTTAATCGATTTTACCCGGTAGTGCAAGTAAAATTAACTAATTTAGAAGGAGAAGATATCTTTCAATATATCAATCTAGATAAGTTGAAGACGTACTACGCCTAGCATACCCCTAGGTAGTAGGCCAAGCCCAGCCCAACAAGGTTTGGCCAAGGCGGGCGCGGCCACCTCCCGATGAATGGTGGATTGGTCGGGCCATGGTTTTCCTTTTTTCTGGTTTTGTTTGGTTTGTTTATTTGCTGGATGGTCTAATTAGACAATTCAATATGTATGTTGATTTTTTTATTATTATTCTACCTCTAAGTGAGAGATGCAAATATGAAAGTCTAGCATAACACTTACTTTTATTCAATAAGGGTAAGCCTAGTACTTACCTAAATGCATAGCTAATAAAAGGAATTTAAGTGCAAGCATATTACTTATAAAATAAAAACAAATAAACACTATTCTAAAGAGGCAACACTAAACCTCATTTTATTCTATCTCAAAATCCTAAGAATTCGAGTCCTCGTCTATTTTCACTTTCTTTCCTTTAGGATCGCTAGACTCAACTTCCTCATCTCGGGTGAGTTCCTTTAGCTCTTGGATTTGTTGGGCTCTCGTTTCTTCATTTTCCTTAGCTTCGATTTCTTTTCGACGAGCGTGCGCAGCCATCCAAGGGTTTACATCACGAATTTGCAGAGGAGCAAGCAGCGAGAACGACTCTTCGAGGTTCAGCTCGCAAAGTCTTAGTACTTTTCATCGCTCAGGGTCGACTTCTATTATCCACTCTAGATAATAGGGAGAAATAACGATATTTGCAACTCGTCGGATGTCTTCGGGGTCACAGGAGTGAACAGCTTCAGGAGACCTCTCCAAGTACTCGGGTCATGACCAAATCCACCTAGAGCTATCGTGTCCTTTGAACCAGTCAAATGTCACCGGCCAAATGCAATCCATTAGTGAAATCACTTGTTCTCTACCCGTTTACTACACTACACGGCTTCGAAAGTAATAAGTGCTCTCCTCCGGGCCTAATAAACGAATGTAGGCCTAATAAACGAATGTATGGATGATGTGTAGAATGCGTTTTGAATTGAGATACCTTCTAATGCTTAACATACCATAACGAGATCATGGCTGTGATTTTTGAGGTATTCTTGCCATCGGGAAGCAGGACTGGTCAACTATCGCCGATGTCCATTTACGCTAGCAAAAGTTACTTGCTAGGTACGTGTCCAAGCTAAGGGGAGCTTCAATGAGTTTCGGATGTTCCATTAGCCGGATCCGCACATCACATATGCAAAATCAAAAATTAGTGTCCTGCACGGTCAAAGTCTAATTTTTTAGGCCCAACAGAGCAAAATTGAAATTAAAAAAATAGTGTCGATAGAAGCAGGAACGAAAGTTTGATTTTTGGAATGGACAGAAGGCACCTCACCCTCTAACCGGTGTCGTCGCCCGTTTTACCGTTATTTGCTTCCATCTGTTTGAGTGCTTACCTGCAATAATAGGGGGCTACCGCGAAAATTATGTTCGGCATCGGCTTTAACTTGGTCTAAGCCAATGATCGTTTCAACAACTATTAGCGGCATTAGCAAGCAGTAATCCTCTAACTGCTCCACCGGACTTAGCAGAGACGTTGGTGCCGAGTCCTCGTGACCCCTACTAGCGAGAATCCCCTATCGGGCACATGATTATAGCTCACTATCTAAGGATAATAATGGACTCAACATAAGCATACACGTTGCGGTAATGCTTTATTAGGTTGGTTAACCCGATTCCCAATAAGTATCCACCCTAGATGCTTTTTAGTCAATTTTAGAAGATACCGGCACTTTTCATGGAGATTTTGTGAGCATTTGGGCACAAGTGGTTTTGTTCGCCTAAAACCGCCTAGTATGACATCAAATTCTTCGAGCAGGGGACATAGTTCCTTCTCCCCGAACCTGAAAACATGGTGGTGATAGTCTCGAGTAAGCTACGGCAGCCCATAGAAAAGGTCGAGTAAATTTTCACCGACGAATGCTAAAGATGACATTTAGCCCATAATTGGTTAACCCCGACCTATCCATGTTACTCCTCTCATGTATCCACCAGGTTAATTCAGTCATGCAATCCATGATTTTATGTATGGACGTAAGAGCAGGATATGTTGTGGCTAGGTGGAGGCTTTAGTGTGTATATTTCTCATTGCACCGAGCGGTCGTATTTATAGGCATTTTCCTGGAATTCTTCGAATCTTATTATGATTAGAATAGTAGAGCACTACAGTCCTTATGGGACTTGTAGATGGCCGGTGCCGACCCCACCTCCGGCTTAGCCTATTTCGTGTTTTCTTGCGAGCTTGAGTAGTCTTTGGTTGTTTTGGTTTCATGCTAGCTTGGAGCGCACATTGGTTGGACCATGCACTTGAGATTTCTTATTCTCTTTTTATTATTTTCTTTGAAGGGGACTGGGGCTAGTGCACCTTTTTTAAAAATATTGTGTTTTTATTTTTCCTAAGTTTTGTGCATCATATTAAATAAAAGAACGCATTTTTAGAATCGAGTCTTGCATTTCATCTCATTACATAAGAGCCTTCATTATGAAATAATATATAAACGAGCACCCTATAAGAGGTTTATTAATCAACAACAGCTAGTCGCAACAAGGAATCATCTAAGCATCACCATCGAGTCATCATCGAAGATGCAATTCCCGAAGTTCTCCAATATAGACGTGGAGAATCGACCACCTTCATCACCTTGGTACAAATAGCCTCCTTGATCCCAAGACTAGGAAGCCCCATGTGATGGTCCGTTATAAGAAGATCGAGGGAAGTAAAGAGGGTTCCCGTGTCGATCAAAGGCTTGTAAGGGAAAAATGTCCAAGCTCTCCTTAGAGAAACCTTGTTCCGCATCGGAGGTACTAGGCCCGAAGCACTAGGTCCTGCCTTGGATGCATTCCTATGGTGAGTATGTCGTGAAGAACACCGTGACGAGTCCTGTCTAGCATTACTACTAGAAGGCATTTGTTGCTCATGAGTTTAGGATGATGTCTTGGGTGCACCAAGTAAGACTACTCGGAAGGAGCGACTCTCGATCGATGTCTCTACAAGATCAAGTAAGTGATTAGCAAATCACTAACAACTTGAAGAATTTAGCACAACACTACTTGAGGACTTACTCGAGAGGTAGAGAAAGATCGACCGGTAAAAAATTTTGGATTCCACAAAGAGCCGATCGAAATCTGATAGATATAGTTCTAGATTGCTCTCGGTCGTATTGCAAAATTTATTTGAGGTTATCAACAAGGAAGATACTTTTAGGACATAGCTAAAAGAAAAAGAGCACATAACTCTTACCCTCGCCAATTTCTAGGAAATGGATGCCCAACACTTTCCTCTTCCGAGATTTCGTGGATTGTGAGGTCCCCGGGCATAGTAATATCCACATTGAGACTTGAGATATGAATATCAGCAGGAGTGAGTTGCAAAAGAAAGGGGACGATTAATTTCCATACAAGAAATTCAAGGTTATAAAAAAGGAGTTAGGTGTTTACTAGTCGGGTCATGATGCGAGATGCATGATGGGCGTAGGAGGTGTGTAAATTCAACGAGTGAGGTGAACGGATACCCCACCGTCGTTACTTGCTTGACCGAAGAAAGAGAACAAAAATAGAACATGGTCGAAGGAGGATCGACTGGAACAAATGGAGGCAATGTGTTAACTCAAATTTGAGGAGTGACTCTCTACCCAAGATACCAATAAAATCCAAAAAGACCTTCAAACAAGATCCTTTTCTCACTCAATTCCCGGGCCATAAGGACATTTTGGGGAAGTTGGAGTTGGCCCAAGGATGGAAGTTGGCCTACATACAAGAATTATCGAGAAATCATCAAGCAAGAATGAAAAACAATAAGAAAATGGACACAAATTGTGGATATAAGGGGCTGGACTACACCACGGCCGTGGGCATGACCAGAATGCTGAAAGTGGACTGAAAAGCTCGTGTAGGCCTATTTTGGAGCAAGTTTTGAGAGTAGAAGTAACATGTCGAGTTAATGCGGTTGAGGGATGACCTCAAAAACCTATCTCATGTATTGTAGTTTGCTCAAGATTTATTCTACCCCATGATATAGACGTTGGGAACACGGGTCGATTCGTTGAGCCGAGAGAGAGATGTGGAAAATATTTGTATAGCCACTCGCTACATTTTAACAAGTCAAGTAAAGCTTTTTATCCATACAAGTTGAAAAAGTAAAAGAAAAGAAAAATCTGAGCATACCTCAATGATCTTCCATAAGCCGTTTAAAGGAAGGTAGTTGGTAGAAGAATCCAGTTCTAGCCTTGTATGCCGCACACCGACACGAAGGCCCCTAATGAGGCAAGTATATGAAGAGCACCCCAATTGAGCTCCTTTATTCTATCAAGATCCACTAAGTTCACCAAATAGTGAACATGAACCTTGGCAGGCTGATCCAAAAAGAGGACCATACTCAAGAGAACAACGAAGCATGACTCTTACTTGTTGTTGAGGAGAATGTTGATGCCGAAAGCTTCATTCTCAAAAGCCTCATAAAGAATGGTATATTTGAAGTGATTATTATGTTGAAATCTGTTGGCTATAGGACCAAAGAGGTGACAGGGGTAGCCACGGTTTTTGTAAAAATCCCGGTCATAAGCTAAAGGTTCTCCTAAAAATCCTAAATCGAATAAAATAGCAAAATCGAAAGGAGTTATTGTTATCTCACCAAAAGGGATGTGGAACATTCTTAAGAGGAAAGTGCATCCTCTCACAGGTCTCCATGAACTTTGGGATGGCTCCACTGCTTCGAATTGAGCCCTTCTACAAGACAAAATCCAACGAGATTTTGGTTAGGACTTTACTCTAAATGAGCGAGATGAAGAGGTTTAAGCCAATTAGCTTACCGAAGAGGAGATGGCAAGTGAGGAAACATGGTTTTCAGCTTCAACTAGAAGATCACTTGGATCCCATTCATTTTGCGAACGCCATTCGCCTTGAGGAAGGAGTCTTGAGTAAGACTCTCAACTCTAGTTGTTCCCACAGGATGAGCCTTTCTTCTAGGAATTTTGAAAACAAGGAATTCTTGAGAACGAACTAGCTTTCAAGAAAAAGCAACGTAAGAAAATGCAAGAGAACAAGAATAAGATGAAGAGTTGGTGTGCAAAATGAAACACACCATGCCCCCTTTTATAGGCAAAATGGCCAAGGCATCCAAGCATGTAAAACAAGAGTCAAAAGATTAATGGGGAACCGAAGGAATCCGACTAGGCACGCCGGGGCCACGCTCGCGAAAGGTTGGCCGACTCGCCGGCCACGAGGTACTCGTGGTGTCCAATCGGCGATAGCTTTGCAGCCTAGTCCACTCCCCTACTCCGTGCAGCTTTGTCTTCTTGGAGAATGTGATTTTTGTCTCTTATGCATGCAAAGTGGAAGGGTCCGAGCCCACCAATCAACTTTTCCTAAACAGGTTTATCGACTGCTTTTGATCGAATTATTCGAGTAAAAACACCGATCTTTTTTAATTTAATTATACAATAATAGTTATGCTAGCACAACAGATTATCAAGTCAAACTTCGGATCAAAAGACGATCGAAGTTTCAGCATCGAAACACGACAAGTTTCAAATCAAAAGATGATCGAAGTTTCAAGCATCGAAACATGCCAAGCTTCAAGCTCTAATCAAGCCAAGCTTAGGATCCTTTTACCGAACTTTAGAATGCATGCATTGCTATCAAGCTCAGGTTTCACTTTGGAGTTTAGGTTTGAGTACAACCAATTCCAAGCATCACACAATGCCCTATAGAAATTGAGGTAAACACCCCTTTAGTTTACGAGACTTGGTCAAAGTGGGGCTAACTCGTAGACACCTAAAAAGTGTCTTCCTTTATCTCGTTGTTTCGCGTTTTGTTTTGTCAGCTCGATAATGATAATCCCGAGTCCTGTTTGTAGATTTGGGTTTTGGACTATGACCGGTCGGTGCAATATAAGCCATTAAACCACAAAGAACCCCGGCACCACTTAAATAGCCTTTCGCCTTGGGTCGGTCCACAAATCCTCTTTTCCTCCGAACCATCCAAGAACCGGACCGAGCCTTTAGAGATTGTGGAGTCTCATGATGTGTGCCGGAAATTCCAAGTGCGGAATACGAAATTCTACTTTAAATCAAGTTAGACATGGAGTTGAAGATCCGAAGATGATGTTAAAGCGTTGCATTTCATGATCGGGAGCATCAAAGTGCTTGCATTTTGCGCTTCACGAAACGAGCCCACACGAGGCTAGAAGCTCTTTCCCTAATGGACGTCGTGAGGCCAGCGCCTACCTTTTAGAAGCTTGGTGAAACACTCGTGTTTTGAGCTTGGAAAGTCCTTGGAGGCACAACTAGGGCATGAAACCCTAGGAGGGTCTAGTTAGCCGACGCCCGCGTTCCCATTTTTATCCGATTTTATCACGTTCGATCCGGTCTTAGCTCTTAAGGAATGGTATAGTTTTCTTTCAATCTGTTTAGATGGCTGAATGGAGGCAAACCCTAAGTCATTTGTGACCTAGGTCCTCTCCTATAAATAGAGATGTATGACTCTCATTCCCATACGGCTTCGGCCTTGGCATCACGTTGCGTAAAGCTAACTAGAATACTCTTACCTTAACGTTACTTTGCCAAAATTGATTTTGAATATTCATCTTTCCTACTTACTATCGTTGAATCCGTGCAAAGAGCTAAATAATATTCAATTATTCTGATCTCTGGGCACCCATTCAATTGATCACTACCATACCCTAGCACGATTCATAAAACTAGACCTTTTCTTCGGATTGTCACTATTGCATCGAGATCCGGCGAGGAGATCTAGATCAGCAAGGTGGGACAACCCGAGGGCCATATTTCAAGCATTCGAACGATTACATTTATTTTTGTTTTATTCGCTACCGTATTATGGTTTAAGAGATGTAATCGCTTTAATTTCCTCCCGACCGATGTAATCCTTTATTTCTCGCTTTTCTTTCTTTTATCGTTTTCCTTTACCATTTTCCTAGTTATGTTTTGGTTGCTTTAATTTCACTTTACATGTTGTAGTATGCTTGTTGTCTTACATCTTTATTAACACACTACTCGAACTAGTAATGGTTGTCTTCGGACGGGCGGAACATAAGGGTTTGTCCTTACATTTCGTACCCTTGCCCCTGAATTCGATTCTCGGTTCAAGACCGATGGAGTCATTTTTTAACCTCTTTCAGTCTTAGTTTTCCCATACAAAGATTGGAAGAGCAAATTTTGTTTTTGTTTTTTTCTTCCCTAAAAGCTAATCGGCGACTCCCTTGTTTCATGTTTTATTCTACACAAATTCACATCTTGGTGTTTTCTAGTTGCAAGAAAAATGGCATCGGGATATGGATCCGCTCACGGGGTAGAGACCAAGGCTGGTTTCACCAGCCACGGCCTCGGCCGGCGCCCGCCTTCCCTTGGTATCGACTACGGCTAGCGCCGTGGGGTGGCGATGGTGGCTTTGATCCAGATTGGTGTTTTCATACCAATATGTCCCTAAAGCCCCACGACATAACCAACACCCTAATGTTATTTAGTCCTTAATTAGAAAATAAGATCTCAGGAATTATAAAAATAATTGCTAAAATAAAATTGTTAATAAAATCGCCAATCAAATCTTCTTTAATTCATTTCAACTTGATTTAGTAAAACTCGGAAATCTTCATAAAAGGTTTATCCCCACATTCTAAAATTGACTTTCAAAAACTATCTTCAAAATTAATCTTCAAAAAGAGAAACCCGACACAAATAGGGAAGCTCGGTAGGCCCCGATCGGCCGTGGTTCCTAAAAATATAACCCGAGATAAGTGCATTAGTTACTTCCTTAAAAATATATAAGTAACTTCAACATCTTATACAATTATGTCAAGTACCAAATTTATCAATAAACAAGTACTAATAGTTAAGTGCTTCGTTCCTTTACAAGTAAAAGTCATATCCGATACAATAAAAAAGGTTAATTTACAAGTACTACTAAATATTCCAATTTGTACGTAGTCATTGATAATCTTTATTGAGCAAACTTGCATTATATCAAGGTAATTAACTTGTGAGTTCCAAGTTGAAAGACTTGTGCGTGATGATTTGCTAAGGTTATTTTCACTTGATTCATCTACAACCTGAAAGAAGGTGAAAATAATATATTAAAATCTCACATTCATTACATTCATGGGAGGGATTACCTAAATAATATATTAAAGTATGCCCGTTTTAACTCGTTAAAACCAACTATTATAGCGGTTATGAGATGTTATGACCTGTTATGAGATATTATGAGTTGTTATGAGTTGCTATGAGCTGTTATGTGCTCGTTATAATTAGCTATTGTTATGAGTTGGTATAGCAATTATGAGCTCCTATAACGATTAAGAGCTATTATGAGTTGTTATAATGCTAATAATAAGATATTTAAATATAATAATAATAATAATAATAATAATAATAATAATAATAATAATAATAATAATAATAATAATAATAATAATAATAATAATATTAGGTTATGATTAGCGGTTTAAGGGGTAGTTATTGTAAAGGTTATAGCTGAACTGTTAAGAGTCGTTATGAGTTGTTTTGAGCTATTAAGAGTCAGTTATGAGCTATTATGGGTTGTCAGTAGTTATAAAAGTTTTTACAAACACTAATTCGAATAGACCCTTAAAAGACATATATAAATAACCAAAATATTGATAGAGGTTAGAGTAGGTGTTCAAGCTTGTACCGAGACATTTTTGCTACTCTTAACAATTTATTTTAGCTCTCAATCAATTCTAATTTAGGATTCTTACGTGTCTTTTTTAATTTAGTAGGTAATCAATCAAAGGAGCGAAAACTCGGATGCTAAAAAAGGATTTAAGGAGCTACAAGAAGGCGTGGTTTGGGCCTCGAGGAAGTAAAGAGCAAAGCATGAAGAAAGAAATCCTACTGCATAGGGCGTAATAGTGCTAGAACATTGCGGTGACAGTGCCGGTGCCAAAGCCGGTGTCGGTTCTTGAACGACCGTGCTAGTTGGCACGATCGTGCCGAATATGGCACGACCATGTTAGAGTGGATTTTTCCTTTGTTTTCTCGACATTGAGTCGGCACGGTCAAGATCGTGCCAAGTTAGATCATGGGCTATATAAAAAGGGAGTTTGTCATTTCTTAGGGAGAAAATGATGAGAACAATGAATGAACAATTCTCCCAATTTTCCTTGGCGAATAGGGAGAAGGGTGTATTTCCTAGACAACCCGAGGTAAATCCAAAGCGAAGCTCTTTATTTCCTCCTAATGATCCGGGAGGGAAAGATCACAATAATGTGCGAAAAGTGAATATCATGATAACTTTGAGATCTGGTGGGGAAATTGATACTCGTGTTGGTAAACCTACTTGTGATGCTAATAAAGATGAAAATCCCAATCCCCAACCCTATCTTGATTGTGATTCTAATGTAGTGCCCGAACCTTCTTCTAGTCCTAAGGACAATGAACCTTCTTATAGTTTGTCCATTGATTTAAGTAGAGGAGAGCCTAAGGAAAATAAAATTCCGGTCATCGTTGATACATCTAGTGCTATGGTTCCTCCCCATACAAAGGTTCCAAAGCATATTCATCCTTTAAATCGTCTTAAGGGGAAGAAAGACCAAGCCCATGTTGATAAGATAAAGAAACATTTTCTCAAGTCAAAATGAACATCCCTTTTCTTGATGCTATTGCACAAATTCCACCATATGCCAAGTTTCGAAAGAGTTGTGCACCACTAAAAGAACAACAACAAAAGAGTTTTCTTGACTTCTAATATGAGTTCTCTCATCTCTAGCCCTATGCCCATAAAGTACAAAGATCCGGGATATCCGATTCTTTCCATTACTCTAGGGAGTCACAGTTTTCACAAAGCTTTGTTTGACTTGGGTGAAAGTGTGAAATTGTTACCCTTGAGTGTCTACGAGAGACTTGGGTTGCAGGAACTCAATGCAACTAGGATGGTACTTCAACTAGTCGATCATTCCACTAGATTTCTTAGAAGGATGGTTGAGGATGTCTTAGTTAAAGTTGGTGAATTTGTTTTTCCCGTTTACTTTGTGGTACTTGAAACCAAAATGGTTGCTTGTATGGAAAATGAGATTCCGGTTATTCTTGGTCGTCTATTCCTTGCTACGGCAAATGCTTTGATTAATTAAAGGAATGGAAAAATGAAGTTGACTTTTGGCAACATGAGCATGGACGTTAATGTGTTTAACTTACAAAAGCAACCCAATAGGTTTGATGATGTGGAGCACTCACCCTTAATTGGTTGAGTGACTTTTGTTTTGATGAGTTGGTGCATGAATTTGATGAACTTGATGATGAGTGGACAACATTTGAGTTTTAGTCTTTCATGATGAAGTATGATCCTAAATTTGATTCATTTGCTTGTGATGTTAAGCCTTGTGACATTGAGTCAATTTGTGCATTAGTGCATGCATCACCGCCCATGTCCGCCATAATATTAGCTCTCGAGTCCAACCCAAATGTTCCTTCATCGGCTACTCTTAAGTTGAAACCCTTACCCGAGAACCTTAAGTACCCATTTCTAGGTTTTGAAGAGACTTATTCTGTGATCATTGCATCTAACTTAGATGGGATCCAAGAAGACCAATTGCTTAAAGTGTTTAAAGAGAATTGGGATGCCATAGGGTGGACTTTAGGAGACATTAAAGGCATTAGTCCTTCCATTATTCAACAGCGTATTCTTTTTAAAGGATGAGGCAAAATCCTTTAGGGACCACCAAAGACGGTTGAACCCTACTTAGCAAGAGGTGGTTAAGAAGGAGGTCTTGAAATGGCTTGACCATGATATCATTTATCACATTTCGGATAGTGAGTGGGTGAGTCCAGTTCAAGTGGTACCAAAAAGATCAAGTATCACCATGGTTAAAAATGATAAAAATGAACTTGTGCCCACTAGGATTTAGTGGGTGTTTGGCCTAGATTTTAAAACTGTTTTTGGATTCTAAAAACTGAAATTAGGCCAAACACTAATTTTTAAAAAATTAAAACTGTTTTTCAAAAGTGATTTTAGAAAAAAATGTTCAAAAACAGAAATAGCAAATAGCTATTTCTGTTTCTAATTTATGGAGAAAATGTTTAACAATCATCAAGAATCCCACTCTCTCTCTCTTATCTCTTTTTTTCCACATTAGGTAACCTCTCTTTTTTCATTCCTCTCTCTCTCTCCTCTATCTTTATCTCTCTCTCCTCTCTCTTTTATTTTGTTTTATCTTTATCTCTTACTCTAACAAATAAATAAATATTATTTTATACAAAAATAAATATTAAATAATAATTATTATGTAAATTTAAAAATCAAATTATATTATAATAAATAGTGTAGATAAAACTAGGCCAAACAACTTATTATTCAAAAGTATTTTCATATAAATTAGGTCAAACATTTCATAACTTCTTCAAAAACACTTTTAGAAAAACTGCTTTTCATAAACAAAAACACTTTTTTATAAACCAGGCCAAACAACACCTTAATGGGGATGGAGAGTTTACTATAGGCGGTTGAACAAAGCAGCTAAAAAGATCACTTCCCTCTCCCTTACATAGATCAACTCTTAGAGAAATTTGTCGGTAATCTTTACTATTGCTTTCTTAATAGCTATTCCAGCTACACTCAAGTCTCCATTGCTCAATGTGACCAAAGAAAAATCACTTTCATGTGCCCTTTTGGTACTTATGCATTTAGGAGAATGCCATTTGGATTGTGCAATGCCCCTACTACTTTTCAAAGATGCATGATGTCTATCTTTTCCGACATGGTTGAATAATGTGTGGAAATTTTTATGGATGACTTCACCCTGTTTGGTGTGTCATTTGATGATTGCTTGAGCAACTTGACTAGGGTCCTAGCAAGATGTAAGAAAAAGAACTTAATTTTGAATTGGGAAAAATGTCATTTCATGGTGCAAAGAAGGATTGTCCTAGGTCACATTGTGTCTCAACATGGAATTGAGGTAGAAAAAGCAAATACAAATTTGATTGCTAACCTCCTACTTGTGTGAAAGGTGTTCATTTATTTCATGGGCATGCGGGTTTTCATAGGATTTTCATTAACGATTTTAGTAAAATTTCTAAGCCCTTATCCTCTCTCTTGGCTAAAGATGTGCCATTCCATTTCTCTAAGGAGTGTGAAGAGGCATTTATGAAGTTAAAGAATGCCTTCACCATCGCCCCCATTCTCCACCCTCCCATGTGGGGTATCCCCTTTGAGCTTATGTGTGGTGCGTCCGACTAGGCCATCGGGGTTGTTTTGGGCCAAAGGATCTTGTGTACATAACCTTGTATCTAGGGTTGTGTTTATTTGTTATTTGTATATATGTGTTGTGTTGGTGTTTCATGACAGTAGGGAGATGCATCATTATTCCATTCCAAGGTATACACAAGTTATTATATTCCTTTTACTCTTTGAGACGTATTCATTCCTTCCATTGTTAGTACTCTCTTACCCCAATGAGGACATTGTGTGATTTTAGTGTGGGGGTGGTGAAGTCATGGACCCAAAATTTTTAATTTTCTGGAGTTTTGCTTAGCTTTGGAAGTTTTGTGTCATGTTGATGGGATTTTGATCCCTAATAATATGGTTGGTACTTGTACATAAGTGAAATATGCATGATTGATCACTTGACCTATATTATAGTTTTCGGTTTTTGATAATAACCTCGCCTCACATGCGTGATTTTGTGCCTATTTTGCTTACGAAACGATCACTTTGGGGATTAGGTTGCTAGGTTTGCCTGGGAACCTTTTTTTTACTTAGTGGTTTCGTAATGCTCAAAAACAAAAGTGTGAATAAATTTGGCGTCATTTTTCACAATCACTATCTATATCCATATCTTTAATCGACTTTTAATATGTGGTTACTCTTGCTTGATTTCAGCACCTCTAATTGGGTTGTAAATAAATGTTATTCACAAGTCACTAATAAAACCCTAAAAAGGAAGACACCCTAATTATGTGCTTGCTTTGTGTTTTCTCCGGAGTACTTAAGGGTCTCAATAACTCAAGAGCTACCCACCCGGACAAAGGGGCACTTGTAGTCAAGTTTTGTGTGTGTGATAAATATGGAAAATCTAAAAAGAGAGTTGAGGATGGAAGTCATTTAAGTAAGTAGAGGGAAACAGTGTTAACTTTAGCAACCTGATTCTCGAGGCTTAATGACACTTTGCACTTAAGCACCAAGGTGTACATATCTTATCATTGCGAAGTGTGGGGTGAAAAATAAGAAGTCGGGGTGCATTTGTGGTCTAAGTATGTCTTTGCTTGTATATGGCTTAGTAGCTAAGTTACTAGTGTGATAAATCCTATTGATGGGACATATATTTCCCTTTGCTCTACATATATCTCATGCTTTTGAAAAATTCCAAAAATATTTCAACGATTTTGTGGGTATATCTTTTGCAAACCTTCACGATACCTCAATCGTTTACTTAGGCTATCAAGGGGTTTAAAGGGCTTGTTACATGTGCTAAATGCAATCGTTGCACCTATGAAAACGTGACTTCCTCTTGTTTTACTTGAGGACAAGAAAAATCTAAGTGTGGGGGTATTTGTTCAGGCTTGTACCGGGACATTTTTGCTATTCCTCACACTCAATTTTAGCTCTAAAAATTCTAACTTAGAATTCTTATGTGTCTTTTTTTTTACTTTATTAACTAATCAATCAAAGGAGCAAAAACTCGAATGCCACTAAGAATTTAAGGAGCCAAAAGAAGGCGTGGCTTGGGCCCGAGGAAGTAAACAAAGAAAGAATAAAGAAAGAAGTCCTGCAGAACATGGCGTGACAGTGCGCGTTCTTGGCATGGCCATGCTAGTTGGCACGATCGTGCCGAGTGGATTTTTCCTTTGTTTTCTGATAGTGAGTTGGCATAGTCATGACCAGTGCCAAATGGCACAACCGTGCCAAATTAGATAGTGGGTTATATAAATATGTCTGTTTCGACCCCTGAAAAGGGAGTTTGTCATTTTTAGGTTTTCGTAGGGTTTTCTCTCTAAACTCGCTTTCTATTTTGAGTTTGACTCAATGCAAGTTTAAGTTTTTCTATTTCCATTTAATTCCTTTGCTAATCCTATTTAGTTTGATATTATTTTCAAGCATTTTGGTTGATGCTCTATTTTGATTTTTGCAAAAATCAAATGCAAATCCCCTTTTAGGTGAGAGAGATGGAAAAAGTCAATAAAGACTCACCTTTGATTAGGTTGGAGGCTTTTCCTTACTTTTACAATCTCAAACACCACTTTGGTAGCATTAGTGCCATTGGTTTCTCTCTTTTCCTCTTTCTCTTTAGTTTTTTAATATTAGACCCATAAAATAGGTACCTTTGAATGGTGAAATCTGCTTGAGATTGAAAATGGAAGTGATATTGGAAGTGCTTTGAATGGGTAACTTTTTCCTAATCTCTCTCTTTTTATATTTTGCTTAGTTGTGGCTATTTAGGATCGTTTTTATTTTCTTTTCTACTTGTGGATATCTAGGAATGTTATTAGTTTTGAGAAGTTGTGATTTGGGTGATATTTGAGGATAAATTTTTGTTGTTGTGAGCCATGTGGACTTTGATCACCCTTAGATAACTTAGTGAGTGTGATTGTTAGGTTTAGGGTTATTTGTTTGTGTAACACCAAAAAAGTGTCATATTTTTCTATATTTTTTGTTTGTTGCCCCCATGATGAAATCCCAAGTCCAGTTTGAGGATTTGGATCTCTGATCGTGTTTGATTGGTGCAACAATAGCCAATAAACCACAAAGAACCCCCACACCACATAAACAGTCTTTTTGCCTTGGATCGATCCAAAATCCCTTTTTCATTCTGGATGATCCAGGACAGGGCAAATCCTTTAAAGACAACGAAGTCTAGTGCAGCGTACCGAGAAATTCCAAGTTTAGAATATTGCATTTTATTTTTGTCCAATCGGATAGGAGTCGAAGACCTCAAGACAACGTTAGAAACCGCATTTCATGATTACAAGCATCAAAGTGCTGTATTTTGGCTCCAAGATAGTACACCCGAGACTTGGACCACGCATCTTGCACCAAAAATGAAACCTCCCAAAAAAAGACACCGGCCAAAAGGAAACCTACCAAAAATGAAAACTTTCCTGTTTTGGAAAGTCTGCTATGACCAGCGCTCAACCCATCATTTTTCCTCAAAATGCTATGAAGACTCGGACTTTGCGGGTATATCATTCTATGTACCATCAAGGAATTAGGTGCGTACTTCATCTCTTGTAAGTTTTGATTACAAGTTATTCCGAGTGGCTTAGAAACTTTTTCGAGTGATCTAGAATCTTTTCCGAGTGTTACGTAAACTATTGCATATGTTTTCACTTGATTCCGACCGACTCGTAAAGCATATTCTTGCTTATCTTTTCAAACGTAGTTCCGAGTCACTTAGACAACACTCGGACTTATCGCATGTTCAAATGTTTGCCCCAATGTACATAAACTCGGTCCGACTTTGTATTCTAAGTTTCATTGAATTACAGTGTTAATTCAACCTTCTAAGTCAGCATGTTTGATTTGAACTGTGCTTGTCTAGATCAAGTCTCTTTACTCTAGTATTCCCTGACCGAGTTGTTTTTCTTCTAGATTGACTCAGATGGAATTTGAGTATAATGGATATTAGACTCGTAAAATTCCACTCTTTCAGGACTCGGATAATTATGCACTTAATTATCTTAATTAAAATTATTATCTCGTGTCTAATCTCGGACCAAAGTATTTTATACTTTGAGAACCAAATTGATTTACTTATGTAGGTTATTCAAACGAGGTTATCGTACTTTTGAAATACAAAAGTAACCGGCTTTAAGATGTCAAATCACCTAGCAGACAAGGCTTTTTCTACTTCGACCAAGGCCCGGACATAGTGTGAGGGTTGTCTGTTTCCAAAACTAAAAATCTGCAACGCCTAGCTCAATGGTGGTTTCCACCCTACTTTTCGGACACCACCAGTGGATTGGGACATTCAAAGGAGTCAAGAGCCATTGCCCAACATTCACACCTCAACGGATATTTTCCGAGTCACTCGGAAAAACCATTGCAACGGTCACAAAGGACTTCTAATCGAAGATAAACACAACCGCTAATCTGCCTGGTCATCTATAAATAAAAGCCACTTCACAAGACAAGAAGATTGCTGAAGCTATTGCTGAAATTATTTCTCTCGTATAATTCTCATTCAATCTTCTACTTACAACTCCAACTCTATACTTAACATCTTTCCGAGTTGTAAGGTCTTGTAATCGATCACAAACACTTTTTCTTACTTTATGAGTAAGGTCCCTTGACCGAGCTGTAAAGGTTAACTCAGCTCGCTTGTTCCTAACTCGTAAAGGTTACCTCAATTAGGAAGTACTAGATCGGATAAGGAAACTTCGAGTCTAGGAAAATCTTATAAAGAATTGTCTAAGGGAGCAATTATGGTTGACTCTTTCTACCGTATTTTGTGGATTCAAAATAGTGGATTTGACTTTGTGCTTGGATTAGCACTGACCGTGGTTTTCTACCCTAGGAGGGTTTCCACGTACTTTCCGAGTTAACACTTTTCCGAGTCCAATCTAGACTCGGAATCGTTTCGTCCCTATTCTGTTAAAAGAGTTTGATTTTCCGAAAAATCTTCCATCACCTTATTCACCTCCCTCTACGGTGACTTAGTCTCTCCAAGAGCAAACCTTCAATTGGTATCGAGCCTAGCCTTTCGGAAAGTATCTAACCATCCAAAGGTCTAAAGATCAAGTGGCTCGGAATAATGGAGAGTTCGATGAAGGAAGATCTTCCAGCAGACCACCAAAGTTCAAAGGTTCTAACTTCGTGCACTCGGAAGAAGCTCATGGAATGTTTTCTGCTGGATCATGATGAAGATGTCCGGAACATCATACAAGTAGGGAACTACATTCCAATGAAGATGGAAGAAACAAGACTCATACCCAAAGCAAAGGTAGAGTACACCACTCGAAGAAGCAGTAAAAGTTCGGAAAGAACTTCAAGGCGATGAACATCTTAACGTGCGCCATCAGCTCGAAGAATACAACCGAGTGTCAGCCTGTGACACAGCCAAAGAAGTGTGAGATATGCTTGTCAACACTTATGAAGGCACAAGCCAAGTCAGACAAGTGAAGATAAGTCAATATCTTCACAAGTATGAGTTGTTCAAGATGGAGCTAGAAGAGAACATCACTCGGATGTTCATCCGCTTCACCGAGATTACTAGCAATCTCAAATCTCTTGGTAGAAAGATTTCCCATGAGGAAATGTGCAGAAAGATACTCGAAGTCTACCCAAGAGAAGATGGGGTCCCAAGGTTACAGACCATCGAAGAGGCTCGTAACCGATCCTTACCGAAGCCAAACGAACTCATTGGGAAGCTACTCACCCATGAGATCCACCTGGAAGAGGAGGATGCCGAGGTCAACACTAAAAAGAACATCGCACTAAAGGCCTCGTAAAATAGAGAAGCAAATCTGAGTTCCTCTCGACTCGAAGAGGATCCCATGGCACTTATCGCCGGAGGCTTCAAAAGAAGGATGAAGCATAAGAGATGGGATAAGAAGCCAAGTGAAGAGTTCTATAAGAAAGACAAGAAGGATAGAAAAGGTAAACATTCTTCCCCTTCAAAGTTATCTTTAACTAAGCACTCCGGCTGTTTTAAATGTGGCAAGCAAGGAACATATAGTCAAAGACTATCCCAGGAGAAAGAGGGATAGAAAAAGAAAAAGGCTATGATGGCCACTTGGAGTGATGAAGACTCATTAGAAGATGATGAGGACTCAGATGATTCAAAGCTGTCCGATGGCACTCTCGCACTCGAAGTCAAATCGAGTCGACTCAAATCACTCAAACAAGTGAGGAAACAAATCCTCAGGAGGTAATTGAATACTTCCTCAAGTTTTCCAAAGTTGATTTAGCCAAATATATTTTTACTTTGGAAGAAAAGTTCAATTCCGATTCTACTCGGTTTAAAGAACAACTTGAGTCTGTTACTTCGAGAGCATCTCTTTGAAAAATGAATTAGAAAACCGAGACTTACTCTAAGAGAACTCAAGATTAGTGCTCAATCTAATGAGACCGAGTCCGAGTCACTCAAAAGAGAAAATGAGCATCTGAAGCAAGAGCTCAATGAGTTTCAAGAGCTTGTTTTAAAATTTACTCAAGGTTAGAAAAACATTGACATGCTCTTAGGGTCTCAATGTGTCTCCTTCGTAAAAGAAGGACTTGGTTTTAACAAAAAGGAGGAATCCAATTCCTACTCAAAGCTTTTCAAAAGAATTCCAGAACCGTGAAGTTCGGGAAGGCTGAGCACGGTCCCATTCATAAGAATGAAAGGAGGACTGAGCCTAGACCAACTTACAGGAGAAAGCCTTCTCCTCCTATTTATAAAAGGAAATAGTTTCAAAAGAAAGAGACACAGACTCAGTTTTCTAAAAGAAAGACTTAGAATCGACCAAACCCAAAGTTATTCAAATCTGGGTTCCCAAGAGTCTTCTTCCTCAGAAAATGACCACAGTAAAGGGAGTTATTGGGTTCGTTAGAGGAAGTGAGAAAGGTTAGTTTGTTTCTGACTTGTAGGTGGCTCAGAAAATAACAAAAGCACATTGGTACCTAAATAGTGGATGCTCACGTCACATGTCAAGGAAATCCAAGACTCTTTTCTGAGTTAGAAGAGTACAAGGGAGGCAAAGTCACATTTGGAGATGACAAGCAAGGGCAAGATAATTGGGATAGGCAATATTGGAAAAGGAAACGATCCGGTCAGCTCAAGTATATCTTGTCGAGGGATTAAAGTACAATCTAGTTAGCATCTCTCAATCGTGTGACAAAGATCAAGAGGTAAGATTCACTCGGACCAACCGTTATATTTATGATGATACTACCAAGGAGACCAAGCTCTCGGGTAAGAGATCGGGTAACACCTACACTATTCCTCTTTATGACTCAAGTTAGAATTTATCTTGCTTAAAAGCATCTCTACATGATGATTCATGGACATGGCATCATAGATTAGGTCATATTAGCATGCATACTATTAAGAAGCTTGCTTCTCATGGTTTAGTTAGAGGATTGCCTAACTGTGCATTTAAGAAAGATAAAATGTGTGAATCATGCACAAAAGGGAAATAGGTTAAATCATCTTTCAAACCTCTGAAAACTATTTCCACATCCAAAGTGCTTGAATTGTTGCATATGGATTTATGTGGTGAGATCCCTGTCAAGAGTCTCGGAGGCAAATCATATGTGTTTGTTATTGTTGATGACTACTGCACGATTCACCTGGGTGTGTTTTATTAAGCATAATAATGAAGCCTTCAAAGAGTTCAAGCAAGCTCTACAGGAAAATCCAAGTTGAGTCTCAAACTCGGATACGGAGAATTCGAACCGATCATAGAAGGGAGTTTGACTACTCGGAATTTACAGAGCTTCGTGATAAGAATGGCATCTCCCACAACTTCTTAGCACCAAGAACTCCTCAACAAAATGGAGTAGTGGAGAGGAAGCACCGAACTCTTGAAGAAATAGCTAGGATGATGATGATTCAACATAATCTACCCTACTATTTCTAGGCCGAGGTAGTCAACACAACAAACTACACATTAAACAGATGCCTCATCAAACCCGTCCTAAAGAAAACTCCATAAGAGCTCTACAAAGGGAAGAAACCAAACATTTTATACTTCAAACCCTTTGGATGTAAATGCTTCGTTCACAACAATGGTAAGGATCACTTGACCAAGTTTGATGGTTGGTCGGATGAAGGTATTTTTCTTGGTTATTCATCTCATAGCAAAGCATATCGTATTTTCAATAAAAGAACTAACAAAGTGGAAGAAAGCATTCATGTTGTGTTTGATGAGATTGAGCAGGAAAAACCAAGTGAGTCAACATTCTCGACACTGAAGCTCAACAGAGATGATGATCTTGATGAAAATGACCTCATCAAGAATCAAATCAATGTCACTTAGAACGAAGTGACTCGGAATAACCTAACTTAGAATGAGACAAATTAAGAGCCAACTCGAATGTTAAAGGTCAATCGGATGAAAAAGCTCACTCGTAACAGTACTTCGAAGATCAACTAATTTAACCTACACATTTAGTGAACCGAGAGAACAAGTATAGCATTCAAGTATGCTTCGAGCCACCCACTAGAAAACATCTTGTCTCGATATTAACAAGTGGGGTAAGAACTCGTTCCTCTCTACAAAATCTATGTGCATTCACTGCATTCATTTCATTAACTCGAACCGAGAAATGCACTAGAGGCCCTAAATGAACCTGAATGGGTAGAGGCCATACAAGAGGAACTCAATCATTTCGAAAGAAACCAAGTCTCGGACTCTAACCAAACGACCTTCCGACCACCCAGTCATAGGTAGCAAATGGGTTTTCAAGAACAAACTGGATGAAGGTGGGTTAGTAGTTAGAAATAAGGCTAGACTTGTGGCTCAAGGTTACAATCAAGAGGAAGGAATTGATTGTGGGGAAACCTTTGCATCTGTTGCCAAAATTGAAGCTATTAGAATCTTATTGGCATTTGCATCAAGCATGAATATCAAATTGTATCAAATGGATGTTAAATGTGCTTTTCTTAATGGTTTCATTGAAGAGGAAGTCTATGTTGGGCAACCCCTGGATTTGAAAACTCATAATTTCCAAATCATGTTTTCAAATTGCAAAAAGCTCTCTATGGTCTTAAACAAGCTCCCAGAGCCTGGCATGAAAGACTAAGCAATTTCTTGGTTGAAAATGATTTTAGAAGAGGTCAGATTGATACGAATCTTTTTATAAAAAATAAGGGGAAAGACTTTCTTATTGCTCGGATCTATGTTAATGACATAATCTTTGGAGCTGCTAATGAAATTCTTTGTCGAGATTTTTCGAGTTAATGAGACAGAATTTCAAATAAGTAGGATGGGAGAACTCAATTTCTTCCTTGGTCTACAAATTAAGCAAGACAAAGATGGCATCTATGTCCATCCAAGGAGTTGCCGAAGAAGTACAAGCTTCAAGATGTGAAACATGCAATAACACCAATAAGTAACAAGCATAAAACTGGACTTAGACGAGAAAGGTAAAGCAAGTAGATCGAAACTTTATCGAGGTATGATTGGATCTCTGCTATATCTTACTTCCAGTAGACCGGACATAATGTTTAGTGTATGTTTGTGTGCAAGATTTCAAGATAATCCAAAAGAATCACATCTCACTGCGGTGAATAGAATATTCAGATATCTTACAGGAACTCATAATCTAGGTCTATGGTACTCTAGAGACTCAAACCGACTCTCAATGGATACTCGGATGCTGACTATGCTGGATACAAAGTTGATAGAAAGAGCACCTCAGGAGCCTACCAGTTTCCAGGTCAATCCCTAATATCTTGGCACTCAAAGAAGCAAAACTCAGTAGCTCTATCAACCGCCGAAGCTGAGTATATTGCACTCGAAGCATGATGTGCTCGGATTTTATGGATTAAGCAACACTTGAGAGATCTTGGACTTACATTCAAATCAATTCCAATCAAGTGTGACAATCAAAGTGTAATTTGCATCACCAAGAACCTAGTTCAAGCACTCAAAGACAAAACATATTGAGGTCAAGTATCATTTTCTAAGAGACCATTCTGAGAAAGGTGATATTGAACTTGAATTCATTCCTACCAAACTTCAATTAGCTGATATCTTTACTAAGCCACTTAGTGAGGATCAGTTTTGCTTTATTCGGAATGAGCTTGGCATGATCAATGCATAATTATGTGCTTTTCCGAGTGTGATTACATTGCATGTTTATATGTTATATGATTTCTCTCTAATAGCCATTAGTTCAGTTGAACTAGTGATACTGAGCTATGAGTTATTGTTTGTTTGCGGTTTCGAGTCACTTAGAAACTTCACCGAGTCGGACTCGGGTTTTGAGAAAATGGACATCAAACTTCGAAATCATCTCTAGATCGGTGAAGAAGTTCATAAATTTCTTTTAAAATCTCTCTTCTCTCTCTCTCTCTCTCTCTCTCTCTCTCGGGCATCGATCGGACAACTAGTCGTTGCGAGACAAACGCTGGAATTCTAACCGTTGGAGAGCAAAATAGTCACACCGATCCGAGGCGACCGTTGAAGAGCTGGGTCGGAACAAACACTCGAAGGATGATTCTTTCTCTATAAATAGCATCCTTTGTCCTTCATTTCGCTACTTGACTCTCTACTTACTCTCACTCTCTTAATCTCTCAATTACTTCAACTCGCGCAAACTCCTTCTACGATTGAAGAAAGTTTTCGGCACTCACAAGCTAAGTGGAAGTATTCTCAAGTAAGCACTGTCACTCTCAGCTCTCTCTCTCTCTCTCGTTCTACTCTTTCATTTTCTTTTACTCACTCACTTTCGTTGAGCTATTTATCTCTTTCTCTACTCCTTCTCAAAAGTTCATTTTTCTTCTCTTTTCTTCATTAAACATGCCAAAAGAGGTTCCCACCTCGATTTTCTTAGTTCCGCCACCAAGAAACCTCGTACCAAAAGCCAGGAAGGCCCCTCCAATCCTTCAAAATCATTGTCACCCAACATCTAACATTGGATGACAAATTCTTCCCGACCACAAAGTTTTCGTGGTTGGCTCACATCAAATCAACAGGGTCTACAATTTCCTCTGTTTTAGTGATTTCATTTACCCGTAACTCATTTCGAGTTCTATTCTAACCTCTCTAGCTCTAAGGGTATCCTTACCTCCGGAGTTCAAAATTTTACGGTTCGCATCAACACATCTCTTCAAACTCTCTTCTCTTTTCCTCAACAGCAACCCCATACCTTTTAACGAGGTTGCTGATGAATTCTTCGAAAAATATGCCAAAGAATTGCCTGGGTCACGTAAAAACTTCTCCGTGACTCAACTCAAGTCGAAGCTCGTCTTACGTAGCTTTCTGCTGATGAGGACCTTCTTCTCACAGCATTCAAGTAAGGAGAACCCAAACTCCAAGCACCTTAAAGCTCTTTACGACATTCTTGAGGGCTACGAAGTAGACCTCTTTCTCGCTGTAGTCGAGCAAATGACAGTTATGCCTACTCAAACTCGGACAAAGAAATCTACCCCACTTCCTTTTGAGGCCCTTCTCACCCTAATCTTCAAACAATTCAAAGTTCCTCTTCCCTCGGATCCTAACGCGGTTTCGAGGTCGCCATTGTCGTTGGCAAGAAAGAACTTCTTGGGTATGGATACCTAGAGACCCAATCGGGTTTCGGGTCCATAGCTCAAAACCGAGGCCTCCTTCTCCGCCTCAAACTCGGACTCGGACTCAATCCCCTCTCTCTCTACCTCCTTCACCTGGTGGTGCCTCCACCTCGGGTGTTTCTCATATTCTTTCTTCCGCTTTGTCCACTTGTCATAATGGATAAGCTTTCCTTGGTGTCCACCGAACTCAAGGGCACCCTCCGGTCATTTAAGACTGTTCTTCGATCTATGACCATCAATCGAAAACCGCTCGATCCTAAATCCGAGAGCAGCAAGTCGTGCTTCTCGATATGAAAGCACTGGTCAAGGAGCGAAGGAGATTCTTGAGCCAAATCCCCTTTGTAGGGGAAGAAGAAGAATAAGAAGAAGAAGAAGAAGAAAAAGAAGAAGCGGAGCCTGCAGTGAGGCAGGTCCTTCTAAGGAGAAAGAAGAAGGGCGAAGGAAGCGAAACGAGAGCCGAAGCAACCGAGGGCCAAGGTGCTCCTGAACCCAAACCGAAGTGATCAGCTCGGACAAGCACTTTGAGCTGGGTCGAAGACCCTACCGACCATGGTCGATCGGCAGCAGAGTCGGCACCTCCCTCGGTCGAGTTCCGGGAGGATGAGCCTCTAAACGACTTAGTTCGGGTCGACCACTTAGAGCCGAGCTCATTCCGGAGATACCAGTGCTGCCCCGCCTCGTTCGTCTACATCTTCAAGATCTTATCGGCGAAGGCGCACTGCACGTCCCTCATCCTCGACTCAAACTGCTGCCTCACCTCCATCTTAGAAACTTCCTTCTTCTATTTTCAATTTTTTTTTTTGTCCGGACATACAAATTTGTATCCTCTTGATACATTCTTCCTCCTTTTTTTTTTTTTTTTTTTGCTGAAAGGTAAGGGGAGAATATTTAGAAATTTGTTGTCTTGTTTAGGGGAGTTTCTCTCACCCTCTTTTGTGTATATATTTAGTTTAAATTTTAATGAAGTTTTAGTTTCATGTTTATTACCTTCCGAGTTGCAATTATCTCCGAGTTTCAATTTCTTGCTTAGTAATTTTCTTTGAAACTTTCTTTGCTCCGATTCAACAACTCAGTCTATCATTACTCTATTTCTTTAGTTTTTTGTACTAATGAAATCTAAGCTTACTTGCTCGATAGAATCTAAGTTTTAATCACGTATATCACTTAACTTATTTGTAGTCGTTTCTCTAACGTATGTCTTGAGAAAGAATGAAAAATCATATCTATATCACTAAGAAAGTTTCTATCCGAGTATGGAATGTCTTTCATCAAAAAGGGGAAGATTGAAGACTCGGACTTTGCAGGTATATAATTCTATGTACCATCAAGGAATCAGTACGAGACTTCATCTCTTGTAAGTTTTGATTACAAGTCATTCCGAGTGGTTTAGAAACTTTTACGAGCGATCTACAATCTTTTACGAGTGTTACGAAACTACGCATATGTTTTTACTTGATTCGACTGACTCGGAAAGCATACTCTTACTTATCTTTTCACACATAGTTCTAAGTCACTCACACAACACTCGGACGTATCGCATGTTCAAATGTTTGCCCTAATGTGCATAAACTCCGGTCCGACTTTGTATTCTAAGTTTGATTTACTTCGTTTCGATTGAACTTTGCTTGTTTAGATCAAGTCGGCATGTTTCATTTGAACTTTGCTTATCTAGATCAAGTCTCTTTACTCTGGTATTCCTTGACCGACTTGTTTTTCTTTTAGACTCGACTCGGATGGAATTTGAGTATAATGGATATTAGACTCGGAAAATTCCACTCTTTCGAGACTCGGATAATTATGCACTTAATTATCTTAATTAAAATTATTATCCGTGTCTAATCTTGGACCTAAGTATTTTATACTTTGAGAACCAAATTGATTTACTTTTGTATTATCCAAACGAGGTTATCCAAACGAGGTTATCCTACTTTTGAAATACAAAAGTAACCAACTTCAAGATGTCAAATCACCGACAGTACATGGCTTTTTCCTACTTCGACCAAGGCCCATACACTGTGTTAGGGTTGTCTCGTTTCCAAAACTAGAAATCTGCAACGCCTAGCTCAATGGTGGTTTCCACCCCACTTTTTAGACACCACCAATGGATTGGGACATTCAAAGGAGTCAAGAGTCGTTGCCTAACGTTCACACCTCAACGGATATTTTCCGAGTCACTCGGAAAAACCATTGCAACGGTCACAAAGGACTTCTAATCGGAATATAGACACAACCGCTAATCTGCCTGGTCATCTATAAATAGAAGCCACTTCACAAGACAAGAAGATTGTTGAAGCTATTGCTGAAATTATTTCTCTCGTATAATTCTCATTCAATCTTCTACTTACAACTCCAACTCTATACTTAACATCTTTCCGAGTTGTAAGGTCTTGATATCGATCACAAACACTTTTTCTTACTTTATGAGTAAGGTCCCTTGACTGAGCTGTAAAGGTTAACTCAGCTCAGCTTGTCCCTACCTGTAAGGGTTACCTCGATTAGGAAGTACTAGATCGGATAAGGAAACTTCGAGTCTAGGAAAATCTTGTAAGCAATTGTCTAAGAGAGCAATTCTGGTTGAGTCTTTCTACCGTATTTTGTGGATTCAAAATAGTGGATTTGACTTGGTGCTTGGATTAGCATTGACCGTGGTTTTCTGCCCCATGAGGGTTTCCACGTCATTTCGAGTTAACACTTTTCCGAGTCCAATCTAGACTCGGAATCCGTTTCTGTCTCTATTCTCGTTCAAAAGAGTTTGATTTTCCGAAAAATCTTCCATCACCCTATTCACCCCCTCTAAGGTGACTTAGTCTCTCCAAGAGCAAACCTTCATGCTGCGTTCCAGCTTGAAGACTGTAGACACCTAAAACGTGTCGTCATTTTCTCTATTTTTTGTTTATTGGCCCGATGATGATAATCCCGAGTCCTATTTGTGGATTTTGATTTTGGACTATAATCGATCGGTGCAACGTAAGCCGATAAACCACAAAGAACCCCAGCACCACTTAAATAGCCTTTTGCCTTGGGTCGGTCCTCAAATCCTCTTTTCTTTCGGACCGTCGAAGAGCCGGGCCAAGCCTTTATAGATTGGGGAGTCCCATGATGTGTGCCGAGAAATTCCAAGTACGGAATACCGCATTCTACTTTTGTCCAAGTCAGACAATGACTTGAAGACTCGAAGACGACATTAAAGCGTTGCATTTCATGATCATCGAATCAAAGGTCTGCGTTTTGAGCTTCACGAGACAGCCCACATAAGGCTAGAAGCTTTCCCCTCTAAACTACGTCGTGGCCGGCGCCCGCCTTCTAGAGGCATGGTGGAACGCTGCGTTTTGAGCTTAGAGAATCCTTGGAGACACAATTAGGGCACGAAACCCTAGGACGGTCCGGTTGGCCGGTGCCCGCCTCCTCCCTTTTAACCGATTCTATCCAGTTTTATCGTCTTCTAATCTTGTTCTATCTCTTAAGGAATGTCCGGTTTTTATTTCAACTGTTTTGACGGCTGATAAGAGGCAAACCGTAGGTTATTTGTGACCTATGTCCTTTCCTATAAATAGAGAGCCTTGGCTCTCATTCACACACGGCTTCTTGCGTTAGCATAACGCTTTTGAAACTTGCCTAAGAGCTATTGACTACTCTCTTTGGTATTCGATCTCTTGGTCCCTTTTCAGCCTATTCCTTCTCTACTTCCATCATACTCCTACATCCGATCCCTAAACTTCATCATTCATCTTTCTACCTACTCACCTCCACAAGATACTCAAGAAAAGCCCTTTTAATTTACTACCGTCGCATCACCGGATCCATATCCGAAGTCTAGATTAGCAGGTGGGACAACCCGAGGGCATGGATTCGATCTTCACAATGATTTATTTTATTTATATGCTTTCTTTATTGCTTTCCGTATTGTTGAAAAATGATGTATGGCTTTTAGTTTCTCCCCTCTGATGTAAACTTTTAGATTTCTCGCTTTCTTTTTCTTTTTCTTTGTTCTTTCGTTTTCGCTTTTTGTTTTCGCCTTTATCGCTTTCCTTAATTATGTTTTGGTTGCTTTAATTCTCATCGCATATTGTTGCTTTCTTGCTTACTTTGCATTATTTTAATTCAATACTCGAACCAGTAATGGTCATCTTCGGATGGGCGGAACGAAAGGGATTGTCCCTACGTTTCGTACCCTCGCCCCGATCCGATTCTCGGTTCAAAGACCGATGGAGTCATTTTTTAACCTCTTCTTGTCTTAGTTTTCCCATACTAAGATTGGAAGAGCAAATTTTACTTTTGTTTTTGTTAGTTTTTCTTTCCTAAAAGCCGACTTGCGACTCCCTTTTCATTTATTTCTTCTAGATTTGTTTCCTCACTATTTTTTGACTGCAGGATTAAAAAACAGGTTCGGATCCGCCGACCGGGTTAGAGGCCCGGACTAACCTCCTCGGTTGTGGCATCCGGCCGGCGCCGGCCACCACTGGGTGTAGGCCACCACCTGTACCGAGTGGTCGGCGAGCTAAGCTTCGATCCGGATCGGTGTTTTCACACCGAGCTGGCCCTAAAGCCTCACGGCGAAACGAAACCCTAGTTTATTTATTTTTTCGGTTAAGAGATAATATCCTAGGACGTCTCAAAATAATTCCTAAAATAAAATGGTTAATAAAATCGCCATTCAACTTTACTTAATTCGCTTTAAATCGGATTTCATAAAATTCGAAAATCTTAATAAATGTTCATCCCCAAATTCGAAATGCATCTTCAAAAACCATCTTCAAAACCAATCTTTAAAAAGAGACCCGACACAAGTGGGGAAGCTTGGCGGGCCCCGGCCGGCCGTGGTTCCTATAGCGGCGACTCACTGGGGATTAATCATTTATTAAGAGGGCGAAACTTGAAAATTTAAGTAGTGAGTTTTAATGATGTGCTTACATTAGACATCCCGCATTTATCAACCTTTGAACTAGTTTAAATATTGTTTAGGACCACTAGGAAAACTTTGTTGTACCCCATGTTTACCCTTTCCGGAGAGAGGCTCCCATTGGTTCCTATAGGCGGGCCCAACAAGGCTTGATTGCCCGAGAAAATAGTACCTCCTCCCTCGTAGCACGCCATCTTAGGCTAAACCGTTTTGCTTCATCGAGAGGCATCGGAATTTTGGTTGGTATCCTTATCCGTGCAACCCATGGGGGACCAAATTTCGGAATATGTGTCACCATGTATCCAAACTCTTGAACTCTTTGACCATAGAACTTTTGACTATTAGGTGTCATTTTTTACTTCGTTTGCATGCTTAGATGAGTGTGTTTGTTTTAGATTTAATCTTCTCCTTGTGAGCCTCTAGGGATAGGTGAGGAGCGCTGAATAATTCTGGCATGGGTACAAAAATAAAAAATCAAAATATAACTTTTTGAGTCAGTCCATTATGTGCATTTTAGCCAAAAAGTTCAAAATTACATTCCCCTTTTAGGTCGGTCCATTCATTCTATATTTGCATTAGCTGAATCAAAAATCATCTCTCTTAAGGTTGGTTCATTCATTTCATTTTTGCATTAGCCAAAGTCCAATTCATCTCAATTTAGGAGAGTCTATCCATTATAGTTTTGCAATAGCCAAACAAAAATTCATCTCGGATTAGGTGAGTCTCGCTTTGTATTTTCATTTCTCATTTATCCAAAATAAATTCATCTTCCATTAAGATCAATCATCTATGCATTTCACTTATGCACTAGCCAAATCATAGAATAATCCCATATTAAGGAGTAGCAGCAGTGCATACATTCCTTTCCATTTGTTTTCATCCCTTTTCTGCGCATCCAAATAAAAGAGCATCAAATCATCAAGAAGCATGCCAGTCCGATTCAGCACCAAACCGTCAGGTTCACGGTCCATCAGCAGACATTACATCACAGCTCGAGCGACTTACCCTTCTTTAGGCTCTACTTTGGGGAGTGGGGGCTAAAGTGCGGCTTTTGTGTTTGTCTTTTTGAACTTTTTGCATCATCTAAATAAAAGAATGCATTTGTTCTTAGAATAGAATTTTTCATTCATCTCCTTTGCATGAGTTAAACTCTTGAAAACATAAAAAATAAATAACAAAGAACCCTACAAGGAATTCTTCAATCAAGCAAGCATCAAGCATCGGATCGAGCATCGGGAAGATCACCAGCACTCGTCACCTTCAAAGAGGATCTTCTATGCCATCAATTAATCAAAGCTAGTCTCCAACATTTAAGAAGGGCCGGACATAAGCACCTAAGAAGAACATGGGGTTCAATATTAAAAGGGTCATACAACCTCAACTCTAAGAATACTCAGGAGAAGACACAAATCGTTTACCTTACAAATGAGCTATTAGCACACAAACTAAAAGCTTAAATTTTGAATGAGGCACATCACCTCATTGAACATCATATTTTAAAGCAAGCGGACTTCAGGTCATCCAACAACCAAATCTAGGCAAGAGTTTCTACATAAAGATAAGAAGTCATCCCTATTTCGACAAAAGTGGATAGAAGTTGTATCTCGGGCCTAGCAGCGAGTCAAGGTTCGGACACAACTCAGTCGAGCTTCAGGCCCAAGCAGTGGTCAAGGTTCGGACACTTCGGTCGAGCTTCGGGCTCAACAGCTGTAGAGGTTGAGACATCAATCCCTCCGTCGAGCTTCGAGCCCAACAGCTCAAGGTTCAAACACCACACCAAGACTTCAGGACCAATCCATGGCCAAGTCAAGGAACCACATTTGAAATGAGATTTGGTTACAAATCCTCTTCGAGTAACACTTGAAACTATTTACATTCTATTATTAGCTAACAAAACTGTTAGTGTAGAAACTTACAGCCAAGCTTCGGACCAAGAAAGGTCTAGTTTAGGCACACCCAGTCGAACTTCGGATCCCGAAATGGTCAAGTTCGAGCACCTCAGCTAGACTTCGGACTTTACTACCCAAGTCAAGTTCAAACTCCCTGCTAAGCTTCGGACTAAGCACATGGTCAAGTTTGAGCACACCAATATGAACTTCGGGTCTCTAAGCGACCAAGTTCAGGAATCACTAACTCGGATTTCAAACTCCATCAATTAGGTCCAGACTCCTATTAAAGCTCAAGTAATAAGATACCAAATTTTAAATGCATCAATTCAAGTAAGATTCTAAAGCAACGCCAATACCAGGTGAGTACCCTTTATTGTCTAGTTTGACTTTCGTGTTTCGGACTCGGTCAAAGTGGGGCTAACTATAGACACCTAAAAAGTGTCGTCCTTTTCTCTCGTTTTTTGTTTATTGTCCCGATGATGATAATCTGGAGTCCTATTTGTGGATTTGGATTTCGGATTGTGATCGATCAATGCAACATAAGCTAGTAAACCACAAAGAACCCCAAGCACCACTTAAATAGCCTTTTGCCTTAGGTTGGTCCACAAATCCTCTTGCCGAGCCGAGCCTTTAGAGATTGGGGAGTACCATGATGTGTGCTCGGGAAAATTCCAAGTATAGAATATCGCATTCTACTTTTGTCTAAATCGGACAAGGAGATGAAGACCTTAAGACGACGTTAAAGCATTGCATTTTATAATCGGGAGCATCAAAGTGATGCCTTTAGAGCTTCACGAGACAGCCCACATAATTTCCCCTCTAAATGACGTCGAGGTTGGCGCCCGCCTTTTAGAAGCGCGGTGGAACGCTGCGTTTTGTGCTTGGAGAATCCCTAGAGGTACAACTAGGGCACGAAACCCAAGGAGGGTCCGGTTGACCGGCGCCTGCCTCCTCCCTTTTAACCGGTTGTATCCAGTTCTTTCTCTTAAAGAATGGCCTAGTTTTTATTTTAGTCTGTTTGGACGGCTAATAAGAGGCAAACCCTAGGTCATTTGTGACCTAGGTCCTCTCCTATAAATAGAGAGTCTTGGCTCTCATTCCCACACGACTTCTGCCTTACCATTACGTTGTTGAAACTCGCCTAAGAACTATTGACTACTCTCTTTGGTATTCTAATCTCTTGGTCCTTTTTCAGCCTATGCCTTCTTCCATTATATTCCCTACATCCGATCCCAAAACTGCATCATTCATCTTTCTACCTACTCACCTCCAAAAGATACTCACAAAAAGCCCATTTAATTCACTACCGTCGCATCACCGGATCCCGATCAGCAGGTGGAACAACCCGAGGGCACAGATTTGATCTTCACAACGGTTTATTTTATTTATATGCTTTCTTTATCGCTTTTCATATTGTGGACAAATGATGTATCACTTTTAATTTCTCCCCGCCCAATGTAATCTTTTAGATTTCACGCTTTCTTTTCCTTTTTGCTTTTCTTTCATTTTCGCCTTTTGTTTCTGCCTGTATTGCTTTCCTTAATAATTTTTTGGTTGCATTAATTCTCATTGCATGCTGTTGCTTGCTTGCTTGTTTTACATTATTTTAATTAACTACTTGAACTAGTAATGGTTGTCTTCGGACGGGCGGAACAAAAGGGATTGTCCCTACATTTCGTACCCTCGCCCCGAATCCGATTCTCGGTTCAAAGACCGATGGAGTCATTTTTTAGGCTCTTCTTGTCTTAGTTTTCCCATATTAAGATTGGAAGAGCAAATTTTATTTTTGTTTTTGTTAGTTTTTCTTTCCTAAAAATTCGAAAATCTTAATAAAGGTTCATCCCCACATTCTAAAATGCATCTTCAAAAACCATCTTTAAAACCAATCTTTAAAAAAGAGACCCGACACTAGTGGGGAAACTCGGCTGGCCCCGGCGACCGTGGTTCCTACAATGACTCCGGGCAGACACGAAGGGCACAAAACCCTAGAAATCTCATTTATCCTAGTTCTATCAGATTTTTCTCGGGGCAACCTCGAACCATTTTTTTATCTCGATTTTATCCTGGTTTTATCTCGGTTTAATCTCAAGATATCTTAACCCGGTTTTTGTTGCTACTTTTGGACGATCGGCCGAGCTAACCCTAGGTCACTTCCTTGACCTAACCTCTCCCTATAAATAGAGAGCCTTGGCTCTCACTTGCATAATGGGTCATCCCTTAATGTTACTCTGTTGAAATTTGCCTAAGAGCTACTGAATACTCTCATATGTATTCCGATCTCTTGGTCTCCTTTCAGCCTACACATACTCTAGTACCTATTTAAACCATATCTTAACCGAGAGAATTCCATCAGTCACATATTTGCTTGCCTATCTTTACAAAATACTCTAAAAAACCTCTTCAAATCACCACCGTCGCATCAAGAGATCCATATTCGAGATCCGAATCAGCATGTAGGACAACCCGAGGACATAGATTTGATCTTCAATGGTTTATTTTATTTATATGCTTTCTTCGTTGCTTTCCGTATTGTATACAAACAATGTATCACTTTTAATTCCTCCCCGCCTGATGTAATCTTTTAGTTTTCTACTTTATTTTCTTTTTGTTTTGCTTTTCTTTTCGTTTTGTTTTCTTTACCGCTTTCCTCTTATTCCGCTTTATCGCTTTCCATTATTGTTCTGGTTGCTTTAATTTCTCATCGCATATTTCTTGCTTGCTTGTTTTACATTATTTAAATTCACTACTTAAACTAGTAATGGCTGGCTTCGAACGGGTGGCACGAAGGGTTTATTCCAACATTTCGTACCCTTACCTCCGAATCCGATTCTCGATTCAAAGACCGATGGAGTTATCTTTAGCCTCTTTTAGTTTTAGTTTTTCCACACTAAGACCGAGAGAGCATTTTTATTTGTTTTTGTTATTTTCTCTTCTAAAACCGGCTGGCGACTCCCTTTTCGATTTACTCCTAGATTTGTCTCCTAGCTATTTTTTTTATTGTAGGACATAAAACAGGTTCGGATCTACCAACCAGATCGGAGGTTGAGACCGATCTCCTCAGCCGTGGCCTCCGGCCGGCACCGGTCACTACTCGGGAGCAGGCCGCCGCATGCACCGAGTGGTCGGCGAGATGGGGCTCGGGTCCAAACCGGTGTTTTCACACTAGTTTTGCCCTAAAGCTCACGGTAGAAACCGAAACCCTAATTCCTATTATTCAGTTAAGAAATAATATCCCAGGACCTTCTTGAAATAATTCCTAAAATAAAATAATTAATAAAATCGCCATTCAAACTTTGCTCGATTCGCTTTAAATAAGATTTAATAAAATTCAGAAATCTTAATAAAAGGTTCATCCCCACTTTTTATGTTTCATCTTCAAAACCCTAAAAATAATCTTCTATCTTAGAAAATCAAAAGCTTTCTAAAACCCTAACGCCAAGTATTTGTGGGGAAGCTCGGTCGGTCAATTCCGGCCATGGTTCTTACAAGTATGCTATTTTTATAGTTTATTTGATTGTTAGTAGTTTAATTCAATTGAACTTCATTCAATCAAAACATTAATGGTGATTACATTCCATCCTTGAGGACGACATTTCCTAAGCCCTTGAACTACAACGAACGGTAGGTGACAATAAAAATAGGAAAAAAAGGAAAGAAGATTAGCCAAGGGATAAATTCATGTTCTATGTCATTAGCAAGATATAAAAAGGGCCTTTGCAAATGCTACATTCAACTAGTTAAGATAGCTACATTCTAACTTTGCAAATGCAATACATAAGAATAACATAATATTTGAATGAAACTAAAGAGTAAGTCAGGCGGCTAGGTGGAAGGGAAGAAGCTAATTAATTAGTGGAATAAAGAGAGAGCAGAACTTCTATCATAAAGAACATATCACTTAAAAATATTAACATAATACTTAGGCAAAAAAATAGATGTCAAAGATATACCCTTTAAGGAAGAAAATCCTAAGAAGACAGAGTTACAAACATCTTCATCGGGTGTGACATCAAAGAAACAAGCACATAAGACAACATTAAATCGAGTTTGTGAACTAAGTAGAAATAGCAGACAAGGCAACAACGAGATAGGTTGTAGTAGCACTTTCAAAAATACAGAGAGAAGAGGAAAGAAGGGACAACGAGAAGAGATAAGCAAAAGGAGTAGTTGCTGGATGGTTCAACAATCCGACTTTGCCTTTGAACCAAGTTTGTGTCCTGGCAGCACTTTCCTCGCACCTCTGGTACTCTTTTTAAGAAAAAGAATATAGGAAGAGGAAAACAATAGCACCGAAAGGCAATATTAATGCTACCTCAACCCAAAACCACAATACACATACATATCCTCAAATGTGGGCACAACATACACATGTCCCACTATCTTCGTATGCTATTTTAATTGGAAGAAAGAAATAGAAAGAAACACAGGAGAGAAGGGATAGTAGAAAGAGAGAAGAGAAAGGAGTAGGTGCTGGACTGTTCCACACCTTGATTTTACATTGAACTCAGTTTGTAACCAACAATACTTCCCTTGCACCTCTGCTACTAAAAAACAAAAAAGAACATGTGGAGAGGAAAATAATAGCACCAAAAGGCAACATCAATGGTACCTCGGTCCGACCAAAATACACAAACATATCTTCAAATGTGGGCACAAAATCCACATATCCCTCTATCTCCCCATGCTATTTGAATTGGAGGTAAAGAAATAGAGAGAGATTAAGGAAAGAAAGGATTGTGGTAAGAGAAAATAGATAAGAGTAGATGTTGGACGGACAACTGACCTAGCTTTACATTAAACCGAGTTTGGAACCAACAAGCATGCCCCTGCACCTTTACTACTTTTATAAAAGAAAAGAATATGAGGAGAGGAAAACAATAGCACCAAAAGGAAACATCAATGGTACCTCAACCCACGGGCATAATACACTTACATATCCTGAAATGTGGACATAACATACACATATCCCTGTGTCTTCCCATGCCATTTGAATTGAAAGAAAGAAATAGAGAGAGACAAATGAGAGAAGAGAAAACAAGAAGTGAGAAGGGAAAGGAGAACTTGAATGAGTAAATGTAACAGACAAGCATATAAAAGGCTAACCTTATCACTAGCCATATGTATGGTTGAATCAACAACATGAAGAAATTCATACGTAAATTTCTATTCCGCATTGCCTTCAAGCACAAGTACAATTCTTTATGTGAGGCTAACTCCTTTTAACGTGCTTGAGGTCCACATTGTTGTCATTAGAATTGCTAAAACCCATTTTCGTAAGGATGCCATTCACACCAAAGATGTCACTTTAGTGTACTCCAAAGCCAAAATCGATTGGTCATTAGGATCTTCTTCACACATAAGCTCATCAATGACTTCATTTTTAATTTCAGCTCGAGTCTTTGAGGGGAAGAAATAATTCACTCTTGAACCTTCACACTTTCCTCATTCTAGCACATATTTGAGAATAAAAATATTAATGTAATTATCAGGCTTGAAAAACACCCCAAAATTGCAACCGAGTGTAGAAGACGATGAAATACCAAAAACCTTTGGTGGGGTATGTATGCTATGAAGCCTCTACCATCTTTGCTATGTGTCACTTTAAGGAACTCCAAGTGTATTCATTCTCTTTTATGAGCTTCCACCTTTAATTACAAATGCTTAGTAGTATGTACATATGAATAGAAAAGAACATGAAATTTCTATATGAAGAGAACATGATAAGATTTGAATTAACCCCAAATTAAAAACAAAAAGGAATTTGTTCGGTCCAAATATTACATTACTTATACCCTTATTTACTTAATTTTTGGCTTGTCAAATAACATATTTTGAGGACTTTTACTTGGTTTATTTACTTTTTTAGGTAATAAGTTGAAATTGAGCTAATAGGAAAAAGTTTGAGCCAAAAAATAAGCAAAACAAGGAAGATAATGGTGAGCATAGGCAGCGAGTGCAACTTTTGCACAGCTATGCGAAGTCGCACACGTACCAGTGCAGTAACTTGCACGGTTGTGCGACGTGACCGTAAACTTTCCAAAACTTGCACGGATACCCGTGCGGACCCTACAATGCTTTGTGACTTCCCAGCTTCGATTTTTCTCCGTTTTTACAGGCTATAAATGACAGTTTTGGCTCTAATTTTGGGGGCTCGATTTTGAGGGATTCTAGGGACCTCTTAGGGTTCTTACTTAGCCAAATGTAAAACCCCATTAGGGGAAGATTAGTGTAGAGATTTGTACAAGATTTTGGATTCAAGCCTTCAATTTCAATTCAAGCATAAGTTTTCTCTTTCTCTCTTCTTCTTTACTTCTAGTTTAATACTTTGATTGTTTAATTTAGTTTCAAGATTCAATTTTTATTAGTCTAGATGTTAATTATAGTTAGATTGATTGCTTGTTTTCTTGTTTAAGTTTAATTATCTAGTTTATGTTCTTGTACAAGTCGGTTTGTGTTAGTTTGTTCTTTAGTGTAGTTTATATATTTGTTTCTGCTTTTATGTTAATTAGTTGTTAAAGTTGATTGCTTTGGTTGTGATTAGCCTCCCTAATGGCTAATTAATCTCGTTTAGGCCTTAACTCAACTAGTTTATACTTGTTGTTTGGGATTGTTTCTCATGCCCACCACGTGTTCGATGAAATGCCTAAAAGGGATTTTCATCTTGATTTTTGAGTGATTGGTCTATCACCGAAAGGTGGAGCCAATTTACTAGCGTGGGTATAGAGGATAGTCGGGATTTTAGCATGAAAATAACCTGAATCCTAGCTAGGTCCATAGGTTGTTACTCTTGTAGTCTAATTGGGCTAACCCCACGAAAGTAGGTGGTAGAACAATTAGATTAGCTCATGACCCTCGAAAGTGTGGCTTGAGTGGCCTTTGATGGTGCAACCGACCACTCCTAAATGTTTGCATGGACTTAGTTAGGTTTAGGCTTATCTTAGTTAGTTTATTAAGTGGTAAAATCACAACCCGAGCATTCTTTTATTGCTTTCTAGGATTATATTAGTCATCATATCTCTTATCTCTATTGATTTCCCTAGACAGAAAGTTTAAGATCGCTTTGATATTTGAAACACAACTCCTCGTGGACACGACCCGTGTTTGCCTAGGCTAGCTACAACTACGCCGTGCACTTGCGGTCATAAATTTTAAGACTTAAATTCTTCCTAACAAGTTTTTGACGTCATTGTCGGGGAGTTGTTTCATTTCAATATTGAAGCTTACTTGAGTATTCTAGACTAGGCATTTAATTGAAAATCCAAAAAAATTGAAAAGTCAAAAAATCAAAAAATTGAAAACATGTCTACTTACCATTATCCACAGTATGAGCATGTGTTTTATCCATACTTTGATCGACGTAATGTTGTTCTTGCTCTTTCTATTAACCGCTTGGAGAAATGGAAAGTATTAAATGTTGTCTATAAGGGTGTGAATAATGAAACCTGTGCTCTTTTAGAGTATTGGGATTTTTGTGCAAAAAGTGTTGATGAAGCTTGGCATTTGCTTGAATGGATTATTTAGGATACTTGTGAATTTAAAAGGCTTGTACCGATTATGGATTTGCATGCCCCGACCCTTGTACTTATTGTTAGCTTGTCGTACGGTTATAAATTAAACCACTACTTAGGCTTATAATTAAGAATATAGCATAGGGAAGTAGGGATCGAATCCACAAGGAAAGATATAATAACATGCAAGTTTTAATCTAATTAAATTTACTACTCTTAAAAACAAAATAGAAAATATAAATTAAAATCAATAGCTAAAATTCATAGAAAATTATCTAATAACTAAATAAATAATTTATACAGAATAATAAAACTACAATAACCCAGAAATATTTTTGTATATTTTTTAGAATAATTAAAACAGAAAACTAAAGCAGAAAATAAACAAATTCTAAAACAGAAAATTAAATAAATAATATTCTGCACTAAATTAATTACGAAAATAAATACTAAAATTATCCAAAATAATAATACTAATTTTCTAAACCTAAGCAGACCCTAAAAATATAAAAATAAAATTTAAAACCGAATTTACGAATTTATTTTATTAAAAACCTGCAGTAATTAAATTCAAGAGTTAAATCTGAAAATATATCAAATTAATTCCAAAAATTCTAAAATTTAATCACAGCAAACTAGGACTCTATCTAAACCTAAAAGAAAAGAAAACACGAAAAATAACAAAAGAAACTATTTTTAATCTAATTTCTAACAATCTGACTCAAAAATAATAAAAACAGACAGAAAAATAATCTGAAAATTAAAATATATAAAGACTCAAAATTAAATTAAAATAAAATTACTAAAACTAACCTAAAATACTGATCTTTATGGGGGGTTTAATGAAATTGATAATAAAAGACTATAACTTTATAAGTAAAAATTAATAAACTCAAGAAAATAACTAAAAGCAAACAAATAATTATCAAAGATAGCAAATTTATAAAAAACACTTAGTATAATCTATATCCACCATGCAAATTATTATTTATCATTAACACACAAATTGATCTATCCATGAGCTAAACCGTAGAAGACAACCACTAGCGGATCTTCCTCGTTTTTCCTTAGTTATTAGTTTGCTTAGGCCTAGCCCTAATATAAACCCTACTAATATTGATAACCCTAGCACTAGCACTAGAATTTAACCAAATTAGAGTATGAAGAATTAGAAAACCATCATCTAGCACCTAATAACCAATCTACTAGTAAATTGATTTAAGAAGGATTTATGATAATTTCCTAATTAAAAGAGATGGGTATGAGCCATCCATGATTAACTAGGGTGATACTAACGTCTAAAAGATCAAGCAATTACGTACTTAAACCCTTTAAACTATCATATGAATTTGGGTCCATGTAGTGAATGTTGTAGGGGGTAGGTAATAAAACCAATCTTTAGCCTTATCTTGAAGTGAAAAGGGAAAGACTCTCAACTTAATTTGGTCTTGGGTGATTCCCTCAAGGTGCATGATGGAACATATAATAATAAACTCATTGATATGATGATATGGGTCCTCACCAGTGCAATCCATGAAATTTAGGTAACATATTTAAAAATCTAGAGTTCAATTTTAGTGGTCGGTTCAATGAAGGATATGAGATAGGTAGAAGTTGTGTATCCAAGTTAGGTGCAGCAAGTTCACGTAAAGTAGTCATCTCAATAATTTCGGAACTTACGTAAACGTAATAAGAAATACTTACTTGGTTTCAATTTCGTCAAATGTATTCTCCTTGTCAAAACAAAAATAAAAGAACTAAAAAAACAAAACTATGAAAACAAACTATTAAAGTTATAAAAGAAGTAATAAAAGTAGTAAATCTAAAGTAAATAAAACTAACAACTATTATTTTCTTTCCCAGGCAAAGGCGCCAAAATTTGTTAGCTTGTCGTACGGTTACAAATTAAACCACTACTTAGGCTTATAATTAAGAATATAGCATAGGGAAGTAGGGATCGAATCCACGAGGAAAGATATAATAACATGCAAGTTTTAATCTAATTAAATTTACTACTCTTAAAAACAAAACAGAAAATATAAATTAAAATCAATAGCTAAAATTCATAGAAAATTATCTAATAACTAAATAAATAATTTATACAGAATAATAAAACTACAATAACCCAGAAATATTTTTGTATATTTTTAGAATAATTAAAACAGAAAACTAAAGCAGAAATAAACAAATTCTAAAACAGAAAATTAAATAAATAATATTCTGCACTAAATTAATTACGAAAATAAATACTAAAATTATCCAAAATAATAATACTAATTTTCTAAACCTAAGCAGACCCTAAAAATATAAAAATAAAATTTAAAACCGAATTTACGAATTTATTTTATTAAAAACCTGCAGTAATTAAATTCAAGAATTAAATCTGAAAATATATCAAATTAATTCCAAAAATTCTAAAATTTAATCACAGCAAACTAGGACTCCATCTAAACCCTTAAAGAAAATAAAATACGAAAAATAACAAAAGAAACTATTTTTAATCTAATTTCTAACAATCTGACTCAAAAATAATAAAAAACAGACAGAAAAATAATCTGAAAATTAAAATATATAAAGACTCAAAATTAAATTAAAATAAAATTACTAAAACTAACCTAAAATACTGATGTTTATGGGGGGTTAATGAAATTGATAATAAAAGACTATAACTTTATAAGTAAAAATTAATAAACTCAAGAAAATAACTAAAAGCAAACAAATAATTATCAAAGATAGCAAATTTATAAAAAACACTTAGTATAATCTATATCCACCATGCAAATTATTATTTATCATTAACACACAAATTGATTTATCCATGAGCTAAACCGTAGAAGACAACCACTAGCGGATCTTCCCCGTTTTTCCTTAGTTATTAGTTTACTTAGGCCTAGCCCTAATATAAACCCTACTAATATAGATAACCCTAGCACTAGCACTAGAATTTAACCAAATTAGAGCATGAAGAATTAGAAAAACATCATCTAGCACCTAATAACCAATCTACTAGCAAATTGATTTAAGAAGGATATATGATAATTTCCTAATTAAAAGAGATGGGTATGAGCCATCTATGATTAACTAGGGTGATACTAATGTCTAAAAGATCAAGCAATTACGTACTTAAACCCTTTAAACTATCATATGAATTTATATAAAACTAAATAGCGTGCACTCTAATTAATTAGACATAAATTCATAAACATTAAACACAAATTATCATAGAATCATGGATCGAATCAATAAGACAATAAAAATCGAAACTTTGTTTCAAAATAACTAATTTAACATGGCTTCAAGTAGATTATACTAAGTATAACAAAACTACTCACACATAATGTAATTTAAAACATATAAACTCAATAAAACTAGCATCTTTAATATTAATCTAACAATAAAAATTCAATCTTTACTAATAAAAAAATTACAAAACTAAATTATACTACCGATATTAGTTTCTTTGACCACGGGATGATGATGATGATGATTAGAGATGATGATGGGTGATTAAGGTGGCTGGGTAGCAGCACAAGCAACACGCAGCAGCAGACGAAGAGCAGCGGCAAGCAGCAGCGAAGGAGTAGCGGCAGCAGCTAGGCTGGCTACTTGGTGTGTATGGCAGCAAGGGAACGTGGTGGGCAAGGGTTACTGTGACGGAAGGTGGGCAGCGAGGGCAGCAGCAAGGGCTGCATAAGGGGGCTTCCTTCTTGAGTTTACAAGTAGTATATATATATAAGGCGAAGGAGCTAGGGTTATTCCTGTTTCTTCTCTTCTAAGTTTCTTTTTCTCTTCCAAGGTTCCTTTTCTCTTTCAATTAGGATTTCATAAAATAAAATATCATAAAATAAATATTTTATGACATATTACTTTTTATGAACCGACTTCATATATTTTCTTGGATGCTTGTCTATAGCTAAAAATCCACTTTTAACGACTTTTCTTTTCTTCTCTTCCCAGTTTATTCAGTCAATTACCTAAAAATAAACAAAATAGGATAATTTAGATAAAATAAACTATATAATATAAACTAAATAACTAATAAAAATACGTATAAAATTCGACTTAACACTTATCATTCCAGATCTTACCTCCAATCCCCTTACATTCCCGATCCTACCCTTCTTTGGTGTGAAAAGTGTAACTCTTCTTATCATGACACCCATCGTTTAAACATCTTTTACGAGTGACTCGGAAGAACCGTTACAATGGTCACAAAGGACTTCTAATCGGAACATAGTCACAACAGACTAATCCGCTTGTCATCTATAAATAGAAGTCACTTCACAAGACTTGAAGATTGCTGAACACATTGCTTGGAATTATATCTCTTTGTATAAAACTCATTCAATCTTCCATTTTACAACTCCAAGTCTCGTACTTAACACTTTTCTAAGTTGTCAAGTCTTGTAATCAGTCACAAACTCTTTCTTACTGTCTCGAGTAAGGTCCTTTGACTGAGCTGTAAGGGTTAACTTAGCTTGGTTGTCCCTAGTTGTAAAGGTTACCTCGGTTAGGAAGTACTAGATCGGATAAGGGAACTTCTAAGTCTAGGAAAACTCGTTAGGAAGTGTTTAAGGGAGTAATTCTGGTTGAGTCGGTTCATCGTATTTTGTGGATTCAAAATAGTGGATTTGACTTGGTGCTTGGATTAGCACTAGCCGTGGTTTTCTCGCCCGGGAGGGTTTCCACGTAATTATAAGTTTACACTTTTCCGAGTCCAATCTAGACTCGGATTATCTTGATTATTCAGTTTAAACTTTAACCCTTCCATTTTGTTAAAATTTCCTCATCACCCTATTCACCCCCCTCTAGGTGACTTAGACTCTCCAAGAGCAAATCTTCAATTGGTATCGAGAGGATAGCCTTTCGGAAAGGATCTAACAATCCAAAGGTCTAAAGATCAAATGGCTCGGAACAATGCAAAGTTCAATGAAGGAAGATCTTCCAAGCAAACCACCAAAGTTTAAAGGATCAAATTTCGTACACTAGAAGAAGCTCATGGAATGCTTTCTACTTGGATCGCGATGAAGATGTATGGAACATCATACAAGAAGGCGACTACATTCCAATGAATATGGAAGATACAAGACCCGTGCTTAAAGCAAAGTTTGAGTACACCACTAAAGAATCGAGAAAGTTCGGAAAGAACTTTAAGGCGATGAACATTCTAATGTGCGCCATAAGTTCGGAAGAATACAAGAGAGTGTCGGCATGTGACACGGCAAAAGATGTGTGGGACACTCTTGTCAACATATATGAAGGAATCAACCAAGTAAGACAAGTGAAGGTAAGCCAATATCTTCACAAATACGAGCTGTTTAAGATGGAGCCAAATGAAAACATCACTCGGATGTTCATACGCTTCACTAAGATTATAAATAATCTCAAATCTTTGGGTAGAAAGATATCCCATAAAGAGATGTGCGAGAAAAATCCTAAGGATTTTACCCAAGAGAAGATGGGGTCCAAAGGTAACCGCCATCGAGGAAGATCACAACCTCTCTCTCTAAAGCCGGAGGAACCGATTGGGAAGCTAATTACCCATGAAATCCATCTAGAAGAAGAGGATGTCGAGCTCAACACTAAAAAGAATATTGTGTCTGAAGGCCTCGGAAAGTAAAGAAGAGAATCCGAGTTCGTTAGACTCGAAGAAGATCCCATGGCACTCATCACTCGAGGCTTCAAAAGAATGATGAAGCACAAGAGATGGGAGAAAAAGCCAAGAGAAAAGTTCTACAAGAAAGACAAGAAGGATAGAAATGGTAAACACTCTTCCCCTTCAAAGTTATCTTTAAGTAAGAACTCCGGTTGTTTTGAATGTGGCAGCAAAGATCACATAGTTAAAGACTCGTCCAAGGAGAAAGAGGGACAGAAAGAAGAAGAAGGCTATGATGGTCACATGGAGTGATGAGGATTCATCTAAAGAAGATGAAGACTCGGATGACTCAAAGTGTCCGATGGCAATATCGGACTCAAAAGTTGAATCCGAGTCGGACTCTAACAACTCGGACAACGAGGAGATAAATCCTCGGGAGGTAATTGAATACTTCCTTAAGTTTTCCAAAGTTGATTTAGCTAAATATATTTATACTTTGGAAGAAAAGTCCAATTCGATTCTTCCTAATTTAAAGAACAACTTGAGTCATTCACTTCGAGAGCATTGTTTTGAAAAATGAATTGGAAAAACTAAGACTTACTCTAAGAGAGCTCAAGACTAGTTCTCGAGGCTAATGAGACCGAGTTTGAGACACTCGGAAGAGAAAATGAGCATCTCAAACAAAAACTCAATGAGTCTCAAGAACTTGTTTTGAAGTTCACTCAAGGTCAGAAAAACCTTGACATGCTCTTAGGCTCTCAATGTGTCTCCTTTAGGAAAGAAGGACTTGGTTTTAACAATGAGGAGGAATCCAATTCCTACTCAAATCTTTTCAAAAGGATTCCGAACTTTAAAGTTCGGGAAGGTCGAGCACGGTCCCATTCATAAAAATGAAAGGAGGACTGAGCCCATACCAGCTTACAGGAGAAAGCCTTCTCCATAGGTTTACAAAAGAAAAGATTTTCAAAAGAAAGAGACACGAGACTTAGTTTTCGAAAAGGAAGACTTAGAATCGGACTAAACCCAAAGTTTTTTCAAATCTGGGTTCCAAGAGTCCTTCTTCCTCAAAAAGGACCACGAGTACAGGGAGTTACTTGGATTCGTTAGAGGAAGTAAGAAGGGTTAGTGTGTTTCGACTTGCAGGTAACTCGTAAAAGGTTAAGAGGTCATTGGTACCTAGACGGTGGATGCTCACGCTACATGTCGGAGATTCAACACTCTTTTCCGAGTTAGAAGATTACAAGGGAAGCAAAGTCACCTTTGGAGATGACAGTAAAGGCAAGATAGTTGGGATAGGCAAGATTGGAAAAGGAGACAATCTGGTCAGCCCAGTCTACCTTGTCAAGGGGTTAAAGTACAATCTACTCAAGCATCTCTCAACTATGTGACAAAGGTCAAGAGGTAAGATTCACTCGGACATATTGCTACATTTCTGATGAAACTACCAAGGAGACTAACCTCTCGGGTAAGAGATCACGTAATACCTACACTATTCCTCTCTCTAACCTAAGTCGAAATTTGTCTTGTTTAAAAGCATCTCTGCATGATGAATGTTGGACATGGCATCGCAGACTAGGTCATGTTAGTATGCACACCATCAAAAAGCTTGCATCTCATGGTTTAGTTAGAGGATTGCCTAACTATGCATTTAAGAAAGATAAAATATGTGAAGCATGCGAAAAAGGAAACAGTCGGATCATCTTTTAAATCTCTCAAAACAGTTTCCACATCCAAAGTGCTTGAAATGTTGCATATGGACTTATGTAGTGAAATCCCTATCAAGAGTCTCCGAGGTAAATCATATGTACTTGTGATTGTTGATGATTACTCACGATTTACCTGGGTTTGTTTTCTTAAGCATCAAAATGAAGCTTTCAAAGAGTTCGAGTAAGCTCTGCGAGAAAATTCAAGTTGAGTCTCGGACTCGGATCAAAAGAATTCGAACCGACCATGGAAGGGAGTTCGATAACTCAAAATTTGCAGAGTTCCGTGATAAGAATGGTATCTCCCAAAATTTCTCAGCACCAAGAACTCCTCAATAGAATGGAGTAGTGGAGAGAAAGAACCGAACTCTTGAAGAAATAAGAAGGACAATGATGATTGAACATGATCTACCTTACTATTTACGGGCTAAGCCGATCAACACAGACAAATTACACTCCGAACAGATGCCTCATAAGACCCATCCTGAAGAAAACTCCATACAAGCTTTACAAAGGGAAGAAACCCAACATTTCATACTTTAAACCCTTTGGATGTAAATGTTATGTTCATAATAATGGTAAGGATCACCTAACTAAGTTTGATGCTCGGTAAGATGAAGGTATCTTTCTTGGTTATTCATCTCATAATAAAGCATATCGCATTTTCAATAAAAGAACTAACAAAGTGGAAGAAAGCATCCACATTGTTTTTTATGAGATTGATTAGGAAACCTAAATAAGTCAACATTCTCGGATCTGAAGCTCAGTCAAGATGATGATCTTGCTGAAGATGAGCTGAAATAGAGTCAAGGAAAAGCAACTCAAAATGAGGTAACTCATAATACCATGACTTAGAATGAATCAGCTCAAGAGCCAGCTCGGAATGTCGAAGGTAAATCAGATGAGCAAGCTCAATAAGATCAGACCTCGAAGATCAACCAATTTAGCCAACAAACCTGGTGAACCAAAGAACAGGTAGAGCATTCAAATATGCCTCGAGTCACCCACTCGAAAACATCTTGTCTTACATCAACAGTGGGGTAAGAACTCATTCTTCTTTGCAAAATCTATGTGCATTCACTGCATTCATATCATTAACTCGAACCCAAGCAATGCACTAGAGGCCCTAAATGAACCTGAATGGGTAGAGGCCATGCAAGAGGAACTTAATCAATTTGAAAGAAACCAAGTCTAGACTCGTGACCAAACGACCTTCCGACCACCCAGTCATAGGAACAATATGGGTTTTCAAGAACAAACTGGATGAAGGTGGGTTGGTAGTCGAAATAAGGCTAGACTTATTCCTCAAGGTTACAATCAAGAAGAATGAATTGATTGTGGGGAAACCTTTGCACCAATGGCTAAGATTGAAGCAATTAAAATCCTATTGGCATTTGCATCAAGCATGAATATCAAATTATATCAAATGGATGTTAAATGTGCTTTTCTTAATGGTTTCGTTCAAGAGGAAGTCTATGTTGAGCAACCCCTCGATTTGAAAAGTCGAATTTCCAAATCATGTTTTCAAATTGCACAAAGCTCTTTATGGTCTTGAACAAGCTCCCGGAGCTTGGTATGAAAGACTAAGAATTTTCTTGGTTGAAAGTGATTTTAAAAGAGGTCAGATTGACAAAACTCTTTTCATAAAAACAAAGGGGAAAGACTTTCTTATCGCTCGGATCTATGTAGATGACATAATTTTTGGAGCTACTAATGAAAATCTCTGTCGAGATTTTTCGGAGTTGATGAGACAGGAATTCCAAATGAGCATGATGGGAGAACTCAATTTCTTCCTTGGTCTACAAATCAAGCAAGACAAAGATGGCATCTATGTCCATCAATTAAAGTATACCAAGGAGTTGCTTGAAGAAGTACAAACTTCAAGATACAAAACATGCAACGAACACCAATGAGTAGCAAGCATAAAATTGGACTCGGACGAAAAAGGTAAAGCAGTAGATCGAAACTCTATCAAGGTATGATTGGATCTTTGCTATATATATTACTTCTAGTAGGCCGGACATAATGTTTAGTGTATTTACGTGTGCAAGATTTCAAGCTAATCCAAAAGAATCACATCTAAGCTGCGGTGAAGAGAATCTTTAGATATCTTGCGAGGACTCGGAATCTAGGTCTATGGTTCTCAAGAGACTTAGAACCGACTCTCACTTGGATACTCAAATGCCGACTATGCTGCATACAAGGTTGATAGAAAGAGCACCTCAAGAGCATGCCAATTTACGGGTCAATCCCTTATATCTTGGCACTTAAAGAAACAGAACTCGGTAGTTCTATCAACTGCTAAAGCCGAGTACATTGCAGCTAGAGCATGCTGTGCTCAGATTCTATGGATCAAACAACACTTGAGAGATGTTGGACTCTCATTCAAATCAATTCCAATAAAATGTGACAATCAAAGTGCGGTTAGTATCACTAAGAATCCAGTTCAAGCACTCAAAGACAAAGCATATTGAGGTCGGTATCATTTTCTAAGAGACCATTCCAAGAAAGGTGATATTGAACTTGAATTCATTGCTACAAAACTTCAACTATCTGATATCTTTACTAAGTCACTTAGTAAGGATCAATTTTGCTTTATTAGGAATGAACTTGGGATGATTAATGCATGATTATGTGCTTTTCCGAGTGCAATTACCTTGCATGATTATGTGTTTTATGTCTCATTTATGTGTCTTAACAACAATTAGTTCGATTGACCCGGTGATACCGAGCTAGAAGTTATTATTTGCTTGCGGTTTCGAGTGACTCGAAATTCTATTGAGTCGACTCGGTTTTGAGAAAAATGGACATCAAACTTCGAAATCATCTCTAAATTAATGGAGAATTTTAGAAATTTCTTTTAAAATATCTCTTTCTCTTTCGCTCTCTCTCTCACGCATATCGACCGGAGAACTAACCGTTAGAAGACAAACACTCGGAATTCTAACCGTTGGAGAGCGAAACAGTCGCACCGGTCCGAGGCAACCGTTGGAGAGTTGGGTCGAACGGATATTGAAGGACATCTTTTTCTCTATAAATAGCATCCATTTTCCTTCATTTCGCTACTTTACTCTCTACTCACTCACACTCTCACATACTAGCTCTCAAGCAAGTTCGGTGTTCTCAAGAGCGAACCTTCACTCTCAAGCAAGCAAGAAACATCTCAAGTAAGTAAACCTTAAGCTCTCAATACTCCCTTTTTTTCACTCTTCAAGCTATCTCTTCGCTCTCTCTCAAAGTTCATCTCTTTTCTTCCGAAAGAAACTCCCTAACTATGCCTAAAAGAGGTTTCGCCCAGATTTTCTTGGTTCTACAACGAAGAAGCCCCGAACTAAAAGCCAAGAGGGTTCTTCCAACCCCTCTAAAATCCTTGTCACCCAACATCCGACGTTGGATGACAAATCCTTCCAAACCACAAAGTTTTCGTGATTGAATCACATCAAATCTATAGGGGTATACAATTTCCTCTGTTTTAGCGAGTTTATCTATCCGGAACTCATCTCCGAGTTCTATTCCAACCTTGCTAGCCGCTCCGAGGGATCCTCACCTCCGAGTTCAAGATGTAGTCGTTCGTGGTAACGTCTCCCTCCTCCACCACTTATTCAAAGTTGCTTCTCTTTTCCTCAACAAGCAACCTTATTCCATTTAACGAGGTTGCTGATGAATTCTTTGAGAAATATGCCAAAGAAATCCCCGAGTCACGCAAAACTTCTCCGTGACTCGGATGAAGACGGAAGCTCGTCTTCTCTGTTTCTTGCTAATGAGAACCTTTTTCTCTTAGCACTCAAGCAAAGAGAATCCGAACTCAAAGATTCTCAAGGCTCTTTTTGACATTCTCGAGGGCTATAAAGTAGACCTCATCCCAGCTATCATCGAGCAAATGGCCTCTGTGACGGCTCGGATAAAGAAAACCACCCCCTCTTTCTTTTGGGGCTCTCCTTACCTTCATCTTCAAACAATTCAAAGTCCCGCTCCCTTAGATCCTAACGCGGTATCCGAGGCTCCCATAGTAGTTGGCGGAAAAGAGCTTCTAGGCTTTGCCTCCTCTACCCGGTGGTGCTTCCACCTCGGGTGCTTCTCACGTTCTCTCTTCCGCATTCTCTAACACAATGTTAGAAAAGCTCTCCTCGGTGTCCACTGAGATAAAGGACACTTTCGGTCATTCAAGACTGTCCTTTAGTCTATGACCAATAACCAAAAGACCGCCCAATCTCAAATCCGAGAGTAGCGAGGATGTGTTCCTTGAGATGAAGGCTCGGTTAAGGAGCGAAGGAACCGATCGAGCTCCTCCAAGAAAGGCGCTCCAAAGCGGCTCATGACCCGGTCGGCTCGGACACATCGAAGAGTCCTCGAGCCTCGCCAAATCTCCTTCGGAGAGACGAAGAAGAAGAAAAGGAGGTTGCAGCTAAAGCAGCTCTTTCTAAGGAGAACGAAGAAGGAGAGAAGGAAGAAGATCGAAAGAGGCGTAAGGAGAAAAAAGGAAGAAGCCGAGGGACAAGGTGCTGCCGCCCTCAACCAGAACCGATTAGCTCGGATAGTAATCCGAGTGAGTCGAAGACCTCGCTGACATAGGTCGAGTCAACGATAGTCAAGCTCGAGGAAGCACCACCCTCCATCCAATTCCAAGAGGATGAACCTTTGGATGACCTTGTTCGGGTCGACCACTCGGAGCCGAGCCAATCCCGGAGATACCAGTGCTACCACCACCAAGATCTTCAACATCTTCATGCTCACACCAGCAGCAGCACACTCGCATGTTCATCCGCTTCAACCCGGACAGCTCCTACTCCACCATCTTAATCTTTTTTTCTGTTTTAAGTTTTTTTTTTTTATCCGGACAAACAAATTGTATCTACTTGATACATTCTTCCTCATTTTGTTTTTGCTGAAAGGCAAGGGGAGAATATTTAGAAAATTTGTTGTCTTGTTTAGGGGAGTTTTCTCACCCTTTTTATATATATTTTCTCGTGTTTATGTGAATATGAATGAAGTTTCTAATTTCGTGTTTATTTACTTCTAAGTTAAACTCTTTATGTTTCACTTTCTTAGTGTATCTTGCTCTTATATATCCCCTCATTTATTTATCTATGCTCCGATATAAGCAACATTCTAAATCCGAATCACTTCATTTATTTCTATGCGATATTCTATTCTTAGCTCGATACAATCTAAGTCCGATAGCTCCGATATAATTTAAGTCCGAATCACTTCAATTATCTTTTTGCGATTGTATTCTAAACTCTTATATACTCTCCGAGTAAGATTGAAAAGTTTGGATTGTTTCACTAACAATGTTACTATCCGAGTATGGAATGCCTTTCATCGAAAAGGGGAGATTGAAGACTTAGACTCTGCATTTATATCATTCCGAGTACTATCAAGGAATCGAGTACAAACCTCATCCCTTCTAGGTTTTGATTATAAGTAATTCGAGTGTTATAGAAACTATTATAAGTGTTACGTAAACTATTATGAGTGTTACGTAAACTATTGCATATGTTTTCATTTGATTCCGACTCGACTCAAAAGCATACTCTTGTCCATCAATTCACACCGATGGTTACTGAGCCACTCGGACTTCACTCGGACTTATCGCATATTCAAACAGTCTCACTAACAATTTCAAACTAAGTTCGACTTCATATTCCAAGTTAAAGTGAATTACAATGTTAATTCAACTCTCTAAGTCAAGCATGTTTATTTGAACTGCTTTTGTCTAGATCAAGTACTCATACTCTCATATTCTCTTTATAACTTGATCTTTCCTTGAACCGACTCGGATGGAATTTGAATATAATGAATATTAGACTCGAAAATTCCACTCTTCTAGGACTCGGATAATTATGCACTTAATTATCTTAATTAAATTACTATCTCGTGCCTAATCTTGGACCAAAGTATTTTATACTTTGAGAACCAAACTTTGTTTACTTTTGTAGGTTATCTAAACAAGGTTATCCTATTTTTGAATTACAAAAGTAACCGGCTTCAAGCTGTCAATCACCAGCAGACAAGGCTTTTCTACTTCGAATCGAGCCTAGACACCGTGTCGAGTTGTCCGTTTCCAAAATTGGAAATCTTCAACGCTAAGCTCAACGGTGGTTTCCACCCTACTTCTAAGACACCACCAGACAATTGGGATATCCTAAGGAGTCAAGAGCCATTGCACAACGTTCACATCTCAACGGATCTTTTCGAGTGACTCGGAAGAACGATTACTAACGATCACAAAGGACTTCTAATCGGAACATAGTCACAACAGACTAATCCGCTTGGTCATCTATAAATAAAAGTCACTTCACAAGACTTGAAGATTGCTTGAACACATTGCTGAAATTATATCTCTTTGTATAATACTCATTCAATCTTCCATTTTACGACTCCGAGTCCGTACTTAACACTTTTCCGAGTTGTAAAGTATTATAATTAGTCATAAACTCTTTCTTACTTTCCGAGTAAGGTCCTTTGACTCGAGCTGTAAGGGTTAACTCAGCTCGGTTGTCCTTAGGTGTAAAGGTTACCTCGGTTAGGAGGTACTAGATCGGATAAGGGAACTTCGAGTCTAAGAAAACTCGTTAGAAATTTTTTAAGGGAGCAATTCTGGTTGAGCCAGTCTACTAAATTTTGTGGATTCAAAATAGTGGATTTGACTTGGTGCTTGGATTAGCACTGGCCGTGGTTTTCTGCCCGAGGAGGGTTTCCACGTAATTTTGAGTTCACACTTTTCCGAGTCCAATCTAGACTAACATTATCTTGATTATTCAGTTTAAACTTTAACCCTTCCATTTTGTTAAAATTTCCTCATCATCCTATTCACCCCCTCTAGGGTGACTTAGACTCTCCAGGAGCAAACCTTCATCTTATTTACATTCATCCGAGTTTTGTGCTCCGGTATTTGATAAGCACCTTAGAGCTCGATAGCATCTAAGTTGGAGCTTGATCTCGAGATAAGGAAGAGTGGCTAATGCTCCTCGAGCTTTCTTAGTATTATTATAGGAGGCATTAGTTTAGGTGCACCCAGACACCTAACATGTTATACTCGTTCATTCTCTTTCTCTTTGTCTTTTTTTTCTTCTTTCTTTCTTTATATTTTTCATTTTTTCTCTTTTTAGAGTTGGATATTTAGGGTTTTGTTTTTCTTTTTGCTTGTAGTTATAGATGTTTAGGATTGTGTTTTTTGGGGTGATCATTTTGAGGATAAATTTGGACGTTGTTGAGCCATGATGGCCATGATCACCCACAAGTATATATTCATGTTTTGTTTTTAGTGATTGAGTCTATTTTATTCGTGTGATTGCTCCTTGACTCCCAATGGGGACATTATGAGATCTAGGTGTGGGGAGAAGAAGCCATGCTTCAATATTTTGAAAAAGGAAAAAAAGAAATTTTTTTCAAAATAGCAAAAAGATTTTTGATTTTAAAAATTGTTTTTGGGGAGTTTTGTGGCATTTTGATTAGCTTTGACCCCTTGTTACTTGGCTATTAGTTTATATATACAATGTATATAGACGTTGATCTAAAATGTATCATTCTATGTCTTATTTGAATCTCGAAATTCAATTTTTGAGTTAGTTTGACTTTGGTAGACAAACCTATGAGATTTCAAGCCTTATAGGCTAATTCAACAATTTTAGTCTCATATTTCATTTCATGTGTGACTCTTCCTTAATGCATTTCTTCTAGAACTTGTTCAGTCTCTGTTTGAGACCACATTTGGCATATGTATTATGTAATATGATAGAGGCATTCATTTGTTTTCAAACTACATGAGCAAAAAAGCCACCCTACTCTATTTACCCTTTTGCTAGCCTTTTGAGCTTTAACTTGCTTTTTTGTTGCACCTATTTCCGCTTTACCATTGGCCTAACCACATTTTCCAATCCTATGCCAAGGTTAGGGAGCAACACTTCTTGAGATGGGTAGTTTTGGGTTGTATATAAATGGTGTTTTGTTTGTTTACGTTGTTTAAAAAGAGGGGATTTATATTAATGAAAAGTTAGATGTATCCCCTAGTGGTTGATAAACCTTTTGGAATTGAGTTGTGTTCATGATTCCCATGCCAATAGTATTTTTTCAATAAAAAAATAAAATAAATAAAATAAATAAATAAATGAAAAAAAGAATAAGCGATTGGCATGATGAAAGTTCAAACGTTTTTATGCTCATTCCTTAGGTACTCTTAGGATTTATTTATGGCGAAAGAGGTGTATTGGGAGAAAGATTTTTATTCATATTTTGGAAGTGTTTTTGCTCCTTAGTCATTACGCCTTGGCTATTTAGCTCTACATTTCTCAAATTGATTTCCTTCTTACCCATGAACCTTAGCCCATTACTGACCCTTAAACAGTCCTCTTGATTGCATTTGCATTTTGCCTACATAGTGATGGAGAATTGAGAGCATGACCAAGCCTATGGTAGGGTGCACTATTGAAATGAGTTTTGAGTGAACACTTATTATATTTCTAAATACATAAGTGAGAGTGATCCACTTTACTCTAAAGTGAGATTCTAGTGATCTAACTTGCTCATTATTTACTATTTGGGGTGAAACACTCGGTATGTGGATGTCATCAATGGAGAATCAAGGGTATTGATGTGTTCATTGTCTTTATATGCATGTTAATATCTCGACATACAGTAGTGTTATGGTAGATTAGAATGTTTATAATTCATTCCCACTATGTATATATGTTCTTGAAAATTTTTGAAAATCCAAAAAGATTTTCCATTTTGTTTTAACTCTTTTCTTTTTCTTTTTCAAGATTTTGTGGTTATATCTTCTACAAATCCTCACGAGACCCCACTCGTCCATTTGGGCTGCCAAAGAACTTGCACAACCGTGCGACCTGACCGGAAACTTTCGAAACCTACACAGTACCGTGCGTAACCCGCACGGTATAGGAACCATGGTCGGCGGGGCCCTCCAGACTTCTTCACTTGTGTCGGTATCTTTTTTAAAGATTGATTTTGAAAATAGTTTTAGAAAGTCGACTTTGGAATGTAGGGATGAACCTTTTATAAAGATTTCCGAATTTTATTAAATCTGATTTAAAGCGAATTAAGCAAAGTGTCAATGGTGGTTTTATTAAATATTTTATTTTAGAAATTATTTTAAGAAGACCGGGATAGTATTTCTTAACCAAAAGATAAATAAAATTAGGGTTTTGTTTCAGCTAGTGAGCTCGTAGGGCCGCACCAGTGTGCAAACACCAGCCTCAACCAAAGCCTCACCCACTTGCTGTCCAGCGCCGACCGGAGCCAACGTCGTACGGTTAACGGCGCCGGTCGGTGGCCGTGGTTGAAGTAATTCAGCCTCGGCTTTTGACTCGACCGGAAGATCCAAAATCCCTTCTTTTTTATATCCTATAGTGAGAAAACCCCGAGATGTAATGCAATAGAAATAAAGTAAAAGAAGAGTCGCCATTCAGCTTTTAGAAAAGAAAAACTAACAAAAACAAAATAAAAAAGTTTACTCTTCCAATCTTAGTATGGAAAAACTAAGACTCAAAGAGACTAAAAATGACTCAATCGTTCTTTGAATCGAGAATCGGGAGCATCGGATTCAGGGGCGATGATACTGAAACATCGGGATAAACCCTTCTATTCCGCCCGTCCGAAGACGACCATTACTAGTTTAAGTACTCGATTAAAATAATGTACAAAAGTAAGCAAACAACAACATGCGAAGCGAAATTAAAAGTAACCAAACATAGTAAAAGAAAGTGATAAAGGCAGAAATAAAGAAAGTGGTAAATAAAGAAAAAGCAAAAAGGAAAGAAATGCAAAAATAAAAGAGATTACATTGGTCGGGAGGAATGTAAAAGCGATACATCTCAAAACCACAATACGGAAAGCGATAAAAAGCATAAAATAAACTAAACCATTGCAGATCGAATTTGTGCCCTCGGGTTGTCCCACCTATCGATCTAGATCTTGGATCTGGATCTCTTGATGCAATGGTGGTCAATTGAAGAGGCTTTTTGTGAGTTTTTATGGAGATAGGTAGGCAAATTTGTGATCGATGGAGTTTAGGGATCGGATGTATCAAGTATAATAGAAGTAGAAGGAATAGGTTGAAAAGGGACCAAGAGATCGGAATACGGATAAGAGTATTCAGTAGCTCTTAGGCGAGTTTCAACAGCGTAGTGCTAAGGCGAGGAAGCCATGTGGGAATGAGAGTCAAGGCTCTCTATTTATAGGGAGAGGTTAGGTCAAGGAATGACCTAGGGTTTGCATGCGACTAGTCATCTAAAACAACTGAAAATAAATCGAGCCAATATATCACAAGATTAAACCGAGATAAGAAGAGATAAAACCGGATAGAACCGGGAAGGCGAGCGCGGCCATCAAGGGATGCCTAGGGTTTCGTGCCCTAGCGTGTTTCTAAAGGAGTCTCCGGGGCAAAACGCAGCTTTCCAAAAATGAAAACTTTTACCATTTTTGGTAGGTTCTAATTTTGATGCGGGATGCATGCTCCTAGTCTCGGGTGGACTATCTTGGAGCCAAAACGCATCACTTTGATACTTATGGTCATGAAATGCAGCGTCTAAGATCGTCTTGAGGTCTTCGACTCCTTATCTAATTGGACAAAGTAAAACTCGGTGTTCCGAGCCTAGAATTCCCGGTACATGATACTAGACTCCATTGTCTCTTGAGGCTTGGCGCGGTTTTGGATTGTCCGAAAGAAAAGGGGATTTTTGGATCGATCCAAGGCCAAAGGCTATTTATTTGGTGTTAGGGGTTCTTTGTGGTTTACTTGGTTTCCGTTGCACTAATCAAACACGGTTTAAGATCCAAATCCTAAAACAGGGGGATTTCATCATCGAGCCAACAAATAAAAATCGAAAAAGGACGACACTTTTTAGGTGTCTACACACGGTCGCGCGACTTCTCGCTTCGATTTTTCTCACTTTTTACATGTATAAAAAGACAGCTTTGGCTCTAATTTTGGGGGCTCGATTTTGAGGGATTCTAGGGACCTCTTAGGTTCCTTACTTAGCTAAAATAAAACCCCATTAGGGGAAGATTAGTGTAGAGATTTGTACAAGATTTTGGATTGAAGTCTTTAATTTCAATTCGAGCATAAGTTTTTTCTTTCTCTCGTCTTCTTTACTTCTAGTTTAATACTTTGATTGTTCAATTTAGTTTCAAGATTCAATTTTTATTAGTCTAGATGTTAACTATAGTTAGATTGATTTCTTGTTTTCATGTGTGAGTTTGATTATCCGGTTTATGTTCTTGTTCAAGTCGGTTTGTGTTAGTTTGTTTTTAGTGTAGTTTTTATATTTATTTCATGCTTTTATGTTAATTAGTTGTTAAAGTTGATTGCTTTGGTTGTAGTTAGCCTCCCAATGGCTAATTAATCTCGTTTAGGCCTTAACTCAACTAGTTTATGCTTGTTATTTGGGATTTTTCTCATGCCCATCAAGTGTTCGATGAAATGCCTAAAATGGATTTTCATCTTGATTTTTGGGTGATTGGTCGATCGCTGAAAGGTGGAGCCAATTACTAGCGTGGGTATAGAGGATAGTCGGGATTTTTGGATCAATCCAAGGCAAAAGGCTATTTATTTGGTGCGGGGGCTTTTTGTGGTTTAATGGCTTTTGTTGCACCAATCAAACACGATTTGAGATCCAAATCCTCAAATAGGACTCGAGGATTTCATCATCGGGCCAACAAATAAAAAATAGAGAAAAGGACGACACTTTTTAGGTGTCTACAGTAGTCCCCACTTTGACCGAGTATGATAGACGAATGTCAAAATAGACACTAAAGGGTACTTACCTCGTACCGACGTTGCTTTTGAATCGATGCATTTGAAATTATGTACCTGTTGACTTGAACTTTTAATAGAGTGGCCCTGGACTTGATCGCGAGTCCGAAGTCTAGGTTTTTATTCCTAAACTTGGCTGCTTAGAGACTTGAAGTTCGGATTGATGTGCTCAAACTTGACCATGTGCGTAGTCTAAAGCTTGGTGGGGAGCTTGAACTTGACTCGGGTAGTAAAGTCTAAAAGTCCATTGGGTGCCCGAACTTGATCACTTCTTGAATTTGAAGTTCGACTGGGTGTGCCTCAACTTGATCTTTCTTGGTTTGAAGCTTGGCTGAAATTTTTTGCACTAACAGACTTTGTGAGCTAAAAGTCAAAGATAAATGGTTTCAAGTGTTACATGAAGATAATTTGTAATCGGATCGTGTTTCAAATGTGGTTCCTCGACTTGGCCATGGGGTGGACTTGAACAAGAGCACTCGATCGGTGAGCTATTACGCACTCTTTCAAGGGTGGTCGCTTCAGGCAAACCTCCTGGTCGTCTCTGCACCCCTACCTCCTTTATCACCGAGCGGTCATTTAGGGGCCTTAGGCGGTGATCCGAGTCGTTTCCTCTCGACGATGAAGCTTATCCCCATCGTCTCACCTGGCCGACCTTGACCCTGTTATTTGGAGGTCATATCTAGTATTCGAGTTTGCCTCGATTTGGTACCGCTCTCGCGACCCGCACCGAAACAAGTGCTTTACCCCTAGATGTCCAGTCAACTGCTGCGCCTCAACGCATTTCGGGGAGAACCAGCTAGCTACGGGTTCGAGTGGCATTTCACCCCTATTGCTATGGTGTCCGAACCTTAACCGCTATTGGGCTCGAAGCTCTACTAGAGTGTGTCCGAACGTTGATCACTAATTGACTTGAAGCTTGACTAGGATGTGTCCGAACCTTGACCATTGTTTGGGCTCGAAGCTTGACTAAGTTGTGTATGAACCTTGACCGTTGTTGGGCCTAAAGCTCGACTAAGTTGTGTCTCGAACCTTGACCGTCGCTCGGGCTCGAAGCTCGACTTTTACCCACTTTCGTCGAAATAAGGACGGATGCTTATCTTTATGTAGAAATTCTTGCTTAGACTTGGTCGTTGGATGACCTGAAGACTGCTTGCTTAAAAATATGATGTTCCATGAGGTGATGTGCCTCATTCAAAATTGAGCTTTTAGTTTGTGTGCTAATAGCTCCTTTGTAAAGTAGAGGATTTGTGTCTTCCCCGAGTATTCTTGGAGTTGTTGTGGTTGTATAACCCTTTCAATCTTGAGCCCCAACGTTCTTCCTAGGAGCTTGTGTCTAGCTCTTCTTGAATGTTGGAGTGTTGATGAGCTATGATTAGTTGATTGAAGATCATCTTTGAAGGTGACCGAGCTGGTGACCTCCTTGATGCTCGATCCGATGCTTGATACTCGCTTGATGCTCGATGCTTCTTGATGCTTAATGTTGCTTGATGCTTGATTGAATAATTCATCGTAGGGTGCTTTGTTATTAATTTTTTATTTTTAAGAGTTTGACTCATGCAAAGGTTTAGCCCAAGAGTGTGTGCTACGAGGAAGGAGGTACCGTTTCCTAGGGAAATCAAGCCAAATTGGGCCCCGCTAAAGGAACCAGTGGTCCAAAACAATATTTAAACTAGTTCAAAGGTTGCTAAATGCGAATGCCTAATGCAAACACATCATTAAAACTCACTACTCAAATTTTCAAGTTTCGCCCTCTTAATAAAAAGTTTGTCCCCAGTGGAGTCGCCACTGTAGGAACCATGGCCGCCGTAACCCGCCGAGGTTTCCCACTTGTGTCGGGTCTCTTTTTTAAAGATTGATTTTGAAGTTTGTTTTAGAAAGTTAATTTTGGAATGTGGGGATGAACCTTTTATTAAGATTTCGAATTTTATTAAATCGATTTAAAACGAATTAAGCAAAGTGTGAATAACGATTTTATTAATTATTTTATTTTAGAAATTATTTTAAGAAGTCCTTCGATATTATCTCTTAACCAAAAGATAAATAAAATTAGGGTTTTTATTTCGGCCGTGAGGCTTTAGGGCTAGACCAGTGCGAAAACACCGGTCCGAACCAAAGTCTCACCACTTGTTGTCCGACGCCGACCAGAGCCAACGCCGTACAGGTTTGCGGCGCGGCCGGTGGCCGTGGCTGAAGTAATTTAGCCTAGGCTTCTGGCCCGACTGGAAAATCCATAATCCTTTCTTTTTTTTATCATGCAGTGAGAAAAACCGAGATGCAATGCAATAAAATAATGTAAAAGAGGAGTCACCACTCGGCTTTAGGAAAGAAAAACTAACAAAAACAAAATAAAAAATTTGCTCTTCAAATCTTAGTATGGAAAAACTAAGACCGAAAGAGGCTAAAAATAACTCCATCGGTCTTTGAACCGAGAACGGGAGAATTGGGAGAATTGGATTTGGGGGCGAGTATACGAAACGTAGGGATAAACCCTTCTGTTCCGCCCATCCGAAGACGACCATTACTAGTTCGAGTACCGATTAAAATAATGTACGAAAGCAAGCAAACAACAAAATGCAAAGTGACATCAAAAGCAACCAAACATAGTAAAAGAAAGCCATAAACGCAAAAATAAAGAAAACAATGAATAAAGCAAAAGCAGAAAGGAAAGAAAAGCGAAAATAAAAGAGATTACATCGGTTTTGGGGAAAGTGAAAGTGATACATCTCAAAACCACAATACGGAAAGCGATAAAAGCATAAAATAAAATAAACTGTTGCAGATCGAATTTGTGCCCACAAGTTGTCCCACCTGCTAATCTGGATCTTAGATGTAGATCTCTTAATGCGATGGTGGTGAATTAAAGAGGCTTTTTGTGAGTTTTTGTGGAGATAGGTACGCAAATCTGTGACTCGATGGAGTTTAGGGATCGGATGTATCAAGTATAATGGAAGTATAGAAGGAATAGGCTGAAAAGTGACCAAGAGATCAAAATACGGATGAGAGTATTCAGTAGCTCTTAGGCGAGTTTCAGCAGCGTAGTGTTAAGGCGGAAGCCTTGTTGGAATGAGAGTCAAAGCTCTCTATTTATAGGGAGAGGTTAGGTCAAGGAATAAGCTAGGGTTTTCATGCAGCTAGCCATCTAGAACAATTGAAAATAAATCGGGTCAAGATATCACAAGATTGAACCGAGATAAGAAGAGATAAAATCGGATAGAATCGGGAAGGCAGGCGTCGGCCATCAAGGGATGCCTAAGGTTTCGTGGCCTAGCGTGTTTCCAAAGGAATCTCGGGAGCAAAACGCAGCGTTCCACTTACTATTTTGGGGTGGCGAGCACTGGCCATAGCGACTTTCCAAAAATGGGAACTTTTCATTTTTGGCAAGTTACCATTTTTAGCGAGTTTCAATTTTGATGCGGGATGTGTGCTCCTAGTCTCGGGTGGACCGTCTTGAAATGAAATGAAATGTAGCATCTAACGTCGTCTTGAGGTCTTCAGCTCCTTGTCCGATTGGACAAAGTAAAACTCAGCGTTCGAGTCTAGAATTCCCAAGTACATAGCACCGGACTCCATTGTCTCTGTAGGCTTGGCCCAATTTTGGATCGTCCGAAACAAACTTTGCTATGTTTGCTATGAAGCCTCTACCATCTTTGCTATGTGTCTCTTTAAGAAACTCCAAGCTTATTCGTTCTCTTTTATAAGCTTCCACCTTTAATTACAAATGCTTAGTAGTATGTACATATGAATAGAAAAGAACATGAAATTTCTATATGAAGATAACACGATAAGATTTGAATTAACCCCAAATTAAAAACAAAAATAATTTGTTCGGTCCAAATATTACGTTATTTATACCCTTATTTACTTTATTTTTGGCTTGTCAAATAACATATTTTGAGGACTTTTACTTGGTTTATTTACTTTTTAGGTAATAAGTTAAATTGAGTTAATAGGAAAAAGTTTGAGCCAAAAATAAGCAAAACGAGGACGATGATGGTAAGCATAGCCAACGAGTGCAACTTCTACACAGCTATGCGAAGTCGCACATGTACTAGTGCGGAATTTGCACAGCTGTGCGACGTGACCGGAAACTTTCGAAACTTGCACAGTACCGTGCCGACCTTACACGGCTGTGCAACTTCCTAGTTTCGATTTTGCTCGGTTTTTACCGGATATAAAAAGATAGTTTTGGCTCTAATTTTGGGGGCTCGATTTTGAGGGATTCTAGGGACCTCTTAGGTTCCTTAGCCAAAATAAAACCCCATTAGGGGAAGATTAGTGTAGAGATTTATACAAGATTTTGGATTCAAGCCTTCAATTTCAATTCAAGCGTAAGTTTTCTCTTTCTCTCTTCTTCTTTACTTCTAGTTTAATACTTTGATTGTTCAATTTAATTTCAAGATTCAATTTTTATTAGTCTAGATGTTAACTATAGTTAGATTGATTTCTTGTTTTCATGTGTGAGTTTGATTATCCAGTTTGGCATGAAAATAGCCCGAATCCTAGTTAGCTCCATAGGTTACTACTCTTGTAGTCTAATTCACTACTACAAAACTTTTAAACAGCGACGGAAATTAGCTGACGAAAGCGTTTCGTCGCCATATAGTGATGGAATCAATGACGAAACCGACGAAATTGGTATCCGTGTCGACAACGACGGACTTAGCGACGGAATGTAGTATCCGTCGCTAAATTGGAATTAGCAACGGAATTATCCGTCTCTATTCCGTCGCTAGTTCGTTGCCGATATTTTAGATCAAGGAAAAACAGAAAAGATATTAAATTATATTTTTTTAGTATTCAGCTGACGGAAAAGTCCATCGCTGTTCAGTCGTTGATTAATTTTTGATTTAGCGACGGAATGTTCCGTCGCTAAATCAATATAAATCCCGATCCGGCCTTCGACCAGACGGGATTCACGAAGCGAAAAGTGAGAGAGAAGTCCAAGTGAAGCGCCGAGTGCCCAGCCCCATCGACGTTCGCTCGCCGCCGCTGGTCTCCCGCCGTCGCCGTCTCCGGCCGGCCCTCCTTCCGTCCGCCACCTTTCGTCCGCCACTTGAGGAACCCGAAGCCCAAACAGGAGTGAGTTCTCCTTGGTTGCTCCCGCCGCTGCTGCCGCTCGAAAGACGCCACTATCGCCACCGCCTCCTTGCCGCCGGCTGCCGTCGTGAAGCCGCCACCAGTGCCGCCGCCTAGTGCAAGGTATTGTTTTGTTGATTTTTATTTGATTTAGGGTTTTGAATAATTTATTTCAAATTGATGAATTTATATAATTTATTGCAAATTAATGTTGTTTGTGAATGAATTTGAAAAGAAAAATGTGCAATTTTGTTATTTATGTATAAATGTTGTGTTGTTTAAAGTTTGTGAGGTTATATTCGTTGGAAATTATTGTTAAAAGTGAAGTAAATGTTATTTATGTATAGATGATGTGTTGGTTAAAGTATGTGAGGTTAGATTTGTTGGAAATTAATATTGAAGTTGAAGTAAATGTTATTTATGTATAAAATTTGTGGTGTTTAAAGTATATGGGGTTAGATTTGTTGGAAATTATTGTTGAAGTTGATGTAAATGTTATTTGTGATTTATATATGTGCAATTGTTTGTGGTTTATTTATAAATTTATTTAACATTTGGCAAATTGTTAATAAATAGTGGTTAGTTGTGTGAAATTAGGAATGAAATGTTTGTTGTAAATTTTGAAATAATTGTATACATGTTCTAATTGTGTGTGCGTTATTTTATAGTAATTATGTAGAAATAATGTTATCAATTATATTAGTGTGAGTATATTTATGCTAATTAGGTATGATTAGTTTAATTATGACATAAATACTTACGAGTAAAATATAGAAATTAAAGAATTTTATGTATAAGAAAAGTATATATGGATAATGGTTATATATATTATGTTCATTAAATGTAATCATAACATCTTCATGTATTGATTACTATAACACTAATAATTGAATAAATTGTCAAATGTGAATCAGAATATATATGGACGGACCTACGCATCGTAGATGGATGTATCGTAGGTTATTACCTGGTAGAGTTGGGTATAGACAAGAGTTTTTAGACGGGGTTGAGGAGTTTGATGCACATGCTAGAAGTCAATCAGAATTTGTACATAATCAACAATATAGGTGTCCATGTCGCAAATGCAAAAATCGGAAGTATAAGGATCCCGATGAAGTTAAGTTACACCTTTATCAATATGGTTTTCTTCCAAACTATTGGTATTGGAGTAGTCATGGAGAAATCGATCCTCATTTACATGAGGATGGTGGTATGACTTCTAATATATTCAACGACGAAAGTGGCTCCAATCATATGAACTACGGCGATGTAGCATCAAATATCGACCGTATGCATGACATGGTCACAGATGCCATGATCTCAAATCAAGGCTCTACAAGTGAGCCTCCAAATACCCATGCCCAAACTTTCTTTAATATGGTTGAGGCTGCCCAACGACCTTTGTGGGTAGGAAATGAAACTCACACTGAGTTGTCTCGCCACCGTTAGAATGTTGAGCATCAAGTCCGACTACAACATGCCTCAAAATTGCTTTAATGAAATTGCTCAACTTATGAAGGAGATTTGTCCGCCTGATAACCGAGTTCCTCGTGACATTCACCATGCAAAGAAGGTGATTAAAAATCTTGGGATGGATGTTCAAAAATTGATCTGTTGTCGAAAAGGTTGCATGTTGTTCTACAAAGAGGACATTAATCTTGATTCATGCAAGTTTTGTGGTCATGCGAGATGGAAGCGTCAAAGGGAAAGACAAGGAAAAAGTCAAAGAACTCCGTTTGCAAGGATGCATTACTTGCCATTAATACCAAGACTTCAGCGCTTGTTTGCTTCAAAAACCACAAGCAGAGCACATGAGATGGCATTATGAGAATGTAAGAGAGGATGGTGTTCTATGTCATCCTTTAGATGGTGAAGCATGGAAACATTTTGATAGAGTTCACCCGAATTCGCTACTGAGCCTAGAAATATTAGACTTGGTTTGTGCACGGATGGGTTTAATCCATTCAGCCAACCTTCAAGGTCTTATTCAATCTGGCCGATCGTTGTTACGCCCTATAATCTACCACCAGAGTTATGCATGATGACGCCTTATATGTTCTTGACATGCATCATACCAGGGCCTACAAATCCGAAAAATAAAATTGATGTGTATTTGCAGCCTCTTATTGACGAGTTGAAAACATTATGGGAAGATGGTGTGGAAACATATGATATTTCAAAAAGTGAGAACTTTCTAATGAAGGTTGCATTGATGTGGACCATTAATGATTTCCCGGCCTATGGTATGTTGTCTAGATGGAGTACTCATGGTGCCATGTCATGCCCGGTATGTATGAATAAAAAAAGCATTAAAACTTAGAAATGGGCGAAAATTTTCATGGTTTGATTTCCATCGGCGGTTTTTGCCACGAAGTCACGTGTTCCGAAGGAATAGCACATCATTTATAAAAGGAAAAACCATACATTCGAGTCCTCCTCGTCGATATACGGGGAAGAAATAAAACAATGGGTTGAGAACTTGCCCAAAGTAACGAAGATCAAGAAATTAACATTTCGGGGTTCAAAAAGGATCATAATTGGACAAAATAAAGCATATTTATGTTGAAGTCACGTGTTCGAAGGAATAGAATATTAATGATATCAAGGGAAAAACAGTTGAAGCGTAAGTTCTTAATAGAAGAATATGTATATCTAACGCTTACATGTTTATATGTTTACTAATGTTTCGTTTTGCGTTATATTGAATCACTTTAACCGTTGGATGTTTACTAATAATGTTTTTATGTTGTTTATGTTAGGAAATATGGAGAGAGGTAGAGGCAGGTTGAAAAGATCAGCTACTCGGGGACGGGCTAGAAACGTCATTACCAATGGTGAAGGCAATGATGTAAGCACTTCTACCCCTCTCAAAACCCTCATAACCTTCAATCTCCTATAGGTGGAGCAGTATCTCCACACTCCCCTTACAACCAAACTCCAATGGGTGGGTCATTCATTCCCAACCCTCCTTATTTCTAACATCCAAACATCCCACATATGCAAAACCCATTGGGTGGGTCTTTCATCCCAAACCATCCATACTCTCAACAGACCTCATATGTACTCAAACTCGCCCAATATGTACCCATATAACCAATATGGTACGACCCTTATACCACACTCCACCCTTGGTGCCGAACAAAGGCCAGCCGCAAAGGCCTACAAATGATGGGCCAACTGATGCAGGCAATGAGCATGCTAGTCTTGAATCAAGCAGTGCTACCAGCCGAGAAAAGATTAGAATTGAGCCAAATGGTGAAGGGTAAGTGTGACAATTAGTAATAAAATAAATTAAGCTTTATAGTACTAAGGTGTATAACTAACTGTTTTATATGTTTCTTGATTAGGTTCTACCCCATTGACAAAGTTGTAGGCACGATTTCCCACATCTTCCAAAGCAAATATGACGGATCATGACCTACATGGGGTAAAGTCCCTCGATCACAACGTGATCTCGTGGTTTTCCGAGTTTAAGGTAATGACAAATCTTTAGTTTTCTGAAATTGAGATAACATAATGACTTATTCTGCATGTTGAGCATTATATTATAATTTCATAACTTACAAACTACTTTTTCATTTATGTAGAAAGTTTTCACTTGGTCTCCAACCTATGAAGTCCAAATCGAAGAAATTTTGAGAAGAAAGGAAGTGATCGATTAAAGGACTTCATGCTCGAAGGCAAGAAAAATAAGAAGAAGCCAAAATGGTTGGGTGACAACCATCGGCGAGAGTTGTTGGAATATTGGGAAAATGTCGACTACAAGAAATTCTCGTGAGCAAGCTCGTAAAAACCGCCATGTCGATCAAGGTGGACTTGGTTCATCGCTCCATACTTGTGGCTCAATCCCTATGACAGAGCATAAGCGGCGCTTGGAACATACCCCTTTATTAGTATTTACGCATGCAACTATTAACATGTTCATATTAGTAAATTGATTATGTACTAACTTTTTTGTATTTAGATGAAGGAGCTTAAAGGAGTTCAGCCTCTACCGATCCAACTATTTTCACGAACCCACAAAACAAAAAAGGACGAATGGGTCGACCAAAAATCCAAGGCCATTTATGTGAGTAACCTTATATATGCAATTTTCATATTTTTCAATATATGATTTTCTTTGATAACCTCGTGATAGTTACATGCCTCAAATATTTATATATTATTCAGGACAAGTTTCAAAAAAGTGGGAAGAGTTGCAAAACACTCAACCCACTCAACCTTCTAGTGATGACCCCAACTCTTCCGAGGATAATGTCTCTACCCCTTCACAACATGACTTGTAGGTCAAAGCCAATGCGAACAAGAAAGGTCGCATTAATGGACTTGGATCCGAGGCTAAAAACTTAAAACAAACCATGTCCTTCAAGTCACCTAAAGCTTCTACTCCGGATGACTCGGATTTGAGAGCAACAAGTGCATAATTTAACTTCCGAGTTACATCAATGGATTGAGCATGCTCGTGTGCTTGGGTTGGAAAATCGGCAGCTTAAAGAAAAGGTGGACAGGTTCACTGAGCCAATAGCATTGTTCAATAAATTTTTGAAATTTCAGCAAGCATCCTGGATCTCACCGTCGACCAAGTACAACCACAAGAGGAAGAAGAAGAGGAAGAGGAAGAGGAAGAGGAAGATGATGAGGAAGAGTGAGGACCTTGGATCGATTCATTGTGAGCTTTTGTGGATTTGTGAACATTTTGCAAACTTTTAACATGCATGTGTTTATGGTTTCTTCGAACGTTTGTATGATTGTTTTTGTGAACTTGTGAATTGGTTATAAATATGTTTGGATTATGTATGTTGGATTTGTATATCCAACTTGGATGAGTACTTTGTGGCCGGCATATGTAAATGCCAAATGTAAATGTCACATATGTGAATGTTGGATTTGTATATCCATTCATAATTTTTGTATTAGGGTAACGAATTATTAGAAAAATGTATTTTGGAATTCTGCCTAGATAGCGACGAGAATAGCGACAGATCCCCTCGATCATTGATGGAATTCAAGCAACGAAAGTCACCATTTTCCGTCGCTAAATCGGCGACGGAAAAAGAAGTCCGTCGCTGATTCACCTCAGCTACTGAAGCAATTTCCGTCGCCCGTCCGTCGCTAATTAACGAGGATTGCGTGAATTCCGTCGCTAAAAATTAGCGACTCGGATTTCAGCGAGAGAATATTTTCGTCGCTATTTTACAATTTTCCGTCGCTATTTCCGTCGCTAATTATCTGTTTTGTAGTAGTTATTGGGGTAACCCTACGAAAGTAGGTGGTTAGAAAAATTAGATTAGCTCATGACCCTCGAAATTGTGGTTTGAGTGGCCTTTGATGATGCAACCGACTATTCCTAAATGCTTGCATAGACTTGGTTAGGTTTAGACTTGTCTTGATTACTTAGCTTATTAAGTGGTAAAATCACAATCCTAACATAATTTTAATTGCTTTCTAGGATTATATTAGTCATCATATCTCTTATCTATATTGATTCCCCTAGACAGAAAGTTTAAGATATCTTTAATATTTGAAACACAACTCCCTTTTTACACGACCCGTGCTTGTCGGTTAGCTACAACTATATCGTGCACTTGTGGTTATAAATTCTAAGACTTTAATTCTTGCTAACATAATTCACCCCAAATTAAAAAACAAAAAACATACAAAGTCGGATCATTTATCTACATGATCTGGTTGAACCAAGTAGTATAACAATGACTTGGTGAAGCTTGTGCATCTTTACGTATTTGAGCTAAAGTCCGCACATTAAAAATTTAGCCATTTGCTCAAAAGAATTCTAAGAGATGAATAGAAGTACTCATTTTTTTGGGGGGAGGGGTGTGGTTTTCCAGAGAGGTCATAGAGAGTACGGAAAAAGCCATTTGCTCAAAATATGTTAGGAGAACTACCAATATCAACTTTTGACAAAGCTTAATAACCGACATATCTTATTCGCTTCTAAGTATATACTTGGGATTCAAATAATGATATAGTATAACTAAACCTATCAATTCGGGCGGGCGGTTAACATACGGGGTCGAGCATATTCGATTTCGGGTAAAATACATGTCTAGTGTATTTCAAGTTGTGGTAATATGAACGGTCGTATATTAGGTCATACGGGTTTTGGGTCGATCCAATGGGTTAAAAGAGCCTTTTTTATTAGTTATTTTTCTTTTGTTAATTATAAAACTTTAACATATTGTTTTACTTCAAATTGCCCACAAAACTAAGAAAAAGTATAGTATTTGTATTTTCTAAAAATATTATTAAAAAATATTGAAAACTTTCATTATATTTGCATGAAAACCCCATTGAGTCGAGCAACTTGACCGCCTTACCCGTCTAAATTATGCAAATGAAAGGTCAGGTCAATAATTGGCTAAACAATAATAAGTTGTTTTATTAATAACTCACTTAAGGTGTCAATTTTTATTTCACCTCTTCTATTATACTAAGGTGGTTTTTATGAATATTTACTCCATTTTAAAATAGATCGAGAAAGGGTTGACTCGGGTAGGATCAACTGACTTATTTTTATTCATTAGGAAAAAATGGACTCAATTTTAACTCGACCCATTACCCATCCTAGGCTCTACGCTTTAAGTAAAACTATAACAATTTCAAATAAATAAAAATTAAATATTTGCAATAAGCTAAAATTATTATTTTTAATTATAAAATCAAACTTTTATATAATTATAGTAATATTATTTTTATATAACAAAAGTATATTATTAATATCTTCCTAGGTATATTCACTTTACTAAAAATACAACAAGTATAAGTTATGCACTTTTAATATTATTTATTATAGACACCTAAAAAGTATCGTTCATTTTCTATTTATTTATTTTATTTGTTGTTGTTGGCACAGTGATTAAAACCCAATCTCGTTTGCATGTTCGGATCAAGATCGGATCGAAGTAGAGTGGTGAAAGCCGAGTAGCCCACAAAAGCCAACCAGCACCAAAATAGAAACTTTCCAACAATGAAGAATTTTCAAAAATAAAAACTTCCCAAAATGGAAAGTTTCAAAAATGGAATGTTTCTCGGAATCGGTGTCGGTCTTTGACCCCCTCTTGAATGACGTCGTTTGGTGAGTTCAGCTCCTCGGATCTCTTCTATCCATTCCCGGGATTTTTATTATCCTTATCTCTTTGGCCAAAGGCTTTTGAAGCTAGGTTTAGGGTTCCCTAAACCCTAAATTTTCCTTTAAATAGGAGGCTTCTCTCCCTCATTTCTTACACCAATTCAGCAGGAAAACCCCTAATTGTTGAATTCTCTCACTCTTTCTTCTCTCCATTATACTCTCTCCACAAACACTCCAAAACATCTCTAAACCAGTCACAAAAAGACCTTCTTTTCCTCTTTCGCTTGTCGTTGCCCTACCTTCATTTTGCAAAAATAAGATCGAGATTCAAGCAAGTAGGTAGGCCTACCCGAGGGTATCATTCCACCATCCCGGAGTTTGTTTATTTAATTTTAGTTATTTATTATTTTCCATGTTGTGGATTCAAGATGTAATCGCTTGACTTTCCTCCCCACCCGCTGTAATCTTTTGTTTCTCACTTTGCTTCTCGCTTTTCTTTATTTTATGGCTTCCTTTATTGCTTACATTTAATTGCTTTATTTATCTCTTTTAAGAATGTTTTGTTTGCCATTAAATTCTTCCTATTGGATGTTTGCTTGATTTTTTAACGCGATTTAAACTCACCTTTTCAATTAATCGAGGTCGTCTTTTGACGGGCGGAATGAAGAATGTCCCTCTTTGTTTTGTACCTTCATTCCTGAACACCATATTCTTGGTTTAAGACCAATGGAGTCTCTTTTAAAACCTTTTCTAAATTTAGTTTTTCTTTTACTAAATTTAGAAGAGTAATTTTTGTATTTTTGTTAGTTTTTATTTCCTAAAACCGACTGGTGACTCCCTTTCTTTTAGCTTTTATTCTCCAAATTATTTCTCGGCATTTCTAAAAGGATAGAAAATTTTGGGTCATTTTGATAGCTAAAGTTATATGATCGAGACCGACTTCTCAATCTCGGCCATATAGCCGGCGCCGGTTTCGAGTCGGTGCTCACGAATGCCGACTAGAAACCGGGCTCAACTCTTGGCCCAAACATATTTTTCTGTTTGGTCCGAAGCTTTACTGTAAGATGTACTCTTTATTTTTCTAATTCTTTACCAATAAAAATAACATCCCGAGACTTGCAAAACTCTTTCGAAAATAAAATGATTTCCTAAAAATCGTCAATTAATCCCTTTCTAAAAATCTCTCTTTCAAAAGCCTTATCATTCGCTTGATAAGCACACTTCATGTGAAGTCGATATTCGTGGGGAAACTCGGTCCCGCAGTCCCCTACGAGGACGGGCCGTGGCTTCTACACCGGCGACTTCACTGGGTAAACTTATTAAGAGGGTGAGATTCTAAAGTTGAATTTGTGTGTCTTTATTGCGTTTGCATTAAGCATTTTCGCATTTAGGTGATCTTGGACATACTTGTTCTTTTTGGACCTTTAGGCTTTCACCCTTAAGAATATTTTTCGGAAAGGTCGAATCATTATCTTGGTGGGTGTTGAGTTTAAAAAGATGATATTTTTAATACCTTTTTACACCTTATTTTTGTTTGTAATAATTATTAAATTAAGAATTTTAATTTAAATTATTTTATTTTTACAGAAAATGCGAAAAAATTTGAAAAATAATAGAAGAATTGAAAATTGCAGGACGAGATCGTCCACTTGAAGTTGGGTCAAATTGAGCCCAAAAACTGTGTTGTCATAGGGCCCTCTCTCCCAGCAGCCTCACGCGAGCCCCCACACCTCCAGCGACCCACTTTCCACTTCCCTCACTTAAAGGCTTCCTTCACCCGAAACCCTAAAATCCCGTATCCCTCTTTTTCCTCTCCCTCTTCAGCAAGGCACCGAAACCCTAAGCTCCCTCTCTCTCCTCTCGTTCATTGCTGCCAGAAAACCTCACCCAAGACCTCATGTTCTTCCTCTCTACCCCCGAATCACCAGCTGAACCCCAACCCCTCTTCCGTTCACTTCTACTCGCCAGAAATCCCAACCACGCACGTCTCTCTCTGTCATCTCTTCGGTTCAGCGTCTGCCAAGACTCTATCGCTCTCTCTAATTCTCTTTTTCATCTTCACACTGCTCCCTTCCTCCAGAAGAGACCCAAACCCACTTGATTCTTCTTCGATCTCCTTCACCTTAAGGGAACCGCAGCCCTCATAACTCCATCTCCATCTGGACTCTATCCACAACTGAGAGCGAGCACCAGTCTCAAGGGAGAGACACGAGCTTAGGTTTCCACTTTCTTTTCAATTTCAGTTTCAGATCTTAATTAGGTTTAGTTTTTAGTTCTCAAATTTTTTGTTTTAGTTTCATAGATTTTGTAATTTGGTTTCGTATCAAGTTAAATTCGAGTGATAAGTTAGTTGTTTCTGGAGTATTAAATTTGTTGGGTTGTTGTAAATATGGGTTTATGATTTTTCCAAGGCTGTATCCATTGAATTCGAACTACTGCTCCTATTAAGTTTTCCCCTGTTCGTATCTGGTGGTGTGCGCAAAGTAGGGAGCTTGTTTGTTGGTTCATTGGTTGGGTATAGTTTCTTCAATTTTGTCACAATTTTAATCCTGATTGATTCCATTTTTTTGCATCCCCGATTGATATTCTATTGGTAGGATTGATGGTATTTTGTTGCATGCCGTTGACAATTTTAATTCACAGTTTTAGAAATTTCGGTATTTTGAGTAAATTTGAGTTGATAAATTTGAGTTGATAATATAGGCTCTTGCGGCTTATTCAATTTCTAATTAATATTAGTTTAGGTTAGTTTATCGTGTTCAATTCGCATTAGCAATTTGTTAGTCATTCATTTGGTTTAGTTGAGGATAGTTTCAAGATTTAAGCCTCTAAATCGCATTTGCAATCTAATTTTAATTTATCCTATCTTTGTAGTTCAATTCCTTGCAGCCTACGTCCAAAAAAATAAAATAAAATAATCCAAAACTGGCCATAGCCACTGGATGTAGTCGACGTCGGTGACTCGTCTGTTCCTCAAGTCGGGTCTTTTCGTTGACCTATTATGTGCCCTAGTAAGTTGTAGTTTCTAGTCTTTTTCTCTTTTTTGTATCTCCTCGGCATAATTACATCTTTTTATTTCGTTGCACTAGTCAAAACTAAATTTATTTCAATTAGTGAGTCCATTTTACATTTAGCTAAATTAAAATCATCTTAATTAAAGCGAGTTCATTTTTACATTAGCCAAATAAAATTCATCTCATTTAGGTGAGTTTTTTTTCATTTTTACATTAGCCAAAATAAAAATCACCTCAATTAAGTTAAGTATATTTTTGCATTAACCAAAAATAATTTATCTTATTTTAGATGAGTCCTTTTTCACTTTTGTATTAGCTAAATTAAATTCATCTCAAATTAAATGAGTTCATTTTTTACATTTAACCAATTTAATATCATTTCAATTAAGGTAAGTCTAATTTTGCATTAGCCAAAATAGAAGCTAAGATTAAGGCCTACGACAAAATGATTGAGTCAATATCCGAAACCCTTGATCTTATACTCCAAACCCTCAATAATAATGCTAACAAAGCAAGAAAAGATGAAGATGAAGCCTACCCCGAACCTCAACCTCATTCCAAGCCTCGGTTTAATCCACGAATAGATTGAATAGAGAAGTTGTTGTGTGAGTCTTTAATGTTCAATGACACTACTACTTGGCCCAAGGATTCACTTCAATCTCTAAAGGCAAGTTACCCTTGAAATTCATCATGCCCGACATTAAATTCCATGGGATCGAAAATCCTCACCAACGACGCGAGGAATTTTGTATGAGCAATAACTTTAAAGAATGTACTAGAGGACACCTACCTTGTCATCTTCCTATGGACGTTTGATAGAGACGTCATGAAGTGGTACAATACTTGTTGACCCACGTAAGGTCACAAACTAGCGAGGATCTTTGTAGAGAGTTCTTACATCAATACTCCTACAACACCGATCTACCAGTCACTCTTCGAGACTTAGAGTCGATCAAGCAAAGAGCTAAGGAAAGTTTCACCGATTTCCTTACTTCTTTGGAGGGTAAAGGCCGTCCACATGGCGATTGACCTTCCGAAAGGGATCGGGTTAGACTTATCATCGAAAATCCGAAACCCGCATACAATTAGCACTTGAAGTTCTTGCCTTTCATTTACTTCAAAACACTCGAGATGCTAGCATGCTTATGGGAGATGAGCAAACATTGAGAAAAGCCACAACTATCTAGAATGTCATCTAATGAGCCCATCGGCGATTAAGGTTGCAAATAAAATGTGCATTTCCCTATATGTCCTTGGTCTATTTTCTTTTCCTCAAAAAGCCCAAATCGGTACCTTTTTTTTAACTACGAAGGCTCGATTCCCGCTATAGCGGATGCGTAGGAAGCCTAAGAGGTTCGACACCAAACCTAATCTTGTTGCCAATTCCAATTTCCAATTTTCAAATTCAAAGCCACTTTGCCATACCCAAATGTGTAGAAATTAATCGAGAAACATACCATTTTGATTTGGCACCGAATCGTCAGCAATAATGCATTGCAGTTCAAGAGGCCCATCTTTCATTATGCTCTACTTTGGGGAGTGGGGCCTAAAGTGCAACTTTGTCTTTCTCTTTTGAAGTTTTCGCATCATATTAATAAAAGAATGCATTTGTTCTTGGAATAGAGTCTCACATTCATTTCTTTTGCTTGAGTCAAAATTCTAAAAATACTAAAATTAATAACAAAGCACCCCATAAAATTTTATTCAATCATTATCATCCATCAAGTCGGCATTAAGAAGGTCACCGACATCGTCACCTTCAAATAAATTCAACCAAGAATGTCAAAGCATACCGACTCTATGTCATGTGAGAAGCTAGACCTAAGCACCCAAGAAGAACATGGGGGCTCATGATCGAAGAGATCATACAACCACAACAGACACCAAAAATACCAAAGAGAAGGTCACCAATCGTCTACCTTATAAACAAAAGAGGTATATGCGCAAAAACTAGAAGTTTAAAAATAGAATGGGGTACAAAACCTTATTGAACTTCGGACCTTCAAGTAAGAAAAATATCCGTCCCTATTTTGACAAAAGTTGATAGATGTCGAGTTTCAAGCCTCAAAACGGTCAAGGTTCAAACACCACGATCGAGTATGAGACCTAGGAGCGATCAAGGTTTAGACATCCTCGTTAAGATTCAGCCCCAAGAGCTATAAAGGTTCAAACAACCCCGTCGAGCTCCGGACCCAACAACAGATCAAGGTTTAGATAACCTCATTGAGGTTTAGGCCCAACAACGGTCAATGTTCAAAAACCCGCATCGAGCTTTAGACCGACAGCGATCAAGGTTTAGACATCCCCATCGAGCTTCGGACCTAATAGCGGTCAAGGTTCGGACATCCCCGTCGAGCTTTAGGCCCAACTGCTGTCAAGGTTCGGACAACCCCGTTGAGCTTCAAACCTAACATCGGTCAAGGTTCGGACATCCCTGGCAAGCTTCACGCCCAACAACGGTTAAGGTTCACACACCCTCGTCGAGCTTCGGACCCAACAACAGTAAAGGTTTAGACATCCCCATCGAGCTTCGGGCACAACAATGGTCAAAGTTCGGACACACCCATCGAGCTTCGGGCCTAACAATAGTCAAGGTTCGAAATCCCGGTCGTGCTTCGGACCCATCAATGGTTAATGTTCATACCACGCCAAGAATTCAGGAGCTCCCCATGGCTAAGTCAAGGCAACACATTTGAAACATGATCCGGTTACAAATCATTTTTAGGTAACATTTGAATCTATTTACATTCGATTATCGGCTAACAAACCTATTAATGCAAAAACTTTAGCCAAGCTTTGGACCAAGAATGGTCAAGTTTAGGCCCCTTAGCCGAGTTTTAGAATAATAACAAGCCAAGCTTAGGATACTCGACCAAACTTCGGATCCAAGATTGGTCAAGTTCGAGCACCCTACTAGACTTTAGACTTTACTACCTTTGAGTCAAATTCAAGCCGATCGGACTTCAAAATCCATTAACTAATTCTAGAAGCATCAATTTCACAAACACAAGTGCCATCCCAAGCAACGGTGACTAAACAGGTAAGTACCCTTTAATTTTTACTTTGACCTTCGTCTTTCGATTTGATCAAAATGGGGGCCAACTGTAGACATCTAAAAAGTGTCATCCTTTTTCTATTTATTTATTTTTATTAGCTCGATGATTAAAACCTAGTCTCATTTGCATGCTTGGGGTCAATATCGATTAAAGCGAGTGACGAAGCTGGTAGTCCACAAAAGCCTACCAAGCACCACAAATAAAAACTTTCCAAAAACAAAAAAATTCTAAAAATAGAAAGTTTTCAAAAATGGAAAGTTTCCTGAAACCAATGTCAATCTTTGAACCCCTCTTGAATGACATCGTTTGGTCGGTTCAGCTTCACGGGATCTCGTCTATATATTCCTGGGATTTTCATTATTCTTATCTTTTCGACCGACGACTTTTGAAGGTAGGTTTAGGGATTTCCTAAACCCTAAATTTTCCTATAAATAGGAGGTCTCTTCCCCTTATTTCCTATACTTGAAGATTCAAGCATAACTCTCTATGTCTCTATGATTTTAAATTCAAGACTCTCACATTCTAAGAAGCTCATCTTCAAGTTTTTATTACTATACTCGAAAGTATCTCATGATTAAAATGTTTATCTCTCGGTTTCGACCCACTTAGATGCAGCTCGAGACAGTTGTCGTGATTAAATAATTTTTACATGCATAACTTATTCGAGTTCTAACTTATTGTAATCAATGGAGAAGAATTACTTGCGATAATTCATCTTCTAAGTCGGACTTATCAATTGAAATTATTTATCCGACAAACTTGATGCAATGTGTCTATATAATTTTAATCTCTCATTCATGTAAAAGATAGATACAAAATGGAATTAGAACCTATTGAGTATTAGACTCGTAAAATTCCATTTATTCGAGTTAAGGATAATTAAGTGCTTAATTATTTGAAATAATTTCTATCCTTGCCTAATCTTGGACCAAAGTATTTTTATACTTTGAGTACCATTTTGATTTGCTTTTACGAGGTTGATTAAAGTATTTTAATATGATTTTGAAAAGAAAAGGCAACCAGTTTCTAACCGTTAAACACCAACGAGACAGAAAAGTCGGTGTCTCTACACGAGCTCGGACACCGTGTCAAGGTTGTTTGTTTCCAAATCCAGTAAACTTTAACTTTATGTCTAACGGATGTTTCCACCTCGGATTTCAGTCACAACTAGTGGGTTGGACCATCTTCCGAGCAAAGGACCAAAGCACAATGTTCATATATATGTACAACTCCTTTTCTAAGGGACTCAAACTATCTCGTTACAATGGCTAGTGAAGCTTCCTAGTTCAGAATCAATCACAACGGCTAATCGACTTGCTGAGCATAAACGAAGCCATCCTACAAGACTTGAAGATTGACGAACTGCTGAATATTATTCATATCTTAATCTCTTAATATTTTGTAGCTTTTAACTCTGTACTTCAATTTTCTCAACTTCGAGTTGAAAGCGAAGTCTTGTAATCACTCTTAGTTACTTCAATTCTTTGTAACATCCTTGACTAAGTTGTAAAGGTTAGCTCAGCTTAGGTGTCCCTAACTATAAAGGGTATCTCGGTTAGGGAGTAATAGGACGAGATAAGGGAACTTCGTGCCTAGGAAAATCAGTATTGAATTGTTTAAGGGAGTAATTTTGTAAGATTTAGTCCTTGTATTTTGTGGACTCAAAATAGTGGATTTGACTTGGTGTCCGGATTGACATTGACCATGGTTTTCTGCCCCATGAGGGTTTTCACGTATTTTCCCGTGTTCTGTTTTTTGAGTTCATTTTAGACTCGTAAGCTGTCTTTTTGAGATCATACTTTGCAAAAAATTTCTTATTTCATAAATTTCTTTCTCACCCTATTCACCACCCATCTATGGTGATTCGGATTCTGAAGAGCAAACCTTCACTTGGTATTAGAGCCTAACCTTCTCAAAGAATCTAACAATCCAAGGTTTAAAGATAAGATGGCTCTTAACTATGGAGAGTTCAATGAAGGAAGATCTTTCATCGGACCACGCAAGTTCAAGGGATCAAACTTCGCTCACTCTGGAAAAAGACCATTGAATGATTCATCCAGGATTATGATGAAGATGTCCGGAACATCATCTGCAATGGTGACTACATTCTTACTAAGATAGAAGGCAGTCATACAATAGCCACGATGAAGTCCGAGTTCACTGCTGAAGAGAACGAGAAATACAGAAAGAACTTCAAGGCAATGAACACACTAATATGTGCTATTGACTTAGCAGAATACAACGAGTATCCGCTATGATACTACCAAAGAAGTGGGACATGCTTGGTTACTACACACAAAGGTACCAGTCAAGTGAAGTAAGCTAAGATAAGTTAGTATCTCCATAAGTATGAGATGTTGACGATGGAGGCTGATGGGAGCATAACTCGGATGTACATTCGCTTCACTGAGATTGTCAACAATCTTAAGTCCTTTGGAAGAAAGATGTCTTATGAAGAAATTGTCAGAAAGATTCCGAGGAGTCTACCAAAGAGAAGATAAGGTTCCAAGGTGACAATTGTTGAGGAAGCTCGGGGATCTCTTCCAACCGAGGCCATGAGCTCATTAGAAATTACTCACCCATGAGTTATATCTAGAGGAAGAAGAATTTGAGGTTGGAACCAAAAGAAATATAGCTCTCAAAGCCTCGGATGAACCAGTCCAAGTCTAAGCTCCTCGGATTCTGAAGAAGACCCTATGACACTTCTAGCCCAAGGATTCAAGAAAATGATGAAATACAAAAAGTGGCAAAAGAAGCCTAAGCAAGAGTTCTACAAGAAGGACAGAAAAGGTAAAATCTCATCCTCTTCAATTTTGTCTTTAATTAAGAACTTTGGTTGTTTTAATTGCGGTAGCAAAGAGCACATAGTCAAAGATTGTTCAAAGAGAAAGAAGGACAAAATGAGGAAAAAGGCTACGGTTTGCCAGCTAGAGTCATGATGAATCGGAAGAAGATGATGACACCGATGATGAATCGAAGTGTCTCATGGGTATGTCGGACTAAGCTAGATCTAAGTAAGAAAGTGAAGCATCAAATACTGAGGAAACAAATATTTTCTAAAATTTTCCAAGCATGATCTTACTAGATATATTTTTACTTTAGAGGAGAAGTCCAATTTTGAATGTAAAGAGAAATTAAAGTCTCTCAATACTGGGAACAATTCTTTGAAAAATGATTTAGAAAAACCGAGACAGAACTCGAAGGTGCTTGAGACTAGTACTCAAGATAATAAGACTGAGTTTAAGTGCCTCGGAATAGAGAATGAGCAATTGAAACAAAAGCTCACTGAGTCTCGGGGTTCATTTTAAAGCTTACTCAAGGTTAGAAAAACCTTGATTTATTACTTGGTTCTCGGTGTGTCTCTTTTCGAAAAGAAGGACTTGGTTACAATGTCTGAAGAGGAATACAATTCCTACAAAAGTCTTTTCAAAACTGATTCCGGAACAATTAAGTTCAGAAAGGTTAAGCATGATCCCATTCATTAAAAACGGAATAGGATTGAGCCCGGACCAACTTTTATGAAAAAGCCTTCTCAACCTATTTATAAAAAGAAAGGATTTCAAAAGAAATAGACACACAGATCAATTCTCAAGAAAGAAGACTTAGAATCAAACAAAACCCAAAACTATTCAAATCCGGGTTCCCAAAAGTGCTCTTCTTTAGAAAAGGACCACAAGTAAAGACAATTCATCGGGTTTGTAAGAGGAAGTGAGAAAGGTTTGTTTGTTTCTATTTTGCAGGTGACTCGAAACAAAAAAGGTTAATGGTATTTAGGCAGTGGATGTTCACGCCACATGTTTGGATATTCAAGACTCTTCTCAGTACTTAAGAATATAAAAGGAGGAGAATTTACATTTGCGAGATAACAACAAAGGCAAGATAGTTGGCATTGGCGGAATTGGTCAAGGAAACAATTCATTTAATCCAGTGTATCTTATCAAAGGGCTCAAATACAATCTTCTAAGTATCTCTCAATTAGGCAACAAAGGTCAAGAGGTAAGATTTACTCATACCAACCGCTTCAATTCTGATGCAGCTATCAAAGAGACAAAGCTCTCAGTGTCCGAGGTCGGATAAAACCTATACTATTCCTCTTTCTAATTCTAATCAAGATTTATCATGTTTAAAAGCTTCATTGAATGATGATTCATGGACATGGTATTATAGATTAGGTCACATTAGTGTGCATACAATCAAGAAACTTGTATCTCGGGGATTAGTCGGAGGGCTACCTAATTGTTCATTTAAAAGATAAAATTTGTGATGCATGCACAAAAGGAAAACAAATCAGATCATCTTTTGAGTCACTCAAGACAATATCTACATCCAAAGTGCTTGAATTGATACATATGGATTTGTGTGGTGAAATTCATATTAAAAGCTTAGGAAGTAAATCATATGTGCTAGTTATTGTTGATGATTACTCATGATTTACCTGGGTTTGTTTTTTAAAGAACAAAAATGAAGCCTTCAAAGAGTTTCACTTAGATCTGCAGGAAAATACAAGTGGAGTCTACAACTTAGATCAGGAGAATTCGAACCGACCATGGAAGGGAGTACGATTACTCGGAATTTGCGGACTTCGTGACAAGAATGACATGTCCCATAACTTCTCAGCACCCAACACTCCTCAACAAAAGGCAGTAGTAGAGAGAAAAAAAAAACAGAACTCTTGAAGAAATAGGAAGGACAATGATGATTGAAAATGATCTACCTTACTATTTACGGGCTTAGGTAGTAAATACAACAAACTACACTTTCAATAGAGTCCTGATTCGACCCATTCTGAAAACAAGACCCTATGAGCTATACAATGGGAAGAAGCCTAACATTTCATACTTCAAACCATTTAGATGTAAATTCTTTGTGCATAACAATGGTAAGGAACATCTGACCAAATTTGATGCTAGGTCGGATGAAGGTATTTTTCTTGGTTATCCTTCTTATAGCAAGGCTTATCGAATTTTTAATAAGAGAACTAACAAAGTGGAAAAAGCATCCATGTTATCTTTGATGAGGTTGATAATGGCAAGATAAATGAATCCACTTTCTTAGACCTCAAGCTCAATCGACATGAAGATGACTTAGTGGAGGTTGAGCTCGGAATGAACTATAACAAGAGAACTGAGCCAACTCGGAATAAGCTAGTTCAAGAACAAGCTCGGACCACTCGAAGCACATGTTGAAGAAAGGAATCAACAAGCTAAACTAATCGAAGAACAAAATATTCAACCATCAAATCGGTAAACCGAGAGGACAGGTAAAGCTTTTAAATATTCATCTAGTCACCCACCTGAGAACATCATATAAGACATCAATATTGGGGTAAGAACTCGTTCTTCATTGCAAAATTTATGTGCGTTTTCTACATTTATTTCATTAATTGAGCCTAAAAATGTACTAGAAGCCCTACTTGAAACCGAACGAGTAGAGGCCATGCAAGAAGAACTATTATAATTTGAAAGAAACCAAGTCCGGACTCGACCAAACGACCTTGTGACCACCTAGTTATAGGAACCAAATGGGTATTAAAAAACAAACTAGATGACGGAGGCTTAGTAAACGTAAATAAAGCTAGACTAGTTACTTAGGGATATAATCAAGAAAAAGGAATTGATTGTGGGGAAACCTTTGCACCAATTGCTAGGATTGAGGCAATTAGAATTCTCTTAGCTTTTGCATCCAACATGAACATCAAATTATATCAAATGGATGTTAAGTGTGCATTTCTTAATGGTTATATTCAAGAAGAAGTTTATCGTTGAACAACCCCTGGATTTGAAAACTCTCAATTTCCTAATCATGTTTTAAAATTGCAAAAAACTTTGTATGGTTTAAAACAAGCTCCAAGAGCTTGATATCAAAGATTAAGTAGCTTCTTGGTTGAAGATGATTTTGAAAGAGGTCTTATTAACAAAACTCTTTTAACAAAAACCAAGAGGAATCATTTTCTCATTATTCGATTTCGTTGATGATATTATATTTGGAGCTACTAATGAAACTCTATGTCAAGAGTTTTCCGAGTTGATGAGACAGGGGTTTCAAATGAGTATGATGGGAGAACTCAATTTCTTTCTTGGACTGCAAATCAAACAAGAGAAAAATGGCATCTATGTTCATCGATCCAAATACATTAAGGTGTTACTCAAGAAGTACGAGCTACAAGATGTCAAACATGCGAGTAACGCCAACGAGAAGCGATGATAAACTGGACTCGGATGAGAAAAGCAAAGTTGTATATTCTATAGAGGTATGATTTGATCTCTACTTTATCTCACATCTAGTATAGCGAGATATTATGTTTAGTGTCTATTTATGTACAAAATTTCAAGCAAATCTAAAAGAATTACATCTCACTGCGGTGAAGCTTTTTTAGATATCTTGCATGAACTCGCAGCAGTTGGTCTCTAGTATTCAAAAGACTCAAGTCTGACTCTTAGTGGATACTCGGATGCTGACTATATTGGATACAAGGTTGATAGAAAGAGTACATCGAAGCGTGTAAATTTCTAGGTCAATCACTCATCTCTTGGCACTCAAAGAAGCAAAATTCGAGTGGCTCTATCAACGACGGAGGTAGAGTACATAGCAACCGAAGCCTACTATGCTCAGATTTTATGGATCAAGCAACACTTGAATGATCTAGGACTATCATTCACATCTATCCCCATCAAGTGTGACAATCAAAGTGCCATTAGTATTACAAAGAATCCAGTTCAACATTCAAAGACAAAACTTGTTAACTTGTCTTATAGTTACAAATTAAACCACTACTTAGGCTTATAATAAACAATATAACATAGAAAAGTAGGGATCAAATCCACGAGTAAAGATATAATAACATGCAAGCTTTAATCTAATTAAAATTAATACTCTTAAAAACAAAATAGAAAATATAAATCAGAAAATTAATATCTATTAATCATAGAAAATTATGTAATACTAAATAAATAATTTATACAGAATATAAAAACTATAATAACCTAGAAATAGTGTTGTATATTTTTTGGAATAATTAAAACAGAAAACTGAAGCAGAAAATAAACCAATTCTAAAACAGAAAATTAAATAAGTAAAATCCTGCACTAAATTAATTACGAAAATAAATACTAAAATTATCCAGAAAATTAATCCTAATTTTCTAGACCTAACCAGACCCTAAAAATATAAAACCAAAATTAAAAACCGAAAATACGAATTTATTTAACTAAAAATCTGCAGTAATTAAATTCTAGAATTAAATCTGAAAAAATATCAAATCAATTTCAAAAATTCTAAAATTTAATCACATCAAACTAGGACTCTATCTAAACTCTAAAAGAAGATAAAACATGAAAAATAATAAAAGAAACTATTTTTAAACTAATTTCAAACAAACTGACTCAAAAATAATAAAAGCTGACAGAAAAATAATCTGAATATTAAAATATATAAAGACTCAAAATTAAATTAAAATAAAATTCCTAAAACTAACATTAAAGACTGTTATTTAAGGGGCGATAACGAAATTAATAATAAAAGACTATGACTTTGTAAATAAAAATTGACAACTAAGTAAAGTAACTAAAAAGCAAATAAATAATATCAAAGATATCAATTTTATAAAAAACTCTTAGTATAATCTATATCCACCATGCAAATTATTATTTATCATTAACACACAAATTGATCTACTTATGAGCTAAATTGTAGAAGACAACCACTAGCGGATCTTCCCCGTTTTTCCTTAGTTATTAGTTTAATTAGGTCTAGCCCTAATATAAACCCTACTAATATTGATAACCCTAACACTAGCACTAGAATTTAATCAAATTATAGCATTAAGTATTAGAAAAACATCTTCTAACACCTAATAACCAATCTATAGCAAATTGATTTAAAAAGGATCTATGATAATTTCCTAATTAAAAGAGATGGGTATGAGTCATCCATGATTAATTAGGGTGATACTTATGTCTAAAAGATCAAGCGATTACGTACTTAAACCCTTTAAACTATCATATGAATTTATATAAAACTAATTACCATGCACTCTAATTAATTAAACATAAAATCATAAACGATAAGAATAAATTATCATAGAATCATGGATCTAATCAGTAGGACAATAAAGATCGAAACTTTATTTCAAAATAATTAATTTGTCATGGTTTCAAGTAGATTATACTAAGTATAAAAATTACTCAAACATAATGTAATTTAAAACACGTAAACTAAATAAAAATAGCATATTTAATATTAAACTAGCAATAAAAATATAGTCTTGAAATTACAATAATAATAATAATATCACTATGATCCTTGCCATTATGGTGATGATGATGATTATGGTGATGAGGGGCTGCTTGAGATGAGAGGAAGATGACGAATGATAGAGGATGATGATGAGATTAGGCGTGCGATTAAGAAAGAGAGAGGTTGATTGATTATTGAGAGGTGGCGTAGGTTGGTGTGGGATAGAGTCCTTACATGGTAATTCCTTTTCTCTTCTAAGTCTCGTTCTTCTCATGCAACTCTAAGGATGAGTCATAGTGGGTTTAGGAGTATAATTATCTTCACTTGTCCTCTTCAAATTAAGAGTTCATAAAAATAAAATATCATAAAAATATATATTTTATGACACATTATTTTTATGGACGACTTCATATCTTTTCTTGAATGCTTGTCGGTAGCTAAAAATCCATTTTTAACGTCTTCTCTTCTCTTTTCCGCTTTATTCAATAATTACCTAAAAATAGACAAAATAAAATAATTTAGACAAAATAAACTATATAATATAAATTAAATAAATACTAAAATTACGTACCAATACGACTTAACAAATACACATCGAGGTCCGATATCATTTTCTAAGAGACCACTTTGAAAAAGGTGATATTGAACTTGAATTTATTCCTATTAAATTTTAATTAGCTGATATCTTTACAAAATCTCTAAGTAAGGATCAATTTTGCTTTATTAGGAAGGAATTTGGTATGATGAATGCTTCATTAATTGAGTGATTGCATGAGAATTAATTGTTTATGAAGGTTTGCTCTTAGAGAGGCTAAATAACCCTAGAAGGAGGGGGTGAATAGGGTGATGGAAGATTTTTGTGGAATAACAAGATATTCTTCTCAACAAAGACTTAAAAAATAATTCCGAGTCTAGATTGAACTTAGAAACGAGATAAAACACGAAGTTACGTGGAAACCCTCATGGGGCGAGAAAACCACGGACAGTGCTAATCCAAGCACCAAGTCAAATTATAAGGACTCGACTCTTTACTGAAATTGCTCCCTTAGACAATTCAATTACAAGTTTTTCCTAGACTCATAAATTCCCTTATTGATCTAGTACTTACTAATTGAGGTAACCTTTATAGTTAGGGAACAACTAAGCTGAGTTAACCCTTACAGCTCGATCAAGGGACTTAACAGAGAATTGAAAGTATAGAATCGATTAGAAGACTTTCTCTTTACAACTCGAGAAAATAAGAACTTAAGAACTGGAGTCGTAGAAGTTAGAAGATTGAGAGAGTATGCACCGAGTAAGTGTTCAACAAAAGGTTCGTCAATCTTCAAGTCTTATAGGAGGGCTTCTATTTATATTCAGCGAGGAAGAGTATCTGTTGAGACTGGTTATGGACTTATTAGCTTCATTAGCCGATGTAATGGCTAGTCTAAGTCACTTAGAAAAGGAGCCCTTGCACGATGAAGGTTGTGCTTAGGTCGTTGGCTTGAAAAGTAGTCCATCCCATTGGTTGGGACTGAAATGCAGGGTGGAAATAACCGTTAGACCGAAGTTGATGTTTATTGGATTTGGAAACAAACCGTAACACCCGAAAACCCACCCTCGGAGTATTACATGCCAGGGTTCCCGAGAGGAACCCCTAAGGGTACTTATGTCCACTTGGGGTTAATAGTTTTTCTTAGATTGGCGGAAGCGCGTTTCTAGGTTTTCAAAGGTTTTCCTGAAAATTTCGGCGAGTTTCCTTTATAATATGGCTAATCCCATAGGTCTAAAGACTTAACCCTACACGAAACACATTCATAAACTCAACAAGCCACACGCTTGGAGTATACACATAGGTCTTTTATTATACATAATAAAAACTTTATATTCACATACAACCGATTTACAATTGAAAACATCATACATATAGCCAATCCAGGGACTTCCTAGCAGTCTAGTACTCCGAAAGCCAAAAGCCACTCCAGGGAATCTTAACTTCGTACATGAAAATGTTGGTGAGGTCATGAGCTCCACGAGCCCAGTGAATAACCCAAACCCAACCCTGGTTTCACTTTGCACATTAACTCATTAACAAACACACCTAAGTTCACTATTCATTCATAACATGCGATACGGATCATACATGCTTAAGACACGCGAGATACTAAACTTACCAACTTACTGAGCAGCACATATGACATCAATTACTTATGAATTCAATCGGACCATACTTCATTCTTCTTTCTACGCAAGTAAGTCATAGAATCATTCATCATGTAAGTCACTCATCAAGTAAGTCATATCTTACTTCTTATCGTATTTAATTTCTTATGAAATTAGGGTTAATTCTTCTTTTCATTCTTCTTCTTGAGTTCAATCATGCATTTCATAAATCATTGATTCTCTTTGCCTTGTTCATCATGCATAATAATTCGTTTCTTCATATCATAATTCTTTAAGTGTTCTTAGTTTCGAATGGAAAAAGATTTATGTCATACTCTAAAGACCCAATTCTTAGAGCCAAAACAATTCGTGGGCTCATTTCTTGGAGGCATAATAATTCCTGGCCTCGATGCAAAACAATTTGTGGCCTCGAGGCAAGCCTTAACTACGAAGGACGCATATTGTCGGGAATTCGTGAAAGCAATTCAATTTCTATGGCCATAGCTTCGAGAGGGTTCTTTAATTCGTGGAGTCTTAGCTTAATTACACAATCCTTTTTCCCTTCTTTAGTTCTTTATGTTTCTTATTCTTTTATTATTTTCTTATTACTTACATGTACCGACAAGGTACACTTAATTCATATAAGTCATGCTTAATAGTTTCATAAGTAACATTTTCATGACTAGCAATTCACTAAACGAGTCTCAACTCAAATACAATTGATCCAACTCATATAGACATGCTTATATCACTTACGAGTCAATGTACTTTAAGATAAACACATCATCACATAAGCATATTAATTAGAATTTCTAATTAACGAACTTATCGTTTTCATGATTGCGTAATATCGCGCATATGTGGCTTATGGTTTTATAACTTTCCTTAATCGTTATATATCTCTTAATCTAGCCATATAACTTCTTAAATTTTAGTTCTCACCTTAACTGTTCAATCAGCCCGGTTTCGCCCAAAACAACACATTTTCACTCAAAAGTTCATATCTTCCAATCTAATCATCCAGCACATACCAACCTTTGCAGGAAATTCTCATAAATTATCAGGAAGCTACGGTAAAAGTTTCACGAATTTCGAGCTACACATGAATTCACAATAATTCGGATAGCAGGATAAATTACTTGAAAAATTTGCACTTAAATCATGAATTCAATTTTCTAATTTTTGTCACTAATTCTATTTAAGCTACTTTCATTAAATTCTCAATCATATAGCTCAATAATTATGCTCAATAATACTCAAATATCATTAAATTCATGAACTAGGCATAAATCGCAACATGCTTTTCAATGCGTGAGTTGCTAAATTCGTGAATTTAGGCCTCTAACGTCTTCAATTAACTTAAGGTTTTCAATTTCATGAATTAATTTCAAGTTTAATCCACCTAATTAATTTTAATTCTAGAGGATGAATTCGAATTACTCACCTTTGATTCTTAGTGGTTCTAAGAATTTCATTTTGGAGGATTTCAAATTGGGTGTTTGAATTTCGTATTTTGGTTCTTCCTCCTCCCTTTCGGTCCTCTTTTTTTCTTCTTGGCTCTTCGCTCAATATTTCGCTGCCTCCCTCTGCTCTATTGTTTTCGGGTTCTCAAACCCTTGGCATCTCGTTTTCTACTTCGGTTCGGTTCCGGTTCTGTTCTTCTCGCTCCCTCGAGTTCTCGCTTCGCTTCGATTTCCCTCTCTAGCTCGCTTCTCTGCAGTCTATCTTTCGCTCTCACTCTTTGGCTTTTGCTTCTTGGTCTAGACCTCTTTTGCTCTTCCTCTCAATCTCGGCTTGTGGTTCCTTCAATCCCTCATTCTCTTTGCTCTGTTTCTCCTCTCCTTTTCCTCTCGTGCTTTTGCTTCTCTCGGACTCTCTTTCGTTTCCCTCTGTTTATGCGTTCTCTTTCTCCTCTCGTTTTCCTCTTTGTTCTTAGTCACACTTTCTGTCTCTTTATTTCCTCTCAACACTTAATGGGTTTTGGTTGATAATTCCCATTAGACCCCTTATTTTACCTTTTCAATTCCTTGCCGACGACACTACCATCAATCTTCCCTTACCTCATCTTCCGGCGGCACACTTATTTTAGCCAACCACCTCTTTTCCCTTTTTCTTTCAATTATTTTTATTTTCTTCTAGTTTATGTTTTGGGTTTCTAACAAATTGGGCCCAAATTTAATTTTAACCCATTTAATTCGGTCACACTTAGTTTAAATTTTTGGGTTTTAATTTTGACTCAATAAAAATTCTAATTCACTTAATTTAATAATTTAGAATTTTTAACTTAACTTTTAATAACTTAATTCATTACCAATCAAGCTGCTGAAATTTTTGGGTTCGAGAGAGAGAGAGAGAAAAAAAGATTTTAAAAGAAATTTCTAAAATTCTCCACCGATCTAGAGATGATTTCGAAGTTTGATGTCCATTTTTCTCAAAATCCGAGTCCGACTCGGTGAAGTTTCGAGTGACTCGGAAGCTGCAAACAACTAAGAACTCGGAGCTCAGTATCACTGGTTCAACTGAACTAATTGTTATTAAAGAAAGAAGGCATATAACATATAATCATGCAAAGTAATCATAGTCGAAAAGCACATAATTATGCATTGATCATGCCAAGCTCATTCCTAATAAAGCGAAACTGATCCTCACTAAGTGGCTTAGTAAAGATATCAGCTAATTGAAGTTTGGTAGGAATGAATTCAAGTTCAATATCACCTTTCTCGGAATGGTCCGTTAGAAAATGATACCTAACCTCAATATGTTTTGTCTTTGAGTGCTCGAACTGGATTCTTGGTGATGCTGATTGCACTTTGATTATCACACTTGATTGGAATTGATTTGAATATAAGTCCAAGATCTCTCAAGTTTTTCTTGATCTATAAAATATGAGCACAACATGCTCCTCGCTACAATATACTCAGCTTCAGCGATTGATAAAGCTACTGAGTTCTGTTTCTTTGAGTGCCAAGATATCGAGGATTGACCCGAAACTAGCAGGCTCCTGAACTGCTCTTTCTATCAACTTTGTACCCAGTGTAGTCAGCATCCGAGTATCTACTGAGAGTCGGTTCCGAGTCTCTCGAGTACCATAGACCTAGATTCCGAGTCCCCGCAAGATATCTGAATATTGTCTTCACCGCAGTGAGATGTGATTCTTTTGAATTAGCTTGAAATCTTGCACACAGACATACACTAAACATTATGTCTGGCCTATTGGAAGTAAGATATAGCAAAGATCCAATCATACCTCGATAGAGTTTCGATCTACTCGCTTTACCTTTCTCGTCCGAGTCCAGCTTTATCGTCTGCTGCTCATAGGTGTTGCTGCATGTTTTTCATCTTGAAGTTTGAACTTCTTCAGCAGCTCCTTAGTATACTTTGATTGATAGACATAGATGCCATATTTGTCTTGCTTGATTTGTAGACCAATTGAGTTCTCCCATCATACTCATTTGAAATTCCTGTCTCATTAACTCGTAAAACTTTCGACACGGAATTTCATTAGTAGCTCCAAAAATTATGTCATCAACATAGATCCGAGCAATAAGAAAGTCTTTCCCCTTGGTTTTTATAAAAGAGTCTTGTCAATCTGACCTCTTCTAAAAGCATTTTCAACCAAGAAATTGCTCGAGTCTTTCATACCAAGCTCTAGGAGCTCGTTTAAGACCATAGAGAGCTTTCTACAATTTGAAAACATGATTTGAAAATTCTGAGTTTTCAAATCCAGGGGGCTGCTCAACATAGACTTCCTCTTCAATGAAACCATTAAGAAAAGCACATTTAACATCCATTTGATACAATTTGATATTCATGCTAGATACAAATTCCAATAAAATTCTAATAGCTTCAATTCCGGCAACACGTACAAAGGTTTCCCCACAATCAATCCCTTCTTCTTGATTGTAACCTTGAGCCACAAGTCTAGCCTTATTTCGACTACCAACCCACCTTCATCCAGTTTGTTCTTGAAAACCCATTTGGTTCCTATGACTCGGTGGTCGGAAGGTCGTTTGGTCAGAGTTCAAACTTGATTTCTTTCGAATTGATTGAGTTCCTCTTGCATGGCCTCTACCCATTCAGGTTCATTAAGGGCTTCTAGTGCATTTATGGGTTTAGTTAATGAAATAAATGCAGTGAGTCCACATAGATTTTATAGAGAGGAATGAGTTCTTACCCCACTCGTTGATGTCGGACAAGATGTTTTCTAGTGGGTGGCTCGAAGCATACTTGAATACTTTACCTGTTCTCTCGGTTCAACAGATCTGTAGGTTGTATTGGTTGATCTTCGAAGTCTGTTCTAAGTGAACTTGTTCATCTGATTGACCTTCAACATTCTGAGTTGGCTCTTGAGTTGTCTCATTCCGAGTCATGTTGTTCCGAGTTACTTTGTTCCGAGTGACTTTGATTTGATTCTTAATGAGTTCATTTTCACCAAGATCATCATCTCTGCTGAGCTTTAGGTGCTGAGAATGTTGACTCACTTGGTTTTTCCTGTTCAATCTCATCAAACACAACGTGGATGCTTTCTTCGACTTTGTTAGTTCTTTTATTGAAAATACGATATGCTTTACTATGAGATGAATAACCAAGAAAAATACCTTCATCCGACCTAGCATCAAATTTGGTCAAGTGATCCTTACCATCGTTGTGAACAAAGCACTTACATCCAAAGGGTTTGAAGTATGAAATGTTAGGTTTCTTCCCTTTGTAGAGCTCGTATGGAGTTTTCTTTAGGATGGGTCCGATGAGGCATCTGTTCAGTGTGTAGTTTCGTTGTGTTGATCGCCTCGGCCTCGAAATAGTAGGGTAAATAATGTTCAATCATCATTGTCCTTCCTATTTCTTCAAGAGTTTAGTTCTTTCTCTCCACTACTCCATTTTGTTGAGGAGTTCTTGGTGCTGGGCAGTTGTGGGAGATGCCATTCTTATCACAAAACTCTGCAAATTTTGAGTAGTCGAACTCCCTTCCATGGTCGGTTCAAATTCTCCGGATCCGAGTCTAAGACTCAACTTGGATTTTCCTGCAAAGCTTGCTGAACTCTTTAAATGCTTTATTTTTGTGTTTGAGAAAACAAACCTAGGTAAATCGTGAGTAATCATCAATAATCACAAGCACATATGATTTACCTCCGAGACTCTTGACGAGGATTTCACCATATAAATCCTTATGCAACAATTCAAGCACTTTGGAGGTGGAAACAGTTTTAGAGGTTTGAAAGATGATTTGACCTATTTCCCTTTTGTGCAAGCTTCACAAATTTTATCTTTCTTAAATGCACAGTTAGGCAATCCTCTAACTAAACCATGAGAAGCAAGCTTCTTAATGGTATGCATGCTAATATGACCTAATCTACGATGCCATGTCCATGAATCATCATGTAAAGATGCTTTTAAGCAAGATAAATTCTGACTTGGGTCAGAAAGAGGAATAGTGTACGTGTTACTTGATCTCTTACCTGAGAGCTTGGTCTCCTTAGTAGTATCGTCGGAGATATAATAGTTGGTCTAAGTGAATCTTACCTCTTGACCTTTGTCACACAGTTGACGAGATGCTAAGTAGATTGTACTTTAATCCCTTGACAAGGTATACTTGGGCTGATCAAATCGTTTCCTTTTCTAATCTTGCTTATCCCAATTATCTTGCCCTTGCTGTCATCTCCAAATGTGACTTTGCCTCCCTTGTATTCTTCCAACTCAGAAAAGAGTCTTGGATTGCCCGACATGTGACGTGAGCATCCACTGTTCAGGTACCAATGCCCTTTTGTTCTTTTCGAGATACCTGTAAGTCAGAAACAAACTAACCTTTCTGACTTCCTCTAACGAACCTAGTAACTCCCTTTATGTGGTCCTTTTCGAGGAAGTAGACTCTTGGGAACCCAGATTTGAATAACTTTAGGTTTGGTCCGAGTCCGAGTCTTTCTTTTAGAGAACTAAGTCTCGTGTCTCTTTCTTTTGAAAAGTTTTCTTTTATAAACCGGCGGAGAAGGTTTTCTCCTGTAAACTAGTCCGGGCTCAGTCTTCCTTTCATTCTTATGAATGGGACCGCGCTCAACCTTCCTGAACTTCACGGTTCCGGAATCCTTTTGAAAAGTTCCGAGTAGGAATTGGATTCCTCCTCTTTGTTAAAACCAAGTCCTTCTTTTCCGAAGAAGACACATTGTGATCCTAAGAGCATGTCAAGGTTTTTGTGGCCTTGAGTGAATTTTAAAACAAGCTTTTGAGACTCATTGAACTCTTGCTTCGGATGCTCATTTTCTCTTCGAGTGACTCGGACTCAGTCTCATTGGATTGAGCACTAATCTTGAGTTCTCTCGGAGTAAGTCTCAGCTTTTCCAATTCATTTTGTCAAAGAGATGCTCTTAGAAGTAACAGACTCAAGTTGTTCTTTAAACCGAGAAGAGTTAGAATTAGACCTTTCTTCCAAAGTATAAATGTATTTAGCCAAATCAACTTTGGAGAACTTGAGGAAGTATTCAATTACCTCCCGAGGATTTGTTTCCTCACTGTCTGCGTGATTTGAGTCCGACTCGATTCGGCTTCGAATCCGAGAGTGCCATCAAACACTTTGAATCATCCGAGTCCTCATCATCTTGTGATGAATCTTCATCACTCCATGTGGCCATCATAGCCTTTTTCTTCTTTCTGTCCCTCTTTCTCCTGGGACAGTCTTTGATTATGTGTTCCTTACTACCACATTCAAAACAGTAGAAGTTCTTCGTTAAAGATAATCTTGAAGGGGAAGAGTGTTTACCTTTTCTATCCTTCTTGTCTTTCTTATAGAACTCTTCTCTTGGCTTCTTATCCCATGTTTTGTGCTTCATCATTCTTTTGAAGCCTCTCGCAATAAGTGCCATGGGATCCTCTTTTGAGTTAGAGGAGCTTAGATTTGCTTCTCTGTTTTCCGAGGCCTTTAGTGCAATGTTCTTTTTAGTGCTGACCTCTGCATCCTTCTTTTCCAGGTGGATCTCATGGATGAGTAGCTTCCCAATGACTTCGTCCGGCTTCGATAAGGACAGGTTTCGAGCCTCTTCGATGGCTGTCACCTTAGGACCCCATCTTCTCTTAGGTAGACTTTTGAGTATCTTTCCGCACATTTCCTCGTGGGAAATCTTTCTACCCAGAGATTTGAGATTGTTAGTAATCTCGGTGAAGCGAATGAACATCCGAGTGATGTTTTCTTTTGGCTCCATCTTCAACAACTCGTCCTTGTGAAGATATTGGCTTATCCTTGCTTGTCTAACTTGGCTTGTCCCTTCATAAGTGTTGACAAGCGTGTCCCACACTTCTTTGGGCTGTGTCACAGGCTGATACTCGGTTGTATTTTTCACATCTCAACGGATCTTTTTCTCAGTGACTCGGACTAGCCGTTACAGTGGCTATTGAGGCTTACCGCTTTGAACAACTCACAACAGATCATTCTCCCTTGGTGCTTGTAAATAGCAGAAACTCCACAAGACATGAAGATTGCTGGAATTAAACACATTCTACTCTTACTCAATATTCTAACTTTTACAACTCCAAATATGTACTCGCTTACTTTCCGAGTTGTAAAAAGTCTTATAATAACTTATACTCTTTAATTTCTTTCTAAGTCCCTTAACTCAGCTCGTAACGTGAAGGTTTGCTCGAGGAGAGGCTAAGTCACTCTAGAGGGGGCTGAATAGGGTGATGATGAAAGTTGCTTGAAATTTAAAATAGATATGACTCTAAAGAGATTGAGAGTCAAAGATGAACTCAGGAAATGAACTAACTTAGAATTCAGAGATGATTGAAGAAACAGATTAAGCGAGTTCGAAATTGTCCGAGTTTAGAATGTACTCGAAAAGTAATAACTCGAAAGTACGTGGAAACCCTCCTGGGGCAGAAAACCACGGACCGTGCTAATCCAAGCACGAAGTCAAATCCACTATTTTGAGTCCACAAAATACAGTAGATCGACTCAACCTCGAGTTGCTCCCTTAGACAACTCCTTACAAGTTTTTCCTAGACTCGAAATTCCCTTATCCGATCTAGTACTTCCTAGCTGAGATAACCCTTATCATTGTATTCGAAATGCTTGCATTTATCATTGTATTCAGAAAATTGGAACAAAATGCATAATTTCATTGAATTGAAAAAAAATTAGAAGAGACTCCCTTAGACAAGACAACAAACAACAAATTTTCTAACTATATTCTCCCCTTGCCTTTCAAGCAAAAACAAAAAAATGGGAAGAATACAAGAAATACAAGTTTGATGTCCGGACAAAACAAAAAAACGTAAAAAAATGAAGAAATTAAGAAGGGGATGGGTTCGTCTCGAGTGGAAGAAGAGGGATGAGCAGAGCGCCAGCACCGATAGGATCTTGACGATGTGCTTGAGCGCGGTGGAGGGAGGACTCGGGATCTCGGCATAGGCTCGCTCCGAGTGGCCGACCCGTAACGAGGGGATCCAGAGGTTCTTCCTCTTGTATCTCGGCAGCTGGAGGGGATCTGCTCGAGCCGACCCGCCGCCGATTGTCCTTATGCAGCAAGGTCTTTCGACCCACTCGGCATCGCCGTCCGAGATGAGCGCTTCCGAGTTGAGCTTTAGGAGCACTCGACCCTCGCCTATTGCTCATTGTCTTCCTTTTGTTCCCCCCGGCTAGAAGGAGCTGCCTCGACCGCAGGCTCCTCGGTCTCGCTTCTTCTCGATCTTCTTCTTCCCTCTCGCCTCTATCCGAGGAGGTCTTGGCCGGGCTCAAGGACTCTTCGGATGTGTCCGAGTCGCCTTGGTCCCGAGCTGCCTTGGACCGTCTCTCCTGGAGGAGCTCTATCAGCTCCCTCTCGCTCCTTCACCAGTGGCCTTCATCTCAATGAGCGGGTTCTGCTACTCTCGGATTTGAGACTCGGGTAGTTTTCCGATTTATGATCATAGACCGAAAGACAGTATTAAATGACCGAAGTATGTCCTTGAATTCTAAGGACACAGAGCTGATTTTATCCATGAAGGCGGAGGACAAAATGGAAGTAAGAGACTTAGAAGCACCACCAGGAGGGGCAGGAAGAGAAAGGGGGCATATTTCCGAGTCTAAGAGGGCCATAGCTCGAGCTATGTACCCGGATACCGAGTTCGGTTTCCCGGTACCCGTATCCCGAAGCTCCTTTTGCCGACAACAATGGCAGCCTCGAAACAACGTTTGGATCCGAGGGAAGGGGAACTTTGAATTGTTTGAAAACAAGGGTGAGAAGAGCACCGAAAGGAAGAGGGGTGTTCTTCTTGTTTTGGAGTTGAGCTGGCACAGCTGCCATTTGCTCAATGATGGAGGGAAAGAGGTCTACTTCGTAGCCCTTGAGAATGTCAAAGAGAGCTTTAAGGTGTTTGGAGTTGGGGTTCTCCTTGCTGGAGTGCTGAGAGAAGAAGGTTCTCATCAGCAAGAAGCACGTAAGACGTGCTTCGACCTTAGTTGAGTCACGGAAAAATTTTTGCGTGCCCCGGGGAACTCTTTGGCATACTTTTCGAAGAAGTCGTCGATGACCTCAGTGAAAGGAATTGGATTGTTGTTCAAGAAGAGAGAGGACACCTTGAATAGACGATGGAGAAGAGAGGTGTTTATGCGAACTTTGATGTTCGAACCCCGGAGGTTAGAACACCTTCGGAGCTGGTGAGATGAGTGTAAAACTCGGATACGAGTTCAAGGTATATGAACTCGCTGAAACAAAGAAAATTATACACCCTCGTTGATTGGATGTGAGGCATCCACGAAAATTTGGTGGTTGGGAAGAACTTATCATCCAACGCAAGATACTCGGGTGAAAATAGGTTTAGAATTTAAAGGGCCTTCTTGGCTTTTGGTTTGGGGTTTCTTTGTGGCGAGCCAAGAAAGTCAGGGTGAGAACCTCTTTTTGTCATCTTTGAGAGAAAAAGAGAGAGTAGGAAGGCTTGAGAAGGATAAGGAAAGAAGAACTCGAAGAGAGTAAGATAGAAAAAGTAAAAGAGTAGAAGAAAGAGTTGAGAGCAGCTGAGCTTACTTGAGATGATCTTCACAAAGCTTGAAATAACCAGAAATCGCTGTAGATGCAGAGAGCTTTTGCGCGAAGTTTGGATTTCGAGAGAGAGAGTAAGTGAAAAGTAAAGTAACGAAATAAAGGGAATATTCACTATTTATAGGAAAATAATCGTCCTTCAAGTATCTATTCTAACTCGACTCTTTCAACAGTCACCTCGGACTAGTGTGACGGTTCTCTCCTTCAACGGTTAGAATTCTAGCGATTGCCTTCCAACGGCTAGTAGTCCGATAACAGCGCGCGAGAGAGAAAAAGATTTGAAAATAAATTATGAAATTCTCCACTTATCTAGAGATGATTTCAGAAGATTGATGTCCATTTTTCTCAATGTCGAGTCTCGACTCGACTCGGTTTCGAGTGACTCGAAACTAGAAGTAAATAATAACTATCGGCTCGGCATCACTAAGTCAACCGAAATAATGGTTATCAGCGAATTGTAAACACATAACACATAATCATGCAATAGGATTTTCATAGAGAAAGCACATAATTATGCATTTATCATACCAAGCTCATTCCTAATAAAACAAAACCGATCCTCACCAAGAGGCTTAGTAAAGATATCAGCTAGTTGAAGATTGGTAGGAATGAAATTGAGTTCAATATCACCTTTCTCAGAATGGTCTCTTAAGAAATGGTACCTAACCTCAATGTGCTTTGTCTTTGAGTGCTGAACTGGATTTTTGGTGATGCCGATCGCACTCGATTGTCACACTTGATTGGAACCGATTTGAAAGTAAGTCCAAGATCTCTCAAGTGTTGCTTTATCCATAAGATCCGAGCACAGCATGCTCTAGCTGCAATATACTCAGCTTCGGCAGTTGATAGAGCTACTTGAGTTTTGCTTCTTTGAGTGCCAAGATATTAAGGATTGACCCGAAATTGGCAAGCTCCCGAAGTGCTTTTTCTATCAACTTTGTATCCAGCGTAATCAGCATCCGAGTATCCAGTGAGAGTCGAGTTCGAGTGTCTTGAGTACCACGGACCTAAATTCCGAGTCCCTCCAAGATATCTAAATATTCTCTTCACCGTAGTGAGATGTGATTCTTTTGGATTAGCTTGAAACCTTGCACAAAGACAGACACTCGAACATTATGTCCGGTCTACTTGAAGTAAGATATAGCAAAGATCCAATCATACCTCGATAGAGTTTCGATCTATTGCTTTACCTTTCTCGTCCGAGTCAAGTTTTATCGTCGCTGCTCATAGGTGTAGCTGCGTGCTTTGCATCTTGGAGTTTATATTTTTTCAGCAGCTCCTTGGTGTACTTTGATTGATGGACATAGATTCCATCTTTGTCTTGCTTAATTTGTAGACCAAGGAAGAAATTGAGTTCTCCCATCACACTCATTTGAAATTCCCGACTCATTAACTCGTAACAGTCTCGACACAAAATTTCATTAGTAGCTCAAAAAATTATATCATCAACATAAATCGAGCGATAAGAAAATCTTTCCCCTTGGTTTTTATAAAGAGAGTCTTGTCGATCCGACCTCTTCTAAAATCATTTTGAACCAAGAAATTGCTCAGTCTTTTGTCCTAAGCTCCGGGAGCTTGTTTAAGACCATAAAGAGCTTTTCTGAAGTTTGAAAACATGATTTGGAAATTCCGAGTTTTCAAAACTAGGAGGTTGCTCAACATAGACTTCCTCTTCAATAAAACCATTGAGAAAGGCACACTTAACATCCATTTGATATAACTTGATATTCATGCTAGATGCAAATGCCAACAAGATTCTAATGGCTTCAATTCCGGCAACAAGTGCAAAGGTTTCTCCACAATCAATCCCTTCTTCTTGATTGTAACCTTGAGCCACAAGTCTAGCCTTGTTTCGACTACCAACCCACCTTCATCCAGCTTTGTTCTTGAAAACCCATTTGGTTCCTATGACTCGGGTGATCGGAAGGTCGTTTGGTCGAGTCCGGACTTGGTTTCTTTTGAATTAATTGAGTTCCTCTTGCATGGCCTCTAACCATTCAGGTTCATTTAGGGCCTCTAGTGTATTTCTGGGTTCGGTTAATGAAATGAATGCAGTGAATGCACATAGATTTTGAAGAGAGGAACGAGTTCTTACCCCACTGTTGATATCGGATAATATGTTTTCTAGTGGGTGATTAGAAGCATACTTGAATGCTCTACCTGTTCTCCGATTCACTAGATTTATAGGTTGAATCGCTTGATCTTCGTAAGCTTGTTCCGAGTGATCTTGTTCATCAGATTATTCTTCAACATTCCGAGCAGCTTCTTGAGATGTCTCATTCCGAGTCACTTCGTTCTAAGTGACTTCATTCCGAGTTGGTTGGGTTTGATTCCCGATAGGCTCGCTTTTGTCAAGGTTATCATCTCTGCCGAGCTTTAGATCCGAGAATGATGATTCGCTGGGTTTTTCCTGTTCAATCTCATCAAACACAACGTGGATGCTTTCTTCAACTTTGTTAGTTCTCTTATTGAAAATGCGATAAGCTTTACTATGAGATGAATAACCCGTAAAAATACCTTCATCTCGACCGAGCATCAAACTTGTTTAGGTGATCCTTACCATTGTTGTGAACAAAACACTTACATCCGAAGGGTTTGAAGTAGGAAATATTGGGTTTCTTCCCTTTGTAGAGCTCATAACGTGTTTTCTTCAGAATGGGTCCGATGAGGCGCATCTGTTCAACGTGTAGTTGGCTGTGTTGACGGCCTTAGCCTGAAATAGTAGGGTAGATTGTGTTCGATCATCATTGTTCTAGCTATTTCTTTAAGAGTTCTGTTCTTTCTCTCCACTACTTCATTCCGTGTAGGAGTTCTTGGTGCTGAGAAGTTGTGAAAGATACCATTCTTGTCACAAAACTCCGAGAATTCCGAGTAGTTGAACTCCCTTCTATGGTCGGTTCAAATTCTCTCGAATCTGAGTCCGAGACTCAACTTGGATTTTTCTGCAGAGCTTGCTGAACTCCTTGAATGCTTCATTTTTGTGCTTAAGAAAACACACCCGTGTAAATCGTGAATAATCATCAATAATATCAAGTACATATGATTTACCTCCGAGGCTCTTAACAGGGATTTCACCACATCAATCCATATGCAGCAGTTCAAGCACTTTGGATGTGGAAACTGTCTTCAAGGATTTGAATGATGATCCGACTTGTTTCCCTCTTGTGCAAGCTTCACAAACTTTGTCTTTCTCAAAAGCATAGTTAGGCAAACCTCTAAATAAACCATGAGATGCCAATTTCTTAATATTATGCATGCTAACATGGCCTAATCTACGATGCCACTTCCATGAGTCATCATGAAGTGATGCTTTTAAATAAGATAAATTCCGACTCGGGTCGAAAAAGGAATAATATAAGTGTTCCCCGATCTCTTACCCGAAAGTTTGATCTCCTTGGTAGTGCGATCGAAATGTAACATTTGGTTTAAGTGAATCTTACCTCTTGACCTTTATCACATAATTGAGAGATGCTGAGCAGATTGTACTTTAATCCTTTGACAAGGTAAACCGGGCTGACCAGATTGCTTCCCTTTCCAATCTTGCCTATCCCAATTATCTTGCCTTTGCTGTCATCTCCAAAAGTGACTTTTCCTCCTTTGTACTCTTCTAACTCGAAAAGAGTCCCGAGTCTCCTAACATATGGCGTGAGCATCCACCGTCAAGGTACCAGTGTCCTTTTGATCTTTTCTCGAGTAACCTACAAAACAGAGACAAACTAACCATTCTCACTTCCTCTAACGAACCCAAGTAACACTCTTTACTCGTGGTCCTTTTCGAGGAAGAAGGTTTTTCGGAACTCGATTTGAATGACTTATGGTTTAGTCTCGATTCCGAGTCTTCCGTTTAGAAAACCGAGTCCGTGTCTCTTTCTTTTGAAAGGTTTTTCTTTTTGAAAAAGATGGAGGTGGTTTTCTCCTATAAACCGTTCCGGGCTCAGTCCTTCTTTCATTCTTAAGAGTGGGACCGTGCTTAGCTTTCCCGAACTTTACAGCTTCGGAATCCTTTTGAAAAGTTTTGAGTAGGAATTGGATTCCTCCTCTTTGTTAAAACCAAGGCCTTCCTTTCTGAAGGAGATACATTGAGATCCCAAGAGCATGTCAAGGTTTTTCTAACCTTGAGTGAACTTTAAAACAAGAAATTGAGACTCATTGAGTTTTTGCTTTAGCCGCTCATTGTCTCTTCCGAGTAACTCGGACTCGGCCTCATTAATTTGAGCACTAGTCTTGAGTTCTCTCGAGTGTGAGTCTCTGTTTTTCCAACTCATTTTTTAAAGAGATGCTCTTAGAGGAAATTGACTCAAGTTGTTCTTTAAAGTGAGAAGAATCGAATTGGACTTTTCTTCCAAAGTGAAAATATATTTAGCTAAATCAGCTTTGGAGAATTTGAGAAAGTACTCAATTACCTCTTGAGGATTAGCTTCCTCATTGTCCGATTGATCCGAGTCCGACTCTGTTTCGCTTCGAGTCGAAAGTGCCATCGGACACTTTGAGTCATCCGAGTCCTCGGCGTCTTCGATGAGTCCTCGTCACTCCATGTGGCCATCATGGCCTTTTTCTTCTTTCTGTCCCATTTTCTCTTTGGACAATCCTTGACTATGTGTTCCTTGCTACCACATTCAAAACACCAAGAGTTCTTAGTCAAAGATAACTTTGAAGGGGAAGAGTAGTTACCTTTTCTATCCTTCTTGTCTTTCTTATAGAACTCTTCTTTTGGCTTCTTATCCCATCTCTTGTGCTTCATCATTCTCTTGAAGCCTCTAGCAATAAGTGCCATGGGATCCTCTTCTCGAGTCGAAGAACCCGGATCTGCTTCTCTGGTTTCGAGGCTTTCAGCTGCAATGTTCTTTTTGGTGCCGACCTCTACGTCCACCTCTTTAAGGTGGATCTCATGGGTGAGAAGCTTCCCAATGAGTTCTTTTTGGTAATCTCAAGTAAATCGAATGAACATCCGAGTGATGTTTTCTTCCGGCTCCATCTTGACCAGCTCATATTGATGAAGATATTAGCTTATCTTCGCTTGTCCGACCTGGCTTGTACCTTCATAAGTGTTAACCAGATGTGTCCCACACTTCTTTGGCCGTGTCACAGTGCAGAGACTCGCTTGTATTCTTCCGAGCTGATGGCGCACATAAGAATGTTTATAGCCTTGAAGTTCTTTCGAACTTTTCAGCTTCATTAGCTGTGAACTCGCCTTGATCTTGGGCACGAGTCTTGTTTCTACTATCTTCATAGGAAGGTAGTTTCCTTGTTGTATGATGTTCCGGACATCTTCATCATAATCCAGGAGGAAACATTCCATGAGTTTCTTCCAAGTGCACAAAGTCGGATCCTTTGAACTTTGGTGGTCTGCTGGAAGATCTTCCTTCATCGAACTCTCCATTGTTCTAAGCCATTTGATCTTTAAACCTTTAGATGGTTAGATCCTTTCCGAAAGGCTAGGCTCGATACCAATTGAAGGTTTGCTCGGGGAGAGGCTAAGTCACCCTAGAGGGGGTGAATAGGGTGATGATGAAAGTTGCTTGAAATTTAAAATAGATATGACTCTAAAGAGATTTAGAGTCAAAGATGAACTTAGAAAATGAACTAGCTTAGAATTCAGAGATGACTCGAAGAAACAGATTAAGCGAGTTCTGAAACTGTCCGAGTCTAGAATGTACTCGGAAAAGTAATAACTCGGAAAGTACGTGGAAACCCTCCTGGGGCGGAAAACCACGGACCATGCTAATCCAAGCACGAAGTCAAATCCACTATTTTGAGTCCACAAAATACGATAGATCGACTCAACCCGAGTTGCTCCCTTAGACAACTCCTTATAAATTTTTCCTAGACTCGGAAATTCCCTTATCTCGATCTAGTACTTCCTAGCTGAGATAAACCTTATAGCTAGGGGCAACTAAGCTGAGTTAACCCTTAGTGCTGCAGATTTCCATTTTGGAAACAGACAACCCCGACACGAGTGTCCGAGGCTAGGTCGAGGTGGAAAAAGCCTTATCTCGCTGGTGATTTGACATTTTGAAGCCGGTTATTTTTGTATTTCAAATTTAGGATAGCCTCGTTTGAATCACCTACAAAAGTAAATCAATTTGGTTCTCAAAGTATAAAATACTTTGGTCCAAGATTAGACACGAGATAATGATATAATTAAGATAATTAAGTTATTGATTATCCGGGTCGGAAAAGGAATGGAATTTTCCGAGTCTAATATTCATGATACTCAAAATTCCATCCGAGTCGATCTAAAAGTGAATCAAGTTAACTAAAGAATATCGGAGGAAATAAACTTGATCTAGATTGAGCATGAATTCAAATTAAAATACCGGAGTTAGAATGCATAACGAGATAGTGTTTGAAGCATGCGATATATCCGAGTGATGAGTGACTCGGAACCGAGTGTCACATAGTGAGTGCGGATATGCTTTCCGAGTCACAGAGAGTCATGTGTAAATGCATGAGATATTTTCTTTAACACTCAAAGAAAATACTATATCACTCGGAAAAGTTTCTAAGACACAGGGAATGACTTGGAATCAAAACTTTATAAGTGAGAAAGTCTTATACCCGATTCCCTTAATAGAACTCGGAAAGGTGAGATGTAAAGTCCGAGTCTTCATAACGGCTAACTCAGTCTCGGTTGTCCCTAACCGTAAAGTTTAACTCGGTCGGAAGTACCGGATCGGATAAGGGAACTTCGAGTCTAGGAAAAAACTTGTAAAGGAATTATGTAAGGGGAAATTCTAGTTTGAGTCGAGTCCTTTGTGATTGTGAATTCAATTAGTGGATTTGACTTCGTGCTTGGATTAGCACTGTCCGTGATTTTCTCGCCCTAGGAGGATTTCCACGTATTTCGAGTGTTTAACTTTCCGAGTGCAATCTAGACTCGGAATCACATTTTATTTCTGATATGTGCAAAATTGCATGAGATTTCTCAAAAATCCTACATCACCCTATTTAGCCCCGGTCTACGGTGACTTCAAGCAGACCTTGGATCGTCATTCCCGGAGGTGGCGAATCCGATCTTCTTGGCATTTGATCACCTCCTTGAGTGAAGACTCAGGTATAACTCTCTATCTCTATTAGGTTTTGATACAAAGTCATTCTCGTGTTTTAAAGAAACCATTATCTAAGTTTTCATCTTGGTTTGACCCGCTCGTAAACTAGTGAATCAAGCATAACACTCTTAACCGTGTTTCTAACCCACTCGGACACAACTCGGAACTATCACATGAGTAAATAATTTCTCTAACACTTTTATTCCGAGCACCGACTTTGTGTTGCAAGTGAAAATTAATTCCAGCGTTGATTGTAATTTCTAAGGTAGCTTATTTTTGAAGAATTCTTTACTTCATCAAGTTTATATATCCCAATATTTTATTCTCTTTAACTTGATCATTTTAAGGATTGACTCATAGATGAAATTTGAACCTAAAGGATATTAAACTAAGAAAATTCCACTTGTTTTTAGGCTAAAGATAATTAAGTGCATAATTACTCTAATTTAATTATTATCTTTGCCTAATCTTGGACCAAAGTATTTTTATACTTTGAGTACCACTTTGATTAACTTTTGTAGGTTATTCAAACAAGTCTAATCTACTTGTGAATCGGAAAAGCAACTCTGTTTCGGCCGTTCAACACCAGCAGACGTAAATTAACAAGTTCCGGACATGGCTCGGATACCGTGTCAAGGTTGTTTGTTTCTAAAACTGGAAAACTTCAACTTTGAGTCTAACGGTTGTTTCCACCCTAGATTTCCATCGCCACCGAAGAGTTGAACTAGTTTTGGAGCCAAGAACCGTTACACAACTTTCACATCTCAATGGATCCTTTTCGAGTGACTCGGACTAGCCGTTACGAGTGGCTATTGAGGCTCACCAGTTCCGAACAAGTCACAATGGTCATTCTCGCCTTGGTGCTTATAAATAGAAGCCACTCCGGAAGACATGAAGATTGCTGGAATTCAACACATTCTACTCTTCGTCAATATTCTAGCTTTTACAATTCCAAATATGTCTTCGCTTACTTTCGAGTTGTAAAAAAGTCTTATAATCACTTCTACTCTTTAATTTCTTTCTAAGTCCCTTGACTCAGCTGTAATGGCTAACTCAACTCGGTTGTCCCCGATCGTAAGGGTTAACTCGATCAGGAATTGCCAAATCGAGATAAGGGAACTTCGAGTCTAGGAAAAACTTGTAAAGGAATTGTGTAAGGGGAAATTCTAGTTTGAGTCGAGTCCTTTGTGATTGAGAATTCAATTAGTGGATTTGACTTCGTGCTTGGATTAGCACTCGTCCGTGATTTTCTAGCCTAGGAGGATTTCCATGTATTTCGAGTGTTTAACTTTCCGAGTGCAATCTAGACTCGTAATCACATTTTGTTTCGATATGTGCAAAATTACATGAGATTTCTCAAAAATCCTACATCACTCTATTTAGCCCCGGTCTAGGGTGACTTCAAGCAGCCTTGAATCGTCATTCCTAGGGGTGGCAAATTTGATCTTCTTGGCATTTGATCACATCCTTGAGTGAAGACTCGGGTATAACTCTCTATCTCTCTTAGGTTTTGGTACTAAATCATTTTGAGTTTTAAAGAAACCATTCTCTAAGTTTTCATCTTGTTTTGACCCGCTTAGAAACTAGTGAATCAACATAACACTCTTAACTCGTGTTTCGTGAGACCCGAAATTTCAAGTAGGTTAATTAGATTAGGTAATCAACGCGTAAATTATTTTGTTTAGCACGAGTCCTTAATCGTGGTTGCTTTTATAAACAAATTAGCGGATTATATTATTACCTCCCGATTCCCTTCTTGGACTCGATAATTAAAATCCGAGACCGCTTATACTACGTTTGTGGGTTTAATTATTGAAAAAAAAAGAAAGGAAAAGGCGAAATAAGGAATTGGATTAGTGTATTATGGATGGGGTGGCTGGTTCTTGAGAGGCCACGGCGAGAGAGAGAAGACCAAGAGAGAGAGGGACTCGGGGGCAAATAGAGAAGAACCGAGATAGAAGCGGAATAAGTAGAACAGGGGAGGGGCAAAGGAGCACCGAACGGAAAAGAGAGAGAGAGAGAGAGGAGGCAAGCGCGCGGCGAAGGAGACCGAGGGGATGACCGGCGACCACCGCAGGACCAAAGGCGATGGTCGGTGACGCGAGTAGGCACGAGTGAAAGGAAGAGAGCGAAGGACTAGCGAGAGCGAGGAGAAGGCAAGCAAGAGCAGGGAAAGTGACCGGAGGTCGGCAGGCTCCACGGTAAACGGAGGTGAGACGACCGGCGAGCGCGGGAACGGCCGAGACCCGAAGGAGGGCGAAACCGAGGCCGGAAAAAGGACACGAACGCAAGGGCGAGAGAGAGGGGACGTATGACCGCGACCGGTGACGGTGGCAGACGCGGAGGAAGGCGGCGAGACTCGGGGCTAGCAGCAGGGGAAGAGGAAGGAAAGGAGGAACCGACCTGGGAAACCCGAACCTCAACAAACTGTCAATCCTCGAATCGAGGTGGGTAGTCTTATACTCTAAACTATTAGTAATTTCGAAACCCAATGAGTTTTGTTGTGATTATTGATGTTTATGTGATAGAATGAAGTGAGGAAGTGGTTAGGACTGAATTAGGTTATGAGAAAATCGAATTGAACTGTGAAGTCCGAATCGAAACGTGAAGGAGCTTAGTAGCTGGTTAGGGCTGAGTTGAGATGCTCGAAAGTTTAGGAGTTAGGTTTTGTAGGTATAAAAAGTATTGTGAAGGTCTCAATTAGCACTTAGAAATGAAGAAATGATGATTTGGGTCTAAACTACGAATTGATGCTTCGATTGAACCTTAGAGATTTCCTAAGTTGTTTGCGTTGGAAGGTAACGGCTTATATTGGGAAATAGCGACCGAAGTATAAAAGACGAGTGTGAGTTCACACCGAGTGATTCACAATTGAGGCATGGGAGTGAGAGGTGGGTGAGTATTAGGATAATTGAGTTCAAAAGATAATTAAATCCTTGAGGTTGAACTAAATTCGAAGATAAGCTGGAACTAGCGGAAGTGGAGCGATGAAAAGAGATTAAGAGCTATATGATTGAGTTTGGACGAGAAAGAGCGATTAATGAAATAGAAACCTAAGATGAGAGCAAATTACACTTGGAGATGAAGGGAGCTCGAGGGATTTTAGTAGTGAAGTACGAATGAGAGCTATCTCGACTAAATATGAGTAAGAAGAGGTTGATTAGTAATGTGGAGGCGTAATCGGAAAACATTGAAGCAAATATGGTAAATTATGAGAAGTTGGGACATGTGAGATTAATGGTAACTACTTGTGGTTATTGTGGCTTAGAAAAAGGAATTAATCTTACTAAATGGGAGAATTGAGAAAGGTTTAGTTGAAGAGAAGTTGAGAATGACTATCCGTGTTGAATTGTGGCTATCTCGTGCAAGTGATTGTGTTAAACGTTGTTCGAAGTTGGTTTTGAAAGAAGTGCTATGTTTTACGCGAAGTGGTACTTAAATGTGACTTGTGTGATATATGCTTTTCAAATGTGAAAACGTACTTTTAAGAAGTGAAATTGATTTGAGAATGATGTTTGAAACAAGCTTGATAAGTGAACGTGTTAAAGGAACTGTTGTGAATCGACTTTGCTCGGATCGTTTAGCACAAGGAAGGATTCTAGCTAGGGGCGGCTAGCTAGGGGTCCTGTGTAGTAGGATGCCCGATTGGAATCTTCCTAGATAGGTCCCGGAGCCTTTTATTTGGGGTCGCGCCGCAGAGAAACCAGAGAAATAAGAGAATTATTTGTCTAGATCAAGTACTCTTATAACTTGATCTTTCTTAAGACTCGACTACGATGGAATTTGAGTATAATAAATATTAGACTCGAAAATTTCACTCTTCTAGGCCTGAGATAACTATGAACTTAATTATCTTAATTAAATTATTATCTCGTGCCTAATCTTGGACCAAAGTATGTTATACTTTGAGAACCAAAATTATTTACTTTTGTAGGTTATCTAAACGAGGTTATCTTATTCAAGCCGCCAATCACTACCGGATAAGGCTTTTCTACTTCGAACAAGGCTCGGACGCCGTGTCGGATTGTCTGTTTCCAAAACTGGAAAACTTTAACGCTAAGCTCAACGTTGGTTTTCAGCTTACTTTTCGGACACCACTAAGCTGATTGGAGAATCTATAGGAGCCAAGAGCTGTTGCATAACGTTCACATCTTAACAGGTCTTTTCGAGCGACTAACAAGAATCGTTACAACGGTCACAAAGGACTTCGTTCGTAAATTAGTCATAACGGCTAATCTCCTTGGTCATCTATAAATAGAAGCCAACTCTCAAGACTTGAAGATTTCCGGACATACTGTCAATACAGATTACTTAAGCAAAAGTCATTGTATTCATACTCAATCATCTATATACAACTCCCAACTTGTAATTCATACTTTCTAAATTGTAAAGTCTTGTAATCAGTTATATACTCTTTCTTACTTTCCGAGTAAGGTCCCTTGACTAAACCGTAAGGGTTAACTCGAGTCGGTTGTCCCTAGTCTGTAAAGGTTACCTCAATTAGGAAGTACTAGATCGGATAAGGGAATTTCTTAGTCTAGGAAAACTCGTAAGGAATTGTTTAAGGGAGCAATTCTGGTTAAGTTAGTCTCGCTGTATTTTGTGGATTCAAAATAGTGGATTTGACTTGGTGCTTGGACTAGCACTTTCCGTGGTTTTCTTCCCTAGGAGGGCTTCCACATATATGTGAATTCACATTCTGATGTATGCCATCAGCTCGGAAAAACTCGGATATGAAGTGTTAGAGAGATTATTTAAACATGCGATAAATCCGAGTGGTGTCCGAGTGACTCGAAACATTAGTGTGAGATGATAGATGAAAATGTGTTTTCCGAGTCAATCGGAATTGAATGAAAGCATATGGAATAGTTTCTATAATACTTAGAATGACTTGTAATCAAAACATAGGAGGGAAGAGGTTTGTACCTGTCTTTGGTAAAACTTAGAATGGTCTAGTTTCCAAGTCCGAATCTTCATTGTGAGCTTGGATAACTATTGTAACGGCTAGTCTAAGTCATTCAAAAAGGATATGTCGTACTCGTGAACGTTGTTTGGTGGTCCTTTTCTCAAAGGCGGTGCATCCTAGTGGCTGTGACTGAAATTTGGGATGGAAACAACCGTTAGGCGCAAAACCGAACTTTATCGGATTTGGAAACAAGCAACCCCGACACGGTGTCCGAGCCTTATATAGAAATGTTGCTTTTCGTCTCGCTAGTGTTTAACGGCTAGAAACTGGTTGCTTTTTCTTTTCAAAATAAGATTAAAATACTTTAATCAGCGTACAAAAACAAATCAAAGTGGTACTCAAAGTATAAAAATACTTTGGTTCAAGATTAGGTAAAGATAATAATTTAATAAACGTAATTAAGCACTTAATTATGTTTAGCCTAAATAAATGGAATTTTTGAAATGTAATATTCATTAAGTTCAAATTCCATCTAGAATCAATCCTTCAAATCATCAAGTTAATAAGAATGAATAATCAAAATGCATAAACTTGATAAAGTAAATAATTTCATTTAATTAACCGACTTGGAAAAGAGAATTAGTCCGTACTTAATTTTTAGGTTGAACACTAAGTCATTTCTCAGAATATGAAGTGTTTACGAAATTATTTACTCATGCCATTGTTCCGAGTTGTGTCCGAGTGGGTCGAAACATACTTAAATGTGTTATACTCAATATATGTTTTCCGAGTGGGTCATACACAATTGAAAACTTAAAGATAATTTTCTTAAATACTTAGAATGACTTGACATCAAAGATAGAGAGATAGAGAGTTATGCCCGAGTCTTCGGATCAAAGTCAAGCTCTAGTCTCCGAGCGGAAGGAAGTCATCAAAAAGTAGCAAGACTAGATTAGCCCTCTCCAAAAGTGCGAGATCCAAGGGTGTCGAGGACTCGGAATCAGCTTCGACTCATACTCATCCTCGGCGTCTTCTAGCTTTTCCGACTTAGAGTCGAAGAAGGAGAAGAAGAAGAAGAAAAAGTTGGAGTAGGCCAAGCTGAAAAGAAACCTGAGGTTATCTCCTCATAGCACACTCGAGTAAGCCTTAAAAGAGGTTGGGGATGTTAGTCGATCCCAAGCTCCACCTATTGCACAACCTACTCAAGCTGAGAAAGTTGAGGGCTTAAAAGAGGAAATAGAGGAAGCAACACCCTTAATTCGAAGGACTCGCTCGGATAAAACAAGCACCTTCTCTACTCCCGTAGCCAATTGCACAGGCAAGCAACCTCATCTCAACATTATAGGCGCAGATGTAAGGGTGCTCGTTACTCCTCCTCCACTCGCACTACTCCACCCCCCTTAATTTTATTTTTTATTTTATTTTATTTTATTTTTGTCCAACATTTTTGTATCTCCTATCTTCTTAGCTTATGTTATTTTGATGAAATACATAGAGGCGAGAGATATTTAGAGAGATAGTTAGTTGGTTTAGGGGAGCATACTCTATGTTCTTGTTTTTATTTGTTTCTAAGAAACGTTTAACGTTTAATGAAAGTTAAGCCTATTCCGAGCTTCACGATTCTTATTTTTATGTTTCTCCTTTGATAAATAGTTTTGTTTTGCTCTAAATTTCTCTATCTCTTTACAATTAGCATCAATCAACTCTCATAACGAATTACTATTGTGTCTAATTCATACCACTCTAACAGCTTATTCATTTTGAGCAATGAAAACTTAACTATCTGAAATTTTAACTCTTTTTGTAAGTGTTGAATGCCTTTCCTCAAAAAGGGGAGATTGAAGACTCGGGTATAAGTCTCTATCTCTCTATGGTTTTGAATTCAAGTCATTCTCACATTCTAAGAAGCTCATCTTCAAGTTTTTATTACTATCCGACCCACTTAGAAAGCCTCTCATGATTAAAACGTTTATCTCTAGGTTTCTAACCCCTCGGATGCAACTCAGTCGTTTGTCATGAATAAATAATTTTCACATGCATAACTTATTCTGAATTCTCACTTATTGTAATCACTCGGAAAAGAATTACTGCGATAATTCATCTTCTAAGTCAGACTTGTCAATAAAAATTATTTATCCGATAAATTTGATGCAATGTGTTTATATAATTTTAATCTCTCACTCATCTAAAAGATAAACACAAAATGGAATTAGAACCTATTGAATATTAGACTCAAAAAATTCTATTTATTTAGGTTATAGATAATTAAGTGCTTAATTATTTGAATTAATTTCTATCCTTGCCTAAACTTCGACCAAAGTATTTTTAAACTTTGAGTACCATTTTGATTTACCTTTTCAAGTTGATTAAAGCATTTTAACCTCATTTTAAAAATCAAAGAAACCGGCTTCTAATCGTTAAACGAAGAATGCATGTAAAAGTCACTGTTTTTGAACGACCTTAGACACTCGGATAAGTGTTGTTTATTTCCAAATCTGATAAACTTCATCTTTGAGTCTAATGGTTTTTTCCACCCTAGATTTTAGTATCAACTAGTGAGTTAGACCACCTTTTGAGCCAAGGATCAAAGCACAACGTTCATATCTACAACGACTCATGAGGGACTCGGACTATCCATTACAACGACTAGTGAAGCTTCCTGGTTCGGAATCGGTCACAACAGACTAATCCGCCTTGTTGCGTATAAATAGAAGCCATCCTACAAGACTTGAAGATTGACGAACTACTGAATATTATTCATATCTTAATCTCTTAATCTTTTCTAGCTTTCAACTGTGTACATAAGTTTTCTCAACTTCAGAGTTGAAAAGAAGAAGTCTTGTAATCACTCTTACTTATTACAATTCTTTGTAATCACTCTTGCTTGTTGTAATATTTTGTTTCTTGCTTTCCTTTCTCACTTTTCTTTATTTTATTGCTTCTTTCGGTGCTTTCATTTAATTACTTTATTAATCGCTTTTAAGCATGTTGTGTTTGCCTTTAAATTCTACCTATTGAATGTTGTTTGCTTGATTTCCTTAACACGATTTAAACTCACTTTTTTAAGTAGTATAGGTCGTCTTTTCATGGGTGGAATGAAAAGTGTCCCTCTTTGTTTTGTACCTTCACCCCTGAACACTAGATTTAGAAGAGTATTTTTGTATTCCTATTAGTTTTTATTTTGTATAACCGACTCGCAACTCCATTTTCTTTTAGCTTTTATTCTCCAAATTGCTTCTTGGCATTTCATGCTAAAAGATAGTAAATTTTGTGTAAGTTTAATACATGAAGTTATATGACCAAAACCGACTTCTCAATATCGGCCATATAGCCGCCGTCGGTTTTAAGTGGTGGCAAACGCCGGTGTCGACTAGAAACCGGGCTCACATCCCGGCCCAAGTAGATTTTTTCTGTTTGGTCTAGAAACTTTGTGGCGAGATTTAGTCTTTATTTTTATGATTGTTTACCTTTAGAAATAAACATCACAAGACTTGTAAAACCACTTTCGAAATAAAATGATTTCCTAAATATCGCCGGTCAATCCCTTCCTAAAAATCTCTCTTTCAAAAGCCTTATCATTCGCTTGATAAGCACACCTTACATGAAACCGATATTTGTGGTGAAACTCAGTCCCGCGGTCTCCTACTGGGGACGGGTCGTGGCTCCTACATTAATATATCACACCATTTGAATCCACACAAATTTTATTGAAATTTTACTAAGTATAAGTTTTATATATAATTTTTTTTATAAGAAAGGAAATAGTATTAATGTTCGTTTGTAAATGATTCCGACAGACTCCGCAACGTCTCTCCAAATGATGTGAGATAATAAATAACCATTACTCGAAAGAGTGATAAAGTGAAAATAAAATCATATGATGGGCATAAAACATTCAATAAACAAGCTATAAAGCCTAATTGTTTTTTATTGTCTTGACCCAATGGGTTGAACGGGTTCAAGTCAGGTTTAACCCGCTAATTTTTGGGTTTTTTCAGTTTTATTTTTTCGGGTTTGAGTCGAGAAAATCGTGTCCCAAACCCAAAATTTTCGAGTGAGTTCGAGTTTGGTTTTCTGGTTGGGTCATTTTTTGCCGGTATAAGTACAACTACGATCATGCATACTAACTTTAATTACTTAAAGTACTTCTCTAATCTCTATACATAAATGGAAATTATAATTATCCGACTCTTAGGTGAATACCAATAGTTGACTAATCGCATCCATCAATCATGAGCATGCCCATCAGGAATAGTGTTGTAGATGTTCTCTTTGGCTTTTTGTCTAGGTTTTAATTAATACATCTTCAATTTATATCTATATTCCTTCAATTGTTTAGCGGCATGTTTAAGGAGTTGTTTGTCAAAGATATTGTTCTCCGGATACATGAACTTGCCCTTTATTTCAGTATTAGGTAGAAGAATAATAATGCGATTCAACTATATCTAGACTTGCATTACGAAAGTGTACAATAGAACTTAAATACTTACTACAACAAGTTTAATTATATCTACTTTATAAGTTTTTGTTAAATTCATGCCACTTAATCATTCCGATAGGGAAAAACCTCCAACACTTATATTTAAGAAATCGACAAATATGTAACCACCTTTTCTAATAGGTTGATTATTATAGGAACCATGATGTGTCCCCCGTAGGAAAGCGAATTGTGTTTCCTCATGAAGCCTCAACTCTCTCTTTTTCTTTTTTGAAAGTTGAAAGTTGATTATTGATTTTAGAAAATGGGATGGGTCTCTTACTAAGATGCTTTTTTAGAACTAAACTTTTTGAAATACTTTAGGTGAAGGTGTGATCAACAATTTTTATTAATCATTTTATTTTTGAAATTAATTTTAGGGAAATATCAGGATGTTATTTCATAAGGTAAAGAATTATAAAATTAAGAAATACACTTTGTCGTAAAGCTTCGGACCAAATAGTAGCCAGGGGTGAGCCCGGTTGTTAGCCAACGCCAACTCCTATGTTGACTGGTAACCGGCGCCTCCTATATGGCCATGATGAAGGAATCAATCTCGGTCATATACCTTGAGTTTTCTAAATGACCCAAATTCTTCTATTTTTTACCATGAAATACCGAGAAGCCGTTTGGAGAAATAAAAGCGAAGAATTAAAGAGTCGCAAGTCGGTTTTAGAAAATAAAAACTAACAATAATACATAAATACTTGTTCCAAATTCAGTATAAAAATAAACATAGAAGAGGTTTAAAAAAGAGATTTCATCGAGTCTTAAACCGAGAATTCGGTGTTTGGGGGCGACGATACGAAGTGAAGAGGGATGCTCTTCATTCCGCCCGTCAACAAATCACCTTTACATATCTAAATTGTCAATCAAAATTATGTTTAAATCAAATAGGCAACCAACATGCAAGTTATTGAATTAAAGCACCCAAACATGCTTTGAAAGCGATTAAAAGAAGTAGTAAAGAAAGTAATAAATAAAGCAATAAAGAAAACAATAAAGAAAGCGAAAACTAAATAAAAGTTATATCGGGCGGGGAGAAATTAAATGCGATTCAACTTCAAACCACAATACGGAAAGCAATTAAAAAACTAAACATAAAGTAAAATCGTAAAAACAAACTCAAAAAGTGGATCCGGCGTGCTTAGGTTGACCCACCTGTTGATCTTGAATCATGAATGGGTTTTGGCATCATAATGGCAGGGCAATGAGCTCAAGCATGATACAAAGGAGGCCTTTTGTGTAGGTTAAGAAATGGAGAGTTGATTAGCATTAATGAGAGATGGAGACAAAAGAGTGTGGGAGAGGGTGAGGAAGAGAGACTTTCAATATAGTGGGGTTTTTCTAGCCAAAAATGGTGAAGAAAATGCTGGGGAAGCCCCATATTTATAGGTCAAAAATTAGGTCAAAAGAAAATGCTTGGGGGAATACCTGAATAAGATAATGTAGAAAATTGGATGTTCTCCTGGCCCAAAACGACGTCGCTTTTATTTCTTGAAAACCAGCGCCGACTAAAACGTCGGCTACGGACATTCAAGATTTGTGCCATGTTTGACCGCTAAAGAATGGTGAAACACTATTTTTCACGTAGGCATATCCTAACCGACGCCGATCTGGATCATGGTTGGGAGTTAGAACTTGACTTCGTTTGGTCCAAAGAAATGGTTTATTGGCTGGCCTAAGAGAAAATACGCTGATTTTATGGTGCTATAACGAGTTTTGGTGGTTTACTAGCTTCTTTCACTTTGTTTTCAATTCTATCATGATCCGAGTTTGCACATGGGACTGGGATTTCATCATCGGGCCAACAAAAATAAATTAATCAAATGAAAACATAAGGAGAACACGTTTTCATTGTCTACGCTTGCCCCCACTTTGATCGACTTTGAAAGACGACGGGTAAAAGTAGACACTAAAGGGTACTTATCTCATTTTTCCGGCTTGGATGCCAAGTGATTTAAGAGGTTCGACATTGGCCATTTCTTGACGTGAACTCCGACAAAGTAGGACATGGACTTGATCGTAGTATGCATTCCGAAATCCGCCTAGAAAAATCTTAAGCTTGGCTTGATCAAAGTTGTGAAACTCGGTATTTTGCTGAAGCTGGATCGTTTTTTTTATCTAAAGCTTTATCGAATGATTCTGTTGTACTAACATTTTGTTAGTAAATAATTAGATGTACGAAAGTTCAGTATTTTACCTGAATAATTCGGCCACAAGGAATACGGAAAAGTAAAGGTGGAAAAAGCTAAAATGGTGGGGCCCATGAGCCCACTTGCATGCACGGTTTGTAGGAGATGTCGACCAAGCTTCTTGTAACCAAGCACCGGCTGCAGGCCACTCGTACTCGCCATCCAATGCCTATGACCGAACCTAGTCAAGCCTTGGAACCTAGCGTCGGTTATGCCTTGGGGCAATCCACGGTCGGGGAGCGTGTATCTTACTAATTATGAAAAGGCTTGATTTTTGCGTTATTTTTCAAATGCCAACCAGTTTGCCTATAAAAACAGGGGACTTGGAAGCTCGGTTTACACATATTCATAAACTCCTCTTCTTGCTTCCTCTTGATATTGTTTTCTTACTTCTTCGTAAAACTAGTGTCATTTCCTTAAACATCTTCATAATATGTCTTGAAGAAGTCCTCATACAGAGATAACGACAAGGGCCAAAAGCTTCACACAAGACTTGTTCCTCGAGAGGAATGATGCCCTCATCGTTAATGGAACCCGAGTGAGCTTTTGGTGGAGGCCGAGAGCCATATTTCTTGGCAATATCCGCTATGATAAATGTCTTGACTTGAACTTCTTCTATTTCATTCTAGTGTGGCACTTTAATTAAAACATTTCAAATCTTCATTCTTTTCTGGGGACACTGTCTCGATGTAATGGGGCTATCAAAAAGTTTTTTTCCACCTTCAGGGAGCCGAACTATCCACTAGAGGAAACTTTAACTAATGTCGGGTTTGGTTTACTATATACCACTTTAAGTCATTTGTGTGATTGCACCGATCGGGGTATTAGTCGGGCTATTACTGAGCGATTCTAGGATACCACTGGAACTTTTCATCTCCCATTTAAGGAGATGGCCATTACTCCTTTAGACTATGTCGTCCTTACAGGTTTAGATTTCTCGAGCGAACCCTTAGTCTACAATAGAAATTGGTACCAAAATCAAGATTATCTTCGGCACTTCTTTGGTCCAATTGCTCTTCTATTTCCCCAAGCCAACTATTTTAAGTATTCCATTCTTCTTTCTGCTTTCATTGATGTTGAGTTGTGGGCTCAAACAACCCACATCAAAAACTCGTATTGTGATTACCCTTATATTATGCATGTCTATGTTTTCCGACCAAGGGTGGTCCACGTTCACTCTCTAATCAATTCAATAGACCTACATGCTAGGGCTTGCCATACGACTTCTGAAAAGATTGGCAAGGTATGTTCTATTCGTCTTAGCCCTTGATGTTTATTTTGTATGAATTGAAAATTTACTTGTGTGGTAAATTCGGAGCTCCGGTTATATGAATAATTTCCCTAATTTTCCCCAACTGGATTATTTACCAGTCATTTTCGGCAATGGTAGCATGGGCGAAGTTCTACCTTGTGCAACCAAAAGAAATTGGGCTTGTATATTTACGTCTTACTCTCAACAAAGTGGTCATGGTATGTGAAGAGTCGGGAATGAACTTATCTCTTTTAATGGCTTTGAATTCAAATCATTCTCACACCTTAGAAACATTATCTTAGGGTTTTTAATCTCTATCCGACCCACTTAAAAAGCTTTTCTTGAGTGAACACTTAGTTTCGGGTTTCTAACCCACATAGACAGACACAAAAATATATTTCCTAAATAATTTCATGAACGTAACTCGTTGTTTCAACTGGATTGTTCTTGAGTTTAAATCAAAATTACAATGTTAATTCTAAATTGAGCCAGATTTATTTAATTGAAATTATTTCCAAATTACAAATAACAAAATGTGTCTGTGTTTCTCTAACTCAATTATCATTCAAGAATAGACACAAATGGAATTAAAACAAATTTATTATTAGATTTAAAATGTTCCATTTAATTAAATTAAGGATATTAAGCTTTTAAATATTTGAATTAATTAATATCCTTGTCTAATCATAGACCAAGTATTTTTATACTTTGAGTACTACTTTGGTTTTTTTTAGGTTGATAAAAGTTGATTTAGCTGAATTTGAAAAGTAAAAACAATCGGCTTCTTACCATTAACCGCTAGTAGACGTAAAAGTCGCATTTCCATGCAAGCTCGGACATCGTGTCGTGGTTGTTTGTTACCATTTTCGGTAAACTTCAACTTTGAGTCTAACGGTTGTTTTCACCCTAGATTTTAGTCACAACAAGTGGGTTTGATTACTTTTTGAGCCAAGAACCGATGCTTAATGATTACTTTCATAAGGGTTTATTTTTTAGGGACCCGGACTATTCGTTACGGTGACTAGTGTTTCTCATCGCTTAAGCCCAAGACACAACAACTATATGCTTTGCTGATTATGAATAGAAGCCACTTCATAAGACTTTGAAGATTGCTAGAACATAACTCTCAACTCTCATACTCAATCTTTCTAGCATTCAACCATACTTAGATTCTCAACTTCTAAGTTGAACCAAGAAGTCTTGTAATCATTTACGTTCATTTCTACTCAATTCTTCCGTTTTTCCCTCGATTGAGCTATAAGGCATAACTCAACTCGGTTATACCTAGCTGTAAAGGGTATCTCAGTTAGGAATTAATAGGGAAGATAATATAACCTTTGTGCCTAGGAAAACTTGTATTGAATTGTCTAAGGGAACAATTAAGAGAGTCGATCCTTATATTTTATGAATTCAAAATAGTGGATTTGAATTATTATCCGGACGGATACCAGCCGTGGTTTTCTCGCCCTAGAGGGTTTCCATGTAAAATTCTTTTGTTATTTTCTTTACGAGTCCAATCTACTCTCAACCCTTATTTATGCGTTTTGAGTTGAGCGGAATGTTTTATTTTTCCATAAGATTTCCTTCATACCCTATTCACCCCATGTAGGGTGATTCAAACTTTCAAAGCAAAAACCTTCGAGTATACTTCTCTAGAATTTTAAATTTAAGACTAGTATGGTCCAAAATTTTGGTTTTTCTCATCTCTTAATTCTTCATCAGCCCACGGTTCGGTGTAGACAGTTATGGGTCGTGCTTGGTTACTTCTTCTCGGCTAACCCACCTTGACGTTCATGCCATAACTCTTATGGGCTAAATTTTTATGTTTTGGAGTAGGCCAACTTCCATCCTTGGTTACGAAGTCAACTTCCTTCACGATTCCGAGTTACAAGGGACTTAACCGAGAGATGGATTCTCTTGGAAGGGCCCTTTGGTTTCTGCTAGTACCTTGGGGAGTAGGTTCACCCCCAATTTTGTCATAATGCGTGCCCACCTTTCATTCGAAAGGATCCACCGCAAATTATGTTCTATCTTCATTTGGTTACTTTGGAAGGGTATTAGGAGATGACAACCGGGTATCCTTACATACTTTTCCCGGATGCAACTTTGACTCCGTCCTCAATATTTAGGGAAGATTATGACTCGAATAGTAAGCATCGGTTGCTTGTTATATTGTTTTGTTTCTAGTATGGAAATTAACCTCGTGGTAATACAAGTGCTTCGGGTCACATTCATATTCTTAGCCTTGAAATTGATGTTTCCTTGCCTAGAGATCCCCAACATGTCGTCTAAATTATAGAGATTATAGAGTAAGAGTGTATAGGGCATCCATTCCCAAGGAATTGGAAATGGGTAAGAGTATTGTGCTCTTTATTTTAGCTAAAATGCCTTTCCTAACATGATGAAATTATAGTTTGACTAGGAGCAATCTCGGAAGATATCTATTAGACTCCAATCCGACCTCCGAGCGTTTGCAGACTTGTTCACCTGGTCGTGTGTCCTAATCGTTTAGTTAATGTGCTTATCACTCTTTTGGTCCTATTAGGATCGTCGCTTTAGGTCAACCTCTTCAGGAGGTTACCTTGGTAGTTCCAACATTCATGCGGAGACATCTAGCCAACCTCAAATGTCGTTTGGTAGCACTACTAAAGCCGGCACTTTACGGAGTGTATCTCGGCACTCTTGCGGATGGAGTACCTATGAAGCTGGACAGAGCTTATCCGGACTTAGGCCTAGCTCATTTGGAGCCGAGCCTAGCTCATTTGGAGATGATATCGATGTTATGCATTTGCAAGTGCTGGACCCATAGGGTAGGTCGTATGATTTTCACTAAGAATCTTATAGTGGGCCTTATCATGAGACCTCACAATCTTGGGATTGTACAACTAGTTCTTCCGATATGGCGACCAATAGGTGATCTTCATCATCGGTTACTAAGGGGACATAGGCGACTATCTCTTCAGGGATATGATGATGAGGATGATGAAGATTATTGAATAATCTCTTGTAGGGTGCTTCATTATTAATTATGTACTTCATATTATGATTAGACATTATGTAAGAAGATGATCTGCGAAACTAGATCTTAAATACTTTCTTTATTTATATGATGTAAAAAATTTCAAAGACAAATAAAAAATTGCACTAGCCCATTCCCTTAAAAGAAAATAATAAAAAGAGAAATGAAAATGATAAATGAAAAGAACAATCCCGAGTAAGTGGATTGAAAACCGTAAAGACAACAGGTCAAGGGCAATAAGAAGGCCAACTATAGGCACCGGCCACGAGACGAGCCAGTGAGGAGGTCAATCGGACCGGCGCCGGTCAAGAGACCATGCCTAGAAGGGGTTGATGCAAACAAGTGGTAACAAAGTAGGGTTAGGAGTCCCGAAAATGCAATAAATAATGCTTGGAGCGATCTCCAAAAAGAACTCAACTTATAACTTAACAAGAGTTCCCTAAATTAAATCACATTGTAGGAACCACGGGACCCCGGGCCAAAGCCAGGCCCCGAGCTTCCCCATAAATTGGCGGGATTTTTTTCTTTGAAGATGGAAATAATTTAATTTTGAAAGGTCATAGTTTTTTAAAGTGGGGATGAATCTCTTATTAGGATTCCGAGCTTTATAATCGGATTTAAAATAAATTAAGTAAAATTCAATGACAGTTTTACTAATCACTTATTTTAGGAATTATTTTTAGAAAAATCATGGGGTACTATTTAACAAGTGAAAAATAAAACAATTTAGGGTTAATTTGGTTCTACTCGTAGGGCTTTTGGGCCAAACCGGTATGAAAACACCGGTTTAGACTGAAGCCTTACTCATTGACCATCTGGTGCTGGCCAAGGACTCGTGGACTGAGTGATCGGTCTCGGTCTCTAGCCCGACTATCAAATCTAAAAACCCTGTTATGGTTGTTTTAAGTCAGAAAAGCCGAGAAGCACATTAGGAGAATTAAATAAGAAAATAGAGTCGCCGAGTAAGTTTTATGAACAAAACTAACAACAATAAAATAAGGAAATACTCTTCCAATCTTAGTATGGGAAACCAAAGCTTGGAAGAGGTTTAAATTGACTCTATCGGTCTAGAACCGAGAATCCAGATTCGGGGTAAGAGTACAAAACGTAAGGATAAACCCTTCCGTTCCGCTTGTCAAAAGACGACCTTTACTTGTTTGAGGGTGCGTTTAGATAACGCATTATAAATAGGCACACAACATAAAAGCAATCAAAGCATGCTATCGAAAGCAGCAATACTAGATATGAAAACAATAAATGAAAGTGATAAAGAAACGAAAAAAAAAGCAAAGGAAAACGAAACTAAAAGTTACATCGGGTCGGGAGAAATTTAATGCGATACATCTTTCTCCAAAATACCAAAAACATTAAATAAAATTAATTAAACCATAGTTTGAAGGCTAATTTGGTATCCTCAGGTTGTTTTACCCGTTGATCCGGATCTCGAACTAGATTTCAAAGCGTAATGGTGGTGAATTGAAATGGGCTTTTTATGGAGTTTGTGAAGGTACATAGGAAGATCTCGTGACTAATGTATAGGGAGGATTAGCTAAAGGGAGACCAAGAGATCACAATAAGCCAGTATTAAATAGCTCTTAATTAGACTTCAACAACATAACGCCTAGGAAAAAAGCCGTATCTAGTTAGTATTCGGCAGTGTGGCGATTAGGAAAGAAGTCGTATCCAAAATTAGAGCCTAAGCTCTAAGGAATGATTAGGTCACAAATGACCTATGTTTACAGCTTTGATAGCCTCCAAAAGTGAACATAAATTGGCTAAGAAAATCACAAAACGGGACCAAAAACAAGATTGAACCGGATTCGGGATTCGAGTCATGGTGCATGGCATTCGACCTAAACAAGATTGGGATTTCATCATCGGACCAACAAAATAAAATACAGAAATAAAAGAGATAAGAATGACACATTTTAGGTGTCTATAGTTAGCTCCGACTTTGACTAAGTCCGAAAGACGATGGGTCAAAGTAGATACTAAAGGATATTTATCTTGCTTTTAGGTATTGTTTCGAACGCCGATTGTTTTGTAATGTTTAGAATGGGTTGATGTCGAACCCGAACTCCGAGACAAGGCTTGGACTTAATCGCGTTGCATGCGTTTTGAACTCCTATAAGAGGATCCCGAGCTTGGCTTGATCGGGGCCTAAAGCCCGGTGAATTTTTATGTTGAAACTTCGATCATTCTTTGATCGGAAGCTTGGCTTGATAACATGTTTGTTAGTGGATAATCATATTTACGATAGTTTAGTTTTTTACCTGAATGAGTCACTTATAAACATACTAAAAACTGATTTGAAAAAGCCGACATGGTGGGTCCAAGAATCCACTTGCATACACAAGGTTCCATGAATCCACTTGCAATTCGGTAGAGTTAGTCCTTTGTATTTTGAGGATTCAAAATAATAGATTTTACTTGGTGCTTGGATTAGCACTGTCCAGTGGTTTTCTGCCCTAGTAGGGTTTCCACCTATCTCTAAGTGTTTGCATTGCTAAGTCCAATTTAAACTCGGACTCAACAACTGATTTCTTTCTTAGTAAAAATTGTCTACATTTGTTTTAATTTCCTCATCAACCTATTCACCCCTAATCTAGGGTGACTTAGACTCTCTAAGAGCAAACCTTCAATTTATTTTTATCTCTCACGTAGAGGAATAAATAATAAATTTGGACCAACTAATTGGACCACTAAAATAGAATAACAATTAAAGAATTAATTAAATAAGTGAACCATCCGAATAGACCGCCAAAAATAACAATTAAATACAAAATATGAGAAGAGGGTTGCTTGGCCTAGCCAGCTTGTCGCTATATAGGTGGTGGCTGGCGCCGCCTACAGCATGACCTAGTTGGGCTGGGCTGGATGGTCGCCGTCATGCTAAACAATGTATTTCTTTAGTTGATCCAAGTTTGTATATTGAAAAATCTTTTCATCGTCTAAATCGAGTCAACTTAATTGCTCCTCCTAGCGAGTATGAGGCTCTAATCTCCTTAAGTACAAATGGTATATTTGAGTAAGTACAAATGGGCTTTGCCAGTTGGCCTAAACTTTCCTCGAGGATCCTGAATTGGTGCTCTAATCTCCTTAAGGACCAAATCCCCAACCCATAGACTATGAGGCTTCACTTTCTTATTAAATGCTCTTGATATACGCACTTGGTATATTTGCACATTATGTAAGGCATTCAAGCGCCCTTCATCCAGCAACACTAAATCCTTGAAGCGTGCCTTAGCCCATTCTCCTTCTGGAATCCGACTCTCCGCAATGATCCGTAATGAAGGAACGATGATTTCTATTGGAAGGACTGTTTCCATGCCATACACTAGGGATTAGGGTGTAGCCCCCTGGAGGTTCTAATCGAGATTCGATAGCCCCATGAAGCGAAAGACAACTTGTTAGGTTCATCCTTATACTTGACATCCATTTTCTCTACTATCTTGCAAGTATTTTTATTGGCGGCCTCAACTACTCCGTTGGTCCGAGGGAGATAAGGAGAAGATTTGTGGTGTTTAATCTTGTACTTATCTAATAAATCTGCTACTTCCTTATTGAAGTGACTACCATGGTTACTAATTAGTTGATGGGGTACCCCATATTGACAAATGATATTCCAAGTGATAAACTTGGCTACATGATTTGACGTAAAGGTTGCATAGGAGGCCGCTTCTACCTATTTTGCCAATGATATCAATGTCCCAAACTAAAAATGGGCAGGGCGATGCAAGTGTCGTGAGAGAAGATGGTGGATGGTATTGTAAGTTTGCATACACTTAACACTTGTGGCACTTCTTAACTATTTTGTGGTAGTCTCGCTGCTATGGTCGACCGAGTAGTATCCTTTTTGAACAAACATTCTTCCATTCATATAGGGTCCACATTCCCATTATGAATATCGATCATGATACGCTCTACTTCATGTTTATTGACACAAAGTAATCTAATCCCTGTGTTGGTTTACTTATAGAGTTGTCCTTTGCTGATGAAGAATTGAGTCTGCTAACATACGGATGGCTCGTTTGCCTCTAGGTGTGGAGTCCAAAAGGTATTCTTGGTTTTCTAGGTACTGATAAATGTCATGGTACCTAATGGTTTGGTTAGTATTAGACACTTATAGTGCGTATATGTGGGCGAGGCTAACTCCGTCATTCTATTTGAATGGGCATTAAATGAATGCCACTAGGGATATTAATCATGGATGCCAATTTGGCTAAAACATCCGCGAATTGGTTATCATCCTTAGGAAGGTAGGTATATGATATGCCTTCAAAGTGTTTTGCTAATTCTATCAAATATGCCTGGTAGTGTGCCAAGGCTTCATTATGTGCCTTCCACTTCTATGAGATCCGATTAATGATCGACTGGAGTCATCGAAAACCCCGATGTTCTTGGCTCCGATCACTATGAGAGCTTGAAATCCTATGATCCATGCTTCATATTCCGCGGCGTCGTTGGTGACCTTAAGATCTAACTTGACCGAAATGGGAGTATGTGCTACCTCTAGAGAGACTAGAAGGATCACTACTCCAAAGCCTTTCTGTTTGGAAGCACTCGTCAAAGTACATTATCCACATCTCGAGCTCTACATATAAGATGTTTTCATCTAGGAAGCTGAGGTGTTTGAGTTGCGATTCGATTATGAGTTAGATCGGCAAGGAATTTCGACATTATCATTCCTTTGATTGCCTTTTAAGGGACATACTTGAGTTCAAATTCGATAGCATGACTGTCCCTCTAGTTATCTTGCTACCGATAGTTGGCTGCTCAACAATGTACTTAATGGGATCCATTGGTGCTACCACATGTACCGTTTGGGGCAACATGTAGTGCTTGAGCTTCTTGGTAGCCCATACTAAAGCCAACGATGTCTTCTCTAGAGGTGTGTGCCTAGTCTCATAATATAAAAATTTCTTGCTTAGATAATATACTGTGTACTCTTCCATTACATCCCATTAAGCTAGCATGGCTCCCATCGGTTGTTTATGTTGTAGCGAGGTATAAGAGTAAAGGCTTCCCTGGTTAGGGCAGTAACTAATACCGAGGGTTAGCAAAATATTCTTTAACCTTATCGAATTCTTTTTGACACTCATCATCCCAAATAGGCTCGGATCCTTTCTTCAACTTCTTGAACATAGGTTCACGGACCATAGTCGGTTTTGATATTCAACTTCTCTGTCTTCGATGGTGGAATCTCTTGGATGGCTTTGATCTTGGATGGATCAACTTCAACTCCTCTAAGACTTACCACACAGCCTAACAGTTTGCCCGAGGTTACCTCGAAGGCACACTTTTGAGGGTTAAGGTGCATGATGTATTTTCATAGTCTATCGAAGAATTTTCTAAGGGTTGGTAAGTGCCCTATCCCATCCTTGGACTTAATGATCATGTCATCCACATAGACCTTGGCTTCCTTATGTATCATATCGTGTAGTAATATTTTGGTTATCCTCTAATATGTAACACCAACATTCTTAAGCCCAAATGGCATCATAACCTAGCAGATACGTCCCCATTGAGTGATGAAGGTCTTCCGCTCCACATATTCTTAAGCCATGTGCACCTGATTATACGCAACATAGTCGTCCATAAACGAGAGCAAGTTGTGTCCCGTTGTATTATCTACAAGGATGTCGATATGAGGTAGCAGGAAATTATCTTTAGGACTCACCTTATTTAAATGCCTAAAGTCAACACACATTCGGACCCGTCGTCCTTCTTCGAATCGGCATTATGTTTGCTACCCATTGAGGGTAGTGGACCATTTTCATGAACCCTGCTTCTAACTGTTTTTGGACCTCTTCCTTGATTTTAAGTGCCCATTCAGGTTTCATCCTCCTAAGTTTCCGCTTAACCGGCTTGGCGTTTTCATCAAGTGGAATTTTGGGTTCTCGTTATACTTGGATCTATCCCCGCACGTCTTTGTAGGATCATGCAAAGACGTCTATGAATTATATAAGGAGTGAAGTGAGTTGCTTTTACTCTTCTGGATTCAGTGTTTTCCCAATTTTAATCTCTTGGGGTCGATCAACTATTCCTAGATTAACTATTATTGTTCCCTCTATTATTGGTGAACGATTTTCATGATCTTCCACAGACTTTCATTAACTCTTTAGGGATTTCTTGTTCATTATTAGAGGCAAAACAATTAAAAATAAGAGAAGGCAAAACATAAGCAAAAAGTTCATCTTTTTGAATGAGGAAATAGTACATCGGACTCGAAACAAAAATTACAAAATTGGAAATAACAGATATATAAGATGAAATAACGAAATGGGAATAAAAATAAAAATCCTAGTGCTAGACTTAGGAATGGGATGTTCTCCTAAGCTAACAAGTAAATTCTTGGCCCTCCTCAAGCATCGATCTAAATAGTATGTTTTGACCCTTCAGCGTCGACGTCGGTGATGATTCCGAAGGATCGAACTATTGATGTGACATGGCTCGAGACATTACCGAAACTAAATTCCCCTCTAGGTTCTTGTCCTATCCAAACAGGAGACCGAAGATATTAGTCTCAGCTAGATTGGTCTAGTCTTGTGTTGACTATCCCTCTTCGAGGAAGTAGGGTGCCTCCTTTTCTAGTATATAGTAGTCACTAAAGATCTCTAAGTTAGGTACCATGGTGCCCTTCTCCTTGAGACAATGAGGCTCAGGAAAGCCGTAGAAGGGGAAGTCATCCCTTTTTCGTAAACTGCCCATTTAGGGTATGAGGATACAGCTTTGATGGAACGGACTGTGTATGGTGCAGTCTTCCTAGTTTTAACTTCCCACTTGGCTTGGGCTATTTCCTTAGCAGTAGGTTGATAGCCTAGCCAAAACTTATAAATGTTCGTTGGGTTCAAGAGGTGGAAAGATAGGGTGGATATGTCCTCCGAGCTGCAGCCTAGACCTTGGAAATACCTCTTCTTCTTTAGCATCGAGTGGACACTAGGGTTACCATAAAGATTGAAGTTTAAAGGTCCTTCATCCTTGTACAAAGCAATGACAATCTCAAACCCATAAAGCTCTTCATCATCAGCATCGTGTTTAATTTCGACAATAAACTTTTTAGAGGTGATGGTGGCACAAAGATTGTCTGCATTGACGGTTACGACCTGACCTTTGATGATCATCTTGACTTTCCGATGTAGTGTGGAGGTGTAGGAACCACAACTCGGAACCAGCTGAGCTTTCCAACGAATGGTTGGCATAAGGGTTTTAGAAAGTTGGAAGAATGATTTTAGGGTTTTGAATATGGATTTTAGAAAGTGGGGATGAACCTTTTATTAAGATTTCCAGGTTTATTAAATTTGATTTAAAGATGAACTAAATCAAATTGATAGGCGGTTCTATTAATTATTTTATTTTAGTAATTATTTTCCGAAGTCTCGGGATATCATTTCTTAACTGGAAAATAAAGAACGTAGGGTTTCTGTTTTTGCTGTGAGGCTCTAGGGCCAAACTAGTGTGAAAACACCAGTTTGGACCTCGAGCCCGCCTACTAACCACACCCGCACTTAGTGGTGGCCGGTGCCGGCCGGAGGTTAAGGCTGAGACACTCAGCCTCCGGCCTCGGCTTAGTAGATCTAGTACCCTTTTTCACTTTTCAGCCTAAAAATAACCGAGAAGCGGATTGGAAAAGAAATAAAGCAAAAGATGAGTCACCAGTCAGCTTTTAAGAGAGAAAACTAACAAAAACATAAAAGCGAAAATTTGCTCTCTCAATCTTAGTATGGGAAAACTAAGATCGAAAAGGCTAAAAATTGACTCCATCGATCTTGAACAGAGAATCGGATTCGGAGGCGAGGGTATGAAACATACGGATAAACCCCTCTGTTCCGCCCATTCGAAGACAGTCATTACTAGTTTGAGTAGTGAATTAAAATAATGTCAAGCACAAGCACATAACATGCAACAAAAATTAAAGCAACCCCAACATAATTATAAAAAGCTATAAAAGCAAAAGTAAAGAAAGCCGTAAAGGCGTAAACGAAAAGCAAAAGCAAAAGAAAAATAAAAACGAAAAGAAAGCAAAAATCAAAAAGATTACATCTAGCGGAGAGGAATTAAAAGCGATATAATTCTCAAAACCACAATACGAAAACGATAAAACATAAAAATAAATAATGAAACCGTTAAATATCGAATCTGTGCCCTTAGGTTGTTCCACTTGATGATCTAGATCTCAAATCATGATATGGTGATGCTACGGTGGTGGATTGGAGAGGCTTTTTGTGATTTTTGAGTATAGGTAGGTAAGGGAGATGTATGAATGATGAAATATTAGGTTCGGATGTAGTTGGAATGGGGAGTAGAATGAAAGGAGGTTGAAAAGGGACCAAGAGATCATAATACAAAATGGAGTATTCAAGAGCTCTTAGGTAACATTGAGGGATGAGCCATTGTGAGAATGAGAGCCAAGGCTCTCTATTTATAGGGAGATGTTATGTCAAGGAAATGACCTCGGGTTAGCTCATCCAGCCATCCAAAAGAAGCGATAGAAATCAGAGCCAAGATATTGTGAAGATTGAATCGGATAAAAGAAGGATAAAATCGGATAAAATCCAATCCACGACGCCGGCCACCCGAGCGTGCCTAGGGTTTCATGCCCTAACGTGCTAAAGAGGGAGTCTCTGGGGTAAAATGCTGCATTCCACTTAAAATCCTAAGGTTTCGAGCGCCGCCATACAGCCTTTCCAAAAATGACAAGTTTTCATTTTCGGCAAGTTTACATTTTTGGTAGGTTTCTATTTTTGGTAGGTTTCATTTTTGGTACGGGATGCATGCTTCTAATCTCATGTGGACTATCTTGGAGCCAAAACGCATCACTTTGATGCTTGTGATCATGAAATGCAGCGTCTAACGTCGTCTTGAGGTCTTCGACTCCTTGTCTAATTAGACAAAAGTGAAACGCAAGGTTCTAAGCCCGGAATTTCCCTGTATGCAGCAGTGGACTTTGTTGTCTCTATAGGCTTGGCCTAGTCTTGGATTGTTCGAAAGAAAAGGGGATTTTTGACTGACCCAAGGCGTAAGGCTATTTATTTGGTGCTTGGGGGTCTCTATGGTTTACTAGCTTCCGTCGCACTAATCAAATCTTGACCGTGACCTAAATCCACAAACAGGACTTGGGATCTCATCATGGGGCCATCAAATAAAAAGTAGAGAAACCGACGACACTTTTTAGGTGTCTATAGTTAGCCCCCACTTTGACCGAGTCCGAAAGACAAAGGTCAAAGTAGATACTAAAGGGAACTTACCTATTGTGCCGATTTGAATTCATGTGCATTAACTTTTGACTTGAACTTTAATAAGGGGCTTATACTTGACTAGCAGAGTGTGAAGTCCGCATTGTTGATTCCTGAACTTGGCTATTTAAAAACCTAAAGCTCGGATTGGTGTGCCTAAACCCGACCATCTAGTTAGTCCGAAGCTTAGCGAGGAGCTTGAACTTGACTCGAGTAGTAAAGTCTCGAAATCCAATTGGGGTGCCCGAACTTGACTGCCGCTTAAATCTAATGTTTGAATGGGTGTCCTAAGGTTGGCTCGATTAATGTCCTGAAGCTCAAATTAGGGCCTAAACTTAACCATTCTTGGTCCGAAGCTTGGTTGAAACTTTTTGCACTAACGGCTTTGTTAGCGAATAATCAAATGTAAATAGTTTCAAGTGTTACCCGATAATGATTTGTAGCATGATCATGTTTCAAATGTGCTCCCCGACTTGTCCAAGAGGAGGTCCGGAAGTCTAGGTGCGGTGTTTGAACCTTGACCGTTTGTTGGGCCCGAAGTACGACGAAGACGATGTCCGAACTTTGACCAATGTTAGGTCCGAAGCTTGACAGAGTGATGTTTGAACATTAACCATGGTTGGGCCTGAAGCTCGATGGAGGTATTTTTGAACCTTGACCACGGTTGGGCCTAAAGCTCAACGAGTGATTTCTGAACCTTGACCGTTATATAGCTTGAGACTCGACCGGGGTGTGTCCGAACCTTGACCACTGTTGGGCCTAAACCTCGACCGAGTTGTTTCGAACCTTGACCGCTGTTGGGCGGAAGCTCGACTTCTATCCACTTTCGTTGGAATAAGGATGGATGCTTATCTTTATGTACAAATTCTTGCTTTAGACTTGATCGTTGGCAAGGAAAAAGAGTCTATTTATGACAATTCTAAAGTTTAGTCCTCCTTTTCTAAGTTGTGGATTTGTGTCTCTCCTACATAGAGAGGTTGAAAGGCGTTTTTCTCCACATGCTAAACCTCTTTCGTAGGGGTTGCTAAGATATACTTTATGATTCTATCACCTTCCCTTCTACTATCAACCTCATTAAAACTACTTCGTCAACTATTATCATAAACCATAAAGGCACTCTTCAAGGTCCTAATCTAGCTCTTGCCTATCTCCGAGCACTCGCTCTTGATCCAGCTCCTACCTTAACTCTAGCACCTGCCGCTGGCCCTACTAATGTTTCTCCCTTATCTCAACCTCTTATTGAGGAGAACATCCGTGTTCTTGCTAAGGCTTTGGACAATAATTTCCTCCCTCATTTAGTTACTTTTGATGGTCCACATGCTCTTAATCCTACTTCCACTCTTTTATTTGACAATGATGATCTTCTTATAGATGAACCTTTATTCCTTCTCTTTGATACCAATTTTGGGATGGGGTTGTGTTTTGGTAGGGAATCGGGAGGGGCAACAAGATGATGAGTTCTTGGAAGTTGAGCAATCTCATTATATCTTTATGTCCACAAACTCTTCTAAGAAGCGTAGATGTGTTGATGAGGAGGAAGACTTCTCGTATCCTTCCCCCAAAGATTTAGATGTTATATGTTGTAGTTTTGTTGTTCGTATTTTCTTCAAGGTGCAAAAATATTCTAGGTGTACTTGTCTTGACCTTTTCATCCCCATTTTGGTTCTCTGTCTCTTCGTTTGGCCCTTTTGGCTGGAGATTCCCTACAACACTTTGTTATAGTGACTGCGTTTGTAGTTTTTGTTAAGCATTCTATTATTCTCCTACTTTTAGGGCCTTATGTTCATTGTTACTATTAACTTTGTATCGTTACTTTGTTGTTTATGATTTCGTGTTCATACTTCGTTTAAAGATATCTCGGTTCATTACCGATACTATTACTAAATTTTTGCATATATTTCATTTAGTTCCGTATTGTTGACTACCCACATGATGATCATGGTGTTTTTATCTCTTCTAGATTCAATTATTTCACAAGCAATGTTATCCTCATGAGAACCATGTTTTTAAAATTTTTTTTTTTTTGCATTTGGTCATATGAATCTTTTATTTTTGGATTATCACGTGTTCTCCTGATGTCTATCATTGTAACTTTCAGCTTTTTTTGGAGTTACCACTTTTTGCTTTGTTTTTTTAGGTTTAGGTTCCTTTTTGTCATTCTCTATTTCTCCGATCTCATAGATAAACCTTTTGTTTGATGGGACACTTACGTTTCATGTTTCTAGTACTAAATTTTATTTTTTCCCTTATGATTATTGTTCTTATTTTATTTTGCGATGTTGTTACTCCTTTTTCCTTTTCGAGCCTCTTGTTACTCGATTCTTGGTTTCGAATGTACTTTGGGAACTATAAATTGTTGCTTCCCGTTTGCCTTATTTGTGGTATGGATTTCTATCTAGCCCTTCTAAGTTATGTCACTTTGATGGCTAAATGCCAATTGTTTCTTTTTTTTAAGACAAGTCTTCTTTAGGTAAGCTTATGGGGCATATTTTCATTTTCTTTTCTCATTTTTGATTTGAAGACTCGGACCTTACATATACATCATTCCGAGTTCCATCAAGGACTCAGGAATAAGACTTCATCTCTTATATGGTTTTGATTAAAAGTCATTCTATCTCGTTTTAAAAGCTTTTATGAGTAATATAACATCTTTTCGAGCGTTACGTAAACTATCGCATATGTTCTCTTTTGATTCCGATCGACTCGTAAAGCATAGTCTTGCTTATCATTTCACACACGCTTCCGAGTCAATTAGACAACACTCGGATATGTTGCATGTTCAAACACTCACTCATAAGTTCATAAACTCATATCCGACTTCATGATCTAAGCTTGATCGAATTATTGTGTTATTTCAACTTTCTAAGTTAGCATGTTTGGTTTGAACATTGGCAGTCTAGATCAAGTCTTTCTACTTTGATGTTCTTTATCCGACTTGCTTGACCTCTAAACCGACTCGGATGGAATTTAAGTATAATGGATATTAGACTTAGAAAATTCCACTCTTTTAAGACTCGGATAATTATGCACTTAATTATCTTAATTAAATTATTATCTATGTCTAACCTTGGACCAAAGTATTTCATACTTTGAGAACCAAATTGATTTACTTTTGTAGGCTATTCAAATAAGGGTATCTTGTTTTTAAATTGCAAAAGTAACCAGCTTCAAGATGTGAAATCACCAATAGACAAGGCTTTTTCTACCTTTGACCGAAAACCGGACACTCTGCGTCAAGGTTGTCTGTTTCCAAAATTGCAAAACCGCAACGCCAAGCTCAACGGTGGTTTCCACCCTACTTTTCGGACACCACCAGTGGATTGGGACTTCCAAAGGAGTCAAGAGCCATTGCCCAACGTTCACACCTCAACGGATATTTTTGAGTGACTCGTAAAATCCATTGCCACGATCATAAAGGACTTCCAGATCGGAAGATAGTCACAATGGCTAATCTGCTTGGTTATCTATAAATAGAAGCCAACTCTCAAGACTTGAAGATTGCTGGATAAACTGTCAATACATGCACTTAAGTAAAAGTTATTGTATTTCATACTCAATCTTCTACTTACAACTCCAACTCTAACTCTGTACTTAACATCTTTCCGAGTTGTAAGGTCTTGTAATATGTTACAAACACTCTTTCTTACTTTCGAGTCAGGTCCCTTGACTAAGCTGTAAGGGTTAACTCCATCGCTTGTCCCTAACTCGTAAAGGTTACCTCAGTTAGGAAGTACTAGATCGGATAAGGGAATTTCGAGTCTAGGAAAATCTTGTAAGGAATTGTCTAAGGGAGCAATTCTGGTTGAGTCTTTCTAGTGTATTTTGTGGATTCAAAATAGCGGATTTGACTTGGTGCTTGGATTAACACCGACCGTGGTTTTCTCGCCCCGGGAGGGTTTCCACGTAACTTTTGAGTTAGTACTTTTCTGAGTCCAATATAGACTTTGACTTTCCTCGGAGTCATTTCTAGTCTTATTCTTGCATTACTTGTTTAAATTTCCTCATCACCCTATTCACCCCCTCTAAGGTGACTTAGTCTCTCTAGGAGCAAAACTTCAATTAGTATCGAGCCTAGCCTTTCGAAAGGATCTAACCATCCAAAGGTTTGAAGATCAAATGGCTCGTAACAATGGAGAGTTCGATGAAGGAAGATCTTCCAAAGAAACCACCAAAGTTCAAAGGATCTAATTTTGTGCACTAGATGAAGCTTATGGAATGTTTCCTATTGGATCACGATGAAGATATATGGAACATCATACAAGTAGGGAACTACATTCCAATGAAGATGGAAGAAAAAAGACTCGTGCCCAAAACAAAGTCCGAGTATACCGTTGATGAAGCAAAGAAGTTCGAAAGAACTTCAAGGTGATGAACATTCTGATGTGCACCATCAACTTAGAAGAATACAACCGAGTGTCCGCTCGTGACACGGCCAAAGAAGTGTGGGACACGCTTGTCAACATTTACAAAGGCACAAGCCAGGTCGGACAAGCAAAGATAAGCCAATATCTTCACAAGTATAAGCTATTCAAGATGGAGCTAGAAGAGAGCATCACTTATGTGTTCATCCGCGTCACCGAGATTACCAATAATCTCAAATCTCCAGGTCGAAAGATTTCCCACGAGGAAATGTGTAGAAAGATACTCGAAGTCTACCCAAGAGAAGATGGGGTCCCAAGGTGACAGCCATTTAAGAGGCATAAAACCTGTCCTTATTGGAGCCGGACGAACTCATTGGGAAGCTACTCACCCATGAGATCCACCTGGAAGAGGAGGATGCAGAGGTCGGCACTAAAAGGAACATTGCACTGAAGGCCTCGGAAAACAGAGAAGCAAATCCGAGCTCATCCGAGTCGAAGAGGATCCCATGGTACTTATCGCCGGAGGCTTCAAAAGAATGATGAAGCACAAAAGTTGGGATAAGAAGCCAAGAGAAGAGTTCTACAAGAAAGACAAGAAGGACAAAAAAGGTAAGCATTCCTCTCCTTTAAAGTTATCTTTAACTAAGAACTCGGTCGTTTTGAATGTGGCAGTAAGGAGCACATAGTCAAAGACTCGTCCCAGAAGAAAGAGAGATAGAAAGAAGAAAAAGGCTATGATGGCCACTTAGAGTGATGAAGACTCATCGGAAGATGATAAGGACTCGGATGATTCAAAATGTCCGATGGCACTCTCGGACTCGGAGGCGGAATCGAGTCGGACTCGGATCACTCGGAAAGTGAGGAAACAAATCCTCAGGAGGTAATTGAATACTTCTTTAAATTCTCCAAAGTTGATTTAGCCAAATATATTTTTACTTTGGAAGAAAAGTGCAATTCTGATTCTTCTCGGTTTAAAGAACAACTTGAGTCAATTACTTCGAGAGCATCTTATTGAAAAATGAATTGGAAAACCGAGCCTTACTCTACTATAACTCAAGACTAGTGCTCAATCCAATGAGACCGAGTCCGAGTCACTCAAAAGAGAAAATGAGCAATTGAAGCAAAAGCTCAACGAGTCTCAAGAGCTTGTTTTAAAATTTACTCAAGGTTAGAAAAACCTCGATATGCTCTTAGGATCTCAATGTGTCTCCTTCAAGAAAGAAGGACTTGGTTTTAACAAAGAGGAGGATTCAAATTCCTACTCGGAGCTTTTAAAAAGGATTCCGTAACCGTGAAGTTCGGGAAGGCTGAGCACGCTCCCATTCATAAGAATGAGAGGAGGACTCGAGCCTGCACCAGCTTACAGGAGAAAACCTCCTCCACATGTTTATAAAAGAAAAGCTCTTCAAAAGAAAGAGACACGGACTCAGTTCTCTAAACGAAATACTTCGAAATAGACCAAACCCAAAGTTATTCAAATCTGGGTTCCCAAGAGTCTACTTCCTTAGAAAAGGACCACAAGTAAAGGGAGTTATTGGGTTCGTTAGAGGAATTGAGAAAGGTTAGTTTGTTTCTAATTTGCAGGTAGCTTAGAAAAGAACAAGAGGGCATTGGTACCTAGACAGTGGATGCTCACGCCATATGTCGAAGATTCAAGACTCTTTTCCGAGTTGGAAGATTATAAGGGAGGAAAAGTCACGTTTGGAGATGACAAGCAAGGGCAAGATAATTGGGATAGGCAAGATTGAAAAAGGAAGCAATCTGGTCAGCCCAAGTATACCTTGTCAAAGGGTTAAAGTACAATATGCTCAACATCTCTCAAATGTGTGACAAAGGTCAAGAGGTAAGATTCACTTAGACAAACTACTATATCTCTTATGATGCTACCAAGGAAATCAAGCTCTCAAGTAAGAGATCAAGTAACACTTATACTATTCCTCTTTCTCACCCGAGTCGAATTTATCTTATTTAAAAGCATCTCTTCATGATGATTCATGGACATGGCATCGTAGACTAGATCATGTTAGCATGCATACCATCAAGAAACTTGCATCTCATGGTTTAGTCATAGGATTGCCTAATTGTGCATTTAAGAGAGATAAAATCTGTTAAGCATGCACAAAGAGGAAACAAGTCGGATCATCTTTCAAATCTCTGAAAACTATTTCCACATCCAAGGTGCTTGAAATGTTGCATATGGATTTAAGTGGTGAAATCCCTGTCAAGAGTCTCGGAGGTAAATCATATGTGCTTGTTATTATTGATGACTACTCACGATTTACCCGGGTGTGTTTTCTTAAGCACAAAAATGAAGCATTCAAAGAGTTCGAGTAAGCTTTGCTGGAAAATCCAAGTTGAGTCTCGGACTCGAGATCCGGATGATTCGAACCGACCATGGAAGGGAGTTCGACTACTCGAATTTGCAAAGTTTTATGACAAGAATGACATCTCTAACAACTTCTCAGCACCAAGAACTCCTCAACAAAATGGAGTGGTGGAGAGGAAGAACTGAACTCTTGAAGAAATAGCTAGGACAATGATGATTGAACATAATATACCCTACTATTTCTTGGCCGAGGTAGTAAACATAGCAAACTATACGTTGAACGGATGCCTTATCGGACCTATCTCGAAGAAAACTCCATATGAGCTCTACAAAGGGAAGCAACCCAACATTTCATACTTCAAACCCTTTGGATGTAAGTGTTTTGTTCACAACAATGGTAAGGATCACCCGACCAAGTTTGATGCTCGGTCGGATAAAGGTATCTTTCTTGGTTATTCATCTCATAGCAAAGCATATCGTATTTTCAATAAAAGAACTAACAAAGTGGAAGAAAGCATCCACGTAGTGTTTGATGAGATTAAACATGAGAAACCAAGTGAGTCAGTATTCTCAAATCTGAAGCTCAGCAGAGATGATGATCTTGATGAAAATGAGCTCATCAAATATCAAATTAATGTTACTTAGAACGAAGTGACTCGTAACAACGTGACTCGTAATGAGATGACTCAAGAGCCAGCTCGTAATGTTGAAGGTCAATCAGATGAACAAGCTCACTCATAACGGACTATCGAAGATCAACCAATTCAACCTACAGATCTGGTGAATCAAAGAACAGGTAGAGCATTCAAGTATGCTTCTAGTCACCCACTAGAAAACATCTTATCTCGATATCAACAAGTGGGATAAGAATTCATTCCTTTCTTCAAAATCTATGTGCATTCACCGCATTTATATCATTAACTCGAACCCAGAAATGCACTAGAGGCCCTAAATGAACCTGAATAGGTAGAGGCCATGCAAGAGGAACTCAATCAATTCGGAAGAAACCAAGCTTGGACTCGACCAAATGACCTTCCGACCACCCAGTCATAGGAACCAAATGGGTTTTCAAGAACAAACTGGATGAAGGTGGGTTGGTAGTCGAAATAAGGCTAGACTTATGGCTTAAGGTTACAATCAAGAAGAAAGGATTGATTGTGGGGAAACCTTTGCACCTGTAGGCGTAACTGAAGCTATTAGAATCTTATTGGCATTTGCATCTAGCATGAATATCAAGTCACATCAAATGGATGTTAAATGTGCTTTTCTCAATGGTTTCATTGAAGAGGAAGTCTATGTTGAGCAACCCCTTGATTTGAAAACTCGGAATTTCCAAATCATGTTTTCAAATTACAAAAGGCTCTCTATGGTCTTAAACAAGCTCCCGTGAGCTTGGTATGAAAGACTCGAGCAATTTCTTAGTTGAAAATGATTTTAGAAGAGGTCAGATTGACAAAACTCTTTATATAAAAACCAAGTGGAAAGACTTTCTTATTGCTCGGATCTATACGAGATGACATAACTTTTGGAGCTACTAATGAAATTATGTGTCGAGATTTTTCCGAGTTAATGAGACATGAATTTCAAATGAGTATGATGGGAGAACTCAATTTCTTCCTTGGTCTACAAATCAAGCAAGACAAAGATGCCATCTATGTCCATCAATCAAAGTATACCAAGGAGCTGCTGAAGAAATACAAACTCCAAGATGCGAAACATGCAGCAACACCTATGAGTGGCAAGCATAAAACCGGACTCGGACGAGAAAGGTAAAGCAAGTAGATCGAAACTCTACCAAGGTATGATTGGATCTTTGCTCTATCTCACTTCCAGTAGGCCGGACATAATGTTTAGTGTCTATCTCGTGTGCAAGATTTCAAGCTAATCTAAAAGAATCACATCTCACTGCGGTAAAGAGAATATTCGGATATCTTGTTGGGACTCGGAATTTGGGTCTATGGTACTCCAGAGACTCGGAACCGACTCTCACTGGATACTCAAATGCTGACTATGCTAGATACAAAGTAGATAGAAATAGCACTTTAGGAGCCAGCCAGTTTCTAGGTCAATCCCTAATATCTTGGCACTCAAAGAAGCAAAACTCGGTAGCTCTATCAACTACTGAAGCCGACTATATTGCAGCTGGAGCATGCCGTGCTCAAATTTTATGGATAAAGCAACACTTGAAAGATCTTGGATTTTCATTCAAACCAATTCCAATCAAGTGTGATAATCAAAGTGCAATCAGCATCACCAAGAATCCAGTTCAACACTCAAAGACTAAACATATTGAGGGTAGGTATCATTTTCTAAGAGATCACTCGAAAAGGGTGATATTGAACTTGAATTCATTCCTACCAATCTTCAATTAGCTGATATCTTTATTTAGCCACTTAGTGAGGATCGGTTCGCTTTATTAGGAATGACCTTGGCATGATTAATGCATAATTATGTGCTTTTATGAGTAAAATTACTTTGCATGATTATGTGTTGTGTGCTTACTTTCTTTAATAGCCATTAGTTCAGCTTGAACCAATGATACTGAGCTGATAGTTATTAGTTATTTGCGGTTTCGAGTCACTCAGCAGTTTAATTGAGTCATACTTAGACTTTGAGAAAAATGGATATCAAACTTTTGAAATCATCTCTTGATTAGTGGAGAATTTCAAAAATTCATTTTAAAATCTTTCTTTTTCTCTTTCTCTCTCGCGCACATCGATCGGATAACTAGCCGTTGAGAGACAATCGATGGAATTCTAACCGTTGGAGAGCGGAACAGCCACACTGGTATGAGGTGACCGTTGAAGAAGTTGAGTCGAACGAATACTGAAAGACGATTATTTCTCTCGTGAATAGCGTCTATTTTCCTTTCATTTCCTTACTTTACTCTCTACTTACTTTCACTCTCTCAATTAGTGCAACTTGAGCAAGCTCTCTCCGAACAAAGATACTCTCGTCGCTCTCAAGGTAAGTGAAGTTCATCTCAAGTAAGCTCTGTCACTCTCGACTCTCTATCTTTCTACTCTTTCATTTTTGTTTTCCCGCTCACCTTCATAGAGCTATCTTTTCTCTCTTTCTTTTTCATAAAAGTTCATCTCTCTCTCTCTCTCTCTCTTTTCACATCAAACATGCCGAAAAGAGGTTCCCATCTTGATTTTCTTGGTTGTGCAACCAAGAAATCCCTACTAAAAGCCAAGAAGGCCCCTCCATTCCTTCAAAACCTATCATCACCCAACACCTTATGTTGGATGACAAATTCTTCCCGACCACAAAGTTTTCGTGGTTGGCCCATATCAAATCAACAGTTGTTTACAATTTCCTCTGTTTCGGTGATTTCATTTACCCGTAACTCGTTTATGAGTTCTATTCCAATCTTTCCAGCTCCGAGGGTATCATCACCTCCAGAGTTCGAACATAACCTGTTCGTGTCAACACTTCTCTTCTCCACCGCCTCTTTAAAGTAACTTTTATGTTCTTGAACAGCAATCCCATACCTTTCAACGAGGTTGCTGATGACTTTTTTGAGAAGCACGCTAAAGAATTCCCGGGTCACGCAAAAACTTCTCCATGACTCAACTCAAGTCGAAGCTCGTCTTCTATGCTTTCTACCGATGAGGACTTTCTTCTCTCAGCATTCTAGCAAAGAGAACCTAACTCCAAGCAGCTCAAAGCTCTTTACGACGTTCTCGAGGGCTATGAAGTAGACCTCTTTCCCGCTATAGTCAAGCGGATGGCAGCTGTGTCTACTCGCACTCGAATAAGAATAACGCCCCACTTCCTTTCGGGGCTCTTCTCACCCTCATATTCAAACAATTCAAAGTTCCTCTTCCCTCGGATCCTAACGCAGCTTCGAGGCTGCCATTGTCGTTGGCAAAAGGAACTTCTTAGGTATGGATACTAGGAGACCCAACCAGGTATCTAGGTCCATAGCTCGAACCGAGGCCCCTTCTCCGCCTCGGACTTAGACTCGAGCCACTCTCTCTCTACCTCCTCAACCTGGTGGTGCCTCCACCTCGGGTGTTTCTCGATTCTTTCTTCGACCTTGTCCTCCGCTATCATGGACAAGCTCTCCTCGTGTCCACTAAGTTAAAGAACACCCTCCTGGTCATTCAAGACTGTCCTTCGGCCTATGACCATTAACAAGAAAACAACCCAATCTTAAATATGAGAGCAGCAAGACGTGCTTCTCGAGATGAAGGCACTAGTTAAGGAGCAGAGGGAGCTGATTGAGCTCCTTCGAGAACGGCGCTCCATGGCGGCTGAGGATCCGATGGACTCGGACACATTTAAAGAATCCTCGAGTCCAGCCAAGTCCTCCTCCGGAGGGGGAGAAGAAGAAGAAGAAGAAGAAGAAGACGAAGAAGAAGCGAAACCTGCGGCCGAGGCAACTCCATCTAAGGAAGGGGAGAAGGACGCAGAATAAGAAGCAACAAGCAACAGAGTGCCAAGGTGCTCCGTAACCCCAACCGGAGATGATCAGGTCACACAGTGAGTCCGAGTGGGTCGAAGACCTCGCCGACCATGGTCGGTCGCCAGCCGATCAGCCTGAGCACACCCCTCCATCGGCCGAGTTCCTGGAGGATGAACCTCCGGACGACCTCGTTCGGGTCAGCCACTCGAGCCGAGCCCATTCCGGACATCCCGATGCTGCCCCGCCTCGTTCGTCAACATCTTCCAGGTCATATCAGCGAGGCGCACTGCTTGTCCACCATCCTCGACTCAGATCGCTCCATCTCCTCCATCTAAATTTTTTTTCTGTTTTTCAATTTTTTTCCAAACATCAAATCTGTATCTACTTGATACATTCTTCCTCCTTTTGTTTTGCTCGAAAGGTAAGGGGAGAATAGAAAGAAAAATTTGTTCTCTTATTTAGGGGTGTTTCTCTCACCCTCTTTTTGTAAACTCTTTAGTTTAAATTATAATGAAATTTCATTAATAATCCCGCTATATGCCTTCCGAGTTGCAAATAATTTTGAGTTTACTACTAAAAGCAATTATTTCGAGTTTATTATTTCGAGTTTCAATTTCTTGCTCGGTATTTTTTTTTTTTTTGCTCGATTCGACAACTATGTCTATCATTGCTCTAATACTCAATTATTTTCTTGCTCCGATACTTTAGCTCTATTTATGCAACCTCGGCTTATTTGCTCCGATAAAATATAAGTTTCATTCACTATATTTACTCTACACGATTCTATCATGTTTTTCCGACTTATCCTTTGAGAAAGGATGAAAAACCGGATCTATATCACTAACAAAGTTTCTTTTAAGTATGGAATGCCTTTCATCAAAACGCGGGAGATTGAAGACTCGGACCTTACATATACATCATTCTGAGTTCCATTAAGGACTCAGGTATAAGACTTCATCTCTTCTTAGGTTTTGATTAAAAGTCATTCTATCTATTTTAAAAGCTTTTCACGAGTGATATAGCATCTTTTCGAGTATTACGTAAACTATCGCATATGTTCTCTTTTGATTCCGATCGACTCGGAAAGCATAGTCTTGCTTATCATTTCACACACAGCTTCGAGTCAATCGGACAACACTCGGATATGTTGCATGTTTAAACACTCACTCATATGTGCATAAACCTAGATCCGACTTCATGATCTAAGCTTGATTGAATTATTGTGTTAATCCAACTTTCTAAGTTAGCATGTTTGGTTTGAACATTGGCAGTCTAGATCAATTCTTTCTACTCGATGTTCTTTATCCGACTTGCTTTACCTCTAAATTGACTCGGATGGAATTTAAGTATAATGGATATTAGATCAGAAAATTCCACTTTTTTAAGACTTAGATAATTATGCACTTAATTATCTTAATTAAATTATTATCCGTGTCTAACCTTGGACCAAAGTATTTTATACTTTGAGAACCAAATTGATTTACTTTTGTAGGCTCTTCAAATAAGGGTATCCTATTTTTGAATTACAAAAGTAACCTAGCTTCAAGATGTCAAATCACCAACAAACAAGGCTTTTTCTACCTCGACCGAAAACCGGACACTCGTGTCAAGGTTGTCTGTTTTCAAAATTGGAAAACTGCAACGCTAAGCTCAATGGTGGTTTTCACCGTACTTTTCAAACACCACCAGTGGATTGGGACTTCCAAAGGAGTCAAGAGTCGTTGCCTAACGTTCACACCTCAACGGATATTTTCCGAGTGACTCGGAAAACCATTACAACGAGTCATAAAGGACTTTCGATCAGAAGATAGTCACAACATATAATCTTCTTGGTTATCTATAAATAGAAGCCAACTCTCAAGACATGAAGATTGATGGATAAATTGTCAATACACGCTCTTAAGCAAAATCATTGTATTTCATACTCAATCTTCTACTTACAACTCCAACTCGTACTTAACATCTTTATGAGTTGTAAGGTCTTGTAATCTATTACAAACACTCTTTCTTACTTTCCGAGTTAGGTCACTTGACTGAGCTGTAAGGATTAACTTAGTTCGATTGTCCCTAATTGTAAAGGTTACCTCGGTTAGGAAGTACTAGATCGGATAAGGGAATTTCGAGTCTAGGAAAATCTTGTAAGGAATTGTCTATGGGAGCAATTCTGGTTGAGTCTTTCTACTGTATTTTGTGGATTCAAAATAGTGGATTTGACTTGGTGCTTGGATTAGCACTGACCGTGGTTTTCTGCCCCAGGAGGATTTCCACGTAACTTCCTAAGTTTGTACTTTTCTGAGTCCAATCTAGACTCGGACTTTCCTCGAAGTCATTTCCAGCTTTATTCTTCCATTACTTGTTTAAATTTCCTCATCACCCTATTCACTCCCCCTCTAGGGTGACTTAGTCTCTCCAAGAGCAAACCTTCGGGATTCATTTAAGATAGTTTGCCATGCCTTTGCTGATTTTTATGTTCAATCTCATGCTTGTTTTTTATTAGGTCTTCAGCTATGATCACTTTTTCTTTGTATGTTTATTGTTTCTATTCAATGTTTTTAGACTTCTCTAGTTGTATATGCTTTTTGCACTTCCATTTTTACAAATTGTATTTTCTTTCAAGCAACTCACTTTTGGGCCCTGTTTCATTTAACTTTAAGTTATAGCCTTATTACAACTTTGTGTAGCTTCTTGTAGCTCCCGATAGCCTTTTATAACTAAATTTACAACTATCTTATAGCTACTTACAACTCCTTACAACTTTGATTAGAGCTCGTTACATCCTTACAACTCCATGAAATAGAGGCCTCGGTGGCATTCCACCTTGTATGTAACTTCATTGAGGTATCTACTCTTGGGGATGTATTCTTAGGCTTTCCCCAAGCTATCACTCATAATTTTGAGTTGTTGCTCGACTCCATTGTGTAGTGATGACCATATCCCTTGTGGGTAAGCTCCTAGAGCACATTTTCATTTTCTTTTCTCATTTTGAATTCATTTAAGACTGTCTACCATGCCTTTTTTTTTTTCTTTGTCTTCAATATCATGCTTGTTCTTTATTAGGTCCTCCGCTATGGTCTATTTTTCCTGTATGTTTATTACTTTTGTTTAATTTTTTAGACTTCTCTAGCTATCTATGCTTTTTGAACTTCCTTTTACGAATTTTTTTAAGAAGTGGCTCTTGGTGGCGTTGCACCTTGTATCTAACTTCATTGAGTTAGCTACCCCTGGTAATGCGTTCTTAGGCTTTCTTCCTAGATATCTCTTAGAATTTTGGATTGTTGCTCCTCCTCCGTTATGCATTGGTGACCATATCACTTGTGGTCCTTCTCTACAAGGCATAGCATCCGGGAGATTTAAGTCTTTTGATTTTGCTTTTACCTTTTACATGTGTATTAAGAGAAACATTATTTTTATTTATGGCATATTTTATGTCAGTTTAACTATGAAGATTGAGGGTTTGTTTGAATTTAATTTGTTTTCATTGGCACTCTGCGGGTCGTGTGAATGAGATTTGGAGGGCTTGTTTTGGTTACCACTTGTGATCATCATATGTATTGGAGTTGTCATTCCTTTGTTACTCAAGTATTTATTGGATTATTTTCCCTATTTCCATGAGTTTTTGGTCTATGGTGAGAGTAACCAAGTTGTTTGTTTCGTTTCCAAGGCTATTTTATGACCAAATCACTTATGGTTCGGAACCGCTACGGCTTGACCCTAGCCTATCTATTTTTTTTTTCACGCAGATTCACAAACACATATAGCTCTTTCCCTCAAGTTTATGGTAGAGTTGCAGTATTTTATAATGTGGTGCATACTTCTGCTCCTATATCTTAGCCAAGTTGTATGCTAATATTTATTTCATCTCGTTGATCTGTTTCAAAATCTTTTTTTTTTTCAAACAACCATTTACAGACTTTGTTATGTTAGGGTATTTTTGTAACCTATCTTAGTCCATTATATGTTAATAGATTCGTGGAATGTTTAAGGTGTAAAAAATGCACCAGCTTAAAAGAAAAATTATGATTTTGAACAGAAAATATAAACTAGATATTCTTTTCTAACTTGAAACTCGACTAATGAGATTAAGTATAAAGGATCATTCACACTTTAGGATATGATCGGTTTGAATATGTGTTACCACATCATCACAAGTGGGGTGATTTGGGTTCTATGGAATACTCGCTAATATTACTATTAATGTCTTGCTTAAGGATCAATGTGCTATTTATCTTTCTATTTTAGAAAAATCTAATTAGAAAGATAGGGTTATCTCAAGAATATATGGGTCATCCCAAGAAAAACACCCTTTTTGGAGCAATATTCATGAGCTTAATAACTTGATTAACCTACCTTGGTGTATTATAGGAAGAATTTTTTTAGATGGAAATCTAAATGACAAAATCGGTGGTCATCAATTGACTCGTAATAAACTTCACATAATGAAGTCCTTTTCTTAACGCCATTTATGGTGAGAGTATTCCCCTTATGGGGAGATCTTTTACTTGGAAAAAGTTACTTAGGGGTCATTTTATCTACGAAAGGTTAGATAGAGTATTTGGCAGAGGAGAATTAAAGAATATCCTAAGTCTTCAGCTCTTTATGCACCTTTCATGTGTTTGGATCATATTTTTATAGTGTTAAATATGGATGATGTTATTTTACGAGTGAAACGCCCGAAAATTTAGATTCTAAAATCATTGATCCACCAATAATGAGGTCTTTAAAATTGTTAGCGAGACAATGTGTCAAGAATGTTTGAGGAACCCCTATCTTTAAGGTGGCAAGAAAACTCAAACAAATTAAAATTTATTTGAAAGATTAGAGGTTTAAAAATTGTGGTAATTTTTTGTAGTGAGTCAAAAGAAACTCTTCTCCACTCCGAAGTTGGAGGATATACTTTTTGCCAATCCGTTTAATCTGCAGCCTACTTCACCGGCACTCTCGGTTACTTAGACAAAGAGAAATATTGTTGCTTTTAAATCAAAATTACTAGGGTAAATTTCATAGAAAAGAATGATTTTCTCGAATATTATTAAAAAGCATATGGCAATTTAGAGAACAGGAAAGCAAATTCACTTACAAATGCAGGACGTGTTGTACTTATTTACTCTAATTTGGAATCATTACTAGCTCATAAGAGGTAACGTTTTAAACTACCATCTTCGTCTACTAACTTATGAGACAAAATTAATTGAGATTTGTTCTGGAAAGAATCGAGATGACATCAAGAGTTTACCTATGGTAACCTAGGATAAAATCTGTTTACCAAAGAAATTGGAGGATTGGGCTTAAGAAAAGTACCAGCGAGTTAATGAAGCTTTCCTCCACAAACTCATTTGGATGTTTCTTATATGCCCGATAATTTCGAGTCAAAATTATGAGATTTAAATACACAATGATTACTAATTTCTTTTCACAAAAATCTAAACCGTCGATTTGTGGGTATGGAAATGCCGACTTAAGGAAAGGTGTAACGCCCCCAGTTACCATTACTTAATAATTCCCTATCTGTAACAACCCGACCCTAAACTACATTGTTTATTTTATTAATTCATTAATTACTTGATTTATATGATTGAGCTCGTGCACTTCAATTCGATATTTCATATTTAAAATTATTTTTATATATATGTTATGCAGGTGAGGCGACGAAGTGGCCTTAATAAAAATCTCATAACAAGATTATAATTTGTAAACATCATCAATAAAACAAAATAAAAAAATTAAAAAGTAACAAAAATAATAAATAAATAAATAAATACATAAAAATAAACATAAAAATAAAAACAAAAATAATAACAATAAAATAACCAGATTTTTCAAGAGAAAAATCCAGAAATTGAATTATCCGGAAATTGTTAAAAAAATTAAAATTTTTGGAGATAAATGAAATCGGGAAAGTTCATTCATCGGTTTCCTTCCTTTACTCCTCCCGTTCCTCTGCCTTCCCCGTCCTTCCCTGCTTCTCCTCCTCGCGGGCGCCTCCTCCGACCACCGGCGTGACCGACGCCGGCCTTCTCTCTCCCTCCCTTTCCCTCTCTGCCGCGCTCGCTATCTCGTCTCTCTCTCTCTTATCGCGTCTGCTCCCCGCCTCCCGGTTCCTCTGCCGCGGACCACTTAGCAACCCCAGCCGGAGCGACCGCCGGAGTTCTTCGCCGCCTCGCCGGTGGTTGCGGTGCAGCCGCCGTGCACCACTACCCCTGCTCATCCTCCTTGACTTCTCCTCTCCGAATTTGAAGGTAAAACACTAAACCCTAAATTATCAAATTCCTTATTTATTTAAGTAATTGTAATTGTAAATTGAAGTATATGATTTAGAAGTATGTTGTTAAGTGAATTCAAAGATTGAATTGGGAAAATTTGGATTGGTGTGGATGATTGAGGTGTGGCAGTTTGATGGATTGATTGTGCATGAATGTGAATAAATGTGATTCCTTTTGGGAAATTATAATTTAGTGAATGGGATTAGGGATGTGTTGTTATATAATTGAGTAATTTGATGGATTTTGATATTTTGGGAATGAGTATACTAAGCAAACGAAGGGCGAGTGCATGTATAAGCTGAACTAGCTAGTGTGTAATTACAAAGGTGTAAGAAAATAGTTCAAATATTAAGCGTGCCAAATTGTGATTGCGAATGTGAATTTTGTGGTGAGAATAATGCTCATGACCTTAAATTGGTATATGTATGAATTTTGAGCAATTTGGTTAATTGTGAAGCCTTCCTATGGAAAGGCATTGGTAGATTAAGTAATCACTTAGCTATAGGTTTGAATTCAATGAAATGAGGAATAAAGAAAGTACGTTAGGAATAAGGATCGAAAGATAAGTTGGGCCTGGCAAATTAATCGAATTGGTTCTATCTAATAATAATAATAATAATGACAACAATAATGTGGGTAACGATAATAAGAATTATTAGGAGCATGCTTAACGCCCTTTTTAATGAATGTAGTGAAGATAAGTGATTGATTATACATATATATATATATATATACATATACTTTTTCAATTCACGTCAACAAATGAACTAAATTACATAGATAACATTAGTTATTTAATTAGCTTAATCAACTTCTTTAATTAATAGGCGTTGTTGTCCATGTTCAAAACGGAATTAATGTAGTGAAGTTATGTAAGAGAAACATAGTTTGCTCGATTGCGTAACGAATATGGAAGGTGAAATAAATCGTCAATGCTTATATAAATTCAAGTATTAAAACTCAAGAGAAACATTATTAACAATAGAAATCTATTTGAAACGTAACCGAGGCCACTTCGATTGCTTAGGATAGTCGGTAACTTAAATTTTTATAAAAGGGGAGAAACAAACATTCTCGGTTCGAGTACGTGCATTGCCTGTGCCCTTCAAAATTCACATATTTCAGCAAATCTCAACATTTCTCATATAAATAACTAATAATGAATCATTTGCAAATCAAGTTTTGTCACCTAATTAAGTGGTCCCCGCTCAATTATCAATTATCGGGGCTTATGCCCTTCAATTCCACCCGCGGCTTCAACTCGGGTTCTCGGTCGGCCCGAGAGGTGTGCACCTTACTAAGATCGTATCAATTATCAAGGGGTTCCACTTTCAGATAATAACCGGCAAACAAGTTTTACTCATATTCTCTCCCCCGATTTCAAACTAAAATGAATTGAAATGCGCGCGCTCAATAAATGTGTTTCAAAATTATTTGATCGTGCAGGAATGTTCGTATTGAGTTTCGACTCATTCTTCGAATTATTTTGATGTTTTTGTTTTTAGGAAAAACATCCGTGAACAGCCCTCCGCCTAAGAAGCCTAACGAGAGCAAGACTTAGCTGAATATTCCATTATCATTGTTTTGTGATGGGTTAGATGCTCACACCGATTCTCATCCTCGCTAATTTTGGGTTTGACCTTGGGTTGTAATTCAATATTGCATATTTCCTACTGCAGATTGTTGTATTGGCCGCTAATATTTGTAAATATGTAGGAGAACCGTACTTTGGGATTGGTTTACTTAAGTAGTCAACATGGCACCTTACGACGTAGCATTTAATGTTTCCCGACTTATCGAAGCATAACTAATAAACACTCGGTTATTACGGTGCCGGTCCTCCGGCCGGCATCGGTCACGCCGGTGGTCGGAGGAGGGCGCCCGTGAGGAGGGAGAAGCGAGGAAGGACGGGGAAGGCAGAGGAACGGGAGGAGCGAGAGGAAGGAAACCGATGAATGAACTTTCCCGATTTCATTTATCTCCAAAAATTTTAATTTTTTTTAACAATTTCCAGATAATTCAATTTTTGGATTTTTCTCTTGAAAAATCTGGTTATTTTATTGTTATTATTTTTATTTTTATTTTTATGTTTATTTTTATGTATTTATTTATTTATTTATTATTTTTGTTACTTTTTAATATTTTTATTTTGTTTTATTGATGATGTTTACAAATTATAATCTTGTTATGAGATTTTTATTAAGGCCACTTCGTCGCCTCGGATGCATAACATATATATAAAAATAATTTTAAATATAAAATATCGAATTGAAGTGCACGCGCTCAATCATATAAATCTTGTAATTAATGAATTAATAAAATAAATAATATGGTTTAGGGTCGGGTTGTTACAAAAGGAAAGTCTTTAAAAAGGGTTTAAGATGCAAAATAAGTAATGGCATAAAAGTATTAAATTTTAGACTGATATTTGGTGTGGAAATGAATCACTATTGGATTTTTCAAATTCAGTAGCAGGATGCTCGATTTCCTTATTGCACTTTTAAAGAATTTATTACTTTTAAGAGGGAGTCGAACCTTGTGTTAATTAGTTCATTTTTACCATGAAATGTTTGTCGGATAATTAAAGGTATTGTGCTTTCATTGCATGATTTTGATGATGTGACTGTTGGGGGCTATCTAGCAGTGGGGTTTTTTACTACCAAAATTGTAGCTTGGCATGCGCATGTGATCTACGCCCACAACCGATCTCCTTGGGATTTTCACCTGGATATGGAATATTGATATTATGTGAAAATTAAAAGTCTTTCTTCGGTAATATGGTCACAATGCCTTATCTGCATGCGATATTCTTGCTAAAGGAGATCTCAATCTTGATCCTAAATACCCAAGTTATCATAATAATTGTGAATCATTATCATCTTCTTTTCTGATGCCGTATTGCAACGAAAACATGGGATGTAGCCTACCAACAAATATGGCTTCAAATTAATGTCTTGCAGATGGGTAATCTAACTATTCAGTGTATTTTCGATGCCTTTAGAGCTTTACATAAACCACAAAAACTAGCGCATATGATTAATTTGTTACGGAGCATTTAGAAAAGTAGCCCCTCTATAGTTTTTAATAATGGTAATTTTTATTCTTTAGCTATAGCATTAAGGGCTAAATGAATATGGGTTAAGTAGAAGGCCAAAGGTAGATTTGATTTACATATCTTCACCTTCCTTTCATCATTTTATTAGACAGAACAAGCCACCGAAAAGATTCATCAACTTTGATAAATCCAGGTCGCTCTCTTCAGCTGTGGGAGGCTTTATGATTAGGAGCCAGGATAGAAGATTTATTGAAGAAGGAAAAACCAACTTCATGCATAGTGGAGTGTGTGCATCCGTACAAGTTGGGTTTAGTTCCATTATCGTTAAACGGGACGGTCAAATTATTATTAAAGCTTTAAAGGGAGAGAAACAACAACCTAAGAAGGTCCATACTCTTATCCGGGATATAAATTGCTACCTTCATTACTATGCTCAAGTTTCATTCAACATTCTTTTCATAAAGGCGAGTTGCGCTACTAATTGCTTAGCCAAGTTCGTGCTTTTTATTCCTTCTTCTTTGTATTGGAGTTCTATTCCTTGTATTGATTTTCTTTCTATCCTCATTAAGGACAATTTAGGTAAAACTCTTATGGGAAAGATTACCTTTTAGGTGTTTCACTTATCCATTTTTTAAACACATCCATTAGGAACTAGTACTTCAAATAGAGCTTCAAATAAAAACTAAAGACATTCTATTTGAACCATTAATATTTCATCTAATGGCCCGGATAATACCACGTCACCCATAAACCAACCCTCTAATCCCCCTTCTATGCCACAACAATTACTTCACGATAGTCATAGCCAGCGATTCGATCTCGGGGACCACTTTTGGGCCTAACAACCGCTTCCATGGGCTTTATAGATAGACAATAAATGTAGACGGGGTTTGTTGTTAGCCAGTGAGCCTCAAGTTGGCCATCATATTCCCTAGATCTAGGAAATTTGTCATTCTAGGTCGGTTATCCCGATTGCGCTGGCCCATCAGCAACTTCAACCCGGTCAAGGAAAACCTTACTATTCCTACAAGAAAGTTGTCGACAAGACAGAGAGAGAGAACACTAAGGTAACAACTTCATCAAATGACCAACAGTGGACGCCACAATCCTTGCCGAGCCAGGTGACCCTCGATCCAAGTTTGTAGTCCGATGGTAGACCCGGTGTTTGGGCGACGGTGTGAGACCCGCGCTTTTATGTAGGTTAATTATATAGTTTAATTAGTAGTTATATTCGCTCTTTTACTTAAATTATCCCTAACAAAAAACGAAAAGAGAAGAAGGAGAATTAGGTGTTAGATTTATGGGAAGATTAGTGTAAAGTGGTTGTTGTGGTGGCTTGTTCCTAAAAGCCGACGAGAGAGAGAAAGAAAAGGTGTGGAACTAAAAGAAGAGAAAGAACAGAAGACAAAGAGAGGAAGTAGGGAGCGAGAAAAGTAGGGGAAAACAAAGGGGAAGCGAGAGGAAACAGAGGATGAAAGCAAGAGATCAAGGAAAGCGAGAGATTGAGGACCAAAACACAAACACAGAAAGGAAGAAAGAGACTCGATGTGACAGAGGGAAGAAGAAGGACGAGCGAGAGGAAGAGGAGGATGGCAGCCTGCCTAAACAGCGAGAGCAACAGCCACGAGGCCGACAAGAAATAAAAAGGGAGCGAAAACACTAAATAAGAAGGAGGAAGCATGGGCGGGAAGCAAAAACGAGAAAGGGAGAGAGACTAACCCGAACGGAAGAGCAATAGGGACTACGAGACGATGAGCGAGAACCGATGAGCGAGGAAGGAAAGGGGAGCGAGAGGCTGGCGAGAACCGGGCTAAGGGAGACTAAGACTGAGAGGAAAGAAGCAAGTGAGAGGGAGAGATAGAAAGAAAGTCAAAGACAGAACGGGAAGAATAGGAGGGAAAGAAACGAAATTCGAATTCATTCATATCAACTATGTAAACCCTAAAATTTGAGGTGGGTGGTCTTATACTCTAAATTAATAGTAATTTCGAAATTTAATTGAATTTGTTGTGAAAGTTGAGTATGTGTATAGCAGAACAGATTTAATAGTTGTGCTAAGGTTGAATTAAGAACATAGAATGATTTTAGGGAATTGTTAGGGGCTGAATTGGGACATTAGAGAATCCGATTGAATTAGATTGTTAAGGTGTTATTGGTGACATTGGGAGTTTAGTTAGTGGCAATGGAATTTTTGTAACTTTGGTTGTAGAATGTCGGTTGAGGTGATAGTTGAATCGTTGGTGACTTCCTGAATTTTTGAGTTGGATTCTGAGAAATTATCTTGTGAATTGGAGATTGGAGTAAAAGGGGAGTAGGAGTTCATCCCAATTAATGCATAATAGAGGTCCGGAACTAAAATTCAAGGTAAGTGGAACTAAAGGAATTTGAAAGATGAAATGAAATTAAGAGATGTGTAGTTGAATATGGGCGGGGAAGAGTTGGTTAATGATATGGAAACATAATATGAGAAATTGAGATAAGAAGATACTTTGGGAAGAGTCGAACTTGGGTTAAGCTCGTAACTAAGTGTGGTTATTGAGGCTTGTATCACCCAAATAAATTGTTAGGGAGATAGAGTATCATACATTAAGCCAAATAGGGCAATTGTTGCAGTTTGGGGCTAAGTTATCATTGATTGCGATTATCCATTGTTTAATGGCTTGTAGTTATTGTGGCTTAGAGGGGTTTTAGTTCTTAAGTTCATTATGCTTGAAATTGACTTGAGTTAATGAAGAACGAATGTTGAAGTTAGAAAAGGAATTGGAACTTGGAGTATCAAGGAGTATGTATCTATATTGATTGAACGTGGCTTTGAAAACGGAGTAAGACGAGAATTACGTAAATGGGAATAAGATATCCTTGCTTAAGTAAAATACGGATGAATATGCTACCTATGGATGTTGAATCTTAATATATAGATGCTTGATGCATGAAGTGACCTCGTATCTAAATAATGTTCAAAGTTAGTTTTGAAAAGAGTCCAAATGTTTACGCAAAACAATACTTTCTTATGATTCTTGATAACTGCTTTTCACACTTGAAATATGTTCGAAAAGGTAAAACTGATTTAAGGAAGTCAATTTAGAAGGGTGACACGTGGTGTCATGCCTTCTATAATGTTAAACTAATTTAATATTATGGTTTAGAAACCAAGTTTGATAAGTGATTGTGATCACTTTGGTTTTGAACGAATTATAGGTTAACGATTGTTTAGACTAGAGGAAGGAGGTTGTCTTGCGCATTAGGCCATGGGGTCCTTGCGTATCTGGATGCCCATCAACCGGTGAGGTTGATTCTTTCCTGACGAGGAAAGCGGATCCTTCCAAGAGTTTGACTAGAGATAGGTCCCGGAGTCTCGAGTCAAGGGGTCGCGCCACCAAATGATCTACTTTCCGGTGCTAGTTGAATCATCCAAAGCCCCGAAAGCATATTTAGTTTATGAATTGAAAGTATTTGAAAGAAAATGTAGGTGGTTTCCCACCTTGTTTAAAGTTGATTCAATTCCAAAAGAATTGTTAATGATTGCGAATCGTGCTTTTCAATGATTGAAATGTCGTGATCTTTATGTTGCAAAGGATTTCGGGGATTTCATTGAAAAATATCTAGATTTGTACTACGTTATTATACTACTATTAATTTTATTATTATCAGTAATATGTGTAAAGAATTTCCATTTTATGAGTGTAAGACCCTCTCGGTGAGAGGATTGGTGCTTACCCCCATAAATTCCCCCTCCCTAGTGTTGCAGGTACTCTCTCGGAAAGTGTGCCTTATGCTTTAGCATTTTCTAGACTCCTGCATGCTGATTGCTGATTGCTAAATAACTCAAGTTGTTGACGCACATTTCATATGTTTTTAAGTTTTGTAGCTTGTAATTAAGTTCATATAGTTTGTACTAGATGTATCATGAACCACTTAGATTGTTTTAAGTTTTAATGCATGTTGGTTGGACTCCGGTGTGTGGCCATTGAGTTGTGTACTCGAGCATGTGGCTTGTTAAGTTATATTATGGTTTTTATAGAGGGTTTTAAGGTTTTAAGCTTAGGGGACATACTATATTACAAACGGAACTCGCCGAAATTTTTAGAAAATATCTAACTCTTTTGGAAAATGACCTTTATTACTCTTAGATTGGAATTAGAAAGTTAAACCGACACCTGAATAAGCTTTAGGAGTTTCTTTTGAGGAACCCCGGTGATGTAATACTCCTCGAGTGAGTTTTGGGGTGTTACAACTATGGTATCAAAGCATAGATTTTGGTGACCTTATGTTTGCACCGCATATAGCCGTGTAGGATCCTTGTTATGTGATTATGTGCTTTATTTGTGACAAATATGTGTGTTGCATTAAGTGTAACCTTTGACTCGTAGGCATTTACCTAGTCGACTTAGTTGAATTAGTTGATTGCAAAATGCTTATTAAGGTAATATGTGCATGATTTGTATGTACTAAGTATGTGACTAAGCATGGTTGACTTTTTATTTCCGTTCTGTTATTCATTGCTTTCATGATGTGACTTCGAATCGTTAGTTGACTTAGGGATTTTACCTCTAAGAAGCATACAAGTATTTAATTATGTATTGGTTATACATATATGTACTTCTAAGGAGCTTATGGAATACGTAATTGATCTTAGGCCAGAAAAGGAAAGACATACGGTACACTACCATAAGTAAAGCATTTATTGGAGACTCATGATCCCATTTGTTGATTTAGGTATAGAGGTTGCCTTTTGGGAGTTGTCTCTAAGGAATGAATCAAAATGTCACATTGTTGAATAGGATAGGGTTAAGCAACCCTAGTATTGAGGGATGCTTATATATATTTATGGAAATACTCATAGGTGAGTACTTTTGGAAGTTATAAATGAGAATTAGAGGCTATGGAGAGGAAAATTAATGGGAAATAAAACGTGAAAGGTTCATTGTATCATTGGTGGAATTGGCTTTCCATGATAATAGTATTTAGGTCCATAATAAAAAAGGTCAAACTTTGTATTTTGCTTGAAGTGCATGTTTGTTCGGATATGTTGGAAGGTATCTTTTGGGTACATTTGGGAGCCATTTTAGAGAAACAATTGATTTAGGGATTTTCTCTATTTCCATCTAAGTTTTGAGGTCGACCAAACATAGGATGCAATAGTTATGGAGACCCATCTATGAGTTCCAATTTGAGAAGTTTGTGAGAAAGGTATAAAATGAACCGAGTATGAGGTTAGAAGGAGCTAAGTGAATCATATTGAAGGTTTTGCTTTCCACCATTTTGAGTTCCTTTGACGTAACTATCTCACCAAGAGGAGTTGATTGATGAATGTTAGAAGCATACCTTCCACCACTTTGAGTTTATATGTGGCGATTCTTTATGAGTAATCTAAACATCAGACATTGTTTGAAAGTAGTTTCCTTGGGTTCTTTATAAACCTTGGGCATTAATAACAATCTTGTAGGTTGAATGCCTTGTTTACAAAGGAAGTCTAGAAGTTGTTCTATCACTCCCATACTTCATTTGGAGTTCATTTGTGTTTATTAGTGCTCATTGGAGTGATTATAAGCTACTTGGGAGTGAGATATTTTAACTTCGCATAAGGATCTTAGGTTTGATCTTAACTCCCATAGAGGAGAAAGAATAGCATGAGGACCCCTACTACCTATTATAGTTACCTTGAGTGGCTTAAGGATCTTATTATTCTGGATATGATCGCATATAGTTTGGTTGCCTTTAAGTTCCGAATTGGTTTTAATTCCAGCATTTTGATTATACTTTCGAGCTCTGTCCACTTCTTTTTGTGAAATTACTTGCCTAGTATGCATGTCATTCTTACAGTTTGGCCATTGATGCAACTATAGATAATTTGTTAGACTAGCCCATTCAACTAGCTTGGCAATAGAGTCTCGCTTAGTTTGTAGAGGATAAGGAGCTAGAGGGTGATGTGAGATGCTTGAGCTATGTGTGTATGAAGTTCATGTGTTAATTGCATAAGTATTTGGTGGGGACATTAGTATTCAATTTAAAAATGAGCGGTGGAATCGTTCCATGCCAACTATTTGCCCTTTTTAATGCGATTTGCTCCTCGGGCCACATAATAGAGTGAGCGGACACACGAAAATGATGGTAAAGAGGAGGTTGGAACTCACTATCACATAGAGGCTTCCGTAGGAATTCTAATGACCATGCTTGGAAATAGCTGCTCGATGAAGTTTTGTTCTAGGTTATGTAATACTCGGGTTCTTCGTGTATATATGTCTATACCTTACGTGATTTAGACACTACCTCTTACGAATTTTGGGGACGAAATTCTTTTAAGGGCAGGAGAAATGTAAGACCGGAGGTTTTAAGTAGGTTAACCATATAGTTTATTTAGTAGTTATATTCGCTCTTTTTTCCCAAACCTAAATGGACGAAAACTCGAGACAATTTATACTAACTATTTGATTTTTTACCTAAATTATCCCTAACAAAAAATAAGGAATAAAGAAGAAGGAGAATTAGGTGTTAGATTTATGGGAAAATTGGTGTAAAGTGGTTGTTGTGGTGGCTTGTTCCTAAAAAGCCACGAGAGAGAGAGAGAACCAAGAGAGAGAAAAAGAAAGAAGGGGGCTTAGGACTGAAACAAGATAAAGAACCAAAGACAAAGATGGGAAGCGGACATCGAGAAAAGCAGGGGAAATCAAAGGGGAAGCGAGAGGAAACGGAGGATGAGAGGGAGAGATCGAGGAAAGCAGGAGATTAACGACCAAAACACAAACACACAGAGGGAGAGAGAGACTCAGTGAGATAGAGGGAAAAAGGAGGGCGAGCAAGAGGAAGAGGAGGCCAACGATCCGCCGGAACGGCAAGAGCAACGATCCGGTGATGCCGAGAGGAAAGAAAAGGGGAGCAAAACATCAAAGAGGAAGACGGAGGAAGCATGGGCGAGGAAGCGTAAACGAGAGGGGGTGAGACACTAACTAGAAAAGAGGAACAAATGGGGACGGCGAGACGGTGAGCGAGAAGCGGAGAGTAGGAAGCAAAGGGGAGCAAGAAGCTAGGCGATAACCTAGGCAAAAGGAGACTAAGACAGAGAGGAACGAAGTAGCGAGAACGCGAGATAGAAAGAGAGTCGGAGACAGCATGGGAAGAAGAGGAGGGCAAGAAACCCAATTCGAAATCATTAATATCAACTATGCAAACCCTAAAATTCGAGGCGGGTGGTCTTATACTCTAAATTAATAGTAATTTTTAAATTCAATTGAATTTGTTTGGAATGTTAAGTATGTGTATTGCAGAATAGATTTAATAGTTGTTTAAGGTTGAATTAAGAACTTAAAATGAATTTGGGGAATCGTTAGGGGCTAAATTGGGACATTAGATAATCTAATTGAATTACATTGTTAAGGTCTTATGGGTGATATTGGGAGTTCAATTAATGACAATGGAATTCTTGTAACTTCGGTGTTAGAATTTCGGTTAAGGTGATAGTTGAATTGTTGGTGACGTCCTGAATTTTCTGAGTTGGATTCTAAGTAATTATCTTGTGAATTGGACATTGGAGTAAAAAGGAGTAATAGTTCATCCCAATTAATGCACAATTGAGGTATGGAAGTAGAAAGCGGTCGTTGGGATAAATTGAGTTAGAGATGTACCTGAATTCTTGAGTTTGAACTAAACATGTAGATAAGTGGAACTAACATAATTTAAATGGTGAAATAAAATTGAGAGCTATGTAGTTGAATATAGGCGGGGAAGATTTGGTTAATGATATGGAGACATAATATGAGAAATTGAGGAAAGAATGATACTTTTGGATGAGTTAGGACATGGGTTAAGATTGTAATTAACTCGTGGTTATTTGGGCTTGTATCACCCAAATTAATTGTTAGGAGACACAACATGAGAGATCGAGCTAAATAGGGCAATTGTGGCAACAGGGGGCTAAGTTATCATTGATTGTGATTATTCATGGTTTTACGGCTTGTGGTTATTGCGGCTTAGAGGTGTTTTAGTTCGTGAGTTCATTATGCTTGAAATTCACTTGAGTTAATGAAGAGCGAATGTTGAAGTTAGAAAAGGAATTGGAACTTGGAGTATCAAGGCAGTATGTATCTATATTGATTGATAGTGGCTTTGAAACGGAGTGAGACAAGAATTACGTAAATAGGAATAACATATCCTTGCTTGAGTAAAATACAGATTAATATGAGTAGATGCTAGATTCTTAGGTGAATCCTTGAGATAAATATGCTAGCCATGGATGTTGAATCTTAATATAGAGATGCTTGACATGTGAAGTGACTTTATTCTAAATAATGTTCAAAGTTAGTTTTGAAAAGAATCCAAATGTTTACGCGAAACAATGCTTGCGTATGATTCTTCATAACTCGCTTTTCAAACTTGAAATATATTTGAAAACGTGAAACTTATTTGAGGAAGTCAATTTAGAAGGGTGACATGTGGTGTCATGCCTTCTATAATGTTAAACTAATTTAAGATTATGGTTTAGAAACCAAGATTGATAAGTGATTGTGATCTCATCGGGTTTTGAACGAATTTTGGGCTAAGGATTGTTTAGACCAGAGGAGGGAGATGGTCCTACGTATGAGGCCACAGTGGTCATTACATATTAGGATGCCCATCTACCGGTGAGGTTGATTCTTTCCCGAGGAGGAAAGCAGAGCCTTCCAAGAGTTTGACTAGAGATAGGTCCCGTGAGTCCGAGTCAAGGGGTCGCGCCACCGAAAGATCTACTTTCCGGTGCTAGTTCATTCGTCCAAAGCCCCGAAAGGATATTTAGTTTATGAATTGAAAGTATTTAAAAGAAAGTGTAGGTGGTTGCCCACCTTGTTTAAAGTTGATTCAATTCCAAAAGAATTGTAAATGATTGCGAATCGTGTCTTTGAATGATTGAAATGTCGTGATCTTTATGTTGCAAAGGATTTCGGGAGATTTCATTGTAAAATATCTAGATTTGTAATATGTTATTATACTACTACTAATTTTATTATTATCAGTAATATGTGTAAGGAATTTCCATTTTATAAGTGTAAGATCCTCTAGTGAGAGGATTGGTGCTCACCCCCACAAATCCCCTCCCTAGTATTATAGGTACTATCTCGGAAAGTGGCCTCATGCTTTAGCATATTCTGAACTCCTACATACTGATTGTTGATTGTTGAATGACTCAAGTTGCTTACATGCATTTCATATGTTTTTAAGTGTTGTAGCTTGTAATTAAGTTCATATAGTTTGTACCGGATGTGTCATGAATCATTTAGATTGTTTTAAGTCTTAATGTTGGTTGGTTGGATTCTCGGCATGTGGCCATGAAGTTGGTTACTCCGAGCGTGTGGCTCGTTGAGTTATATTGTTGTTTTTCTTCAAGGGTTTAAGGCTTTAAGCCTAGGGGACATAATATATTACAAACGGAACTCGCCGAAATTTTTAAAAAGTATCTAACGCTTTTGAAAAATAACCTTTATTAACCTTAAGTTGGATTTAGAAAGTAAAATCGACACATGAATGAGCCTTGGCAGTTTCTTTTGAGGAACTCTAACGATGTAATACTCCTAGGATGGGTTTTGGTGTGTTACAGGCGGTCATAACAAATAAAGCATCCAATAGGTGGGAAGGGGTTATGTGAGAGTGGGTGTAGGCGGTTTGGTTTATTATGATGTAATACAATTTGTACCCTTGGATTTCATTTTGATGGTAGAGATTAGGAGTTCTTAATTCCTATTCTAATTATCAATTCCCATTAGATATGGTATATACTACATACTTACATTCTTAGTGTCTATTCTAATTACTAGTCTTATTTGTTCGTTTTTGTTTGTTTGTTTGTGCGTGTGTGTGTGTGTGTGTGAATATATATATATATATATATATATATATATATATATATATATATATATATATATATATATATATATACAACATGTCTATTTAGTGATGGGTCTTTAATGACAGCTTACAATGAAAAATCGGTATAAAAAATGGTGCGGTGGCATTTTTAAAAAAGCGGTTATTAATGTACATATGACAATGGTTCAATGAAAGAACCGTCGTTAAAAGTGGAAAGCAAACTTTTAATGATGGTTCATTGAAAGAACCATCGTCATATATTACATATGATGACGATTCTTTTTTGAACAGCTTATTAAATGTATTCACACAAAAAAAAAAACCCTCGACTGCTCTCACTCGTCACTTTCAGCATCTCCACTTACTCTCACTTCACTATAGTATCGCTGCTGTCCGTTGTAGGAATCGCGACTAAAACCGTACTAAGCCGGACCGAGCTTCCCTATGTTACCTTGGCATAAGGGTTTTCGGAAAATGGCGTTTGAAAACGATTTAAGATTTTGAAAGAAGAATTTTAGAAAATAGGGATTAATCTCTTATTAAGATTTTTGAGTTTTATTAAATCAAATTAAAAAATTAAATCAGATTCAACTGATTAGCGTTTTATTAATTGTTCTTTTTTGACAATTATTTGTTAATCAAAAGATAAAATTAGGGTTTATTGAATCTACCATGAGGTTTTAGGGCTAAACTAGTTTGAAAACACCTGTTTGAACCGAAGCCCCGCTCGTTGACCACTTAGTGCGGACGATAGCCGGATCTTAATGGTGGCCAGCGCTTGCCGGAGGCCACGACTAAGGAGATCAGCCTCGGCATCTACCCTAGCTGGGAGATCCGAATTCCTATTTTCTTTCCCCGTAATCAAAATATAGCCGAGATGCAATTTAAATAAAAATAAAACAAAAAGAGGAGTCCCTAGTAACTTTTTTTAAGAAAGAAAAACTAACAAAAACAAAAGATAAAGATTTGCTCTTCCGATCTTAGTATGGGAAAATTAAGACCGAAAAGGCTAAAAATGACTCAATCGGTCTTAAAATCGAGAATCGAATTTGGGGGCGAGGGTACGAAACGTAGGGAAAACTATTTCATTCCCCCGTCCGAAGAAGGCCATTCATAATTTGAGTACTATATTAAAAACATGTGCCAAACATAAGCACTCAACATGCTAGACAAAAATAAAAGCAATCAAACATAATTAGAGGAAAGCAAAAAGAAACCAAGAAAGAAAGTAATAAAGAAAGTGCAAAACCGAAAAAAATTACATCGGACGGGGAGGAATTAAAATGTGATTATATCTCTTTGATCCACAATACGGAAAGCGATAAAAGGCATAAATTAAGTAATCGTCCGAAGGCCGAATGGTTGCCCTCAGGATGTCCCACTCGCCGATCCGGATCTCTTGGATCTTTTGATGCGACAACGACGAATTCAAGGAAAAGGCTTGTTTTTGTGAATCTTGGAAAATGTGAGTTTGTATGGAGTAGGAAAGATTAGTTGAATAAATGCCTAGAGATCATAATAACTAAATATTCTTTAGCTCTTTGCAAAAATTCAACGACGATGCATAAGAAAAGAGTAGTGTCCGAGATTATTTTTCGACAATGTAACGTTAATGGATGTGTGTTCCGATAAGCTTCGTAGCATTACACATACGAAAAGTGGTATGGAAATGAGAGCCAAGGCTCTCTATTTATAGGGAGAGACCTAGGTAACAAATGACCTAGGGTTGCTCTTGACCAGCTATCCAAGCAACTGAGAAAAATCGAGCCGGATATCGGATAAAAAGAGATAAAATAAATTCCAGTTCACTGCGCCAACCACCCGAGCATGCCTAGGGTTTCGTGCCCTAGCGTGTTTCCAAGGGAGTCTCCAAGCCAAAACACAGAATTTCACATAAAATTTACTGGGTGATCTGGCGCCAGCCTACAACGTCGTTGTGAGGGGGCAAAGCTCCTACTTTCGTGTGGACTATCTTGGAGCTTAAACGCGGCACTTACCTCGATTCTCGTGCAACGATTTTTGATATTAGTTGTTGCGTAATATTTGGAATTAGTTTATGTTGAACCCGAACTTAGAAAGATGCCTTGACTTGATCGCGATGCATGCATTCTGAAGTCCAAGAAGAGGGTCCTAAGCTTAGCTTGATCAATACCTAAAGCTCGGTACATTTTGATGCTGAAACGTCGGTTGCTTTTTCATCTCGAAGCTTAGATAAATAATCCGACATACTATCATACTTATTAGTGGACAATCGAAATGACGAAAGTTCAGTATTTTACTTGAATACCTTAGTCGAAAACAGACAGTAAAAAGCTTATTGGTGGGTTGAAGTGCTCCCACTTGCATGCATAAGGTGCCAAGAAGTCACATGCCATGGCTGATGGGACTGTACAAGCTAGGCCACTATCTAGGGCTGCAAAGTTGTCGCCGATGGGACACCACGGTGCCTCGCGGCCGATTCCCTTGGTCTCCGACTACCTTTTTGACCTTGTCTTATATGATTGGTTGGATTGACCGAATAGGCCTACAAAAGGGGTGCTTGATGTGTTCATTTCACACACTTGCTCCTTCTCTTGCATTGTTATCTTGCTCTTGTGCTCTCTTACTTTGTTCTCGTTGAAAAACTTGTTGGTTTCCAAAAATCTTCTCTTCACAATGTCTAGGAGAAGAGCTTATCCTGTCGGGAGGTAAACGATCGAGAAACTTATCCAATACAACTTCCTTGAACGGGAATGGCGTCCACGGAATGAGTGGAACCTGAATGACCTCTTGGTGAAGGCCTAGACTCACACTTCTTCTCTTGCTATCACTCCGTTGTTAAGCTAGTTGGATTAAGTTTCTTTTGTTTGCTTATTTAGAGTAGTTCTTCAACTAAAAATCTTGTTGGAATTTTGTCTTGCAGAAAGGCACAATTCGGAGTAATGGAGCTATTCCCAGCTTCATGGAAACACGTAAAGAAAGGAACTACCCTTTAGAAGATGTCATGAATAATGTCGGGTTTGGTTCTCTTTTCGTTGCTTTGAATCACCTTTGTGACAAGAGATAGTGGGATCCTATTAGGGCCATTAGTGAGTACTTTTGGAACTTCAAGGCAATGAACATTCCGATGTGCGCCATCAGCTCGGAAGAATACAACCGAGTGTCCGCCATGATACGGCCAAAGAAGTATGGGACACACCGGTCAACACTTATGAAGGCACAAGCCAAGTTAGACATGCGAAGATAAGCCAATATCGTCATATGTATGAGCTGTTCAAGATGGAGCAGAAGAAAACATCATTCGGATGTTCATTCACTTTACCGAGATTACCAACAATCTCAAATCTCTGGGTAAAAAGATTTCCTACGAGGAAATGTTCGTAAAGATACTCGGATGCTTACCTAAGAAAAGATGGGGTCCCAAAGTGACAGCTATCGAAGAGGCTCGGAACTTGTCCGTACTAAAGCCTGACGAACTCATTGGGAAGCTTCTCACCCATGAGATCCACCTGGAAGAGGAGGATGTAGAGGTCGAGCACCAAAAAGAACATTGCGCTGAAATCCTCGTAAACTAGAGAAGCGGATCCGAGTTCTTCTGACTCACAAGAGGATCCCATGGCACTAATCGCTAGAGGCTTCAAGAGAATGATGAAGCACAAGAAATGGGATAAGAAGCCAAAAGAAGAGTTCTATAAGAAAGACAAGAAGGATAGAAAAGGTAAATACTCTTCTCCTTCAAAGTTATCTTTGACTAAGAACTCGGATGTTTTGAATGTGGTAGCAAGGAACACATAGTCAAGGATTGTCCCAAGAGAAAAAGGGACAGAAGAAAGGAAAAAGGCTATGATGGCCACATGGAGTGACGAGGACTCAGATGACTCAAAGTGTCCGATGGCACTTTCCGACTCGAAGTGGAAACAGACTCGCACACGGATCAATTAGACAATGAGGAAGCAAATCCTCAAAAGGTAATTGAATAGTTTCGAAATTTTCCACCGTTTGATTTAGCCAAGTATGTTTTCACTTTGGAGGAGAAGTCCAATTCTGACTCTTCTCATTTTAAAGAACAACTTGAGTCAATTTCTTCGAGAGCATTTCTTTAAAAATGAGTTGGAAAACCGAGACTTACATTCGAGAGAACTCAAGACTAGTGCTCAATCCAATGAGACCGAGTCCGAGATACTCGTAAAAGAAAATAAGCAACTAAAGCAAAAGCTTAATGAGTCTCAAGATCTTGTTTTAAAGTTTACTCAAGGTCGAAAAACCTTGATATGCTCTTGGGATCTCAATGTGTCTCCTTCGAAAAGACGGTCTTGGTTTTAACAAAGAGGAGGAATCCAATTCCTACTCGGAGCTTTTCAAAAGGATTCCAGAATTGTAAAGTTCGGAAGGCCGAGCACGGCCCTATTCATAAAAATGAAAGGAGGACTGAGCCTGCACCAGCTTATCGAAGAAAATCATCTCCACCGGTTCCTAAGAGAAAAGATTTTCGAAAAAAGAGACACAAACTGAGTTCTCTAAATGGAAGACTAAGAATTAGGCCAAACCCAAGGTCATTCAAATCTGGGTTCCGAAAAACCTTATTCCTCGTAAAAGGACCACAGTAAAGGGTGTTACTGGGTTCGTTAGAGGAAGTGAGAAGGGTTAGTTTGTTTCTGTTTTGCAGGCCACTCGGAAAAGATCAAAAGGGCATTGGTACCTCGACAGTAGATGCTCACGCCACATGTCAGGAGATTCGTGACTCTTTTCCGACGTAGAAGAGTACAAAGGAGGAAAAGTCACATTTGGAGATGACAACAAAGGCAAGATAATTGGGATAGGCAAGATTAGAAAAGGAAGCAATCGGGTCAGCCCAAGTATACCTTGTCAAAGGGTTAAAGTACAACCTCGCTTAGCATCTCTTAATTGTGTGATAAAGGTCAAGAGGTAAGATTCACTCATACCAATTGTTATATCTCCGATAATACTACCAAACAGATCAAGCTCTCTGGTAAGAGATCAGGTAACACTTACATTATTCCTCTTTCGACCCGAGTCAGAATTTATCTTGTTTAAAAGCATCACTTCATGATGACTCTTGGACATGACATCGTAGATTAGGTCATGTTAGCATGCATACTATTAAGAAATTAGCATCTCATGGTTTAGTCGGAGGATTGCCTAATTGTGCTTTTAAGAAAGATAAAATTTGTGAAGCTTACACAAAAGGGAAACAAGTCAGATCATCCTTCAAATCTCTCGAAGACAGCTTCCACATCCAAGGTGCTTAAAATGCTACATATGGACTTATGTGGTGAAATCCCTGTTAAGAGTCTTGGAGGTAAATCATATGTACTTGTTATTGTTGAAGATTACTCACGTTTAACCTGGGTGTGTTTTCTTAAGCACCAAAATGAAGCATTCAAAGAGTTCAGCGAGCTCTGCAGAAAAATCCAAGTTGAGTCTCAAACTCGGATCCGAGAAAATTCGAACCGACCATGGAAGGGAATTCGACTACTTAGAATTCACAGAGTTTTGTGACAAAAATGGCATCTCCTATAACTTCTCAACACCAAGAACTCCTCAACAAAATGGAGTAGTGGAGAGAAAGAACAGAACTCTAGAAGAAATAGCTAGGACAATGATGATTGAACATAATCTACCCTACTATTTCTGGGCCGAGGCAATAAATACAACAAACTACACCTTAAACAGATGCCTCATCGGACCCATCCTGAAGAAAACACCGTACGAGCTCTACAAAGGGAGGAAACCCAATATCTCATACTTCAAACACTTTGGACGTAAGTGTTTTGTTCACAACAATGGTAAGGATCACCTGACCAAGTTTGGTGCTCGGTCGGATGAAGGTATTTTTCTCGGGTTACTCATCTCATAGTAAAGCGTATCGCATTTTCAATAAGAAAACTAACAAAGTGGAAGAAAGCATCCACATTGTGTTTGATGAGATTGAACAGGAAAAGCCAAGTGAATCATCATTCTCTAACTTAAAGCTCAGTAGAGATGACGATCGAGATGAAAATGAGTCCATCAAGAATCAAATCCATGACACTTAGAATGAAGACACTTAGAACGAAGTGACTCGTAATGAGACAACTCAAGAACAAGCACAAAATGTTGAACAAGCTCACTCGGAACAAACCTCCGAAGATCAATCAATTAAGCCTACAGATCTGGTGAATCAAAGAACAGGTAGAGCATTCAAGTATGCTTCTAGTCATCCACTAGAAAATATATTATCCGATATCAACAGTAGGGTAAGAACTCTTTCCTCTCTTCAGAATTTATGTGCATTCACCGCATTCATTTCATTAACTCGAACCTAAAAATGCACTAGAGGCCCTAAATGAACCTGAATGGGGTAGAGGCCATGCAAGAGAAACTCAATCAATTCAAAAGAAACCAACTCTGGGCTCCGACCAAACGACCTTCCGACCACCCAGTCATAAGAACCAAATGGGTTTTCAAGAACAAACTGGATGAAGGTGGATTGGTAGTCGAAACAAGGCTAGACTTGTGACTCAAGGATACAATCAGGAAGAAGGGATTGATTGTGGGGAAACCTTCGCACCTGTTGCCGAATTGAAGCCATTAGAATCCTGTTGGCATTTGCATCTAGCATGAATATCAAGTTATATCAAATGGATGTTAAGTGCGCATTTTTTAATGGTTTTATCGAAGAAGAAGTCTATGTTAAGCAGCCCGTGGATTTGAAAACTCAGAATTTCCAAATCATGTTTTCAAACTTCAAAAGCTCTTTATGGTCTTAAACAAGCTCCCGGAGCTTGTTATGAAAGACTGAGCAATTTCTTGGTTCAAAATGATTTTAGAAGAGGTCAGAGCGATAAGACTCTCTTTATAAAAACCAAGGGGAAAGACTTCCTTATCGCTCAAATATATGTTGATGACATAATTTTTGGAGCTACTAATGAAATTTTGTGTTGAGATTTTTCCGAGTTAATGAGACAGGAATTTCAAATGAATATGATGGGAGAACTCAACTTCTTCCTTGGCCTACAAATCAAGCAAGACAAAAATGGAATCTATGTCCATCAATCAAAGTACACCAAGGAGCTGCTGAAAAAGTATAAACTTCAAGATGCGAAGCATGCAAGCAACACCTATGAGCAGATAGCATAAAACTAGACTCGGACGAAAAAGGTAACGCAATAGATTAGAAGCTCTATCGAGGTATGATTGGATCTTTGCTATATCTTACTTCCAGTGAGGCCAAATATAATATTTAGTGTCTGTTTATGTGCAAGATTCCAAGTTAATCCAAAAGAATCACATCTCACTGCGGTGAAGAGAATATTCAGATATCTTGTAGGGACTTAGAATTTAGGTCTATGGTACTCCGGAGACTCGAACCGACCCTCACCGGATACTAAGATGCTGATTATGCTGGATACACAGTTGATAGAAAGAGCACCTCAGGAGTTTGCCAATTTCGGGTCAATCCTTAATATCTTGGCACTCAAAGAAGCAAAACTCAGTAGCTCTATCAACTCCCGAGGCTGAGTATATTGTAGCTGGAACATGTTGTGCTCGGATTTTGTGGATAAAGCAACACTTGAGAGATCTTGGACTTTCTTTCAAATCGGTTCCAATCAAGTGTGGTAATCATAGTGCAATCAGCATCACCAAAAATCCAGTTCAAGCACTCAAAGACGAAACACATTGAGGTCGGTATCATTTCTTAAGAGACCATTTTAAGAAAGGTGATATTGAACTCAAATTCATTCCTACCAATCTTCAATTAGCTGATATCTTTCTAAACCACTTAGTGAGGATCAGTTTTGCTTCATTAGGAATGAGCTTGGTATGTTAAATGCATAGCTATGTATTTTCTACGTGAAAATTTTTATTGCATGACTATGTGTTATGTGCTTACGTTTCGGTAATAACCATTAGTTTAGTTGCTTCAGTGATACTGAGCCGATAGTTATTATCTATTTCCAGTTTCGAGTCACTTAGAAACTTAGCTGAGTCAGACTCGGACTTTGAGAAAAATGGACATTAAACTTCGAAATCATCTCTAGACAAGTGGAGAATTTCGAAATCATTTTCAAAATCTTTCTTTTTGTAACACCCCTAGACCCACCCTAGGAGTATTACATGCCGGGGTTCCCCTGGAGGAACCCCTAAGGCCGCTTAAGTTCTCAACTTGGGTTTTAAAAATCCTTTCTTAGATTGGCGGAAGCGCGGTTCTAGGTTTTCAAAGATTTTTCTGAAAATTTCGACAGAGTTTCCTCCGTAACATGGCTAATCCCATAGGCTTAAAGCCTTGACCCTGCAGGAAACACAATCTTAAACTCAATGAGCTACACGCTCGGAGAAACACAACACAACTCAACGAGCCACATGCTCGGAGTATTCACACAGGGCTTTTACATTTATGGTCAAAACTTAAGTGCAAATACACCGATCTTTACAAGCATGAAAAACATAAAGTACATAATAAGTCCGGAGAAGTCCTATCCGATGGTTCGCTTCTTCTAAAAACCAAAAGCAACTCCAGGAGTCTTAACTTCGTACCTGAAATGTTGGTGAGGTTATGAGCTCCACTAGCCTAGTGAATAATCCAAACCCAACCCCGGTTTCACTTTGCACATTAGTTCATTAACAAACACACGTAAGTTCACAATTCATTCATAACATGCGATTCGGATCATACATGCTTAAGATATGCGAGATTCTAAACTTACCAACTTGCCGAGAAACATAATGACATCAATTGCTCATGAATTCAATCAAACATGCTTCATTTGTCTTTCTACGCAAGTAAGTCATGGAATCAATCGTCATGTAAATCATTTCTCATGTAAATCATTCATCAAGTAAGTCATTCATCACGTAAATCATGTCTTAGTTCTTATCGCATTCATTTCTTATGAAATCGGGATTCGTTCTTCTCTTCATTCTTCTTCTTGAGTTCAATCATGCATTTCATAAATCGTTGATTCTTTCTTTCTTGTTCATTGTGCACGATCATTCGTTTCTTTATATAGTAATTCTTTAAGTCATCTTAGTTTCGAATGGAAAGAAGATTTATGCTCTGCTCTAAAGACCCAGTTCTTGGAGCCAAAATAATTCGTGGGCTCCGTTCACGGAGGTATATAATTCGTGGGCTCGAGGCAAAATAATTCGTGGCCTCGAGGCAGCCTCCCTTCCCCGAAGGACGCATATTGTCAATAATTCGTAGAAGCAAAATAATTCGTGGCTTCGGGTTGATGAGACACTTCTATAGCCATAGCTTCAGAGGGTTCTTTAATTCGTGGGGTCTTAGATCAATAACACAATCCTTTCTCCCTTCTTTAGTTCTTTATGTTTCTTATCTTCTTATTACTTATACATAAGATATACTTAATTCATATAATTCATGCTCAAGCACGTTCATGCGTAACTTCTTTAAAACAAGCAGTTCACATAAGCAAGTTCCAACTCAAGTATAATCAATTCATTTCACATACGCATGCTTATATCATTTATCATCGATGTAATTCAGGATAAACACATAATCACGTAAACATGCCACTAGGATTCCCATCAATGAACTCATCGATTTCATGATCGCGTAATATCGCGTATAGCTGGTTTATGGTTCTATAATTTTCCTAACCATTATGTATCTCTTAATCTAGACATCTAACTTCTTAAATCTCAGTTCTTAATTCAGTTGCTCCTTTAGTTCCAATTTTGCTCAAAACAGGACATTTTCACTTAAAATTGCATATCTCTTAATCTACTCATCCAATGCATACTAAATTTTACAGGAAGTTTCCATAAATTGCCACGAAGCTACAGTAAAATTTTCAAGAAATTTGGGCTACACATGAATTCACATAAATTCGGACAAGCATGCATAATTATTGAAAATCTGCACATAAGTCGTGAACTTAACTTTCCGATTTTTCTCCCTAATTCTACTCAAGCTAATCTCATCCAATTCTCAATAATCATGCTCAATAATACTTAAACATCACAAATTCAGAACTAGATATCACATAATCACAACATGCTCTTTGATTCGTGAGTTGCTAGTTTCGTGAATTTAGGCCTCTAACTTCTTCAATTAATTTAGGGTTTCCAATTTCATACTCCGAATTCAAGTTCAATCCACCTAATTCATTTTATTTTGGAGGATGAATTAAGATTACTCACCTTAGATTCTTAGAGGTTCTAAGAATTTCAGTTTTGGAAGGTTTCGAATTGGGTGTTTTTGGTCTTCCTTCTTCTCCCTTTCGGGTTCCCTTTCCTTCTTCTACCTCTTGATTTCTTCCTCTACCGCCTACCTCTGTTTCTGGTTCTTTGTCGCTCTTGCTCAGTCTCTCTACTCTTCTCTTTCTTTGCTCTGCTCGGCCTCCCGAGCTCTCACTCTCCCTTGCCTACCGAAGCGGCGCCTTCGCCGTTCGAGCGACCACCGCCACCGGCTTCTCGCGCTCTCTCCCTCTCTCGCTCCGTTATGCTCCCTCTCGCTTCCCTCTCTCGCTCTACCTCTGCTTCTTTTCATTTGCCTCTGCTTCGTTTCTCGCTCTGCTTCCTCTTCTCTTTCCTTGCTTCGTTTCGCTTCTTTTGTTCCCTTTCCTCTTCCTTTCGGTCTCCCTCTCGCTTTCTCCCGCTTTCCCTCGCTTTCCCCGTTTCTATTTCTGCTTCTTTCCTTCTAATGTCTCAGTCCCACTCTCTCTCCTCTTTTCCTAATTACACATAATGGGCTTTGCTGCCTATTTTCCATTGGACCCCTTCCTCTTCCTTGCTTATTTACTGCCAACTCCTCCTCCTCAAATGCTAGCAATCTCCATTTCTCTTTTCCTTTTCTTTTTATTTTAATTGGGCCCAACTAGCTTCACAAGGCTCAATTTAGCTAGCCCACGCTCGGGTTTCAGTTCTCGAGTTGCAACTTCGATTCAGAAAAATTCTAATTCACTAGCAAGCAAACACCCGAAATTTTGGGGTCTTACACTTTCTCTCTCTCTCTCGAGCGTCATGATTAGACAACTAGCTGTTGGGAGACAAACCACTAGAATTCTAAACGTTGAAGAAGGGAACAGTCACACCGGTCCGAGGTGATCGCTGAAAGAGCCGAGTTAGAACGGATATCGAAGGACGTTTATTTTCTTATAAATAGCGCCTATTCTCCTTGATTTCTTTACTTTACTCCTCGCTTACTCTCTCTCTCGAAATCAAATCTTCGTGAACAAGAGCTCTATGATTAAAGTGATACCCGGTGATCTCAAGTTTTGTGAAGAACATCTCAAGTAAGATCTGTTGCTTTCAAACTCTTTCTTCTTCAATTTTTTTTTCTCTTTCACTCTCTTCAAGCTCTTTCCTTCTTCTCTCTCTCAACCGTATCTACTCTCTCTTTTCTCCATCAAAATGCCAAAAGAGGTTCTCATCCTGATTTTCTTGGCTCGCCACCAAGAAACCCCGCACAAAAAGTCAGGAAGGCCCCTCAAATTCGAAACCTCTTGTCACCCAACACCTTGCGCTGGATGATAAATTCTTCCCAACCACAAAATTTTTGTGGTTGCCTCATATACAATCGATCGGACTCTACAACTTTCTTTGTTTCAGCGAGTTCATCTATCCTGAACTTGTATATGAGTTTTACACTCATCTTTCCAGCTCGAAGGTATTTTAACCTCCAGAGTTCAAAACATCACTGTTCGAATCAACACTTCCCTCCTCCATCATCTCGTTCAAAGTATCTTCCCTTTTCTTGAACAGCAATCCAATACCTTTCAATGAGGTCGCTGATGTCTTCTTTGAAAAGCACGCCAAAGAATTCCCCGGGTCACGTAAAAACTTTTCGTGACCCAACTAAAGTTGAAGCTCGTCTTCCGTGTTTCTTGCTGATGAGAACCTTCTTCTCACGGCACTCCAGCAAGGAGAACCCCAACTCCAAGCATCTTAAAGCTCTTTTTGATATCCTAGAGGGCTACAAAGTATACCTCTTTCCGGCTATCATTGAGCAAATGGTCGCTGTGCCAGCTCGGACTCGTAACAAGAAGAACACCCCTCTTCCTTTCGGTGCTCTTCTCACTCTCATCTTTAGAACAGCTTTAAAGTTCCTCTTCCCTCGGATCCGAATACCATTTCGAGGCTGCCATTGTAGCCGGCAAGAAGGAACTTCTCGAGTACGGATACTAGGAAACCAAACCTGGTGTCTAGATCCATAGCTCGGAGCCGAGGCCGTCATCTCCACCTCAAACTCGGATCGAAATGCCTCTGTCTCTTCCTCGCTCCACCTCAGGTGCTTCCAAAACTCTTTCTTCCATTTTGTCCACCGCTTTCATGGACAAAATTTCTTCTGTGTCCTTGGAACTCAAAAACCTTCTCCGGTCATTCAAGACTGTCTTCCAGCCTATGACCATCAACTAGAAACCGCCCAATCTCAAATAAGAGAGTAGCAGGACGTGCTCCTTGAGATGAAGGCTCGGTAAAGGAGCAAAGGGAGCTTCTCGATCTCCTTCAGAGAGCGAGATCCAAGGCAGCTCAGGATCTAGGTAACTCGGACACTTCGAGGAATCCTCAAGTCCCGCCAAGTCCTCCTCGGACAGAGGAAAAGAAGAAGAAGAAGGAGAAGAAGCGAGAGGAGCTCGCGGCTGAGGCAGCTCCTTCCGATCAAGGCGAGCCGAAGGACAAGGAGAGCAAGAAGGACAAGGAGCAGCGATCGAGGGTCCGGGTGCTCCTGAAGCGCAACCAGAGGTGATCGGCTTAGACAGCAATTTGAGTGGTCGAAGAACCCGCTGGCCAAGGACAGTCAGCAGCAGGTCGGCCCGAGCACACCTCTCCATTCGTTGAGTTCCAAGAGGACGAGCCTCCGGACGACCTAGTTCTGGGTCGGCTACTTGGAACCGAGCCGATACTAAAGATTCCTGTACTTCCTCCGCCGCGCTCAACCACATCATCAAGATCTTATCGGCGTCGGTGCACCACTCGTCCTTCCTCCTCAACCCCGATCGATCCATCCCCTCCATAGTTTTTTAGTGTTTTATTTATAGTATTTCATGTTTTTCTCTTTTGTCCGGACATCAAATATGTACTTCTCGTTGTATTCATCCAATGTTTTTTGTTTTTTTGTTGAAAGGCAAGAGGGAGAATAGATAGAAAAATTTTGTTGTCTTGTTTAGGGGAGTTTCTCTCACCCTCGGTAAATATTTTCTTTGACGTTAATAAAGTAAATGCATTTCATTAATAATTGTTGTCTATCTAGTTTTATTTCTTTTCTTGCTCCGATAGCTATGAAATCTTAAGTTATTTTCTCGAGCAAGTTTGTAAATCGATTTATATCACTAACAAAGTTTTTGTCTAAGTATAGAATGCCTTTCATCAAAAAGGGGAGATTGAAGACTCGGACTTTATACTTACACTTTTCGACTTCCATCAAGGAATCGGGTATAAGACTTCATCTCTTATAAAGTTTTGATTTCAAGCCATTCCATGTGCCTTAGAAGCTTTTCCGAGTGATATAACATTTTCTATGAGTGTTATAGAAACTATTATATATGTTTATGCGTGACTCGATCGACTCGGAAAGCATACTTGTACTTACCACTTCACACTCGGTTCCGAGTCACTCAACGCTCGGATATATTGCATGCTCAAACACTTTATTTCACGCACATAAACTCGAGTCCGACTTCATGTTACAGGAATTACATTGTTCCAAGTCATATTTAGTTTAAAATTTGTTTAGTCTAGATCAAGTTTGTTTACTCGATCTTTTACTTTGACTTGATTATCTTCTAGATCGACTAAGATGGAATTTTGACTTTCATGGATATTAGACTCGTAAAATTCCATTCCTTTTCTAACTCGGATAATTAGTCACTTAATTATCTTAATTATGTTATTATCTGTGTCTAATCTTGGACCAAAGTATTTTATACTTTGAGAACCAAATTGATTTACTTTTGTAGGTTATTCGATCGAGGCTATCCTAATTTTGAATTGCAAAAGTAACCGGCTTCAAAACGTCAACTCACCAAAGATACAAGGCTTTTTCCACCTCCGACCTAGCCCCGGACATTGTGGCAGGGTTGTCTATTCCCAAACCGGAAATCTACAACACTAAGCTCAACGGTGGTTTCCACCTTATTCTTCATGACACCACCAGTGGTTTTGGGACTTCCAAAGGAGTCAAGAGTCGTTGCCCAACGTTCATATCTCAACGGATATTTTCTAAGTGACTCGGAAAATCCATTACAACGGTCACAAGGGACTTCTAGTGAGAAGATGGACACAACGGCTAAGTTGCTTGGTCATCTATAAATAGAAGCTAACTTCTAAGACTTGAAGATTGCTGAACCAACTGTTAATACACATACTTGATCAAAAGTCATTGTATTCATTCCCAATCTTCTACTTACAACTCCAATTCCGTATTTATTATTTCTCCGAGTTGTAAGGTCTTGTACTCGATTACAAACACTCTCTTTCTTACTCTCTAAGTAAGGTCCCTTGACCGAGCTGTAAGGGTTAACTCAGCTCGGCTTGTCCCTAACTCGTAAGGGTGATCTCGGCTAGGAAGTACTAGATCCGATAAGGTAATTTCGAGTCTAGGAAAAACTTGTAAGGAGTTGTCTAAGGGAGCAACTCAGGTTAAGTCAGTGTACTGAATTTTATGGACTCAAAATAGTGGATTTGACTTCGTGCTTGGATTAGCACGGGCCGTGGTTTTCTCGCCCCGGGAGGGTTTCCACGTACTTTCCGAGTTATTACTTTTCCGAGTGCATTCTAGACTCGGACAGTTTCAAAGTTCCGCTTAATCTGTTTCTTCACTCTTCACTGAATTCTGAGTTAGTACTTTTCTAACTTCATCCTTGACTCTCGCTCACCTCATATTCATATCTATTTTAAATTTCAAGAAAATTTCATATTCAACCTAATCACCCCCTAGGGTGACTTAGCCTCTCCCGGAGCAAACCTTCATCATGTTCTTATTGTCTTCTTTCTTGTTTGCTTGTTTCTTTATAAATCGTGTATATGCAGGCCAATTTTCATCATTAGGCCCAACTCCAACTCCCTCCAAGCGTCGCCATTGCACGGGAGTTTAGTGAAAGAAGAATCTTATTTGAAGTTCCTTTTAGGTTTTGCGGGTATATCGATGAGAGGGTCACACCTCAAATTCGGGTTAACACATGGCCTCTATTGGTTTCGGCTGATCCACCCCAAATGATGTTTTATCTTCGCTCTCTTCCTCTAGATAAGCAAGTCTGTTATGACCATCGGGTATCCTTATACCCGGTATTTGAATTTGTACATATCTTATGCACACCATACAAGTCGGATAATGACCCACCTAGTAAGGTCTAACTTCCTTCCTTTCTTCCATATATTGGAATTTCTTGTATGGAAATTCACTTCATCTTTTGATAGCTTAGTCTAGTGGATATTCACATTTCTAGTCTTAATGTGGATGTCACATGACCCGGGAATCTCCATGTTACGTGAGGATTCCCGAAATTCCTAGAGAAGAATATGTTGGGCATCCTTTCCCTCGACACTCGGTCCGAGGTAAGAGTTTCATGCTCTGTGCTTTTAGCGGTATGCTAAAAGTATTTTACTAATGCCATTGAATGAATTATGTAGCATGACCGAGAGAAATCCTGAACCATGTCCATTAAGGCTTCAATCTGCTCTTCGGGGCATTCAAACATCCTCACCGAGAGATCTTTCCCAACCTTCCGGTAAGTCTCTAATTAGTGGAGTGCTAACATTCTTGAGCTTTTAGTAGGTGTGCTAATCGCTCTTTGTTTCTTGTAGAGATGACGATCTTGAGCGTATTCATCAGGAGGCTTCCTTAGTGGATTGCGAGCACACACCCAACAATTTGACCAACAAGTGCCTTCCGGTGGTCCACTTGAGGCAGGTACATCCCGATGTTCATCACGGCGCGTCTATCGTTGAAGTGTGTCCGGAGCTGGGTCTAGCACTTCCGGGCTTAGTTCGTTTGGCGCGGGGCCCAATTTTGCTAAAGAGAATCTAAATGTCTTGCCATTTCAAGCTTTAAACAGGCATGAAAAACCCACTTTATTTCCCTCGGGTGTCATATAGTGGACCATCCCATGAAGCTTCTTAATCTTGGGACTACGAAGGTAGCTCTTCTCAAGGTAGTGAAGGTGGCTGATTCTCCACATCCGTCCAGGGGGACTTTGGGAACTATATCTTCGATGATGCTTCGATGGCAACGAATAGTAATCCCTTACCACTGCTATCGTTGCTCGATTAAAGAGTCCCTTGTAGGGTGCTATTATTTGTTTAATATTTACTTTGAAATGGTCTAGCTCTTATGCAATGGGATGTAAGATGACTCAATTTCTAAACAAAATGCATTCTTTTATTTAGCATAATGTAAAAAGTCTTAGCAAAGAATTACAGACAATTTGAAAAACAAAATGCACTAGCCGCCATTCAACTCAAAATAAAATAATAAAAATAAAAATGGGAAAACTCAAGTGCATGGTCCAAAATAACGATGTGGCGCGCACGTAATAGGTTGCGACAAAAGATAAAATCTGGCCCAAGGAGTGCTTGGGCTAAAAAACAAACAGGCCGGACTAGGGCGGTGGCTCGTGCCGTCCACTTGTGCAGGCATCGGGATTACGACGAATTGCAGCAGTTGAGGTGCGAGTAAGACTCTAAAGCTCCGAAAAGTCCTATAAAAAGAATCCATGCCAGGTGCTAAAAATTATGTCTTACGCAAAATCTTCTATGACTCAAATAGAAAATCTAGCGCTCGTTATTCTCTTCTAAGAAAAATGAATTTCATAAGTGACTTGTCTAGGTGGATGCATGAGATGAGCAACATCGAAAGATTAGGTTTGTCAAAGTATGGGATGAATACATTAGGTAATCATGCAGCTTGCTAGAATCTCAAGTCTAGAATTCGGAATTTTATTAAGGCCATCCGTATTTAGTATTCACTGGGTAAAAGTGTATTGGACTTTCTTAAGGGCTACTGTGGCCTTTTAGGATCCTTACCGCTATGTCTTCCGGTTTGGGGATAAGGAACTATGCCCCCGCCCGAAGAATTTGATGTTATATTAGGCATCCAAAGACGTTCAAAACCTGTCTTGCCCAACAATTCTAAAAATCTGCACAAGACTTACAAGTATTTGTTGAAATTGAGTAATAAGAAGCTAGGTAGATTCTTATTGGAAATTAGGTAAATCTGATGAACCCGATAAAACACGATCGGCACATGTACACCTATTCTAAAGTGATCATTATCCCGAGACGACGAGCGATTATCACTTGCCCGATAGGTGGATTTGAGCTTAGTTGAGCATTTGGAAAATAACTTTTCTTTAACACTACTAGTAGTTGTTGAGACGATCATAGGTTTAGATCCGGTCGAGGCAAACTCTAAGGAAGACTTCGTCGGGAGCCCCCTGTTGTTGCGGGTAAGCAAATAATGGTTTACGAGACCAAGCAGTGTTGGTCGGTGGCCGGTGCCGGACACGGGGTGGCGAGTGCTGCTTGCTGTCGACGAGGTTGAGTCGCCTCCGGGTTATGCCGAAAGTCTCGATTGTCCATTCCTTTCGCTTTTCGTCATTTTTTTATTTTACTCCTGTTGGACCTAAAAAGATGAACCTTTGACCGTGCAGGACACTTATTTATTTTTTGTATCTCGTGGTGTGCGGATCTCGGTTAATGGAGCACCTTAAACCGATCCCAACTCCCGTGAATACAAATGCATACTAAGCAAGTACACTTCTATCAACGAAAGCTGGAAGAGGCGGTAACCGATTGCCCTGCTTCCCAGTGGGTAGAGTATCTCAAGAATCACAAAAACAAATTGCAGTGGTTCATCACGCACTAGAAAATATCATAATTTAGGATACATACCCTACAACATCAATTTGTACGCTTGTTAGGCCTATAAAGCAAGCACCTATTACTTCCCTGACCGTGTGTTGTGGCGGATAGGAAGAAAGCAAGTAATTCCTCTCCTAAACTTTATCTAGCCCACTACCTTTGATTTGTTTGAAGGATTTGGCAACTCTAGGTAGACGAAATCATGGCTCGAATACTTGGATGAACTCGCCTAAACTGCTGACACCTACAGGCAAACCAAATACTATTGTATCCGCCTATTATCTAGAGTAGATAATAGAATTGGATCCCCAACGGCGTAAGGCATTGAGAGCTAGATAGATAAATCCCGACAAAGTTGCCCTGCTGCTGCACCTCTCCAGATTGGTGAAATAAACCCTCTTGGCTGAATGTGTTCGTCAAAGAGAGACTGGAGCCAAGGAAACTCAAGAACAAAGGGCCCTGAAGAATTGAGGAGCTAAAGACGCATACCAAGGACGATGGGGCTGAGTTTAGCGAACCCAAAGGAATGAAAGTAAGATAGACTAGGGCTTAGATTTTTTAGATAAAATAAAAGAAAAGGAGGATTAGTTTTGCCTCTTTAGAACAAATTTATTGTTTGCTTTTTTGTTTTACAAGTAGTGTGCTTGCATTTCCCTTTAGCTATGTATTTAGGTAAGTAGTAGGCTTACCTTTTATTAAATAAAAGTAAGTATTATGCTATACATTTTATCCCTCACCTAGAGGTAAAAATAAATTGGACTCGCCTAATTAGACCGTCTTTAAAATTAAAAATAATACATAGTAAAATACATAAACAGTACCACCTAATTGGGCTATCCAACAAATAAATGAAGTAATTGTCTAATTGGATAGTAAAAGATGAATTACGGAGTTAGACATAAAGAGGGATACTCGTGGCTCGGCCAGCCCACCGTCCTCCGGGTGGTGGCCGGCGCCGGCCACGGCATGTCCTGGTTGAGCTAGTGCTAGACCAACGTCCGTGGTCGTGCTAGACGTAATATTTTTTCAGTTCATCCAAGTTTGTGTACAAAAATAATTCTTCACCATCTAAATAAGTTAATTTCACTACTCCATCCGGCGATATCCGACTAAGCACAAATGGGCCTTGCCAAATAGGCCTAAATTTTCCTTGTAGATCTTCAATTGGTGCTTTAATCTCTTTGAGGACCAAATTTCCAATTTGTAGGTTTCGAGGCTTCACTCTTCTATTGAATGCCCTTGATATATGTGCCTGGTATATTTGGACATTATGGAGGGTGTTGAGACGCCTTTCATCCAATAACACTAACTATTCGTAGCGTGCTTTAGCCCATTCCGCTCCGAAATCGACTTTCAAGCAATGATCCTTAATGAGGGAATGGCAATTTTTATTGGAAGAACCTCCTCAATGCCATAAATTAGGGAGTAAGTTGTTGCTCCCGTAGTGGTTCTTATGGATCTTCGATAAGCCCCATAAAGCAAAAGGAAATTTATCGCGCCAATCATTAGAATTGACAGACCATCTTCTATAATATTCTATGAATGTTGTTATTTATGGCCTCGATTGCTCCATTGGTCCGAGGATAATAAGGAGATGACTTATGGTGGTTAATCTTGTATTTGTCCAACAAGGCTGCAACTTCCTTCTTGAAATGACTATTATGGTCACTAATTAGCTCGTGGGGCACCCTATAACGGCAAATGATATTATAGGTAAGGAACTTAGCTACCGGTTTGGATGTCGTGGTTGCATAAGAAGCTGCCTCTATGTAATAACCGTAATTTTATTTGAGGTGGTTAGATGAGCTAAATTAATTAATTAGTTTTAATTAAAAAATTAGGTTCAATAACTATATATATGTACGCGGGTATATCGTCAGTAAATTTATTTGAGCGATTATTAGTTCGCGTACCCATAATTAATAAAATATATTAATTTTGTCCTCTTAATTTTCCGCCCGGACCACCGAAATATAAACCCGAGATTGCTTATGCTACGTTTTTGGGTTTAACCTAAATAATGCTATAAAAACAAGAAAAAGAAAAGGAAAATGAAGGTTTGCTAATGGAGAGTTTAAGTCACCCTAGAGGGGGTGAATAGGGTGGTGAAGAAAATTAAACCATTTTTGCAGCAGATCGGCTTAACTACTGATTTTGAGTCTAGATTGGACTCGAAAAAGTGATAATAAAGATTTACGTGGAAACCCTCTTGGGGTAGAAAATCACGGACAGTGCTAATCTAAGCACCAAGTTAAATCCACTATTTGGAATCCACAAAATACAAGGATTGACTCTACTAGAATTGCTCTCTTAAACAACTCCTTACAATGTTTTCCTAGACTTAGAACTTATCTTATCCGATCGAGTAATTCCTAACTTAGGTAACCTATACAATCAGGGACAACTAAGTTGAGTTAACCTTTACAGACTCAGTCAAGGGACCTTACTCGAAAGTAAGAAAAGAATAGAACTTATTAGAAGACTTTCTTTATAACTCGGACAATATGAAATACAAACTTCTAGTTGTAAATAGAAGATTGAATAAGAATGAATTTGAAAAATGAATTGGAAAAATGAGACTTACTCTAAGAGAACTCAAGACTACTGCTCAATCCAAGTGAGACTGAGTCTAAGTCACTCGAAGAGAAAATGAGCAATCGAAGCAAAAGCTCGACGAGTCTCAACAACTTGTTTTGAAATTTACTCAAGGTCGGAAAAACCTTGATATGTCTGTTATTGGGTTTGTTTGTGTCTCCTTCGAAAAGAAGGTCTTGGTTTTAACAGAGAGGAGGAATCCAACTCCTCCTCGGAACTTTTCAAAAAGGACTCCGAACCGTGAAGTTTAGGAAGGCCGAGCACGGTCCCATTCATAAGAATTAAAGGAGGACTGAGCCCGGACTAGCTTACGTAAGAAAACCTTCTCCACCAGTTTATAAAAGTAATGCTTTTCAAAAGAAAGAGACACGGACTCGGTTCTCTAAAAGGAAGACTCATAATCAGATCAAACCCAAAGTTATTCAAATCTGGGTTCCCAAGAGTTTACTTCCACGAAAAGGACCACGAGTAAAGGGAGTTACTGGGTTTGTTAGAGAAAGTGAGAAAGGTTAGTTTGTTTCGACTTGCAGGTGGCTCGTAAAAGAACAAAAGGGCATTGGTACCTAGACAGTGGATGCTCACGCCACATGTGAGGAGATTCAAGACTCTTTTCCGAGTTAGAAGATTACAAGGGAGGAAAAGTCACGTTTGGGGATGACAGCAAAGGCAAGATAATTAGGATAGGCAAGATTAGAAAAGGAAGCAACCGAGTCAGCCCAAGTATACCTTGTCAAAGGGTTAAAGTACAATCCGCTCAAGCATCTCTCGACTATGTGACAAAGGTCAAGATGTAAGATTCACTCGGACCAATTGCTATATCTCTGATGATGCTACCAAGGAAATCAAGCTCTCAGGTAAGAGATCGGGTAACACTTATACTATTCCTCTTTCGACCCGAGTCAGAATTTATCTTGTTTAAAAGCATCTCTTCATGATGATTCATGGACATGGCATCGTAGATTAGGTTATGTTAGCTTGCATACCATTAAGAAACTTGCATCTCATGGTTTAGTCGGAGGACTGCCTAACTGTGCATTTAAGAGAGATAAAATTTATGAAGCATGCACGAAAGGGAAACAAGTCGGATCATCTTTCAAATCTCTGAAAACTGTTTCCATATCCAAGGTGCTTGAAATGTTGCATATGGATTTATTTGGTGAAATCCCTGTCAAAAGTTTCGAAGGTAAATCATATGTGCTTGTTATTGTTGATGACTACTCATGATTTACCTGGGTGTGTTTTCTTAAGCATAAAAATGAAGCATTCAAAGAGTTCAAGCAAGCTCGCAGAAAATCCAAGCTGAGTCTCACACTCGGATCCGGAGGATTCGAACCGACGATGGAGAGGAGTTTGACTACTCGGAATTTGCGGAGTTCTCGTGACAAGAATAGCATCTCTCACAACTTCTCAGCACGAAGAACTCCTCAACAAAATGGAGTGGTGGAGAGGAAGAACCGAACTCTTGAAGAAATAGCTAGGACAATGATGGTTGAACATAATCTACCCTACTATTTCTAGGCCGAGGCAGTCAACACAACGAAACTACACGTTGAACGGATGTCTCATCGGACCCATCCTGAAGAAAACTCCATATGAGCTTTACAAAGGGAAGAAACCCAACATTTCATACTTCAAACTATTTGGATGTAAGTGCTTCGTTCACAACAATGGTAAGGATCACCTGACCAAGTTTGATGCTCGGTCGGATGAAGGTATTTTTCTTGGTTATTCATCCCATAGCAAAGCATATCGTATTTTCAATAAAAGAACTAACAAAGTGGAAGAAAGCATCCACGTTGTGTTTGATGAGATTGAATAGGAAAAACCAAGTGAGTCAACATTCTCGTAACTAAAGCTCAAGCAGAGATGATGATCTTGATGAAAATGAGCTCATCAAGAATCAAATCAATGTCACTCGTAACGAAGTCACTCGAACGAAGTGACTCGGAACAACATGACTCGGAATGAGACGACTCAAGAGCCAGCTCGGAATGTTGAAGGTCAATCGGATGAACAAGCTCACTCGGAACAGTATTATTGAAGATCAACCAATTCAACCTACGGACCTTGTGAACCAAAGAACAGGTAGAGAATTCAAGTATACTTCTAGTCACCCACTAGAAAACATATTATCCGATATCAACAAGTGGGGTAAGAACTCGTTCCTCTCTTCAAAATCTCTGTGCATTCACCACATTCATATCATTAACTCGAACCCGTAAATGCACTAGAGGCCCTTAATGAACCTGAATGGGTAGAGGCCATGCAAGAGGAACTCAATCAATTCGAAAGAAACCAAGTCCGGACTCTAACCAAACGACCTTCTAACCACCCAGTTATAGGAACCAAATGGGTTTTCAAGAACAAACTGGATGAAGGTTGGTTGGTAGTCGAAATAAGACTAGACTTATGGCTCAAGGTTATAATCAAGAAGAACGGATTGATTGTAGGGAAACCTTTGCATCTGTTACCGAATTGAAGTTATTAGAATCTTATTGGCATATGCATCTAGCATGAATATCAAGTTATATCAAATGGATGTTAAATGTGCTTTTCTCAATGGTTTCATTGAAGAGGAAGTCTATGTTGAGCAACCCCTGGATTTGAAAACTCGGAATTTTCAAATCATGTTTTCAAATTGCAAAAAGCTCTCTATGGTCTTAAATAAGCTCCCGGAGTTTGGTATGAAAGACTCGAGCAATTTCTTGGTTGAAAATGATTTTAGAAGAGGTCGGATTGACAAGAATGTATGTAGATGACATAATTTTTGGAGCTACTAATGAAATTCTGTGTTGAGATTTTTCTGACTTAATGAGACAGGAATTTCAAATGAGTATGATGGGAGAATTCAATTTCTTCCTTCGTCTACAAATCAAGCAGGACGAAGATGGCATCTATGTCCATTAATCAAAGTATACCAAGGAGCTGCTGAAAAAGTACAAACTTCAAGATGCGAAACATGCAGCGAACACCTATGAGCAAGCAAGCATAAAACTGGACTCGGACGAGAAAGGTAAAGCGAGTAGATCAATAACTCTACCGAGGTATGATTGGATCTTTGCTCTATCTTACTTCCAAGTAGGCCAAACATAATGTTTAGTGTCTGTTTGTGTGCAAGATTTCAAGCTAATCCAAAAGAATCATATCTCACTGTGGTGAAGAGAATATTTAGATATCTTGCAGGGACTCGGAATTTGGGTCTATGGTATTCTAGAGACTCGAACCGACTCTCACTCGGATACTCATATGCTTACTATGCTGGGTACAAAGTTGATAAAAAGAGCACTTCGGAGCCCGCCGGCTTCGGGTCAATCCCCGATATCTTGGCACTCAAAGAAGACAAACTCAGTAGCTCTATCAACTGCTAAAGCTAAGTATATTACAGCTGGAGCATGCTATGCTCGGATTTTATGGATAAAGAAACACTTGAGAGATCTTGGACTTTCATTCAAATCGGTTCCAATCAAGTGTGATAATCAAAGTGCAATCAGCATCACCAAGAATCCAGTTCAAGCACTCAAAGACTACACATATTGAGGTCGGTATCATTTTCTCGAGAGATCATTCTGAAAAGGGTGATATTGAACTTGAATTCATTCCTACCAATCTTTAATTAGCTGATATCTTTACTAAGCCCCTTAGTGAGGATCAGCTTTGCTTTATCAAGAATCGACTTGGCATGATTAATGCATAATTATGTGCTTTTATGAGTGAAATTACTTTGCATGATTATGTGTTGTGTGCTTACTTTCTTTAATAGCCATTAGTTCAGTTGAACCAGTGATACCGAGCTGATAATTATTAGTTGTGTGCGATTTCGAGTCACTTAGAAACTTAACCGAGTCGGACTCGGACTTTGAGAAAAATGGACATCAAACTTCGAAATCATCTCTAGATCGGTGGAGAATTTCATAAATTTCTTTCAAAATCTTTCTTTTCTCTCTCTCCCTCGTGGGCACCGATCAGACAACTAGTCGTTGAGAGACAATCCCTAGAATTCTAACCGTTGGAGAGCGTAACGAGTCATACCGATCCGAGGTGACCGATGAAGAAGCCGAGTCGAACGAATACTGAAGGACGATTATTTCTCTATAACTAGCATCTAGTTTCCTTCATTTTGTTACTTTACTCTCTATTTACTTTCACACTCGCAATTACTCCAACTCGAAGCCAGCTCTCTACGATGAAAGAAACTCTCGTCGCTCTCAAGCTAAGTGAAGTTCATCTCAAGTAAGCTTTGTCACTCTCTCTCTCTCTCTCTCTCTCTCTCTCTCTCTCTCTCTCTCTCTCTCAAAAGTTCATCTCTCTCTCTTCACATCAAACATGCCAAAAGAGGTTCCCACCCCGATTTTCTTGATTCAGCCACCAAGAAACCTCGTACCAAAAGCCGGAAAGGCCCCTCCACTCCTTCCAAACCTCTTATCACCCAACACCTAGCGTTAGATGACAAATTCTTCCCGACCACAAAGTTCTCGTGGTTGGCCCATATCAAATCAACAGGGGTTTCTTACCCAAAACTCGTTTCGAGTTCTATTCCAATCTCTTTACCTCCGAGGGTATCCTCACCTCACGAGTTCAAAACATAATCGTTCGCATCAACACCTCTCTTCTCCATCGCCTCTTTAAAGTCTCTTCTATTTTCTTAAATAGCAACCCCATATCTTTCAATGAGGTTGTTGATGACTTCTTTGAGAAGTACACTAAAGAATTCCCAGGTCACGCAAAAACTTCTCTATGACCCAACTCAAATCGGAAGATCGCCTTTTTGTTTTCTCGCGATCGGAACTTTCTTCTCATAGCACTCTAACAGGGAGAACCCCAACTCCAAGCATCTAAAAGCTTTGTACAACATCCTCGAAGGCTACAAAGTAGACCTCTTTCCCGCAATAGTCGAGCAAATGGAAGTTGTGCTCGCTCGGACTCAAAACAAGAAGAACACCCCACTTCCTTTCGGGGCTCTTCTCACCCTCATCTTCAAATAATTCAAAGTTCCTCTTCCCTCAAATCCTAATGCGGTTTCGAGGCTGCCATTGTCGTTGGCAAAAGGAACTCCTCGGTATGGATACCGGGAGACCCAATCGAGTGTTTGGGTCCATAACTCGAACCGAGGCCCCCTTCTCCGCCTCGGACTCGGACTCAACCCACTTTTTCTCTACCTCCTCTACCTGGTGATGCCTCCACCTCGGGTGTTTCTCGAATTCTTTCTTCCGCCTTGTCCTCTCGTTATCATGGACAAGCTCTCCTCGGTGTCCACCGAGTTCAAGGACACCCTCCAGTCATTCAAGACTCGTCCTTCGACCTATGACCATTAACCGGAAAATAGCCCAATCCCAAATTCGAGAGCAAGCAAGACGTGCTTCTCGAGATGAAGGCACTCGGTTAAGGAGCAAAGGGAGCTGATTGAGCTCTTTCAGGAACAGCGCTCCAAGGCGGCTCAAGATCCAGTGGATCGAGATACATCCGAAGAATCCTCGAGTCTAACCAAGTCCTCCTCTCGAAGGGGGAGATTAAGGAGAAGGAGAAGAAGAAACGGAGCTTGCGGCCGAGGCAGCTCCATCCGAGGAAGGGGAGAAGGAAGAAGAACAAGCAGCAGCAGGAATAGAGGGCCAAGGTGCTCCGGAACCTCAACTGGAAATGATAAGCTCGGACAGTAGTCTAAGTGGGTCGAAGACCCTACCGACCATGGTCGGTCAGCAGCAAGTCAACCCGAGCACATCCCTCCATCAGCCCGAGTTCTAAGTGGATGAGCCTCCGGACGACCTAGTTCTAGGTCAGCCACTCGGAGCCGAGCCTATTCCAGAGATCCCAGTGTTGCCCCCGCCTCGCTCGTCTACATCTTCCACATCCTATCGGCGAAGGCACACTGCTTGTCCACCAACCTCGACTCGGACTACTCCCTCTCCTCCATCTTAACAATTTTTCTTTTCGCTTTACAATTTTTTTTGTCCGGACATCAAATCAGTATCTACTTGATACATTCTTCCTCTTTTTATTTTTGCTGAAAGGCAAGGGAGAGAATAGTTAGAAAAATTTGTTGTCTTGTTTAGGGGAGTTTCTCTCACCCTATTTTGTGTAAACTTTTTTAGTTTAAATTATAATGAAATTTCATTAATAATCCTGCTATATCATGTTTAATGCCTTCCGAGTTGCAAATATTTCGAGTTTACTACTTAAAGCAATTATTTTAGAGTTTATTATCTCTAAGTTTCAATTTCTTGCTCAGTATTTGTTTTTCTTTGCTCCGATTCGACAACTCTGTCTATCATTGCTCCGATACTTAGTTTTTTTTTTTCTTGCTCGATACTCGGTTTTTTTTCCTGCTCTAATACTTTAGCTCTTTTATGCAATCTCAGCTTATTTTCTCGATAGAATATAAGTTTTATTCACTGTATTTACTTCACACAATTCTATCATGTTTTTTTAACTTATCTTTTGAGAAAGGATGAAAAACCGGATCTATATCACTAACAAAGTTTCTGTCTAAATATGGAATGCCTTTTATCAAAAAGGGGAGATTGAAGACTCGGACCTTACATATACATCATTCTAAGTTCCATCAAGAAATCAGGTATAAGACTTCATCTCTTGTAAGGTTTTGATTAAAAGTCATTCTATCTCGTCTTAAAAGCTTTTCCGAGTACTATAGAATCTTTTCTAAGTGTTACGTAAACTATCGCATATGTTCTCACTTGATTCCGATCGACTCGAAAGCATAATCTGCTCACACACAGCTTCCGAGTCACTCAAACAACACTCAGATGTATTGCATGTTCAAACACTCACTCTAATGTGCATAAACTCGGGTATGACTTCATGATCTAAGTTTGATTGAATTATTGTGTTAATTTAACTTTCTAAGTCGAGCATGCTTGGTTTGAACATTGACAGTCTAGATCAAGTCTTTCTACTCTAATGTTCTTTATCTGGCTTGCTTTACTTCTATACTCGACTCGGATGGAATTTGAGTATAATGGATATTAGACATAGAAAATTCCACTCTTTTAGGACTTAGATAATTATGCACTTAATTATCTTAATTAAATTATTATCTCGTGTCTAAATCTTGGACCAAAGTATTTTATACTTTAAGAACCAAATTGATTTACTTTTGTAGGTTATTCAAACGAGGTTATCCTATTTTTCAATTACAAAAGTAACCGGCTTCAAGATGTCAAATCACCAGCAGACAAGGCTTTTTCTACCTCCGACCGAAGACCGGACAACGTGTCGGGGTTGTCTCGTTGCCAAACCGGAAATCCGTAACGCTAAGCTTAACGGTGGTTTCCACCCTACTTTTCGGACACCACCAGTGGATTGGGACTTCCAAAAGAGTCAAGAGCCGTTGCCCAACGTTCACACCTCAACGGACATTTTCCGAGTGACTCGGAAAATCATTGTAATGGTCACAAAGGACTTCCTGTCGGAAGATAGTCGAATGGCTAATCTGCTTGGTTATCTATAAATAGAAGCCAACACTCAAGACTTGAAGATTTTTGAATCAACTGTTGTCAATACACGCACTTAAGCAAAAATCATTGTATTTCATACTCAATCTTCTACTTACAACTCCAACTCTGTATTTAACATCTTTCCGAGTTGTAAGGTCTTGTAATCTGTTACAAACACTCATTCTTACTTTCCGAGTAAGGTCCCTTGACCGAGCTGTAAGGGTTAACTCAGCTCAGCTTGTCCATAGATGTGGAGGTTACCTCGGTTAGGAAGTACTAGATCGGATAAGGGAATTTCTAAGTCTAGGAAAATCTTGTAAGGAATTGTCTAAGGGAGCAATTCTGGTTGAGTCTCTCTACCGTATTTTGTGGATTCAAAATAGTGGATTTGACTTGGTGCTTGGATTAGCACCGACCGTGGTTTTCTCGCCCCGAGGAGGGTTTCCTCGTAATTTTTCTAAGTTAGTACTTTTCTAAGTTCAATCTAAAGTCGGACTCTCCTCGAGTTCTATCTAGTTTTATTCTACCATTATCGGGTCAAATTTCCCCATCACCCTATTCATTTCCCCTCTAGGGTGACTTAGTCTCTCCAAGAGCAAACGTTCGCTCAGTTCGAATCCTTCTTATCCGAGTCCGAGACTCCACATGATTTTCCTGTAGATCTTAGTGAACTCTTTGAAAGCTTCATTCTTATTCTTGAGAAAGCACACCCACGTAAATCGTGAGAAATCATCAACAATGATAAGCACATAAGATTTACCTGTAAGGCTTTTCATAGGAATTTCACCACATAAATCCGTATGAACCAATTCAAGTACTTTGGATATAGACACAGCTTTGAGTGGTTTGAAGGATGATCTAACTTGCTTCCCTTTTGTGCATACTTCACAGATTTTATCTTTCTTAAATGCACAGTTAGGTAATTCCCTAACCAATCCATGACATGCAAGTTTCTTGATTGTATGCATGCTAATATGACCTAATCTATGATGCCAAGTCAATGAATCATCATTCAAGGATGCTTTTAAGCAAGATAAGTTCGACTAGAATTTGAAAGAGGAATGGTATAAGTGTTACCTAACCTCGGACACTGAGAGCTTAGTCTCTTAGGTGACTACATCATAAATGTAGCAGTTCGTTTGAGTGAACATTACCTCTTGGCCTTTGTCACATAGCTGAGAAATGCTAAAGAGATTGTACTTCAACCCTTTGACAAGGTCGATTGTACTGACCGAGTTGTTTCCTTTGCCAATTTTGCTAATCCCCACTATCTTGCCTTTGCTATTATATCCAAATGTGACTTTGCCGCTTTCGGATCTTCTAATTCGAAAAGAGTCTTGAGTTACCAAACATGTGGCTTGAGCACCCATTGTCTAAGTACCAGTGACCCTTCTTCTTCGAGTTACCTGCAAGACACAAACAAACTAACCCTACTCACTTCCTCTTATGAACCAAGTAACTCCCTTTACTCGTGATCCTTTTATAAGAAAGAGCACTTTTGGGAACCCAAATTTGAATGATTCTGGGTCCGATATGATTTTGATTCTTTCTAAAAAGACAAAGTTTGTCTCTTTCTTTTGAAAATCTTTTCTTTTGTAAACAGGTAGAGAAGACCTTTTCCTGTAAACTTGTCTGGCTCGGTTCTCTTTTCATTTGTATGAATAGGACCATGCTCAGCCTTCCCGAACTTTACAGCTTTGGAATCAGCTTTGAAAAGATCGGAATAGGAATTAGATTTCTCTTCAGCATTGTAACCAAGCCTTTCTTTCCTGAATGACACACACTGAGAGCCGAGTAAAAGATGAAGGTTTTTCTGACCTTAAGTCACTTTCAAAACAAGCTTTTCAAACTCATTGAGCTTCCTTTTAGTCGCTAATTCTCCGTTCCGAGTTACTCGGACTCGGTCTCATTGTTTTGAGCACTAGTCTTGAGCACTTTCATATTTCATCTCAAGTTTTCTAACTATGTTTTTAAAACATTGCTCTCAGCGAGTAAGAGACTCAAGTTATTCTTTGAACTATGAAGAGTTAGAATTGGACTTTTCTTCCAAAGTATCAATATATCTAGCTAAATCAACTTTGGAGAACTTGAGAAAGTATTCAATTACCTCCTCAATATCCGAGTTCTCATTGTCCGACTCATATTCGACTTCGAGTCCGTCGGTGCTATAAGACACTTTGAGTCATCAGAATCATCTTCTTCAGATGAATCATCATCATTCTAGGTAGCTATCATAACCTTCTTCTTTTGTCCTTCTTTCTTTTGGGACAATCTTTGACTATGTGCTCCTTGCTACCACATTCAAAATAACCAGCGTTCTTAGTTAAAGATAACTTTGAAGAGGATGAGTATTTACCTTTCCTGTCCTTCTTATCTTTCTTGTAGAACTCTTCTTTTGGCCTCTTTTGCAACTTCTTGTACTTTATCATCTTGTTGAAGCCTCGGGCAAGGAGTGCCATGAGATCCTCTTTCGATTCCGAGGACCTCGGACTTTCACATCTACTTTCCGAGGCCTTTAGTGCAATGTTTCTTTGGTGCTTGACCTTGGCATCTTCTTCTTCTAGATGAATCTCATAAGTGAGTAGCTTCCCAATAAGCTCATCCGGCTTTATCGGAGACAGGTTTCGAGCCTCTACTATGGTCTGTCACCTTAGGACCCCATCTTCTCTTCGGTAGACTTCTCGGAATTTTTCTAACCATTTTCTTTTGTGAAATCTTTCTACCCTTAGATTTGAGATTATTAGTAATCTCTGTGAATCGAGCACACATCTAAGAAATGCTCTCTTCTAGCTCCATCTTGAACAGCTCGTATTTGTGAAGATACTAACTTATCTTCACCTACTTCACTTGACTTGTTCCTTTATAGGTTTTGACAAGTGTGTCCCACACCTCTTTGATTGTGTCACGGTCGACACTCTATTATATTCTTTTGAGTTGATACTTTGAAGTTCTTTCCGAATTTCTCGGTTTCCTCATTTGTGTACTCATATTTCTCTTTAGGCACAGATCTTGCACCTTCCATCTTCGTTGGAATATAGTTCCCATTCTAAATAATATTCCGGACATCTTCATCATTATCCATTAGGAAACACACCATCATCTTCTTCCAATGTGCAAAGTTTGACCCCTTAAACTTGGGTGGTCCGGTTGATGATCTTCCTTCATCGAACTCTCCATTGTTCCGAGCCATCTAAGCTTTAGAACTTTGGATTGTGAGATGCTCTTGAAAGGCTAGGCTTTGATACCAATTAAAGGTTTGCTCTTAGAGAGACTTACCCTAGAGGGGGATGAATAGGGTGATGAAGAAATATAAATAAAATTGAACTCTTTTTGCACATAACTTAGCAAAAACAGATTCGAGTTTAGTTTGGACTCAAAAAGATAAGCACACGAAGTACGTGGAAACCCTCCTAGGGCGGAAAACTACGGATAGTGCTAATCCAAGCACCAAGTCAAATCCACTAATTAAATCCTCAATTACACAGGACTAACTATAACCAGAATTGCTCCTTTAGACAATTCCTTACAAGATTTTACTAGACTCGAAGTTCTCTTATCCGATCCAAGACTTGCTGTCTGCGAGTTAACCTTTACAATCAAGGACAACCGAGCTCGGTTAACCCTTACAGCTCGGTCAAGGGACTTAGAAAGAAAGTATACAAAAATGTAACTGATTACAAGACTTTCTTTACAACTCAAAAAATATGAAATACAGAGTTGGAGTTGTAAGTAGAAGATTGATCGAGTATGAGACCAACAATTGATTCTCCAATAAATTTGACAACCTTCAAGTCTTGGAAAGTGGCTTCTATTTATAAACATCCGAGCGAGAATGACCGTTGAGTGTAGTTTTTGGACCGAAATCTTCACTAGCCATTGTAACGGCTATTCCGAGTCACTCGGAAGAGATCCATTGGGATATGAACATTGTGCAACGGCTATTAGCTCCATAAGATGGTCCAATCAACTGGTGGTGATTGAAAGCCGACGTGGAAACAACCGTTAGGCCTAGAGTTGGAGCTTTTCAATTTTGGAAACAAACAACCCCGACACGATGTCTAAGCCATGTCCGAAGTAGCTAAATTTGTCTGCTGGTGTTTAACGAGTTAGAAGTCGGTTGCTTTTGTATTTCAAAAGTAGATTAGCCTTGTTTGAATAACTTACAAAAGCAAATCACATTGGTTCTCGAAGTATAAAATACTTTAGTCCAATATTAGACACATATAATAATTACATTAGAGTAATTAAGTGCTTAATTATTTTTGGGCTAAAAGAATGGAATTTTCCGAGTCCAATATCCATTAGATTCAGATTTCATCTTAAGTCAATCCTTAAATGATTAAATTTTAAATTACATTAGTAATAAACATGAACTTGATTCAATTAAATAATTCTCCAAGAAGTAAATGGACTTAGAACAAAGAATTAACGCAATAATTCATTTTAACTTGAAGTGGAAAGTCGAGTGCTCGGAATAAATGTGTTAGAAAAATTATTTGAACATGCGACCGTTCGAGTTATGTCCGAGTGGGTCGGATGTGCAAATAAGAGATACGTAATGAAGTGCTTTCTAAGCCAATCGTAACGTAATGAAAACTTGGTTACGAGTTTCTATTAGGCTCACAATAACTTAGAATCAAAATCTAAGAGATTTATACTCGAGTCTTCATAAAATATTTTTTAATATGATTGCAGATTCCTACGAGAAAATTATTTTAAAATAATTTTTTAAAAGAATATGGTGGATGAGAAACCATGACATAATTTTTGGACATTGCACTAGATTGTAATGGATTGATGAATAAACCAATTTGTATTTTTACATTTGTATGCTTTCTAAAATGAATGAAGCATTTTCCAATGCCAAGTGTGGCTCAAATATTCATTTAGCTTTAGGCTTATTCTATGGTGCAATTTTCTAAAGTACCAATCTATAGCTAATGAACATATTAAATGTAAACCAATAACGTCCTTGTCCTTAAAAATGAAATATTTAATATATTAACTCTCAACCAACATTGTTAAAATGGTGATCCGGATCGTAGGATCATACGATCCTACGAACCAATTATAGCCAAACGATTTGGATCACACTAGGATTGGCTGGGAACCAAACTCGGATCAGGATCGGTTTAGGATCGGTTAGAATCGTAGGATCGGACGATTCTAACTGATCTGTACAATCCTAATTTTTCCTTTCCTAAGCGTTGGACTTGTATCTCCTTTATGTAAAGGTTAATTATTTATTGACCCATCGAGCGCTTGGGCCTAGTTCAATACACTGCTCTCCTCGTTGCTTTGCCCTGTGTTGTCAAGGAAAACAATTTTTTTATTTTGATTTAACAAAACTTAGTGGGTTGTCAAATTAGGTTTCCATTTCAGAACTCCTCTGCCTACTCGAGCCCCCCTCCCCTCTCTCTCAGCTGAAGGAAACCTCTCGCTCTCTCCCCTCTCTCTCTCAGCTTGAGTCGAGCCTTTCTCTATCTCATAGCAGCGGCTAAAGCCCTCTCTCTCACAGCAACCCACACCACTCTGTCTCATTCACTAGCTTGCCGAAGAAAGACTCAATTATTCGATTGTTTTAACCTCTGAACCATAGTATGCCGCCTCTCCAATTCTCGAAATCACATCACATTCCAACCCTCCTGTCTTCTTGATTCGGCTAAGGTATGTAAAACATCTTGTTTTTGAAATAGCTAGTTAATTAAGCTTGACTTTCTAGCCGTTGTTGGAACTATTTTAGAGCTTAATGGGTTTGTAATTAATGAACGACTATGGCTAAATTTATAGAAGGCTAGAGCTGAATTTGTAGAGGGATAAAGTTGGATTGGAAGGAAGAAACCAACTTCACGAGATCCCTGGGCTTGAGGCCTACAATTGTTACAAACTCTTAAATTATACATTTTGATTTTTAACCTGAATTTGCATCGCATCAATGAGATGAACATAATATAAATTCTGTGCTATGTGTTTGTGTTATATTTTAGCCAGGGAGTAAGAAGTAATGGCTCCTAGTTCTAAGAAAAGTAAAACTCAATACAAAACTGCTGTTGGCCAAAGACTTAGACCCGGGTTGGGAACATGGTGATGAAGTAGATAATAATCCGAAGAAAGTTATATGTCGCTATTGTGGGGTTGAAAGATTTGGGGGTATATTTAGATTAAAACATCATCTAACGGGCACTCATAACAATGTTGAACCATGCTCACATGTTCCTGATGATGTGAAAAAGATATTTTTGGTATTTTGAAAGTTCATTCAGATGAAACTCAAAAGAAAAAGAGAAAATTTTATGATATTGGGGATAACTCATGTGAAGAAATTGAAAGTATGGCCAGAAACAAAAGAAAGGGTAAAGGTGCAATGGATGGTCACAAAGAGCAAGTAACAATTAATGGGATGTTTAAAAGGGATGAAAGAGATGATGTTTGCCAAAAAAATTGTTATGTTTTTCTATACTAACTCAATTCCATTTAATGTCGTCAATACCTCTGAGTTTGCTCCTATATTGGATAGAGTTGCTGGATTTGGACCTGGGTTAAAAGCTCCTTCATATTATGAGCTTAGGGTTACATTTTTAAAGAAAGAAGTGCAAAGTACTTTGGAAATGCTTGAGTATAAAATGGAATGGAAAAAAATAGGGTGTACAATAATGTCCGATGGTTGGTCGAGATAGGAAAAGGCGTTCAATATGCAACTTTGTGGTTAATAGCCCTTGGGGGACAATTTTTTTATCATCGACAGATACCTCAGATATTTCTAAAACTGTTGACAAGGTTTTTGAGATGTTAGATACTATTGTTGAAAAGGTTGGTGAAGATAATGTAGTCTGAGTTGTGATTGATAATGCTTCCAACTATAAAGCAGCAGGTGAGAAACTAATGGAAAAGCGCAAAAACTTTATTTTAGACACCATGTGGAGCTCATTGCATTGATTTAATGTTGGAAGATTTGGATAAGAAAATTAAGGTGCATGGTGATACCATTGCAAAGGGAAGAAGGATCACTACTTACATTTATTCAAGGACTTGGTTCTTACTTGGATGAGGGAATTTACAAAAGGGAAAGAACTCATTAGGCCTGTAGTTACTCGTTTTGCCACTTCATACTTAACATTGAGATGTCTTAATGAGCAGAAAGGCCCTCAATTGTCTATGTTCTCATCCAAGAAGTGGAGAAATGGTAAATTTAGGGAAAGGCAAAGGATGGAAAAAGCATTACAAGGATAGTTCTAGATACTCATTACTTTTCGCCAAATATTTTTAAATGCTTGAAGGGAGTACTTCCACTTGTAAAGGTTTTTCACATGGTAGATTCAGATGCAAATCCTGCCATGGGGTTCATTTATGAAGCTATGGATAGAGTTAAAGATCAAATTAAAGAGAAGTTCAACGCTGTGCAGACACAGTAAGTTACACTCTCACTTTCTGTTTAAATATTCAGTTTGTATTTTTTGTTTGCAGCAAGCTATTTTTATTTTCTGTTCCAGTTTTTATTTTCTGTTTCCGCCTTCAGTTTTATTTTCTATTGCGGACCTGTTTTTATTTTCTGTTCCTCTTTTTATTTTTTGTTTCTACCGTCAATTTTTATTTTCTATTGAGGCCCTATTTTTATTTTCTGTTTCTGCCTTCAGTTTTTATTTTCTGTTGAGGACCTATTTTTAAAGAACTGATTCAGCTACTGGTTTTTTTTTTTTTTCCAGCTCTATTATTAATTTCTGTTTCAGCCCTATTTTTATTTTCTGTTTCAAGACCTGTTTTTATTTTGTGTTTCAGCTGCTGTTTTTTTAATTTCCAACTCTGTTTTTTATTTTCTGTTTCAGGCCTGTTTTTATTTTTTGTTTCCAGATTGCTATTTTATTTTTTGTAAGTTATTGTTTTTATATTGTGTTTTACATGCTTATAGTTATGAGCCCCAGTGTGGAATATCATCGATGAAGGATGGAAGCTCAATTGCATAGGCCATTACATGCTGCAACTTATTTCTTAAATCCTCAATTTCAATATAGTCCAAATTTTTAAAGCTAATGCAGACATAAAAATTGGATTATATAATTGTCTCCATCGCATGGTACCTGATGCCAATGAAATAGTGAAAATTGACTTGCAAATGGATGCCTTTAAGAATGCAAAAGGTCTTTTTGGTATGCCAATAGCAATAGCGATTAGGTCCAAGAAAAGTCAAGGTATATTAATTATATTTCTTAATATATATTTCTTAATCCTAATACTTAAAATCTAAAATTCATATCTATAATTATTTGACATATACTATGACTTGTTGTAGTCGATTGATGGGATTTATATGGAGATGAGTGTCCCGAGTTAACGAGGTTTGCCATCGAATTTTAAGCCTAACTTGTAGCTCGTCCGGTTAGGAACCTAAATGGAGAGCTTTTTAGATGGTAAAAATAATTAACTTTTCTCATTTTTATTAACACTATTGATATTGTAAAGGATTTTGGAATATAATAAGCCAAACTTTGGCACATTGGAAACTATTAATCTGTACTTAAGAAATTGTTAGGAATGAGCTGTATTTTTTATTTAATAAATTCTATTATCCCAACACCGAGTTTGACTCGCCAGAAATATGACATGGCGGTGGCTTATAACACGTGTAAGGAAAAGAGAATGTATTTTAAAGAAATTTAGGCCAAATGTTTAGTTTGAATCCCCCAAAATAGAGGGAAAACTCGGTGTTGGGATAATAGAATTTACTACACAAAAAGTACCGCTCATTCCTAACAATTTCTTAAGTACAAATTAATAGTTTCCAAATGTGCCAAAGTTTGGATTATTATGTTCCAAAAATTCTATTGTAAATTAGATAAATGTATCGTTATTTTTTATCTTATATTCTTTCTTCTCCGATAGGTACATTCAAAGCGTAGAAATCGACTTCATCAACAAAAGATGAATGATCATGTTTTTGTTATGTACAACTTGAAATTAGGGCAAAGATATACAAAGAGATCAAGCTCTATTCAAGCACATCTTTGTTTGGATGACTTACCTGTTGATAATGAATGGATCACGAAGCAAGAGGCCCCGACTCTTCCAACAACTTTGAATTGGTTATGCGTTCTTGATAGCGAGGATCGTAAGGAAGCTAGAGAAACGTCAGAAAGTGAAGATCATGGTGGAGTTCATGTCAATACCGTGAGAAACGTATGTAAGTAGTACTTTCTTTACTTACATTAAATTATTGGCGGTTTGTTGTTTTAAACATATCAGTTGACCACTTTTAAAATTGTTTTTAAGCTGAGGAAAATGTGTACGAAATTAGTGATGATGATAATGATGTTGAAGAAGTTGGTGCAATCCAAGCTCAACAAGAATTGGTTCCAATCATATAGACCCTTTAGACTTGGATGATGATGCCTTCGTATCCGCTAGTGGTGATGAAGAAGATGATGAAGACAATGATCGAGATGATGACAATGATGGTGGTGATGATAATATAACGGAAAGGAACACCTTAACGGGACAGATGACATTGGGGATGGTAGTTATGGTTATAATTCTGATGATGTTGGTGTTCATATGGTGTAGAAATTTAGTATCGTATTGCTTTTATGTGGAACATTGTCGTTGTTTAAGACATTAATGTAGTGAACTTGAATTGGTTGGTTATATAAGACAAAACGCTGTTGTTGTTTAAGACATTAATGTAGTGAATTTTAATTGGTTGTACACAATATATGTTGTAGTATTTAGTATTTGGTAGTCAATTTCAAGACTAGTATCATTCTATCACTTAGATATGTGGCCTTGTATTGATTATTTAACTAGATTCACATTTATTTGTGGTTCTGTTTATATGAAAACAAAGTTGCAGATGTTAATTTAGCTTTGTGCTTAAAATCTTACGATCCTCAATTCGATCCTAAGACCCCCTCTCATCGATCCTAACTAGACTCCCGATCCAAACAACTTTGCTCTCAACTATTAAATTAGATTTTTTCCTTTCTAATTATATTGTAATTATATCATATTGTCTTATGTGGTAAACAAAAAGTGTTAATACATGAGATTAGATTTTGACAGTAATTAATGAGTGAAAATATGATCCCAATTTTGAGACTAATTAGTGAGGTAATATGAAATGAGCTAATGATTTAGAACGCAACAAGACGCTGAGATGTGTAAGGGTTGGTCAAAGCATGTGTGATTAGAGATGGCACCGGGCGGGGATGGGGACGGGGAAATTTCCCTCCATCCCCGTCCCCGTTACCCGAACGGGGAATTTTCCCCGCCCGTCCCCGTTTCCCCGTCCCTAAATTACATTTATATCCATAATTTTTAGGGTTAATTATGAATATTTGAAGGTAGAAAGGTAATTACAATAGAGAAACCCTAGAGAATTTAAACTCTCTAACTCTCCACCTCCCTTTTCACTTTCTCACTCGTGGCTTTCTCTCTCCTCCGGTATGCTCTCTCTCTCCTCTCCCGTCGCCGTCTCTCTCTCCTCTCCCGTCGCCGTCTCCCTCTCCCTCTCGGCCCCCTCTCGTCGGCCCCCTCGCCGTCTCTCTCTCCTCTCGGGTATGCTCTCTCTCTCTCCCTCTCGCCGTCTCCCTCTCCCTCTCGGCCCCCTCTCGCCGTCTCCCTTTCGCCATCTCCCTCTCGCCGTCTCCCTCTCGGCCCCCTCTCGCCGTCTCCCTCTCGCTTTCTCCCTCTCACCGTGGTCTCTCTCCTCTCCCCCTCGCCTTGGTCTCTCTCTCCTCGGTGGAGGAGGGAAGCGAGGCCCAGTGGAGATTGGGTACCCGGCGGGGCGGGGGCGGGGCGGAGGGCAAAACCATCCCCGCAGCGGGGATGGGGGCGAGGGGCAGAGGGAGGAGCGGGGACGGGGCGGGGGTGTCCCCTGCCCGACCCACCCCGTTGCCATCCCTATGTGTGATGGAATATGCCACCGATGACGATAAGGTCCGCGTCCACGTTATTTTTAGCTGAAATATTTTGCAAATTAATTCTAAAATCTGCGACTCTCTAGTCCAAATAGACATATGACTAATGTAGACCTGAAAAAAAATGAAAAAAAAATGAAGGTAGACATATGATATGACTACAACTACAACAATTGAGGAATGTATTGTACTCGCCATACAAAGTACACTCGCTTTCTAGGAAAACCTTTAGAGCACACCCACCGGTGGATTAGGAGATCGAGCAGTGGGCCTCAATCTCAATCGTAATGTAAATTTTTATATTTATTCGGAACATATATTTTTAGGTAACACGTTATTAAATTAGATTTATAAAATTTCAAAATGCCTTATATGCACTTGGAATTATTTACTCCTCACACATACGTCAACGGATGGTTAGACAAATAGGAAAACAAAAGGCATTATGTGGGCTTAAAATAACGACGTGACATCTCGAAGTATAAGATTCAAGGTGCATATACTAATTTGTAACAAAATTCCCCTATTTTCCCTTTTATCCAACCATCTATTGACATATGTAGGAGGACCAAGTACTTACAAGTGTATGATTGACATTTTGCAATCTCGTCGGATTTATTTTTTTTTACACATCATCTTTTTCTTTTTTTTATTAAAGTGAATTTTTTATAATTAAATTTTTTTTATGGAATTTTTGGATGTTCAACTGATAGTGAAATATTCTATGTGTTATTGTTTCTACGAAAGAAAATTTATTTTTTAATAGTGTAATTAGAAATTAATTTTGTATTTTTAAGTAAATTTTTTTGTTGAACTTTGGTATTGTATTTTTTAATAATGTGTGTGAAAATCATAAATTTACTATATTGTGAATTAGATTTTCTAAAATAGTTTTATTATCATAAAATAATTACTTGACACTCCGAAAATTATATAAATTATTTTTCACAACTTATAAAACAACATAAAATAGAATAAGAAAAATTAATTAAATATTTTTAGTTTTGGGTTTTATGGAAAATATTTTATTTAAAAATCCAAATTTGAGATCCTTAGGATGTGGGGATGAAAAAAGGAGAGAAAAAAATTGAATCTTTTAATTAGGTCGTGGGTAAGCCCTCACCAACATATTCAAAATTTGGATCCTGCATTGAAGATGCTCTTAAGAGCCTGGTTTTTAGGTGATTAGTCTAAAGCATCCACATCTAGGATCCAAAATTTTGGATTACATGTGATGCATCTTCTCACAATCTAATTTTTGGAAATCAATCCATCACCTTGACACTCCTTGGATCATCAAGTTAGATCATCAAATAAAATATTCCCGCCATGAATAGGGGCTCACAAAAATGTAGCCCATAAAAATTGTTCATCTAAAAACCAGAATATGAAAACGAAAATTGTCTAAGAGATTAAGTGAAGGGGGATGGGTAAGATGGGGCAGCCGGGGTGGGGTCGGATGGGGAAACAGGACCAGGGCCTACTCGATGGAGAGACTGCTAGGCGGGGACCGTAGGGGCCTACACTTCGGGACTTTGAGGTTGGGAATCGGCGAGTTGGAAGCGTTTGGTATCTAGTTCTCCCGAATGTCCTCTCGAATGGTCGCAACCACATCATGGAAAATGGATTCCTCGATGTGCTGCTCCTCATGCTCAAATACAAAGAATTTTGACAGGACCGGATCATTGAGCTTGCACTGGACTCTCGACTCGATTGGTCGGATCTTTATTTGCTTCTATCATCCTACTCACCTTCTTGGTCGGACCATCCATGGATGCATGCATTAGGCCAGCTCTAACTTCAATGGATTTGATCATAGTCTTCAGAAAGGTCGGTTCGTCGACCAATCCTTTGGTCTCGGGGCTAGATGACTCGGGGTTAGCCGACGGCAACGAAGGAAGAGGTGGAAGAAGTTCTTGGGAATGAACCCATTTTCCGGACTCACTCGCATGCAATTCGAGACCTTCTATCATAGATTTATTGATGATTTTTGGGGGCTCAGAGATAAATTCCTTGTCCTTGAGAAGGACTTAGAAAGAGGTGAAGACCTTGGTCAACGGGTTTTCGAAGGTAAGGGATTGGTGAGGAGGGTCGGAGGAGGCACCGATCATGTGATTAAGTACAAGAGAGGAAAAGTCTCGCATCATATCCTTTTAGAATATCATATATGACCTAAGGAGGGTGTTGTTTGGGTTTTCCTTAGCAGTCTTATGCAGAAAAATAGTGCGAAACAGAATGAAGCGAGTATTCGGCCTCGGAGGTCAGATTGGTGTAGGAGAAATTTCGCTTGACTTGGGGATGAATGCGGAAGTACTTAGAGAAAAATTCCTTTGATACCTCATCAAATTGGGTGTCACTTAGATTGAGAAACATGCAAGATAAATCGAGCAAGAAGTTAAGCATAGTGGAATTGAGGGTGATGGATTTTCCCTTAACCACTTATTTCACCATAAGGGATTGATCTAAATTGACCAAAGTCATATTTGCATAAAATAGGCTAACTAATTGGGGATAAGTGGACTCAGTGACAGAGAAAAACTTCAAGGAATCTAGCTTAGAGAGTTTTTTCAAACCAGGAAAAGCCTGAATTTTGGAAAAATTGAAGATCTATAGGTTGGGCTAGCAAGATATCTCGGTCAAATACTAAGGAAAATTGCTTAAGGTCGGTTTCATCAAGCCATTTTAGGGAAAATCAGATAAGGAGAGAGCAGTGATACCTGATTTAGAGACAAGTGCTAAAGGAAGAGAAATCTTGCCCATGATATCAAGGAGGTGAAAGAAGTGGCTAGAAATGGTGGACGCTTTTGCCATTGTTGTGCGAGTAGTTCTTCAAGTGCGCTTCCGAGGAGTAGGTGTTGTGTCTCTCGGCAGCAGGCCTCTTGACTCGATTGGATGAATCTTGCCCATGATATCAAGGAGGTGAAAGAAGTGGCTAGAAATGGTGGAGAAATTGAAAAACATGAGGGAGTGGGAGGAGAGAATTCAAGTAAAACCCTAGGAGAGAGATGAAGGATAAAACGCAGAAGGTGAGAGAGAGAGAGATGACAAGAGTGATGAGACTTGGAGAGGGAAGGAGAGGTGGGTTTAATGATGGAAGGTGGCAGTAAAAAGGAAGGTGGGGTGGTTACCAAAATTAATTGCCTTGTAACAATTAGTGGGAGAGAGATTAAGGAAGGTTTCAAAAAATTCAAATTTAGAAAAATTCTAAAATCTTTTTAAAAAATCTTTGGAGATAATAAACTTCCATTAATTGGAAATTTATTTTCCAAAATCGGGCTTTTTATTTAATTATATTTTTAGTGCCATTGGAATATCCAAGTTCCAGATACATGTTTTTGGGTTAGACTGACTTACCTGGGAATCAAATCACTTTGTTCTTCTAAATTTTTTAGTCGAGTGCATGGTCGGGTATATCATTTCTTGTCCTGCAACACTTAGATAGAAACGTCGGTATCTTAGAGAGGATCTCCCTCTCAATTTTAGGAATTTAGCATACCAAGTTCTCATTTTATGAAGCAAAATTGATCTTCACTTAATGGTTTGGTCAAGATATAAGCTAATTGGTACTTCGTACGAAAAGAGTCAAGAATAATATCACCTTTCTCCGCATGATACATAATAAAGTGGTGTCCGACCATGATATGTTGGTCTTAGAGAGTTGTATTGGACTTTTAGTGATGCTTATGGCACTCTGGTTATCACATTTGATTGGTACCTTTGTGTAGTCAATGCCAAGATCTCTCATTTGTTGCATGATCCATAGGATTTAGGCGGAACATGCACCGACGATAAGGTATTCTACTTCAGCCGTGGATAATGCAACTGAAATTTATTTCTTTAAAAGCCACGTGATTAGAGAATGCCCAAGGAATTGGGATGCACCAGAGATGCTCTTTCTATTCACCTTGTAACCGGTATAATCCGCGTTAGTGTATCCGGTCATATCAAAATCGACACCTTGGGAGACCAATACCATAGTTCGAGAGTTAGAGTACCTGCTAAGTATCTAAACATCCTTTTCATAGTGGTCAAATTACACTCTTTAGGACATGACTGAAATTGGGCACATATACAAATATTAAACATTATGTTTTGTCGATCGGCGATCAGATACGAAGTGAACCAATCATACCTTTATAAATCTTCTCGTTCATCGGCTTACCTTTAGGATCTCTATAAACATTATGACAATCATACCTCTATAAACATTATGTCTTGCCCAATTTAGTATTGGTAACCATTGAAGTGGCTGCATGCTTGACATGATCAAGATTATACTTCTTATGAAGGTTTGCTCTTGGAGAAGTTAAGTCATCCTAGAAGGGGGTGAATAGGGTGATGGAAGATTTTAACAAACTTGGAAGATTTAAGCTTTCAAGAGAATGAACCAGCACAATCTGAGTCTAGATTGGACTCGGAAAAGTAAACGCTCAAAGAAATACGTGGAAACCCTCCCGGGGCGGAAAACCACTGGACAGTGTCAATCCGGACACCAAGTCAAATCCACTAATTGAATCCTCAATTACAATGAATATGACTACCTAGATTTGTTCCCAAAAAATCTATTACAATTTTCCCGAGCTCGAATTTACCTTATCCGATCGACATAGTACTTCCAAGTTGAAGTTACCTTATCAACTTAGGATCCTCCAATTTTTCCCAAGGTTAGAAGTTCCTTTATATAACATGGTACTTTACAACTCAATCAGAGAGAAAGAGTAGAAGAGTAGTAAGAATTACAATACAACCGACTCGGAAGAATACAACTCGGAATATTAGAATTACGGTTTAGGAGTTGTATGCTAGAGAAGATGTTCAATATGGTCTCTCCTTTTTTCTTTCATTCGCCGGTTGAAATCTTGTGCTAAGGCTTCTATAAATAGTATGCCTTGAAGACATAGTCGTTGAGCCTCCAACGTCTTTATGTTGAAGCTATCCGAGTCGACTAGCCATTATAATGGATAGTCCGAGTCACTCAGATTTCTGGACCACCTTGAAATAGCCGTTGTGCCTTGGTCCTAGCTTCCAATAACTCTTTTTCTAGCTTGTGTAAACTCGAAAAGTAGAAAGAAAAGACCGTTAGACTCAGAAATAAAATATTACCCAAAACAAGAATGAGACAAAGTCGTAAGTAAGTTCCGAGCTTTTTCATAAATTCCAACTTTTTGTCCGACGGTGCTTTAATGGTCATAAGCCTTTTGTTTTTCCTTTTTCTTCAGATAATTGACATTAGAAAAATCTGCAAAAACATTAAGCACAATGGTTCTCAAAGTATAAATATACTTTGGTCCATAATTAGATAAGGATTAGTCTAAATAAAGCATTTAATGACTAATTACCTTAATCTATTAATCTGGAATATTTCAAGTCTAATATTCAATACACTCAGATTCCATGTGTCATAAATAAATCATTCAATCATAATGGACACATGATTTATTTAGACAATTTATGATTACGCATGATTAAACAAATAATAGTGTAGGCAAACTAAATGTCCGAGTCCGACCGAGTAGGTCGGAACTTGAGATCCGAGTGGGTCAACTTTACTCGATCTGTCATAACTCACTCGGATTCTACTTTCCGAGTCTCGGACTTAGTCAAATAATCTTAATATACTTGAGTCCGAGTTAAGTCAAGAATAAGTCATATTGAAATGATGAATTATAAAGCATATGACTTAGTTAAATGAATTTCTTTTAGGATGCTTCTTGTTTTATCCTAAATTTTAATGAATGCATGAAATCAAAACACATTCAAGGGCTTAGTCAGTCATACTTGAGTCTTCATCTTATTAAGGAGCTCTTTAGCATACTTATGTTGGTTGACAAATATACCATTTTTGCATTGTTTAATTTGTAGTCCAAGAAAACAGTTCAACTCACCTATCATGATCATCTCAAAGTCTTTGTTCATCAAGTCGGAGGACTCTTTGCACAAATTTTTGTTAGTGGTACCAAATAGAATATCATCAACATATATTTGGACTTTAATGAAATCCTTACCTATGGATTTGTTGAAAAGTGTTTTATCAATCAGTCCCCTATTAAAATTATTTTCAAGTAAAAACTTGCTTAATCTCTCATACCAAGCTTAAGGAGCTTATTTAAGACCATAAAGTATTTTTTGTCGTTTGAACACATGGTTTGGAAAATCTAAGATTTTAAAACCTATGGGTTATTCAACATAAACCTCTTCATTAAGATAGCCACCGAGAAATGCACACTTCATATCCATTTGATATAATTTCATGGCCATGTATGATGCAAAAGTAAGTAATATGCGAATTGTCTCTAACCCGGCAACAGTGCAAAGGTCTCTTCAAAGTCTATGGCTCACTCCTGGTTAGAGCCTTTGGCCACTAGACCGACCTTGTTTCTAACCACGTTCCCGACTCATCTAACTTGTTCCTAAAAACCCATTTTGTACCTATGACATGGTGCCTTTTAGGTCCGACAATTAGAGTTCATACTTCATTCCTTTCAAACTAGGCTAGTTCATATTACATGGCATTGATCCAATTCGGATCATCTAATGCATTCTCATGATTCTTAGGTTCCATATGAGATATGAAACAAAAGAATGCACAAAATTTTCTAAGAACTTACTGTTTATGTATACCTGAGTTTATGTCCGACAATAAGTTGTCTTTTGGATGATAAGGCTTGAATCTAAGTCCTCTTCCAGTTTCTTGATGAACGTTAAGATTAGGATTCATGTTGATTTTCTCATTTGGTGGCTTAGATACAGGATGTTCTTGAGTCACACTACAATCAATGATCGTTTGATTTTCGGTTTCCGTGTCTAACCTTGCGTTTAACCTTGTATCCGACTAGTTTCGTATGGTCGAGTTGGGAATCTCGAGAATTCCTTCATCTTCTTCATCCATGCTTAGTCTCCGATCACTAAAGGATGAGGAGTTGATTTGACCATCATGGTTCTCATTAAAAATCACGTGAACACTCTCTTCAATAGTTTTAGTACGTTTATTAAATATAAGATAAGCTTTACTAACGTAAGAGTATTCAAAGAATATACCTTCATCCGACCGAGGTTCAAAGTTGGACATATTTTCTTACCATTGATGTAGACAAAACATTTTGCATCCAAAGGTTTTGAAGTCTGAAATTTTTGGCTTTTTACCTTTGTAGAGCTCATACGAAGTCCTTTTCGATAAAGGTCCGATAAGGCAGCGATTTTGACCATAATTTGCAGTGTTAATGGCTTCCGCCCAAAAGTAGTATAGAAGATCATTACTAATCATCATGATCCTTGCAATTTCTTCCAAAGTCCAATTTTTCTCTCAACTACTCCATTTTGTTGTGGCGTATTTAGGGCTGAAAAGCTATGGAATATCCCCAAGGAGTCACAAAGCTCACCAAATTCGTCCTTGAATTTCACCTCCATGGTTGCTTCTAACTCGCACAATATGAGTGTTACTTTCAACTTGAACCTATTTGACCATCTTAGCAAACTCGTTAAACTCATCATTTTTATTCCTTAAAAAATATACCCAAGTAAATCTGGAATAGTCATCAACTATAATGAACACATACTCACTAACTTTGATGCTTTTGACTGGAATTAGGCCACAAAAATCAATGTGTAAAAGATTAAGAGGTTTTGAAGTAGCGATCGATTTGATGGCTCCGAGTGAAGCTCGACCTGCTTACCTTTCACACAAGCATCACAATCATGGTCTTTGATGTATTTGCATTTTGGAAGACCTCTCACCAATTCATGCTTTGAAAGTTTGTCAATAGTTTTCATACCAATGTGACCCATTCTTTTATGCCATAGCCATTATTCACTCTCCGAGGCTTTAAGGCAAGTCGATTCTTAGAGAAAATGTTAGTTAGAGGAATAATATAGGTATTTTCAAATCTGTGTCCAAAGAGTACTACCCTTTTTATCTAAGCATTTTATAATTCAATTAGTGGAACCACATAGTACTTCATTACCCTTATCACAAAGTTGAGATATGCTTAAGAGGTTGTTGTATTTTAGTCCATCAACCAGATGTATGTTTTCAATAGTATTGGTTTTATCTTTTCCAACTTTGCCATATCCAACAATCTGACTTTGACTGTCATCACCGAAAACAATTTTACCGGATTTTTATGATGAACTCTAATACTATAATTGAAATTTTTTATTTTGAATTGTTACTTGCACCACAGTAAATCCCGCCTAAATGACCCCTCTCAAATTACTTCCCTTCTTTTTCTATTCTTTTGAAATTCAAACTAAATTATTTTTATTTTACTCGAAATATAATTTATGGAAAGATTATATATATATATATATATATATATATATATATATATATATATATATATATATATATATATATATATAAAGAGAGAGAGAAAAGAGATAGAGAGAGAAAACTTTATTGAGTGACGCAAATATATATATATATATATATATATATATATATATATATATATATATATATATATATATATATATATATATATATGTATTACTAGGCATTTATTTACTAAAATTTATAAGTATTTATTTAGTACACTTTTACTAAATATTATTATAAATATTTATTTATAAAAAAATAACCATTGAAAATATTATATGGCTAGTAATAATTATGCAGTTACCAAGTTCAAAATTCATTTAAATAAAAGTAAATCTAACTTAAAAATTAGTCCGTGATAAAAAAAATTAAAAATTAATTCCTTTATAAATATATAACATAGCTAATTTTTTCCTCTAATTAGCTTTTAAATTCCATTTTCCTTCCAAATTAATTTTTTTTACTTTAAATTAGTTCTCCCTTTAAATATATTAGTATAATCATATTCATCTCTTACTCTCTACATATTAATTAGGCCATTGTTGGGATGTATTCTCTTTGTGTGTAAAAATTATTTATTTTAGCTCAAATTCCATATTGATTTAAAACAACTTGAATTATAATCTTTTCTTTTTTTCATATTTTATATCATTCTCATGTCATGACAACAACCAACAAGATAGTATTTAAGTGGGTATAAAATTTCTCATAAACATGATCATGATGTTGTATATTATCTCATCATTATATTTAAATATTTCAATTTTTATAAATGAATATTTTGATTAAATTTTTTTATTTCTATTTTTTGGTTTTTTATGAGTATTTTCAACTTTTGATATACTTTTACATTCTAAAAATTTAATATTCCTTACATTTCTCTCCAAATAAATCAATGGATGTAAAGAGAAAATTGTTAATGGGACATTATTGTCTAATCTTTAGTTAATAGTTGACATTTATCAATGTGTGTTTTTTTTATTTGACCGATGATATAGGGTTTGTTCGAACTTACATACAAAACGCACATAAACATAAACATAAATATAAACAAAACAGAAGTGAACGTAAATGAAAATAAACGAACATAAAAGAATAGAAATGAACATAAAGGAGCAAAAACGAACATAGACGAATAGAAATGAACATAAAAGAACAGAAATGAGTTGTTAAAATAAGAAAAGAATAAACATAAACGAACATAAAAGAACATAAAAGAACATAAACGAACATAAATATAAATAGATTCTGTTTTTCATGTAAAGTCAAACAGGCCTATAATCTGTTTCAGGTCACAGGTTTTTAATCAATGAATGATTATATTATTATAATTTTTATTAGTGATTTTAATTACCAATAAAAATATAAGTATTCAAACTTTATTGTACATTTTAAATAATTCAATTTTATGATGGGTGGATTATATGTACTTGTTAAAGTTTTTTATTTTTTCTTTTACATTGTTGGAAGACTACACATTCATTTGAATTAGACTACCAAGGTATAATATTTATATATATAAAAACTTTAATAGAAATGTACTCCTTATGTGTTGTTATAAATTATATGCTTATAAATTCTATAATTTTAAATGGATTATTTTCAAGGTAAATACCTATTCATCTTATTGGGAGGATAGAAGTGAAGTTTTGTGTGTTAGTATTGTGATGATATATAATAGCCTATTATTGATAATTTATAATCATATGTATCAGCATTTTAATGATGGTTATTAAACTTCCGATCCGGATATAACAATCCTACAATTGTACGATTCATTAGAATCTTATGATCTTAATTTAATTCATAAAATGTATGGTAGAATTGTAAAATTATTCTACGATTCTACGATCCTCGATTCATTAGAATTTAATTCCATAATTCTAAATAAAATTCATAAAGTAGTTACAAATAATTATATTTTGTATCAAAATTTTTGACAGAGTATAGTTGCACTAGATTATTATAAATATTTATGAATGTTACAAATATTTTTATTTTTCTAAAAATAATTTTATTAATACAAACAAATATTAGAATCTTACGATCATTGATCCAATTCCATGATTATGATTTTAACCATCACCCTCAAATCGATTTTAACTAAGATATCAATTTTAACAACCTTGATTTTAATAGGTTATAATATATATATATATTATGTCACGATTAGATTTTTAATTTATATATACAAGCATTTTAATATTTTATAATATATATATATATATATATATATATATATATATATATATATATATATATATATATATATATATAGTTAGCCGATAGGATTTTTGGCTCATATCATGAGACTTTTTGCCTAAGTATTATTTTTACATTATTGGGCATTATTTTTATAAAATAAATATTATGCATTCTATTATGAGTTATAGAATAAATAGTAATAATTTTGAGATGATATTTTATTATGTTATTCATAATTAGAATTTACATAATTTTTTATTTCTGAAATTATTTTTTTAAATTATTATTACAAAATATTTTTATGTCATTTAGAATTTATTTTTTGATATAACAACTATCATTGAAATTTCACATATTAAATGGTAAAAATTTCTCTTTAATATTTCTATATATTAATATATCTCGTGATTTAGCGCGGGCAAAAACTAGTTCGGAGAATATGGATGGATTACCGGACATGTGTCTTGTGCATCCACTATTAAGGTATCGGCTATGAAATTTTGACTTCAAGCATACCCGCACTCGGAAAAATCAAACCTTCTTCCTTTCACCAAATAACTCTTATTTGACTTGGTCGAATACCATGTTTAGGATTTTTGTCATGGGTACCCAAACCTAAATTATTTTGGGGCCGATACGTCTTTGTAGAGGTGAAGATTCAAAGTAGCTCCTTCTTTTTCTAAATTTGGAGTGACTTTAAGTCTTTTGAGCATCTCTTTTTCAAAGAAAATTTTGTAAGCTATTTTATGAGACTCGGAGTCAAATCAATTCCTTGTTTTCTATAAGAGATGCTTTGGGACCACAAAATCATGTTGAGATTATCTTGTCGTTTTGTAAGTTCAAAAGCATCTCATGTGTTTTTTCATATTTTTTTAAAATTCTTTTTTGTAGTATGAGATCTTGAGAAACTAGCTTTTGATCTCTAAGCTCGGATCAAAGATTCTCACATGAGGTTTTCAAAGTTTGAATTTTGTTTTTTAAGGCTTTTAACGATTTTTTTCAAAAACTTAATCTCATTAAGATAATGGTCCTCAATCCTCGGAAGACATTTGGCAAGATGATTTGTGGAAAAAGTATGGATGAATTTTAGTACCTCTTTAGTTTGTTCTTCGGTTGGTTCTTTATCTCACTCGATTTTGAGTCAGATGGTGCAAGATTATTTTTGGCTATCGGACAAAGGTTAGCAGACTTCCTCATATTCACTTTAATTTTCACTAGAGTCGTAGTCGCTCTAAGTTGCTACCATGGCCTTCTTTCCTCCGAAAAATGCTTCTTCTTGTCTTTCTTTTTCCTCGCATTTTGGAAGTCTTTTATCATGTGATCTAGGGATCTATAGCCAAAATAATTACCAGAGTCAGATTCATTTTTAGAGAAATTTTTCTTACCTTTTTGGTACTTTTCTTGTTTTCGAAAGATGAGTCATGGTTGAATCTCTTTTTGAGTTTGTTGTTGCGAAACATCTTTATGAATCCGGCAAGCAATGAAAGTTGTAGCATCTTCTTCATCCATGAATGAGTCATACAGAGAACCTTCTTCGTCAATGCTCCTCAAATCAACACCTTTCTTCCAATTTGGTTTATCTGTCTCGTTTTGAAGATAGATCTCATGAGTAAGGAATTTGTCGATCGGATCATCTAGCTTCAATTGACTCAAATCTTGGGCCTCCTCAATTGTAGTGACTTTTGGTCCCCATTTTGTCTTAGAAGGCATCCGAAGATCTTCCCGACTACCTCTTCATCTATGTAATGCTTGCCGAGTGATTTCAGATTGTTGAGGATCTCCAAGAATCCGATGTACATGTTTTTAATTCCCTCTTCAGGCAACATTTTGAATAGTTCATATTTATGAACATATTGACTAATTTTTAACTATCCGACCTAATTAGTACCTTCGTAGTTTGTCATTAGTGTGTCCCATATTTTCTTTGTTGTCTTACATACAAAGGTTCACTTGAATTCATTTGAGTCCAGGCTGCATAACATAATATTGAGAGCTCAAAAGTTCTTTGAGTATTTGAGTTTTCAAGCAACATAAATTCAGCTTTAGGCTTGATAGTGCTAACACCTTCAACATCTTTCATGGGAGTATAGTTTCCTCCTCGAACAATTTCCCATATTTCATAATCATAGTCTTGTAGAAGACCTCTAAAGTTCTCTTCCAATTGAAAAAATTGGGCCTATTGAAGAACAACAGCTTCTTGTAAGCTCTAGACTCTAAGCTTGCTCCGTAAGACATGATTATTAGTCTATAAGAGTGTGCAACTAGCTCGATTCTAATTATAAGTTCCAAAGGATCAGATATACCCTAGAGGGGGTGCATAGGGTATTAAAAATTTTGAGTTGTTTGACTATGTTATGTTCTGGAGTAAAGTCGGTATGAAAATAAATAAACAAACAGAAAATTAAAGTGGACAAGACACGTTCATTTGTTTACGATCATGGCCCGGATACAAATATCTAGGTTAGTAACCACATAAGGTTTCCTACCTTAGGATTATCCTCTATTTCTCTTATATGTCTAACTGTCATATAAGCCCTTCATTTAACTCATCGACTTACCTATCGAGTACACTTACTCTAGAAGCTCTTCAATCACACTTCACTCAAGTGTTACAACTCATAAAGTAGTCTTCTTAGGACTCTTTGCCGCAATAACTCACAAAGTATTTACCCTAAGACACTTTGCTACAACACAAAAATTAATTTTAGAATACAAGAGATAATTATGATAAGATATATTGTGTGTTCTCTTCCTTAATGCTTCTGGTCTTGAGCTTGGACTTTCATAACTTTCTTTGCTTGTACAAGACCATTGTGACTTGAGAAAGTTACCATTAAGATTTGATCTTCTATGTCCGATCGGGTAACGAAATCTTCTCTATCTCACTTGCTTCAAGAACATTGATTCTTTCCTTTCTTGCTTTCTTTTTAAAATGCTTGATATTCACCGAGTTATGACAAACCTTGACATCCTTCAATAAATGTTTCATAACCGTGGTTGCAACTTCTATTTCTTACGACTCTTATTTGCATGATATGACTGATTTTTTCCGAAAATAAATTTATTATAATATGTTGAAAGTCAAGATTTTCCAGAGCACAATCACGCCAAAAATATAATTACATTATGTCAATGATTTTAGAGTTATATAATATATTGAGATCTTTCCTTAAAAGATATGAATTTAGATTTTCCTAAATAAGGAAACAAAATCTTAAAATAAAATCAAATACACTTAATCTTAGGAGAATAAAATCAGTGAGACTTTTTGATATATTTCCATCTTCTAAATATTTGCCTTGAGATCAAATTTTGTTGTATTAAAATAGGAGTCATATAAAATTTTTCTACATGTACATCCGATCGGTCGATAATGTGTCTAACTAACACTTTTTAACATAAAATGATCAAACTGTTAAAGTAATGCAATTCTAGCTTACATAAAACGTAAAGTTCAATCTCATGAAATTATATTTAAGACAATCCTTTTACATTTTATAGATTAATAAAGTGATACCTAGTACCGACGTAAAAAGAAAGTATCTATATATACATAGATACACACATGAATCAATTCTTATATTTTGGTAGTTAGAGTAACATGGTGTTTAAAATATATATTTTTTTAAATATGGCTGTAGGCTCTCATGAGAAAATTATTTTAAAATAATTTTTTAAAAGAATTTGCTGGCTGAGAAATCACACTAGAGTGTAATGGATTGATGAACAAACCAATTTGTAATTTTACATTTGTATGCTTTCTAAAACGAATGAAACATTTGTTAATGCCAAGTGTGGCTATGTAGGAACCACGACCCTTGCGTCCGCCTCCCGTTAGGAGGGGAATCGGATTTGGACTGAGTTTCCCACGAATGTCGGGTCTCTTTGGTTTTTAAAGATTCTTTTTGAAGATTGATTTTTGACATGGATTTGGAAAGTAGGGAGTGTCTCTCATTTTAGAAACTTATTTTAGAAGGCCTCGGGATGTTATTTCTTAATATAAGAAAACATAAAAATAAAATTAGCATTTTGCCGCGAGGCTTTTGGGCCAAAAGGTGATAACCCGATTAGGACCAAAAGCCAAGTCGACTATTAGCCGAGCACCGGCGAGAGCCGATGCCGATCGATGATCTGCGTCGCCCATGAGGTCGAGACTAAGAAATCGGCCTCAGTCCTATGGCCTTGATTAGCAAAAAAATTAATTAAAATTTTTCCACTTTTTAAAAAAAAATACCGAGATACGATTAGGAGAAATAAAATAGGAAAAGAGGAGTCGCCGATCGGCTTTAGGAATAAAAACTAACAAAAATAAAAAGAATACTCTTCCAATCTTAGTATGGTAAAATTAAACTTGAAAGAGGTTTAAAAATGACTCCATTGGTCTAGAACCGAGAATCTAGATACTGGGGCAAAGATACGAAATGTAGGTTGAAAGATATATGTAAATGATGAAGGATGAGGAATTGAATGTTGGTAATGTAGTAAGGATGAGCTGAAAGGAGACTAAAAGATCGAATTCGTGAAGCATTCAATAACTCGTAGTTAGATTTCAGCACCATGTAGCTAGGTTAATGACCTCTTCCAAAGTGAGGGGTTAGGCCCTCTACTTATAGGGTAAATGTAGGTCACAAAATTGACCTAAGAGGAGCAACAAGCAGCTATCCAATGCAACTTAATCGGATCGGCCAAAATCTAGAAAAATCGGACAAAATCTTGCTGAATTGGAAATCCTTTGGAGGGGCTGAGATGCGTGGCGCTGGTCTCCCAACAACGTCATTTGGGTGAACTTGGTTTCCGTGTCTCAGCTAGACACTAGGACCAAACGCGGCATTTTGGTGAAATGATGCTCGGAAACGCAGCGCCGACCTCATATGGTGTCGTACGAACATCTCGTGTTCCGTGCTTTGCTTGGTCACCGAGTGAAAGAGTGAAACGATGCATTTCTGCCCAAAATGGAGGTGACTCGGTGCCAATTAAGGAGCTTTCCATTTTCGAAAACTTTTTATTTTTGGAAAGTTTCTATGTTTGGCAAGTTTCTATTTTTGGTGCGGGTTTCGGTTTCCTGGTTGGGAGCCCGACTAGGGTTTGGTCCGGCCAAAAGAAAATAGGTTTGTGGGCTGGGCCAAAGCAAAGAAGGCTGATTTTTGTGGTACTAAGGGGTTCTTCGTGGTTTACCGACTTCGTCACACCAATCGATTCCAACCGTGATCCAAATCTGCAAATAGGACTAGGATTTCATCACCGGGATAACAAAATAAAAGAACAGAGAAAAGGATGACACTTTTTAGTTGTCTACAGTTAGCCCCCATTTTGACCGAGTCTAAAATATAAAGGTCAAAGTAAACATTGAAGAGTACTTACCGGACACGGACACTACAAATAAAAACCGGCTATTAGCTTTCGAATTTAGAGACAACCTAAAAATCCGATGCTAATAGTGACCTATTTAGCATTGGATGCAAAAGAAGACGCTATTTGCATCGTAAAAATAGAAAGACGCTATTAGCGTCGGATATTAGCATCGAAAGTAGAAAAGAGACGCTATTAGCGTCGTATTTTAGAGTCAAACCAAAATTTTGACGCTAATACCCAATTTAGGTTTGGAAAAAGGGGGTCGAGTGTATTCGAACCCTCAATCCCTAAAATTGCTTTACTCTCTCATCCTTACTACCTCCCCTCCTTCTCCGGTGTTCGTCCCCCTTGTCATCGGCATCCGTCCCCTCCCTCACCAAGCAATCTTTGCTCCGACGAAGTGAATTTATCAAGTGAATGCCTCTATGCGCTCTACTTTATCTTATTTTGACCGCAATCGAGCCTCAATCACTAAAACTAATGTGCTCTCTCATCTTTGCTAGCCTCTGCGCCCGACCCCTTCTTCTCCGGCTTCCGTACCCTCCCTCACCGGCAATCTTTGCTCCGACGAAGTGAATTTTATCGGGTAAATGCCTCTATGCTCTCTACTCTTTCTTCTTTTAACTACAATCGAGCCTCAATCGCTAAAAATGCTCTACTTTATCATCCCTACTAGCCTTCGCGCCCTCCCCTCCCTCCTTCTCCGGCGTCCGTCCCTCCCTTACTAGCGTCCATCACTGTAATTCAATGAAGTTTACCTTTTCTCGCTCACCGGGCAGATCTGTTTCTCCCTCTCTCTCTCTCTCCTTCCGTTTGAAGCTTGGGAAGTCGGTAATGCATTAAACACAAACTCATCAACAACTCGTATGGTAAACTCTTTACTACTCGTAACTCCGAATTATTGATGTTTTCCTCGTCCATCCGTGTTGAGGCCAAATATATATGGGTGGAGTTGATGTTGAAGATAAACTATGTTTATTTATTTAGAAAACTCGAGTATCGAAACCTTGTTTGAAGAAATTTAATGAAGTTGACACTCGTGATACTTGATTTTTATGTTTAACCTATATAAGTTGGTGAATATTTGAGAAGAGAAACGTGGTGCCTATGTTTTCTCAATGTTGAGGCCAAATATATTCTATATTTTTGCAATTACAAGCACTTGTGTCTCCGTCGAGACTTGGGGCCTTTTTATTTAAGATAGCAAACACAACCTATTTAATTTCCAAATCAGTCACATATTCGATGAGAAGGAATTGTTGCTCAACTGAGAATGTCTTCTAACGCAGGAGCTCCATTAATGCCTTGTTCCTTAATCAGATCTTGGTAGAATTTAACCGTGTGTTCATCTTCAATATTTTTGCCTTCTATCTTGTTTGTATTAATCAAGTACATCGTTAGTAGAAAATTTTGTTGGTATCAGCTTTATTCATTGCTTTTAATTTGATTTGTATCCATGATGACCTAAATATGTTCAAAAATTACTTGTTTAAGAACAACACTATTAAGTGACTCGAGATCTTTTGCAGCTAAAGTTTAACCGTAATGGGTAAGATTTAGCTTTAGATGCAATGCCTAGATTTTGAGTTGTTAAACAACTTATCGTTGGTGGTAAAATATCAAGAAAATTTTTTACCACCGATATGTTAAAATATTTTTACAAAAATTCTGAATAGTTTGAAATTACACAACTAAAGTCGTTTTTTAACTATAAAGAACTTCAATTCCCATGTAAGATAGCATTATAAAAAATACAATGTAAAACATTGCGCAAGTTTGATTGATTGTTAATTTTAAAAGATAAACATACTTAACTATTTTAAAATCATATATATCTGCAGTGTTGGAGACAAATATAGAGTGGATGTATAAAAGGTTTGATGGAAAATACTTGAATACGGAGTTCATTTCGTAAGATAGAAGAGGAATTTATTCCATTTGCTAAAGAAGAAAGCTTCAAGAGGTCAAAGAAGATGAGGTGCCCTTGCGGTAAATGATGGAAAATACATAACTATGTTGGAGCTGATCAAGCTATAGTCCAGGCTCAATCATCATCATCACAGGAAGATTGCACACAACAAGGGGCAGCTTGGAGGAAAAGAGTTTTATTAAAGGATGATGATAACTGGTGGTATGTATTAGTAATTTTGTTTATCTTTCGTATTCTTTGGGTACTTTTAACTTAATAATTTTATTACAGGTTCACTAAGTCGAAGTTGTCATGAGCTATATCAGATGATATCAAGAGTTTTTACAATGGCCAGTGCACATGTTTATCAAATCTCCCTAAAGAAGAGCAACAACTTTTGTGGAGGACTTTTGAGGTAAAAAGCTTGAAAACAATTGGATATATATGAGTACTTTTTCATATTTACAATTTATGTTTGGTAATATTTTTATAAAACAGGGAAAGTATACTTGGGCTCCAAAACTTTATCAAAAAGTCTATGCAGAATGGAAGAAGAAAGTTGGTAAAAATTTGAGGAACTTAGCGAGCAAGGCTTGAAAAAGGCCCGATGATAAACCAATAACTTGGTTGTCGGATGAGGGGCAACACAGGTTGAAGGGCCTAAGAAGTACCCTTGAATTTTAAAAAAAATCTGCCCAATGGGTGATGAATAGGACAAAAGGGCCAAAAGAAAGAACCTTACATAGCCAAGGGTCGAGTCTCAACCACAGATCTCACAGTCCAAATGGTATAAACTCGAGTATTTTGGTTTTCTTTCATTTTATATACATAATGTAGTTTGTGTAACTTTATTGCATATTTTGTATGCCTAGATCAAGGAAGGGAAGAATCCTACCTCCTCTGCATTGTTTGTGAGGAGTCGTAGTAATGAAGATGCTCAATCAGGAAAGGTCTTCGTCGACAACCGGTCCAAATCTCTCGTGGGTAAGAATACTATCTCCATAAACCTTTACAAGCATATAAAATATGCAATCAAGTGTATCTTTGTGAACCTTGATGTATCTCTTTAAGTATTGGCTAAAATATTGAATGGACAATGGATGTCTTCTCTTTTGTAGGAAAAATATGAGGCGATTAAAGTTGAGCACGGTATTCAGGAGGGGACAAAAGAGGTAGAGATCCTTTACTATGAGGTATCGGGTGGGTGGAGTAAAAAATCAACCATATACGGACTGGGTAATACCGCGACAATGTTCTACGAGAAACCTACCGCCTCGACATCCTCTATAGGTGCTACCTACAATTCCTCGACCTATTCTCAGCCTACAATCACAACTTAAATCAACCCAAGAACAACTTGATGAGCAAAGAAAACTAGCCGAGAGTCCGCAAAAGGCCATGGAAGAGCAAAGAAAACTAGTTGAGAGTTAGGAAAAGGCCATGGAAGAAAGAATGAAACTCATCCAAAACCTCCAATCAAAAGTTGACAGGATGTCCGGTGGGTCTAACTAATTTCTTACCATGGTTTGTAGGTGGAACTTTGAATGGATTTGTTTGATAAAATTATTATATAACTTATAATTCAATTGCGAATGTTGGTTGTTTTTATGAATAGTTGGTGGTTTGTGTATTTGTGGATGACTGTGCAGAGAATGAGTCGAATGTACGTAAATGTGCAGGAAATATATGTAAAAAGGAATGCTAAACGTAGAACAAGCTGCGGCAAAATGAGCATAAATTTAGCGCCGGGTTTTAGCGTCCGAAAAATTCAATTGTGAATGTTGGTTGTTTTTATGAATAGTTGGTGGATTGTGTATTTATGGATGACTACGCAGCGAATGAGTCGGAATGTGTGTAAATGTGCAGCGAATGAGTCATAATGTATGTAAATGTGCACGAAATATATGTGAAAAGGGAATGCTAAACATAGAACAAGCTGCGGCAAAATGAGCAGAATTGTAGCGTCGGATTTTAGCGTCCGACAACAATCCGATGCTATTTGAGTCAAAATATTCGACCCTAAACTGAACCATCCGATGCTAAAATGAACAATTGGCTTCGAAAAACCAAAGGATACGTCCGACGTTAAATTGGAAAAGAAGATGCTAATAGTGTCTCTTCTTTATCCGACGCTAAATTCAACGCTAAATAGCGTCGGACGCTGAATCGAACATGAAATAGTTTAGCATCAAGGTCTTCTGTTTCAGATTTTTATTCGAAGCTAATCCGACACTAAAAATGATTAGCGGCGGATTTTCCTGATTTTGCGTCGGATGGTGTCCGATGCTAATTACCGCTTTCTTGTAGTGAGATTGAATCGGGGTGACCAGCATTAGTTGTCTCTTGACTGGAATTTTAACAGGGGGCCTGGACTTGATTAATGGAGTCTGAAGTCCGAGTGGATGATTCCTGAACTTGGCTAATTAAAGTCTTGAAGCTCGGATTGGGGTGCCTAAACTTAACCACTTACTTAGTCCGAAGCTTGGCGAGGAGCTTGAAGTTGACTCGAGTATTAAGATATGAAGTCCAGCTGTGTGCTCGAACTTGACCGCTTCTTGGATCCGGGTAAACACTCATCTCCTTCAAAGTTATCTTTAACAAAGAACTCGGTCTGTTTTGAATGTGGCAGCAAAGATCACATAGCCAAAGACTCGTCCAAGAAGAAAGAGGGACAGAAAGAAGAACAAGGCTATGATGGCCACATGGAGTGATGTAGATTCATCTGAAGAAGATGAAGCCTCGGACGATTCAAAATGTCCGATGGCTCTATCGGACTCGAAGCCGAATCCGAGTCGGACTCTAACAACTCGGATAATGAGGAGACAAATCCTCGGGAGGTAATTGAATACTTCCTCAAGTTTTCCAAAGTTGATTTAGCCAAATATATTTACACATTGGAAGAAAAGTCCAATTCCGATTCTTCACAATACAAAGAACAACTTGAGCCTCCTACTTCTAAGAGCATCGGTTTGAAAAATAAATTGGAAAACCGAGACTCACTCTAAGAGAACTCAAGACTAGTACTCAAGCTAATGAGACTAAGTCCGAGAAACTCAGGAGAGAAAACGAACATCTAAAACAAAAGCTCAATGAGTCTCAAGAGCTTGTTTTGAAATTTACTCAAGGTCGAAAAACCTTGACATGCTTTTAGGATCTCAATGTGTCTCTTTCAGAAAGGAAGGACTTGGTTTTAACAAAGACGAGGAATCAAATTCCTACTCGGATCTTTTCAAAAGGACTCCGAACCGTTAAGTTCAGGAAGGCTGAGCATGGTGCTATTCATAAGAATGAAAGGAGGACCGAGCCTGGACCAGCTTACAGGAGAAAACCGTCTCCACCAGTTTATAAAAGAAAAGATTTTCAAAAGAAAAAGACACAGATTCAGTTTTCTAAAAAAAGACTCAAAATCAGACCATATCCAAAGTAATTCAAATCTGGGTTCCCAAGAGTCTTCTTCATCGTAAAAGAACCACAAGTAAAGGGAGTTACCTGGGTTCGTTAGAGGAAGTGAGAAGCGTTAGTATGTTTTTGACTTGCAGGTAACTCGAGAAAAGATAAAAGGTCACTGGTACCTAGATAGTGGATGCTCACGCCACATGTCGGAGATTCAAAACTCTTTTCCGAGTTCGAAGACTACAAAGGAGGCAAAGTCACTTTTGGAGATGACTGTAAGGCCAAGATAGTTAGAATAGGAAAGATTGGAAAATGAGACAACCTGATCAACCCGAGCCTATCTTGTCAAGGGATTAAAGTACAATCTACTCAAGCATCTCTCAACTGTGTGACAAAGGTCAAGAGGTAGGATTCACACAGACCAATTGTTATATTTCTTATGCAACTACCAAGGAGACTAAGCTCTCGGGTAAGAGATCGGGTAATACCTACACTATTCCTCTTTCGATCCAAGTCGAACTTATCGTGTTTAAAAGCATCTCTGCATGATGATTCTTGGACATGGCATCATAGACTAGGTCATGTTAGCATGCACACTATCAAAAAGCTTGCATCTCATGGTTTAGTCAGAGGATTACCTAAATGTGCATTTAAGAATGATAAAATTTGTGAAGCATGCACAAAAGGGAAACAGGTCGGATCATCTTTCAAATCTCTCAAAACTGTTTCCACATCCAAATTGCTTGAAATGTGAAATATGGATTTATGTGGTGAAATCCCTGTAAAGAGTCTCGGAGGTAAATCATATGTACTTGTAATTGTTGATGACTACTCACGATTTACATGGGTGTGTTTTCTTAAGCACAAAAGTGAAGCTTTCAAAGAGTTTAGCAAGTTCTCGTAGGAAAATTCAAGTTGAGTCTTAGACTCAAATTAGAAAGATTCGAACCGACCATGGAAGGGAGTTCAATTACTCGGAATTTGCAGAATTCTGCGATAAGAATGGTATCTCCCACAACTTCTCAGCACCCATAACTCCTCAATAGAACGAAGTAGTGGAGAGAAAGCATAGAACTCTTGAAGAAATAGGAAGGACAATGATGATTGAACATGATCTACCTTACTATTTCCAGGTCGAGGTAGTCAACACAGACAAACTAAACACCGAACAGATGCCTCATCAAACCCAACTTAAAGAAAACTCCATACGAGCTCTACAAGGGAAAGAAACCCAACATTTCATACTTCAAACCCTTCGGATGTAAGTGCTATGTACATAATAATGGTAAGGATCACCTGACCAAGTTTGATGCCCGGTCGGATGAAGGTATTTTTCTTGGTTATTCATCTTATAGTAAAGCATATCGCATTTTCAATAAAAGAACTAACAAAGTGGAAGAAAGCATCCACGTTGTTTTTTATAAGATTGACTAGGGAAAACCAAGTGAATCAACTTTCTCAAACTGAAACTCGGTCGAGATGAAGATGATCTTATCGAAGTTGAGATCGAGACAAAGTCAAGGAAAAGCAACTCAAAATGAGATAGCTCGAAACCATGACTCGGATCGAAGCGGTTATAGAGCCAGCTCGGAATGCTGAAAGTCAATCAGATGAGCAAGCTCAATCAAATCAGATCACCGAAGATCAACCAATTCAATCGAAAAATCTGGTGAACCGGAGAACAGGTAGATTATTTCAAATATGCTTCAAGTCACCCACTCGAAAACATCTTATCCGACATCAACAGTGGGGTAAGAACTCATTCTTCTTTGCAAAATCTATGTGCATTCACCGCATTAATATCATTAACTCGAACCCAGAAATGCACTAGAGGCCCTAAATGAACCTGAATGGGTAGAGGCCATGCAAGAGGAACTTCATCAATTTGAAAGAAACCAAGCCTCGAACTCCGACCAGACGACCTTCCGACCACCTAATCATAGGAACCAAATGGGTTTTCAAAAACAAATTTTTAGATATCTTGCAGGGACATAGAATCTAGGTCTATGGTTCTCAAGAGACTCATAACTAACCCTCACTTGGATACTCGAGATGCGACTATGTTGGATACAAGGTTGATAGAAAGAGCACCTTAGGGGCATGCCGGTTTCAGGTCAATCCCTTATATCTTGGCGTTCAAAGAAGCAAAACTCACTTGCTCTATCAATCTGCTAAAGCTGAGTACATTACAGCTGGAGCATGCTTGTGCTCAGATTATATGGATCAAGCAACACTTGAAAGACCTTGGATTTTCATTCAAATCAATTCCAATTAAGTGCGACAATTAGAATGCAATCAGCATCACTAAGAATCCAGTTCAGCACTCAAAGACAAAGCATATTGAGGTCATAAATCATTTTTAAGAGACCATTATGAGAAAGGTGATATTGAACTTGAATTCATTCCTATAAAACTTCAATTAGCTGATATCTTTACTAACCCACTTGGTGAGGATCACTTTTGCTTTATTAAGAATGAACTTGGCATGATAAATGCATGATTATGTGTTTTTCTAAGTGAAATTATCTTGCATGATTATGTGTTACATGTTTCTTCTCTATGTCTTAATAACAAATAGTTCAGTTGACCGAGTGATACTGAGCTAGGAGTTATTATCTGTTTGCGCTTTCGATTCACTCGAAGCTTTACTCGAGTCGGACTCGGTTTTGAGAAAATTGGACTTCAAACTTCTAAAATCATCTCTAGATTAGTGGAGAATTTCATAATTTCTTCTAAAATCTCCCTTTTTCTCTCTTTTCTCTCGCGTACCGATCGGTGAACTAGCCGTTGAGAGACAGACACTCGGAATTCTAACCGTTGGAGAGCGGAACGGACACACAGTGTCCGAGGCGACCGTTGGAGAGTTGGGTCAAAACGGATATTGAAGGACGTTTCTCTCGCTATAAATAGCATCTATTTTCATTCATTTTGCTACTTTACTCTCTGCTAAGATTCACTCTCGAATACTTACTCGTACAATCTCAGCTCTCAAGCAATCTCAGTTCTCTCACGCTCTCGGTACTCTCACTCTCTCTCTCTCTTTCCTTCGAGCTAACTCACTTTCCTCTAAAAATCTCATAACCATGCCTAAAAGAGGTTTCACTCCAGATTTTCTCAAAAACCTAGAACAAAAAGCCACGAGTGTCCTTCTAACCCCTTGAAGATCCTTGTCACCCAACACCTTATGTTGGATGACAAATTCTTCTCAACCACAAAATTCTCGTGGTTGAAACACAACAAAACCACGAGGGTATACAATTTCCTCTATTTCAGCGAATTTATTTACCCGTAACTTGTAGCTGAATTCTACTCAAACCTTTTCGACTCGAAGGGATCATCACCTCCGGAGTTCATAATACGGTAGTTCCTATTAACCTCTCTCTTGTCCATCGTCTATTCAAAGTCTCATCTCTTTTCCTTAACAACAACCCTATCCCCTTCAATGAGGTTACTCGATGAATTCTTCAAAAAATATGACAAGGACGTCCCCGAGTCACGCAAAAACTTTTCCGTGACTTAGATGAAGACCGAGGCTCGTCTTTTATGCTTCTTGCTGATGAGAACATTCTTTTCTCATCATTCAAGCAAAGAGAATCCAAATTCCAAGATTCTCAAGGCTTTGTTTGACATTCTCAAGGGCTACGATGTAGACCTCTTCCCGACCATTATAGAGCGAGATGGCCTCTGTGCCGGCTCGGACCAAGAAATCCACTCCTCTCCCTTTCGGAGCCCTCCTCACTCTCATTTTTAAACAATTTAAGGTCCCGCTCCCCTTAGACCCTAATGAAGTGTCTAAGGCTGCCATAGTACTTTGCGAAAAAGAGCTTCTTGGCTATGGATACTAGGAAACCCAACCAGGTGTCCGGGTCCACAGTTCGAAGCCGAGGCAACCCTCTCCTCCGCCTTAGACTCAGATTCCTCTCTCATTCCCTCTTCCACCCGGCGGTGCTTCCACCTGGCGGTGCTTCCACCTCAGGCCCACCTTCCTCTCGTCACTGCCGCTTTGTCTACCATGAAGATAGACAAGCTCTCCTCTCGTGTTCACGAAAATCCGGGACACTCTTCGCTCCTTCAAGGTTGTCCTTCAATCTATGACCATCAACCAAAAATGGCACAATCCTAAATTCGAGAGCAGCAAGATGTGCTCCTTGAAATGAAGGCTTTGATCAAGGAGCAGCATGAGTTGATTGAGCTCCTCGGAGAAAGGCGCTCCAAAGCGGCTCGAGACCTGGACAGCTCGAGACACATCTAAAGAGTCCTCGAGCCTTGCCAAGTCTCTATCCGGAGAGGCAGTGAAGAAGAAGAGGAGGTCTGTAGGTGAAGCAGCTCCTTCCAAGGAGAAGGAGGAAGAAGAGAAGGAAGAAGAGAAGGAAGAAGAGAAAGAGAAAGAAGAAGAGAAGCGAGGACAAAGCCGAGGGACAAGGAGCTCCTACTCCTCAACCGGAACCGATAAGCTTAGACAGCGAGTCTGAGTGACTCGGAAGACCCTGCCGATGTTGGACGGTCAGCAGTAGTCAAGCCAAAGGAAGCACCTCCTTCCGCAACGTTCCAAGAGGATGAGCCTCCGGACGACCTTGTTCCGGGTCAACCACTTAGAGCCGAGCCCGTTAAGAGATCGCGAGTGCTACCACCGGCCAAGATCTTCAATGTTTTCACAAGCGTATCGGCGCAGGCACACAGCACGCTCATCCACCTCAACTCGGATCGCTTCCACTCCACCATCTTGATTTCTTTTTCTTTGTTCTTTTTTCGTTTTGTTTTTGTCCGGACAAACAAATTGTATCAACTTGATACATTCTTCTCCATTTTGATTTTTTTTTTTTGCTGAAAGGTAAGGGGAAGAATACTTAGAAAAATTTGTTGTCTTTTTTAGGGAGTTTTCTCGCCCTCTCTTTTGTATGTTTTTTGTTTGTTTTTGTATATATATGAATGAAGTTTCTTATTTCGAGCATATTTCTTTCTGTGTATACCTCCTTTTTGAGTTTAAATATCTTATTTTGTTTTGCTCTGTTATATCAGCTCATTTCTCTATTTTGCTCTGATATAACTACTCTCACTTTTTCATCGGATGTGCTATCTGCAAGCAATACTCTAAGTCCGAATCACTTCATTTATTATTATATTTTTTCTATGTTACTCTATTCTAAGCTCCGATATATTCTTTATCAAATGAGTAAGAATGAAAACTCTTGATTATTTCACTAACAAAGTTTCTATCTGAGTATAGAATGCCTTTCATCAAAAGGGGGAGATTGAAGACTTAGACTCTGCATTTATATCATTCTAAGTACTATCAAGGACTCGGTACAAACCTCATCCCTCTTAAGTTTTGATTACAACTCATTCCGAGTAATATATAAACTATTGCATATGTTTTCATTGGATTCTGACTGACTCGGAATGTACATTCTTATTCATCAACTCGACACCGATGTTTCGAGTCACTCGGACACCACTTAGATTTATCGCATGTTCAATCTAAGTTCCGACTTCATTTTCTAAAGTAAAGTGAATTACAGCGTTAATTCATCTTTCTAAGTCAGCATGTTTATTCGAGAGTTATTTGTCTAGATCAAGTATTTATACTTTGATATTTTCTCTATAACTTGATCTTTCCTAAGACTCGACTCCGATGGATTCCGAGTGTAATAAATATTAGACTCAGAAAATTCCACTTCTCTAGGCCTAAGATAATTTTGCACTTAATTATCTTAATTAAATTATTATCTCGTGCCGAATCTTGGACCAAAGTATTTTATACTTTAAGAACCAAAATTGTTTACTTTTGTAGGTTATCCAAACGAGGTTATCCTATTTTTGAATTACAAAAGTAACCGACTTCAAGCCGTCAATCAACAACAGACAAGACTTTTCTACTTCTAAACAGGGCTCGGACGTTGTGCCGAGATTGTCTGTTTCCAAAGCTGGAAATCTTCAATGCCAAGCTCAAAAGTGGTTTCCACCTTACTTTTTAGACACCACCAGCTGATTGGAGCACCTTTTGGAGTCAAGAGCCGTTGCACAACGTTCACATCTCAACGGATCTTTTATGAGCGAATCGAAGAACCGTTACAACGGTCACAAAGGACTTCTATTCGAAGATAGTCACAACGGCTAATCTGCTTGGTCATCTATAAATAAAAGCCACTTCTCAAGACTTGATGATTGTTGGAATTATAGCTGAACACATTACTTAAGCAAAAGTCATTGTATTCATATTCAATCTTCTATTTACAACTCCCAACTTGTAATTCATACTTTCCGAGTTGTAAAGTCTTGTAATCGGTTACATAGTCTTTCTTATTTTCTTAGTAAGGTCCCTTGACTTAGCTGTAATGATTAACTCAGCTCGGTTGTCCCTAACTCGTAAAGGTTACCTCAGGTAGGAAGTACTAGATCGGATAAGGGAATTTCTAAGTTTAGGAAAACTCGTTAGGAATTATTTAAGGGAGCAATTCTGGTTGAGTCGGTCTAATGTATTTTGTGGATTCAAAATAGTGGATTTGACTTGGTGGTTGGATTAGCATTGGCCGTGGTTTTCTACCCCAAGAGGGTTTCCACGTATATCCGAGTTCACACATTTCGAGTCTAATCTAGACTCAGATTGTCTTGATTATTCCTTTCAAGCTTTAATCTTCCAAACTTGTTAAAATTTCCTCATCACCCTATTCACCCCCTCTTCCTTCTAGGGTGACTAAGACACTCGAGAGCAAATCTTTAAATTTTATTTTGGCTAATGCAAACAAAGATTGACCTAATTTGAGATGACTTTAATTTTAGCTAATGTAAAAATAAAGTGAATGAACTCACGTTAATTGATATGAATTTTGATTTGGCTAAATGCAAACAAAGGGCTCTCATAATTAAAGATGAATTTATAATTTGGCTAATCCAAAAATTAACTCACCTATTTGAGATGAATTTAAAATTTCGCTAATGTAAAAATGGACTCATCTTTTTGAGATAAATTTGAAATTAGGCTAAATGTGAGAATGGACTCACCTATTTGAGATGAATTTATTTTTGGCTAATGAAAAATGAAATACGAAATTGGACTCACCTAATTTGAGAAGAATTTTATTTTTGGCTAAATGCAAGAATAAAAGAATGGACTCACCTTGATTGAGATGATTTTCATTTTGGTTAAATGCAAATAAAAAATAAAATTATTGGACTAACCTAAAAGGGAAAGGTAATTTTGTACTTTTGGCTAAAATGCACAAATTGGACTGACTAAAAAGGTTCATTATTTTATTTTTATTTTTGTACCCATGCAAATATTATTTAGTGAACCTGACTTAACTGCTAAAGACTCAAGGAAGATGATTAAATAACAAAAGTAACCACACTCATTCAAGCATGTAAATGAAGAGAAAGGGACCACCTAAACAACCAAGGGTCTATTGTTAAAAGAGGAATAAATCTAGGTAGGATACATGGTGTCTCATATTTCGAGAATTTAGTCCTCCGTGGGGTGCAAAATAAAAAAGCATGAATTCTCGCTGCCTCTTGATAAACCAAAATAGCGTGCTACAAGGAAAAAGGTACCACCTCCCCGACAATCAAGTTTAGTTGGGCCCGTTTGGGTTAGCAGTTTGAACCTCCTCCAAAAGATGTTCTTAAAGGTAAAGACTAATGGTCGAAATTAAAAGCAACTATGTTCAAGGCTATCTAAATGCAACGTGCCTAATGCAAAACACATTAAGAAAACTCGCAACTCAAATTTTCAAGTCTCACCATCTTAATAAATGACACATCCCAAGTGGAGTCGCCACTATAGAAACCACGACCCCCATGTCCGCCTTCCGTTAGGATGGGGAACCGAATTCGGACCAAGCTTTCCCCACGAATGTCAAGTCTCTTTGGTTTTTGAAGATTCGTTTTTGAAGATTCATTTTCGAAGATTGATTTTTGAAATGTATTTGAAAAGTAGGGGTGTATCTCTTATTAAGATTTCCAATTTTTATAATCTAATTTGAAACAATTTAAGTAAAGTGATGATTGGTGATTTTATTAATCCTTTATTTTAGAAACTTATTTTAGAAGGTCTTCGGATGTTATTTCATAATTTAAGAAAATAAAAAAATAAAATTATCATTTTGCCACAAAGCTTTTGGGCCAAAAGGTGATAAACTGGTTTGGACCAAAAGCTCAGCTGGTTATTAGTCGACGCCAATGAGAACTAGCGCTGACTAATCACCAATGTCGCCCATGAGGCTGAGAGTGAGAAATTATTCTAGGTCCTATGGCCTCGGCTAGCAAAAATTAATTAAAATTTTTCCATTTTTTAAATCAAAAATACCGAGATACGATTAGGAGAAATAAAATAGGAAAAGGAGAGTCGCCGATCGGTTTTAGGAATAAAAACTAGGAAAAATAAAAAGAATACTCTTTCAATCTTAGTATGGGAAAACTAAGTTTGAAGGAGGTTTAAAAATGACTCCAATGATCTAGAACTCATAATCTAGATTCGGGGAGGAACGTACGAAATGTAGGGATAAGCCCTTCCATTCCGCCCGTCACGTAAACGGCTTCTACGGATTCAAATTGTGAGTTAAAGAAATGTGTTAAAACAGCAAGAAAACATCACACTAAATGCACAATTTAAATCAACCAAGTAATATTAGGAAAATAATAAAGAAAGTGAAAAAGAAAGCGAAAAAGAAAACGAAAGAAAATAAAAGATTACAGTGGGCGGGGAGGAATTAAAAAGCAATTACATCTTGCTCCACAATATGGAAAGCGATAAAAAGTATGAATTTAAATAAACCGTACGAAAGTTTGAAAGTGGATCTAGCGCCTTGAGTTGTCCCACTAGCTGATCCGAGTCTCGAATCGGATCCGAAAGTGTGACGGTAATGACTGGAAAAGGCTTTTTGTGAGTTTTTTTGTGAAGGTTAAAATATGTACGTAAATGATAAAGGATTATGGATTGAATGTTGGTAATGTAGTGAGGATGAGCTGAAAGGAGATTAAGAGATCGAATACGTGAAGCATTAAATAACTCTTAGTCGATTTTAGCATAATGTAGCTAGGTTAATGACCTCTTCCAAAGTGATGGGTTAGGCCCTCTATTTATAGAGAAAAGGTAGTTCAAGAAATGACCTAAGAAGAGCAACAAGTAGCCGTCCAATGCAGCTGAACTGGACCGGCCAAAATCCGAGAAAAATCGAACAAAATTCTCGCTAAATCGGAAATCCCTTAGGGGGCCGAGATGCGCGGTGCCTGGTCTCCCAACGACATCGCTTGGGTGAACTTGGTTTCCCTGTCTCGGTTGGACGCTTGGACCAAATGTTATATTTTGGCGAAATGAAGCTGAAAACACGGCGCAGCCTCATACGTCTGTCGTACAAATGTCTCATGTTACGTGCTTCGCGTGGTCGCTGAGTGAAAGAGTGAAACAATGCGTTTTTGCCCAAAATAGAGAAGATCGGCACCGGCCATAGTAGCTTTACATTTTTGGAAACTTTCTATTTTTGTAAGTTTCTATTTTTGGCGGGTTTTATTTTTGGTGCGAGTTTGGGTTTCATGGTTGGGAGCCCGACTCGAGTTTGGTCCGGCCAAAAGAAAATGGGTTTGTTGGCCTGCCTAAAGTAAAGAAAGGTGATCTTTGTGGTGCTAAAGGGTTCTTTGTGGTTTATTGGCTTTTATCACACCAATTAGATTCCAACCGTGATCCGAATCGCAAATAGGATTGAAATTTTATTATCGGGCTAACAAAATAAAATAACGAGAGAAAAAGATGACACTTTTTAAGTGTTTACAAGTTCAAATGTTCATTTAATTTTCAACTTATTCTATAGTGCAATTTTCTAAAGTACCAATCCATAGCTAATGAACATATTAAATGTAAACCAATAACATCCTTGTCTAATAATTAAAAATGAGATTTTTAATATATTATCTCCCAACCCTCAAATTAGATTTTTTCCTTTCTAATTATATTGTAAGTATATCGTACTGTTTTTATGGTAAAAAAAGTGTTAATGCATGAGATTAGATCTTGAGAGTAATTAACGAGGGAAAATCTCATCATAATTTTGAGACTAATTAGCGAGGTAATATGAAATGAGCTGATCAATTAGAAAGTAACAAGACGTTGAGATGTGTGAGGGTTGGTCAAAGCACGTGTGATGGAATATGCCCGGAATATCTTATATGTTTCCGCAAGTATCTACTTTTCATCATATGTTACTGAGATGGTTGGACTGAACAAGTGAAATAGGGAATGAGTTTTGTGGACCTAATATTCTTTTCTCTCTTTTGCATATGCTCCCGAGATTATTATAGAATTTGTATAATATGACATTGATGACATTAAGGTCTGCGTCGACGTTATTTTTGGTTGCAATATTCTTCAAATTAATTCTAAAATATGTGACTCTCTCGTCCAAGTAGACATATGACTAACGTAGACAAAAAAAAAAAAAAATAGACATGATATGAGCACAACAATTGAGGAATGTATATATCATGCGTGAGCTCATACTCTTTCACAGACGGCCTTCCATTAATAACGAAAAAACTTGGTGATTTGTATTGTACTTGCCATACAAAATACACTCATTTTTTAGGAAAGCTTTAGAGCAGCTCTATCAGTGGATTGGAAGATTCAGTGGTGGGGTCCAATTTCAATGTCAATGTAAATTTTTATATTTATTCGGAGAACATGTTATTAAGTGACACGTTATTATATTAGACCCATAAAATTTCAAAACGTCCTATATGCATATAGGAGTAATTGTTTCTCACACTTATATCAATAGGTGATTAGACGAATGGGAAAATAGAGAGGATTTTATAAATCTAAAATAATGACGTGCCACACTGTGAGTATAAGCTCTCAGGTGCATATAAGAATTTGCAACAAAATTCCCTCTATTTTCCCTTTCGTCCTATCATCTGTTGACATATATGAAAGTATCGGATACTCCGAGTTATATGATTGACGTTATGCTTCTCCTTTCAATGATAGATCTTTGAAAAGAGAGAAATTTTGGATTCAATAGGATCCAAAATGGGATCTTTTCGGATTTATTTTTACAAATCATCTTTTTTATTATTTTTAAAGTGAGTTTTTGATTGTTAAATTTTTTGATGGAATTTTTGGATGCTCAACTAACAATAGAATATTTTATGTGTTATTATTTTCTTACGAAAATGAAAATTTATTTTTTAATAGTGTAGGTTAAAATTAGAAATTAATTTTGTATTTTCTAGGTCAATTTTTTGTTGAACTTTGGTATTGTATTTTTTAATAATGTGTATAAAATTATAAATTTTCTATAATGTGAATTAAATGTTTTAAATTAGTTTTGCTATCATAAAATAATTATTTGACACTCCAAAAATTATGTAAATTATTTCTGACAACTTATAAAAATAAATCACAACATAAAATTGAGTATGAAAAATTAATTAAAAATGTTAGTTTTGGGTTTTATGGGAAATATTTTATTTAAAAATCCAAATCTGAGATTCGTAGGATGTAGAGATGAAAAAAAGGAGAAAGAAAAATCAAATCCTTTGATAAGGTGGAGGGTAAGCTCCCACCAATAGATCCAAAATTTGGATCCTGCATTGAAGATGCTCTTAAGACCGTGTTTTTAGGTGATTAGTATAGAGCATCCACATCTATGATCCAAAATTTTGGATTACATGTGAGGGTCTACCCTTCCAAATCATCTCACAATTCAATTTTTGGAACTCAATCCATCACCTTTACATTCCTTAAATTATCAACTTAGATCGTCAAATAAAATATTCCTATGAAGCTTATAAATGTACATATTTAATTTACTTTTCTTCTTTAAATATGGAAATGTTGACAAAAATAAAATAAAAATAAAACGAAAAATGATATAAAATGGAAAAGTGGATGAAATGAGTACACAAACGACCGAGCAGACAGATCGACCTCGCGTTGAATGGAACGTGCGGTACAACAAAATATATTGAATCGCATAAACAAAATTTGATCATAAAACCTTGCGATGCAATTACTCTAAACAAACAATTAATACTTAACCCATTCGTAATCAGATTAAACACATTGAATTATACTCATCAATATTTAGTCACAAAAATTAATACGTAACCACTCACACCCACACTCAAGTATATTCTCACCTTTCCTTAAAATTATATATATATATATATATATATATATATATATATATATATAAAACATCAACCACTATCAACAACTCTAAACTAAAGTTACACTTCCTAAAATAATTTAACTAATAGAAAAATGATACATTAATTTAGTAGGGGTGTGCAGAAATATCACGACCATCATGAACTTAACAAAAAATGGACAGAATTGGACCAACTCGTCAATTAACTGAATCGGTTTTAAAATTCAGTTAATAAGAAAATTAATAAGTTTTTTTGGTTTGATTCTGAATCAAGAGTTTCAAATTAAAAATTAAATGAACAGTATTATTAGACCTAGCAAAACCGACCCGATCAAAAAATTCGACCCGCACTAGCCCGAAAAATTTTGGGTTTTGAACATGATTTTCTTGATCGAACTGGAAAAAATAACCTAAAAAACTTGTAAATTAGCCGGTGAAATCCGGCCTGAATCTGTTTGACCCGTTGGATCAAGGCAATAAAAAACATAATTTTAACTTTGTACCTTACTGATTGAATGTTTTATGCCTATTATATATTTTCCCTTCAACTTATTATTCATTTAGTAATAATAATTTATTATATCACTTTATTTAAAAAGACGTTGTATAGTTATTACAATAATTTATAAACAAACAATATCATTCCATTTCTCAAGTTATTTTTTATAAAAAACATTATATACAAAATTATACATAGTAAAATTTCAAAAAATGTATATGATTTCAAATGGCGTGATATATTAAAGATGCACAAATTACACTTGTTTCAATAGCAAAGTTAGGAATTTGAAATAAGGGTGTCTAATGTCTTTTGGACCAAATTTAAGAGTGTCCAATTACTTATAATTTAAATTTTTTTAATCCAAATACAAACTGTTTCTTTTTTTTTTTTTTTACCAAGGGTGTCCATGGACACCATCCTTGAACTTTTCCGGGCTCCATCCTTGCTTGTTGTAATTTTGATGAATTGATTATGCCTATTCACATACTAAATGATGTACTCTTTTTTAAAAAAACTATTACTATAATAATGTAAAATTTTGATGCTATAATAATATTTTTTATTATAGATATTTCATTTTTATTTACTTGAAACTTTCATAATTATATTTGATCCATAACATCTAGGATGGGTAATGGGTCGGATTAAGATGAATTTAAAAATTTTTCAATAAATGAAATGGGTCGGTTGAATCGATCAGGTCAACCCTTTCAGTTATTTGAGCCGATCAAGGTCCAACCTTTCTTGATATATTTTTAAATGGAGTAAATATGCTAAAAAATTATAATATTAATTATTATTACTTGTAAATTGTTAATAATAAATTTAACTAAGCGTAACATGTGAAATAGTATAATAGAAGATATAAAATAAATATCAGATCCTCAAATAAGTCATTATAGAATAATTCATTATCCAACTCATTATTGACCTAAACTTTCACTATCCTTATTTAAACAGGTCAAGTGATCAAGTCGCTCAACTCAATAGGATCCTCGTACAAATACCAAAATGAATGTTTTAAATATTTTCTAATATTTTTTTAGAAGATACAAATATTATTCTTTTGTATAAAATTATGGACAGTTTTAAGAAAAAATATATCGGGTTTTTATAATTCATACAAGAAAAATAAAAGACAGAAAAGACAGTCTCAACCCGTTGGGTTGATCTAAAACCTGTGAAATTCGATATGTGACCATCTATATTTTACCCGAATTAGAAATACACCAACCTTTACTTTACGCAAACTTGAATACACCCGAATTGTATTTAACCCGTCCGCTTGAATTGACAAATCTGGTATTGATCTATTCTTAAAGTTGTTAAATATTTTGTAAGGAGTTTTGGATGTTAATAATCCATACTTTAGGGACCTTGGATGCCATTAAACCCAACTTATAATACCCAATACTCAAAGTAGTGAGTGGATTTATTATTATTATTATTATTATTATTATTATTATTATTAATATATATATATATATATATATCAACAACATCATCAAATAGAGAAATCAAAGTGTTTATGATTAGTTGGAGAAATAAACAAAATAAATATCCCTAAACTTCGGGGATGTGATGAGATGGCAATTTAAGTATGTCCGTTTATAACTTTTTATAAACAGAAAGTAGCACGTTTTTATGGTATTTTTATTTATTTTTGCTATTTTTATTTAAAATATAAGGAAATAAAAATGAAAGCAACCTTGGGAATTCAAAAATTGTTTCTCTGTCTCTTTGTCTCATTGTTCATTTCATTTTTTTCACCTCTTTAGGTTAACAAAAAATCAGTCCAAGTTTTTTATTTCTTTATTTCCTCTATTATTTAACCGGAAGCTACCGATAAAATGATATTTTAGTTATATTGTAACAAGTTTAATGACATTTAAAGGTATCAAAATAAATTTGTAACATTCAAATAATAATACTATAAATATTTATGAAGACATATTATTTATGTTAGCTTTCCTTATAATATAGAAAAACAAAAATATCCCATTGAAATTTATGAATATACATTTATGGAGATATATTATTTGTTCACACAATTGCTTTCCTTATGGAAGTTTCAAGATGGCATGACCTTCAACGGCGAGAGGGAAAACTTGTTTAATTTCATGAGGAAGATGACCGTCAGCAAAATCATATACTCATATCTACTCCTAACAAAAATTGACCCGATACGAAAACTCGATCCGAATCCGTCCGAATTTTTTGAGTTTTGGACACGATTTTCTCGACCCAAATCCAAAAATAACCGAAATCGAAAAACCTATAACTTATTGTGTTACACCCGACCCGAACCCGTTTGACCCGTTGGTCGGGGTTATAAAAATAACAATTTAACCTTTGTGCCTTATTGATTGAATGTTTTTATACCATTATATGATTTTCCTTTCATTTTATCACTATTTTGGTATCTGGTTATTTATTATTTCACATCATTTGGAGGGACGTTACATATTTATCGCAATCATTTTTACAAATGAGCACTAATATTATTTAATATCTCAACTTCTTTTCCATAAAAAAATGTTATATACAAAAATTATACATAATTAATTTCAATAAAATACGCGTGGATTCAAATAGTGTGATATTATAAGATACTAATGCACAAGTTATATTGTTGTATTTTTTATGAAATTATACCTAACCATATTTTAAATAATATACTTTTATTTTTAGAAATAATATTACCATAATGATATAAAATTTTCATGTTTTAATTAAAATAAAATTTCGTTTATTATAAAATTTTAATTCTCATTTATTTCGAACCATTTTAACTATATTTAAACCATAATGTCCGGGATGAGCAATGGATCATGTTTAAACAAAGTCAAAATTTTCACACTCGAATAAAATGGACGGTTGAGCCTATCTAGGTCAACCCTTTCTCGATCTGTTTTAAAATGCAGTAAATATGCATATAAAATCTCCTTATTATAATAGAAGAGATGAGATAAATATCGGAATGTTAAACGAATCATTAACATAACAAGTCATTATTATTCAACCCATCATTGACCTTATTTAAATGGGTTTAGTGGTCAATCCGCTTGACTCAATGGGGTCTTTACACAAATATTATAATGACAGTTTTGAATATTTTTTATATTTTTCAGAAAATATCAATACTATACTTTTTGGTTGAATTATGGTCAATTTTAAACAAAAATATGTGAGATTGTTATAATTTAAAAAATAACTCGATAAAAAGGCGCTCGCGACTCGTTGGGTTGACCCAAAACCCGTATAATCTGATATACGACTGCCCGTATTTTACCCGAATCCAAAATACACCCGACCCGTATTTTACCCAAACCCAAATACACCCGACCCGTATTTAACCATCTCGCCCAAATTGACAAATCTACTCATATTATATGCAATGTGAATCAAAGGCGGAACTAAGGGACCAAGGGGCCATGGTCCCCTATTATTTGGACATTATACATATAGTATTTTGAGTAAATGAAATCATAACAATGAGCATAGCCTAGTTGCTTAGTGCTATGTGTAAGAGTATGTGGGAGCCTAGTTATTTGAGGTTGAACCTTGACAATGGTAGTTTTGTAACTTCCCTTTTTTTTTTTTCGGGGTCTTTCAATAAGGTGTTTCAATTGTACACGAAAGTTTATGGGCAGTAGCTTGGCAAAATTTCTTTTTACTTTTTAAATATTATTTGTTCTAAATTTCAATAGGTTTTTTTTTTTTTTTACACAATTTCTTTATTTTAGGCTTTTTACTCTCTTATTTGTTAAATTTCAATGGGATTTTTATATTTTTCTATATCAAATGTAAGAAGATGTTAATTATACTATTAAGAACTTCTATTTTAGTTTTAAGGACTTGCATGTAAATATATATATTCTTTCTTATTTATCTCTTTATGAACATAAAAATAATATTTAGAAAAAAGAGAGAATGGTGTGACATCATTATGAATGGATCTTGAAATTTAATAATTATGATTGATTAAGGTGTTTGTATAGTAGAAAAAAAAACAAGGTAAATTAAGCATAAGTATTATATCGTCGTGAACATTTCAAAGCACTTTACAAGACAATTAAAATTTTAAAAATAAAAAAATTAATTGTACTAAGTTGGTAACTTACCAAACCCAACCCCCAAAAAAAATTCATTTGGCCCCTAGCAATATGAGATTGCTCCATAAAAAATGATTTTTTTGTTATATTGCGTTAAAGAATAATTAATCTGATATTGATAAACAAAAAATTAAATATAAGAATAAGTTTTTTTCTTGGTGTAAAAAATAATAGGTCTCTTTAAGAAAAGAACGAAAAAAAGTTCAATATAGTTAACGATTCACCCAAAAATAATTAGTTCCACCCCTAATGCGAATAACTCAGGTTCATGTTATATCAAAGTTCGCTTTTAATAGGCCTGGAAAAAATTAGTCTGATTTAGAGATGGCACCGGGCGGGTTTTCCCGACCCCGTGGGGAGGGTGCGGGGCGGGGGCGGGGGAAGAAGTTAGTCCTCGGGCGGGGACGGGGAGGGGACGGGGAAATTTCCCCGTCCCCATCCCCGTTACCCGAACGGGAATTTCCCGCCCGTCCCCGTTTCCCCGCCCGAAATTACATTTATATACATAATTTTTAGGGTTAATTATGAATATTTGGGGGCGAAAGGTAATTACAATAGAGAAACCCTAGAGTATTTAAACTTTCTAACTCTCCACCTCCCTTTTCACTTTCTCACCGTGGCTTTCTCTCTCCTCTGGTATGCTCTCTCTCTCCTCTCCTCTCGCCGTCTCCCTCTCCCTCTCGGCCCCCTCTCGCCGTCTCCCTCTCGCCATCTCCCTCTCGCCGTCTCCCTCTCGGCCCCTCTCGCGTGCTCTCTCGCCGTCTCCCTCTCGCTTTCTCCCTCTCACCCTGGTCTCTCTCCTCTCCCCTCGCCGTGGTCTCTCTCTCCTCGGTGGAGGCGGGAAGCGGGGCCCCGGTGGAGATTGGGTACCCGGCGGGGGCGGGGCGGGGGCAAACCATCCCCGCAGCTGGGACGGGGCGGAGGGAGAAGCGGGACGGGGCGGGGTGTCCCCGACCCCGACTCGCCCGTTGCCATCCCTAGTCTGATTTGCTCTTCCTCTCTCATAAAACAAAAGGCCATATTTATTAATAATAAATTTTGTCTCTATTTTGTGAGAGTTAGATTGTTTCTTTTCTCACCTCTAATGTAAGTTTGGTTTATCAACCTAGTGCAATTTAGTCATTGTCTTGTATGACTTGGTTATTGCCTTATTATGATTTGTCATACCTCGGAGTTTGATTCTTTTTTAAGTACAATTAGTGTTATCATATTAGATTAAGATATTCTGATAAGGAAGTGTACCAACAACGAAATTTCATTTGTTTTCATTATGATAATCTTCATTTCAAGAACAATTTTCATGTTAAATAAGTATGTGCTTCATAAGGTTACATTACAGTTAGCATACGTTTGAGAAAGATGCATTGATATTAAAGAATACCGTTGATGACAAGACTAATGGTATAAATACTGAGCCACAGGACAATACATTTACTATTAACTTTCTAGAGACTAGGAGTTATTTTTATGCTCTAGGCTTAATTTTGTTGGGGTATGATCATTGTCGTTATTATATAACTTTTTATTTATGGTTATTTCCTTTTTAATAATAAAAAATAGTTTACTTTCAATAGTAGGAAAACTATAAAACGATACGTTAGTATATACCTGAAATCCGCCCCCCTCGTTTTCTTGTTCAAACTTTCCTCATAAAGATTTTAGGGAAAAACATTTTAGAAATCTCCCTTTGCCTCAATTGCTGTTCAGCTTATCCTTGGTCAACAATTAACATATGGAAATTGGATCCTGCAACAACTTTCATGTTCATGATGATCACAAATCATCAACTCTTCATATTGGGTTGTGCCTCAAATTCAGCTTTGGAAAAATTTCCAGCACCCGACACAAGCTGCCTGTATCTGTTGACAAAGCCCATGTCGGGTGTAAATCATGCACAACGTTTTCTTCCCTTTGCAAATTCACTATTACTTTATGGTTATTAAGGTCTCTTCAGTTATGAGATGTTTTAGCTTTACTGGGTGTTTATTGTTGAATATTTATGTGATGTTTAATGGTGATTATTTTGGGTTATTATTAGCCAAGTTATGAGGAGTTATACTAAGCTCAAGCACCCAAAAATCACCTTTCTATTCACCGTTCTAACCTATATATATTGTACTTTTTAACCTTGTTAAGTGTGGTAGTCTCCTCCACTATTTGAGCTTTGAGAAAATTTTTAGTATCTTACGTCTCTCGTTTTTATCCACCTTTTGTTAAAGAGTTTTAGTTTTTATCATGTAGTGATAAACTCCTTGAGATCTTGTATCCCCTTGCATATGTCCTTGTTGCGCTTATTATCCCCTTAAGGTGTATGTCTTGTACTCTCATTATTATAGTCAATTCGGTTGCTTACTTGCCGCCTGTGGGTTTTTTTTTTTTCCTATTTGAGTTTCCATGTAAAATTCTAGTTGTCCATTTCTATTTTGTTGTTCTTGCCTATACTTTTCTTATATCTACATCATTCTTCCTATATTCTGCATACTAAAGACCAATATTTGTCCTAACACTTTAAATTCGCAAACTATGTCATCATAAACAAATTAATTTATGAATGGTTGATATTTAATACTCTTTCCAAGTATGTAGAAATACTCTGATATTTATTTATGTGCTCCCTTCAGCATAGTTTTCAAGAAAACAACACACAAAGAAAAACTAAAAAGCAAAAGATGACATAAAACAAAGATATTGGGAAAAATCTTGACGACGCATACCTCGGTATCTCCTATAACAAAAGCTAAGTAACTGTTAAGAAAGGCATATTGTAATGCCCCAATATAATTACTATATAAAACACATTCAATGAATAGATATAATATAATAAGGTAGCGAAAAATTACGTCATAATAGGGCGTTACCGTCGTCCATCCTCAAGAGACTAGGCTAAACATTAAAATAGAATAATACAATATTTTTTAAATTTACATCAAGTGCTTACATTTAAAGTCCCATAACATCATACCCAATATTTACATAACTGAAACCACCAACATGCATTCTTTCTCCCAAAAATATAGTTTACCATTTTGACAAATGTACCCATCAACGCGAATAAAACTCAACAAGCAAATTAAACCCGCAGGAGCTTCTTAACGAAAAACTAACCATCAAAAGCTAATTATAATATGCTCAAGAGTAAGGGCCAAAGTACCATCACTGTTCCAAGTAAGACTTTTCTGATTTGTTTGCTCTTGTCATTTTTTGCTGAATATTAACATGATTTTCTTTCCCTAAAAACATTTAAGAAAACATAGAAATAAGAATGAGCCATAAACCTAGCATGTTACCCTTGTACTGTAAAAATATATATTATAAGAGTTAGTGAGCCCGCGCAGATATTTGAAGTCAGTTTCAAAAATTATTTACATGAAAAACTGTAGTAAATTTGCTATACATAAGTACTTGGAATAGTTTAGGACCCATATGTACATGCAGTTGTCATGGAGATTCTCGTGCGTTCATCATATATGTATAAACAATTCATTTATCCCGATCGATCAAAGAGAGCCCCTGTGAACTGTAACTATGATTATAATTGTAACTGTAATTAATTTATTGTGAGTTGTGAAATGGGTCCTAATTATTTCAATTATCAAAAACTTTAAATTCATTAATAAAGTTAGACATTTTGGAAAGGTACAAGCAATAACATACTTTAGATATCATTCATTTTTGTTTTTACACTCCAACCTGCAGACTCATTTTTCTTGTATTATTTATGTTTAGTATCTCGTGCCCATAAGGATCCGTTTTATAAGTTTCTAGCAATGTACATTTATTAATTAATTATCTTAACCTCTAATTATCTTGAACCTTTAATAAATTGTTATTATTTATTTATTTATTAATAAGCTCCTTTGACTTAACATTAACGATTTCCACCATTTACAATTTGAAATCACATCTTAACCCTACATTTAACCATTCCATATCCATTCAACTAGCAAACTTCAACCCATAGAGTCCCTAATTAATATATTTTCACTACTAGAAAACAGACAATTAGCGATGGAAATAGCGACCGAAAATTGTGAAATAGCGACGGAATTTTGGAAATAGCGAGGAAATATTCCGTCGCTAAAAGGCGGGTCGCTAAATTTTAGCGATGGAATTCACCTAATCCATTGTTAATTAGCGACGGACGTGCGACAAAAAGGTGATTTTTCCGTTGCTAAATTCCGTCGGTGATTCGTGTCTGTTCCGTTGCTCGTTCGTCACTGTTCAGTCGCTATATGGGCAGAATTCCAAAATACATTTTTTAATAATTCGTTACCCTAATACAAAAATTGTGAATGGATATACAAATCCAACATTCACATATGTGACATTTACATTTGGCATTTACATATGCCAACCACAAAGTACTCATCCAAGTTGGATATACAAATCCAACATACATGTTCAAAATCATGAACAATCCAAACATATTTAAAACCAATTCACAAGATCACAAAACAATCATACAAAAGTTCAGAAGAAACCATAAACACATGTTAAAAGTTTGCAAAATGTTCACCAATACACAAAAGCTCACAATGAATCGATCCAGGGTCCTCGACTCTTCCTCATCGTCATCCTCTTTCTCTTCCTCTTCCTCTTGTAGTTGTACTGGTCGACAGTGAGATCCGGATGCTTGCTGAGATTTCATGAATTCATTGAAGCATGCTATTGGCTTAGCGTAATCTGTCCACCTTTTCTTTAAGCTGCCTATTTTCCAACCCAAGCACACGAGCATGCTTAATCCATTGATTTAACTCGGACGTTAAATTATGCACTCGTTGCTCTCAAATCCGAGTCATCCGGAGTAGAAGCTTTCGGTGATTTGAAGGACATGGTTGGTTTTAAGTTTTTAGTCTCGGATCCAAGTCCATAGATGCGACCTTTCCTATTCGTATTGGCTTTGACCCACAACTCATGTTGTGAAGGGGTGGAGACATGATCCTCGAAGAGTTGGGGTCATTAGTAGAAGGTTGAGTGGGTTGAGTATTTTGCAACTCTTCCCACTCTTTTTGAAACTTTTGCTAAATAATATATAAATATTTGAAGCATGTAACTATCACAGGTTGTCAAAGAAAACCATATATTCAAAAATATGAAAATTGCATATATAAGGTTACTCACATAAATGGCCTTGGATTTTTGGTCGACCCATTCGTCCTTTTTGTTTTGTGAGTTCGTGAAAATAGTTGGGTCGGTAGAGGTTGAGCTCCTTTATCTAAATAGAAACTGGTGTTAGTATAGATTTAATTTACTAATATGAACATGTTAATAGTTGCATGCGTAATAAGTAATAAGGGTATGTACCAATCGCCGCTTGTGCTCCGTCATAGGGATTGAGCCACAAATATGGAGCAATGAACCAAGTCCACCTTGATCAACATGGCGGTTTTTCCGAGCCTCGCTCGCAGAACTTCTTGTAGTCGGCAGTTTCCCAATATTCCAACAACTCTCACCGAGTAGTTGTCACCCAACCATTTTGGCTTCTTCTTATTTTTCCTTGCCTTTAGCATGAAGTCCTTCAATCGATCACTTCCTTCTCAAAATTTCTTCTTATTTGGACTTCATCGGTTGGTGACCAAGTGAAAAATTTCTGTATAAATGAAAAGGTAGTTTATAAGTTATGAAATTATAATATAATGCTCAAACATGCACAAAAAGTCATTATGTTATCGAAATTCAGAAAATTAAAGATTTTTCATTACCTTGAACTCGGAAAACCACAAATCACGTTGTGATCGAGGAACTTTACCCCATGTAGGCCATGATCCGTCATACATGCTTTGGAAGATGTGGGAAATCGTGCCCATAACTTTATCAATGGGGAAGAACCTAATCAAGACACATAGAAAACAGTTAGTTCTACTATTCTACTACTAAGCTTAATTTATTTTATTACTTATTATCACACTTACCCTTCACCATCTTGCTCGATCTGAATCTTTTCCCGACTGCTAGCAATGCTTGATTCAAGGCTAGCATGCTCGTTGCCTGCATCAGTTGGCCCATCATTTGTAGGCCTTTGTGGTGGCCTTTGTTCGGCACCAACGTGGATGCGTGGTATGTTGGTCGTACCATATTGGTTATATGCGTACATATTGGGTCGGTTTGAGTACATATGAGGTTGTTGAGAATATGGAGGGTTTGGAATGAAAGACCCAACCATTGGGCTTTGCATGTGTGGGATGTTGGGAGGTTGGAAATAAGGAGGGTTGGGAATCAATGACCCACCTATTGACTTTGGTTGTAAGGGGAGTGTGGAGATAGTGCAGGGAGACCGAAGGTTAGGAGGGTATTGAGAGGGGGTAGAAGTGCTTACATCATTACCTTCACCATCGGTAATGACATTTCTAGCCCATCCCCGAGTAGCTGATCTTTTCAACCTGCCTCTACCTCTCTCCATATTTCCTAACATAAACAACATAAAAACATTATTAGTAAACATCTAACGGTTAAAGTGATTCAATATAACACAAAATAGAAATATTAGTAAACATATAAACATATAAGCATTAGATATAAATATTCTTCTATTAAGAAATTACGCTCCAATTGTTTAACCTTCATTACATTAATAAGAATTCATTTAATTACAACATAAATAAAAGTTATTCAATATAAAACAAACCAAAAAAGAACATGTTCAACTAGCCATCATCCTCATCATCGAGTATCATCATCGTCTTCATCACTATCCTCTTTGGTATCATTGAATATGAGATGTTCGTCTTCCTCATCGGTGATGTTATCATCATCCCATTCACCTTCCTCATCTTCTTCACCATCCTCTTGTTCACTAACATCCTCAATCCCATCTTCTTGGTTTAAAATAACATCATCAACTAATTCTTCTACTGATATTGAGTTATCAAACAAAGTGTCCGGCAAAGTTTTCATTATAGGATAGATCGTACCGATACTATCCTCTTGAAATGCAAGAGGAATAGTATATTGGTCATCAACTACGGTCCTTGGTTTTGCTGCCACTACGACGAACCAATTCAGCTTTTCTCTAGGGACCCCTTGTGGATATGACATATAATACACCTGAGTTGCGAGTACTAGCAAATATGAAAGGATCGTACTTACGATAATGCCTTGTATGATGCACTTCAACATACGAACTAAATTTATAGCCCCGAGTTCCCGAGGACGACTAGGGTCAAACCAATCGCATTTAAACACACACATTTTTATTGGTTCACCAACATATTCAACTTCAACTACTTCTTGCAAGATGCCGTAGTAATTATTTTCAACATGTCCTCCATCAGTTCCTTTCACACAAACACCACAATTGAAGGTCATCCTCCCTTCATTTCGAGCCTCAATATGAAATAACATTCCATTCAACGTGTATGCTGTCCATGTTTTAACTCTCCTTAAAGAACCTTGAGGTAATTGCATCAAGTAAACATGTTTTTCATCATGATATACTCGATAACAATGAATCTGTGTTAATAACATAGTATTGGTTTAGTTTATTAAAATTGAAAATCGAATACTAATAAATTTGAGGCATGAGCATTAAGTCTTAATATATGATACTCACAGCTCCTTTGAACTAATCTTCGAACTCACTTTCCACCATTGCATCAATTGCGAGCATCACTAACATCAGCATACATAGCTCGTTTTTGGTCTTCGAAGAGACCGAGTTTAAATTGTTTATTAATATGACATCATCGTTGTGAAAAAATTCATTGAAATGAGTGTTGTATAGGACAAGATAAACTCACTCAAGGTAAGGTTTAACTTTGGAACAGTTCAAGTAAAACATGGACATGTGCAGCTGTCTTTTCCTTATGATCAAGGAAACGCGGAGTGAACTTCCCAATTGGAGCACCTTCCGGTATGAATACCGAAAGGGTAGGATTGTTGGCTGAATGGATTAAACCCATCCGCGCACAAACCAAGTCTAATATTTCTAGGCTCAGTAGCAAATTCGGGATGAACTCTATCAAAATGTTTCCACTGCTTCACCATCCGAAGGATGACATAGGACACCATCCTCTCTTACATTCTCATAATGCCATCTCATGTGCTCTGCTTGTGGTTTTTGAAGCAAACAAGCACTGAAGTCTTGGTATTAATGGCAAGTAATGCATCCTTGCAAACGGAGTTCTTTGACTTTTTCCTTGTCTTTCCCTTTGACGCTTCCGTCTCGCATGACCACAAAACTTGCATGAATCAAGATTAATGTCCTCTTTGTAGAACAACATGCAACCTTTTCGACAACAGATCAATTTTTTGAACATCCATCCCAAGATTTTTAATCACCTTCTTTGCATGGTGAATGTCACGAGGAACTCGGTTATTAGGCGGACAAATCTCCTTCATAAGTTGAGCAATTTCATTAAAGCAATTTTGAGGCATGTTGTAGTCGGACTTGATGCTCAACATTCTAACGGTGGCGAGACAACTCGAGTGTGAGTTTTATTTCCTACCCACAAAGGTCGTTGGGCAGCCTCAACCATATTAAAGAAAGTTTGGGCATGGGTATTTGGAGGCTCACTTGTAGAGCCTTGATTTGAGATCATGGCATTTGTGACCATGTCATTCATACGGTCGATATTTGATGCTACATCCCCGTAGTTCATATGATTGGAGCCACTTTCATCGTTGAATATGTTAGAAGTCATACCACCATCCTCATGTCAATGAGGATCTATTTCTCCATGACTAGTCCAATACCAATAGTTTGAAAGAAAACCATATTGATAAAGGTGTAACTTAACTTCATCGGGATCCTTATACTTCCGATTTTTGCATTTGCAACATGGACACCTATATTGTTGATTATGTACAAATTCTGATTGACTTCTAGCATGTGCATCAAACTCCTCAACCCCGTCTAAAAACTCTTGTCTATACCCAACTCTACCAGGTAATAACCTACGATACATCCATCTACGATGCGTACACCCGTCCATATATATTCTGATTGACATTTAACAATTTATTAAATTATTAGTTATACTAATCAATACATGAAAATGTTATGATTACATTTCATCTATAATGAACATAATATATATAACCATTATGCATATATACTTTTCTTATACATAAATTTCTTTAATTTCTATATTTTACTCGTAAGTATTTATATCATAATTAAACTAATCATACCTAATTAGCATAAATATACTCACACTAATATAATTGATTACATTATTTCTACCTAATTAGTATAAAATAACGCACACACAATTAGAACATGCATACAATTATTTCAAAATTTACAACAAACATTTCATTCTTAATTTCACACAACTAACCACTATTTATTAACAATTTGTCAAATGTTAAATAAATTTATAAATAAACCACAAACAATTGCACATATATAAATCACAAATAACATTTACATCAACTTCAACAATAATTTCCAACAAATCTAACCCCATATACTTTAAACAACACAAATTTTATACATAAATAACATTTATTTCAACTTCAATATTAATTTCCAACAAATCTAACCTCACATACTTTAACCAACACATCATCTATACTATTAACAATAATTTCCAACGAATATAACCTCACATACATTAAACAACACAACATTTATACATAAATAACAAAATTGCACATTTTTCTTTTCAAATTCATTCACAAACAACATTAATTTGCAATAAATTATAAAAATTCATCAATTTGAAGTAAAATTATTAAAAACCCTAAATCAAATAAAAATCAACAAAACAATACCTTGCACTAGGTGGCGGCGTCACGACATTCGGCTAGCAGCAGGAAGGCGGTGGCGACGGCGGCGTCCTTCGAGCGGCAGCAGCATGGCGGGAGCAACCAAGGAGAACTCACTCTTCTTTGGGCTTCGAGTTCCTCACGCGGCGGACAAAAGGCGGCAGACGGAAGAGAGGGCGGCCGGAGACGGCGGCGGGCGAACGTCGAGGGGCTGGGCACTCTCGCCGCAATTCGCTCGGACTTCTCTCTCTCTCTTCGCTACATTAATCCCGTCTCGGCTGAAAGGCCGGATCCGGATTTATTTGGATTTAGCGATGGAACAGTCACGTCGCTGTTCCGTCGCTAATAAAAATTTTAATCGGTGACGGAACAGACAACGGAACAACGACTAAAATAATAAAATTAAAATTTTTTTTCTGTTTTTCCTCGATCCGAAATTCCGGAAACACCGACGACCAATTAGCGACGGACGGAACATTCCGTCGCTAATAACATCAGCGATGGCATAGCGACAGATATTTCCGTTGCTAATTCCAAGTTAGCGACGGATCCTAATTTCCGTTGCTAAATCCGTCGTCTGTCGACACGATTGTCGGCTTTTGTCACTTTCCGTCGTTGATTCCGTCGCTATGTGGCGACGGAACCGTTTCCGTCGCTAATTTACATTGCTATTTAACAGCTTTGCGAGTAGTGTTTAACTTATGGATAATTATCTAGTAGTCATCCATACATAGATTCAATTGAGGACATTGCTTTTCACGGAATAACTAACTCAGGTGACCATACTCTTTAAATACTCCTTTCATCATCTCTTTTGTCACACCCTTCGTATCCATGAATTGTCACAAATTTGGTACATTAATGAAGTTACTAACGTCACTAATATCTTTGTTAACAACTTAGTTTAGCCAAATCTAATGGTTCCCATGACAATAATTTAGCCCGCATAGTTTAGTAGATCGTAATAAGGGTTTCTAATGATCAATTTTTATAATAACCAATTTATATAATTGCACAAGTAATCCATAATCAACTATTAACTTAATTTCACAATTCTAAGAACATTTGAGATTATGCTATGCTCATCTAACAACCAACCTCACCATAAAGTTTCACCAAAATATTAGATTTTCAGTAACTTTTAGCTCTCTATTTTTGTAATAACCTTCTAAGAGCTTTATCCTCAAGCAACTTTCATGAACTCCATCTCAACTAAGCTTTCGGTCTCATTAAAAACAAGTTCAATTGTCCAACAAAGACATGTTTTGCTGTTTTAATTAAACTTATTGTCAACCTAATTCATCCACATAGTACTCTTCCTTCCAAATTAAAGCATGACTTGCCCAACTCATAACCACATACCTCAAATTTAATTTTACCGTACCATATAATTACCCAATTAAATTCCATAAATTAAACTATTTTTGAGCACAACTACTCACTAATTTATTTTAACACAAAATTATAAAGTTTTGATTTAATTGAAAGAAGAGCAGAAGAGGGTTACCTTTGAAGAAGAAAGTAGATGCAAGTGAGTGAGTGGCGAAGGTGGAGAAGGTGGTTGTAGCTAGTGGACGGCGGTAGTCGGAGCTGAAGTGTCCGACACTCCAACGAGTGTCGACGAGCAAGTGGCTAGGGGCCCCTGTCCCGTGACAAAGAGTGAGGTAGAGAGTGGAGAAGAAAGAGAGTGGTGTTTGAAAAGGTGGGTTTTTGATTTTTTAAAAGCTATAACCCCCTCTTTTTACTTGTTGCACGCCAAGTCTAGCAATTTCTTTATTTTTTTGGTCTAATCAATATCTAACACATACTTATCTTATATGAGTATTAATCGCATGGCTAGTTATTTTTTAGCCATACAAATGGCTCATTTTAAACCACATATTTTTATTTTCTTTCTTTTTTTCTTTCCTTAATTACTAAGCAAATCGATTTACTTTTCGGATCAAAATTTGTGTTGTTCCAAAATATGTATATCTCTATGAATTTATAAAAATATTTAAATAATTATCTATGTCTAGAGGCATTTATTAATTCGTAACGAAATACATTATATAACTTTCATACATCCGACATGTCCACATTTTCACGCAGACTCATCTGCTCTATCAAACTAATTCACAATTAGTATGACATCAAAAGTAATTAAAATAATTCAACTCAAATTAATTAATGAGGTGTTAAATCCTCCTCCCCCTCCTTAAAATATGTTTCGTCCTCAAAACCGTATTATGTCCGTAACATACATTTGGAATAGTTACGGAAAACAAGTTTTGTTCCGTGTTGCGCCTCTTACAATTTCAAAACTTCGTATTGGATTTGCTTTTATTTAATTCGTTCTTTAGACTTTACCATGCCTAGCAAAATTACTGTTAACAACAAATTTATATTCAACTAGCTTCACATATAACTTATGACTCTCTCACGTACATACCATAATTCCCAAATAATATGTGTATTCTTCTAAATTCAAATGACTTAGATAGTACTTGTGCATAACTTCACACCTTACTATTTGTTCTATGGGTAATCTTATATAAACTTTTATAGGACATGCATAGGCTCTGTATTTGGTTGAGACATAAATTTTCGGTAACATAGAAGAATGAATAGCATTGAATCAATTAAAACGATGATGGCCTCAATGAAATATAAACCTACCAATTATTGTTGAATCTGAATCAGTAATTTCCTTCTTCTTTATCACATAAGCCCTTCCTACTTGTTTGTTAAACACACTAGACTTAGTGCTTCTATACATTTGAGTTGGGCCTTTGCCCACTTGAGAAGGCTTGGTAGGACAGTTTGCAATTATATGACTTGGGTGCTCCTATACCAATAATAGACTCCGGTACCTAATTTACATTATGAAGTGGTCTGGTTCATCCGACCACATTTAGCTCACTCCTTTCGTCAACGGTTGTCAATATAAATAATTTTGGTCATCCTTCTCAATTTTTTTAAAAAATATCGCAATAAGTGCCAATACATATTAGCATAAGATGAATTAAAACAACTCGTATTTAGGAAGAATCTTGATGATTAGCAACATGAATTATCATCAAATATAAACTACAAAAGGTAATGCGACTTGTGCCGATTTTAATTACTAAGGAACAACAAGGACAAATAATTTGGTGAATACTCAAGTGAAAGTGATAGCCAACTGGATAAATTATAAGTTGAACAACAATATAAGGAAATACCAAAAGGTGAAAGTAATGATATTTGATACTATTACAAAGTATCTATGAATACAAATGCATGTTTGTTAGAAAATAACAATTGATAATGAGGATCGATATATATAGAGTAGAGCTGGTTGTCAATATAAATAATAAAGTGGAAAATTGTAAATAAACTAGGTGCATAAAGGATTTCCATGATAATATATTTTCACCCACCTTAGGAAACATTCACATATGAAATTAAAAAGTTGTAATAAGTAAGAGTAATATTGGTCTCGAAGTAATTACTAAGAGTTATAAAGAATAATACATGGAATGGCTCGGAAAAACTTAGCCTATACTCGAAATGGAAGCTATACTTAGCTGGACTGAATCATAAAGATTAAATGAGTTAAAAAGAGATGAATGCATAAACGAAACAATTGAGTTTGATAGATACATCTTTTGTAAAATAAGCCAAGCGTTTATACGAAAGCATCTAATTGGCAATGATAGGAAAATTTTCGATAAAAAGAGTTGGATACTCAATTACAGGGATATTATTATTATTATTATTATTATTATTATTATTATTATTATTATTATTATTATTATTATTATTATTATTATTATTATTATTATTATTGGCTCATTTCTTTTAAAAAGGAATTAATAATATAATACAATAAGTTCAGTGTTTTGGTATGAATGAGTAAAGTTTGAGAAAATTCTCTTTTATTGGAAAGTAGAGTATAAGAATGGTAATTCAAAGGAAGTAAAAAGGTCAAGTGATAGATAAAGATTTCTTATGAGAGGAATGATTCATTAAATATTAAAAAGATAATATCTGCGAAATAAGCATCACAAGAACCATTAATCGAGTCGAGAGAAGAAGATTTTAACGTTAATGGTTCAATGAAAGAAAGGGTACCAACAAGGTAATGTTAGAATAGATAAGGGGTGAGAATGATGGATAAGCATGATTCACATAGATTTATGAGTTATTATGTGTCTGGAGTAAATGATGAGCTTCCTTAGGGATCAACATTAGTCAAGGAAGTCACAGGATTTAAAGAAAGATTAAACGATTATATTATAATGGTTCCTATGGAATGTATTTAACAATGAACATAGGTTAACTAAAAATGATTATGAGCTCATGTAAATTGACAAAGAATTTATGTGATGGACAATATATAAATTTGATCTAAGTAAGATGTTAAACTTTTTCTCCGTAAAAAAGGACTATATATATCACACTCATTCTTAATCTTATATTACTAAATTCAAGGTCGAACTTTAAACAAAAGATCCTTTTTTTCCCTTTACAATATGATGTCTCATTCAATTAAATCAATTAGTCACAACTTCCATATGAGTTCGTGAAATACTCGATTCAACAATATGAAGTTTTCATCTAACATAAATCATATTGAACTGAAGGTTTGCTCTTGTAGAGGTTAATTCACCCTAGAGGGGGCGAATAGGTTGATGAAAGATTTTTGAGAAAAATCAAACTCTTTTACACGTAACGTAATAAGAAGTAGATTCCGAGTCTATATTGAACTTAGAAAGTTAAACACTCGGAAATACATGGAAACCCTCATGGGGAAGAAAGTCAAAAACAACGCTAATCCAAACACCAAGTCAAATCCACTAATTGAGTCCTCAATTACATAGGATCGACTTTAACCAGAATTGCTCCCTTAGACAATTCCTTTACATGTTTTTCCTAGACTAAGAAGTTCCCTTATCTCGATCCAAGTATTTCTTGACCGAGATAACCTTTAGAGTCAAGTACAACCGAGTTGAGTTATCCCTTACAGCTCAATCAAGGGACTTAGAAAGAAAGTAAAGAGTAGAAGTGAATACATGACTTTTTGTAATTCGAAAGTAAGAAAATACAGATTAGGAGTTGTAAGCTGAAGATTGAATAGGAATGCACTCAGTAAGTGTTAAGCAATGTGTTCAATAATTTTCAAGTCTTGTGGGGTGGCTTCTATTTATAAGCACCAGGGCAGAATGACCGTTATTGAGACTTGTTCTGGACTTGTCGGACTCATTAGCCGTTGTAACGGCTAGTCCGAGTCACTTAGAAAAAGATCTCGTTGAAATGTGAACATTGTATAGTGATCCTTGGCTCAAAAGATGGTCCAATCAGTTGGCGGTGATTGAAATCTGGAGTGGAAACAACCGTTAGACTCAAAGCTGTAGTTTTCCAGTTTTGAAAACAAACAACCCTAACATGGTGTCCGAGCCATGTCCGGAAATGGTTAATCTCGATCTGCTGGTGTTTAACGATTAGAAACCGGTTGCTTTTGTAATTTAAAAGTAGATTAGGCTTGTTTAAACAACCTACGAAAGCAAATCAAAGTGGTACTCAAAGTATAAAAATATTTTGGTCCAAGATTAGGCACATATAATAATAAAATCAAAGCAATTAAGCACTTAATTATTTTCGAGGCTAAAAGAGTGAAATTTTCTAAGTCTAATATCCATTAGGTTTAGATTCCATTTTGAGTCAATCCTTAAAATGATCAAGTTAGAGAGAAAATAAAATATCAGGATACATAAACTTGATCAAGAAAATAGTTCTCCATAAATAAACTGACTTAGAAATTAGAATTAACGTAGTAATTCATTTTCACTTAAAACATGAAGTCGGTGCTCGGAATAAGAGTGTTAGAGAAATTACTTACTCATGTGATTGTTCTGAGTTGTGTCCGAGTGGGTCGAAACACAGCTTAAGAATGTTATGCTAAACGACTGGTTTCGAGTGGGTCAAAACAGGATGAAAACTTAGATAATGGTTTCTATAAGGCTCGGAATGACTTAGAATCAAAACCCAAGAGAGATAGAGGAATATACCTGAGTCTTCAATCTCCCCTTTTTGATGAAAGACATTCCATACTTAAGATAAAAACTTATTAGTTCAAGGAGTTACGTTTTCATAAAGAATTGATCGTAACATAAAAAAAAAAAATAGATCAAAGCATAAAATATTTATATAAGTTCAGCTCGGATCAAAACATAACTCAAAACATGTTTCTTGAAGTAATCGGAGCAAAGATGTTAAAGAGTTAACTATCGAGCTATTAGAGCAAAATAATATATAACTCGAAATAGATATGCTCAAAAAGAGATATGCTCAAAAAGAAATGTGCCTATTTCATTCAATGCAAGAAACATATGCACAAGAATTAAACAAAGTATACTTAGAAAATAACAAAGGGAAAAACTTCCCTAAACTAAACATCTAATTTTCTATCTTTTCTCTCACCCTATGCATTTTAGCAAAAATAACAAAAGGAGGGAGGAAAGAGCAAGTGATTGCAAAAGATGTTGGATAAAAACAAAATAAAATGTAAAAAATGAAATCCGAGTTTGAAAAATCAAGAGGGAGTGGTAGTGTGTCACGAGGATGAAGAGCGAGTTGTGCGCCCGTGCCTCGTAAGCTTGAGTTGATGTAGTTGGGTGAGGAGGCTGCAGAATGGGTACATCTAAAAGTGGAGAAATCCTGTATCCGCTTCTTCTTCTTCTTCTTCTTCTTCTTCCTCAAGGACTGTCGCTGGCTGCGATTATGAGGCAGGGGGCTTTGGATTGACCAGGTTCACCAGCCTCTTATGAGGCACTCGAGTGTGATATGAGAGATCTCCTTAGGTTCTTTGTTTCGGATGATTCCGAGTCCTCAACCGCCTTAGATCTTCTATGTTGGAGGTGCCGAGTCCGATCACGTTGTTCTTTGATCACCTCCTTGAGCTAAGAGATTAGTTTCTAACTCTCCTTGAGCTGAGTCTCGAGCCTCGCTTTGCATTAGAGATAGACTGGGAATGTAACCCTTGATGGTCCCGAGAGTTGATTGTAAGTCCAAGACCAAAGAAGCAAATTTGTTGGTCAATTTTTCAAGAAGCTTAACAGAGGGAGCGAGCGGATAAGTAGAAGGTCGGTAGGTAGGAGTGGAACCTCCGGAGTTGTCTATGTCCGAGGTGGAGGAGAAGGTGGAGGTAACTCGGACGAATGAACCCGGCATTAGGTTTAACTTTCTAGTATCCCCGACCCATAAGTTCACTCCTACCAAGACAAACAGTAGGTTCCAAGCATTCGATTGGATTAAAAGGGAAAGAGACTTGGAACTTATTGAAGACATCAGTCAAAAGAGCTCCAAAAGGATATGGAGCCGACTTCTTAGAATCAGCGAGCACAGCTTCCATCCGCTCTAAAATGAAAGGAAACAGTGTCTACTTCGTAGCCCTCGAGAATGTTATAGAGAACCTTAAGAACTTTGGAGTTGGGATTCTCTTTCGACGAGTGATGAGAAAAGAAAGTTCTCATCAAAATGAAACAAAGAAGCCTAGCTTTTGACTTCATTTGAGTCACGTAAAAGCTCTTTCCGGATTGAGGAGGCATTTTAGCGTATTCGTCAAAGAAATCGTCGCGATTTCATTGAACGGAATAGGATTAGAGTTGAGAAAGAGGGTCTTCACATTGAAAATTTTGTGAAGTAAGCCAAGATTGATCCGAACGGTCTTACCTTAGACAAGAGAAGTGATGGTGCTCTCATTGGTAGACATGTGAGCGTAGAACTCGTACACAAGGTTTGGGTATATATACTAACACAAGCAAAGATAGTTGTACACACCAGCTTTAACGATGTGTTTCAACCAGGAGAAGGAAGTTTTAGGGAAAAACTTATCGTCTAGAATGAAGTGTTAGGCGAAAAATTGTTTTGGCGCTTCTAAGGCGGGCTCTTTGCCTTTTCCTTACAAAGCCTCAACACGAGTAGATTTGGTTCCGGCCTTCTTAGTGGCCAAACCTCCTTCCTAAGCAGCTCCTCTCTTAGCCATGGTTAGATAGTTGAGAGTGATTGAGAGAAATGAGAGAAAGAGTAGAGAGAAGTGAAGATTGAGAATCGTAGAGAGAGTTTGAGCACAAGTGAGCGAGAGAAGTTTTGAAAGCAAAGAGAGCGAAAGAGCAATCAATGAGTAAGTAAAGTAGAGAAAAGAAAGTGAAGCGGTGCTATTTATAGCAAAAAGGCTTCCAACCGACTTTCTAACTCACTGCCAAGCAATGGTTCTCAAATCGTTGTGTCTCTCTACGTAGTAACGGCTAGTTTTCCAACAGACTTTCTTCCATCGGCTAGTTTCTGCTGACTGTTCACGTGATAGAGAGAGAGAGAATAAAAAGTTTTTGAAAATAGTTATGAGATTCTCCATTTATCTAGAGATGACCTCAAAATTTTGATGTCTATTTTACTTAAAATTTGAGTTTGAGTAACTCGTAACACACTCGTAAAATTTATAACTCATAGCTAAATCTCATTCCGAGTCAATTGATCCATTTGTTATCTACTCAAGGCATATAATACTCAATCATGAAAGAATAATTCATGCAAATATCACATAATCATGCATTATTCATGCCAAGCTCATTCCTAATAAAGCAAAACCGATCTTCACTCGGAGGCTTAGTGAAAATATCAACTAACCGAAATTTCATAGGAATAAACTCAAGATCAACATCACCTTTTTAGAATGGTCTTTCGTAAAATGATACCGACCTCAATATGCTTTGTCTTTGAGTGTTGAACTGGATTCTTTGTGATGCATATCGCACTTTAATTATCACACTTGATTGGGATTAATGTGAATGATAATCCAAGATCCTTCAAGTGTTGGTTGATCTAGAGAATCTAAGCACAACAAGCTCCAGCTTGTAATGTACTCAGCCTCAAGCAATTGATAGAGCAACCGAGTTCCGCTTCTTTGAGTGCAAGGAGATAAGGGATTGACCCCGAAATTGACATGCTCCCGATGTGCTTTTTCTATCAACCTTGTATCCAGCCTAGTCAAGCATCTTCTTCAAGATGGGTCCGATGAGGCATCTGTTGAGTGTATAGTTTGCTCGTGTTGATCGCCTCAACCCGTAAATAGTAAGGTAGATCATTTTCAATCATCATGGTCCTTCCTATTTCTTCAAGAGTTCTGTTGTTTCTCTCTCCTACTCCATTCTATTGAGGAGTTTTTGGTGTAGAGAAGTTGTGGGAGATGCCATTCTTCTCACGTAAGTTCGCAAATTCCGAGTAATCGAACTCCCTTCCATGATCGGTTCGAATTCTTCCGATCCGAGTCTTAGACTCCAATTGAATTTTCCTGTACATCTTAGTGAACTCTTTGAAGGCTTCATTATTGTTCTTAGAAAACACACCTAGGTAAATCGTCAATAGTCATCAACAATAACAAGCACATATTGAAGACTCGCATTTTCACTCGTAAATATCTTATGAAAGATTAAGGCATATACTTCTATCTCTCTTGAGTTTTGATTACAAGTCATTCCGAGCTTCATAGAAACTCATATCCAATTTTTCATCTTTGTTCTAAGTGACTCGGATATCACTGTGTTCTATATCTTCTCTACTCGAGGTATTCCGACCTACTCGGAATATACTTGAACCATCACATGATTAAATATTTCTTTTAACGCATCTTTTCTAAGTACTCACCGTGTTTGGTAACTCGGAATCGAGTCTTTCTCTATTGAGTTTGTCCAAGTTAGTTTATTCCTTAAATGATCATTTGATAGATCAAGGTTACTCTCTATGTTTGAATATTCTTCTAGTTGGTCTTTCTAGGAATTATTCTGACCTCGGCTTGAACCTATTTGATATTAGACTCAGAATATTCCACTCTTTCTAGGCCAAAGATAATTAAGCATTTAATTATCCTAATATAATTATAATCTGTGCCTAACCTTGGACCAAAGTATTTTATACTTTGAGAACCAATGTGGTTTGCTTTTGAAGGTTATTCAAACAAAGTTGATATAACTTTTTGAATTTCAAAAGCAATCGACTTCTAGCCGTTAAACACCAACAGTACGCTTTTAGCCAATTCGGACAAGACTCGGACATCATGTTAAGGCTATCTCGTTTCCGAAAATGGAAAAATCCAACGCTAGGCTCAACAAGTGTTTTCCGCCTTACTTTCAGACAACACTAGTTGATTAGAACATCTTTTGAGCAAATAGTCGTTGCCTAACATTTACACACCCACGGATCTTTTCTAAGTGACTTAGAAAAGCCCTTTCAATGGCTAGTAGAGACTTCAGTCCGTAAACCGGACTCAACGGCTACTCGCTTGGTTATCTATAAATAGAAGCCACTTCACAAGACTTGAAGATTGCTGAATCCATTGCTGAAACTATTAATCAATACACTGCCTAATTCTCTTAGTGCATTACTCATTCAATCTTCGACTTACAACTCTAAGTCTCGCACTTAATATTTTTCCGAGTTGTAAAGTCTTGTAAACAGTTACATACTTCTCTTACTTTCCGAGTAAGGTCCCTTGATTGAACTGTAAGGGTTAACTCAGCTCAATTATCCCTAACTTTAAAGGTTACCTCGGTTAGGAAGTACTAGATCGGATAAGGGAAATTTTGAGTCTAGGAAAACATTGTAAGGAATTGTCTAAGGGAGCAATTCTGGTAGAGAAAGTTTGTTGTATTTTGAGGATTCAAAATAGTTGATTTGACTCGGTGCTTGGATTAGCACTATCCGTGGTTTTCTACCCTAGGAGGGTTTCCAAATAATTCCGAGTGTATACTTTTCCGAGTCCAATCTAGACTCGGAATCGCTTGTTTATCTTCTTCCAAGCAAAAAGATTCTCAGTTTGTATAAATTTCTTCATCACCCTATTCACCCCCTCTAGGGTGACTTACACTCTCCAAGAGCAAACCTTTACATATAATTTACCTCTTAAGCTTTTCGGAGGAATTTCACCTCACAAATCCATATGAAATAACTCTAGCACTTTGGATGTAGGCATAGTTTTGAGTGGTTTGAAAGATGATTTGACCTATTTTTCTTTTGTGCATGCTTTATAGATTTTATCTTTCTTAAATGCACGATTAGGTAAACCCCTAACCAATCTATGAGATGCAAGTTTATTGATAGTATGCATGCTAATATTGTGAGACCCCAGATTTTAAGTATGTTAATTGTAGGATTGAGTTAAATTAAGTAATTGATGTGTAAATTATTTTATATAGTAGGAGTTCTTAGTCTTATGCACTTTTATAAATAAATTAGCGGATTATATTATTTCCTCCTAACTCCCTACCGGACCGAGTAAGCAAAACTCGAGATAAATTACGCTAACTAGTTCTATCATTACCTTGAGATTATCCTAGCCCAAAAAAAAATAATAACAGAGGGAAAGAGAAAAGGGGCCATTAGGTGTCGGGGTTAGGAAGGAGATTAGTGTTAACAAGGATATGCTGGCATTATATGGAAAATCCATAGCAAAAGGGAAAATAAAGAGATTAAGGGGAAAAGGAGGAAAAGAGATTGGGTGAAAGAAACAAAAGAGGGACCGAAATAGAAGCAGGGAAAAGAAAGGCTAGCATGAGAAGCGAAAGAGAGAGAGAGAGAGAGCGTGAAAGCTAGCAAGGGGCGGTGGCCCGCTGAATGGCGAGAACGCCGCGGCCGATGAGCAAAGGGAAAGAAAGCGGGGATTGAGGAGCAAAACACAAACACAGAGAGAGAGAGACCCGATGAGATAGAGGGAAGGAGAAAGTAAGCAAAAAGAGAGTGAGAGGCCGAGGAGGACGGCGAGCTGGCCGATCCGAGGGCATTGGCGGACGACACAAGTAGGCGGCGAGTGAAGAAAGAGCAAGGGCTTGGGATAGAGCAAGAGGCGGCAAGAGAACCCGAAATAGAGACAGACGAGAGAGAGTTCGAGAGTCTAGGAACCGGGAAAAAGGAACGGCGACAAGGGAGGAGGACCGGCGGGCGAGCAAGCAAGGGCCAAACCGAAAGGGTAGTGAGAACCCGAAACGTCGAACCGAAGCAAGAGGAAGCGAGAAGAGAGTGAGAGTCCCGAACCTACCCGAAACCGAATGCGTAAGGCGGGCGAGAGCAAAATGATTTGGAGTATAAAGGAAAAATGTGCGTTTATCTTGAGTAATGCACAATTGAGGTAGGAAAGTGGAGAGCAGGTGAGTGTTAGTTAGGTCAAACTGAGTTTAGAATATATCTAAATCTTTGAGATTGAATTAGAATTGAAGATAAGCGGAGTTAGGGAATTTGAGTAATGAGGTGAGATTAACAGTTATATGGCTGAGTTTGGGCGTTAGAGAGTTACTTAATGATATAGAGACATAATATGAGAGTTCGAGGCAAAGATAATAGTTGGTGACGAGTCATGACAGTTTGGGCTAAATTATGAATGTTTGTGATTATGGAGGATTTTACGAATTCATTAAGTAACTCTCGAATTCATTGTGTTTGAAAGGTAATTGAGTTAAGGTAAAACAAACGTTGGAGTATAGAGAAGGAGCGGGAACTTGGAGTATCAAGGGAGTATGTGTTTATATTGATTATGGCTTTGAAAACGGAGTGAGATGAGAATTACGTGTATGGGAATAGGAGATTCATGCTTGAAAAGAATATGGATAAATCTGATTGAATGCTAAGTACTTGGGTGAATCCTTGAGTTAATGTCCTAGCTTGGAATGCTAAGTCTTAGTGTAGAGATGCTTGACGTGTGAAGTGATTCGATTCTAAATAACACTCGAAAGTTAGTTTTGAAAAAGAATTCAAATGTTTGTGCAAAACGATACTTGTGTATGATTCTTGATAAATGCTTGACGAACTTGAAATGTATTTTAAAGAAGCGAATCTGATTGAGGAACTGAATTTGGATGGATGGCACGTTGTGATATGCCTTCCATGGTGTTAAACTCGATTTAAGAAAGTCTGTTTGAAGCAAACGTGATGAATGATTATGTGCAAATTGTTTTGAATCGACTTGGCTAGGATCATTTAACATACCAAAGGGTTCGAACTAGGGTCCTCATCTGTTAGGAGGCTCGGCAAGAAACTTCAAGGGAAGGGTTCCAACAGGGGTCCTAGGGATCAGGATGCCCGATCAAAGACTACCTAGAAGAGAAGTCCCGGGAGGCTTTATTTGGGGTTGTGCCCTAGAGAATTATGAAGTGCTAGTTCGTGTCCATAAAACCCGGAAAGTTGATTCAGTTCTAAAAGAATTGTTAATGAGTGTGAAACCGCATTTTAAATGATTGGAGTGTTATGATCCTTACATTGCAAATGAGTTAAGGAGATTTCCTTAAAAAGTATCTAAATTTGTATTACGTTATTATACTCTCGTAAGGTTTAAGAGTTTAAGAGTTACCGGTGAGCTCGTGGTTTGCTCACTCCACAAATTTCCTCCTTCGCCCCTTCCCAGTGTTGCAGGTACACTCTCGGAAGATGTGTCTCATACCTTAGCATATTCTCGGACTCCCGCATGCCATTTGCTCGATCGTTGTTTGCTCGGAGTGACTCAAGTTGCTAACGTGCATTCCATGTTTCAAGTATTGTAGTTTGTAATTTAGTTCATATAGTTTGTACCAGATGTATAATGAAACATTTAGATTATTTTAAGTTTTAATGCATGATTGGTTGGACTCGGACATGTAGCCTTTAAGTTGCATACTCCGAGCGTGTGGCTCGTCCACTTATATTATGATTTTTACGTAGGGTTTCGTGGGCTTTAAGCCTTGGGGATATACAGATGTTATTGTTAGCTTGTCGTACAAACACAAATTAAACCACTACTTAGGCTTATAATAAATAATATAGCATAGGGAAGTAGGGATCGAATCCACGAGGAAAGATATAATAACATGCAAGCTTTTATCTAATTAAATTTATTACTCTTTAAAAACAATACGTAAAATATAAATTAAACAAAATCAATAACTAAAAATCATAGAAAATTATCTAACAACTAAATAAATAACTTATACATAATAACAAAAACTATAATAACCCAGAAATATTTTTGTACATTTTTTAAGAATAATTAAAACAGAAAACTAAAGTAGAAAATAAACAAATTCTAAAACAGAAAATTAAATAACTAAAATTATGCAGTAAATTAATTACGAAAATAAATACTAATATTACCTAGAATATTAATACTAATTTTCTAGACCTAACCAGACCCTAAAAATATAAAAAAACAAAATTTTAAACTGAATTTACGAAATTATTTAACTAAAAATCTGCAGTAATTAAATTCAAGAATTAAATCTGAAAAGTTATCAAATTAATTCCAAAAATTGTAAAATTTAATCACATCAAACTAGGACTCTATCTAAACCCTAAGAGAAGATAAAACACGAAAAATAATAAAAGAAACTACTTTTAAACTAATTTCTAACAAACCGACTCAAAAATAATAAATTCTGACAGAAAAATAATCTAAAAATTAAAATATATAAAGACTCAAAATTAAATTAAAATAAAATTCCTAAAACTAACCGAAAAGACTTTTAATTAAGGGGGATAAAGAAATTAATAATAAAAGATTGTAACTTTGTAAATAAAAATTATTATACTAAAAAAATACTAAAAAGAAAATAAATAATTATCAAAGATATCAAATTTATAAAAAACACTTAGTATAATCTATATCCACCATGCAAATTATTATTTATCATTTAACACACAAATTAATCCACCCATGAGCTAAATTGTAGAAGATAACCACTAGCAGATTTTCCCCGTTTTTCCTTAGTTATTAGTTTACTTAGGCCTAACCCTAATATAAACCCTACTAATATTGAAAACCCTAGCATTAACACTAGAATTTAATCGAATTAGAGCATTAGGTATTAGAAAAACATCATCTAGCACCTAGTAACCAATCTACTAGTAAATTGATTTAAAAAGGATCTATGATAATTTCCTAATTAAAAGAGACGGGTTTGAGCCATCCATGATTAACTAGGGCGATACTTATGTCTAAGAGATCAAGCGATTACATACTTAAGCCCTTTAAATTATCATATGAATTTATATAAAACTAATTAGTGTGCACTCTAATTAATTAGACATAAAAACATAAACGTTTAGAATATGGATAAAATCAATAAGACAATAAAGATCGAAACTTTGTTTCAAAATAAATAATTTAACATGGTTTCAAGTAGATTATACTAAGTATAAAAACTACTCACACATAATATAATTTAGAACACGTAAAAATAACATCTTTAATATTAAACTAGTAAAAATAACATCTTTAATGTTAAACTAACAATAAAAATAAAGTTTTAAAATAAAAATTACAATAATAATACTACTACCTGAAGACTCGGACACTCGCTCAATATCCTTCCGAGTCATGCAAAAGGAATCAGGTCTAACGATTCTATACATATAGAGTTTTGATTCCAAGGCATTCTCTCGTGTCTTAGAAACTTACTTGAGTAAAATAGTATTTTCTCTAAGTGTTTCGGCCCTCACTTATCTCTTTTATCGCTTTCGCTTAGCGACTCGTAAAACCTGGTTCTTTATTCCGAGTCCGCTCCCACTCGTACTAATCGTATTTTGAATATACCAAGATTCCGCCGTTTCTCACTCGTAATCCGACTTGTGGTTATCTATTCTATTGTTTGCATAGTCAGCATTCGTAGTTCATTTCATGCTTAGTCTATATCAAGCTTTTCCCACTCGATATTCGTTATAGAACTTAATTCTTCGCATAAGACTAAGTCATATGGAATTCCGAGTATCATGGATATTAGACTCGAAAATTCCATTTCTTTTCCGACTCGTATAATCAATTGCGTAATTAGCATAATTATTTTATTATCTCGTGTCTAACCTTGGACCAAAGTATTTCATACTTTGAGAATAGAAGGTATTTTACTTTTGTAGGTTATTCAATTGAGGATATCTTTTCAAACTACAAAAGTAGTCGGCTTCGTAACGTCAAATAACCAGCAGATATGGCTTTTCACCTTCCCCGCTTTAGTCCCAAAAGATTGTGTCGAAGTCGTCCGCTTCCATATCCGGAAAACTCGAACGCTAAGCCTAACGGTGGTTTCCACCTTATTTTTCAAGACACAACCGATGGTTTTGGGACTTCCAAGAGAGTTAAACCGTTGTCCAACGTCCATATTTCAACGGATACTTTCGAGTGACTCGTAAAGCCATTATCAATGGTCACAGAGGACTCTCGGTCAGCAGATAAAGATAACGGCTACTCGCTTGGTTATCTATAAATAGAAGCCACTTCACAAGACTCGGAAGATTGCCGAATCTATTGTTAATACACATACTTGAGAAAAGTCATTGTATTTACTTCCAATCTTCTACTTACAACTCCCATTCTCGTAATTCTTTACTCTCCGAGTTGTAAGGTCTTGTACTTAGTTACAAACTCTTCTTACATTCTTTGTAAGGTCCCTCGACTAAGCCGTAAAGGTTAACTCAGCTTAGTTGTCCCTATCTCGTAAGGGTTATCTCAGCTAGGAAGTACTAGATCGGATAAGGTAACTTCGAGTCTAGGAAAACTTGTATAGAGTTGACCAAGGGAGCAACTCGGGTTCAGCCAGCTCATGGTATTTTGTGGACTCAAAATAGTGGATTTGACTTCGTGTCCGGATTGACACGGGCCGTGGTTTTCTCGCCCCAGGAGGGTTTCCACGTAAAATCTCTCGTGTTCTCTTTCCGAGTTCATTCTAGACTCGCACAGCCTCATTGTACTTGTTTATTCCGATTCATTGCTTTCGAGTTCAATCTTTCTCGACCCCGTGTTTAGACTCGTAAACTGTCTTTGCCTCTTTTCTGTCAAAAGAGTGTATTTTCGCAAAGAATTTTCTATCACCCTATTCACCCCCTCTAGGGTGACTCGTACTCTCCCCGAGCAAACCTTCAATTGGTATCGTAGCCTAGCCTTTCAGAAAGGATCTAACAATCCAAAGGTTTAAAGATCAGATGGCTCGTAACACCGGAGAGTTCGACGAAGGAAGATCTTCCAACAGGCCACAAAAATTCAAAGGTTCAAACTTTGGTCACTCGGAAGAAGCTTATGGAATGTTTCCTCATGGATCATGATGAAGAAGTATGGGAAATCATACAACAAGGAAATTACATTCCAACGAAGACAGATGAATTCGTAATCCTTCCCAAGACAAAGTCCGAGTTCACACCACGAGGCGGAGAAGTTTAGAAAGAACTTCAAAGCCATGAACATCCTCATGTGTGCCATAAGCTCGTAAGAGTACAATCGAGTCTCCGCTCGTGACTTTGCTAAAGAGGTGTGGGATACCTTGGTCAACACCTACGAAGGTACAAGTCAGGTGAGACAAGAGAAGATCAGCCAAGATCTTCACAAATATGAGCTTTTCAAAATGGAGCCAGAGGAGAACATTACTCGCATGTTCATTCGCTTCACCGAGATCACCAACAATCTCAAATCTCGGGAAAGAAAATCTCCCATGAAGAAATGTGCCGAAAAATTCTCGAAGCCTACCCAAGAGACGATGGGGTCCTAAAGTGACCGCCATAGAAGAGGCTCGAAACCTCTCACTCTTGAAGCCGACGAGCTCATCGGAAAGCTTCGACTCATGAGATACATCCGGAAGAAGAAGATGCCGAGGGTACTTCCAAAAGGAACATTGCGCTTAAAGCCTCGTAATCCAAAGAAGCAAGTCCGAGCTCCTCCGACTCGAAGATGATCCCATGGCACTCATTGCAAGAGGCTTCAAGAGAATGATGAAGCATAAAAGATGGGACAAAAGACCAAAAGAAGAATTCTACAAGAAAGACAAGAGAGATAGAAAAGGTAAGTTTTCTTCTCCTTCAAAGTTATCTTTGTCTAAGAATTCCGGATGTTTTGAATGTGGCAAAGCAAAGACCACATAGTCAAGGACTCGTCCAAAACGGAAAAGGGACAGAAAGAAGAAAAAGGCCATGATGGCAACATGAAGTGATGAGGACTCATCGAAGACGACGAGGACTCGTATGACTCAAAGTGTCCGATGGCAATCATCGACTCGTAAGCCGAAAGAGAGTCGACTCGCATACGTACTCGTACAATGAGGAAACCGATCCTCAAGAGGTAATAAACTACTTCCTCAAATTCTCCAAAGTTGATTTAGCTAAATACATTTTTACTTTGGAAGAAAAGTCCAATTCTCGATTCTTCTCATTTCAAAGAACAACTTGAGTCAATCTCTTCCGAGAGCACTTCTTTGAAAAACGAATTAGAAAAACCGAGGCTCACACTCGGAGAACTCAAGACAAGTGCTCAAGCTAATGAGACCGAGTCCGAGTTACTCAGAAAGAAAATGAGCAACCGAAACGTAAGCTCACCGAGTCTCAAGATCTAGTTTTAAAGTTTACTCAAGGTCGAAGAACCTTGATATGCTCTTAGGATCACAATGTGTCTCTTTTAGAAAAGAAGGTCTTGGTTTCAACAAAGAGGAAGAATCTAATTCTTACTCAGAATTGTTCAAAAAGGATTCCGTAACCGTTAAGTTCAAAAAGGCCGAGCATGGTCCCATTCACGTAAATGAAAGGAGGACTAAACCTGCACCTATTTACAAAAAGAAACCATTTTCTCCTGTTTCAAAAGGAAAGGTTTTTAAAAGGAAAGAGACACAGACTCGCTTCTTCGAGATGAAGACTCGTAATCGACTAAACCCAAAGTCATTCAAATCTGGGTTCCGAAGCACCTTCTTCCTCGTAAAAGGACCACAAGAAGTGAATGTTACCGGGTTCGTTAGAGGAAGTGAGAAGGGTTAGATTCTCTCTGCTTTGCAGGTCACTCGTAAAAGATCAAAAGGACACCGGTACCTGGACAAATGGATGTTCTCGACACATGTCAGTGACCAAGGACTCTTTTCTGAGCCGGAGTCATATAAAGGAGGAAAGGTGACTTTTGGTGATGACAAAGAAAGGCAAGATAGTGGGCATTGGGAAGATTGGAAATGGAAGCAATCTGGTGAGCCCAGCCTACCTTGTCAAAGGACTAAAGTACAATCTACTTAGCATCTCCCAACTATGTGACAAAGGTCAAGAGGTAAGATTCACTCAATCCAAGTGCTACATCACAGATGAGACCACTAAAGAGGTAAAGTTCTCGTGTAAGAGATCGTGTAATACCTACATCATCCCTCTTCTCGACCCAAGTCGAACTTATCTTGTTTAAAAGCATCTCTTCATGATGATTCTTGGACTTGGCATCGTAGATTAGGTCATATTAGCATGCATACTATCAAAAAGCTTGCATCTCATAGTCCGGTTAGAGGATTACCTAACCGTGCATTTGAGAAGGACAAAGTATGTGAAGCATGCACCCGAGGGAAACAAGTCGATCTTCATTCAAATCTCTCGAAGACAGCTTCCACATCCAACGTGCTTGAACTACCGCATATGGACCTATGTGGTGAAATTCCCGTGAAGAGTCTCTGAGGTAAATCTTACATACTTGTTATTATTGATGATTTTTCAAGATTTACCCGGGTGTGTTTTCTCAAGCATAAGAATGAAGCCTTCAAGGAGTTCAGCAAGCTCGTAGAAAGATTCAAGTTGAGTCTCAGACTCGCATTCAAAAGATTCGAACCGACCATGGAAGGGAGTTCGATTACTCGAATTCTCGTAGTTTTGTGACAAGAATGGAATCTCTCACAACTTCTCAAGACCCGTAACTCCTCAACGTAATGGAGTAGTTGAGAGAAAGAATAGAACCCTTGAAGAAATAGCAAGGACGATGATGATTGAACACAACTTGCCTTACTATTTCTCGGGCAGAGGCAAGAAACACAACCAACTACACTCTCAATCGATGCCTCATCGTACCCATTCTCAAGAAAACACCTTATGAGCTCTACAAAGGGAAGAAGCCAAATATTTCCTATTTCAGACCTTTCTGATGTAAGTGCTTTGTCCACAACAATGGTAAGGATCATCCGACCAAGTTTGATGCTCGGTCGACGAAGGTATTTTTCTAGGTTACTCATCTCATAGCAAAGCTTATCGTATCTTCAACAAGCAAACTAACAAAGTGGAAGAAAGTATCCACGTAGTGTTTGATGAGCTTGAACAGAGAAACCAAGTGAGTCTTCATACTCGTAACCGAAGCTCGTAAAGGATGATGACGAAGATGAGCCTACTAAGACTCGGATTGAGACCACTCGTAACGAGGAAGCTCGTAATGAGACAGCTCAAGAGGTCGCTCGTAACGAACAAGTCAATGAAGAGGATCACTCGTAACAAGCTTCGAAGATCAAGCAATTCAGCTCACAAACCTGGTGAATCAAAGAACTGGTAAAGCATTCAAATTTACTCCCAAGTCATCCTCAAGAAAACATCATTTCGATATCAACAAGTGGGGTAAGAACTCGTTCTTCTTTACACAATTTATGTGCATTCACCGCATTCATTTCATTAACTCGAACCCAAAAATGCACTAGAGGCCCTTAATGAACCTGAATGGGTAGAGGCCATGCAAGAAGAACTAAATCAATTTGAAAGAAACCAAGTCTCGGACTCGACCAACCGACCTTCCGACCACCCAGCTATAGGAACCAAATGGGTTTTCAAGAACAAACTGGATGAGGGTGGAGTGATAGTCGAAACAAGGCTAGACTTGTAGCTCAAGGTTACAATCAAGAAGAAGGAATTGATTGTGGGGAAACCTTTGCACCAAGTAGCTAGAATTGAAGCCATTAGAATACTATTGGCATTTGCATCCCGCATGCATATTAAATTATATCAAATGGATGTTAAGTGTGCCTTTCTCAATGGTTTTATCGAAGAAGAAGTTTATGTCGAGCATCTCCTTGTTTTGAAAACTCGTAATTTCCAAATCACGTTTTCAAACTTCAAAAGGCTCTCTATGGTCTTAAGCAAGCCCCTCGAGCTTGGTATGAAAGACTCGAGCAGCCTTCTTGGTTCAAAATGATTTCAAAAGAGGTCAGATCGACAAGACTCTATTAATAAAGACCAAAGGGAAAGATTTTCTTATTGTTCAAATATATGTTGATGATATTATTTTCGGTGCTACTAATGAATTTCTGTGCCGAGAATTTTCTCGAGTTGATGAGTCAAGAGTTCCAAATGAGTATGATGGGAGAACTCAATTTCTTCCTTGGGTTGCAAATCAAACAAGACAAAGATGGAATCTTTATTCATCAATCAAAATACACCAAGGAACCGCTGAAGAAATATAAACTTCAAGATGCAAAGCACGCATCTACCCCCATGAGCAAGCAAAGATAAAGCTCGACTCGTATGAGAAAGGTAAAGCAAGAGATCGAAACTCTATCGAGGTATGATTGGATCACTATTATATCTTACTTCAAGCAGGCCGATATAATGTTTAGTGTTTGCTTATGCGCACGATTTCAAGCTAATCCAAAAGAATCACATCTCACTCGCGGTGAAGAGAATATTCGGATATCTTGCAGGCACTCGTAATCTAGGACTCGTGGTATTCCGTAAACTCAAAACCGACTCGACCGGGTACTCGGACGCAGACTACGCAGGATACAAAATTGATCGAAAGAGCACATCCGGAGCTTGCCAATTTCTGGGTCAATCCTTAATATCCTCGCACTCAAAGAAACAAAACTCGCAGCTCTATCAATCGCGTGAAGCTAAATACATTGCCGCCGGAGCTTGTTGCGCTCGCATTCTCTAGATAAAACAACACTTGAAGGATCTTGGACTATTTCTCAACTCGGCTCCAATCAAGTGTGACAATCAAAGCGCAATCAGCATCACTAAGAATCCTGTCCAAAGACTCAAAAACAAAGCATATTGAGGTCGTATCACTTCTTACGCGATCACTCGTAAAAGGGTGATATTGCACTTGAGTTCATTCCTACTAATCTTCAATTAGCCGATATCTTTACTAAGCCTCTTAGTGAAGATCAATTTTGCTTTATTCTGAATGAGCTTGGTATGTTAAATGCTTAGTTTTGTGTTATGATTATTGCATATTTCGTGCTATGTGCTCTCGTTGTTAATAACCATTAGTTCAGCTTGATTCCGTGATACTCGGGCCGATAATTATTTCGTGTTTCGAGTCACTCGTAAATCTTTCCGAGTCAAACTCAAACGTAGAGAAATTTGGACATCAAATTTTCTCGAAGCTATCTCTAGAACAATGGAGAGTTTCTGGATTATAATTTCAAAATCTTTTCTCTCTCTTTCTCGAGTGCCGCGATCGGATCATAACCGTAGATTTCAAACCGCCGATATCTCAACCGTTGAAGAAGAACCGTCACACCGGGCATTAATGACCGATGGACAAGCCGAGTCGAACGGAGTTACTTAACGGATAGTGAACGGGCGCGCTTATTCTCTATAAATAACGACTATCCATTTTTATCTCGATATTCTAAAACTCCTTCCCTCTCAAACGAAAATCTTCTCGCGGAAGTTTTCTCGCATGAACAACGACTTTTGATCGTCTCGCAAACATCGAAGAAGCCGTCTCTCACTCTCTCGTAAGTTTCAACCGCTCTCATCTCTTTTCTTCTACCATTTTCGTTATCTTCTCTTCTACACCTCCTTCTCTTTTCATTCGAAAAGTTTCATCTTTTCTCTACAACTCTCACCATGCCTAAAAGAGGAAACCATCCCGACTTCCGAGTTTCTTCATCCTCCAAAAAGCCCCGCACCAACAAGCCGAAAGCTCAACCCCTCTAAACCTATTGTCACCCAAGCACCTTGCGCTGGACGACAAATTCTTCCCAACAACCAAATTCTCCTAGTTGTCCAACATCCAAACCACCGGAGTCTACCCTTTCTTGTGTTTCAACGAGTTCATTTATCCCGAACTCGTTTCGAGTTTTATACTCATCTCACCCACTCGAAAATGTTCTAACCTCTCGGGTTCGTAACATTACTGTTCGTATCAACACCTCCCTTCTTCACCGACTGTTCAAAGTTTCTTCTCTTTCTTGAACAAGAACCCTATTCCTTTCACCGAAGTCGCCGACGACTTCTTTGAAAAGTATGCAAAAGAATTCCCTTGGTCCGGAAAGAACTTTTCCGTGACTCGCTTGAAGTCAAAAGCTAGGCTTCGTGCTTTCGCTGATGAGAACCTTCTTCTCACAAGCATTCCAAGCAAGGAGAACCCCAACTCCAAGCACCTCAAAGCCCTCTTCGATATCCCGGAGGGATACGAAGTCGAACTCTTCCCCTCCATCATTGAAGCGGATGGCCGCCGTGCCACTCAACTTCAAACCAAGAAGAACACCTCCCTTCCTTTCGTGATCTTCTCACCCTTGTCTTAAAACAATTTCAAGTTCCTCTTCCCTCCGACCCTAACGCGGTGTCCGAGGCGGCCATTGTGGTCGGCAAAAAGGAACTCCGAGGGTACGGATACCAGAAACTAACCCCGGTGTCCGGGTTCACAACTCGGAGCCGAGGCCTCCTTCTCCACCTTAGACTCGTAAATCAACCCCTCTCCCTCTTCCCTCTTCACCTGGTGGTGCCTCCACTTCAGGTGCTTCCAGATCTCTCTCTCGCCCTCTTTTCCCCGTTTTCATGGACAAGATCGCCTCCGTGTCTTCCGAACTCGGACACATGCTCGTGGCTTTCAAGTCCGTTCTTCAGTGGTCCGACCATCAACCAAAAGACCGGCCAGTCCCAAATCCAAGAGTAGCAGCTCTCATTCTTGAGATGAGAAAGCTGGTTAAGGAGCAGAATGAGCCGGCCGAGCTCCTCGTAGAGAGACGGCCTAAGGCGGCTCGAGACCGGGATGACTCGGACGCGTCCGAGGCGTCTTCGAGCCCGTGCCCGACCTCCTCGGACAGCGAGGAAGCCGAGGAAGAAGAGGAAGAAGCCGCAGATGCAGCAGAGGATGCCGAGGAACCCGCGGCCGAGGCAGCCCTTCCGGGCAAAGGGAAGAAGAGGCCGTGGCAACCGCCGAGGGTCGCCCGCTCCCCAAGCTCAAATCATCAGTACTCAGCTCGCATAGCAGCCCGAGTGGGTCGAAGACCTCGCTCCTCCAGCCGAGTCGCCAGAGCAGCCCTCCAGCCCCTGAGGTCCCAAGGGAAGAACCCTCGATCCACTCTCTCCGGGTCAACCACTCGGAGCCGAGCCCCCGAGAACAATTCCGGCTTCTCCCTTCGCCGCGCTCAAGCACATCGTCAAGATCATATCAGCGCCGGCGCACCTCCGCCTCCACTCGAAATCCCTCCTCCCTAGTTGGAGCCATGCACCGAGTCACAATTCCTCGGTGTCTCCGCATTTTCTTCTTTCAAATTTTCTTTTGTCCGCACAACTAATGTGTATTCCTTGTACTTTTCTCCCTTCTTTTTGTTACTTTGTTTTGCTGAAAGGCAAGGGGGAGAAATGTAGTCGAAACCGGTTGTCTTGTTTAGGGGAGTTTTTTTTCCTCCCTTGTAATTTCTTTTTAATGAAGTGATGCATTTCATTATTAATTTCGAGTTCTCTATTTTTTCCGAGTTAATGTTAAAGCATACTTTATTTTATTTTGCTCGATATATTATATATTGCTCGATTTATTCAATATGCATTACTCATGAGCAAACTACTCGAATCAATCTATTTTCCTCTAACAAAGTTTCTGTTTGAGTATGGAATGCCTTTCATCAAAAAGGGGAGATTGAAGACTCGGACATTGCTCAATATCCTTCTCGAGTCATGCAAAAGGAATCAGGTCTAACGATTCTATACATATAGAGTTTTGATTCCAAGGCATTCTATGTGTCTTAGAAACTTACTTGAGTAAAATAGTATTTTCTCTAAGTGTTTCGGCCCTCACTTATCTCTTTAATCGCTTTCGCTAGCGACTCGTAAAATTGGTTCTTTATTCCGAGTCTACTCCCACTCGTACTAATCGTATTTTGAATATACCAAGTATTCCGCCGTTTCTCACTCGTAATCCGACTTGTGGTTATCTATTCTATTGTTTGCATAGTCAGCATTCGTAGTTCATTTCATGCTTAGTCTATATCAAGCTTTTCCCACTCGATATTCGTTATAGAACTTAATTCTTTGTATAAGACTAAGTCATATGGAATTCCGAGTATCATGGATATTAGACTCGTAAAATTCCATTTCTTTTCCGACTCGTATAATCAATTGCGTAATTATCATAATTATTTTATTATCTCGTGTCTAACCTTGGACCAAAGTATTTCATACTTTGAGAATCGAAGGTATTTTACTTTTGTAGGTTATTCAATCGAGGATATCTTTTCAAACTACAAAAGTAGCCTGGCTCGTAACGTCAAATCACCAAGCAGATATGGCTTTTCACCTTCCTCGCTTTAGTCCCAAAAGATTGTGTCGAAGCCGTCCGCTTCCATATCCGGAAAACTGGAACGCTAAGCCTAACGGTGGTTTCCACCTCATTTTTCAAGACACAATCGATGGTTTTGGGACTTCCAAGAGAGTTAAACCGTTGTCCAACGTCCATATTTCAACGGATACTTTCCGAGTGACTCGTAAAGCCATTATCAATGGTCACAGAGGACTCTCGGTCGCAGATAAAGATAACGGCTACTCGCTTGGTTATCTATAAATAGAAGCCACTTCACGAGACTCGGAAGATTGCCGAATCTATTGTTAATACACATACTTGAGAAAAGTCATTGTATTTACTTCCAATCTTCTACTTACAACTCCCATTCTGTAATTCTTTACTCTCCGAGTTGTAAGGTCTTGTACTTAGTTACAAACTCTTCTTACATTCTTTGTAAGGTCCCTTGACTAAGTCAGTAAAGGTTAACTCAGCTTAGTTGTCCCTATCTCGTAAGGGTTATCTCAGCTAAGAAGTACTAGATCGATAAGGTAACTTCGAGTCTAGGAAAACTTGTATAGAGTTGTCCAAGGGAGCAACTCGGGTTCGCCAGCTCACGGTATTTTGTGGACTCAAAATAGTGGATTTGACATCGTGTCCGGATTGACACGGGCCGTGGTTTTCTGCCCCAGGAGGGTTTCCACGTAAAATCTCTCGTGTTCTCTTTCGAGTTCATTCTAGACTCGCATGACCTCACCGTACTTGTTTATTCCGATTCATTGCTTTCGAGTTCAATCTTTTTGACCCCGTGTTTAAACTCGTAAATCGTCTTTGCCTCTTTTCTCGTCAAAAGAGTTTATTTTCGCAAAGAATTTTCTATCACCCTATTCACCCCCTCTAGGGTGACTCGGACTCTCCCCGAGCAAACCTTCACTACCATAATATTTCTTCTCTTAATGTGATGATCACGATGGCCGGTGGTGATAATGGTGAGATTAAGATGATGTAGCTAGTGCTCGGAGAAGTGAGGCAAGTGAGAGATGAAGAGAAGATGGGTGTTGATAAGTAGCCGTGGGGGCGGTTGCCCGTGAGGGGCTGGGTCCTTTTATAGTGATTCGTCTTTCTTCTCTTTTAAGTTTCCTTTTTCTCAGGGAACTCTAAGAAGGAGTCCTAGTGGGTTTAGGCGTATGATTATCTTCACTCTCCTCTTCAAATTAAGATTTCATAAAATAAATATTTTATGACACATTATTTTTATGGACCGACTTTATATCTTTTCTTGGATGCTTGTTGGTAGCTACAAACCCACTTTTAATGTCTTTTCTTTTCTTCCCCACTTTATTCGATAATTACCAAAAATAGACAAAATATGATAAATTAGATAAAATAAACTATATAATATAAACTAAATAACTACTAAAAATACGTACAAAATAGGACTTAACAATTACAAATGGAGCTTCACTGAAATTTTCAGAAAAATTTCAAGCTCCTTTGGGAAACTACCTTTATTACCTTTAAGTTGAAATTAGAAAGTCAAGTAGACACTTGAATGAGCCTTGGGAGTTCCTTGTGAGGAACTCGGTGATGTAATACTCCTTGGGTGGGTTATGGGGTGTTACAAAAATGGTATCGGAGCATAGATTTTGGTGACCTTAAGTTTGCATTGCATATAGCCGTTTAGGATCTTTGTTATGTGATTATGTGCTTTATTTGTGACAAATATACATGTGGTATTAAGTGTAACCTTTTACTCGTAAGCATTTACCTCATCGACTTAGTTCAATTAGTTGGACTGTAAACCGCTTATTAAGGTGATATATGAGTGGCTTAAGTGTGCTAAGTATGTGACTCGAGTGTGGCGGAAATTTTATTTCTGTTCCATTATTAATTGGTTTCATGGTGTGACTTCTAAATCGTTAGTTGACTTAGGAATTCTACCTCTAAGAAGCATACGAGTATTCAATTATGTATTCGTTATTTATATATTTGTTTTTAAGGAATTTAGAGAATGCATAATTGATCTTAGATGAGAAAAGAAAAGACATACGGTGAACTAGTATAAGTGAAGCATTTATTGGAGACTACCGATCTCGTTTGTTGATTTAAGTATAGAGGCTGCCTTTTGGGAGTTGTCATTAAGAAATGAATTGAAATGTCACATTGTGGAATAAGATAGGGCTGAGCACCTTGGATACTTGCATATATTTACGGAAATACTCATAGGTGGGTACTTTTGGAAGTTATAAATGAGAATTAGAGGCTATGGAGAGGAAAATTAATGGGGAATAGAACGTAAAAGGTTCGCTGTATCATTGGTGGAATTGGCTTTTCTTGATAATAATATTTGGGTCCATAATCGAGAATGTCAAACTTGGTATTTTTCTTGAAGTGCATGTTTGTTCGGATGTGTTGGAAGGTATCTTTTGGGTACATTTGGGAGCTATTTTGGTGGAACAGTTGATTTGGGGATTTTTTCTATTTCCATCTAATCTTTCGGGTCAACCAAGCATAAGATGCAATAGTTATAGAGATCTATCTATGAGTTCCAATTTGAGAAGCTTGTGAGAAAGCTCTAAAATAAGCTGAGTATGAGGCTAGAAGGAGCTAAGTGAATTACATAATTTGAGAAGCTTGTGAGAAAGCTCTAAAATAAGCCGAGTATGAGGCTAGAAGGAGCTAAGTGAATTACATAAAAGGTTGTGCTTTCCACCCTTTTGAGTTCCTTTGACTTAACTATTGCATCAAGAGGAGTTGATTGGTGAATGTTGGAATCATGCCCTCCACCACATTGAGTTTATATGTGGCAATTCTTTATTAGTATTCTAAACATTAGAATTCGTTTGGAAGTAGTTTCCTTCGGTTCTTTATAAACCTTGGGTATTGATAACAATCTTAGTAGCTGGAGTGCCTCGTTTACAAAGGAAGTCTAGAAGTTGTTCTATCACTCCCATACTTCATTTGGAGTTCATTGTGTTTATTACTGCTCATGGGAGTGACTATAAGTTACTTGGGAGCGAAATACTTTAAGTTTTACATAAGGATCGTAGGTTTGATCTTAACTCCCATAGAGGTGAAAGAATAACATGAGGACTCCCTACTACTTATTGTAGTTACCATGAGTTTGTTAAGGATCTTATTGTGCTAGATATGATCACATATAGTTTGGTTGCCTCTTAATTCCGACTTGGTTTCAATTCCAAGCATTTTGATTATACTTTCGAGCTCGTCTACTTCCTTTTTGTGATGTTCCTTACCTAGTATTTGTGTCATTCTTATTGTTTTGACCAGTGATGCACCATTGATAATTTGTTGAACTAGCCCATCCAACTAGCTTGGCCATAGAGTATGCTTAGTTTGTGGAGGATAAGGAGCTAGAGGGTGGTGTGAGATATTGAACTATATGTGTGCCAAGTTAATGTGTTGGTTGCATAAGTATTTGGTGGATACATTAGTGTTCAATTTAAAACCAGTGGTTGAATCCTTCCAAGCCAACTATTTGCCCTTTTCTAGTATGATTTGCTCCTTGGCGCCTTGTAATTAAGTGAGCGGACGCACTCAAATGACAAGTAGAGAGGAGGTCTGGAACTCATTAACACATAGAGACTCCCCTAGGAATTCCAATAACTCGTGGCTGCCTAATTGAGTTTCCTTCCGTGTTAAGTATACTAGTGTGCTTCATGTATATATGCTTATGCCTTATGTATCTTAGGTATTACATGTTCCGAATTCGGAAACGAAATTCTTTGAGGGGGAGAAATGTGAGAGAAATGTTAGACCCGAAATTTTAAGTAGGTTAATTATAGAATTTAATTAAATTAAGTAATTGATGCGTCAAGTATTTTATATAATATGAGTTCTTAGTCTTATGCGCTTTTATAAATAAATTAGTAGATTTTATTATTTCCTCCCAAGTCCTTGCCCGGACCGAGTAAGCAAAACCCGAGATAAATTACATTAGCTATTTCTATCATTACCTTGAGATTGTCGTAGCCCAAAAAAAAATAATAAAAGAGGGAAAGAGAAAAGGGGCCATTAGGTGTTAGGGTTAGGAAGGAGATTAGTGTTAGGAAGGATGTGTTGGCATTATGTGGAAAAGCCACAAGAAAAGGGAAGATAAAGAGATTAAGGGGAAAAGGAGGAAAATGGCTCGGGTAAAAGAAAAAAAGAGGGACCTAAACGAAGCAGGGGATAGGGAGGGTGAGCGAGAGAAGCAGAGAGGGAGAGAGGGAGAGAATGTGAGAACCAAGCAAGGGAGCCGGTGGCCCGCCTAAATGACGAGAACGCCGCAGCCGGTGAGAAAAAGGGAGAGAAAGCGGGGATTTAGGAGCAAAACACAAACACAAAGAGAGAGAGAGAGAGAGCCCGATTAGACAAAGGAAAGGAGAAGGAAAGCAAAAGGAGAGCAAGAGGTCGAGGAGGAGGGCAGCGACCGGTGACACGAGTAGCCGGCGAGTAAAGAAAGAGCGAGGGATTTAGACAAAGCGAGAGGTGGAAAGAGAATTCGAAATAGAGACAAACGAGAGAGAGTTTGAGAGCTGGGAACCGGGAAAAAGGAACCACGACAAGGGAGGAGGATCGGCGGGCAAGCGTGCGAGGGCCGGACCGAGAGGTAGTGAGAACCGAAACACCGAACCGAAGCAAGAGGAAGCGAGAAGAGAGCGAGAGCCCCAAAACCTACCCGAAACCGAACGATGAACGCGGCTGAGAGCAAAAGGAGGCGGGCAACGAAACAATTCAACCAATTCCAAACACTAAAATTCGAGGCGGGTGGTCTTATACTCTAAATTAATAGTAATTTCAAAATCCAATTGAATTTTGTTGGGAATGTTGAATGTTTATTGTGAATAATGAATGGTTATGCTATAGAATGGATTTAGGAAGTAGTTAGGGCTTGTAACGCCCGCAATCGCCATTACTTAATAATTCGAGTTGGGGTTTACAGATCACAATAAATAATGGAATTAACAACCATATAATTGTCCATAAGTTCAAATTACGACACTTCAATTTCCTATTGTTCACAAGTGATATCTAAACCTCGCTCGGATACCACAACCGTAACGCCCCAATCGCCATTACTTAATAATTCCCTAATTCGAGAATATTAGGTAAGGTCGCAGCGGAAGTTAACGACCGAAGCCAGTCATCGCGCCCTAATAATAGGACAAGGCTGAAATAAAATACCACAATAACCCGTGTCTATTAGTTATGCTTAAGTAAGTCCGGGAAACATTAAATGTTACGCTACGAGGAGTCAAGCCGACAACTTAAATAAACCAATCCCAAAATATAGTTCTCGCTACATATTTACGAGATATTAACAAGCCAATACAACAATCATGCGATAGGAAATATGCAATATTTAATTACATTCTAAGGTCAAACCCAAAATTAACGAGGACGAGAATCACTCGTGAGCATCTAACCCATCATAGAACAATGATAATGAAGTATCCAACAAAGTCTTGCTCTCGTCAGGCTTCTTAGGCAAAGGACTGTTCATAGATGCTTTTCCTAAAAACAAAAACATTAAATAATTCGAAGAATGAATCGAAACTCGACACGAATATTCTTGCACGATCAAATAATTTTGAAACACCTTGATTGAGCGGGCGCATTTCAATTCATTTTAGTTTGAAATTAGGGGAGAGAATATGAGTAAAACTTGCTTGCTCGGTTATTATCCGAAAGTGGAACCCCTTGTATAATTGATACGAACTTTGAATAAGGTGCACACCTCCCGGGCCGACCGAGAACCCGAGTTGAAGCCGCCCGGTGGAATTGAAGGGCGAAAGCCTTGATAATTGATAATTGATAATTGATCGGGGACCACTTAATTAGGTGACAAAACTTGATTTGCAAATGATTCATTATTAGTTATTTATATAAGTAATGTTGAGATTGATCGAAATATGTGAGTTTTCGAAAGGTACGAGCAATGACCGTACCTAAACCGAAAACGTTTGCCTCTCCCCTTTTAAAGAAATTTAAGTTACCAGCTAGCCTGAAACAAAAGTGGCCTCAATTCTGTTTCAAATATATTTTTGTTGTTAATAACGTTTCTTTGGAGTTTTGATAATTGAATTCGAATAATTGTTGGTAATTTGTTTCATTTTCTTTATTTACTAAGTAATCGATTGACTAAGATTTTTATTACTCAACTCTATTACACTAATTCCGTTTAAATCTTAATTATAGCACACACTCGTTAAAGTAGTTGATTAGACCAAGCAATGATATTTACTAGATGTAATGCATTATCGATTCGAATCAAAAGATGAAGATATATATTTGAAACAGTATATATTTATTATTAGGGTCACTTCGTCGCCTTAGCCGCATAACACATATATAAAAATAATTTAAATATAAAATATCGAATTGAAGTGCACGCGCTCAATTATATAAATCTTGTAATTAATAAAATAAACAATATGGTCTAGGGTCGGGTTGTTACAGTCTTCCACCCTTAAAATAAGTTTCGTCCTCGAAGCTTAAGCATTCGTCAATAAGGTTTGCAGACTTACCTTACAATAAGCGAGGATATTTATCTCTCTTATCTTCCTCGCTTCCCATGTGGCTTCCGAGGATGTATGGGTAGCCCACAATACTTTCACCAAAGGAATGCTTTTATTATGGAGCTTCTTGACCTTATAATCCAATATTTGCACCTGGTTTCTCCACATATATTAAATTTTCGGCAATTTCAAGAGGTTCTGTCACAACATTATGGCTTGGATCGGGCAAATACTTTCTAAGCTGTGAAACATGAAAGATATCGTGCACATGCTCGAGTTCTAACGGCAAGGTTAGCTCATAAGCCAGTGGATTCAACTTCTCTATGATTTTATACGGTCCAATATATCTAGGGCTTAGTTTTCCTTTAACGTTGAACCGTGTGACCCCTTTCACTAGGGACACTTTCGTAAATACTTTATCTCCTACCTCAAATTCGAATGGCCTCCTTCTTTTATTTGCATAACTCTTTTGTCGGCTTTGGGCTGCCTTGATGTGTTCCTGAATCTTCCTAACCTTTTCGGTTGTTTCTTGGATCAATTTAGGACCTAAAATTAATGCTTCATCCAACTCGCTCCAACATAATGGGGTTCTCGCATTTTCTTCCATGCAATGCTTCAAATGGAGCCATTTTAATAGTGGCCTCGATAACTCGTTATTGTAAGAGAATTCTACCAAGGGTAAATCATCTTCCTTGAAAATCAAGTACACATGCTCTCAACGTATCTTCTAAGATTTGATTCACCCTTTCCGTCTCGTCCATCTGCTTTCGGGTGGTATGAACTACCGAAATTTAATTTAGTTCTAAAAGCTCGCTGTAACGCTTGCCAAAAACGTGCTTGGAACCTCTTGTCCCTATCAGATATGATATCCTTTAGGTATTCCATGTAACCTCACAACTTCCTTGACATATAATCGCGCCAATCTCTCTACATTCCATGTGTCATGTATTGGTATGAAATGTGCGATTTAGTAAGTCGGTCAACAATAACCCAAATAGCATTTTTCTTCGAAGCGTAAGGGGTAATCCCATGATAAAGTCCATTGAAATCGAGTCCCATTTCCAACTAGGTATCTCCAAGGGTCTCGGCTCGCCCACAAAGCACGTTGATGTTCGGCCTTAACCATTTGGCACGTTAAGCACTTTTCCACATATTATGTGATATCCCTTTTCATATTATTCCACCAAAAATATCGCGTCAAGTCTTTGTACATTTTTGTTCCTCCTTGGTGTACTGTGAGCTTCCTTAAGAATCTTTCTTTTCAATTCTTCTTTATTCGGTACACATAACCTAGCTTCGAAACCTTAAGGTTCCATCTTCATGAATTTCAAAACCAGGGATTTTCCTTTTTAATATTTTGCTTAATCCTTTCCAACTCAACATCATGGTTTTGGCCTACTTGGATTTCTTTCATTATAGTAGGTTGTACCTCCATTGCTGTCGAAATCCCTCTATGTGTCCATTCGAGACTAACTCAACACCCATATTCCGAAGGTCCCGTAATACAATGGGTTGGGTTACTATCATTGCATTCAAACTATGTTGTATCTTCCTACTCAATGCATCGACCATGACATTCGCTTTCCCTGGATGGTATTATATTTGTAAATCATAATCCTTAAGCAACTCTAACCAGCGGCGTTGCCTTAAATTGATTTCTTTTTGGGTAAAAATGTACTTCAAACTCGATGGTCGGCATAAATTTTGCGAGTCGCCCCATATAGGTAATGCCTCCAAATTTTTAGAGCAAATACAACAGCAGACCAATTCCAAGTCATGGGTAGGATAATTCTTTTCGTATGGTTTGAGTTGTTGGGATGCATAAGCTATGACTTTGTCATCCTGCATTAACATGCATCCTAACCCGTTTTTAGAGGCATCACTATAGACGCTGTACTCTTTACCTTCGACTGGTAAGGTAAGGATAGGGGTTGTGGTTAACCTCTTCTTTAACTCCCGAAAGGCCTCTTGACATTTATCCGACCTTAGAAATTTTGTTGTTTTCTTCAATAAATTGGTCAATGGTGAAGTTATTTTTGAAACATCTTGTACAAACCTCCTATAATATCCTCGCCAACCCAAGGAAACTTCTCACTTCCGTAACATTGGTTGGCCTAGGCCATTCGAGCTACCGCCTTCACTTTGTGTGGGTCGACCTTAATCCCATCTTTTGAAACAACTTGCCCTAAAAATGCCACCTCTTCCAACCAAAATTCACAGCTTTGTAATTGGGCATACAATTGGTGCTCTCTCAAAGTTTGTAACGCTATCCTATGATGCTCGGCATGTTCTCCCTTATCCTTAGAGTATATGAGAATATCATCAATAAATACCACCACAAACTTATCCAGATAAGGCCTGAAAATTCTGTTCATGAGATCCACAAATGCAGCAGGGGCATTGGTAAGTCCAAAGGGCATCACCGTATATTCATAATGTCCATATCCGGTTCGAAAGGCAGTTTTGGGGATATCTTCTTGTTTAATTCTAAGTTGGTGATACCTGGACTTAAGGTCTATCTTTAAAAATACTCCAGCCCCTTGTAGTTGATCAAACAAATCATCAATTCGGGGTAAAGGATACTTATTCTTAACAAACTGTGTTGTTTAGCTCCCTATAATCCACACATAGTCTCAAAGTTCCATCCTTCTTTTTCACAAATAGGACTCGGGCTCCCAAGGTGACACACTTAGCCTAATGAATCCTTTTTGTATCAATTCGTCAAGTTGGGCCTTTAACTCTTTAAGTTCTATTGGGGCCATCCTATACGGGGCTTTAGAAATAGGTTGTGCACTAGGGATTAGTTTAATTTCAAAATCAATCTCCCTTTGAGGAGGCAGGCCAGGTAGATCCTTAGGATATACATCCGGAAATTCACATCCTATAGGTATGTTTTCTATGTTTATCTTGTCTTTTCTATCCTCGGTAACATCACATAAGTACCTAGTCCAACCATGCCTTAGTAGCTTGTTAACCGTCATAACGAAAATTATAGAATACTTCTTTGTATCTTTTTCACCATAAAAACATAGTTCCTTCCTTTTCCGCCCTTTTAGAATAACCTTACCACCTTTACAATCTATTTCCGCTTCATGAGTTGCCAACTAATCCATCCCTACAATCACATAAAATTTTGAAAGATTAAATTGGATTAAGTCTAAGGAAACAACTCCTCGCTTATAACTAGGGGCACATGTTGGTAGAGAATTGGGCATTCTACCACTCTTCCATTTGGCAACCCAATTTAACACTCAATTGGAGTCTTATGATTTTCTAATTGCAGTTGGGAGGTAGCCTAGGTAGATATAAATGAATGGGTAGCACCCGAATCAAATAAAACATAAAAAGGTTTTGAGTTTAGAAAGACTGTACCAGCAACAACCGTTTCCGAGGCTGCCGCTTCCTTCATGTTCATCACGTATGCTCATTCCACGGTCATCGGTTTTGGAGGCGACACAAGTCCCCGACGTAGCGGCATCGGGGGCTCCGCAACTTACTTTTCTACAGACTTTCCGCCTTCTTGGGCAAGCATTTACTAAATGTTCGGGGCTACCACACCAAACACATTTATTGGTACCGACTCGACAGCCTAATGTGATATGATTGGTCCGACCGCACTTGCCATAAGGTTCGGGGTAGCTAGAGTGCGACTCTTGCTAAAACCAAGAGCGGGTTTCTTTTGAGCTACACTCTCACTTGTATTGTCCCACTTCCTTTTTGAGTTTCCGGGATTTAAGGCCCTTAATTTACTCTTAACTCGTTCAACCTCAGCGAACTCTTTCATACGAGTTCTTGATAGTCTTTGATAGGTTGACCAGCAAGTTGATGTCGAATATAATGGGCTAAGCCTTCCTCAAATCTTATCATCTTCATCCTTTCAAGTAGCCACAAAATCTGGGGCAAATCTGGATAGCTTCATGAATTGGCTAGCGTCATCGCATCACCTGTCATATTATTATTCATTTTCAATTCCAGGAACTCTTTTTCTTTCCGACATCGGATCGAGGTTGGGTAGAACTTGGCTCTAAGCTCTTCTAGAAATTTACGCCAAGTGAACTCACAATCTTGAAATTTGTTCTTTATTGTGCTCCACCAAATATCTCGCTTCACCGGTTAGGTGGTAAGTCCCTATATTTACCTTTTTTTCTTTGGGAACCTCACGACTCGCAAATATCTTTTCCATCTCTCTAATCCATTCTTCTAACTCCACTGGATCGATCTTCCCACCGTAAGTCTTAGGATTGCGTCGAGCCACTCTATCGCCTAACTTGTCGGGCTTAGAAGTGGATTCAATAGGTGTAGAGGGAATCCTTTTCATTAACTATATTACCAAGTTTTTCCAATAGTCCGGGTCAATGGCTTCAGTGGAACCCCTAGGGACGCGAGTTGGGCCTTACCATGGCTTTGTTGTGAGTTGGGAGGAGTTTTTAACACTTGTTCGTCAATTCCTCGATCATTGCCCAAGTCTTCCGCCACATTCTGAGTTACGTTGTTACTTTCTGTCTCGGACATGCTGAATCACACAAATGCAAAATTTGCTTAATTGTTATTATCTATTTTCTTTTCAAAACAAAATATTACCTGCTTAAAACATCACAAAAATTAATTAAAAACTATCTTCATTACATTCATATACACAAGTAGCACCAAAATTACATGTTAAGTTACAACCCTGCAAGCATCCACCATAGGTTAAGTTTTATAATTTTCTCCCCCTTTCTATCCTTTCTTTTATACAAAAGAGATTATAGTTTACCCTAATTGAAGTTGCCCGGTAAATCCTAAAATCGAGCGATACCACTATTTGAGTTAGGTTGGTTGGCCCATCATAAGTACATACATCATTTATACAAATGTACCCAAAACTTATGCCAACCCTATGCTAACTCGCCCTATATATACAAGTTCCCAAAGAAGATAAAAATAACAGTCACACAATGCTAATGACCTCGTGCGGGGTCGTAATGCGGGTCCCACTCGGTCATCGTTAGCCTTTGAATCGAACCGATATAAATCAACTCTACTTCGTCCTCGCTCCTCTCCTCCAGTCCCATACTCTTGTATCTCGGGGTCCTCCTCCATATCAGCCTCATCATCCTCCTCATCCGAGCTCAATATGACAAGCTCGGGCGACTCGGTATGTTTATAACGACATGAACTCCTCTAGAACCCTCGAACCGTCGGATGGGTTATGCATGGGCTCAACCCCCAAGCTATCCTCAAAGTCCGATTGCAGAGGAGGAGCTGGTGGCTGCTGGGGGCTAGGTGCGGGTGGGGGTGACGGTGATCCCTATGCTAGCTCAGGTGAAGGAGGAGGTGGTGGATCATGCAGCGGGGAAAGAAAAATTGTAGTGTCCCGTAATTAACCCCCTTATGCTCCAAATTTTCTCTAACCAGCAGTTCATTGGTAATAGTGGCCCAAATCCCTTGTATCCGGAACCTAGCTGTATCGATTCCAGGGTCCCCTGTCACCATAAAATCATGATATCAAAACCTAAACTCATTCCATGGGGCTACAGGTGGCGGGGACCACGAAGCCGACGTGCATGCACGAGTGAGTCTGTGAAATTCGAGAAAGGGTCCTGCATGTGTTCTAACATGCTAGCATAAAGGTGAGATATATGTGCAGCTATAGAGGTGCCGGGTAGCATGTAGATAGCATAGAGGTCCAAAGGGCCTCCTGTATGATTCATCTAAAACAAACAAAAGGAAATTGCTTAAGTCGAGTCGGGGTTTACGGATCACAATAAATAATGGAATTAACAACCATATATGAAGGTTTGCTCAAGGAGAGTCTCGAGTCACCCTAGAGGGGGTGAATAGGGTGATAGAAAATTCTTTACGAAAATACACACTTTTGTGCGTAAAAGAGGCAAAGACAGAATCCGAGTTTAATAACAGAGTCGAAAAGATTGGACTCAAAAAGCAATGAATCGAAGAAGCAAGAGCACTAAGGCCGTCCGAGTCTAGAATGAACTCGAAAAAGAACACGGAGATTTTACGTGGAAACCCTCCCGGGGCAGAAAACCACGGCCCGTGTCAATCCGGACACGAAGTCAAATCCACTATTTTGAGTCCACAAAATACCGTGAACTTGACGTAACCCGAGTTGCTCCCTTAGACAACTCTATACAGATTTTCCTAGACTCGAAGTTACCTTATCTCGATCTAGTACTTCCTAGCTGAGATAACCCTTACAGCTAGGGACAACTAAGCCGAGTTAACCTTTACAGACTTAGTCAAGGGACCTTACAAAGAATGTAAGAAGTGTTTGTAACGAAGTACAAGACCTTACAACTCGAAAGTAATGAATTACGAGTGGGAGTTGTAAGTTGAAGATTGAGAGTAAATACAATAACTTTGATCAAGTAAGTGTATAGACAATATGTTCGGCAACCTTCAAGTCTTGTGAAGTGGCTTCTTCTTATAGATAAGACCAGGCAGAGTAGCCGTTATTTTCATCTCGCTGACCGAGAGTCCTCTCGTGACCGTTGAGAAAGGCTTTCGAGTCACTCGAAAGTATCCGTTGAAATATGAACGTTGGACAACGGTTTAACTCTCTTGGAAGTCCCAAAACCATCGGTTGTGTCTTGAAAAATGAGGTGAAAACCACTTGTTAGGCTTGGCGTTCCAGTTTTCCGGATATGGAAGCGAGACGGCTTCGACACAATCTTACGAGACTAAAGCGGGGAAGGTGAAAAGCCATATCTCGCTGGTGATTTGACGTTACGAGTCGGCTACTTTTGTAGTTTGAAAAGATATCCTCGATTGAATAACCTACAAAAGTAAAACACCTTTGGTTCTCAAAGTATAAAATACTTTGGTCCAAGGTTAGACACGAGATAACAAAATAATTTTGAAAAATTACGCAATTGATTATCCGAGTCGGAAAAGAAATGGAATATTACGAGTCTAATATCCATGATACTAAGAATTCCATATGTCTTAGTCTTAAGTAAAGAAACACGTTCTATAGCAAATATCGAGTGAGAGAGAACTTGATATAGACTAAGCATGAAATGAACTATGAATGCCGACTATGCAAGCAATAGAGTAAATAACCACAAGTCGGATTCCGAGTGAGAATGGACTCGGAATAAAGAACAACTTTTCGAGTCGCTAACTAAAAAGCGATTAAAGAGATATGTGAAGGCCGAATCGCATAGAAAGGATACTATTTAATTCAAGTAAGTTTCTAAGACACGAGAGAATGCCTTGGAATCAAAACTCTATATGAATGACATCGTTATACGTGATTCCTTTTGCATGACTCGGAAAGATATAGAGCAGATGTCCGAGTCTTCAATATAATTGTCCATAAGTTCAAATTACGACACTTCAATTTCCTATTGCTCACAAGTGATATCTAAACCTCGCTCGGATACCACAACCGTAACGCCCCCAATCACCATTACTTAATAATTCCCTAATTCGAGAATATTAGGTAAGGTCGCAGCGAAGTTAACGATCGAAGGCGTTACCGCCACCCTAATAATAGGACAAGGCTGAAATAAAATACCATAATAACTCCGTGTCTATTAGTTATGCTTAAGTAAGTCTGGGAAACATTAAATGTTACGCTGCAGGGAGTCAAGCCGACAACTTAAATAAACCAATCCCAAAATACAGCTTCGCTACATATTTACGAGATATTAACAAGCCAATACAACAAGTATGCGATAGGAAATACGCAATATTTAATTACATTCCAAGGTCAAACCCAAAATTAACAAGGACGAGAATCACTCGTGAGCATCTAACCCATCATAGAACAATGATAATGAAGTATCCAACTAAGTCTTGCTCCCATCAGGCTTCTTAGGCAAACGACTGTTCACGGATGCTTTTCCTAAAAACAAAAACATTAAAATAATTCGAAGAATGAGTTAAAACTCGATACGAACATTCCTACGCGAGTCAAATAATTTTGAAACACCTTGATTGAGTGCGCGCATTTCAATTCATTTAGTTTGAAATTAGGGGAGAGAATATGAGTAAAACTTGCTTGCCGGTTATTATCCGAAAGTAGAACCCCTTGTATAATTGATACGATCTTTGAATAAGGTGCACACCTCCCGGGCCGACCGAGAACCCGAGTTGAAGCCACGCGGGTGGAATTGAAGGCCGTAAGCCCTTATAATTGATAATTGTAATTGATCGGGGACCACTTAACTAGGTAACAAAACTTGATTTGCAAATGATTCATTATTAGTTATTTATATAAGAAATGTTGAGATTTGCTTGAAATATGTAAGTTTTCGAAAGGTAAAGGCAATGAACGTACCTGAACCGAAAACGTTTGCCTCTCCCTTTTAAAGAAATTTAAGTTACCAGCTAGCCGAGCAATGAAGTGGCCTCAATTCTGTTTCAAATAGATTTTTGTTGTTAATAACGTTTCTCCGGAGTTTCGATAATTGAATTCGGATAATTGTTGGTAATTTGTTTCATTTTCTTTATTTACTAAGTAATCGATTGACTAAGATTTTTATTACTCAACTCTATTTCACTAATTCCGTTTAAATCTTAATTATAGCATATACTCATTAAAGTAGTCGATTAGACCAAGCAATGATATTTAAACGATGTAATGCATTATCGATTCGAATCAAAAGATATATATATATATATATATATATATATATATATATATATATAAAGTACTGAAACATTTCATAATTATTATAACACGTTTAACAATCGCAACATATTTTCTTAGTAGTTAGTGTTATTATCACCATTATTATTATTATTATTATTATTATTATTATTATTATTATTATTATTATTATTATTATTATTATTATCATCATCATTATTATTATTATTACTATTATTATTATTATTATTATTATTACTATTGTTATTATTAATTACAATTAATTTGATTAGTTTACCATTTTAGAACTATTTTCAATCCTTATAACTAGCTCAACTCCCATTTTGTGAAATTCAAGCTTCATGATTAAATAATTACACTAACCCATCAAATGTCCTTCCCATAGGTAGATTTCACAATTTACTTAATTGCTCAAAATCCATATATATACGACTTGAAGGTTGTGAGCATTCTTTTCAACAAAATCCCATTCACAATTCAATTAGGTATACCAAGTGTTCAAATTTTCCACATGCCTCCAACAGAATCTATTATCCAACTTCAATCTCCCTACACATTTTTCTTCCTTTATGTTCAATTCTAGCTAATTACAAAATGTAACTAACCCATCAAATTGCTCAACATTCACACCAATATACTCCCAATTCAATTCACTAAATCACAATTTTACAAGAGAAATCATATTCATTCGCCTTCATACACAATCACTCCACCAAATTACTAATCACAATGGTTCACACCAATTCATCGTTTCCCCAATTCAAACCTTAAATTCACACCATAAAATTATTTCTAAATCATATACTTCAATTTACAATTACAATTGTTTAAATAAATAATAAACTTGATAATTTAGGGTTTAGCGTTTTACCTTCAAATTCGAGAGGAGAAGTCAAGGAGAGGAAGGAGGAGACGTTGGTGCGCGGCTGCCCCTATGGCGACTGTTGGGAGAGGCCGGCGACTTGCCTCGGCGCCGGGTTACGGTGGTTGGCCGATGGACATGGGTCGCAGCAGAGGCGAGCGTAACGCGGGTAAGAGCGAGAGGGAAAGCGAGAGCGCGAGGATGGAGTGGGCGAGATAGAGAGAGATGATGGATGGTCGGCGCCGGTCTTTCAGCTGGCGTCGGTCGTGCTGGTGGCCGGAGAAGGCAGCGGCAGCGAGGGGAGGAGAGAAGTAGGGAAGTAGGAAGCGCCGGCGGGGAAACGCAAGTGAGGAAAACGGAACCGAAACTTACCCAACTATTTTTATCTTTAACCCCCTTTTTTTTGTAAACAATTCCGGATAAATCCATTCCTGGATTTTTCCTTCAAAAAATTTGATTTGTTTATTTGATTTTCATATTTTATTTATTTATTTATTTATTTATTATTATTATTATAATAATAATAATTATTATTATTATTTATTAGGTCTACTTCGTCGCCTTAGGTGCATAACACATATATAAAAATAATTTAAATATAAAATATCGAATTGAAATGCACGCGCTCAATTATATAAATCTTGTAATTAATAAAATAAACAATGTGATTTAGGGTCGGGTTGTTACAGGGCTAAACTAGAACCCGAGAGAAATTTGATTGTGTATTAAGGCTGAATTGGGAATCCGAGGAGTTGTGATAGAGTTAAATTACTTATGTTTAAGGAGTAATATGGAAGTTTCCATTAACAATTAAGGATGAAGAAGTTGTGATTTGGGTCCGAATTGCGAGTTAATTGAGCCTTAGGGACTTCCCGATTCTCGTGCGTTAGAAGGTAACTATTGATATTGGGAAATAATGATTTGGAGTATAAAGGAAAAGTGTGAGTTTCTCTTGAGTAATGCACAATTGAGGTAGAAAAGTGGAGAGCAGGTGAGTGTTAGTTAGGTCAAACTGAGTTTAGAATATATCTAAGTCTTTAAGATTAAATTAGAATTGAAGATAAGCGGAGTGAGAGGCATTTGAGTAATAAGGTGAGATTAAGTGTTATATGGCTGAGTTTGGGCGTTAGGGAGTTAGCAAATTATATGGAGACATAATATGTGAGTTTAAGGTAAAGATAATAGTTGGTGACGAGTTGTTACAGTTTGGGCTAAATTATGAATGTTTGTGATTATGGAGGATTCTATGACTTGCGGTTTTTTTGGCTCGGAGGAGTTTTCGTATCCGAATTCATTGTGCTTGAAAGGGAATTGAGTTAAGGTCAAATGAACGTTGGAGTATAGAGTAGGAGCGGGAACTTGGAGTATCAAGGAGTATGTGTTTATATTGATTGAGTATGGCTTTGAAAACAGAGTGAGACGAGAATTACGTGTATGGGAATAAGAGATTCTTGCTTGAATAGAATATGGATGAGACCGAGTGAATGCTAAGTACTTGGGTGAATCCTTGAGTTAATGTGCTAGCTTGGAATGCTAAGTCTTAGTGTAGAGATGCTTGATGTGCGAAGTGATTCGATTCTAAATAACACTCGAAAGTTAGTTTTGAAAAAGAATTCAAATGTTTGTGCAAAACGATACTTGTGTATGATTCTTGATAAATGCTTTACAAACTTGAAATGTATTTTAAAGAAGCAAATCTGATTGAGGAACTAAATTTGGAAGGATGGCATGTGGTGATATGCCTTCCATGGCGTTAAACCGATTTAAGAAAGTCTGTTTAAAGCAAAAATTATGAATGATTGTGTAAATTTTTTTGAATTGACTTGCCTAGGATCGGTTAGCATACTGAAGGGTTCGAACCGGGGTCCTCATCCGTGTGGAGGCCCGGCCAAAAATTTCAAAGGAAGGGTTCCAACAAGGGTCCTGGGGATCGGGATGCCCGATTAGAGACTTCCTAGAAGATAGGTCTCGGGAGCCTTTATTCGGGGTCCCACCCAGAGAATTATGAAGTGCTAGTCCAAGTCCATAAAACCCAAAAACTTGATTCAGCTTTTAAAAGAATTGTTAATGAGTGTGAAATTGCATTTTAAATGATGGGAGTGTCATGATCCTTACATTGCCGATAAGTTCGGAGATTTCCTTAAAAAGTATCTAGATTTGTATTACGTTATTATACTTTCACCGATTTCATTATTATGTGTAGTATGTGTAAAGAATTTTCGTTTTAAGAGTTTAAGACTTTCCGTTGAGCTCGTGGTTTGCTCACCCCATAAATTCCCCCTTTGCCCATTCCCAGTGTTGCGGTACACTCTCGAAGCCGTGTCTCATACCTTAGCATATTCCGGACTCCTGCATGTTGTTTGTTGACTGTTTTTTGCTAAAATGACTCAAGTTGCTAACGTGCATTCTATGTTTCGAAGTATTGTAATTTGTAATTTAGTTCATATAGTTTGTACTAGATGTATAACGAACCATTTAGATTGTTTTATGTTTTAATGCATGATTGGTTGGACTCCGGCGTGTGGCCGTTAAGTTGTATACTCCGAGCCTCGTGGCTTGTCGACTTATATCATGCTTTTTATGTAGGGTTTCGTGGCTTTAAGCCTTGGGGATATACCATATTACAAACATAGCTCGGCGAAATTTTCAGAAAATTTTCAAAACTCCTTTGGGAAACTACCTTTATTACCTTAAAGTTGGAATTAGAAAGTCAAGCCGACACCTGAATGAGCCTTGGGAGTTCCTTGTAAGGAACTTTGGCGATGTAATACTCATAAGGTGGGTTTTGGGGTGTCACAAAAATGGTATTAGAGCATAGATTTTGGTGACCTTAAGTTTGCATTGCATACAGCTGTCTAGGATCTTTGTTATGTGATTATGTGCTTTATTTTTGACAAATATACATGTGGTATTAAGTGTAACCTTTGACTCGTAAGCATTTACCTCGTTGGCTTAGTTCAATTATTTGGATTGTAAACTGCTCGTTAAGGTGATATGTGAGTGGCTTATGTGTGCTAAGTATGTGACTAATCGTGGCTGAAATTTTAGTTTTGTTTCGTTATTCATTTGTTTCGAGGTGTGACTTCGAATCGTTAGTTGACTTAGGAATTTTACCTCTAAGAAGCGTGCGAGTATTCAATTATGTATTGGTTGTTTATATATTTGTTTATAAGGAATTTAGAGAATGCATAATTGATCTTAGATGGGAAAGAAAAGACATACGGTGCACTAGCATAAGTGAAGCATTCATTGGAGACTCTCGATCCTGTTGATTTAGGTATAGAGGATGCCTTTTGGGAGTTGTCACTAAGGAATGAATTAAAATGTCACATTGTTGAATAGGATACGGCTTAACACCCTGAATGTGGAGGGATACTTGCATATATTTACATAAATACTCATAGGTGGGTACTTTTGGAAGTTATAAATGAGAATTAGAGGCTATGGAGAGGAAAATTAATGGGGAATACAACGTAAGAGGTTCGCTGTATCATTGGTGGAATTGGCTTTTCTTGATAATAATATTTGAGTCCATAATCGAGAATGTCAAACTTGGCATTTTGCTTGAAGTGCATGTTTGTTCGGATGTGTTGGAAGGTATCTTTTTGGTACATTTGGGAGCTATTTTGGAGGAACAGTTGATTTGGGGATTTTTTCTATTTCCATCTAAGCTTTCGAGTCAACCAAGCATAAGATGCAATAGTTATAGCGATCCATCTATGAGTTCCAATTTGAGAAGCTTGTGAGAAAGGTCTAAAACAAGCCGAGTATGAGGCTAGAAGGAGCTAAGTGAATTACATTGAAGGTTGTGCTTTCCGCCCTTTTGAGTTCCTTTGACTTAACTATCTCATCAAGAGGAGTTGATAGGTGAATGTTGGAATCATGCCCTCCACCACATTGAGTTTATATGTGGCAATTCTTTGTGAGTAATCTAAACGTTAGAAATCGTTTGGAAGTAGTTTCCTTCGGTTCTTTGTAAACCTTGGGTATTGATAACAATCTTGTACTTGGAGAGCCTCATTTACAAAGGAAGTCTAGAAGTTTTTCTATCACTCCCATACTTCATTTGGAGTTCATTGTGTTTATTACTGCTCATGGGAGTGACTATAAGTTACTTGGGAGTGAAATACTTTAAGTTTTACATAAGGATCGTAGGTTTGATCTTAACTCCCATAGAGGTGAAAGAATAACATGAGGACTCCCTACTACCTATTGTAGTTACCATGAGTTTGTTAAGGATCTTATTGTGCTAGATATGATCACATATAGTTTGGTTGCCTCTCAATTCGACTTGGTTTCAATTCCAGCGTTTTGATTATACTTTCGAGCTCTGTCTACATCCTTTTTGTTGAACTAGCCCATCCAACTGGCTTGGCCATAGAGTATGCTTAGTTTGTGGAGGATAAGGAGCTAGAGGGTGGTGTGAGATATTGAACTATATGTGTGCCAAGTTAATGTGTTGATTGCATAAGTATGTGGTGGAGACATTAGTGTTCAATTTAAAATCGGTGGTTGAATCGTTCCAAGCCAACTATTTGCCCTTTTCTCGGTATGATTTGCTCCTTGACGCCTTGTAATTAAGTGACCAAACGTGCTGACATAACGGTAGGAGAGGAGGCTGGAACTCATTAACACATAGAGACTCCCTAGGAATTCCAATAACCGTGGCTGCCTAATTGAGTTTCTTTCCGTGTTAAGTATACTAGTGTGCTTCATGTATATATGCTTATGCCTTATTTATCTTAGGTATTACTTGTTCCGAATTTTGGGGATGGAATTCTATTAGGGAGGGGGAGAAATGTGAGACCCGAGATTTTAAGTAGGTTAATTATAGGATTGAATTAAATTAAGTAATTAATATGTAAATTATTTTATATAGTATGAGTTCTTAGCCTTACGCGCTTTTATAAATAAATTAGCGGATTACATTATTTCCTCCCCACTCCTCGCCTGGACTAAGTCAGCAGAAACCCGAGATAAATTACCTAGCTATTTCTACCATTACCTTGAGAATATCCTAGCTCAAAAAGAAAATAATAAAAGGGGAAAGAGAAAAGGGGCCATTAGGTGTCGGGGTTAGGAAGGAGGTTAGTGTTAGGAAGGATGTGCTGGCATTATGCGGAAAAGCCACAACAAAAGGGAAGATAAAGAGATTAACGGGAAAAGGAGAAAAAGGGCTCGGGTAAAAGAAACAAAAGAGGAACCAAAACGAAGCGAGGAAAAGAGAGGGAGAGAGAGCGTGAGAGCTAGCAAGGGGGTCGGTGGCCCGCTTGAACAGTGAGAATGCCGTAGCTGGTGAGTAAAGAGAGAGAAAGCGGGGATTGAGGAGCAAATCACAAACATAGAGAGAGAGAGACTCAATGACACAGAGGGAAGGAGAAAGAAAGCAAAAGGAGAGCGAAAGACGGAGGAGGCCGGCGAGCCAACGAACCCGACAAGCAGCGATTGGCGACACGGTAGGCGGCGAGCGAAGAAAGAGTGAGGGATTGGGACAGAGCAAGAGGCGGAAAGAGAACTCGAAACACGGACGGACGAGAGAGAGTTCGAGAGGTTGGGAACCGGGAAAAAGGAACGGCTATAAGGGAGGAGGACCGGCGGGCAAGCAAGCGAGGGCCGGACCGAGAGGTAGTGAGAACCGAAACGCCGAACCGAAGCAAGAGGAAGCGAGAAGAGAGTGAGAGTCCCGGAACCTACCCGAAACCGAACGATAAACACGGCTGAGAGCAAAAAGAGGCGGGTAGCAAACAAATCAACCTATTCCAAACACTAAAATTCGAGGTGTGTGGTCTTATACTCTAAATTAATAGTAATTTCAAAACCCAATTGAATTTTGTTAGGAATGGTGAATGTTTATTGTGAATAATGAATGGTTGTGCTATAGAATGGATTTAGGAAGTAGTTAGGGCTAAACTAGAACCTGAAAGAATTTGATTGTGTATTAAGGCTGAATTGGGAATCCGAGGAGTTGTGATAGAGTTAAATTACTTATGTTTAAGGAGTAATATGGAAGTTTCCATTAACAATTAAGGATGAAGAAGTTGTGATTTGGGTACGAATTGCGAGTTAATTGAGCCTTAGGAACTTCCCGATTCTCGTGCATTGGAAGGTAACTATTGATATTGGGAAATAATCATTTGGAGTATAAAGGAAAAGTGTGAGTTTCTCTTGAGTAATGCACAATTGAGATAGGAAAGTAGAGAGCAGTGACTGTTAGTTAGGTCAAATTGAGTTTAGAATATATCCGTGTCTTTGAGATTGAATTAGAATTGAAGATAAGTGGAGTGAGAGGAATTTGAGCAATAAGGTGAGATTAAGAGTTATATGGTTGAGTTTGGGTGTTAGAGAGTTAGCAAATTATATGGAGACATAATATGCGAGTTCAAGGTAAAGATAATAGTTGGTGACGAGTTGTTACGATTTGGGCTAAATTATGAATGTTTGTGATTATGGAGGATTCTATGACTTGCGGTTTTTTGGCTCGAGAGGAGTTTTCGTATCCGAATTCATTGTGCTTGAAAGGGAATTGAGTTAAGGTCAAATGAACGTTGGAGTATAGAGTAGGAGTGGGAACTTGGAGTATCAAGGGAGTATGTGTTTATATTGATTAAGTATGGCTTTGAAAACAGAGTGAGACGAGAATTATGTGTATGGGAATAGGAGATTCTTGCTTGAACAGAATATGGATAAGACCGAGTGAATGTTAAGTACTTGGGTGAATCCTTGAGTTAATGTGCTAGCTTGGAATGTTAAGTCTTAGTATAGAGATGCTTGACATGTGAAGTGATTCGATTCTAAATAACACTCGAAAGTTAGTTTTGAAAAAGAATTCAAATGTTTGTGCAAAACGATACTTATGTATGATTCTTGATAAATGCTTTACAAGCTTGAAATGTATTTTAAAGAAGCGAATCTGATTGAGGATCTGAATTTGGAAGGATGGCACGTGGTGATATGCCTTTCGTGGTGTTAAACTGATTTGAGAAAGCTATTTGAAGCAAACGTGATAAATGCAAATTCTTTTGAATTGACTTGGTAGGATCGTTTAGCATATCGAAGGACTTGGTAGGAGGCCCGACCAAAAACTTCAAGGAAAGGGTTCTAAGAGTGGTCCTTGGGATCGGGATGCCCGATTAGAGACTTCCTAGAAGATAAGTCCCATGAGCCTTTATTCGGGGTCACGCCTACGGAATTATGAAGAGCTAGTTCGAGTCCATAAAGCCCGGAAAGTTGATTCAGTTCTAAAAGAATTGTTAATGACTGTGAAACCGCATTTTAAATGATTGGAGTGTTATGATCCTCACATTGCAAACGAATTCAGGAGATTTCCTTGAAAAGTGTCTAGATTTGTATTACGTTATTATACTTTCACCGATTTCAATATTATGTGTAGTATGCATAAAGAATTTTCGTTTTAAGAGTTTAAGACTTTCTAATGAGCTCGTGGGTTTGCTCACCCCACAAATTTCCCCTTTTCCCTTCCCTAGTGTTGCAGGTACACTTTTAGAAGCCGTGTCTCATACCTTAGCATATTCGGACACCTGCATGCCATTTTTTTACTGTTGTTTATCGAAGTGACTCAAATTGCTAACATGCATTCCATGTTATGAAGTATTGTAGTTTACAATTTAGGTCATATAGTTTGTACCAGATGTATGATGAACCATTTAAATTGTTTTAAGTTTTAATGCATGATTGGTTGGACTCGGCATGTGGCCGTTGAGTTGTATACTCGAGCATGTGGCTCGTCAAGTTATATTATGGTTTTTATGCACGATTTCGGGGTTTTCGGACTTGGGGATATGCCATTTTACAAATGGAGCTCTGCCGAAATTTTCAGAAAATTTTCAAACTCCTTTGGGAAACTACCTTTATTACCTTTAAGTTGGAATTAGAAAGTCAAGTTGACACCTGAATGAGGCTTGGGATTTCCTTGTGAGGAACTCGGCGATGTAATACTCCTAGGGTGGGTTTTGGGGTGTTACAAATATATCCTAGTCTACGATGCCATGTCCATGAATCATCATCCAAAGGTGCTTTGAAGCAAGATAAATTCTAACTAGAATCCGAAAGAGGGATAGTATAAGTGTTACCTAACCTCATACCCGAGAGCTTTGTCTCTTTGGTGACCGCATCGAAAGCAGCTTGGTCCGAGTGAACATTACTTCTTGGCTTTTGTGACATAGGTGAGAAATGCTAAGGAGATTGTACTTAAGCTCTTTGATAAGGTAGACTAGGCTGATTCAGTTGTTTCTTTGGCTAATTTAGCTAATCCCAACTATCTTGCCTTTGCTTGTTATCTCTAAATGTGACTTTTCCTCCCTTCGGATCTTCTAACTTTGAGAAGAGTTTTGAATCTCCGGACATATGGCGTGACCAGCCAATGTCTAAGTACTAGTGAGCCTTCTGTTTCGAGTCACCTACAAACGAAACAAACTAACCCTTCTTACTTCCTCTTACAAACCCAATAACCGCCTTTATTGTGGTCTTTTTTGAGGAAGAGCACTTTTGAGAACCCAGATTTGAATAATTTTGGGTTTGGTCCGATTCTAAGTCTTCTTTCTAGAAAACCGAGTCCGTGTCTCCTTTCTTTGAAAATCCTTTCTTTTGTAAACAGTGGAGAAGGCTTTTTCTTATAAATTGGTCTAGGTTTAGTCCTTTTTCATGAGAGTGAATGGGACCAAGCTCGACCTTCCCGAACTTCATAGTTAGTTTTGAAAAGACTTGAATAGGAATTAGATTCTTCTTCAGACATTGTAACCAAGACCTTCTTTTTGAATGAGACACACCGAGAGCCTACTAAAAGATCAAGGTTTTTCTGACCTTGAGTGTGTTTTAAAACCGGCTCTTAAGACTCATTAAGCTTCCTTTTCAGTAGCTCATTATTTGTTCTTAGTGACTCGATTCAGTCTCATTGTATTGAGCGCTTGTCTCAAGTGAAAGTTGGCTCTTGGAGAGACTAAGTCACCCTAGAGGGGGTGAATAGGGTGATGATGAAATTTGCTTCGATTAAAGAATAAATTCGTCCGAGTAGAGTTGGAGTCACGGATCAACTCGGAAAAGACCCGACTCGAAATCGATAAAGAATATAGAAGCGAGTAGATCGAACAAGTAAACAATCCGAGTCTAGAATGAACTCGGAAAATTGGTAACACGAAAGTACATGGAAACCCTCCTGGGGCCGAAAACCACGGACCGTGCTAATCCAAGCAAGAAGTCAAATCTACTATTTTGAATCCACAAAATACGATGAGATCGACTCAACCCGAGTTGCTCCCTTAGACAACTCCTTACAAGTTTTTCCAAGACTCGTAAATTCCCTTATCTCGATCTAGTACTTCCTAGCTGAGATAACCCTTACAGTTAGGAACAATCGAGCCGAATTAACCTTTACGACTCAGTCAAGGGACCTTACTTAGAGAGTAAGAAGAGAGTTTGTAATCGAGTACTGGACCTTACAACTCGTAATATAATGAAATACCGAATTAGAGTTGTAAGTAGAAGATTGAGAATGAATACAATGACTTTTGATCAAATATGAATTTTTACAATCGGTTCAAGTAATCTTCAAGTCTTGAGATTGGACTTCTATTTATAGATGACTAAGCAGACTTAGCAGCTTGTGTCCATCTTCCGACCGAAAGTTCCTTTATGACCGTTGTGTAGGATTTTCCGAGTCACTCGTAAAATATCCGTTGAAATATGAGCGTTAGACAACGGCTCTTGACTCCTTGGAAGTGCCTAAAACCACCGGCGGTGTCTTCGAAGTAGGGTGGATACCACCGATGGGCTTAGTGTTGCGGATTTCCATTTCTGGAAACGGACACCCCGACACAGTTGTCCGGGGCTAGGTCGAGGTGGAAAAGCCTTGTCTGTTGGTGATTTGATGTTTTGACGCCGGTTACTTTTGTAATTCAAATTTAGGATAGCCTCGTTTGAATCACCTACAAAAGTAAAACAATTTGGTTTTCAAAGTATAAAATACATTGGTCGAAGATTAGACACAGATAATGATAAAATTAAAATAATTAAGTGACTAATTATCCGGGTCGAAAAGGAATGGAATTTTCCGAGTCTAATATTCATGATACTCATAATTCCATCTCGAGTCAATCTAAAAGAGAATCAAGTTAACTAAAGAATAACAAAGGAAATAAACTTGATCTAGACCGAGCATGATTCAAACTAGAAGCGCCGACTCTTACAGAATATGACCTGTAATATGAAGTCGATCCCGAGTACGGTTATAAGAATACTCGGCATTTGAACGTGCGATAATTCTAAGTGAGGAGTGACTCGGAATTGAGTGTAACATAATGAGTGCAGATATGCTTTCTAAGTCACACGTAGTCATGCATAAATACATGAAATAATTTCTATAACACTTAGGGAAAATACTATATCACTCGGAAAAGTTTCTAAGGCACAGAGAATGACTTGGAATCAAAACTTTATAAGTGAGAAAATCTTATACCTAATTCCCTTGATAGAACTCGGAAGAGTGAGGTGTAAAGTCCGAGTCTTCAATCTCCCCTTTTGATGAAAGGCATTCCATACTTAGACAGAACCTTTGTTAGTGATATAGATCTATTTTTGCAGACTTTGCGCAAAGAGTAAGGCAAGATTGCATAGCGTAAACTAAATTAGAGCATACTGAAGTATCGGAACATGAAACAACAAAATAGATACTCAAGCAATTATCAATGAAAAGCATTTATTGTAGAGATGATGCTAAGTAAGAGAACATATAAGATGGAAACTCAAAAATGCTTGAATTTATCATTGTACTCGGAGAATTGGAACAAAATGCATACGTTCATTGAATTGAAAGAAAATATGTACAAAGTGTGAGAGAGAGAGACTCCTCTAGACAAGACAACAAATTTTCTATCGATTCTCCCCTTGCCTTTCAAAGAAAAAACAAAAAGAATGGGAAGAATACAAGAAGTACAAGTTTGATGTCCGGACAAAAAAAAGCCGTAAATAAAAGATGAAGAAATTAAGAAAGGGATGGGTTTGTCTCGAGTGGAAGAGGAAGGACGAGTTGAGCGCCTGTGCCGATAGGATCTTAACGATGTGCTTGAGCACGGCGGAGGGAGGATAGGGATCTCCGGCAAAGGCTTAGTTCCGAGTGGCCGACCCGAACGAGGGGATCCAGAGGTTCATCCTCTTGGAACTCGTCACCGGAGGGGTCCGCTCGGTCCGACCCGCTGCGGATTGTCCTTGTGCAGCAAGGTCTTCGACCCACTCGGACTGCCGTCCGAGCCGATCACTTCCGGTTGAGCTGTAGGAGCACTTAGACCCTCACTGTTGCTCCTTGTTCTTCCTTTTCTTCCTCCCCTAGCCGAAGGAGCCGCCTTAGCCGCAGCTCCTCGGCTTCGCTTCTTCTTGATCTTCTTCTTCATCATTGCCTCTATCCGAGGAGGTCTTGGCCGGGCTCGAGGACTCTTCAAATGTGTCCGAGTCACCTTGGTCCCGAGCCGCCTTGGACCGTCTCTCCTGCGAAGCTCTATCAGCTCTCTTTGCTCCTTCGCCAGGGCCTTCATCTCAATAAGCAAGTCCTGCCGCTCTCGGATTTGAGATCAGGCGGTTTTCGGTTTATGGTCATAGATCGAAAACAGTCTTGAATGACCGGAGTATGTCATTAAGTTCCAAGGACACAGAGCTGATTTTGTCCATGAAGGTGGAGGACAAAATGAAAGAGAGAGACTTAGAAGCACTCGAGGTGGAAGCACCACCAGGTGGGGCAGGAAGAGAAAGGGGGGCATCTTTCCGAGTCCGAGGCGAAGAAGATGGCCTCAGCTCGAGTCGTGTACCCGGATACCAGGTTGGGTCTCCTGGTATCCATACCCCTGAAGTTCCTTTTGCCGACAACAACGGCAGCCTCAAAACATCATTTGGGTCCGAGGAACTTTGAATTGTTTGAAAACAAGGGTGAGAAGAGCACCGAAAGGAAGAGGAGTGTTCTTCTTGTTTTGGAGTTGAGCTGGCACAGCTGCCATTTGCTCAATTATGGAGGGAAAGAGGTCTACTTCGTAGCCCTCGAGAATGTCAAAAAGAGCTTTGAAGTGCTTAGAGTTGGGGTTCTCCTTGCTAGAGTACTGAGAGAAGAAGGTTCTCATCAGCGAAGAAACACGAAGACGTGCTTCGACCTTAGCTGAGTCACGTAAAAATTTTTGCATGACCTAGGGAACTCTTTGGCATACTTTTCAAAGAAGTCGTCGGCGACCTCAGTGAAAGGAATTGGATTGCTGTTCAAGAAGAGAGAAGAGACCTTGAACGAGACGATGGAGAAGGGAAGTGTTTATGCGAATCGTTATGTTCCGAACCCCGGAGGTTAGAACACCTTCGTAGCTGGTGAGATGAGTGTAAAATTCATATACGAGTTCAAGGTATATGAACTCGTTGAAACAAAGAAAATTATAGACCCCGGTTGATTGGATGCGAGGCAACCACGAAAATTTAGTGGTTGGGAAGAACTTATCATCCAGACGCAAGATGTCGGGTGACGAGAGGTTTAGAAGTGGAAGGGCCTTCTTGGCTTTTTGTGCGGGGCTTCTTTGTAGAGGAGCCGAGAAAGTCAAGGTGAGAACCTCTTTTTATCATCTTAGAGGAAAAAGAGATAGTAGGAAAGCTTACTTGAGAGGATTTTCACGAAGCTTGAAATTACCGTAAGTCGTCGTAGACGCATAGAGCTTTGAGCGCGAAGTTTTGATTTCGAGAGAGAGAGTAAGCGAAAAGTAAAGTAATAAAATAAAGGAGAATAGTCGCTATTTATAGGAAAATAATCATCCTTCAAGTATCCGTTCGACTCAACTCTTTCATCAATCACCTCGAGACCGGTGTGACGGTTCCCTTCTTCAACGGTTAGAATTTCAGCGGTTGTCTCCGAACGGCTAGTTGTCCGATCATAGCGCGAGAGAGAGAGAAAAGATTTTGAAAATAACTTCTGAAACTCTCCACTTATCTAGAGATGATTTCAGAGAATTGATGTCCATTTTTCTCAAAGTCCGAGTCCGACTCAGCCTAAGTTTCGAGTGACTCGAAACCGGAAGCATATAATAACTATCGGCTCGCTTATCACTAAGTCAATCGAACTAATGGATATCAAGGAGTTGCAAACACATAACACATAATCATGTAATGAGATTTTCACATAGAAATCACATAATTATGTATTTATCATACCAAGCTCATTCCTAATAAAACAAAACCGATCCTCACCAAGAGGCTTAGTAAAGATATCAACTAGTTGAAGATTGGTAGGAATGAAATTGAGTTCAATATCACCTTTCTCAGATGGTCTCTTAAGAAATGATACCCGACCTCAATGTGCTTTGTCTTTGAGTGCCGAACTGGATTTTTGGTGATGCTAATTGCACTCGATTGTCACACTTGATTGGAACCGATTTGAAAGAAAGTCCAAGATCTCCCAAGTGATGCTTTATCCATAAGATCCGAGCACAGCAAGCTCCAGCTGCAATATACTCAGCCTCGGCAGCTTGATAGAGCTACTAAGTTTTGCTTCTTTGAGTGCCAAGATATTAAGGATTGACCCGTAAATTGGCAAGCTCCTGAAGTGCTCTTTCTATAAACTTTGTATCCAGCGTAATCAGCATCTCGAGTATCCAAGTGAGAGTTAGTTCCGAGTCACTCGAGTACCACGGACCTAAATTCCGAGTCCCCGTAAGATATATAAATATTCTCTTCACCGCAGATGAGATGTGATTCTTTTAGATTAGCTTGAAATCTTGCACATAGACAAACACTAAACATTATGTCTAGTCTACTTAAAGTAAGATATAGCAAAGATCCAATCATACCTCAATAGAGTTTCGATCTATTGCTTTACCTTTCTCATCCGAGTCAAGTTTTATATTGCTGCTCGTAGGTGTAGTCGTGTGCTTTGCATCTTGGAGTTTATATTTTTCAGCAGACTCCTTGGTGTACTTTGATTAATGGACATAGATTCCATCTTTGTCTTGCTTGATTTGTAGACCAAGGAAGAAGTTGAGTTCTCCCATCATACTCATTTGGAATTTTTGTCTCATTAAATCGAAAAGTCTCGACTACGTAATTTCATTAGTAGCTCCAAAAATTATATCATCAACATATATTTGAACAATAAGGAAATCTTTCCCTTTCATTTTTATGAAGAGAGTCTTGTCGATCCGACCTCTTCTAAAATCATTTTGAGCCAAGAAATTGCTCAGTCTTTCATACCAAGCTCGAGAGCTTGTTTAAGACCATAAAGAGCTTTTTGAAGTTTGAAAACATGATTTGGAAATTCTGAATTTTGAAAACCAGGGGCTGCTCAACATAGACTTCCTCTTCGATAAAACCATTGAGAAAGGCACACTTAACATCAATTTGATATAACTTGATATTCATGCTAGATGCAAATGCCAGCAGGATTCTAATGGCTTCAATTCGGCAACAGGTGCAAAGGTTTCCCCACAATCAATCCCTTCTTCCCGATTGTAACCTTGAGCTACAAGTCTAGCCTTATTTCGACTATCAACCTACCTTCATCCAGTTTGTTCTTGAAAACCCATTTGGTTGCTATGACTGGGTGGTCGGAAGGTCGTTTGGTCGAGTCCGGACTTGGTTTCTTTCGAATTGATTGAGTTTCTCTTGCATGGCCTCTACCCATTCAGGTTCATTTAGGGCCTCTAGTGCATTTTTGGGTTTAGTTAATGAAATGAAAGCAGTGAATGCACATAGATTCTGAAGAGAGGAACGAGTTCTTACCCCACTGTTGATATCGGATAATATGTTTTCTAGTGGATGACTAGAAGCATATTTGAATGCTCTACCTGTCCTCCGGTTCACCGGACTTGTAGGCTGAATTGGTTGACCTTTGGAATTTTGTTCCGAGTGGACTTGTTCATCAGCTTTGTCCTTCATCATTCCGAGCTGGTTCTTGAGTTGTTTCGTTCGAGTCATATTATTCGAGTTCCTTCATTCCGAGCTGGTTAGGTTTGAGTCCCGATAGACTCGGCTTCATTATCATCTTCTCTGCTGAGCTTGAGAACCGAGAATGATAATTTGCTCGGGTTTTTCTTGTTCAATCTCATCAAACACAACGTGGATACTTTCTTCCATTTTGTTAGTTCTCTTATTGAAAATGCGATAAGCCTTACCGATAGATGAGTAACCTAGAAAAATACCTTTATCTAACCGAGCATCAAACTTGGTCGAGTGATCCTTACCATTGTTACGAACGAAACACTTACATCCAAAGGGTTTGAAATAAGAAATATTGGGTTTCTTCCCTTTGTAGAGCTCATAAGGTGTTTTCTTCAGAATGGGTCCGATGAGGCATCTGTTTAACGTGTAGTTGGGTCGTGTTGATCGCCTCAGCCTAGAAATAGTAGGGTAGATTGTGCTCAATCATCATTGTCCTAGCTATTTCTTCAAGAGTTCTATTCTTTCTCTCCATTACTCCATTCTCGTTGAGGAGTTCTTGGTGCTGAGAAGTTGTGAGAGATACCATTCTTGTCGCAAAACTCCGAGAATTCCGAGTAGTCGAACTCCCTTCCATGGTCGGCTCGAATTCTCTCGGATCCGAGTCCGAGACTCAACTTGGATTTTTCTGCAGAGCTTGCTGAACTCTTTGAATGCTTCATTTTTGTGCTTGAGGAAACACACCCAGGTAAATCGTGAATAATCATCAATAATAACAAGTACATATGATTTACCTCCGAGGCTCTTAACAGGATTTCACCACATAAGTCCATATGTAGCAGTTCAAGCACTTTGGATGTGGAAACTGTCTTTAGGGATTTGAATGATGATCTCGACTTGTTTCCCTCTTGTGCAAGCTTCGAAACTTTGTCTTTCTTGAAAGCACAATTGGGTAATCCTCCGACTAAACCATGAGATGCCAATTTCTTAATAGTATGCATGCTAACATGGCCTAATCTAGGATGTCATTTCCATGAGTCATCATGACGTAATTCTTTTAAACAAGATAGATTTTGACTAGGGTCAGAGAGAGGAATAATGTAAGTGTTACCCGATCTCTTACTTGCGAGTTTGATCTCCTTGGTAGTGTCATCGGAAATGTAATAATTGGTTTGAGTGAATCTTACCTCTTGACCTTTATCGCATAGTTGAGAAATGCTAAGCAGGTTATACTTTAACCCTTTGACAAGGTAAACTGGGCTGACCAGATTGCTTCCCTTTCCAATCATGCCTATCCTAATTATCTTGCCTTTCGCTGTCATCTCCAAAAGTGAATTTTCCTCCTTTGTACTTTTCTAACTCGTAAAAGAGTCCCGAGTCTCCCGACATATGGCGTAAGCATCCACCGTCAAGGTACCAATGTCCTTTTAATCTTTTCCGAGTAACCTACAAAACAGAGACAAACTAACCCTTCTCACTTCCTCTAACAAACCCGAGTAACACTCTTTACCGAGGTCCTATTTTCTTTCTTATGAGTAGGACCGTGCTCAACTTTCCTGAACTTTACAGCTTCGGAATCCTTCTTGAAAAGTTCCGAGTAGGAATTGGATTCCTCCTCTTTGTTAAAACCAAGACCTTCTTTTCTAAAGGAGACACATTGAGATCCCAAGAGCATGTCAAGGTTTTTCTGACCTTGAGTAAACTTTAAAACAAGATCTTGAGACTCATTGAGCTTTTGCTTTAGCTGGTCATTTTCTCTTCGAGTAACTCGGACTTAGTCTCATTGATTTGAGCACTAGTCTTGAGTTCTCCGAGTGTGAGTCTTAGTTTTTCCAACTCATTTTTTAAAGAGATGCTCTCGGAGGAAATTGACTCAAGTTGTTCTTTAAAGTGATAAGAATCGAATTGGACTTTTCTTCCAAAGTGAAAATATACTTAGCTAAATCAGCTTTGGAGAATTTGAGAAAGTACTCAATTACCTCTTGAGGATTAGCTTCCTCATTATCCGATTGATCCGAGTCCGACTGCTGTTTCGCTTCGAGTCGAGAAAGTGTCATTAGACACTTTGAGTCATCCGAGTCCTCGTCATCTTCGATGAGTCCTCGTCACTCCAAGTGGCCATCATAGCCTTTTTCTTCTTTCTGTCCCGTTTTCTCCTTGGACAATCTTTGACTATGTGTTCCTTGCTGCCACATTCAAAGCATGTAGAGTTCTTAGTCAAAGATAACTTTGAGGGAGAAGAGTATTTACCTTTTCTATCCTTCTTGTCTTTCTTATAGAACTCTTCTTTTGACTTCTTATCCCATCTCTTGTGCTTCATCATTCTCTTGAAGCCTCTAGCAATAAGTGCCATGGGATCCTCTTCGAGTCAAAAGAACTCGGATCTGCTTCTCTGGTTTCCGAGGCTTTCAGTCGCAATGTTCTTTTTGGTGCCGACCTTTGCATCCTCCTCCTCTAAGTGGATCTCATGGGTGAGAAGCTTCCCAATGAGTTCGTCTAGATTCGATAGAGATAAGTTCCGAGCCTCTTCGATAGCTGTCACCTTGGGACCCCATCTTTTCTTGGGTAGGCTTCGAGTATCTTTCTGCACATTTCTTTATGGGAGATCTTTTTACCTAGAGATTTGAGATTATTGGTAATCTCTGTAAATCGAATAAACATCCGAGTGATGTTTTCTTCGGCTCCATCTTGAATAGCTCATATTTATGAAGATATTGGCTTATCTTTGCTTGTCCGACCTGGCTTATTCCTTCGTAAGTGTTCACCAGGGTGTCCCACACTTCTTTGGCTGTATCACGAGCGGACACTCGGTTGTATTCTTCCGAGCTGATGGCGCACATAAGAATGTTCATAGCCTTGAAGTTCTTTCGAAGTTTTCGACTTCATCAGCTGTGAACTCAGCCTTTGTTTTGGGCACAATTCTTGTTTCTTCTGTCTTTATGGGAAGGTAGTTTCCTTCTTGTATGATGTTCCAGTACATCTTCATCATGATCCAGGAGGAAACATTCCATGAGTTTCTTCCGAGTGCACAAAGTTGGATCCTTTGAACTTTGGTGGTCTGCTGGAAGATCTTCCTTCATCGAACTCTCCATTGTTCTAAGCCATTTGATCTTTATACCTTTGGATGGTTAGATCCTTTCGAAAGGCTAGGCTCGATACCAATTGAAAGTTGGCTCTTGGAGAGACTAAGTCACTGTTAAGCCGTATTGTATACGTATTTTTAGTAGTTATTTAGTTTATATTATATAGTTTATTTTATCTAATTTATCCTATTTTGTTTATTTTTAGGTAATTGACGAATAAAGTGGGAAGAGAAGAAAAGATGTTAAAAGTGGATTTTTAGCTACCGACAAGCATCCAAGAAAATATATGAAGTCGGTCCATAAATATAATATGTAATAAAATATTTATTTTAGGATATTATATTTTAGGAAATCCTAATTGGAATAGAAAAGGAAACTTAGAAGAGAAGAAAGAGAAATAAACCCTAAGTCCTTCACCCTATATATACTACTTATTATCATCATGGACGAGAGGAGACGAAGGAAGCCAGCTGCTACACAATCACCACCTCCCGTCACTTGCTGTCCACGGCAGCCACACACACAGCTCACACAATCCCTGCTGCTGGACACCCCAAACAGCCACCCTAGCTGCTGCCTCTTCCTTTGCCCACCTCACGTTCTTTTCTTTGCTGCTGCCGCTGATCCTTGTTCCTGGCTGGCTGCACCTACTGCTGCCCATCATCCCACGCCAACACCATCATAATCATCACCATCATCATCCCGGACCAAGGAATCGGTAGTATAATTTAGTATTGTAATTTTTTACTAGTAAAGATTGAATTTTTATTGTTAGATTAATATTAAATATGCTAGTTTTATTTAGTTTACATGTTTTAAATTACATTATGTGTGAGTAGTCTTTTTATACTTAGTATAATCTACTTGAAGCCATGTTAAATTATTTATTTTGAAGCAAAGTTTCGATTTTTATTGTCTTATTGATTCAATCCATGATTCTATGATAATTTGTATTTAATGTTTATGAATTTATGTCTAATTAATTAGAGTGCACGCTACTTAGTTTTATATAAATTCATGTGTTAGTTTAAAGGGTTTAAGTACGTAATTGCTTGATCTTTTAGAAATAAGTATCACCCTAGTTAATCATGGATGGCTCATACCCATCTCTTTTAATTAGGAAATTATCTTAGATCCTTCTTAAATCAATTTGCTAGTATATTGGTTATTAGGTGCTAGATGATGTTTTTCTAATACTTAATGCTCTAATTTGATTAGATTCTAGTGCTAGTGCTAGGGTTATCAATATTAGTAGGGTTTATATTAGGGTTAGGCCTAAGTAAACTAATAACTAAGGAAAAACGGGGAAGATCCGCTAGTGGTTGTCTTCTACGGTTTAGCTCATGGGTAGATCAATTTGTGTACTAATGATAAATAATAATTTGCATGGTGGATATAAATTATACTAAGTATTTTTATAAATTTGCTATCTTTGATAATTATTTGTTTGCTTTTAGTTATTTTCTTGAGTTTATTAATTTTTACTTATAAAGTTATAGTCTTTTATTATCAATTTCATTAAACCCCCTAAAGATCAGTATTTTAGGTTAGTTTTAGTAATTTTATTTTAATTTAATTTTGAGTCTTTATATATTTTAATTTTCAGAATTAATTTTCTATTAGTGTTTATTATTTTTGAGTCAGTTTGTTAGAAATTAGTTTAAAAATAGTTTCTTTTGTTATTTTTCTGGTTTTATTTTCGTTTAGGGTTTAGATAGAGTCCTATTTTACTGTGATTAAATTTTAGAATTTTTGGAATTAATTTGGTATTTTTTCAGATTTAATTCTTGAATTTAATTAATGTATGTTTTTAATAAAATAAATTCGTAAATTAGATTTTAAATTTTGTTTTTATATTTTTAGGGTCTGGTTAGGTTTAGAAAATTAGTATTATTATTCTGGGTAATTTTAATATTTATTTTCGTAATTATTTTAGTGCAGAATTTTACTTATTTAATTTTACTGTATTAGAATTTGTTTATTTTCTGTTTTTAGTTTTCTGTTTTAATTATTCTAAAAAAATATACAAAAATATTTCTGGGTTATTGTAGTTTTATTATTCTGTATAAATTATTTATTTAGTTAATAGATAATTTTCTATGAATTTTAATTATTGATTTTAATTTATATTTTCTGTTTTGTTTTTAAGAGTACTAAATTTAATTAGATTAAAACTTGCATGTTATTATATCTTTCCTCGTGGATTCGATCCCTACTTGCCCTTGCTATATTGTTTATTATAAGTTTAAGTAGTGGTTTAATTTGTTGTCTGTACGACAAGCTTAACGAGTCACCCTAGAGGGGGCGAATAGGGTGATGATGAAATTTGCTTCGATTAAAGAATAAATTGCGTCGAGAAGAGTTGGAGTCACGGATCAACTCGGAAAAGACCTGACTCGAAATCGGTAAAGAATATAGAAGCGAGTAGATCGAACAAGTAAACAATCCGAGTCTAGAATGTACTCGAAAAGCGGTAACACGGAAAGTACATGGAAACCCTCCTGGGGCGGAAAACCACGGACCGTGCTAATCCAAGCACAAAGTCAAATCCACTATTTTGAATCCAAACAATATAGTAGACTGACTCAACCCGAGTTGCTCCCTTCGACAACTCCTTACAAGTTTTTCCTAGACTCGAAATTAGCTTATCTGATATAGTACTTCCTAGCTGAGATAACCCTTACAGTCTAGGGACAAGCTGAGCTAAGTTAACCTTTAAAGCTCGAGTCAAGGGACCTTACTTAGAGAGTAAGAAGAGAGTTTGTAACCGAGTATAAGACCTTACAACTCGGAATATAATGAAATACTGAATTGGAGTGGTAAGTAGAAGATTGAGAATGAATACAATGACTTTTGATCAAGTATGAATTTTTACAATCGGTTCAGACAATCTTCAAGTCTTGAGATTTGGCTTCTATTTATAGATGACCAAGCAACTTGGCGATCGTGTCCATCTTCTGAGAGGAAGTTCCTTTATGACCGTTGTGTAGGATTTTCCGAGTCACTCGAGAAAATATCCGTTGAAATATGAACGTTAGACAACGGCTCTTGACTCCCTTGGAAGTTCCTAAAACCACTGGCGGTGTCTTCGAAGTAGGGTGGAAACCACCGATGGGCTTAGTGTTGCGGATTTCCATTTCTAGAAGCAGACAACCCTAACACGATTGTGCGGGGCTAGGTCGGAGGTGGAAAAGCCTTGTCTGCTTGGTGATTTGACGTTTTGAAGCCGGTTACTTTTGTAATTCAAATTTAGGATAGCCTCGTTTGAATCACCTACAAAAGTAAAACAATTTGGTTCTTAAAGTATAAAATACTTTGGTCCAAGATTAGACACGAGATAATGATATAATTAAGATAAGTAAGTTACTGATTATACGGGTCGGAAAAGGAATGGAATTTTCTAAGTCTAATATTCATGATACTCAAAAATTCCATCCGAGTCGATCTAAAAGTGAATCAAGTTAACTAAAGAATATCGGAGGAAATAAACTTGATCTAGACTGAGCATGAATTCAAATTAAAATACCAAAGTTAGAACGCAGAACGGATAGTGTTTGAATCATGCGATATATCCGAGTGATGAGTGACTCGGAGCCGAGTGTCACATAGTGAGTGCGGATATGCTTTACGAGTCACGAGAGAGTCATGTGTAAATGCATGAGATATTTTCTTTAACACTCGGAGAAAATACTATATCACTTAGAAAAAGTTTCTAAGACACGGGGAATGACTTGGAATCAAAACTTTATAAGTGAGAAAGTCTTATAGCTGATTCCCTTGATAGAACTCGGAAAGGTGAGATGTAAAGTCCGAGTCTTCATAATGACTAACTCGGCTTAGTTGTCCCTAACTGTAAAGTTTAACTCGGTCGGGAAGTACCGGATCGGATAAGGGAACTTCGAGTCTAGGAAAAAACTTGTAAAGGAATTATGTAAGGGGAAATTCTAGTTTGAGTCGAGTCCTTTGTGATTGTGAATTCAATTAGTGGATTTGACTTGGTGCTTGGATTAGCACTGTCCATGATTTTCCGCCCTAGGAGGATTTCCACGTATTTACGAGTGTTTAACTTTCGAGTGCAATCTAGACTCGGAACCACATTTTGTTTCGATATGTGCAAAATTGCATGAGATTTCTCAAAAATCCTACATCACCCTATTTAGCCCCGGTCTACGGTGACTTCAGCAGACCTTGGATCGTCATTCTCGGAGGTGGCGAATCGATCTTCTTGGCATTTGATCACCTCCTTGAGTGAAGACTCATGTATAACTCTCTATCTCTATTAGGTTTTGATATTAAGTCATTCTGTGTTTTAAAGAAACCATTATCTAAGTTTTCATCTTGGTTTGACCCGCTCGAAACTAGTGAATCAAGCATAACACTCTTAATCGTGTTTCTAACCCACTCGGACACAACTCGGAACTATCGCATGAGTAAATAATTTCTCTAACACTTTTATTCCGAGCACCGACTTTGTGTTGCAAGTGAAAATTAATTCCAGCGTTGATTGTAATTTCTAAGGTAGCTTATTTTTGAAGAATTCTTTACTTCATCAAGTTTATATATCCCGATATTTTATTCTCTTTAACTTGATCATTTTAAGGATTGACTCATAGATGAAATTTGAACCTAAAGGATATTAAACTAAGAAAATTCCACTCGTTCGGACATGGCTCGGATACCGTGTCAAGGTTGTTTGTTTCTAAAGCTGGAAAACTTCAACTTTGAGTCTAAAGGTTGTTTCCACCCTAGATTTCCATCGCCACCGAAGAGTTGAACTAGTTTTGGAGCCAAGAACCGTTACACAACTTTCACATCTCAACGGATCTTTTTCGAGTGACTCGGACTAGTCATTACAGATGGCTATTGAAGCTCACCGGTTCCGAACAAGTCACAATAGTCATTCCGCCTTGGTGCTTATAAATAGAAGCCACTCCGGAAGACATGAAGATTGCTTGGAATTCAACACATTCTACTCTTTGTCAATATTCTAGCTTTTACAATTCCAAATATGTCTTCGCTAACTTTCGAGTTGTAAAAAAGACTTATAATCACTTCTACTCTTTAATTTCTTTCTAAGTCCCTTGACTCAACTGTAATGGCTAACTCAGCTCGGTTGTCCCTTACTGTAAGGGTTAACTCAGTCGGGAAGTACCGGATCGGATAAGGGAAACCATCGGCGGTTGTGTCCATCTTCCGACTGGAAGTTTTTATGACCGTTGTGTAGGATTTTCCGAGTCACTCGAGAAAATATCCGTTGAAATATGAGCGTTAGACAACGGCTCTTGACTCCCTTAGAAGTGCCTAAAACCACTGGCGGTGTCTTCAAAAGTAAGGTGGAAACCACCGTTGAGCTTAGTCTTGTAGATTTCCATTTCGGAAACAGGCAACCACGACACGATGTATCGAGGCTAGGTCGAGTTGGAAAAAGCCTTGTCTGCTGGTGATTTGATATTTTGAAGCCGGTTACTTTTGTATTTCAAATTTAGGATAGCCTCGTTTGAATCACGTATAAAAGTAAATCAATTTGGTTCTCAAAGTATAAAATACTTTGGTCCAAGATTAGACACGAGATAATGATATAATTAAGATAATTAAGTTATCGATTATCTAGGTCGGAAAAGGAATGGAATTTTCGAGTCTACTATTCATGATACTCAAAATTCCATCTAAGTCGAGTCTAAAAGAGAATCAAGTTAACTAAAGAATAACAAAGGAAATAAACTTGATCCAGATCGAGCACGATTCAAACTAGAAGCGCCGATTCCTACAGAATAAGACACTGTAATATGAAGTTAGTCCCGAGTACGGTTATACGAATACGGCGTTTGAACATGTGATAATTCTAAGTGAGGAGTGACTCAGAGCGAGTGTAACATAATGAGTGCGGATATGCTTTACGAGTCACACGAGTCATGCATAAAGACATGAAATAATTTCTATAACACTTAGGAAAATACTATATCACTCGGAAAAGTTTCTAAGGCATAGGGAATGACTTGGAATCAAAACTTTTATAAGTGAGAAAATCTTATACCTGATTCCCTTGATAGAACTCGGAAGAGTGAGGTGTAAAGTCCGAGTCTTCATCAAGTACTTTCAAATTTTGTCTCAAGTTTTCTAATTCGTTTTTCAAAACATTGCTCTCAGCGAGGAAGAGACTCAAATTGTTCTTTGAAATTTGAAGAGTTAGAATTGGACTTTTCTTCCAAAGTAAAAATATATCTTGCCAAATCAGCTTTGGAAAACTTAAGGAAGTATTCAATTACCTCCCGAGGACTTGTTTCCTTAATAAGCGAGTTGTCATTATCTCGACTCATATTTAGCTTACGAGTCTATCGGTGCTATAAGACACTTCGAGTCCGAAGACTCGGACTTTACTCCGCACACTTCGAGTTCTATCAAAAGAATCGGGTATAAGACTTTCTCACTTATAGAGTTTTGATTCCAAGCCATTCTCTGTACCTTAAAAACTTTTCTAAGTGATACGATATTTTCTCTAAATGATATAGCATTTATTTCATGTATTCTTGCTTGTCTCCGTGAGACTCGAAAGCATATCTCGTACTTACTATTGTACACTCGGTTCCGAGTCTCTCATCATTTAGAATTATTGCATGTTCGGATGACTAGTATTTCGCATAACCGCACTCAAGTCCGACTTCATGTTACAGGTCTTATTCTGTTATAGTCATCGCTTCTAGTCCGAACCATGCTTAGTCTAGATCAAGTTTATTTCACTCCGATGTTCTTTATGTAACTTGATTCTCACCTACACTAACTCGGATGGAATTTCGAGTTTCATGGATATTAGACTCGGAAAATTCCATTTCTTTTCCGACTCGGATAATTAGTCACTTAATTATCTTAATTATATTATTATCTGTGTCTAATCTTGGACCATAGTATTTTATACTTTGAGAACCAATTTGATTTACTTTTATAGGTTATTCAAACGAGGTTACACTTTTGAAATACAAAAGTAACCGGCTTCAAACATCAAATCACCAGCAGACATGGCTTTTCCCATTCTCTAACCTAGCCCCGGAAGATTGTGTCGGAGCCGTCTGTTTCCAAATCTGGAAAACCGAAACGCCAAGTTTAACGGTGGTTTCCACCTTATCCTTTAAGACACCGCCGGTGGTTTTGGGACTTCCAAAGGAGTTAAGAACCGTTGCCCAACGTTCATATCTCAACGGATACTTTACGAGTGACTCGGAAAGTCCTTAACAACTTGTCACAAAGAACTCTCGGTCGGAAGATGGACTCAATGGCTATGCTGCTTGATCATCTATAAATAGAAGCCAACTCTCAAGACTTTAAGATTGCCGAACCTATTGCTAATACACATACTTGAGCAAAGTCATTGTATTCATTCTCAATCTTCTACTTATAACTCCCACTCTGTAATTCATTATATTACGAGTTGTAAGATCCTGTACTTAGTTACAAACACTCTCTTTCTTACTCTCTAAGGTCCCTTGACTAAACTATAAGGGTTAACTCGGCTCGGTTGTTCCTAGCTGTAAGGGTTATCTCAGCTAAGAAGTACTAGATCGGATAAGGGAACTTCGAGTCTAGGAAAAACTTGTAAAGAGTTGTTTAAGGGAGCAACTCGGGTACAGATCAGTCTACGGTATTTTATGACTGAAAATAGTGGATTTGACTTCGTGCTTGGATTAACACGGTCCGTGGTTTTACGCCCAGGGAGGGTTTCCACGTAATTTCTGCGTACTTACTTTCTAAGTCCATTCTAGACTCGGATCGTCTTAAAGCTTCAGTTCTATCTCGCATCTTCATTCTAAGTTCATACTTTCGACCCTATTGTAGACAAAGAATGCGCTTCTATCTGTTCTTTGATCAAAAGAGTTTGATTTTTAGAAAAATCTTTCATCACCCTATTCACCCCCTCCAGGGTGACTTAGCCTATCCTTCAACAAACCTTCGAGTCATCAGAATCATCTTCTTCGGATGAGTCATCATCGCTCCAGGTTGCCATCATAGCCTTTTTCTTCTTTATGTCCTTCTTCCTCTTTGGACAGTCTTTGAGTATTTGCTCCTTGCTACCATGTTCAAAGCACCCATAGTTCTTAGTTAGAGACAACTTTAAAGGGGATGAGTATTTACCTTTCTTGTCCTTTTTATCTTTCTTGTAAAACTCTTCCTTGACCTCTTTTACCACTTTTTGTACTTCATCATCTTCTTGAAGCCTCGGGCAATCCATGGGATCCTCTTCCGAATCCGACGAGCTCGGACTTTGTCGTTTGCTTTCGAGGCCTTCAGCGCGATACTCTTTTTGGTATTGACCTCGACATCCTCTTCTTCCAGGTGTAGCTCATAAGTGAGTAGTTTTCCAATGAGCTCATCGGGCTTCGATTGAGAAAGATTCTAAGCCTCTTCAATGGTGGTCACCTTGGGACCCCATCTTCTCTTTGGTAGACTTTTCAGAAATTTTCTGACCATTTCCTCCTGAGAGATCTTTCTACCTAGAGACTTGAGATTATTGGTAATCTCAATGAACCGAGCATACATTTGAGAGATGTTCTCTTCAACTTCCATTCCGAACAGCTCATACTTGTGAAGATATTGACTTATCTTCGCCTGCTTCACTTAATTGGTTCCTTCATAGGTGTTGACAAGTGTATCCCACACCTGTTTGGCTATGTCACAAGCAAAGACTGTGTTGTACTCTTTTGAGCTAATAACACACATTAGCGTGTTCATGGCTTTGAAGTTCTTTCCGAACTTCTCACTCTCTTCGATGCTTTGTACTTTGATTTCTCTTTAGGCACGAGATCTTGCACCTTCCATCTTTGTTGGGATAAAGTTCCCATTCTAAATAATGTTAAAAACTTCTTCATCATTGTCCAGTAGAAAGCATTCCATCATCTTCTTCCAATGTGCAAAGTTCGACCCTTTGAACTTTGGTGGTCCGGTAGATGATCTACTATCATTGAAATCTCCATTTTTCTGAGCCATTTGATCTTTCAATGTGCAAAAACTCTTTTGCACATAACGAGAATAAGAAACAGATTTTGAGTCTAGATTGAACTCAAAAAGTGAAACACTCAAAATACGTGGAAACCCTCCTAGGGCGAGAAAATCATGGACGAGTGCTAATCCAAGCACTAAGTCAAATCCACTAATTGAATCCTGAATTATAAAGGATTGACTCTAACTAGAATTGCTCCCTTAGATAATTCCTTTACAAGTTTTTCCTAGACTCGAAGTTCCCTTATCCGATCTAGTACTTCACGACTAAGATTACCCTTACGAGTTAGGTATAACTGAGCTGAGTTATCCCTTACAGCTCGGTCAAGGGACTTAGAAAGAAAGTAAAAAGTAGAAGTGAATACAAGACTTTCTTTACAACTCAGAAAGTAAAAAATGTAGATTAGGAGTTGTAAGCTAACGATTAAATAAGAATGCACTAAGTAAGTGTTAAGCAATGTGTTTAATAATCTTCAAGTCTTTTGAGGTGGCTTCTATTTATAAGCACCAAGGTAGAATGATCGTTATTGAGACTTGTTCCGGACTGGTGAGCCTCATTAGCCATTGTAATGATTAGTCCGAGTCACTCGAGAAAAAATCCATTGAAATGTGAACGTTGTGAAGACTTAGTTTCTAACTCTAAGTCATTCTGAGTATTAAATGAAGAACTCAGGTATAAACCTTATCTCTTCTAAGTTTTGATTTCAAGTCATTACGAGCGTTATATAAACTCTTATATAAGTTCTCATTCGTTTCGACTAACTCGGAAAGCAACTTATTACATATCTTCTACACTGATGTTTTTGACTCACTCGGACATCACTCGGAATTATTGCATGCTCAAATAATTTCTCTAACACTCTTATTACGAGCATTGATCTGTGTATTTCAATGCAAAGAGAATTACAACATTAATTCATTATTCTAAATCATTTTATTTACGTGAGAATTATTTGACCAAATCAAGTTGTTATACTCCGATACTTTATTCTCTCTACTTGATCATCCTTAGGATTGACTCAAATGGACTTTGAGTATATTGAATATTAGATTCAGAAAATTCCATTCTTCTAGGCCAAAGATAATTAAGCATTTAATTGTTCTAATTTAATTATTATCTCGCACCTAATCTTGAATCAAAGTATTTATACTTTGAGAACAAATGTGGTTTGCTTTCGTAGGTTATTCAAACGAGGCTAACTCATTTTTAAAATACAAAAGCAACCGACTTCTAGTCGTCGGACACCAGCGAGACGAGGTTATACCTACTTCTAGACATGACTCGGACACCTTGTCGGGGTATTCTCGTTTCTAACAACTGGAAAACTCCAACTCTAGACTTAACGGTTATTTCCACCACCACTTTCAATCACCACCAATTGATTGGACCATCTCTTAGAGCCAAGAGCCGTTACACAACGTTCATATCCCAACGGATCTTTTTAAGTGACTCAAAAAAGCCATTACAATAGCTAGTAAAGATCATAAGTCCAGAATCGGACTCAACGGTCATTACGCCTGCATGCTTATAAATAGAAGCCACTTTACAAGATTGGAAGGTTGCTGAATTATTGATTAAAAAACCTATTATAGGATTCATTCTTATTCAATCTTCTATTTATAACTCCAAGTCCGTATTTCATTTTATGAGTTGTAAAGAAAGTCTTGTAATCAGTCACATTCTTTTTTACTTTCGAGTAAGCTCCCTTGATTGAGCTACAAGGGTTAACTCAGCTCGGTTGTCCCCGATTGTAAAGCTTACCTCGGTCAGGAAGTATTAGATCGAGATAAGGTAACTTCTAAGTCTAGGAAAACATTGTAAGGAATTGTTTAAGGGAGAAATTATGGTAGAGTCGAGTCCTTGAATTTTGTGGATTCAAAATAGTGGATTTGACTTGGTGCTTAGATTAGCACTTGTCCGTGGTTTTCTGTCCCAGGAGGGTTTCCACGTAAATATGTGTTATCAATTTTTGAGTCCAATCTAGACTCGAGAATCTACTCTTTAGGTGATTTGTTGTAAAAACGTCTAATTTTTTCCATCACCCTATTCACCCCTCCTCTAGGGTGACTTAGACTCTCCACTAGCAAACCTTCAATTGGTATCGAGTGCCTAGCCTTTTAAGAGGATCTCACCATCCAAAGGTATAAAGATCGGATGGCTCATAACAATAAAGAGTTCGATGAAAGAAGATCATCTACTAGACCACCAAAGTTAAAAGGGTCAAACTTTGCCATTTGGAAGAAGATGACAGAATGTTTCCTGATGGACAACAATAAAGATGTTTGGAACATCATCCAAGTAGGAAACTTCATTCTAATGAAGACGGAGAATGCAACTCTTGTAACTAAAGCCAAAGCTGAGTTCACCACTGAGGAGACCGAGAAATTCATAAAGAATTTCAAAGCTATGAACACACTGATGTGTGCCATTAGCACGAGAAGAATACAACAGGGTCTCAGCCTGTGGCATAGCCAAAGAGGTGTGGGACACTCTTGTCAACACCTATGAGGGAACAAGCCAAGTGAAACAGGCGAAGATAAGTCAAAATCTTCACAAATATGAGTTGTTCAAGATAGAGCTAGAAGAAAACATCACTCGGATGTATGTTCAATTCACAGAGATTACTAATAATGTCAAATCTCTGGGAGAAAGATCTCTCATGAAGAAAAGTCCATAAAGATTTTGAGATGTCCACTAAAGAAGAGATGGGGTCTTAAGATGAGCTTATTGGCAAGCTACTCACTCACGAGATTCATGTGGAGGAAGAGGATGCCAAGCTCGAGCACCGAAAGGAGTATTGCACTTGGAGGCCTCAAAACGCGAGACATGAAAGTCTAAGCTCCTCGAGAATCGGAAGAGGATCCTATGGCACTCATAGCCCATGACTTCAAAAGAATGATGAAATATAAGAAGTGGGAAAAGAGGCCAAAGGATGAGTTCTATAAGAAAGATAAGAAGGCCGAGAAAAGGTAAATACTCTTCTCCATCAAGTTATCTTTATCTAAGAACTCTGGTTGCTTTGAATGTGGCGGCAAGGAGCACATAGTCAAAGATTGTCCCAAGAGAAAGAAGAACAGAAAGAAGAAGGCTATGATGGCTACGTGGAGTGATGACGACTCATTTGAAGAAGATGACTCGAGACGACTCTAAGTGTCTTATGGCACTTACGGACTCGAAATTGAATCGAGTCGGACAACGAGGACTCGGATATTGATGAGGTAGTTGAATACTTTCTCAAAATTTCAAAAGTTGATTTAGCACAATATATCTTTACTTTGGAAGAAAAGTCCAATTCGACTCTTTCCAGTTCAAAGAACAACTTGAGTCTCTTACTAATGAGAGTAATGCTTTGAAAAATGAATTAGAAAAACTAAGACAAAATGCGAAAGAAGCGAAGACCGAGTACTCAAGCAAATGAGGCGTATGCGAGTCACTCGAAACGAGAGAATGAGCAAGCTGAAAAGAAAGCTTAATGAGTCTCAAGAGCTTGTTTTAAAATTCATTCAAGGTCAAAAAAACCTTGATATGCTATTAGGTTCTTAGTGTGTCTCCTTCAGCGAAGAAGGACTTGGTTTGAATGAAGAAGAGGAATCAAATTCCTATTCTAATCATTTTTGAAAAAGGATTCCAAAACTATAAAGTTCGGGAAGGCTGAGCATGGTCCCATTCATACAAATGAACAGAGGACTAAGCCCGGACCGACTTACGGGAAAAAGCCTTCTCCTCCAGTTTACAAAAGAAAGGATTTTTAAAAGAAAGAGACACAAACTCAGTTTTCTAGAAGGAAGACTCGAGAATCATACCGGACCCAAAATTATTCAAATCAGGTTCCTAAAAGTGCTCATCCTCATAAAAGGACCTCGGTAAAAGAAGTTATTGGGTTTGTACGAGGAAGTTAGAAAGGTTAGTTTGTTTACGTCTTGCAGGTAACTCGGAAGAAGAATAAAGGTCATTGGTACTTAGATAGTGGTTGTTCACGCCACATGTTAAGAGATTCAAGACTCTTCTCCGAGGTAGAAGATCCGAAAGGAGGAAAAGTCACATTTGGAGATAACGAGCAAAGGCAAGATAGTAGGGATTGGCAAAATTAGTGAAGGAATCAACATAGTCAGCCCATTTTACCTTATCAAAGGACTCAAATACAATCTTCTTAGCATTTCTCGGCTATTTGATAAAGGTCAAGAGGTAATGTTCACTCGGACCAACTGCTACATCTCGATGCTTGTCACCAAAGAGACTAAGCTCTCGGGTCCGAGGTCAAGTAACACGTACATTACTCCTATCTCAAAGTCAAGTCATAATTTATCTTGTTTGAAAGCATCCGTGAATGATGATTCATGGACTTGGCATTGTAGACTTGGTCATTTCAGCATACATACTATCAAGAAACTTGTATCTTATGGATTGGTTAGGGGTTGACCTAATCGTGCCTTCAAGAAAGATAAAATATGTGAGGCATGTATAAAAGGTAAGCAAGCTAGATCATCTTTCAAGCCACTCAAAGCGTATCTACATCCAAAGTGCTTGAATTGCTTCATATGGATTTATGTGGTGAAATTCCTATGAAAAGTCTTCAAGGCAAATCGTATGTACTTGTTATTGTTGATGATTTCTCACGATTTACTTGGGTATGTTTTCTAAAGAACAAGAATGAAGCCTTCAAAGAGTTCACTAAGCTCTGCAGAAAAATTTAAGTGGAGTCTCAGCTCGGATCGGAAGGATTCGACATAACCATGGAAGGGAGTTCGATTACTCGGAATTTGCGAGACTTTTGTGACAAGAATGACATCTCTCATAACTTCTCTGCACGAAGAACTCCTCAACGAGAATGGAATAGTGGAGAGAAAGAATAGAATGCTTGAAGAAATAGGAAGGACTATGATGATTGAAAATTATCTACCTTACTATTTTTGGGCTAAGGCGATCAACACGATAAATTACACACTCAACGGATGCCTCATCGGACCCACCTTGAAGAAAACACCCTACGAGGTTTACAAAGGGAAGAAACCCAACATATCCTACTTCAGACCATTCAGGTGTAAGTGTTTTTCCATAACAATGGTAATGAGCATCCGACTAAGTTTGATGCTAGGTCGGATGAAGGTATATTTACGGGTTATTTATCTCATAGCAAAACTTATTGAGTTTTTAATAAAAGAACTAACAAAGTGGAAGAAAGTATCCACGTTGTCTTTGATGATATTGATCTTGGCAAGATAAGTGAGTCCACATACTCAGCTCTCGGACCGAATAGAAATGAAGACGACCTTATCGAAGCCGAGCTCATAAAGATTCAAAACGAATTGCGAGGCAACTCGGATCGGAGCGACTCATAATGGTATGACTCGGATCGAACAAACTAAAGAGCCAGCTCAGAATGCTAAAAAACAAGTGAATGAGACTCAGCAAGATCAACCAACCGACGATCAACATATTCAAACAACAAACTTGGTAAATCAAAGGACAGGTAAAGCTTTCAAATATGCATCCGACCACCCACTCGAAAACATACTTTACGATATCAAGTGGGGTAAGGACTCGATCTTCTTTGTATGATCTATGTGCATTTTCTGCGTTCATATCATTAACTGAACCCAAAAATACACTAGAAGCTCTAAATGAACCTAAATGGGTAGAGGCCATGCAAGAAGAGCTCAATCAATTTGAAAGAAATAAAGTCTAGACTACGACCAAATGACCATCTAACCACCTAGTCATAGGAACCAAATGGGTTTTTAAGAACAAACTAGATGAGGAAGGTTGGTAGTTAGAAATGAGGCTAGACTTGTTGCTCGAGGGTTACAATCAAGAAGAAGGAATTGATTGTAGGGAAACCTTTGCACTTGTTGGTAGGATTAAGGCAATCGGAATCTTGTTGGCATTTACATCTAGCGTGAATATCAAGCTTTATTAAATGGATGTCAAATGTGCTTTTCTGAATGGTTTCATTCAAGAAGAAGTTTATGTTGATCAACCCCTTGGATTTGAAAACTCAGAATTTCCAAATCATGTATTCAAATTACAAAACGCTTTATATGGTCTTAAACAAGCTCCCGGAGCTTGGTATGAAAGACTAAGCGATTGCTTGGTTGAAAATAATTTCAAAAGAGGTCAGATTGACAAAACTCTTTTCATAAAAACTAAGGGGAAAGATTTTCTTATTACTCATATTTGTGTTGATGATATCATTTTTGGAGCTACTAATGAAACTACGTGTCAAGAGTTTTACGAGTTGATGAGACAGGGGTTCCAATTGAGTATGATGGGAGAACTCAACTTCTTTCTTGGTCTACAAATCAAACAAGACAAGTATGACATTTATGTCCATCAATCCAAGTATACCAAGGAGCTTTTGAAGAAGTACAAACTACAAGATGTGAAGCATGCAGTAACACCTATGAGCGAGCACTTTGAAGCTGGACTCGGATGAGAAAGGTAAAGTTGTAGATTATATACTCTACAGAGGTATGATCATATCTCTACTTTATCTCACATCTAGTAGGCTAGATATCATGTTAAGTGTTTGCCTGTGTGCAAGATTTCAAGCTAATCCAAAAGAATCATATCTCACTACGGTGAAGATAATTTTTAAATATCTTGCAAGGAATCGGAATCTTGGTCTATGGATTTCAAAAGACTCATAACCGACTCTCACTTTGGATATTCGGATGCTGATTATCGCTGGATACAAAGTTTATAGAAAGAGCACATCAAGAGCATGTTAATTTATGGGTCAATCCCTCATCTCTTGGCACTCAAAGAAATAAAATTCTATTGCTCTATCAACTATCGAAGTTGAGTACATTGGAGCTGGAGCTTCTCGTGCTTAGATTTTGTGGATCAAGCGACACTTGAAGGATCTAGGGTTATCATTCAAATTTATCCCAATCAAGTGTGACAATCGGAGTGCAATTAACATTACCAAGAATCTAATTTAGCACTAAAAAACAAAGCATATTGAGGTCGGGTATCATTTTCTAAGAGACTATTCGAGAAAGGTGATATTGAACTTGAATTCATTCCTATGAAATTTCGGTTAGCTGATATTTTCCCTAAGCCACTTAATGAGGATCAGTTTTGTTTTATTAGGAATGAGCTTGGCATGATTAATGCATGATTATGTGTTTTCTAAGTGAGCTTTCCTTGCATAATTGTGTGTTATATGTTTTCTTTTATTTTAATAACAAATGGATCGATTGACCAAGTGAAGCCGAGCTATGAGTTATTAGGTCTCCGAGTGTTACGAGCTGCTCGGAAACCATATTGAGTCGGACTCGGTTTTGAGCAAAATGGACATCAAAGTTCGGAATTATCTCTAGATAAATGGAGAATTTCATAAATATTGCTCTCTCTCTCTCTCTTTCTCTCTCTCTTTCTCTCTCTCTCTCTTTCTCTCTCTACCACACATTTCGATGAAAGAAAACTAGTCTGTTTGAAGAAAACTCTAGCCGTTGAAGAGCGAACGTCACACCTATCTCGAGACTACCATTAGAGCTTCGAGTCGGACCGAAGGCCAAAGGTCATTTCTTTTCGCTATAAATAGCATCTCTTTATCTTCATTTCTTTACTTTACTCACTTGCCTTCTTACTCTCTAAGAATTCTTGCTCTCTCTCTCTCTCGAATTCTAAACGCTCTCTCTCTCTTTCTCTCTCTCATTACTCTCTCTTATGCCCTCTCTATTTCTCAAAAAATATCACCATTCCTAAAAGAGGATCAGCACTGATTTGTTGGGTCCGCTACCAAAAGCCCTACACCAAAACTCCTCAAGAGGGTACCTTTAACCCCTCTAAAATCTTTGTCACCCAACATCTCACGTTGGATGATAAATTCTTCCCAACCACTTCTTTTTCATGGTTATAACATATCAAAAGCATTGGAGTGTACAACTATTTGTGCTTCGGTGAAATCATTTATCCTGAACTTGTTGCCGAGTTCTATTCTAATATCTCTTACTCGAGGGAATCAATACCTCACGAGTTCAAGAGAAGGTTGTTCATGTCAACCTCTCTCTTCTTCGCAGACTTTTCAAAGTCTCTTCTCTTTTTCTTAACTGCAATCCCATACCATTTACGGAGATCGCTAATGAATTCCTTAAGAAGTACGCCAAGGAAGTCCGTAAGTCACGCAAAAATTTCTCAATGACTCAAATGAAGGCCGAGGCCGGACTACTCTGTTTTCTTTTGATGAGAACATTCTTCTCTCATCATTCCAACAAAGAGAATCCCAACTCCAAGATTCTCAAAGCTTTATTTGATATTTTAGAGGGCTATGACTTAGACCTCTTCCCCTCTATTATTGAGCGGATGGCCTCTGTGCCGGCTCGATCAAAAAATCTGCTCCATTTCCCTTTGGAGCCCTTTTGACTGTTATTTTAAAACAGTTCAAAGTTCCCCTCCCATCGGTTCCAAATGCGGTTTCGAGGCTGCCATTGTGGTTGGCGAAAAGGAGCTTCGGGCTACGGGTACCGGGAAGTCAAGCTCGGTGTCGGGATCCATAGGTCCGAGTTGCAATCTCCTTCACCCCCTCCCACTTAGACTCGGACTCTTCTACCACTTCCTCCTCCCTCATCTGGTCCCTCTACCTCTCAACCACCTCCTACAACCTCTCGCTACTATGTTTGCCGTATTGGTAGATAAAATTTCTTCTCTGTTCGAAGAACATCGAGACATTCTTCGCTCTCTCAAAAATGTTCTTCAAGGCCCGGTTATTACCGGAAGACCGACCAATCTCGGATCTAGGAGAACCAGGATCTATTGATTGAGCTCAAGGGCATCATCGCCAAGCAATACGAGCAGCTCCAACTTCTTCAAGAACGCAAGTCCAAGGCTACTCAGGACCCGGAAACCTCGGATACCTCTAAGGAGTCCTCCGGCCTGACCAAGTCTACCTCGGCTGAGGTCGAAGAAGAAGGCGAAGCGGGAGCGGCTCGATCCGAGGAGGAGAAGGAAGAGGAGAAGGAGGAAGAGGAGAAATAAAAAGAGGAGGCCGCTCAACCCGAGGGCCAAGGTACAGCGAGCTCTCGAACCAAAGCCGATCTCCTCATACCTCGATCCGAGTGGGTTAGAAGAAGATGGAGACACCTGGTCGATCCACAGTCTGCTAAGTCGGAAGCACCACCCTCTCGACATGTTTCGGGAGGATGAGCCCGAGGAAGACATGCCCCGGCTCGGACAACCGGGACGGAACAACTTCCGGACATCCATGTGCTGCCGTTTCGCAATCATCCACCTCCTTTTAAGCATATCAATGCCGACACACTGCCCGTCCCTCCTCTTCTCGACAGCCCACCCCCTCCCTCTTAGTCTATTTTTTTGTCCAACATCACTTGTACTCACTTGATATTTTCTTCCGTCCTTTTTGATGAAATGTTAGGGGAGAAATATAGAAGTCTTGATGTTGTGTTTAGGGGAGCTCACCCTCTCTTTCTTTGTGCAATGAATGAATGAATTTTTTTCTTACGAACAGACTTATTTCGAGTTACATGTTTCGAGTTAGATAATTCTTCTTACTTTTACTGCTCCGATATAATCAGTTCATTTCTTTGCTCCGATTTATTATCCAGTATATCTGTTATAATTGATGATATTATCTGCAATGCATTTTGTAAGTGTGGAATGCTTCACATCCGTCACTCCTCGCTCCGATATGTTCTACATAGTGAAAATGAAAACTCATGTTTTGCACTATCAAGTTTCTATTTAAGTGTGGAATGGCTTTCATCAAAAGGGGGATATTGAAGACTCGGTTTCTAACTCTAAGTCATTCCGAGTATTACATGAAGAACTCGGGTATAAATTTTATATCTCCCAAGTTTTGATTTCAAGTCATTACGAGCGTTATAGAAGCTGTTGTACAAGTTCTCATTCGTTTCGATCGACTCGGAAAGCACTGTATTGCATATCTTCTATACTAATGTTTCGACTCACTCGGAACTATCGCGAGCTCAAATAATTTCTCTAACACTCTTATTCCGAGCATCGATCGTGTATTTCAACGTAAACGTAATTACAACGTTAATTCATTATTCTAAGTTAGTTTATTTCTATGAGAATTATTTGACCGAGATCAAGTTGTTATACTCTAATATTTTATCCTCTCTACTTGATCATCCTTAGGATTGACTCGGATGGAATTTAATTATATTGAATATTAGACTCGAGAAAATTCCATTCTTCTAGGCCAAAGATAATTAAGCATTTAATCGTTTCAATTTAATTATTATCCGTGCCTAATCTTGGACCAAAATATTTATACTTTGAGAACCATTGTTGTTTACTTTTTGTAGGTTATTCAAATGAGGCTAACTCATTTTTGAAATACAAAAGCAACCAGGCTTCTAGTCGTCAAACACCAACAGACGGGTTTTACCTACTTACGGACATGTCTCGGACACTATGTTAGGGTTGTCTATTTCCAAAACTGGAAAACTCTAACTCTAGAATTAACGGTTGTTTCCACCACAACTTTCAATCACCACCAAGAGATTGGACCATCTCTTAGAGCCAAGAGCCGTTGCATAACGTTCACATCCAAACGGATCTTTTACGAGTGACTCGGAAGAGCCGTTATAAGGCCTCGTGAAGATTACAAGTCTAGAATCGGACGTAACGGTCATTCTGCTTAGGTTCTTATAAATAGAAACCACTCTGCAAGACTTGAAGGTTGCCGAAATTATTGATTAAAAAACCTATTATAGGATTCATTCTTATTCAATTTTCTATTTACAACTTCAAGTCCGTATTGCATATTTTACGAGTTGTAAAGAAAGTCTTATAATCGAGTCACATTCTTTTCTTACTTTACGAGTAAGGTCCCTTGACTGAGCTATAAGGGTTAACTCGGCTCGATTGTCCACTGATTGTAAAGGTTACCTTAGTCGGGAAGTATTTGATCGAGATAAGGTAACTTGTGAATCTAGGAAAACATTGTAAGGAATTGTTTAAGGGAGCAATTCGGTAGAGTCGATCCTTGAATTTTGTGAATTCAAAATAGTGGATTTGACTTGGTGCTTGGATTAGCACTGTCCGTGGTTTTCTACCCCGGGAGGGTTTCCACGTAAATCTGTGTTATCAATTTTACGAGTCCAATCTAGACTTAGAATTTGCTCTTTAGCCGATTTGTTGCAAAAATCGTCTAATTTTCTCTATCGCCCTATTCACCCCCTCCCCCCGTCTAGGGTGACTTGGACTCTCCACGAGTAAACCTTCACGTTGTGTAGTGATCCTTGGCTCAAAAGATGGTCCAATCATTTGGCGGTGATTGAAATTTGGAGTGGAAACAACCGTTCCACTCAAAGTTGCGATTTCCGATTTTGAAAACAAACAACCATGACACGGCATCCGAGCCATGTCCGGAAATGGTTAATCTCTATCTGCTGGTTTTTAACGGTAAAAAATCGGTTGCTTTTGTAATTCAAAAGTAGATTAGGCTTGTTTAAACAACCTACAAAAGCAAATCAAAGTGGTACTCAAAGTATAAAAATATTTTGGTCCAAGATTAGGCACATATATCAATAAAATCAAAGCAATTAAGCACTTAATTATCTTTAGCCTAAAAGAGTGAAATTTTCTGAGTCTAATATCCATTAGGTTCAGATTTCAGCTTAAGTCAATCCTTAAAATGATCAAGTTAGAGAGAATAAAATATCAGAATACATAAACTTGATCAAGTAAATAGTTCTCTATATATATATAACCATTACCTTTCTTTAGCTTTATGATTATAACACATTTCCTATAACCTCAAGCATTTTTCTCATAGATTCTTTGCCTTTGACTTATGCCTCTAGAAAAAGTGGGTGTGTATCTACTCAAATTACGCTCATGTTTTCTCAATGATTTTAACCCAATTATCTTTGATAAAATATATATGTAGTTACTTTTTTCCCTCTTTAAATGACTTACTTTATTTAACATCCTAATCTACCAAGTATATATCATTATATCCAATTAGAGTACTATGATATATTAATTTTCAAAACATTTAGCACTTTTTTTGAAAAAAAAAAAACAAATCATTGAACATGTCTTCCATACCTCCAAATGATGATCTCGTTTTCCATCTCAAGTTCACTATTAATTTCCACAAGATTTGCATTTACAATCCCATTGTTTATATCATAACCTAAACACCTTTTTTCTTACGACAAATCCAAATATAACTTAACTATATCAACTTTTATAAATATCTCCAACATTATAATATGTTTTAACATAAGTATCTATACTTGAACTAACCCCTCTTACCCTTGTAAATCCTTCATTTGTTTGAAAATTTTTAAAGAACGAGTACCCTTATCAAAAATGTAAAACTCCACTCAATGAATAACAATCATGATATTATAGTGACATTTAAGACCAAAATATTTCTCAATAGACCACAAAAGAGTTACTTTATCTATATAATCAATTGTAATGTACTTAATATTCAATAACTATCATTATCCCCCAATATAATCAACATCATGTTTGTTCACATAATTACCAATATAAAGATTAATTTTTGAGTCTTTATGCAACATGTCTTATGTATTCACCAAAACATAAACATATATCCTATTGATATTTTATGTAACGGGCTATATTCGATTCCTACACACAATAAGTGTTACATATTTATATACATGTATTTTTTTCAACACATTAATAGTAGAAGTTGATTTAGTTATTACTAATAATAGTTACTAAGATTATAGGTTTCCCACATATAATTGGTTATAAATTACGAGTGTCATAATAATAAGGTGTCACTAAAAGGATGCATTTATAATGTGTCCAACAATAACAATAATTTTTATCTATAAGAAATAATATTAATGTCTCTAGGATTATACTTGGAAAATAATGAACCTTTTGACAATTACCACTTAATGACATTGACCTACACTTATAGGATGCTAGAGCTTACGGTAACTCTAAACCTTACCTCCGATATTGCAACTGTAATGCCCCCAAATCCCATAATAACCATTTTAGTATTAACGACTAATTAACTAGTAATTAGCATAGAAGAAAGGAATATTATAAGTGTTACCGCTGCTCTAAACAAAGAGTAAGGCAACTCCCTTAAAAATATAATATGAGAAGGACTTTGTCACATCACTTACGAAAATAAAGTTCAAAATATCTTAAACGCTAAACTTGTACAACATCAAGTCAAGTTTAACAATATCATCATGATTACAACTTATTTAATTAGAAAATATATAACTTCCAAACATCACATCCCTTACTACCACTTGTGAGCCTCTAAGTCTCATTGACCAAAATAAATATGTCAACTCTTTGCTTCCATCAACATTAGCATTACCTAAAACAAAACATGTAAAACATTTCGAAATAGTGAGCTGAAACTCGGTACATTTACCCTTGCACTTTAAATGTATATGTTGTAAAATTATTTATGAGCACGTGCATTTGAATTCATTTATAAATAAGATAGGAAAATATAGTAAAACAATTGTTCATTAATTATCCGAGTGGCTCCTTAGGATCATCGGTTTCCTTAAATATGCACACACCTAGTCCAATCGAGAAGTTTGGTTGATAATAGCCAAATATATATGATATGATATGATCATGATCATGATATAACATGATTGATATGGGGCGGGCCACATAATTAGGTGACAATTAATATTTGAAATGATTTTTTTAATTAAGCAAACCATTTTGGTGTTGATATATATAAACATGTGGATTTTTGTAAGGCACAAGCAATAAACGTACCTTAACCTTGATATTTCTTAATGATATTTATTGATGTGCATTGGCTTGACAACCATTGGAGGATCCTCTTCTGCTATTTAAGTAAATAGTTATATGGTCAATAATTTGATTAGATTATTTCTTACAAGTTTTAAATCTCTTTATGTAATGTTCGGTGTTTCATTGTTAGATTAATCGTTATAATCTGATTTCCTTAGGAAATATTTTTCTCTCTGTTTAGACAATTCCTATTGATTGTCATTTTGTCCTCCAAATATATTTATAATTACTACTAGGTTATAAATTCGTAGTTTATGTTATGTGACTCCCTAATGTTTCATATTGGTATTTACGTATATATATCTATTCTTTTCTTTTAATAATATTCTTATATTAATTTTGCTCGTCATTTTTTTCACATATTTCCATTTCCAACCTTCTTCCTATATATGTTATAGTTGTATGTTTCTCACATCAACTAAAAAGTTATTCGTATATAATCAATTTTATCTTTACCTATATTAACTTGAAAACGGCACAATAATAAAATATAGAAGTGAACTCTTAACATATCCAAGATAGTCACTTAACATGCTCCTTTATTATTCATTGTGAACTAACTCTACAACTTATACCAAATTGTCACAAATCTCTATAACAAAACCTTGAGCATTTTGGTCGATTTTAAAGCTAACTTAGAAAATTCATATCTTTCTCACCTGATGTCAAATCAAGTCTTAAGGATCAAAATTAGAAAGATTGGAAAGTGAAAGCTTGCTCTTGGAGAGGCTAAGTCACCCTAGAGGGGGTAAATAGGGTGATGGGGAAATTTAAACAAGTAATGGAAGAATAAAACTAGAAATGACTGCGAGGAGAGTCCGAGTTTAGATTGAACTCGGAAAAGTACTAACTCAGAAAGTTACGTGGAAACCCTCCCGAGGCGGAAAACCACGGTCGGTGCTAATCTAAGCACAAAGTCAAATCCACAAAATACAATAGAAAGACTCAACCAGAATTGCTCCCTTAGACAATTCCTTACAAGATTTTCCTACACTCGAAATTCCCTTATCCGATCTAGTACTTCCTAACCGAGATAACTTTTATAGTTAGGGACAACTAAGTTGAGTTAACCCTTACAGCTCAATCAAGGGACCTTACTCGGAAAATAAGAATGAGTGTTTGTAACCGATTACAAGACCTTACAACTCGGAAAGATGTTAAGTACAAAGTTGGAGTTGTAAGTAAAAGATTGAGTATGAATACAATGACTTTTGCTTAAGTACGTGTATAGACAGTTGGTTCAGAAATCTTCAAGTCTTAAGAGTTGGCTTTTATTTATAGATAACCAACTAGACTAGCTGTTGTGACTATCTTCTAACTGGAAGTCCTTTGTGACCGTCGTGATGGTCTTTCCGAGTCACTCGGAAAATATCCGTTGAGGTGTGAACGTTGGGCAACGGCTCTTGACTCCTTTGGAAGTCCCAATCCACTGGTGGTGTGTGAAAAGTAGGGTGGAAACCACCGTTGAGCTTAGCGTTGCATATTTCCAGTTTTGGAAACGGACAACCTTGACACGAGTGTTTGGGCCTAGGTCGAAGTAGGAAAAGCCTTGTCTGCTGGTGATTTGATATCTTGAAGCTTGTTACTTTTGTAATTCAAAAATAGGATAACCTCGTTTGAATAACCTACAAAAGTAAATCAATTTTGGTTCTCAAAGTATAAAATACTTTGGTCCAAGATTAGACACGAGATAATAATTTAATTAAAATAATTAAGAACATAATTATCCGAGTCCTAAAAGAGTGGAATTTTCTGAGTCTAATATCCATTATACTCAAATTCCATCCGAGTCGGTTTAGAAGTAGAGCAAGTCGGATAAAGAACATCGAGTGGAAAGACTTGATCTAGACTACCAATGTTCAAAACAAGCATGCTCGACTTAAAAATATGAATTAACACAATAATTCAATTAAACTTAGATCATGAAGTCGGACCTGAGTTTATGCACATTAGAGAAAATGTTTGAACATGCAATACATCGAGTGTTGTCCGAGTGACTCGGAACTATGTGCAAACAGAGTATGCTTTACGAGTCGGTCGGAATCAAGTGCAAACATATGCAATGGTTTCGTAACACTCGAAAAGATTCTATATCACTCAGAAAAGTTTCTAAGACACTTAGAATGACTTGTAATCAAAACCTTATAAGAGATGAAGTCTTATACCCGATTCCTTAATGGAACTCGGAATGATGTATATGTAAAGTTTGAGTCTTTAATCTCCCCTTTTTGATGAAAGGCATTCCATACTTAGATAGAAACTTTGTTAGTGATAAAGATCTCGGTTTTTCATCCTTTCTCAAAGGATAAGTCAGAAAAGCATGATAGAATTGTATAGAGTAGATATAGTGAATGAAACTTATATCTTATCAAAGAAAATAAGCTTAGATTGCATAAAAAAACTAAAGTATCGGAGCGAGAAAAAAATTACCGAGGAACAGAGCAATGATAGACTGAATTGAAACTTAGAAGTAATAAACTCAAAAATAATTGCAACTTATAAAGCAATAAACATGAAACTGAAATTTCATTATAATTTAAACTAAAAAATTACACAAAAGAGGGTAAGAGAAACTCCCCTAAACAAGACAACAAATTTTTCTAACTATTCTCCCCTTTACCTTTCAAAGAAAACAAAATGAGGAAGAATGTATCAAGAAGATACAGATTTGAATGTCCGGACAAAAAAAAATTTAAAACAACAAAACAAAAATTAAAGATGGCGAGAGAGGGAGCGAGTCTAAGTCGAGGATGGTGGATGTACGAGTGCACCTTCGCGGATAGGATCCGAAAGATGTAGACGAACGAGGTGGGGCAGCACCGGGATCTCCGGAATGGGCTCAGCTCCGAGTGGCTGACCCGGAACTAGGTTGTCCAGAGGCTGATCCTCCCGGAACTCGACCGATGGAGGGGTGTGCTCAGGCTGACCAAATGAGCCAACTCAAAATGTCGTGACTCGGAATGAACAAAATCAAGAGCCGGCTCGGAATCGTCGAAGAAGAAGGCAATACGAAGCTTAGCAAGAGCAACCAAATGAAGATTAGCCTATTCAACCAACAAACTTAGTAAACAAGAGGACGAGTAGAGCTTTCAAATATGCATCTAGTCACCTACCCGAGAACATACTTTCCGATATCAACGAGTGGAGTAAGAACTCGTTCTTCGTTGTAAAATATGTGTGCCTTTTCCGCATTTAGATCATTAACAAAAACTAAAAATGCACTAGAGGCCCTAACTCGAACCTAAATGGGTAGAGGCCATACAAGAAGAGAAAATAAATTTGAAAGACTAAGTAGTTTCTTGGTTAAAAATGATTTCGAAAGTGATCAGATTGACAAAACTCTTTTCCCAAAAACCAAGGCGAATGATTTTCTTATCATTCGGATATATGTTGATGATATTATCTTTGGAGCTACTAATGAAACTCTTTGTCAAGATTTTTCTGAGTTAATGAGATAGGAGTTCCAAATGAGCATCCCCGAAGCCCTACCCGCTGATCGTCCGACACCGGCGAGAGCTAGGGCCGTATGGTTGGCGGCGCCGGCTATGGGCCCAGACCGAGGTGATCGGTCTTGATCCATGGCCCGACTATCGGATCTAAACCCCCTTTTGTTATTTTTTAGTCATAAAAGCTGAGAAGCTTATTAGGAGAAATAAATAAGAAACAAAGTTGCCATTCAATTTTAAGAACAAAAACTAACAAAAATAAAATAAAGAAATACTCTTCCAATCTTAGTGTGGGAAAACTAAGCTTGAAAGAGGTTTAAAATTTACTCCATTAGTCTAAAAACGAGAATCCAGATTCGGGGCAAGGGCACAAAACGTAGGGATAAGCCCTTCCGTTTTGCCCATCAAAAGACGACCTTTACTAATTTGAGAGGTCGGTTTAGGTAACGCATTAAAAACAAGCACACAACATAGTAAGATATGAAATTTAACAATCAAGGCATGCTGACGAAAGCAATAAAAGTAGATGTAAACAACAATAAAGAAACGAAAAGAAAAGTAAAAGAAAACGAAACGAAAATAAAAAGGTTACATTGGATGGAGAGGAATTAAATGCAATTACATCTTTCTCCACAATACCAAAAATGATAAATAACAAAATTAAATAAACCGTGGTTTGAAGGCCGATTAGGCGCCCTCGAGTTGTCCCACCCGATGATCTAGATCTTGAACCGGATCTTAAAACGTGACGACGGCAACTGGATGAGTCTTTTTGTGAATTTTTATAAAGGTAAGTAGGAAGATGTGCTTGTTTGATGGAGTATTAGGGTTCCGATGTCCGTGGAGTAGGGCGGATTAGTCGAAGGGAGACTAAGAGATCAATAAATGAATATTGTGTAGCTCTTAATCAAACTTCAAGCAGCATAAAACATAGGAAAAATCCATATGCAAATGACCTAGGTTTACAGCTTAAGCAACCGTCCAAAAATAAGCGGAAACCGACTGAGTAAATCACAAAAAGCTGGACCAAAAACAAGATTGAACCGAATCCCGGGATTCGAGCCGTGATGCGAGGTGGCTCGTAAATGATGGCTATTGGAAAACATTATCAATGTTTACTAAAAGGAGTTTGCAATATTTTGAAACCAAGACCAACTTTGGAATCAAATGACAATCTACAAAAATTGAAAGTTGTATCCGCTATGAATATGGATATCATTAGCCTTAAAGAAATATCCCTACAAGTAAGAGGACCCTCCTTGACCCTAGATGGGATCTGCAGATTTAAGGGTTGTATGAGATTTGAGTATTTGTGAGGCATATTCCAAACAATCAAAACCCCAAGTATGAAGAGAATGTGTGGACAAAAACTAAAGGTTACGGGTGTAGGGATGACTCAAACACATGCTAAATTATGACATTCGAAATATTATGAATATACTTAGTTGTAATTTATCTTTTCTTATTATAGCGGATTTGATGGCAATTGTTGGGTCATGGTTTTTCCTTTAATATGGAGCGATTTATCGTATTGAAATTGTGTCTCATTCTTTCTCTTATTATGTGTATGTGTGTGTACAAGTTTTATGCGACAATTCCAATCTTAACAAATGGTCGAAAAGTAGGTTAAATCCCAACTCAGAATTAATCCCAACTGTAACAAAAACAAAAGGTTGTAACATATTATCTATTAAGACATGAGCTACAATAGTTCCAATTCTTGGCAAAGTTATATGTATCGTACCGATTATTGTAACATTTTATCATTCGAATGAGAAATACTAGATGTCTATATAATTATTTTATATTCATACTGTTTGAATTTTTTTAAAATAAAAGAAAAATAAAAAAAAGTAAAAAAGTTTAGTATAGGGAAGTATTTGATAGAAACAAGCCAATATCACCCGGTACAACACATACACAACTTGTACTGTTTTTCAGTCACATGGAATTTAGAACGATGGACTTCTTGGTATAAAGCTCTGCTAACATCACCATTTTTAATGTATCATCCACCCAATTGCAAGCTTAAGTCTCCTCGTTAAAATGTTCACAATGGTGAAATGTGTTTATTTTGCAATACTTATTTTGTTTCTAAAGAGTGAGATTTCAATTGTTACCCAAACCCGAGTAAACTAGATTAAAATTTTGATTACATGACGTAACCAATAATTTAAACCCGGTTCGATTTAAATATAGGCATATTCATTTTTGGACCAAACTACAAAAATTATTTACACTAAAAATATTTCTATAATTTTATTTTCTTAGCTCCAATATAAAGACTATGTTTTTTGGTTTTAATGTCCATTGATTACTAATAAAAGACTATACTTTTATCCCCTTTTTACTCAGTTTAGAACTAAAAATTTACATTTCTTAGGATTTTCACTTGATTTTAGATGTTTCCTAGGTAATAACTCAATTTCAGAAGATAGGTACAATTTGATGCAAATTCGGCAATTTTGGGTCTTTTTTGTGTTTGAATTGGGAATTTTGCAGCATTTAGACTTCCACCCAGTATTCGAACTTTGAGAAAAGACCATGCGAAACATGAAGATGACATCTCGAGTGAACCAACCACAAATCACATCCAACAAAAGGCTAGGAAGGGTTGACATTGGTGGTCGTGTCATTTGACACTGCCTATGTCAACCCAATTTTGTACTGCTTCAATTCCAAAAAGTGACACAGCTCATCCTGTGTCACTAAACATCGTCCATATTAGTGCTGGTGTCATTTGGCCTCGGCTAAACTTTCGAGTATTTTTTAGTGTTGTGATTCCTTTTTTTGTTAGAAGTACCCCCAATTGGGTTGTTTTAAGGGGAAACTCTTATGTGGTCTCTTGTTCAGAGTTTAGAAGTTGAGATTAGGATTTAGCTTAACCAAAATAAGACACCATTTTGGGAGATTAATCAGATTATATTAATGTAGATTTGGGTTGAACATTGTGAACCATGAAACTTTCAGGTATAAATGCCTAAACTGTCTAATTCCTCTCTTCATTTCTTTTTTTTCTTGTTTATTTTGTTATATTAATGTTAGTTTAGTTGACATTTTGTTTAAATATTTGATTTTTATTGTTGATTTATGTCGATCCTTTGATTTTTGCAAGTTATATTTATTTTATCAGTCATATTTATGCTTTTTTTGTTATGCTGCTAGTTTAGTTTTTAATTTTAATTTTGTGATGTTTAAGAATAATTTAGTCGTGATTAGCTTCTTGATGGCTAATTAGTCATGTATTAGGTTTAACTACACCCAATTTATGCTTGGCAAGTTTGAGTTTTTCTCATGTTATGAAGTGTTCGATGAAATATTCACTACTACAAAAGCTGTTAATTAGCGATGGAAATTAATGACGGATACGGTTTCGTCGCCAAACAGCGATAGAAGCAACGACGGAAACTTACAAAAACAAGCAATCGTGTCGGACAATGACGAAATTAGCGACGGAAAAAGGTATCCGTCTCTATTTTGGAATTAGCGACAAAAATATTCGTCGTTGTCCGACGATCGCTAAGCCGTAGTCGGGGTATTTAGAATTTTCAGATCTAGGAAAAACAAAAAAAAGTATAATTAAATTAATTTAGGCGATAGCGACAGACTGTTCCATCACTATCGACTAATAAAATTCAGATCTGGCCGAACCCGAAAGCGAGAGAGAGGAGTGCGAGCGATTTTGTGAGCGACAGTGCCCGGCCCACCTCCACGCGTCCACAACCCCCACCGGCCATAGGTCGACCGCCGCCCGTCTCTGTCCGCTCCCGTTGTCGTACGCCGCCGCTTTGTCCGCCGCCCCGCGTCCGTAAGCCAAAGACGGGTGAGTTCTCCTTGGTTGCTCCGGCCCCTTAGGCCGCCGTTGTTGCCTCCTGGAGAAGGTCGCCGTCTCCACCGCCCGTCTCGCCGTCGCTACCGCCGCGCCGCCTAGTTTGAAGGTATTGTTTTCTTGATTGTTATTAGATTTAGGGTTTTCAATAATTTAGTACAAATTGATGATTTTATATAATTTGCTGCAAATTAATGTTGTTTGTGAATGAATTTGAAAAGAAAAATATGCAATTGTGTTATTTATGTATAGATGTTGTGTTGTTTAAAGTATGTGAGGTTAGATTTATTGGAAATTATTGTTGAAGTTGAAGTAAATGTTATTTGTGATTTATGTATGTGCAATTGTTTGTGGTTTATTTACAAATTTATTGAACATTTGACAAATTATTAATAAATAGTGGTTACTTGTGTGAAATTAGAAATGAAATTATTGTTGTAAATTATGAAATAATTTTATAAATTATAATTTTGTGTGAGTTATTTTATAATAATTAGGTAGAAATAATGTAATCAATTATATTTGTGTGAGTTTATTAATACTAATTAGTTATGGTTAGTTTAATGATGAAATAATAATTAAGAGTAAAATATAGACATTAAAGAAATTTATGTATAAGAAAAGTACATGTTCAATGCATAATGGTTATATATATTATGTTCATTATAGAAGAAATGTAATCATAACATCTCCATGTATTGATTACTAACTAATAATTTAATAAATTGTTAAATGTCAATCGAATATATATGGACGGGCCTACGCATCGTAGATGGATGTATAGTAGGTTATTACCTGGTAGAGTTGGTTATAGACAAGAGTTTTCAGACGGGGTTGAGGAGTTTGATGCACATGTTAGAAGTCAATCAGAATTTGTATATAATCAACAATATATGTGTCCATGTCGCAAATGCAAAAATCGGAAGTATAAGGATCCCGATGAAGTTAAGTTACACCTTTATCAATATGGTTTTCTTCCAAACTATTGGTATTGTACTAGTCATGGAGAAATAGATCCTCATTTACTGAGGATGGTAGTATGACTTCTAACATATTCAACGATGAAAGTGGCTCCAATCATATAAACTACGGCGATGTAGAATCAAATATCGACCGTATGAATGATATGGTCACGGATGCCATGATCTCAAATCAAGGCTCTACAAGTGAGCCTCCAAATACCAATGCCCAAACTTTCTTTAATATGGTTGAGGCTGCACAATGACCTTTGTCTACCACTGTTAGACTGTTGAGCATCAAGTCCGACTATAACATGCCTCAAAATTGCTTTAATGAGATTGCTTAACTTATGAAGGAGATTTGTCCCCCTAATAACCGAGTTCCTCGTGACATTCACCATGCAAAGAAGGTCATTAAAAATCTTGGGATGGATGTTCAAAAATTGATTATTATCGGAAAGGTTGCATGTTGTTCTACAAAGAGGACATCAATCTTGATTCATGCAAGTTTTGTGGTCATGCGAGATGGAAGGGTCAAAGGGAAAGACAAGGAAAAAGTCAAAGGACTCCGTTTGCAAGGATGCATTACTTGCCATTAATACCAAGACTTCAGCGCTTGTTTGCTTCAAAAACCACAAGCAGAGCACATGAGATGGCATTATGAGAATGTAAGAGAGGATGGTGTCTTTTGTCATCTTTCATATGGTGAAGCATGGAAACATTTTGATAGAGTTCACCCCGAATTTGCTACTGAGCCTAGAAATATTAGACTTGGTTTGTGCGCGAGATGGATTTAATCCATTCAGCCAACCTTCAAGGTCTTATTCAATCTGGCCGATCGTTGTTACGCCGTATAATCTACCACTAGAATTATGCATGACGATGCCTTATATGCTCTTGACATGCATCATACCAGGGCCTACAAATTCGAAAAATAAAATTGTTGTGTATTTGCACCCTCTTATTGACGAGTTGAAAACACTATAGGAAGATGGTGTGGAAACATATGATATTTCACGAGGTGAGAACTTTCTCATGAAGGCTGCGTTGATGTGGACCATTAATGATTTCCTGGCATACGAGTATGTTGTCCGGATGGAGTACTCATGGTCTCATGTCATCCCGGTATGTATGAATCAACAAAAACCATTAAAACTTAGAAATGGGCGAAAATTTTCATGGTTTGATTTCCATCGGTGGTTTTTGCCACGAAGTCACGCGTTCGAAGGAATAGCACAACGTTTACAAAAGGAAAAACCGTACATTCGAGTCCTCCTCGTCGATATCCGGGGAAGAAATAAAACAATGGGTTGAAAACTTTCTCAAAGTAACGAAGAGCAGGAAATCAACATTTCGGGGTTCAAAAAGGATCATAATTGGACAAAACAAAGCATATTTTGGGAGATTCCATATTAGAAAGATCAATTGCTTCGCCACAACTTAGATGTGATGCACATTGAAAAGAACTTTTTGAGAATTTAATTAACACTATTATGGATATTCCCGGGAAAACAAAGGATGATATCAAGGCAAGAATGGATTTGGAAGAGTTGTGTGATCGCGTGGAGTTGAATTTAAAGCATGGAGTAAATGGTAAAATTCTCAAACCGAAGGCAAAATATGTGTTGATGTCGGAGCGAAGAGGGGAATATGTGAATGGGCAAGAGAGTTGAAAATGCAACGGATTGGCGACGGATTAGCGACGGCAATCAACGACGGAATTACTGGAAATTCCGTCGCTAAATTCAGCGACGGAAAATGTAATCCGTCGCCTGAATTGCATCGCCTACGGAAGGCATTTCCGTCGATGTTCTGTTGCTAATTAGCGACGGATTCGGTATTTTCCGTCGCTAAATTTTAGCGACCCGGTTTATAACAACGGAAATAATCCGTCGCTAATTCCGTCACTATTTTCGAAAATCCGTCGCTATTTGACAAATTTCCGTCGCTATTTCCATCGCTATTCGTCAATTTTCTAGTAGTAATTTGAAAGAACTTTAATCCATCTTTTTTGTTAACCGACTTATTCTGAATGTGAGATTAATTTGCTAGTGTAGGAGAGTTAAAATAGACAGGATTTTATCATGAGAATAGCCCAAACGAAACAAGGTTAACCTTGGGCTATATTTCATCTAACCCCATGAAATTAAAATAGGCGGTTAGGTCTTAAACTAGATGAAAAATTTTGAAAGAGTGCTTGGGTGAACTTTCCTGATCTAATCATTCATCTCCAATTGCTAGTTTAAATTGGGTAAGGTAGGACTAAACATGGAAAAACTGACCCGACCCGAACCCGCCCGAAATTTTTGGGTTATGGACACGATTTTCTCGACTCGAACCCGAAAAAACATCGAAACCAGAAAACTCGCAAATTAGCGGGTCAAACCCGACTCGAACCTCGTTTGACCTGTTGGGTCAAGACAATAAAAACAACAATTTTACCTTTGTGCCTTGTTGATTGAATGTTTTATGCACGTTATATGGTTTTTCTTCACTTTTATCACTCTTTTATTAGCGGTTATTTATCATATCACATCATTTGGAAAGACGTTACATATTTATCGCAATAATTTACAAACGAAGACTAATAATGTTCATTTCTCAACTTATTCCTCATAAAAAAAAGTCATTATATATTCAAAAATTATGCATAGTTAATTTCAATAAAAATATATCCGGATTCAAATGGCGTGATATATTAAAAATACTAAAAGTGCACAAGTTATACTTGTTGTATTGTTGGTGAATTGAATATACCTAATCACATCTTAAGTAATATATTTTGTTTTGTAGAATAATATTACTATAATTATGTAAAATTTTGATGTTATATTAAAAATATTAATTTTAGTTTATTATTAATCTCTAGTTCTAACTTATGTGAAACTTTTCTACCTGTTCCTAAACCATAACTCCTAGGATGAGCAATAAGTCGAGGTTAAAACAAAGTCAAATTTTTGCTAGTGAACAAAATGGGTGAGTTACGCCTACCCATGTCAACCCTTTCTCGATGTGTTTTAAAATGCAGTAAATATGCATATAAACCTCCTTAATATAATAAAAGATGTGAAATAAACATCGAAACATTAAACGAATCATTAACATAACAAGTCATTATTATTCAATCCATTATTGACTCAATCTTTCATTAGCCTTATTTATACGAGTCAAGCGGTAAAGCCGGTCGACTCAATGGGGTATTCACACAAATATAATAATGAAAGTTTTAAAGATTTTTTAATATTCTTTTTAGAAAATACAAATTCTATAATTTTTCGGAGAACTATTGACACTTTTAAGCAAAAGTTATGCTCATTTTTTATAATTGAAAATGGAAAAATAATTGATAAAAAGGCGGTTTAACCCGTTGGGTCGACCCGAAACCCGTATAACCCAATATATGACCGCTCGTATTTTACCCGAACCCGAAATACACCCGACCCGTATTTTACCTCGAACCCGAATACACCCGACTCGTATTTTACCCGTCCGTCCGAATGGACAAGTCTAGGTAGGACCTTATTGTCTTGGCTATCAAGTTTGTTAATTGGCGAAATCACAACCGAGTCTTTTTTTAGTTTTTTTTTAATTTTGATTTTCACGATAGAATTTTGTCTGTCATTTGCGAAACCGAGCCTTTGGTACTTGAAAACCTTTTTTATGTAGTTTGATACCATGAGTACTTATTTGAGGTTCTTTTATTTGTAAGACCGCAAAATTACGACAAACATCGATCATGAAATTTACAAAGAGACAAAAAAGGTATTAATAATTCTTTCATTTCATTCCACTCCAATTCTTCATACTAAATAGGGCCTTAATGTTCCCCATAAACCCTCAACTTAATAATGAATACTAAAATTTATATCATGTGAACCGTATATACTATATGTACACTAAATTTGGCATTGAATTTGAACGCACTAAAAATATTTTCTCTAAACTATGGAACTTTAATGGTAGTGGATATTTTCTTTAGTTCTATTAACACTATGTCTTTTTTAGCAAGATGGTGTTAAATTTTAAATAAAACAGATGTTTAACAAATTAATGAATAGTTCAATGAAATTTTAAGTAAAAAAATTAACATAAATGGAATAACTCTTAAAACTTAAATATTCATATGTTTAATGTCACTAAGTTTGTCAATATGACATACCCATTTTTTATATATCATGTCCTAGCAACGGGAAGAAAAATTGATTACGGGTATAAACGTTAAATGATAAGAACCCAACCCTAACTTCATCCGTAAGTCGCACCAAAGTCTTTACTTTGCTTTAATTTTCTCAAGGAAAATATGTTATTATCACAAATCACTGCTTATTTAAACCAATAAAATAATAGTGCAAATGTGGACTTTCTTGCTCCTTCCTCCCACAATTAGGAAAAGAAATTTATCAAACAAGACCAAACAAAATGCATCATTAATTTGACACGTAAAGAAACTTTAAATTTCACATGATCGAATAAATAAATTGTAAATTAAAAATTTTATTGCTCCTATGTCCTACTTTAGACATTGGGTGTACGTTCAGACAAATTAAAGAAGTCATCTTTTCTTTCAATCTTTTTCATGTCTTATTTATCTTATCTTTTTTTCCTTTTAAATTTGGATGATATGCAACATGTGGGATTGAATCATATGAAATTTGTTGGAGTATTTTAACTATTTATGTTATCAAAATCGCCTATGCATGTGAATATACATAGCGTGTTTGCTTTACTCACCTCTAGAAAATTATTGGTGTCCCTAAACTCAACGCACTTTTTGTCTATAGTCTCAGTTCACACCTGTCTCAAAAATATTGGGCGTCCATTAGCTTGGTTGAGTTGAAAACCAACCATAGTTAAAAGCTTAACTTATATCAATATATTAATGTCATAGCAGCTAATATATTACTCAATGTCATATTAGCTTTTATTATTCAATGACAACATTGATTAAGAAGTCTCAAGCTAAATTTTCTGTAATATTAGGACTCGATTTGTTGACATATTAGCTAATATATTCAGACTGCTGCATGGCCTTTAGCTTTCTAAATTCCGGTAGGCTTAGTATATGGATCGTTTACTTCGATTTTGAATTGGGTAAGTTCGAGTTGAATTATTTTTATTTTAATGAAATAAGTCTAGGACACGTCATTTTTTATTTGGGTCGATTTTCGATCGGTTGATATCTAGTCCAATAAACTTTTTTCAAAGAAAAATAACACTAATGAAAAATATTCATATCGATTCAAGTTTCGGGTCCATTTTAGAGATGAAGAAGGGCATGAACTCTTTGTATGTTGTATGCCTACCTTCTTTGAAGCATTTTCAATTGTTTTAATAGATCATGAAAAAATTGTTAAAAGCAACGTTTCCTTTTAGAAGAGTAGAGTCTAAGCATAACGTAGAATAAGTAGATGTAACTGTTGAGTTTTAAAGTGGTGAACTCAATAAATATAGTTACAGTTACCTCTATTGTAAAAAATAAAAATAAAAAATGTTAGATGTGCTCAATCTCATGCTGCCTGCTTATCCTCTAACAATTTTGGTATTGGTGTTTTAGATGAGGAAGTGTAGGTTATGGAAATAAAGGCATATATTGCTAAAAGACTGAAGGAGCACAGCGATGATCCCTCCATGAAGATACCATGCCAAGTTTCAAGGAGAGAATTGAGGAGGTTTGGGAGATGCAAAATGTTAATTTGTAAACTTTAGATTATGAATATCAAGACATGATAGAGTTATAACTACTTGCTCATTCTTGTTCCTCTTCTTTTCCCTTTCATTTTTCTTTTTGATCTTTTTGGAAGAACATCAAGATGACTTCTGCACCTCAAGTCCACATCTTTATCCCACAAAAGAAGGTGAGCTTTTGAGCATTGATAAGTCCACACATAATAATGGCAACTTATTTTCATGAACAAACATGAATGAAAGTGACTTAAAATGTCAACAAAAGCAAAAAGACACATGTTTGCTGATCTATATTTGTACAGGTTGCAATGACAAGAAAGAAGAAAAATTAATCAAAAGTAAAAGCATTTCCCATCACTCTCATCCCATCCCCCTCCCTCCCTCCCTCCCTCCCTCTCTACCTAACTCTGCTTTTCTCTCTCTTAAAAACATCCCATACATCATGCAAATTTAAACATCCTCCTCTTCTTCATAACTCTCTTCTGTTTAAATATCCAAATCCGGCCACTACCACCACAGACGCTGCTTTTGATGTTCAGAGTCCACAACATTCCCACTCTGGTAACTGGTGCTCTATTCCCTCTATTTCTTGCTTTTTTTTTCTTTAATTTTTGGGATTTACCCGTATTTAATTTGATGAGCATACTTTAAATTATTCGTTTTTTATTATTTGATGTATGTTTCATTTTCATTTTTTGGTGGGGGGTGTTGGTAAAAGGTTCAAAGGCTAAATCCTTAATTTGATCGAGGTGCTGTTTTTGATGAATTTTATGATGAAAATGTACTGAGTTTTTACTTCAGAAGCAACGATCAGAGTGTGAATTTTAGATGAAGTACAACATCACCCAACTCCCCCCAACTCCTCCCAAAGAAAATAAAAAAAAGGGTTCTCTTGCAAGAACTTCCATTATGCAAATCAAACAACCGTTCTAAGTATGCTAACAAAATGGATGAATGAAATGACACTATATCGAGATACTTCTAACAGAAATTTGTTGATAAAAGTAGAGTATTCACAAATTGAATTTCCTTCTACATGAGCAGCATACTAGTCAAGTAGTCAAGTAGTCGCAATTAAATTATGTCCGTAGAAAAAATCTAAAATTTAAATATTTGTTTACTTTTTATTGTCTATTTAAGTTTAACAAAATACAATAAGGTTAACAACATATGCATTTTTTATTGTTTACTAAAAATGTAATATTTCAAAAACTTTTGTACATAGTGGCCTTTACTATATTAACAACTTGGCCACAAACTGTATATGATGTTTGAAATTTGAGATATGATTTCTGCGCTGAAATTACTCTAAAGAATTGTGCATCCAATTCAATTTCTGCCACTGCTTAATTACCATTCTCTACCTAATTAACTAGTAGAATAATTTTTTTAAAAAAAAAAAACACCTAGTAGGATAGTTTGGATATTTGCTTCTGACTGAAGTGCATTTCATTTCACATTTAGGTTTGACTTCGCTTCGCCAAGCCTTTCCAGTTTTGTTTTTTAGGTATAGCTTCACCAAACTTAAACAACTTGCAGGTATCCAATTCCAAATGAGCAACGCAAAAGTTATAGCATTGTATATCACAATAAGCGTTCTTGCATTTGTTACTTCAAAGATCCTCATATCAGTCCTACTTTACAAGAAATGGAAGAGAAAGCACGTGTTAGTTCAAGACAGCTACTCAGGTCTGGAGTTGCAATTTATTTTATTTTATTTTTTCAAACAAACGTGTCCAATAATTGATGCAACTAAGTCATACTAAACAAATGTTTTATAGAATAGTCCCGTTTCAAAATCTTTATCATTTTAACGTCACGAAGGTAGAGATGGGAGTATAACCCGAACTCAATAAACCCATCTCGAACCCATGTCGAATATAATAGGTAAACTAGTTAAAGACTGAGTCATGACAAAATTGGTCCCGTCCCGATATATCAAGATACACAAAATTCATGATAAAATTTATATGAAAAGATCAAATTGTCCCAAGATTTCATTGAAAATGAAAAAATTTAATGAAAAAAAGGAAAGAAAAAAATAATTAATAAGGACAAAATTAGTAAAATAATTATTAATATGTCATTTAAATTATACAATAAAAGATATTATAAAACAAAAAAATTAATTAAAATGACACTTATTTTAAAATGAAGGAATAATAAGCAGTTAATGACGCCGAGCACATAGGGTATCCGTATATATGGGAGCAGATAGGAATATGAGCACTATTTGGCTTCTGAATCTCCATGTGTGGTGAATTTCAAAAATAATTCAAACTTTAAAATGGGTATCGGTATATGAGAATAGAAAGAAAGTGTACTAGTATCAGACAGCTCAACTTATATAATTTTTGGAAATACACCAAAATTTTGGGTCAATATCTCGTTTGGTTTAGCGTTGTTCCTGCTTTGTACTCGGGATCTACTAAAAGAGAGGTTGACGATTGAAAGGAGTGATTGGACTTATGAAAAGGGTCAAAAGTATCATTAAATAAGTTGTTTGTTTGTATTTTTGCCTGGGTGAAAAATGATGCATATATTCGGATTTAAAAGGACTATTTTTCTTCTCGTGGTATTTCTTTTTCATTTTGGAAAAAGAAAATCAAGCAGTATTTGTATAGGAGAACCAAACTTATGACAAGATTCTCCACCAAAATACAGGAGGCAAAATGGTGATGTTGAGGACATCAATGATGAAATCCCTAAAGCCAGAAGCATTCTTGAAGAAGACACTGAAACTAAGCAACAAGGACATAATCGGTTCTGGAGGTTATGGGACAGTTTACAAGCTAGTGATTGATGAAGCGACATCTCTAGCTGTAAAGAGGCTCAACAGGGGAGGAGCGGACGCAGATGGCGGTTTTGAGAGAGAGTTGGAGGCAATGGGTGACATAAAGCATAGGAACATTTTGACTCTCTATGGATATTACACTTCCCCTCATTATAATCTTCTCATTTATGAGCTCATGTCCAATGGAAGCCTAGATGCTTATCTTCATGGTATCTCTTTAATTAAACTCATAATATTACAGCTTACCATTATTTTCTATACAGTTTAGAATGGATAGAATCCATCAATCATCAACACAAGCACCAGAGGAAGGTCTGGGTATGCCAATGACTAGTAAAGAGCACCTTGGTTCGCTCCATTTCATAGACAAGCTGTCCTACGATGGCTCAGCCCAGAACTAGCTAAGACCAGTTAACAGCTTTGGAGCATAGTTGGCCTAGATAGTTGTCTTTTCCTTTTTGCTGCGGATGGGAAATCAATAGATCGAGACTAAAGGTGGGGCAATCACGCCAAACAGGACCAATGAACTACCCGAAGAACATACCAACTTGACCAGCTTGTTTAATCTGGTGACTGGCCCAGTTGACAGGTTTAGGACGTAGCTTGGTTTGACATAGTTCTATGCTGAATCATTCCATACCCGTCTTCTTATTTGGTGACCACTAGTCTTTACTGACAAATTTTGTATTGGCTATAAAATAATTGTGTTGGATAATCAAATGAGGGGATTGAAGGATCCTACTGCAATCCCTCTTTACTAGTCCCATAAGTCAGGATACGTCTCAGTAGATTTGGGCCTCGCCCTGGTACCTATTCTCTTCATCCTTCTTTTTAAATTTTCCATCCATGATATCCAACTAAAGATCAGTGCAAAAATTGTATTCAGGTAGATCAAACAAGAAGCATTTAGATTGGCCTACAAGGTACAAAATAGCATTGGGAGCAGCAAGGGGAATAGCATACCTTCACCATGATTGTGTCCCTCACATCATTCACAGAGATATTAAATCGAGCAATATCTTGCTTGATGAAAACATGGAAGCTCGTGTCTCTGACTTTGGACTTGCTACATTGATGGAACCCGACAAGACTCATGTCTCCACGATCATTGCTGGGACTTTTGGGTACTTGCCTCCAGGTACCGTATACTACAAGCATAGTGTAATTTTCGTGAGGCATATAAATTCAGAGTCTAAGAGAAATGAACTTTTTACTGTATGTGCAGAGTACTTTGACACAGGAAAAGCAACAGCAAAAGGAGATGTCTATAGTTTTGGGGTTGTGTTATTGGAACTTTTGACTGGAAAGAAGCCCATGGATGAAGCATTTCTTGAGGAGGGAACCAAGCTTGTTACTTGGGTGTGTGTCAAATTCTTCCTCTTCTTTGGTCTGTTTTTACGCTCTTTCTTTCTGCATAGGCTACTCACTGCAATTGTTAAACCACAATTTTTGGTTTAGTTTCATGAACCTGGTTCGTAGGTCCTAAGTAAATTATTAGAGGTACTAATTAGCTGAATTCTCTAATGCTTCCCTTGATTCACCACTTGGGAGTTATTCCTACACACCACGATAGTACAAACTCAACTACGATAATTGAACCTTAACTTTGATTCAACTTTGTCGATCCCACACCCTTGAAGAAAGAGGGGCAAAAACCATGAATCATCTCAGCTAGCTGAACCTGGTTCATGAACCTCCAAAACGTTGAGCCTCTTGTACAAATGCATATGGTTCTCTAGATTCACCATTTAGTGAACATCAAAAACTGTGTATTGCGACTCTCTAATGCTGAATTACTAGAGGTACTAATTAGCTGAGTTGGCTGAGCTGACTTCTTGGTCAAAGCTTGGTTAGATCTTGGTTTATTGGAGATTGATCCCGCTCGAGTTTGGGATTAGATCATTACTGAGTCAAGCCCAAGCTCAGTAAGGCTCAGTTCACTCAGCCTCATTAAGAGGAATACAAGAAAGGGATCGCAAAAAAGATATGCAAAAGCAAATTTACAACCAGTTAGAAGGGGGTTGGGGGTTCTCTCAGCTCCTCGTTCAGCAAATGAGAGCAAACTTGTGGTCGCTAACCACAGGCTGCATTTAATATCGTATAGCTTCAGAAACTAAGGAATCTGATGGTCCAATACCAGAATAAAGCCCCACAAAAGTAATTTCATTGGGATTTGAAGCATCTCCATTTAATAACCCTAGTCGATGGTAGTACATTACTCTGATTCTTTATGTTACCTGACGTTGGTGGATCCACTTAGTACATTGGACACTCGAACATGTGCATGGTCACTTTATATGTTTGTATTAGACCAAAAACATGTAAAATTCGAAATTGGGCTAATCTGATACCCAGACAGATACCTGTATCAGATACTAGTAACCAAGTCCAAGTCTACCACACATGCGCATGGCAAGTGACACATTTGAGTTCTTTTAATTAGCAACGCCGGACATGATAGATGTAACACTCTTCACATACGTTACGTGAAATTCACCTTTAAAAAAGCGGGAGTTTTTTCTGATGCTGTCAGATAAATTAATGATCTAGGCATTATGTCATGTACCACCCTCGATTTACCCCACATATTAACAAATCACCCTGTTATGTGATGAGCAGGTAAAGGCAGTTGTCCAGGATAATAAGGAAGAGCATGTGCTAGATAGTCGCTTGGGATCATGTCCTGCTGATGAAATAAACCAAGTTTTTAGTCTCGCGTTAACATGCTTAGAGACAGATCCACTGAACAGACCTCTGATGACTGAGGTTGTCAAAATGCTAGAACAGAGACAAGTGGACAAAAGCGGTTCAGATTTTGCATCAGACACTATTGAGGACAACTAACAGTGATTTTTGGCTGACGTAACTGAGAATATGCATGTCATCAGCTAGTCAGTGTGGTCCAGAGACAATTGACTTCCCTCTAAACTTAGTTCAAACTGACACAGAAAAAACAAGGCAAACAGGAAATTTTTTAAATGTGCTACCCCACTTGGGAAGGCTGTGAACAATGAATCATTGACGAAGAGCATACAGAGCCATAAGGAATATAGCATTGTTCACACCAGATCAACTAACAGACACTGTGAAATCCAATATGTTCATTTTGTCTGATTGATCAGTTCTATGTTATGATGATTAAAACTTCTAGTAATTTTCTGAAGGTTTTGACAGTTTCCTGAAATTTAGGAGGGACTCAGCTTTGGCAAGGGAATGGGAAATGTAAAATCAGCTATGCAATTCTCTGTTGGAATGAGCTTTTGACCAGAAAGAAGCACAATGCATTTCTTGGGGGAACGAACCTTGTTACTTGAATTTGTGTTGAATTCTTCCTTCTGTTTGGTCTTTTTTATGCTGCTCTTTTCTGCTAACAGACAGAAAATTAAAACGTTATATGCAAAAGCAAAATTATCACCGGGCATAAAGGATGTTGGTTCCCTCAGTCGCACATTCAGCAAAGAGCATCGAATCCATGTGTCGTAACCACAAGCTGCATTTACAGTCTGAAAGCTTCTGAAATGAAGGTTCCAAACGGTTCAATACCAAACCGAGTTTCCCAGGTCTTCACCTCTGTGTAATATCGAAGTATCAGCACACGCAGAGTCACAAAGAGGGCTTGCTTCACCGTAATAGAGCACCTGGTGCATAATTTCATAGGATTTGGAAGAGCCTCCATTTAGACCCTATTCCATTTAGCTTTAGCTTACAACTCTTTACAACATCTTACGACTCGTTATAACTCCTTATAACTTTTTATAACTAACTTGACAATTATCTTACATCTCCTTCCAACTCCTCAAAGCTAAATGAAACAGGGTCTTAGTATCCTACTCAATTTTAATTAGTACACTTGCTAGAATCATCATCATCTTACATGTTTGCATCTATGTAGCCAACTAACACAGGTTATCCAGGTCTTAAACATAAATACAATCTAGAAGTACCTCTCAGATATCGAAGAGTCCATTTCATAGTTTTCTAGTGTTTTTTCCCAGGATTAGACATGTAACAACTAACAACCCGAACTGCATGTGCAATGTGTAGCCCCATACACACCATAGCGTATATCAAACTGTCCATGACAGATGCATAAGGCACTTTCTTCATCTCTTCTTTGTCTTCCTTACTTGTAGGACATTGACTAGATCTCTTCCTCTAAGTTACCATGGAGAAATACAGTCTTCATATCAAGTTTCTCAATTTCAAAATCTATACTAGCAGATCGGGCCAAGAACAACTCTTATCGAAGACATCTTCACAACTAAAGAAAAAAATATCATCAAAGGTGATGCATCTCTTTTGACTGAAGCCTTTTACCACCAATCTTATCTTGTACCATGGTGCTAAACCATCTTTTGTAGGTTTAATCTGAACATCCATTTGTTCTTGAGTGTTATTTTGCCTTTAGGTAACTCCATTAGATCAAAGTTGTGATTCTCATGTAAGAAAGTCATCTCATCTTGCATGGCATTGTACCACTCCTTTTGACGCACATGTAACATAGCCTCCTTGTAAGTCTAGATTTCCGATTAGTCAACATCACATACTTATGGAAAGGATATTTGGAGGAAGTTTATCCCTGTCCAGTGGATCTTCTCAATTAAGGCTCTAGTGGTGTAGGTGGTTGTTTTAGTGACTCTTCGCCATCATCATGAACATCATCATTATGAACATCATCTTCTTGTATATCTCCTCATGATTACTAAGGGATAGATCTTGAAACACTGGATTTGGATGTACTATGGTGATTAAACTAGACTCTACAGAGCATGATTTGTCGCGATCTACAATAGTCTCATCTTCAAAGAAAACATCTCAACTTTATCACCTTCTTGTTAACTGGATCCCACAATCTATACCTAAACTCATCCTCATAATACCCAAGGAAGATGCACAAATTAGTCTTCATGTCAAGCTTGATCTCTCATCTTTAGCAATGTGAATAAATGCTCTGCATCCTACAAGTGTTAGGTGCTTGTAGGAGACGTCTTTCCCCATCTATATACTCTTTAGAACATCACCTTCAAGTGAAACTAAAGGACAAAGGTTAATTACGTACAACATTAAACATTGCCTTTGCCCAAAAAGACTTAAGCAACTTTGCATGAGAGAGCATGCATCTAATTCTTTCTACAATAGTTCTATTCATTCAACTAAGGCATCTTTGGAACTGTCTTCTCAAACTTGATACCTTAAGGCTTGAAATAGGCCTCCAATGCCGTCCTGTACTCACCACCATCATCGAATCTCACACACTTGAGATTTCGACTAGTTTCTCTTTCAACTTTGGCTTAAAATTGCTAGAAAGCTTGGAGTACCTAGTCTTGACTTTTCAACACAAAAGCCCACACTTTTCGAGAATAATCATCAGTAAAAGTAACAAACTATTATGCAACACCAAGTGATTTGACATCTATGAAGCATACATCGGTATGAATTAGATCAAGTGCATTCTTCTTTCTAGAAGGTGAGCGTGTGTGAAATGAAATTTTGTGTTGTCATCCATACAGAGTCATTCAAGTTAAATAATTACTAGTATTTAAACTAACCATGTCATACATCCCTAATTTGTCATCGATTTTTTACAACACAAGAAGCACACGAAAAAAAATAACAAAGCTCTTTTACCACTTTGTTGGGGAAAGTACACAACAGAAATATCTAACTCACAAATGCAAATGGAAGCCAATAAGACATTTGCCTTCTTTTGTGTTGTCAAATGGGTAACCAACCAAATCCAAACTAAATAAAACACGGGATAATAGTAAATACAAACAAATTATTGAGTACCAAAAATAATGAACAAAGAAGATACTAAATTTACATAGAAAAACCTAATATGGGGAAAAACCACAGGCACGTTTACAACAATACCCAAACTTCTGACAGCCGCAAGCGCCCGGTGTATGATTGTAGATAACCAAGGTCGATCTCACAAGGACTCAATTCTAGCAATGCAATAAACTAGCCCTCTACTCAATTGCTAAGCAAATCGCAAATCGGGGTTTGAGTTGGTTGTTTTCTAAACTAGTTCTAAAAACTAAAATAAAAAAACTAATTTAAGATTTAATCAATGGATAAAAACATCTAGGGATTTTATTTCCTAATGCAATGAGTTTGATTATTAAAACATAATTTGTGCAATCACTCTTTCAATTGAATCAAGGATCGATACTCAAATAATTCTACCGCTCTTTCGATGCTAAATAGAATTGCTCTAATTAACCTATCAAATAACTTTCGTATGCTTTTCAAATTAATCAAAGTTAAAGATTTCAAATTATCAAAGTGATCGCCTAATTTACTATTCTTTTCACAAATTTTATAAACTAGGTAGAGAAGTTGATTCTCGGATTATTCTACTTCACTTTTCAATACATGATAGATTAATCTCAATTCACAAGTATTTTAGGCTTTGAAAATACTCATAAGCATGAAAAACACAACCTTCTACTGATCAAAATAAGAGTTCAAGCACAAATCATGAAAGCCTAATCAAACTACATTATTTTAGATTACAAATCCCTAGAAAAACTAAGTTTACTCACAAATCATTATTAAAAGCTTAACAAAAATAATCCTAAACATGGTAATCAAACCTCAAACAACAAAAACGAAGAAGTAGGTTGATGCCCTTGAAGAACTCCACTTGAACCTCTCGACTTCGAATGGAATTCCCTCATCTTGCTTCGAATCTTCTTCTTCAATCTTAAAAAATGCTTTGGTTTGATGTGGATGATGAAAGTGTGGAGAATGGAAATGTATCAATGAGGATGAACTATGTATGGATTATGCAGTTTTTCGGTGTTAAATAGCCATAAATCAGCACTCAAAACACCTAAATCCACCGGAACTTGAACGACCACGCGAAATTTGCAGAAAAAGAGCCACTCCGGGTTGGAGTGGTCACTTTGGGCAGCCCGGAATGAACTCTGTCCAGCTTCTTTCGCTTTGATTTTTCTACCACGGTTTGGGGGTCCATAGGGAGGTTCGTGGTCAACTTGTTTTGACCAGAAAAATTTAGGAAATTGTGTTGTTTTGGCCTCGAAACCTACAAATTTGCATAAAAAACAACAACACCAAGTGTAATATGGAAATAGGAATATAAATCAAACATTTTCAACATAATATTCCTTACTCCACTACCGAAATTTCCTAAAAATCAAGTCAAAATATGCTCTTATCAAACTCACCCATGCTAACTCCTTGCTTGTCCCCAAGCAAGTATAAGATGCGAACAAATAAAAAAAGACTCAAAAAGAAAATTACGGACTCAAGATAAAAAAGAAAAATTTATTTACATCCGCCTCGGGTAAGCATCGGTAGAGTTCTCTAACAACTAAGTTTAACCAAGAATAACCATTAAGCACAAGTAAGAGGGAAGTTTTCGAAAAGATTTCTAAGAACACACAATCAAGATCAAATCATCACCCTTAATCTTCATTGATAGCAAGTTGGCACATGTATGAGCATGAAACTAGAATGACCGAGAGCAAACCTCACTTTTAGGGAAGTGGAAACACTCCTCTCATGTGTTTGAAAATATAACAATGCAGTTCCTCTCAATACTCCCACCAAAGAAACAATCTACCATATGCTTGCTAAGAATCTCAACTCTCCACCATGTGTATGCAACTGCAAATGACAATCACGAGGTCTTTTTAAGGGTTGATATGAGGCTAGGGTTAAAGGGTATGAAGTGGAAAATCATTTTGGTAAAGTGGAGCTAAAAGCCAAACTTGGAGCTAACTCATCAAATATCTCAAACCACTTATAAACATTCAAATTAAACCCGAAAAAACCCATTGGAAACCGCTCCACACAAGCCAATGCCAAACACTTTATTTCTTCCTTTTTTATTTTTTTCGATTTTTTTCTTTTCTATTTTATTTTTCTATTTTTTTCATGTTTTTGTCTTGGTGAATGGAAAAACAATAAATTTATAATACTAGGCAAGTTTTCAATTTTCAACCCAAATGAAACTATACAAGTTGAGAAAGTTTGAAGCATTGAATTTCACAACTATTCCCCATCAACCAAACAACAAAATTTACCACAATCAACCCATATCACACTCAAAACACTCCAAGTTGAAGGTTTATTCTTGGAGAAGTTAAGTCACCCTAGAGAGGGGTGAATAGGGTGATGGAAGATTTTTGAGAAAATCATACTCTTTTGCACAGAACCGATTAAGAAGCAAATTATGAGTCTAGATTGGACTCGTAAAAGTGTAAACTCGGATATACGTGGAAACTATCCTGGGCGAGAAAACCACGGACGAGTGTCAATCCGGACACCAAGTCAAATCTACTAATTGAATCCTCAATTACAATGAATATGACTACCCAGATTTGTTCCCAAACAAATCTATTACAATTTTCCCAGTGCTCGGAATTTACCTTATCCGATCGACCTAATACTTCCAAGTTGAAGTTACCTTATCAACTTGGGATCCTCCAATTTTTCCCAAGGTTAGAAGTTCCCTTATCTAACCTGGTACTTCCAAACCGAGGTAACCTTTACAGTTTAGGACAACCGAGTTGAGGTAACCTTTACAACTCGATCGGAAAGAAAGAGTAAAAGAGTAGTAAGAATTGCAATTCAACCGACTCGAAGAATACAACTCGGAATATTAGAATTACAGTTTGGGAGTTGTATGCTAGAGAAGATGTTCAATATGGTCACTCTTTTTCTTCCCTTCGTTAGTCGAAATCTTGTGCTAAGGCTTCTATAAATAGTCCGCCTTGAACAGATAGCCGTTGTGCCTCCAACGTCTTTTCGTTGAAGCTGTCTCGAGTCAACTAGCCGTTGTAACGGATAGTCCGAGTCACTCGCATTTCCGGACGACCTTGAAATAGCCGTTGTGCCTTGGTCCTAGCTTCCAACAACTCTTTTTCCAGCTTTTGTAAACTAGAAAAGCCAAATGAAAAGACAGTTAGACTCAAAAATAAAATATTACCCAAAACAATGAATGGACAAGGCTATCGGTAAGTTTTGAGCTTTTCTAGAAATTCCATCTTTTTGTCCGGCGGTGCTTTAACGGTCGGAAGCCTTTTGTTTTTGCTTTTTCTTCAGATAATTGACATTAGAAAAACCTACAAAAACATTAAGCACAATGGTTCTCAAAGTATAAATATACTTTGGTCCATAATTAGATAAGGATTAGTCTAAATAGAGCATTTAATGACTAATTACCTTAATCTATTAATCGAAATATTTCAAGTCTAATATTCAATATACTTAGATTCCGGATATGCCAAAACTCATAAATAAATCATTCAATCTTAATGGGCACATGAGTTATATAGTCAATTTACAATTACGCATGATTAAACAAATAATAGCATAGGCAAACTAAATGTCCGAGTCTAACTTAGTGGGTCGGACTTAGTGAGATAATCTTAATATGCTTAAGTCTGAGTTTAGTCAACAATAAGTCATATTGAAATGATGAATTGTAAAGCATATGACTTAGTTAAATGAATTTCTTTTAGGATGCTTCTTGCTTTATCCTAAATTTAGATGAATGCATGAAATCAAAACACATCCAAGGGGTTAGTCAGTCATACCCGAGTCTTCTATCTCCCCTTTTTGATGAAAGGCATTCAACTAAATAATGACCCAAAAAATTCATCATAATTATCGAGCATAATTAAAATGACATAAGGAGCATTTTAAATTTGTGAAACATTTCAAAATTTGCTCCCCTAAACCATTGAACTCCCCTAGCGGATGAATCTACAAAGTTCATTATTCTCTCCCCTAATGCATTTCATCAAAAATAAACAAGGAGAGAATGAGATTTTAAACAGAATAAATATAAATACCAATTGAATTTAATGATAAGTAAGGTCAATCATACCTTAGTTGATGTCCGGAATGATATTATCAAGGAGATGACTAGACTTTTATCCGAGTGCTATTCCAAATCGGTGACTTACCAAGTTAAAATTCTTAGCACTCTCCGAGGGTCAGACCTGAGTCTTCCTTTGCTTTGTAGTGTACCTGCAAAAAGAAAACAAACTAACCCTTCTTGCTTCCTCTAACAAATCCCGAGTAACTATTCTTACCGAGGTTAGTTTTGGAGGAAGGTCACTCTTGAGAACCTAAATTTGAATAATTTTTGGAGGGGTCCGATTCCGAGTCTTCCTTTTTGAAAACCGAGTTTTAGGTTTGTTAAAATCTTTTCTTTTGTAAAAAGTTTGAGCAGACTTCTCTTGATAAACCTTTCTAAGCTTAGTTCTCTTTCTCACTGTCCGAGTTGAATTAGACTCGGAATTTTTGAAAAAGATTTTTCGAGAATCCTTCTTGATAGGATCTTTATAAGAGTTATCCTCCTTTTCAGAATTAAAATCAAAACCTTCTTTTCGAAAAGAAACATACCGAGAACCAAGAAGGAGATCAAGGCTTTTTGACCTTGAGTGAGTTCTATAATCAACTTCGAGACTCATCCAGCTTTTTCTTTACAAGCTCATTCTCGGATCTAAGGCACTCGAGACTTAGTCTCATTATCATGTGAGCTAGTCTCAAGTACCTTCAAACTAAGTCTCGGTTTTTCTAGATCATTTTTCGGAAAATTGTTCTCGGTTTTAAGAGACTCAAGTTTTTCTTGAAAGAGGGAGGAATTAGAGTTAAAATTTTCCTCTAAAGAAAAGATGTACTTTGCAAGATCTATCTTAGAAAATGTATGATAGTAGTTGATTACCTCTTGAGGATTATTTTCCTCAACATCGGATGAGTATTGTTCTGGTTCGGTTTACGTGTCCGAGTCGAGTCATTGCTATTAGACACTTGGACTCATCCTCTATGTTTGAGTCGAGATGAGTCTCCTTCGCTTCGACTCATCCTTACTATAAGTAATGGTCTTATTCTTTTTGTAATCTCTCTTCTTTTCTGGGCAATATTTGATGGTGTGTTCCTTGCTACCATACTTAAAACACCCAGAATAATTAGTAGAAAAAGAATTGAGAGGATGAGAGAGTTTACCTTTTCTTTCTCGTCCGAGGACCTCGGATTTAGGCTTCTTTTTCAATATCCGATGCTTCATCATCTTCTTGAAGCCTTTTGTAATTTGCTCTATTGGGTCCTCTTCCGAGTCGAACTACTTGAACTTAGTTCAGCTTTTTCCGAGGCTTTTAGTGTAATGTTCCTTCTTGGGCTGTCCTCGGAATCCTCCTCTTGGAGATGTAGCTCATGGGTCGAAGTTTTCGTATGAGCTCATCTAATTTCAGCTTATCGAGGTCCTGTGCTTCTTCTATTGCAGTCACCTTTGGACCCCATTTCTTCTTTGGTAGGCTCCTCGAAGTTTTCTAACAACTTCTTCATTAGGCATCTTCTTACCGAGAGATTTGAGATTATTAACAATCTCTCGTGAATCGGATATACATCTCGGTAATGCTCTCGACTTCTTCCATTTTGAATAGCTCATACCTGTGGAGGTATTGGCTAGTCTTAGTTTGTCTCACTTGACTTGTTCCTTCATATGTTGTCACCAAGCTGTCCCACACCTCCTTAGCTGTGTCACAAGACGAGACTCTACTGTACTCCGAAGCATCTATGGCACATAGAAGGATGTTCATAGCTCGAAGTTCTTCCTGTACCTTTCCTTCTCTTCGATGGTGTATTCTGACTTTAGTTTTGCCACTGTTTGGTCACCTTCTTGCTTTGTGGGAATATAGTTTCCCTCGGTGATGACCTTCCACACTTGTTCATCAAGATCTTAGATGAAGCATTGCATCGGCTTCTTCTAAAGTGCAAAGTTTGAGCCTTTGAACTTGGGTGGCCTCAAAAGAGATCTTCCTTCTTCGAATTCTCCAAGTATGATGAGCCATGATCTTTAAACCTTTGGATGGTGAGATCCTCTTGAAAGGCTAGGCTCGATACCAATTGAAGGTTTGCTCTTGGAGAAGTTAAGTCACCCTAAAGGGGGTGAATAGGGTGATGGAAGATTTTTAGAAAATCATACTCTTTTTGCACGTGAACCGATTAAGAAGCAAATTCTAAGTCTAGATTGGACTCGGGAAAGTGTAAACTCATATATATGTGGAAAACCCTCCCGAGGTAGAAAACCACGGACAGTGTCAATCCGGACGCCAAGTCAAATCCACTAATTGAATCCTCAATTACAATGAATATGACTACCTAGATTTGTTCCCAAACAAATCTATTACAATATTCCAGTGCTCGGAATTTACCTTATCCGATTGACCTAGTACTTCCAAGTTGAAGTTACCTTATCAACTTGGGATCCTCCAATTTTTCCCAAGGTTAGAAGTTCCTTTATCTAACTCTGGTACTTCCAAACCGAGGTAACCTTTACAGTTTGGGACAACTAAGTTGAGGTAACCTTTATAACTCAGTCGAAAGAAAGAGTAGAAGAGTAGTAAGAATTGCAATACAGTCGACTCGGAAGAATACAACTCGGAATATTAGAATTACAGTTTGGGAATTGTATGCTAGAGAAGATGTTCAATATGGTCTCTCTTTTTCTTCCCTTCGTCGATCAAAATCTTGTGCTAAGGCTTTTATAAATAGTCCGCCTTGAACAGATAGCCGTTGTGCCTCCAACGTCTTTCTCGTTGAAGCTGTTTGAGTCAACTAGCCCGTTGTAACGGATAGTCCGAGTCACTCGCATTTCTGGACCACCTTGAAATAGCCGTTGTGCCTTGGTCCTAGCTTCCAACAACTCTTGTTCCAGATTTTGTAAACTAGAAAAGCCAAATGAAAAGACAGTTAGACTCAAAAATAAAATATTACCTAAAACAATGAATGATACAAGGTCGTCGGTAGGTTTTGAGCTTTTCTAGAAATTCCATCTTTTTGTCCGGTAGTGCTTTAACGGTCGGAAGCCTTTTGTTTTTGCTTTTTCTTTAGATAATTGACATTAGAAAAACCTGCAAAAACATTAAGCACAAAGGTTCGCAAAGTATAAATATACTTTGGTCCATAATTAGATAAGGATTGGTCTAAATAAAGCATTTAATGACTAATTACCTTAATCTATTAATCTGGAATATGTCAAGTCTAATATTTAATATACTCAGATTCTACATATGCCAAAACTCATAAATAAATCATTCAATCTTAATGGGCACATGAGTTATATAGTCAATTTACAATTACGCATGATTAAACAAATAATAGCATAGGCAAACTAAATGTCCGAGTTTGACTTAGTGGGTCAGACTTAGTGAGATAATCTTAATATGCTTAAGTCTGAGTTTAGTCAATAATAAGTCATATTGAAATGATGAATTATAAAGCATATGACTTAGTTAAATGAATTTTTTTAGGATGCTTCTTGCTTTATCCTAAATTTAGATGAATGCATGAAATCAAAACACATCCAAGGGGTTAGTCGATCATACCCGAGTCTTCACAAGTAATGGCTTAAGGGTAGGATAAATGTATTTGGCCAAGGCTTGTTAATGTAGGTTCAATCAAAAAGAGTGGTCAAAGGTTAGAAAAGGGCGAAAAGCGGTAATTCATACAAGAAAGGGTAGCCTTTTGGCTCATGTAGCTTACAAAATTAACAATTGAATGCCTCTATCATTTTGTCAATGCAAATGCAAATTGCAGTTTCGAAGAGATTCAAAGCAATTTCTAGAGATTGCAACCAAGGTAGAGTCACACATGGAAAACATAAGACTAATAAAAATGATTAGTCTTTTAAGGCTTAGTGGTCACGGGTTAACGCTCAACAACCAATCCTAATTTAAGAAGTTCCACATGCCAAACTTACATCAAAAGATCAAGAAGGGTAATCAATAATCTCTATCAAAGTACAATTCTAAACCAAGATTCTCTTACAAACTCTTTTCAAAAAATTTTATTCACAAACGGGCTATACAAGATCAAACAAAGTCAAAAGAAAAACTACCTAACCCAAGAATCATCACCGGAGGATTTATTCACTAACTTAATAAAGTCTAACCAAAGTGTTTTTTTTAGATTATTTAATTTTTCTCTGATTTTCTAATATTGTATATTAAAGTGATAAAGAACTACCCCTACATGCAACCTAAATGCAAATGCAAAACCTAGAAATCACAAAATGTAAATAAAGACAAAAGACAATAAAAGAAAACTAAGAAAAGCTGAACTAAAATAAATGCAATTATATGTAACTATATGGATGCAAATGCAACTATATACACCATTCTTCATGCACCACATGAATGTAAAACCTTCCCCCATGCTAGGACAAAGCGTTGTCCTCAATGCAATTAAGAATCAATGTGATGGGAGGAAAGAGAAAACAATCACTCTTCAAGTGCATATAATGGCAGCTTTTATGTAAAATGCAAACTACCTAAAAATTAAAAAAAAAAAAGAAAAAGAAAGAAATCACCTTGGGTTGTCTCCCAGCAGTGGTTTTTTAAGGTCATTAGCTAGACCCAGCTCCAATCATCCATCTCCAAATAGCCTTATCAATAATCACTCTCGTCATGGACGGTCACCATTAGACGGACCACCATCACATTTGACCTTCCGAGTCGAGGTCCAAATCAAGAGCTCCAATGCATGGAGCATCAACCAAAGCAAGCTTCAACCTAATACACTTATTGAAACAAACTTCATTAAACACATAAGACATGCCCTTGTCAAACGTTGGCAGAGGAAATTTGTCTACCTCTACCACATTAGCATTGACAAGTTCATGTCCTTCTTGCAAAGGTTTATCACATGTCACTTCGTCAGTCATCTCAACACTACAACATTCAGCAGAAACAGGCGAAACATCATGTTTCTTAAAAATTCAAATTCGAGTGTGATGCTCCCCCATATCAAAGGTCAATTTGCCCTTTTTCACATCAATCTTACATCAAGCAGTAGCCAAGAAAGGCCTCCCAAGAATGATTTGGGTGCGGGTATCCTAAGCCATATCAAGAATTAAAAAGTCCACAAGCACAAATAAATCACCAACTTTGATAGGAATGTCCTCTAAAATACCTAAAGGATATGTCAAAGAACTATCCGCTAATTGAAGAGAAATGGTGGTGGGCCTCAACTTACTCGAAGTCCAAATTCTTATATAAAGAATAGGGCATCAAGCTTAGACTTGACCCCAAATCACATAAAGCATGATCTATGGACACATTCCCAATCGGGCATGGGATGGAAAAACTCTCCGGGCCTTTAAGCTTTTTGGAAGCTTATTATGGACCACCGCACTACACTCCTCACTCGGTGTAAAGGTCTCATGCTCATTCAATGTCCTCTTTTTGGAGGATCTGATTCAAAATTTAGCATACAAGGGCATTTGAGTCAAAGCATCAATTAAAGGGATGTTCATATTGCATTTCTTAAGCACCTCCAAAAACTTCCCAAACCGCATATCAAGCCGAGCCTTAGCTATCCTTTGTGGGAATGGTAAAGGCGGAGTGTAAATTCTTAGGAGTGTTTTTGTTTGTTCATTAAGAGTCTCTTTCTCATTTTATACGATAACATCAACTAAGGACTCTTTGGAGAGTGTATTTACCTCCTTGAAGACTCGGACTCTAAATCTAAATCATTCCGAGTACTACATGAAGACTTAGGTACAAACCTCATCTCTCCTAAGTTTTGATTACAAGTCACTTTTAGTGTTATAGAAACTCCTGTACAAGTTTTCATTCGTTTCGATCGATTCGGAAAACACATTCTTGTATATCTTCCGCATTAGTGTTTCTTACTCACTCACACAAGTACTCGGATCTATTGCCTACACAAATAATTTCTCTAACTCTTTATTATGAGTTCGACTACATATTTCAATGCAAAGTGAATTACAACTTAATTCCTCTCTTTAAGTCAGTTTGTTTGTTTGTGAATTATTTGTCTAGATCAAGTCCTTATACTTTGATGTTTTCACTCTTTTAACTTGATCTTTCTTAGGACTCGACTTTGATGGAATTTGAGTATATTGAATATTAGACTCGGAAAATTCCATTCTTCTAGGCCTAAGATAATTATGCACTTAATTATCTTAAGTAAATTATTATGTGTGCCTAATCTTAGAGAAAAGTATTTTATACATCGAGAACCAAAGTGGTTTACTTTTGTAGGTTATCCAAACGAGGTTATCTCATTTTTGAATTACAAAAGTAGCCGGCCGCAAGTCGTCAATTACCAGTAGACAAGGCTTATCCACTTCGAATAGGGCTCGGACATCGTGTCAAGGTTGTGTGTTTCCAAAGCTGGAAAACTTCAACGCTAAGCTCAACGGTGGTTTCCACCTTACTTTTCGTACATCACCGGTTAACTGGAGTACCTTTAGGGGCCAAGAGCCATTACACAACATTCACATCCCAACGAATCTTTTCGAGTGACTAAGAAGAGCCGTTACAACGACAAGTAAAGACTTTTGTTCGTAACTAAGACACAATGCACTACTACAAAACTAATATATAGCGACGGAACGGTTTCCGTCGCCAAATAGCGACGGAATCAACGACGAAACCGACGGAAACCGGCATCTCGTGTCATACAGCTGACGAATTTAGCGACGGATAATTCATTCCATAGCTAAATTAGAAATAGCGACGGATATTTCCGTCGCTACTCCGTCGCTGAGGCTCTTAGCGACGGAAAATTCCATCGCTATTTGGTCGCAGTATTTCGGATCGAGGAAAACGGAAAGAAATTACGTTTTAATTTTTTTTGTACGTAGTGACGGATCGGCGACGGAAATTTCCGTCGCCGATCATTTAGCGACGGAATAGCGACTGATCTGTTCCGTCGCTAAATTCATTTAAATCCAAATCCGGCCTTTCGGCCGACGGAATTAACGAAAAGGCAAAGAGAGAGTGAAGTCCGAGCGAGCGAAGTGAGTCCCGATAGCCCCATCCACGTTCGCTTGCCACCACCGCCGGCTCCCGCCGCCGCCGGTCTCCCGCCGCCGCCATCTCCGGCCGGCCCTCCTTCCGACCGTCGCATTTCTTCCGCCGTTTGAGGAACCCGATGCCCAAAGAGGAGTGAGTCGTTGGTTCGTCCCGCCGCTGCTGGCGCCTCGCTGTCGCCACCGCTGCTCGCCGCCGGCCGCCTCTCGTCCAGCCGCTGCCCGTCGTCAAGCCGCCGCCCGTGCCGCCGCCTAGTGCAAGGTATTGTTTTGTTGATTTTTATTTGGTTTAGGGTTTTGAATAATTTATTTCAAATTGATAAATTTATATAATTTATTGCAAATTAATATTGTTTGTGAATGAAGTTGAAAAGAAAAATGTGCAATTTGGTTATTTATGTATAAGCTGTTGTGTTGTTTAAAGCTTATGAGGTTATGTTCGTTGGAAATTATTGTTAAAAGTGAAGTAAATGTTATTTATGTATAGATGATGTGTTGGGTAAAGTATGTGAGGTTTGATTTGTTGGAAATTAATATTGAAGTTGAAGTTGGGTGATTTAACATTTGGCAAATTGTTAATAAATAGTGGTTAGTTATGTGAAATTAGGAATGAAATAGTTGTGTGATTTATACATGTTCTAATTGTGTGTGCGTTATTTTATAGTAATTATGTAGAAATAATGTTATCAATTAGATTAATGTGAGTATATTTATGCTAATTACGTATGATTAGTTTAATTATGACATAAATACTTACGAGTAAAATATAGAAATTAAAGAATTTTATGTATAAGAAAAGTATATATTATGTTCATTAAATGTAATCATAACATCTTCGTGTATTGATTAGTATAACACTAATAATTGAATAAATTGTCAAATGTGAATCAGAATATATATGGACGAACCTACGCATCGTAGATGGATGTATCGTAGGTTATTACCTGGTAGAGTTAGGTGTAGACAAGAGTTTCTAGACGGGGTTGAGGAGTTTGATGCACATGCTAGAAGTCAATCGGAATTTGTACATAATCAACAATATAGGTGTCCATGTCGCAAATGCAAAAATCGGAAGTATAAAGATCCCGATGAAGTAAAGTTACACCTTTATCAATATGGTTTTCTTCCAAACTATTGGTATTAGAGTAGTCATGGAGAAATCGATCCTCATTTAGATGAGGATGGTGGTATGACTTCTTCTAATATATTCAACGACAAAAGTGGCTCCAATCATATGAACTACGGCGATGGCTAGTTGAACATGTTATTTTTATGGTTTGTTTTATATTGAATAACTTTTATTTATGTTGTAATTAAATGAATTCTTATTAATGTAATCAAGGGAAAAATAATTGAAGTGTAATTTTTTAATAGAAGAATATTTCTTTCTAATGCTTACATGTTTATATGGTTACTAATGTTTCTGTTTTGTGTTATATTGAATCACTTTAACCGTTGGATGTATACCGATAATGTTTTTATGTTGTTTATGTTAGGAAATATGGAGAGAGGTAGAGGTAGGTCGAAAAGATCAGCTACTCGGGACGGGCTAGAAACATCATTACCGATGGTGAAGGTAATCATGTAAGCACTTCCACCCCTCTTAAAACCCTCATAACCTTTAGACTCGTATAGGTGGAGTAATATCTCCACACTCCCTTACAACCAAACTCCAATGGGTGGGTAATTCATTCCTAACCCTCCTTATTTCCAACACCCAAACATCCAAGCATATGCAAAACCCATTGGGTAGGTCTTTCCGTTAAGCTTGTCGTACAGACAACAAATTAAACCACTACTTAAACTTATAATAAACAATATAGCAAGGGCAAGTAGGGATCGAATCCACGAGGAAAGATATAATAACATGCAAGTTTTAATCTAATTAAATTTACTACTCTTAAAAACAAAACAGAAAATATAAATTAAAATCAATAACTAAAATTCATAGAAAATTATCTAATAACTAAATAAATAATTTATACATAATAATAAAACTACAATAACCCAGAAATATTTTTGTATATTTTTTAGAACAATTAAAACAGAAAACTAAAGCAGAAAATAAACAAATTCTAAAACAGAAAATTAAATAAGTAAAATTCTGCACTAAAATAATTACGAAAATAAATACTAAAATTACCCAGAATAATAATACTAATTTTCTAAACCTAACCAGACCCTAAAAATATAAAAACAAAATTTAAAATCTAATTTACGAATTTATTTTATTAAAAACCTGCAGTAATTAAATTCAAGAATTAAATCTGAAAAAATATCAAATTAATTCCAAAAATTCTAAAATTTAATCACAGCAAACTAGGACTCTATCTAAACCCTAAAAGAAAATAAAACACGAAAAATAACAAAAGAAACTATTTTTAAACTAATTTCTAACAAACTGACTCAAAAATAATAAAAACTGACAGAAAATTAATTCTGAAAATTAAAATATGTAAAGACTCAAAATTAAATTAAAATAAAATTACTAAAACTAACCTAAAATACTGATCTTTAGGGGGTAACGAAATTAATAATAAAAGACTATATATTTATAAATAAAAATTGACAAACTAAAGAAAATAACTAAAAAGCAAACAAATAATTATCAAAGATAGCAAATTTATAAAAACACTTAGTATAATCTATATCCACCATGCAAATTATTATTTATCATTAACACACAAATTGATCTACCCATGAGCTAAACTGTAGAAGACAACCACTAGCGGATCTTCCCGTTTTTCCTTAGTTATTAGTTTACTTAGGCCTAGCCCTAATATAAACCCTACTAATATTGATAACCCTAGCACTAGCACTAGAATTTAATCAAATTAGAGCATTAAGCATTAGAAAAACATCATCTAGCACCTAATAACCAATCTACTAGCAAATTGATTTAAGAAGGATCTATGATAATTTCCTAATTAAAAGAGATGGGTATGAGCCATCCATGATTAACTAGGGTGATACTTATGTCTAAAAGATCAAGCAATTACGTACTTAAACCCTCTAAACTATCACATGAATTTATATAAAACTAAATAGCGTGCACTCTAATTAATTAGACATAAATTCATAAACATTAAACACAAATTATCATAGAATCATGGATCAAATCAATAAGACAATAAAAATCAAAACTTTGTTTCAAAATAAATAATTTAACATGGCTTCAATGAGATTATACTAAGTATAAGAAAAACTACTCACACATCATGTAATTTAAAATATGTAAACTAAATAAAACTAGCATCTTTAGTATTAATCTATCAATAAAAACTCAATCTTTTCTAATAAAAATTACAAAACTAAATTATACTACCGATATTAGTTTCTTTGACCCGGGAAGATGAAGAAGATGATGATGGATGGTGGCTGGCTGGGCAGCAGGTGGACGTGGACAGCAAGGGCAGTGGTGATTGTGTGTGGCTAGCTTCCTTGGTCTCCCTCCATGATGATAATAAGTAGTATATATAGGGTGAAAGAGTTAGGGTTTATTTCTCTTTCTTCTCTACTAAGTTTCCTTTTCTATTCCACTTAGGATCTCCTAAAATATAATATCCTAAAATAAATATTTTATTACATATTATATTTATGGACCGACTTCATATATTTTCTTGGATGCTTATCGGTAGCTAAAAATCCACTTTTAACGACTTTTCTTCTCTTCCCCACTTTATTCGATAATTACCTATAAATAGACAAAATAGAATAAATTAGATAAAATAAACTATATAATATAAACTAAATAACTACTAAAAATACGTATAAAATACGGCTTAACACTTTCCTCCCAAACCATCCTTATTCTCAACAACCTCATATGTACTCAAACTCGCCCAATACGTACCCATATAACCAACATGGTACGACCTTTATACCACACTCCACCCTTGGTGTTGAACAAAGGCCACCACAAAGGCCTACAAATGATGGGCCCACCGATGCAGGCAACGAGCATGCTAGTCATGAATCAAGCAGGTGCTACTAGCCAAGAAAGATTCGAATTGAGCTAGATAGTGAAAGGTAAGTGCGATAATTAGGAGTAAAATAAATTAAGCTTTATAGTACTCAGGTGTATAACTAACTATTTTATATGTTTCTTGATTAGGTTCTACCCCATTGACAAAGTTGTGGGCATGATTTCCCACATCTTCCAAAGCAAATATGACGGATCATGGCCTACATGGGGTAAAGTCCCTCGATCACAACGTGATCTGTGGTTTCTCGAGTTTAAGGTAATGACAAATCTTTAGTTTTCTGAAATTGAGATAACATAATGACTTATTCTGCTGTTAGAGCATTATATTGTAATTTCATAACTTTTAAACTACTTTTCCATTTATGCAGAAAGTTTTCACTTGGTCTCCAACCGATGAAGTCCTCATCGGAAGAAATTTTGAGAAGAAAGGAAGTGATTGATTAAAGGACTTCATGCTGAAGGCAAGAAAAAATAAGAAGAAGCCGAAATGGTTGGGTGAGAACTATCGCGCGAGTTGTTGGAATATTGGGAAAATGCTAACCACAAGAAATTCGTGAGCGAGGCTTAGAAAAACCGCCATGCTGATCAAGGTGGACTTGGTTCATCGCTCCATACTTGTGGCTCAATCCCTATGACAGAGCATAAGCGGTGCTTGGTACATACCCCTTTATTAGTAATTACGCATGCAAGTATTACCATGTTCATATTAGTAAATTGATTATGTACTAACTTTTTTGTATTTAGATGAAGGAGCTTAAAGGAGTTCAGCCTCTACCAACCCAAATATTTTCAAGAACTCACAAAACAAAAAAGGACGAATGGGTCGACCAAAAATCCAAGGCCATTTATGTGAGTAACCTTATATATACAATTTTCATATTTTTCAATGTATGGTTTTCTTTCACAACTTGTGATAATTACATGCCTCAAATATTTATATATTATTCAGGACAAGTTTTAAAAAGAGTGGGAAGAGTTGCAAAACACTCAACCCACTCAACCTTCTATTGATGACCCCAACTCTTCTAAGGATAATGTATCTACCCCTTCACAACATGAGTTGTGGGTCAAAGCCAATGCGAATAACAAAGGTCGCATTTATGGACTTGGATCCGAGGCTAAAAACTTAAAACAAACCATGTCCTTCAAGTCACCTAAAGCTTCAACTCAAGATGACTTAGATTTGAGAGCAACAGTGCATAATTTAACTTCTGAGTTACATCAATGGATTGAGCATGCTCATGTGCTTGGGTTGGAAAATCGGCATCTTAAAGAAAAGGTGGACAGATTACGCTGAGCCAATAGCACGCTTCAATGAATTCTTGAAATCTCAGCAAGCATCCGGATCTCACCGTCAACCAAGTACAGCCACAAGAGGAAGAGGAAGAGGAAGAGGATGAGGATAAGGAAGAGGATGAGGAAGAGTGAGGACCTTCGATCGATTCATTATGAGTTTTTGTGTATTTGTGAACATTTTGCAAACTTTTAACATGTATGTGCTTATGGTTTCTTTTGAACTTTTGTATAATTGTTTTTGTGAACTTCGAATTGGTTATAAATATGTTTGGATTGTATATGTTGGATTTGTATATCCAGCTTGAATGAGTACTTTGTGGTCGGCATATGTAAATGCCAAATGTAAATGCCACATATGTGAATATTGGATTTGTATATCCATTCACAATTTTTGTATTAGGGTAACGAATTATTAGAAAAACGTATCGTGAAATTATGCCCATACAACGATGGAACAACGACGGATTGCCGACGAAATTGCAAAACAACGATGGAATAGCGACGGAATAGCGACGGAATAACAACGGAATAGAGATGGACCTGGAGGAATAGCGACGGAACAGCGACATTAGCGACGGAATTCAACGACGGAAACCACCACTTTCCGTCGCTAAATCAGCGACGGAAATTGGATTCGTCGCTGATTCCCTTCACCTACGGAATCCAATTTCACTGCCATTCCGTCGCTGAGTAACAACGGATTCCGTTAATTCCGTCGCTAAAATTTAGCGACCCCATTTTCATCGACGGAAAATTTCCGTCGCTAATTCGATCGCTATTTCGCAATTCCGTTGCTATTCTCGCAATTTTCCGTCGCTAATTGTCTGTTTTGTAGTAGTGACGGTCACTCGCTTAGTCATCTAAAAATAGAAGCCACTTCACAAGACTTGAAGATTGCTTGAACACATTGCTCGAAACTATATCTCTTAGTACAATACCCATTCAATCTTCTTCTTACAACTCCAAGTCGTATTTAATACTTTTTCGAGTTGTAAAGTATTGTAATCAATCACATACTAATTAGTCACATACTTTTCTTACTTTCGAGTAAGGTCCTTTGACCGAGCTGTAAGGGTTAACTCAGCTCGGTTGTCCCTAGCTGTAGAGGTTATCTTAGTTAGCAAGTACTAAATCGGATAAGGCAATTTCTAAGTCTAGGAAAACTCTGTAAGGAATTGTCTAAGGGAGTAATTCGGTTGAGTCGATCTGTTGTATTTTAAGGATTCAAAATAGTGGATTTGACTTGGTGCTTGGATTAGCATCGACCGTGGTTTTCTACCCCTAGGAGGGTTTCCACGTATCTCTATGTGTATACTTTTCCGAGTCCAATCTAGACTCGGATTCTCTTGTTTATTCTTTTCAAGCTGAAAGTTTCTAAGTTTGTTAAAATTTCCTCATCACCCTATTCACCCCCTCTAGGGTGACTTAGACTCTTAAGAGCAAACATGCAATTGGTATCGAGCCTAACCTTTCAAAAAGGATCTAACAATCCAAAGGTCTAAAGATAAGATGGCTCGGAATATCGGAGAGTTTGATGAAGGAAGATCTTCCCCGGACCACCAAAGTTCAAAGGATCAAACTTTGTGCTGCTGGAAAAAGCTAATTGAATGCTTTCTGTTGGACAATGATGAAGATGTTTGGAACATCATCCAAGAAGGAAATTACATTCCAATGAAGATAGAAGGTACAAGATCTGTGCCTAAAGAAATGTTTGAGTATACCAATGAGGAGTTAGAGAAGTTCGAAAGAACTTCAAAGCAATGAACATTTTGATGTGTGCTATCAGCTCGGAAGAGTACAACAGAGTGTCAGCTCGTGACACAGCCTAAAGATGTGTGGGACACTCTTGTCAACACATATGAAGGTATAAGCCAAGTGAAACAGGCGAAGATAAGTCAATATCTTCACAAATATGAGCTGTTCAAGATAGAACCAGAAGAAAATATCTCTCGAGATGTTTATACGCTTCACTGAGATTACAAACAATCTCAAATCTCCGGGTAGAAAGATTTTCCACGAAGAAATGTGCAGAAAAATTCTAAGAAGTCTACCAAAGAGAAAATGGGGTCCCAAGGTGACAACCATCAAGGAAGCTTAGAACCACTCTCAACTAAAGCCAAACAAACTGATTGGGAAGTTGCTTACCCATGAAATTCACCTGGAAGAAGAGGATGCTGAGGTCGGCACCAAAAAGAACATTCCGTTGAAAGCCTCGTAAAGCAAAGGGGAAAGTCCGAGTTCCTCGGACTCGAAGAAGATCCTATGACACTCATTGCCCGAGGCTTCAAAAGAATGATGAAGCACAAGAAATGGGAGAAGAGGCCAAAGGAGGAGTTCTACAAGAAGGATAAAAAGGATAGAAAAGGTAAATACTCCTCCCCTTTAAAGTTATCTTTAACTACGAACTCTGGTTGTTTTGAATGTGGCAGACAAAGAACACATAGTCAAGGACTGCCCAAGGAGAAAGAAGGACAGAAAGAAGAATAAGGCTATGATCTCCACATGGAGTGATGAAGACTTATCCGAAGAAGATGAAGATTCCGATGACTCAAAGTGTCCGATGGCACTAACGGACTCGAAGCTGAATCCGAGTCGACTCCGACAACTCGGACACCGAGGAGACAAGTCCTTTAAAGGTAATTGAATACTTTCTCAAGTTCTGCAAAGTTGATTTGGCTAAATATATTTATACTTTGGAAGAAAAGTCCAATTCGATTCTTCTCGGTTCAAAGAACAACTTGAGTCTCTTACTTCGAGAGCAACTGTTTGAAAAATGAATTGGAAAAATTGAGACTAACTCGAAAGAAATCAAGACTAGTACTCAAGCTAATGAGACTGAGTTTGAGTCACTCGGAAGAGAAAATGAGCATCTAAAAAGAAAGCTTAATAAGTCTCAAGAGCTTGTGTTGAAATTTACTCAAGGTTAGAAAAACCTTGACATGCTTTTAGGCTCTCAATGTGTCTCCTTCATAAAAGAAGGATTTGATTTTAATGAAGAGGAGGAATCTAATTCCCACTCAAATCTTTTCACAAAGGATTCTAGAACTGTGAAGTTCAGAAAGGCTGAGTCTGGTTCTATTCATAAGAATGAAAGTAGGACCGAGCCCGGATCGGTTTACAGGAGAAAACCTTCTCCACCTGTTCATAAAAAGAAAAGACTTTCAAAAGAAAGAGATAGACTCAGTTTTATAAAAGAAGACTCAGAATCGGACCAAACCCAAAGTCATTGAAATCTGGGTTCCCAAGAGTCTTCTTCCTCGAGAAAGGACCACCTGTAAAGGGAGTTACTGGGTTCGTTAGAGGAAGTGAGAAGGGTTAGTGTGTTTCGGACTTGCAGGTAACTCAGAAAAGGACAAAAGGTCATTGGTACTTAGACAGTGGATGCTCATGCCATATTTTATGAGATTCAAGACTCTTTTTTGAGTGGGAAGATTTCAAAGGAGGCAAAGTCACTTTTGGAGATGATAGTAAGGGCAAGATACTTGGAATTGGCAAGATTGGGAAAGGAGACAACCTGGTCGACCCAGTCTATCTTGTCAAAAGATTAAAGTACAATCTACTCGCATCTCTCGGTTGTGTGACAAAGGTCAAGAGGTAAGATTCACTCGGACCAATTGCTATATTTATGATGCAACCACCAAACAGACTAAGCTCTCAGGGAATAGATCGGGTAATACCTACACTATTCCTCTTTCGATCCAAGTTCGAATTTATCTTGTTTAAAAGCATTATTGCATGATGATTCTTGGACATGGCATCGTAGACTAGGTCATGTTAGCATGCATACTATCAAAAAGCTTGTATCTCATGGTTTAGTTAGGAGTTTACCTAACTGTGCATTTAACAAAGATAAAATCTGTGAAGCATGCACAAAAGGGAAATAGGTAAGATCATCCTTCAAACCTCTTAAAACTGTTTCCACATCCAAAGTGCTTGAAATGCTGTATATGGATTTATGTGGTGAAATCTTTGTAAAGAGTCTCGGAGGTAAATCATATGTTCTTGTGATTGTTGATGACTACTCACGATTTACCTGGGTTTGTTTTCTTAAGAACAAAAATGAAGCTTTCAAAGAGTTAAGGAAGCTCTGTAAGAAAATTCAAGTAGACCCTCGAGGCTCGGATCGGAAGAACTCGAACCGACCATGGAAGGGAGTTCAATTGCTTAGAATTAGTAGAGTTCTGCGATAAGAATGGTATCTCTTACAACTTCTCAGCACCTAGAACTCAACGAGAATGGAGTAGTGGAGAGAAAGAACCGAACTCTTAAAGAAATAGGAAGAACAATGATGATTGAACATGATCTACCTTACTATTTACGGGCCGAGGCGATCAACAAAGCAAACTACACACTCGAACGGATGCCTCATCGGACCCATTTTGAAGAAAACTCCATACAAGCTCTACAAGGGCAAGAAGCCCAACATCTCATACTTCAAACCCTTCGGATGTAAGTGCTTTATTCACAATAATGGTAAGGATCACCTGACCAAGTTTGATGCTTGGTCAAATGAAGGTATTTTTCTAGGTTACTCATCTCATAGTAAAGCATATCGTGTTTTTAATAAAAGAACTAACAAAGTGGAAGAAAGAATCCACATTGTGTTTGATGAGATTGATCAGGGAAAAACAAGTGAGTCAACCTTCTCGGATCCGAAACTCAGTCGAGATGAAGATGATCTTGCTGAAGCCGAACTTAGACAGAGTCAAAAGAAAGCATCTCGGAATGTGGCAACTCGGAATATCATGACTCGGATCGAACCGGCTCAAGATCTAGCTTAGAATGCTTGAAGGACAAACAGAAGAGCAAACTCAGCGAGCTCGGACTATCGAAGATCAACCAGGACAACCAACAAACCTGGTGAACCAGAGAACAGGTAGAGCATTCAAATATGCTTTGAGTCACCCACTCGGGAACATTTTTTCTAACATCAACAGTGGGGTAAGAACTCATTCTTCTTTGCAAAATCTACGCGCATTCACTGTATTCATATCATTAATTAAACCTAGAAATGCACTAGAGGCCCTAAATGAACCTGAATGGGTAGAGGCCATGCAAGAGGAACTTAATCAATTCGAGAGAAACCAAGTCCGGACTTTGACCAAATGACCTTCCGACCACCTAGTTATAGGAACCAAATGGGTTTTCAAGAACAAACTGGATGAGGATGGGATGATAGTCGAAATAAGGCTAAACTTGTGGCTCAAGGTTACAATCAAGAAGAAGGGATTGATTATGGGGAAACCTTTGCCTCAGCTTCCTAGGATCGAAGCAATTAGAATCCTCTTGGCATTTACATCAAGCATGAATATTAAACTATATCAAATGGATGTCAAACGTGCCTTTCTGAATGGTTTCATTTAAGAAGAAGTCTTTGTTGAGCAACCCCGTGGATTTAAAAACTCAGAATTTCCAAATCATGTTTTCAAATTGCAAAAGGCGCTTTATGATCTTAAACAAGCTCCTAGAGCTTGATATGAGAGACTGAGCAGTTTCTTGGTTGAAAATGATTTCAAAAGAGGTCAGATTAACAAAACTCTTTTCATAAAAACCAAGGGGAGAGACTTTCTTATTTCTCATATTTATGTTGATGAGATAATTTTTGGAGCTACTAATGATAATCTCTGTTGAGAATTTTCCGAGTTGATGAGACAGGAATTTTAAATGAGCATGATGGGAGAGCTTAATTTCTTTCTTGGTCTACAAATCGGATAAGATAAAGATGGCATCTATGTCCATCAATCTAAGTATACCAAGGAGTTGTTGAAGAAGTACAAGCTTCAAGATGCAAAACATGCAGCAACACCTATGAGTAGCAGCATGAAACTGGACTCGGACGAAAAAGGTAAAGTAGTAGATCGAAACTCTATCGAGGTATGATTGGATCACTCGCTATATTTCACATCCAGTAGGCCAAATAGACATTATGTTTAGTGTATGTCCGTGTTCAAGATTCCAAGCTAATTCAAAAGAATCACATCTCACTCGCGGTGAAGAGAATTTTTAGATATCTTGCAGGGACTCGAAATCTTGGTTTATGGTTCTTAAGAGACTCGAACCGACTCTCATTGGATACACGGATGCTGACTATGCTGGATCTAAGGTTGATAAAAAGAGCACATCAGGAGCATACCAGTTTCGGGTCAATCCCTTATATCTTGGCACTCAAAGAAGCGTAACTTAGTTGCTCTATCAACTGCTGAAGCCGAGTACATTGCAGTCGGAGTGTGCTCGTGCTCAGATTCTATGGATCAAGCAACACTTGAAGGATCTTAGACTTTCATTCAAATCTATCCCAATCAAGTGTGATAATCGGAGTGCAATCAGCATCACTAAAAATCTAGTTCAAGCACTCAAAGACAAAGCATATTGAGGTTAGGCATCATTTTCCGAGAGACCATTATGAGAAAGGTGATATTGAACTTGAATTCATTCGTACAAAATTTTGGTTAGCTGATATTTTCACTGAGCCACTTAGTGAGGATCGGTTTTGCTTTATTAGGAATGAGCCATTAATGCATGATTATGTGATGTTCTAAGTGAAATTGTCTTGCATGATTATATGTCATCTGTTTTCTTTCTTTGCCTTAATAACAATTGGTTTAGTTGACCGAGTGAAACCGAGCTAAGGAGTTATTATGTGTTTGAGTTTTCCGAGTCACCCAGAAACCATACTCGAGTCGACTCGCTTTTGAGCAAAATGGACATCAAACTTCGAAATCATCTATAGATAAGTGGAGAATTTCAAAAATTTCTTTCAAAATTTCTCTTTCTCTCTCTCTCTACCGCGCGCATTGATAATGTAACTAGCCGTTGGGAGAAAGTCACCGAATTCTAACCGTTGGAGACCGGAAAAGTCATACCTGCTCGAGGCGACCGTTGGAGGTTTAGGTGAAACCGAATATTGAAGGACATTCCTTTTCGCTATAAATAACATCCCTTTACCTTCATTTCGCTACTTTACTCTCTGCTACTCACTCTCTCACTTACTCACTCTCGCTCTCAAAGCTCTCAGTACTCACTCTCTAATTCTCTCTCTCTTTCTTTCAAGTTCACTCACACTCTCTCTCTCTCTCAAATCTTCAGCCATGCCTAAAAGAGGTACAACCCAAGAAAGGAGATCCAAGGCTGCTCAGGGCCCGGATAGCTCGAGATACTTTTGAGGACTCCTCGAGCCCAGCCAAGTCCCCCTCCTTAGAGACAGAAGAAGAAGAAGAAGGCTGCTGCTGAAGCAGCTGAGCCTGAGGAGAAGGAGGAAGAGAAGGAGGAAGCGAAGGAAAAGGAGAAGGAGGAAGAAGAAGAAAAGAAGGAGGAAGCTGCACAGCAAGAGGGACAATGTGCTCGAAGTCCCCGAATCGGAGCCGATCGGCTTAGACAACGATCCGAGTGGGTCGAAGACCCCGTGGACCTTGGTCGATCCACGAGTGGTCAAAACAGAAGAAGCACCTCCCTTCGCGGTATTCCAGGAGGATGAGCCCAAAGATGACTTAGTTATGGGTCAGTCAACCATAACCGAGCCACTACTTGATATCCCGGTGCTGCCAGTTACGACGATCTTCAATGTCATTCCAAGCCTACCAGCAGCCGGCGCGCTGCCCGCTTATCCATCTTAGCACCTCCAAGCACCCCCATCTTAATTTCTTTTCTTTAGTTTTTTTGTCCAACATCAACTGTATCTTCTTGATGTTTTCTTCCCTGTTTTGTTTTTTTTTTTTGATGAAATGCAAGGGGAGAAAAATCGAAAAATTGAAGTGGTTATGTTTAGGGGAGCTCACCCTCTTTTTGTATTTTTTGTGTATATATGAATGAATTTTCTTTTGAGCGAGAATCTTTTTGAGTTAACTCTTTCTAAGTTCGATTTCGTATATTATTTCTTTTTGCTCCGATATAGCTGTTCATATTTTCTTCTTGCTTAATGTGTTATCCGCCATAAATGTTCTAAGTAGTGATAGTATCTCGCAATGCCTTTCGAGTATGAAATACTTCACTCATTATGTTCCACTCGAGTGAGAATGAAAACTCATGTTTTTCACTAACAAAGTTTCTATTTGAGTGTGGAATGCCTATCATCAAAAAGGGGAGATTGAAGACTCGGACTCTAAATCTAAATCATTCCGAGTACTACATAAAGACAAAGGTACAAACCTCATCCCTCCTAAGTTTTGATTACAAGTCATTTTGAGTGTTATAGAAACGCCTTAATAATTCATTCGTTTCTAACCGACGCAGAAAACATATTCTTGTATATCTTCCGCATTAGTGTTTCTTACTCACTTAGACAACACTGAGATCTATCGCATGCACAAATAATTTCTCTAACTCTTTTATTATGAGTTCCGACTGCATATTTCAATGCAAAGTGAATTACAACGTTAATTCCTCTCTTTAAGTTAGTTAGTTTGTTTGTGAATTATTTGTTCATATCAAGTCCTTATACTCGATGTTTTCACTCTTTTAACTTGATCTTACTTAGGACTCGACTCGATGGAATTTGAGTATATTGAATATTAGACTCATAAAATTCAATTCTTCTAGGCCTAAGATAATTATGCACTTAATTATCTTAAGTAAATTATTATGTGTGCCTAATTTTGGACAAAAGTATTTTATACTTTGAGAACCAAAGTGGTTTACTTTTATAGGTTATCCAAACTAGGTTATCTCATTTTTGAATTACAAAAGTAGCCGGCTTTAAGTCGTCAATCACCAACGATATACGGCTTATTCACTTCGAATAGGGCTCGGACACCGTGTCAAGGTTGTCTCGTTTCCAAACTGGAAAACTTCAACGCTAAGCTCAACGGTGGTTTCCACCTTACTTTTCAAACATCACCAGTTGACTGGAGAACTTTTAGGAGCCAAGAGCCATTGCACAACATTCACATCCCAACGGATCTTTTCGAGCGACTTAGAAGAGCCATTACAACGGCAAGTAAAGACTTCGCTCGTAACCAAGACACAACGATCACTCTGCCTGGTAATCTATAGTTAGAAGCCACTTCACAAGACTTGAAGATTGCTAAACACATTGCTGAAACTATATCTCTTAGTGCAATACTCATTCAATCTTCTTCTTACAACTCCAAGTCGTAGTTAATACTTTTCCGAGTTATAAAGTCCGGTAATCAGTCACATACTTTTCTTACTTTTCCGAGTAAGGTCCTTGATCGAGCTGTAAGGGTTAACTCAGCTCGCTTGTCCCTAGATGTGGAGGTTACCTCGGTTAGGAAGTACTAGATCGGATAAGGGAAATTCGAGTCTAGGAAAACTCGTAAGGAATTGTCTAAAGGAGCAATTCTGGTTGAGTCGATCCGTTGTATTTTAAGGATTCAAAATAGTGGATTTAACTTGGTGCTTAGATTAGCACCGACCGTGGTTTTCTCGCCGCATGAGGGTTTCCACATATCTCTGTGTGTATACTTTTCGAGTCCAATCCGGACTCGGATTCTCTTGTTTATTCTTTTCAAGTTGAAAGTTTCTAAGTTTGTTAAAATTTCCTCATCACCCTATTCACCCCCTCGAGAGTGACTTAGAATCTCCAAGAGCAAACCTTTACTCCTCATTCACAACATCATTCACATTTTGCATATCAATGACCACATGCTCACTCTTAGGCCCCGCTAATTGTGTCCCACTCCTCAAAGTTATGGCATTGCATTATTCCCTAGGGTTAATCTCGGGTTGGCTAGGAAGCTTACCAGGGGGCTAGCGGAAGAACTAGCTTGGCTAGCAATATGAGTATCAAGCATTTTGTTATTGGTGGCTAAAATTTCAGCTTTTGTAGCCAATTGCATGATAATCTCATCTTACTTTTGTTGAGCCAAAAGCATGCTTTCCATCATGACCTATAAGTTAGACTTTTGGGGCACTTAAGGTTGGGTAGGTCTTTGGAATCCAGGGCGGGTGATCTTTGGACTTGTTGCGGACCCATGGGATTGTTGTTCGGTAGCAAAATTAGGGTAATACCTCAATCTCGGGTTATAGAAATTTGAGAAGGGGTCAAAGTTTGGCCTAGGGTTTGGGTTGCCAATAAAATTGTCTTGGTCGGTTGGTCCATTGCTAGCCATACCCACAGGAAACAACAAAGTTTGATGCTCATAAGAACTACTTGAAGCACATGGAAGGGGAGGGACAACATTCACATTCAAACGGTCCATTTTTGAGTAATAACATCAATCTTAGTAGAAAGGACAAAAGCTGCATCAACATCGAGCTTACCTCTCGTTCTCATGGAATGCAACTTGCACTATTAAAAGCTATTTAGCGCCATTTTCTCGATCAAGGTGTGGAGCTTATCAATGGACTTGCTCATAATATTCCCTCCGATCGCCGCAAGGATGGTGGCTCTCAAGTGATCATCAACCCCATTGTAGAAAGCTTGAATGGGGACCCATGACTCAAATCCATGTTATGGCATTGGCAAAGGAGATCCTTGAACCTCTCCCATGCATCATATAATGTCTCATCCACCTCTTGGACAAAAGTGGAAATTTGGTTCCTCAAACTTGTCAACTTGCTTGGTAGGACGTATTTTTCCAAGAAAGCACTTGCCGAAAGAGAGTCTAACCACTCCTATGCTCTCCCTTTCGGGGAGAATGGAAACACTCGCGGCTTGATTGCATCCGGTGAAACTCTTGGCAAAAAATGCGAAGATGCCGGTTGGAGTCTTCATTGTGGAGGCCATGGAAAGGAGTGGCTGTCACCAAGTTGATGAGGGAGTTCTTCAACTCAAAGTCATTGGCTGTCACATTAGGAACATCAATAGCGGTCAGTGGATTAGTGACATTGGGTGTCACATACTACCCAAAAGTTATTCTTCAATCTTCAAATATGCTTTGTTTTGATGTGGATGATGAAAGTATGAAGAATGGAAATGTATCAATGGAGGATGAACTATGGATGGATTATGCGGTTTTTCGTGTTAAATAGCCATAAATCAGCACTCAAAACAGCCAAAACAGCCAGAACTTGAACATCCACGCAAAATTTGCAGAAAGAAGCCACTCCGGGCTGCCCGGAGTGGCCTCTGTTTAGCTTCTCTTACTTTGATTCTTCTACCACAGTTTGGAGGTCCATAGGGGAGGTCCGTGGTCAACTTATTTTGACCAGAAATTTAGGAAATTGGGTTGGTTTGGCCTAAAAACCTACAAATTTGCATCAAAACCAACAACACCAAGTGTAATATGGACATAGAAATATAAATCAAACATTTTAAGCATAATATTCCCTAATCCACTACCGAAATTACCTAACAATCAAGTCAAAATATGCTTTTATCACTTCCACTAATCACCAAGAACTAAAGTGGGTACAAGCAATGGTTTTTGCTAGATTGAATCGGAGGCACTAGAATTATCAAGGAACAACCTTGGAACAACAGGTTTCCACTATTTATTACTTAAAATGACAAAAATATAATTTCATAAGTTGCGAGTGCAGGCAGTGTTACCGAGCTTAAGAGCTCAAAATAAAAATCGATTGTTGGATTTCATGAGGAGAGTAATAGAAAAGACATACTTGATGATCGGTTGTCGTTTGGTTATCCATCAAAGCCGAAACAACAAACTTGCACTATTATAAATATGACTTTCTATCACGTGCATTTTACGACGGTTAAAAACAAAAACCATCCTAAAAAATAAGGGTTTGACATTTTTATAAATAAGCGAGTCTTTTATTATAGCTATTACTATAGTTCTTTCATTGAACTATAGCAATAGGTCGAGTCATCGACTTTTTACTACAATTCATTGGAAGAACCATAGTAATAGGTGTTCTCTATTACTATAGTTCTTTTATTAAATCGTAGTAAAAGTATAGTACAAAGTCTTTGAGACTTTTTACTACGGTTTGATGAAAGATCCGTAGTAATATGTATTATCTATTACTACATTTCTCTCCTTGAACCATAATAAAAGTCTGTTTCTAACTTCAAATCCCTAAATTGCTTTCTCTCTCCTCCTTCCTCGTCTTTTCCATACTCTCTCCTCTTCCTCCTTCTCCTTCCTCGTCCTTGTAGGAACCACAGGCCTCGGGTCCCACATCGGGGCTCAGACCGAGCTTCCTCACGAATGGCTTGGCATGATTTCAGAAAGCTAGAGAATGATTTAGAGTTTTGAAGATAGAAGATGCGTTTTAGAAATTGGAGATGAACCTTTTATTAAGATTTTCGAGTTTTATTAAATCTGATTTAAAGCGAATTAAGCAAAGTAGAATGATGATTTTATAAACCATTTTATTTTAGAAATTATTTTCAGAATTCTCGGGATATTATTTACTAACTTAAGGACAAACAAAATTAGGGTTTTGATTCTGCCGTGAGGCTTTAGAGCCGGATCGGTGTGAAAACACCAATCTGGACCGAAGTAGTGGTGGGCGCCGGCTAGAGGCCGGGGCTAAGGAGATTAGCCTTAGCCTATACCCTGGCTGGTAGATCCGGAACCATTTTCTTTTACCCCGTAATCAGAAAATAATAGGGATGGAAATTCAATAAGAAATAAGCATAAAAGGGAGTCGCCAATAAGTTTTTAGGATGAAAACTAACAAAAATAAAAACTTGCTCTTCCAATCTTAGTATGGAAAAACTAAGACTAAAAGAGGTTAAAAATGACTCCATCGATCTTTGAACCGAGAATAGGATTCGGGGCGAGGGTACCAAACGTAGGGAAAACCCTTCCGTTCCACCCGTCCGAAGACCGCCATTATGGTTCGAGTAGTGAATTAAAATAATGTAAGACAAGCAAGCAACCAACATGCTAAGAGAAATTTAAAGCAACCAAAACGATAATAAAAGAAAGCAATAAAGACAATGAAATGAAAGGAAAAGCGAAAAACCGAAAAATTACATCGGGTGAGGAGGAATTAAAAGAACGATTACATCTCTTTTATGCACAGTATGGAAAGCAATAAATAAAGCATAAAAATAATAAACAATTTGAAGGTTGTCCGATTGCACCCAGGTGGTCCCGGCTTGCTCCTCCGGATCTCTACACTCGGATCTCTTGATGCGATCTGCGACAAACGAAAGACAAAGGGCTTGTTTTTGTGAATTATGTATGTAGGGAGTAGTAACGATCAGTTGAATGAGTGCCCAAAGATCAGAATAATCGAATATTCTTTATCTCTTCGGGGTTCACAAGCATCGGCTAATCGGATGCTCCTAGGGTTTCGTGCCCTATCATGTTTCCAAGGGATTCTCCAAGCCAAAATGCAGCATTTCACTTAAATCTTCGGGGTTGCAGGCGCCAGCCACAACGTCGTTGTGAGGGGAAAAGCTCCTAGTATCGTGTGGACTGTCTTGTGGAGCTTAAATGTAGCACTTTGATGATCGTGATCATGAAATGCAACGCTTTAATGCCATCTTCGGGTCTTCAGCTCCTTGTTTGATTGGATAAAAGTAAAATGCGATGTCTCGAACTTGAAATTTCCTGGTACACAAGACTCGGACTCCATTGTCTCCGAAGGATTGGCCGGGTATTGGATCGCTGGAATGAAAGGGGGATTTGTGAACCGACCCAAGAGAAAAGGCTGTTTATTTGGTGTTGGGGTTCTTTGTGGTTTAATGGCATATGTCGCACCAATCGATCACGGTTCGAGATCCAAATCCTCAAATAGGACTCGTGATGTCATCATTGGGCCACACGACGGTTGTCCGACGCCGCCGAGGCTGAAACGCCTCGGTTTGCGCCGGAAAGAACCTAAATTTTTCTCCTGTTCGGTTTGTACTTCTCCATATTTTTATCAATTTGTCTCTCGTTGGGCCTAAAAAGATTGGACCTTGACTGTGCAGGAAACTAATTTTGATTTTGCATCCGTGACGTGCGAGATATGGTTAATGGAGTACCTAAAGCTAATCTAGACTCCTCCAAAACCGATGCATACTTAGCGACTCACCTCAAGAATTGTACTAACAATGTAGCTTGGTACGTTGTGCACTCGGAAAGTGTCTCGGTTCAAAATGCATACCTCATAACACACTTTCATACTCCTGCTCGGCTTAGAAAATGGTACCTACTACTTCCCTGGACGTGTGTTGCAGTAGATAATAACCTTATTGGACTGCATTCGGCCGGATACCTTTGAATTGTTCAAAGGGTTTTTAGCTCTAACTAGACAAAGTCATGGCTCGAATACTTGGAAGAGCCTACTGAAATTGTTGACACTGCAGGCACACACTGTAACAAACCGTCCCTAAGAAAATAATTAACCTTAAGTACATTAAAAATTAGCTCGAGCACGTGCATACTCTATAAATTTTAATGACTCGGAAGATAATTAACATTATTATATAGCTAATTTATTTTGAGTTCTAAAAATCTTTAAGCGAATGAAATTAATATAATTTGTATAAACTTAATATTACTAAAAATAACATTACTAGATTAAGATAAGCTTAATGAGAAAGATAATAATAAGCTTGGAGGATTAAGAAAATAATGAGGATGAAAAAGTTGGATTAAGATAGTTTGGTAAGGAATTGGGCCCGAAATAGCCGATCGGCCCAGCAAGAGAGGAAGCCGGAGGGAGTATAAAGGCCTAAGGTGACCTAAAAGCTTCATTTCCTAAACCTAAATACCGATAAACTCACAACCCCTCCCCCGCTCTCTCTAGCCCCTGCGTCCTTTCCGTTTCGCCACTAACCGACAAAGCATCGGCGGCCCTCCGGCCGCGCCGACAGCCACCACCGGCTAGCCACCAGCACCATCAACATCACCTTCATCGATCCCCTCATCAAACACCCAAAAACGCATCCCTTCCTTCACTTCTTCCGCCTCCCGTTTATTCTTCGTCTCAGCCACCGGAAACACACCCCGACACCACCGACAGCCACTACCACCACCTATTGTCGCCTCGTCACTGTCCCAGCCATTAGACGCTAGCGGACCACCGTCCTTGGCCCTTTACTATCCCGATTCTGCCCGGTTTAGTCGCGACTTCTTCGGTCCTCAAGCCCTGTCCGGCCTCGGCCGCCTTCTATCGGTCCACCGGCGCCGTTCGTCACTCCCGGCGACCGCTTTGACAGCGGTCGTCCGCTCCGTTTCATTAGCCCGGGCTTCAACCACCACATTCAACCACCTCAAAACCCCTCTTAAATTAATCTCCTCCATCTAATTGTTTAGGGTAAAATTTTCGATTCGGTTCGTTAATTTAATTCCTTAGAGTAATTTTCGATTCAGTTCTTTTTAATTTGAATATTTAAGTTGTAATCGGTTATCCTTTTCTGTTTGGAGATTTAAGTTGGATTATGATTTGTTGTGACTGGTTCATGGAATTTAGAAAGATCCGATGATAGTTGGTATATGTTAGTTATACTTGAAATTGAAGAAAAATTATGGACCTGGATAAAGGACATTCAGGAAGTAATTCGAGTCGGGAATTACTTTTGGTTATTTTAAATGATTATTTGATCTAATGAAGAGATTAAGGGAAAGATTAATGATGATTTTTAATACTGAGGAATAAGTGAAACCGGAGTGTGAGAATTAACACCTTTTGGGCCCCGACAAAATAAAATAAGGTTAGAAAATAGTACATAAAAGGATGAATAAAGGAGTTTGCCTAATGAATAACTAATAACGAGTACTTAAAAGTATAACCTTTGCTTTAAAGCAAGTATTGTATTAATACTATTTATTAATAAGTTTTTATTAGAAAAAGGGAGGTAGGAAATTGGTGTAATGCCTATACATATATTTAAGGTTGCTATATATATATATATATATATATATATATATATATATATATATATATATATATATATATATATATATATATATATATATATATATTTATGCCTGCATGGTATAAAATAAGATAAATAAATCGTGTGAATTAAAGACATTATTAGTATTCTTTAATAAAAGCTAAATTTGTTAATTTTCATTTCAAGTAATTTTGAAGTGATTTAATAAATAAATAAGAAATAAAAATTTAGTTTATTAATAAAACTTTTATATCCTTAATTAAGGTCATCAAGCGTCGGCGTCGTGCGTTCATCCGGATTCTGTCCAAAAAGAAAAAGGAGGAGCATCAGCTCAAGGTACGTTCATTGATCGTGCCCTTCAATGTTTTATTTACAAATCAAGGCCGGATATCGCCGACATTAACAATAATAAATAATTTGTTGCAAATAATATTTGCCATCATTAATATGGACCCACCCATCAAGTGCCATTATTTGGTACGCCCAATATTCAGGTTGGTAGCACCGTAATCGTTAACCGCCTTCAACCGGACTATCCGATCGGTCCGGGTGTGTGCACATATGTTTAGGGAAACCCGATGATCGTAAAGAGATCCATTCGGATAATTAATCGAGTAACAGTTTTACATTATTCACTCCCCTCATTTACAAATGAATTGAAATGCATGCGCTCAACTCAATTATTTCATAACTATTATTTTACTCGCATGATAGTGAATGTATTGAGTTTCGACTCACATTGCGAAAATATTTTTCCTTGTTTTGTTTTAGGTAAGAATAGTGAATACGGCAGCTCATAGAAGAATCGTGTTCGAGACTTAGGGACTCGGCTCGCCATGATAGCCTTTTGGAGACTAGTACACGAGTGTCGTGGGTTAGAGCTAGTGAATGTTGGGTTATCGTGTACTTTTGTTCGGCTTTGTACATATTATAGTTTCCTTTTGTTGTTGATTGTTAAATAAAGTAATCTAAGTAGAATAGTTTAGTATCCGACTCTCAATAGGCTTGCCCTTTTCGCTGGTAAGGGCGGCGGTGACGCTCCTAACCCCTTTTTCCACTGCGCTAATCACTGGTTAGCGGGTTGCTTAACCTAAACTAGTGATTATGGGCTGGGGGCGTTACGGATGTGGTATCGAGCCTAGGTTTAAGATATCATTGCGAGCCATATAGGAATCGTAAGAGTCAAGTTAGGTTTAGAGGATTTCGGTGCTTTAGTATTTGAATATAGAACGAGAAGTCCGTTAATAGAATCGATAAATCCAAGTAAATCTATTTGTTTTGTAGAATGTCTCAAGGTACAAGTAACAACCAGCCCGAGAATAGTGGCTATGAAGGGACAATGAGAGATTTGGGCATCAGCCTCAATGAAATACCTGCTACTTCACAGCAGGAAAGTAATTGACCCCCGTTTGTCGCTTTGCGCAATCAAACTCACAAGAAAACGCCAACCCTACGTATTCGGGAAATTTGGTTCAAGAATTATCGAAGAGAGTCCTTATCCGTATAGCCCCACCCGAATCTTTCAAGAATATGGAGAAATTTGCAGATAGGGTGGCCAAAAGGAACCCAACCGAGAGACAAGTGGAGACCAAAAACGGCAAACCGAAACAGGGGAAACGAGAGACCGAGAGAGACTGAGTGAGAAGAGGTGGAAAGAGGGACCGAAACCGGAAAGGCGAAAGTAAGGAAGCCCAAGACCAACCCCAAAACCCGAGAATTCGAGGTGGGTAGTCCTATACTCTAAACTATTAGTAATTTTGAAACCCAAATGGATTTATAGTGATTATTGAGTTTGTTGTGAATGCTGAATGTTTGTACTACTCGAATAAGTATTAGTAATTGCTGAAAGTCGAATTAGAAGTCTTGAAGGGACTTGGCAGTTGTCTAGGCCTCGAATTGGGAACAGGGAATCTAGATGGAGTTAGATTGCTTGGGTATAGTAAGTAGTATCAAGGATTCAGTTAGTTGGGGATGAGCACGTTGTAGTTTGAACATAAATTATGGAATTAATATTTTAGATTGAGCCTTAGAAGTTTATTGAATTTACGACATTACGAGATGATTGCCAATATCGGTAAATAATGAGTGAAGTATAAAGAGGAGTGTGAATTCATATGAGGGATGCACAACTGAGACATAGGAGTGAGAAATGTGTGATTGTGATATTAATTGAGTTCGAAGTATATTTAAATCCTTGAGGTTGAACTAAACGTGAAGGTAAGCGAAGCTAACGAAATTGAGGGATGAAAAGTGATTAAGAGTTATATAACTAAGGATGGACAAACAAGAATTGATTGATAAGATGGAGACATACAATGGGAGTTTGAGGCAGGGAAGTGACGGGTAGGAAATCATAAGGTTAAGTTGAGTTTAGAATGTATCTAAGTCTTCAAGATGAAATTAAGTTGGAAGATGAGGCTAGCAAGAGGAACTTAAGTGATAAAGTGAGATTAGAAGTCATATGGCTAAGTATGAGCAAAGGAAGATAATTTATAAAGTAGAGACCTAGAATGAGGAATTGAAGTAAAGATTGGGAGTTGTGAGAAGTTGAGACATGAGCAAACGAAGTGGATTCACAAGGTAGAGACATGGAATGCGAAATTGAAGTAAAGATAGAGAATTGAGAGAAGTTGAGACGTTGAATTAGGTGGTGTCCGCTTGTGGTTATTGTGGCTCAAAAAATGGAATTAATCGTACTAAATTGATGGATTGAGAAGGGCATAGTTGAAAAAGAGCCGAGAACGACTGCTTACATTGAATGGTGGCTATGCGTGTTAAGTGATTGCTTTACGCAATGCTCAAAAGTAGTTTTAAAAGGAGTTTTGCATTTTACGTGAAATGATCCTTGAATGCAACTTCTTGTGAACCGCCTTTCAAACGTGATTATGTTTTAAAGAAGTGACACTTGTTTGAGAAAGTGAATCGGATTTGAGAAAGTGAATTTATAAAGGTGACACGTGTCTGTCATGCCTTCTTTGGTATTAAACCACATTGAGAAAGTCTGTTTGACACGGATATGATGAATGATTATGTGCAAATTGTTTTGAATCGACTGGCTATGGATCGTTTAGCATACCGAAGGGTTCGAACTTGGTGACGCCTAGCTAGAAACTTCGAGGAAAGGGTTCTAATAGGGGTCCTGCGGTGGCTGGATGCCCGACCCGAGACTTCCTGAAGATAGGTCCCGGAGCCTTTTGTTCGGGGTCGCGCCCTAGAAATTAAAAAAGTGCTAGTTCAAATCCCTAGAAGGCCCGGAAAGTTGATTCGATTGAAAAAGAATTGTGATAAATGTGAAACCGCATTTCAAATGATTAAAGTGTTGTGTATGTGACAATTGATTTCTAAAGATTTCATTGAAAGTATCTAGAATTGTCCTATGTTATTGTGTTTTCATCGATTTCAATATTATGAGTAATATGTGTAAAGAATTTTCATTTTAAGGGTATAAGACTCCGATGAGCCCGTGGTTTATTGCTCACCCCCACAAATTTCCCCCTTTACTCTCCGTAGTGTTGCAGGTATCCTTCGGAAGGTATAATCCACACTTAACATATTCCGGACTCTTGCTGACTCGCTGATTACTGATTGTTGAAGTAACTCAAGTGGTTGACGTGTATTCTTATGTTTCTAAATATTGTACTTGTAATTTAGTTCGTATAGTTGTGAAGACTCGGACTTTACATATACATCATCCGACTTCCATCAAAGAATCGGTATAAGACTTCAGCTCTCATAAGGTTTTGATTTCAAGTCATTCTGTGTACCTTATAAACTTTTCTAAGTGATAGATCATCTTTTCCGAGTGTTACGAAAACCATTGCATATATTCTCACTTGATTCTAACCGACTTAGAAAGCATACTCTGTTCACACACTCGTTCGAGTCACTCGGACAACACTCGGATATATCGCATGTTTAAACACTTGTTCTAATTTGCACAACCGCATATCTCGCCTTCATGTTCCAAAACAATCACATTGATAATTCATTCTTCTAAGTCAGCATATTTTGTTTGAACTTTGCTTTGTTTAAATCGTCCGATATTCTTTATTTGACTTGATTCTCTCTTAGACTAACTCGGATGGATTTTGAGTCTCATGGATATTAGACTCGGAAAATTCCATTCGTTTTTCCGACTTAGATAATTATGCACTTAATTATTTTAATTAATTTACTATCTCGTGTCTAATCTTGGACCAAAGTATTTTATACTTTGAGAACCAAATTGATTTACTTTTGTAGGTTATTCAAATAAGGCTATCCTATTTTTGAATTACAAAAGTAACCGAGCTTCAAAACGTCAAATCACTAGCACACAAGGCTTTTTCCATCTACGACCTAGCCCCGGACACTATGTCGGGGTTGTCTGTTTCCAAAACTTGAAATCTACAACGCTAAACTTAACGGTGGTTTCCACCTTACTTTTCAAGACACTGCCGGTGGTTTTGGGACTTCTAAAGGAGTTAAGAGCCGTTGCCCAACGAACATACATCAACGGATATTTTCCGAGTGACTCGGAAAATCCGCTACAACGGTCACAAAGGATTTCCAGTCAGAAGATGGTCACAACGGCTAGTCCGCTTGGTCATCTATAAATAGAAGCCAACTTTCAAGACTTGAAGATTGCTTGAACCAACTGTCAATACACATACTTGAGCAAAAGTCTTTGTATTCATTTTCAATCTTCTACTTACAACTCCAACTCGTGATTAATATTTCTAAGTTGTAAAGTCTTGTAATCAGTCATAAACACTTATTCTTACTTTCTAAGTAAGGTCCCTTGACTGAGTCTGTAAGGGTTATCTCAGCTCGATTATCCCTAGCTGTAAAGGTTATCTCAATTAGGAAGTATTAGATCGAAAAGGGAACTTCGAGTCTAGGAAAATCTTGTAAGGAATTGTCTAAGGGAGCAATTCTAGTTGAGTCATTCTATTGTATTTTGTGGATTCAAAATAGTGGATTTGACTTCGTGCTTGGATTAGCACGGTCCGAGTTTTTCGCCCCGGGAGGGTTTCCACGTAATTTATGAGTTGATACATTTCCGAGTCCAATCTAAACTCAGTCGATTTAAAGTTCAGTCCAATCTGTATCTTCATCTTCCACTTATTTCGAGTTAGTGTTTTTGAGTTCATTCTTGACTCACACTCTCCTCATAATCATATCAAGTGTTTAACTCGAGCGAATTTCCTCATCACCCTATTCACCCCCTCTAGGGTGACTTAGCTTCTCCGAGAGCAAACCTTCAATTAGTATCGAGCCTAGCCTTTCGAAAGGATCTAACCATCCAAAGGTCTAAAGATCAAATGGCTTAGAACAACGGAGAGTTTGATGAAGGAAGATCTTTCAGCGAGACCACCAAAGTTCGAAGGATCTAACTTCATGCACTGGATCATGATGAGGATGTTTGGAACATCATACAAGTAGGCAACTACATTCCCATAAAGACGGAGGAAACAAGACTCGTGCCCAAGACAAAGGCCGAGTTCACTACTAAAGAAATAGAAAAATTCAGAAAGAACTTTAAGGCGATGAACAGTCGATGTGCGCCATCCGCTCGAAGAGTACAACCGAGTGTCCGCTCGTGACACATCCAAAGAAGTATGGGACACACTGGTCAATACTTATAAAGGCGTAAGCCGGGTTAAACAAGCAAAGATAAGCCAACATCTTCACAAGTATGAGTCGTTCAAGATGGAGCGGAAGAAAACATCACTCGGATGTTTATTCGCTTCACCGAGATTACCAACAATCTCAAATCTTTGGGTAAAAGGATTTCCCACGAGGAAATGTGCAGAAAGATACTCGAAGTCTACCCAAGAGAAGATGGGGTCCCAAGGTAACAGCTGTCGAAGAGGCTCGGAACCTGTCTCTACTGAAGCCGGACGAACTCATTGGGAAGCTTCTCACCCATGCGATCCACCTGGAAGAGGAGGATGCAGAGGTCAACACCAAAAAGAACATTGTGCTGAAAGCCTCGTAAATCGGAGAAACAAATCCGAGTTCCTCCGACTCGGAAGAGGATCCTATGGCACTTATCGCTAGAGGCTTCAAGAGAATAATGAAGCACAAGAGATGGGATAAGTAGCCAAGAGAAGAATTATATAAGAAAGACAAGAAGGATAGAAAAGGTAAACACTCTTCCCTTCAAAGTTATCTTTGACTAAGAACTCAGTCTGTTTTGAGTGTGGCGACGAAGGAACACATAGTCAAAGACTGTCCCAAGAGAAAGAGGGATAGAAGAAAGAAAAAGGCTATGATGGCCACATGGAGTGATGAAGACTCATCAGAAGATGATGAAGACTCGGATGACTCAAAATGTCCGAAGGCACTCTCCGACTCGGAAGTCGAAACAGAGTCGGATTCGGATCACTCGAGACAGTAAGGAAACAAATCCTCGGGAGGTAATTGAATACTTCCTCAAGTTTTCCAAAGTTGATTTAGCTAAGTATATTTTCACTTTGGAAGAAAAGTCCAATTCGACTCTTTTCTTTTTAAAGAACAACTTGAGTCAATCAATTCCGAGAGCATCTCTTTAAAAATGAATTGGAAAAGCTGAGACTTACTATAAGAGAACTTAAGACTAGTGCTCAATCTAATGAGATTGAGTTTGAGTTACTCGAAGGGAAAATGAGCAACTAAAGCTAAAGCTCAACAAGTCTCAAGATCTTGTTTTAAAGTTTACTCAAGGTCGGAAAAACCTTGATATGCTCTTAGGGTTCCAATGTGTCTCCTTCGAAAAGAAGGTCTTGGTTTTAACAAAGAGGAGGAATCCAATTCCTACTCGAACTTTTCAAAAGGATTCCGGAACCGTAAAGTTCAGAAAGGCTGAGCACGGTCCCATTTATAAGAATGAAAGCAGGACTAAGCCCGGACCAGCTTATAGAAGAAAGCCTTCTCCACCGATTTATAAAAGAAAAGTTTCTCAAAAGAAAGAGACACGGACTCAGCTCTCTAAACGGAAGACTCGGAATCGGACCAAACTCAAAGTCATTCAAATCCGGGTTCCAAAAAGTGTTCTTCCTCGAAAAGGACCACAGTAAAGGGTGTTACTAGGTTCATTACAGGAAGTGAGAAGGGTTAGTTTGTTTCTCACTTGCAGGTGACTCGAAAAGAACAAAAGGGCATTGGTACCTAGACAGTGGATGCTCACGCCACATGTCGGGAGATTCAAGTCTCTTTTCTTAGTTAGAAGAATACAAGGGAGGAAAAGTTACGTTTGGAGATGACAGCAAAGGCAAGATAATTAGGATTGGCAAGAGTGAAAAAGGAAGCAACCTCGGTCAGCCCAAGTATACCTTGTCAAAGGATTAAAGTACAATCCGCTCAAGCATCTCTCAACTGTGTGACAAAGTTAAAGAGGTAAGATTCACTCATACCAACTGCTATATCTCTGATGATACTACCAAGGAAATCAAGCTCCGAGGTATGAGATCAGGTAACACTTATACTATTCCTCTTTCGATCCAGAGTTAGAACTTATCTTGTTTAAAAACATCTCTTCATGATGATTCATGGGCATGGCATCGTAGATAAGGTCATGTTAGCATGCACACCATTAAGAAACTTGCATCCCATGGTTTAGTCAAAGGATTGCCTAATTGTGCATTTAAGAAAGATAAAATTTGTGAAGCATGAGCAAAAGGGAAACAAGTCGGATCATCCTTCAAATCCCTGAAAACTGTTTCCACATCTAAGGTGCTTGAAATGTTGCATATGGATTTATATGGTGAAATCCCTGTCAAGAGTCTTGGAGGTAAATCATATGTGCTTGTTATTGTTGATGATTACTCACGATTTACTTGGGTATGTTTTCTCAAGTATAAAAATGAAGCCTTCAAAGAATTCAGCAAGCTCTGTAGGAAAATCCAAATTGAGTCTCGGACTCGGATCCAGAGAATTCGAACCGACCATGGAAGGGAATTCGACTACTTAGAGTTTGCAGAGTTTTGTGATAAGAATGACATCTCTCACAACTTCGAGCACCAAGAACTCCTCAACAAAATGGAGTAGTGGAGAGAAAGAACAGAACTCTTGAAGAAATAGTAAGGACTATGATGATTGAACACAACCTACCCTACCATTTATGGGTCGAGGCGATCAACAAAGCTAACTACACTTTGAACAGATGCCTCATCGGACCCATCCTGAAGAAAACTCCATACGAACTCTACAAAGAGAAGAAACCCAATATTTCATACTTTAGACCCTTCGGATGTAAGTGCTTTGTTCACAACAATGGTAAGGATCACTCGATCAAGTTTGATGCTCGGTCAAATGAAGGTATTTTTCTTGGTTATTCATCTCATAGTAAAGCTTATCGCATCTTCAATAAAAGAACTAACAAAGTGGAAGAAAGCATCCACGTTGTGTTTGATGAGATTAAACAGGAAAAATCAAGTGAGTCATCATTCTCGGACCTAAAGCTCAGCAGAGATGATGATTGTGATGAAAATGAGCTCATCATGAATCAAATCCATGACACTCAGAATGAAGGTACTCGAACGAAGTGATTCAGAATGAGAGAAATCAAGAACTAGCTCGGAATGTTGAAGAACAATCTGATGAACAAGCTCACTCGGAACGGACTTCGCAGATCAACCAATTCAACTTACAGATCTGGTGAACCAAAGAATAGGTAGAGCTTTCAAGTATGCTTCTAGCCACCCTCTAGAAAACATCATATCCGACATCAACAGTGGGGTAAGAACTCATTCCTCTCTTTAAAATCTATGTGCATTCACTGCATTCATATCATTAGCAAAACCCAAAAATGCACTAGAGGCCCTTAATGAACCTGAATGGGTAGAGGCCATGCAAGAGGAACTCAATCAATTTGAAAGAAACCGAGTCCGGACTCGACCAAATGACCTTTTGACCACCCAGTCATATGAACCAAATGGGTTTTTAAGAACAAACTAGATGAAGGTTGGTAGTCGAAATAAGGCTAGACTTGTGGCTCAAGGTTACAATCAAGAAGAAGGGATTGATTGTGGGGAAACCTTGCACCTGTAGCTGAATTGAAGTAATTAGAATTTTATTGGCATTTGCATCTAGCATGAATATCAAATTGTATCAAATGGATGTGAAATGTGCATTTCTCAATGGTTTTATTTAAGAGGAAGTCTATGTTGAGCAACCCCTGGATTTGAAAACTCGAATTTCCAAATCATGTTTTCAAACCGCAAAAAGCTCTCTATGGTCTTAAACAAGCTCCCGGAGCTTGGTATGAAAGACCGAGAAATTTCTTGGTTCAAAATGATTTTATGAGAGGTCAGATTGACAAGACTCTCTTTATAAAACCAAGGGGAAAGACTTTTTGATTGCTCGGATATATGTTGATGACATAATTTTGGAGCTACTAATGAAATTCTCAGTATCGAGAATTTTCTGAGTTAATGAGACAGGAAGTTCAAATGAGTATGATGGGAGAACTTAATTTCTTCCTTGGTCTACAAATCAAGCAAGACAGAGATGGAATATATGTCCATCAATCCAAGTATTCCAAGGAGTTGCTGAAGAAGTACAAGCTTCAAGATGCGAAACATGCAGCAACACCTATGAGTAGCAGACATGAAACTGGACTCAAACGAAAAAGGTAAAGTAGTAGATCGAAACTCTATCGAGGTATGATTGGATCACTGCTATATTTCACATCCAAGTAAGACGGACATTATGTTTAGTGTATGTTTGTGTTCAAGATTCCAAGCTAATCCAAAAGAATCACATCTCACTGCGGTGAAGATAATTTTTAGATATCTTGTAGGGACTCTGAATCTTGGTTTATGGTTCTTAAGAGACTCGTAACCGACTCTCACCGGATACTCGGATGCTGATTATGCTAGGTACAAAGTTGATAGGAAAAGCACCTCAGGAGCTTGGCGGTTTCGGGTCAATCCTTGATATCTTGGCACTCAAAGAAGCAAAACTCGGTAGCTCTATCAATCGCCGAAGCCGAGTATATTGCGGTTGGGGCATGCTGTGCTCGGGTTTTATGGATAAAGCGATACTTAAAAGATCTTGGACCAACATTCAAATCGGTTCCAATCAAGTGTGATAATCATAGTGCAATTAGCATCACCAAGAATCAAGTTCAGCACTCATAGACAAAACATATTGAGGTCGGTATCATTTCTTAAGAGACCATTATGAGAAAGTGATATTGAACTTGAATTCATTCCTACCAATCTTCAAGCTGATATCTTTACTAAGCCACTTAGTGAGGATCAATTTTGCTTTATTAGGAAAGAGACCATTATTTGTTTTTCTCGTGTGAAAATTTTCTGCATGATTATGTGCTGCGTGAATACTTTCCTTAATAAGTTATTAGTTCGATTGAACCAGTGATACTGAGCTAAGAGTTATTATTTGATTGCGGTTTTGAGTCACTCGAAACTTAGCTGAGTTAGACTCAAATTTTGAGAAAAACATGGACATCAAACTTTTGAAATCATCTCTAGACAAGTGGAGAATTTCAGAATTTATTTTCAAAATCTCTTTCTCTCTCTCTCTCTCTCGGGCGCTAAGATCGGACAACTTGTAACACCCCAAAACCCACCCTAGGAGTATTACACCGCCGGAGTTCCGCAAAGGAACTCCCAAGGCTTACTCTGGTGTTGACTTAGCTATCTTAATCCAACTTAAGGATACGATTTGGAATTCTCCCCAAAGGTTAGAAGTTTCCTAAAAATTTCGGCAGAGTTCCGTTTGAACTATGGTCCAACCCATAGGCTAAAAGCCTTAAAACCCGCATAAAATTCACAATAAAACTCAACGAGCCACACGCTCGGAGTACACAGCTCAACGGCCACACGCCGGAGTATTTTCACAACCACAAAACTTACATTGCGAACTAGTTTACAACCCAAGTCATGAATTCAGCAGAAACCAGATTTACAACCACTTAAGATCAAAATTGCCGAGAGAAAGAAATCTCTGGTTTGTCGGAGCTACTAGTTCGGTCTTCATACACACGTCTAACTTACTATACATTACTCGTCTATTTACATAAGCAGCCGAATAGGTACAATATACTAAACATGAAACACGTAGACTTGATCTGCAGCCAAAATCGCCACCAAAGACACGCATTCCAGCCATTCGCCTCGGGGGTACCTGCAACTGGGAGGGAAGAGGGGAATTTGTGGGGGTGAGCAATAAACCACGGGGCTCACCGGAGTCTTACACCCTTAAAATGGAAATTCTTTATACATAATACACATAATAACGAAATCGGGAAAGCATAATAGTGTAATAGAAATCCATATACTTTTCACTCGAAATCTCTTGTAATGAAAAAGATCAAGACTCTTTAATCACTTAAAAGCACATATTCACATTCAAGAATACTTCTTTTGGGGTTGAATCAACTTTTCGGGCCTTTTGAGGATTCGAACTAGCACTTCTTTTCTCATAATTTCACGTAATTTCTCGATTTCTCGATTTCTCTTATTTCGATGAGGCGCGACCCCGGATAAAAGGTTCCCGGGACCTATCTTCTAGGAAGTCTCGGATCGGGCATCCCGCCTCTGCAGGACCCCTGTTAGAATCCTTCCCTCGAAGTTTCTAGCTGGGCGTCCCCGATTCGAACCCTTCGGTATGCTAAACGATCCGTAGCCTGTTGATTCAAAATTAATTGCACATTCTCATTCATCACATTCGCTTATATCTTTCTCAAATTGATTTTACATCAAGGTAGGCGTGACACCGCGTGCCACCCTTATAAATTCACTTTTCAAATCTAATTTACTTTCTCAAATACTTTTTTTTCTTCTTTAGGATAGAATCACGTTTAAAAGGCATTTCACGAGGAATCACATTCAAGGGTCATTTCACGTAAAACACAAAACTTCTTTCGACTACTTGAAAACATCACATAAAGTAAGCACATAGCACGAACAGTCCCCATTCAATGCAAGCAGACATTCCCAATTCTTTCCCAACTATGCCTTCCTCAAATAATCGGTTTAATACGATCATCCCCATTTTCCGAGCCACGATAACCACAAGTGCATATCACTTAAATTACGTTTCAAATTCATCACAATTCATTACCTTTTGCCTCACTTACTCGGTTTACACTTCTACTTTATAACTCAACTTCTTTTGCCCGTATTCAGTCACACGACTCATGCTCTCACTTTATTGCTTAAGTCCCCTTCGCCGTGCTTAACTTCACACTTGATTTCATCCCAAGGACTCGAGATATGTTCTCGTACTCATTTTAACCTTAGAATTCCCAACTCGCTATTTCTCTACCTCAATTATGCATCAATCGGGATGAAGTCATGTCCCTCCTTTATACTCAAATCACTATTTCCCAATGCGCATCATTATCTTCCAGGTGCAAGAACTTCAAGAGTCTCCATGGTTTAGCTGAAACGTCGATTCACAATTTACTCCCAATTTATCACTTCTTGTCCCTAAGTGCCATTAGAAATCATCACCATATTCTTTATACCTACACAGACCTAATGTTTTCAAGCATCTCATCTCAGCCCTAACTAGCTACTAAGCTCTGTCCAGCTTCTAATTCGGACTTCACAATTCCATTCGATTTACTCATAACCTCGCTTCGGTTCTAGCAGCTTTTCCTAGCCCCATTCTATCCCATAACATTCAATAATCACAACAAACTCGTTTGTATTTCGAAATTACTAATAGTTTAGAGTGCAAGGCTACCCACCTCGATTCGGAGATTGCGGGTCCGAGATTCAGGCTCCCCGTTTCCCTTCCTCCTTTCGTTCCTTCTCCCTGCTGCTAGCCTCAAATTCCGCCGCCCTCCTCTGCGCTCGGCACCGTCGCCGGTCACGGTCCCGCACTCACCGGCTGCCTCCCGCAGCCTTTGCGTTCGCTTCCTTTTTCTTGGCCTCGGTTTCGCCCGCTTCGCGCCTGGCCGTTTCCTCGCACTCGCCGGCCGCTCCACTGCGCTCGCCGGTCCCGGCCTCTCTCCTTGCCTTCGCTCTCGCTCGCCCTCCCCGTCTCGCTCTAGCTCTCCCGCTCGGCCTCTCCCTCTCCCTCTCGGTTCCCGATTCTCGCTCGTCCCCCTCCCCGCTTTCCTTTTCCTCTCCTCTTTTCTTGCTCTTTTCGGTGGCTACATCGGTGCAGCCAGCACTCGCTGCAGCGAGCCCACTAATCCTCCCCACAATTAACTTCTTTTTTTTTTTTTTTTTGACAAAAATCTACCCGGATTCTATCTCAAATAGCAACGAACGAACAATTACCTTTACTAATTAGGCTAAATAAACACACAAGCACATAACAAGCACATAAAATAAATTACTTAAAAAAATACTAAGCTTAACTTAACTATAGAATTAACCTACTCAAAATTCCGGGTCTCACATTCCTTCCCTCCTTTAAAAAAATTTCGTCCTCGAAATTAGATACCTGATGCAAACAAAGCGGGTATTTCTCCCGTATCTCATGTTACGGCTCCCATGTTGCTTCGGCTAGCTTATGGTGTTTCCGAGTACTTTGACATACGGGATGGTTTTAGTCCTAAGCTTCCGTTCTTGTCTTTGTAGGATGCGGATCGGTTCTTCCTCAAATGTAAGGTTCTCCTTAACCTTCAAGGGTTCATGCTTGACGATGTGCCCTGGATCCGGTACGTATTTACGGAGGTTAGATACATGGAATACCTCATGAATGCCTTGAAGGGCGGGTGGTAAAGCCAATCAGTACGCCACCGGACCAATCCTTTGCAAGATTTGAAAGGGTCCCACAAATCGGGGCTAAGTTTACCTTTCGCCCAAATCTCGGGCTCCCTTTTAGCGGAGAGACTTTTAAGAACACGTGATCTCCAACTTGGAACTCTAAAGGTCTCCGCTTTAGATCCGCATAACCTTTTTGTCCTGTCTTGGGCTGCCCGCAACCTTTTTCGTATTATTTTGACTGCCTCTCGTGGCTTGATCTATCATTTCAACCTTAGAGGGTATTCTTTCTCCCACCTCATTCCAACACACGGGTGTTCGACACCGACGACCATATAATGCTTCGAATGGAGCCATATTTAGACTTGCATGGTAGTCGTTATTGTAGGCAAATTCAACCAATGGCAGGTTGTTATCCCGGTGCCCATAAAATCCATGGCACATGCTCTCAACATGTCTTCCGAGTCTGAATTGTACGTTCTGCTCGCCCATCGGACTCCGGGTGGAAAGTCGTGCTTATGTGGAGACTTGTACCCATTGCCTCCTGCAATCCATGCCAAAACTTGGCAATAAACTTACTATCCCGATCCGACACGATGCTCGAGAGGAACACCGTGAAGCCTTACTATCTCGGCTATATAGAGGTCGGCTAGTTGTTCGAGACGTGAAAGTCATCTTGATTGCAAGGAAATGGGCTGACTTGGTCAATCTATCGATCACCACCCATATGCAATCATGTTGCTTCGAGTTTTGGGTAAGCCTCGTGATAAAATCCATGCCGATACCCTCCCACTTCCATTCAGGTATTGGTAAAGGTTGTAGTAACCCTCCCGGTCGCCGGTGTTCCGTTTTTACTTGCTGGCACGTGAGACAATGAGCTACAAATTCTGCTACGTCCCTTTTCATTCCTATCCACCAGAAATGACTCTTTAGGTCATGGTACATTTTTGTACTTCCAGGATGAATTGTGAATGCCGAGTTATGAGCTTCTTTCATTAGTTCTCCTTTTAGCTCGCCGACATTGGGCACACATAACCTTCCTTTATACCGGAGTGTCTCATTCTCAATGCTAAATTCCTTAATCCGATCCTCCTCTACACCCTTCTTGATTTTCATCAATTCGGATCCGAGCCTTGAAGTTGTTTGATCCTCTCTACCAAGGGAAACTCCAATTGTATCGCCGCTAAATAACCTTGGTCGTTTGGTAGTACCACCTCAACCTCAAACTTTTCTAACTCCTTTATGAGTTGATCCTTACTGGTGAGTAAACAAGCCATCGACCCTGTTCTTCTGCCGAGGGCATCCGCCACCACATTTGCCTTACCCGGATGGTATTTGATTTCCATATCGTAATCCTTTAGGAGCTCTAGCCATCTCCGCTGCCTCATATTTAATTCCTTTTGCGTAAAGATGTACTTGAGGCTCTTGTGATCCGTATAAATCTCACACCTTACACCATATAAATAGTGTCTCCAAATTTTTAACGCAAAGATTACTGCGGCTAACTCCAAGTCATGAGTTGGGAAATTTTCTTCATATGTCTTAAGTCTGTCGTGATGCATAGGCAATCACTTTACCCTTCTGCATCGATACGCAACCAAGTCCTTTTCCTGAAGCATCACTCGTACACCACGAATCCTTCGTTCCCTTGGGGATTGCTAAAGCCGGGGCCGACACTAGCCGTCTCTTTAGCTCTTGGAAGCTATCCTCACACTTTTTAGTCCACTCGAACTTGTTACCTTTGCGTGTTAACAAAGTGAGAGGAAGAGAAGTTCGGAAAAGTTTTCCATGAACTTACGGTAATAGCCCGCCATACCTAGGAAACTTCTTACTTCAAATACGCTCGTGGGCCTTGGCCAATCCACTATAGCTTCTATTTTAGCCGGGTCCACGGATATGCCTTCTCCGGACACTACATGCCCCAAAAAGTGGACTTTCTTTAGCCAAAACTCGCATTTCTTGAGTTTGGCGTATAACTGATGCTTTTGCAAGGTTTGAAGTACCGCCCTCGGGTGTTCTTCATGTTCCTTTCTATTTTTGGAGTATATGAGGATATCGTCAATGAAGACCACCACGAACTTGTCGAGGAAAGGGTGGAACACTCTGTTCATCAAATCCATGAAGAAGGCGAGGGCATTAGTAAGCCCAAATGGAAGAACTAGGAACTCATAGTGACCATACCGTGTTCTAAAAGCACTCTTAGGGATATCTTCTTTCTTAATTCTCAACTGGTGGTAGCCCAACCTTAAGTCAATCTTTGAGAACACGGATGAACCTCCAAGCCGATCAAAGAGATCATCTATTCTTGGGAGTGGATACTTATTCTTAATGGTCACTTTGTTCAATTCTCTGTAGTCAATACACAACCTTAGGCTACTCGTCTTTCTTTTTCACAAAGAGTACGGGTGCTCCCCAAGGTGAAACACTTGGGTCGGATTAATCCTTTATCCAAGTAGCTCTTGCAATTGGACCTTTAACTCGGCCAACTCCACCGGTGCCATTCTATACGGTGTCTTAGATATGGGTATAGTGCCCGGCACTAAGTCTATGGTGAACTCCACTTCTCGTTCGGGGTAACCCCGGCACCTCTTTGAATATTTCTTCAAATTCCCTCACTACGGGTATATCTTCAACATGAATCTCTCCCGATTCGGCTAGTTCCACAGACACACAAGTACCCTTGACATCCCCTTTTAGCATTTTGCACGCTTGTACTGCGGAAATGAGAGGAGTCGTCTTTTAAGGCTATTTCCTCTAAACTCCAGCCTTTCTCCCCCGGGAGTTAGCATGGATACTAGAGTCTTATTGCAATCTATGACTGCCCTATGCTTTGACAACCAATCCATCCCAAGGATAATATCAAAATCTCGTATGTCTAATTCCATCAAATCCGCAGAAAAGATTTTGCCATCTATATTTAATGGGCAACCCCTATATACCACATTAGTTTGGGCTATCGACCTCTATCGGAGTTGATATGCGAAGTCTAGCATTTGTCTGTAGCGGGTTTACAAGGCCACTTTTTGGCAAATCCAGAATTCACAAATGAATGGGTTGCTCCTGAATCAAACAAAACATAGACATATAAGTTGTCGAGGAGTACCATACCTGCCACTACGTCGCTGGGGTTCTCTATTTCCTCGTCGCCGATACCAACGCTGTTAAGGATACCCGTGTTGTTGTTAAGGTCCTCCGTTCCTTCTTCTTCGATCAAGCTGTAGACTCTTCCACCCGCCCGGGGTTTCTTCCCTTCTTTCCCGCTCCCGGCGGAAGGTTGGCCTTGTTGTAAGGAGGGTTGAGGTTTATACTCGTTGTCTTTGCCCTTGCCCGATACCCCGATTGGTCCCGGTTCCTTGGGGGCAATGCGATATAAAGTGTCCATATCTTCCGCACCCAAAGCATGGCCCCTTTTCTCCTATGCATGCTCCTAAGTGACGGCGACCACACCTTCTACGAGCTCAAGATCTTCCTTCTTGAAGGGTTGTCGACCTTGGGTCGGATTTCCTCGCGTATCGAGTCTTTTTGCAGCTTGGCCCAATTGAGAGCCGATATCCCCACATCCCAACCTCCTTTTGATTTGGAGTTGGGCCGTTTTTAGCGCTGCACTTTCATTTAACGCCCTTTCGATTTTGAAGGCCCTCTCGGTACATCTCCCGGAAGTTTGTGAAGACAAGGCCCACCACTTTATTCTTCAATTTCGGCCTTAACCCGTGTTCAAACCTATCCATTCGCATCTCCTCGGTCGCCACCTGGGATGGTGCGAATCAACTCAACTCATTGAACTTGGCAGCGTATTCCACCACACTCATGTTTTCTCCTTGCCCGAGTTGGAGGAACTCCCGCTCCTTACTCCATTTGACGGCTTTTGGGTAATACTTAGCCTCCAGTAAGGCCTTAAGTTCTAGCCAGCTTAATGCAAACCCTCCTCACCAGAGCTTAACCGTATGCCACCAGAATCGGGCTTCGCTTTCAAACCGATAGGTGGCCGGTTGCACCTTAAAAGTTCCGGCACTCCATCACCTCGAAAAGACCTTCCATGGTCAGTATCCATTCCTCGTATACCAGCGGGTCCGTTCCTCCGGCAAATTTAGGAGGTCTCAACTTCTGGAACCGGCAAACCATCTCCATTGCTGTGGGCCCCGGAGGTGGAGGGGTGGAGGTGGAACTTGTTCTCTTCGGGAGGCATCTAGAGTGATCAAAACAAAACGATGCCTCACTTAAGAGCGTAATTTCTATAAAAATCTAATAGAGGGATACCTATCTCAAATGCGGGAATACGAATGACGATGAAAAACTAAGTAAGGCAACAAACAACGCACACACATTCACATATAGCACACATATCCTATGCTTTAAGGCACAAAACCTAATCGGAGCTAAATTGGGTGATCCTAATGCTACGATACCATAAAATGTAACACCCCAAAACCCACCCTAGGAGTATTACACCGCCGAGTTCCGCAAAGGAACTCCCAAGGCTTACTCGGTGTTGACTTAGCTATCTTAATCCAACTTAAGGATACGATTTGGAATTCTCCCCAAAGGTTAGAAGTTTCCTAAAAATTTCGGCGAGTTCCGTTTGAACTATGGTCCAACCCATAGGCTAAAAGCCTTAAAACCTGCATAAAATTCACAATAAAACTCAACGAGCCACACGCTCGGAGTACACGGCTCAACGGCCACACGCCGGAGTATTTTCACAACCACAAAACTTACATTGCGAACTAGTTTACAACCCAAGTCATGAATTCAGCAAAAACCAGATTTACAACCACTTAAGATCAAAATTGCCGAGAGAAAGAAATCTCTCGGTTTGTCGGAGCTACTAGTTCGGTCTTCATACACACGTCTAACTTACTATACATTACTGTCTATTTACATAAGCAGCCGAATAGGTACAATATACTAAACATGAAACACGTAGACTTGATTGCAGCCAAAATCGCCACCAAAGACACGCATTCCAGCCATTCGCCTCGGGGGTACTCGCAACCGGGAGGGAAGAGGGGAATTTGTGGGGGTGAGCAATAAACCACGGGGCTCACCGGAGTCTTACACCCTTAAAATGGAAATTCTTTATACATAATACACATAATAACGAAATCGGGAAAGCATAATAGTGTAATAGAAATCTATATACTTTTCACTCGAAATCTCTTGTAATGAAAAAGATCAAGACTCTTTAATCACTTAAAAGCACATATTCACATTCAAGAATACTTCTTTTGGGGTTGAATCAACTTTTCCGGGCCTTTTGAGGATTCGAACTAGCACTTCTTTTCTCATAATTTCACGTAATTTCTCAGATTTCTCGATTTCTCTTATTTCGATGAGGCGCGACCCCGGATAAAAGGTTCCCGGGACCTATCTTCTAGGAAGTCTCGGATCGGGCATCCCGCCTCTGCAGGACCCCTGTTAGAATCCTTCCCTCGAAGTTTCTAGCTGGGCGTCCCCGGTTCGAACCCTTCGGTATGCTAAACGATCCGTAGCCTCGTTGATTCAAAATTAATTGCACATTCTCATTCATCACATTCGCTTATATCTTTCTCAAATTGATTTTACATCAAGGTAGGCGTGACACCGCGTGCCACCCTTATAAATTCACTTTTCAAATCTAATTTACTTTCTCAAATACTTTTTTTCTTCTTTAGGATAGAATCACGTTTAAAAGGCATTTCACAGGGAATCACATTCAAGGGTCATTTCACGTAAAACACAAAACTTCTTTCGACTACTTGAAAACATCACATAAAGTAAGCACATAGCACGAACAGTCCCCATTCAATGCAAGCGGACATTCCCAATTCTTTCCCAACTATGCCTTCCTCAAATAATCGGTTTAATACGATCATCCCCATTTTCCGAGCCACGATAACCACAAGTGCATATCACTTAAATTACGTTTCAAATTCATCACAATTCATTACCTTTTGCCTCACTTACTCGGTTTACACTTCTACTTTATAACTCAACTTCTTTTGCCCGTATTCGGTCACACGACTCATGCTCTCACTTTATTGCTTAAGTCCCCTTCGCTGTGCTTAACTTCACACTTGATTTCATCCCAAGGACCGAGATATGTTCTGTACTCATTTTAACCTTAGAATTCCCAACTCGCTATTTCTCTACCTCAATTATGCATCAATCGGGATGAAGTCATGTCCCTCCTTTATACTCAAATCACTATTTCCCAATGCGCATCATTATCTTCCAGGTGCAAGAACTTCAAGAGTCTCCATGGTTTAGCTGAAACGTCGATTCACAATTTACTCCCAATTTATCACTTCTTGTCCCTAAGTGCCATTAGAAATCATCACCATATTCTTTATACCTACACGACCTAATGTTTTCAAGCATCTCATCTCAGCCCTAACTAGCTACTAAGCTCTGTCCAGCTTCTAATTCAGACTTCACAATTCCATTCGATTTACTCATAACCTGCTTCGGTTCTAGCAGTTTTCCTAGCCCCATTCTATCCCATAACATTCAATAATCACAACAAACTCGTTTGTATTTCGAAATTACTAATAGTTTAGAGTGCAAGGCTACCCACCTCGATTCGGAGATTGCAGGTCCGAGATTCGAGCTCCCCTGTTTCCCTTCCTCCTTTCGTTCCTTCTCCCTGCTGCTAGCCTCAAATTCCGCCGCCCTCCTCTCGCGCCTGGCACCGTCGCCGGTCACGGTCCCGCACTCACCGGCTGCCTCCCGCAGCCTTTGCGTTCGCTTCCTTTTTCTTGGCCTCGGTTTCGCCCGCTTGCACTCTGGCCGTTTCCTCGCACTCGCCGGCCGCTCCACTGCCGCTCGCCGGTCCCCGGCCTCTCTCCCTTGCCTTCGCTCTCGCTCGCCCTCCCCGTCTCGCTCTAGCTCTCCCGCTCGGCCTCTCCCTCTCCCTCTCGGTTCCCGAGTCTCGCTCGTCCCCCCTCCCCGCTTTCCTTTTCCTCTCCTCTTTTCTTGCTCTTTTCGGTGGCTACATCAGGTGCAGCCAGCACTCGCTGCAGCAGCCCACTAATCCTCCCCACAATTAACTTCTTTTTTTTTTTTTTTGACAAAAATCTACCCGGATTCTATCTCAAATAGCGACGAACGAACAATTACCTTTACTAATTAGGCTAAATAAACACACAAGCACATAACAAGCACATAAAATAAATTACTTAAAAAATACTAAGCTTAACTTAACTATAGAATTAACCTACTCAAAATTCCGGGTCTCACACAACTAGCCGTTGGGAGACAACCGCTAGGATTCTAACCGTTGGAAGAAAGAGCGGTCACACCGGCCGAGGTGACCGCCGAAGAGCTGCGTTAGAACGGATATCGAAGGATGCTTACTTCTCTATAATAGCGCTTATTTTCATACATTTTGTTACTTTACCATTCACTTACTCTCTCTCTCACAACTAAATATTCATGAACAAGCTCTCTACTATTAAAGCAACGCTCGGTGATCTCAAGCTTCGTGAAGAACATCTCAAGTAAGCTCTGTTGCTCTCATTTCTGTCTTCTTCTACTCTTTTATTTTCTTCGAGCCTTCTCTCTCTATCTCTTTCGAAAGATCATTCTCTTTCTCTTTTCTACACCAAAATGCTAAAAAGAGGTTCTCACCTTGATTTTCTTGGTTCTCGCCACCAAGAAGCCTCGCACAAAAAGCCGGGAAGGTCCCTCTACTCCTTCCGAACCTCCTGTTGAATCTCGTGCTGGATGATAAATTCTTTCCAACCACAAAGTTTTCGTGGTTGCCTCACATCTAATCCACCTGGGTCTATAATTTTCTTTGTTTCAGCGAGTTCATTTATCCCGAACTTGTCTCCGAGTTTTACACTCAACTTTCTAGCTCGAGGGTATTCTCAACTCACGAGTTCGTAACATCACTGTTCGCATCAATATTTCCCTCCTCCATCGACTTTTTAAAGTATCTTCTCTTTTCTTGAACAGCAACCCCATACCTTTCAACGAGGTTGCTAGCGAATTCTTTGAGAAATATGCTAAAGAATTCCCGGGTCACGCAAAAACTTCTCTCGTGACGCAACTAAAGTCGAAGGTCATCTTCTGTGTTTCTTGCCGATGAGAACCTTCTTCTCACAAGCATTGTAGCAAGGAGAACCCCAACTCCAAGCATCTCAAAGGTCTATTCGATATTCTAGAGGGCTACGAAGTAGACCTCTTCCCTGCTATCATTGAGCAAATGGTAGCCTGTGCCGACTCGGATTCGGAACAAGAAGAACACCCCTTTTCCTTTCAGGGCTCTTCTCACCCTCGTTTTCAAACAATTCAAAGTTCCTCTTGCCTCGGATCCTAACGCGGTTTCGAGGCTGCCATAGTCGTTGGCAAAAAGGAACTTCTTGGATATGGATACTAGGAAACCCAACCGGGTGTCCGGTTCCATAGCTCGAACCGAGGCCACCTTCTCCGCCTCGGACTCGTAACAAAAACTCCTCTCTCTCTACCTCCTCCACCTGGTGGTGCCTCCACCTCATGTGTTTCTCAAGTTATCTCTTCCGCCTTATCCATTGCTCTCATGGACAAGCTCTCCTCGGTGTCCAATGAGTTCAAGGACACCCTCCGAGTCATTCAAGACTCGTCCTTCGCCTATGACCATTAACCGTAAAATAGCCCAATCCCAAATCCGAGAGCAAGCAGGATGTGCTAATCAAGATGAAGGCTCTGGTTAGGGAGCAGAGGAAGCCGATCGAGCTCCTTCAGGAGAGGCGATCCAAGGCAGCTCGAGGAACCCGTCGACTCGGATACCTCTAAGGAATCCTTGAGTCCGACCAAATCTTCCTCACAAGAGGAAGAAGAACCGAAGAAGAAGAAGCAGCAGAGCCGGCGGCTAAGGTAGCTTCGTCTAAGGAAAGGAAGAAAGAAGAGGCAGAGGAAGGAGTAGAAGCCGAGGGTCCAAGTGCTCCGTAACCACAACAGAGATGATCGGCTTAGATAGTAGTCCGAGTGGGTCAAAGACCCCGCTGACCATGGTCGAGCAGCAGCCGGTCAAACTAAGCGCACCCCTCCAAGCAGTCGAGTTCCCGGAGGATGGGCCTCTGGATGACCTTGTTCCGGGTCAACCACTCGAACCGAGCCGATACCGAAATCCCAGTGCTGCCCCCGCCGCGATCAACTACATCTTCTCGATCTTATCAGCGCAGACACACTACTCATCCTTCATATTCAACCCAGACTACTCCATCTCCTCCCTCTTAGTTTTCTTCTCTTGTTTTTCAATTTTTTTGGTCCATACATCAAATCTGTATCTACTTGATACATTCTTCCTCTTCTTGTTTTTTTCGCTGAAAGGCAAGGGGGAGAATAGCTACAAAATTTGTTGTCTTGTTTAGGGGAGCTTCTCTCACCCTCTCTTTTGTATAATTTTCTTATCTTTAATGAATTAATGCATTTCATTAATAATTTCTAAGTTTAATGCTTAATGCAATCATTTCGAGTTTCCATTTCTTGCTCGATATGCCAACTATATCTATCATTGCTCTAATACTCGGTTATTCTCTTTTCCTTAAATGAATAAATGCATTTCATTAATAATCCTGCTATCAATGGCCAATCATTGTTTTGTCTACAAGTATTTTTTTCTTGCTCGATACTTTAGTTCTTGTCTGTGCAATCTCAATCTATTTGCTATAATAGATAAATATGCTCGTCATAGAACTAAATTTTATCACATCTTACTAACTTATTTTCCGAGCAAGATTAAAACACCAAATCTATATCACTGACAAAGTTTTGTCTAAGTATGGAATGCATTTCATCAAAAAGGGGAGATTGAAGACTCAAACTTTACATATACATCATCCGACTTCCATCAAAGAATCGGGTATAAGACTTCAGCTCTCATAAGGTTTTGATTTCAAGTCATTTTGTTTGCCTTAGAAACTTTTCCGAGTGTTACGTAAACCATTACATATATTCTCACTTGATTATGACTGACTCGTAAAGCCTACTCGTTCACACACTATTCCGAGTCACTCGGACAACACTCGGATTTATCGCATGTTCAAACACTTATTCTATTTTGCACAACCGCAGATCCGACTTCATGTTCCAAAACAATCACATTGATAATTCATTCTTCTAAGTCAGCATATTTTGTTTGAACTTTGCTTTGTTTAAATCAAGTATGGTATTGTTTACTTGACTTGATTCTCTCTTAGACTCGACTCGGATGGATTTTGAGTCTCATGGATATTAGACTCGGAAAATTCAATTCGTTTTTCCGACTCGGATAATTATGCATTTAATTATCTTAATTAATTTATTATCTCGTGTCTAATCTTGGACCAACGTATTTTATACTTTGAGAACCAAATTGATTTACTTTTGTAGTTTATTCAAACGAGGCTATCCTATTTTTGAATTACAAAAGTAACCAACTTCAAAATGTCAAATCACCAATAGATAAGGGTTCTTCCATCTACGACCTAGCCCAGACACTATGTCGGGGTTGTCTATTTCCAAAACTGGAAATCTACAATGCTAAGCTTAACGGTGGTTTCCACCTTACTTTTCAAGACACCGCCGAGTGGTTTTGGGACTTCCAAAGGAGTTAAGAGCCGTTGCCCAATGAACATACATCAACGGATATTTTCTTAGTGACTCGGAAAATCTACTATAATGGTCACAAAGGACTTCCAGATCGGAAGATGGTCACAATGGCTAGTTTGCTTAGTCATCTATAAATAGAAGCCAACTCTCAAGACTTGAATATTGCTGAACCAACTGTCAATGCAGATACTTGAGCAACAGTCTTTGTATTCATTTTTAATCTTCTACTTACAACTCCAACTCGTGATTAATATTTCGAGTTGTAAGGTCTTGTAATCAATCACAAACACTTATTCTTACTTTCGAGTAAGGTCCCTTGACTGAGCTGTAAGGGTTATCTCAGCTCGCTTGTCCCTAGCTATAAAGGTCATCTCAGTTAGGAAGTACTAGATTAGATAAGGGAATTTCCGAGTCTAGGAAAAACTCGTAAGGAGTTGTCTAAGGGAGCAACTTTGGTTGAGTCATTCTACTGTATTTTGTGGATACAAAATAATGGATTTGACTTCGTGCTTGGATTAGCACGAGTCCGTGGTTTTCTGCCCCGGGAGGGTTTCCACGTAATTTATGAGTTGATACATTTCGAGTCCAATCTAGACTCGGTTAGATTTAAAGTTCAGTCCAATCCGTATCTCCATCTTCCACTTATTTTTGAGTTAATGTTTTTCCGAGTTCATTATTGACTCACACTCTCCTCAGAATCATATCAAGTGTTTAACTCGAGCGAATTTCCTCATCACCCTATTCACCCCCTCTAGGGTGACTTAGCTTCTCCGAGAGCAAACCTTCAATTGGTATCGGAGCCTAGCCTTTTAGAAAGGATCTAACCATCCAAAGGTCTAAAGATCAAATGGCCTCGTAACAATGGAGAGTTCGATGAAGGAAGATCTTCCAACAGACCACCAAAGTTCAAAGGATCTAACTTCATGCACTGGAAGAAGCTCATGGAATGTTTCTTGCTGGATCATTATGAAGATGTCCGGAACATCATATAAGTAGGCAACTACATTCCCATGAAGATGAAAGAAACAAGACTCGTGCCAAAGACAAAGGCCGAATTCACTCTGTGAAGAAATAGAAAAGTTCGGAAAGAACTTTAAGGTGATGAACATTCTAATGTGCGCCATGAGCTCGGAAGAGTACAATCGAATGTCCGCTTCGTGACACAGCCAAAGAAGTATGGGACACACTTGGTCAATACTTATGAAGGCACAAGCCGAGTCGGACAAGCAAAGATAAGCCAATATCTTCACAAGTATGAGTTGTTCAAGATGGAGCCGAAGAAAACATCACTCGGATGTTTATCCGCTTCACTGAGATTACCAACAATCTCAAATCTTTGGGTAAAAAGATTTCGCACGAGGAAATGCGCAAAAGATACTCGAAGTCTACCTAAGAGAAGATGGGGTCCCAAGGTAACAGCTATCGAAGAGGCTCATAACCTGTCTCTATTGAAGCCGGACGAACTCATAGGGAAGCTTCTCACCCATGAGATCCACCTGGAAGAGGAGGATGCAGAGGTCGGCACCACAAAGAACATTACGCTGAAAGCCTCGAAACCTGGAGAAGCAAATCTTCCGAGTTCATTCTTGACTCACACTCTCCTCATAATCATATCAAGTGTTCAACTCGAGCGAATTTCCTCATCACCCTATTCACCCCCTCTTGGGTGACTTAGCTTCTCCGAGAGCAAACCTTCAAGTTGTACCCGATACACCACGTACCATTTAGATTGTTTTAAGTTTTATCGCATGATCCGTTGGACTCCGGCGTGTGGCCGTTGAGTCGTAAACTCCGAGCGCGTGGGTCGTTGAGTTGAATTATATTTTTATGTAGGGTTTTAAGGCTTTAAGCCTATGGGATAGTCCATATTAGAAACAGAATTCTACCAAAATTTTTAGAAAATCTCAATTCTTTTAGAAAACCACCGTTATTACCTCTAAGCTGAATTTAGAGAGTCAAACCGACACGTGATAGAGCCTTGGGAATTCCCGTAAGGAATTCCGGTAATGTAATACTCCGGTGTTTGGGGTGTTACAGAAAATAAGGGAACCATGTAATCCGAGAATTGAAAACAAATTACGGAATCAAAAGAAAAAACCTCGGCCCGACCAGACCTACCGTTATGCAGGTGGTGGCCGGCGCCCGTCATGGTTTGGTTTTGTTAGACCGAGCTCAACCTATTACCTAGGGTCGTGGTAGGCATAATACTTCTTCAGCTGATTTAAGTTCATATACTAAAAATTTCTTCCCCATCCAGATCGGTTAATTTTATTGCTTCGCAAGGTAAGATTTGACTAAGTATAAACGGGCCTTGCTAATTGGTCTTAAATTTCCCTCGTGGGTCTTGAATTGGCGCTCTTATTACCTTATTAAGGACCAAATCTCCAACTTGCAGATTTCGAGGCTTAACTTTCTTATTAAATGCCCTAGATATACATGCTTGGTATATCCGAACATTGTGTAAGGCGTTGAGGCGTCTTTCATGTAATAGTACTTACTCTTCATAGCGCGCTTTGGCCGATTTTGCTTCGAAGTCTAGCTCTCAGCAATTATCCTCAATGAGGGAATGGCAATCTCGATAGGAAGGACTGCTTCCATGCCATAAACTAGAGAGTAAGGTGTTGCTCCCGTAGAGGTTCTAATAGAAGTTCTACAACCCCACAAATCGAAAGGCGAGGTTGTCGGGCCAATCCTTATAAGTAACTTCCATCTTTTCCATAATTTTATAAATATTTTTATTGGCGGCTTCAACTCGTCGTGTTAGTCCGAGGGCGATACAAGGAAGATTTATGATGTTGGATTTTGTATTTATTCAACAAATCTGCTACTTCCTTCTTAAAATGACTGCCATGATCTCTTATTAGCTCGTGAGGCACCCCATAACGACAGATGATATTTCGGATAATGAATTTGGCTACCTGTTTTAACGTCAAAGTTGTATAAGAGGCTGCCTCTACCCATTTTGTGAAGTAGTCAATTGCTACTAACAGGAATTCATGATCGCCTATTCCTTTAGGGGTCACATTGCCAATGATGTCTGTTCCCCAAACCGAAAATGGCCAGGGTGAAACCAATGTTATGAGAAAGGATGGCGGTTGGTGTTGTAAATTTGAAAACACCTAACATTTATGGCACCTTCTCACGAAATCATGACAGTCTACCGCGATGGTCGACCGGTAATAACAAAGTCTCCGAACCTTCCGGACCATCATTTTACCATTCATATGAGGTCCGCACTCCCCACCATGAATCTCTTCCATGATGCACTTTGCTTCATGTTGATTGACACAACGTAAGCTAATCCCATAATTGGGTGTCTTGTACAGTTCCCTTGATTGATGAAGAATTCGGTAGCCAACATCCCGATGGCTCGTTGGGCTCTAAGTGTGGAGTCCAAGAGATATTCTTGTTTATATACATATTGATAAATGTCATTATACCAACTTTAGGAACCACGGCCGCGGGCCCCACACCGAGGGACCGAGATGAGCTTCCCCATGAGACTTTTCGGTGTAAGGGTTTTGAAAAGTGGACATATGATTCATGGTTTTGAATATGCATTTTAGAAAGTGGGGATGAATCTTTTCATTAAGATTTCGAATTTTATTAAATCTAATTTAGGTAAAGTTTGAATGGCCATTTTATTAATCTTTTTAATTTTAGAATTTATTTTCAAAATTCTCGGGATATTTACTAATTCAAGAATAAATAAAAATTAGGGTTTTGGTCTTGCCGTGAGGCTTTAGGGCCGATTGGTGTTTTCACACCAATCGGACCGAAGCCTCACCTACCAACCACCTGGTGCAGGCGGCAGCCTGTACCCGCGGTGCCGGCGCTGGCCTCTACCCTGATTGGCAAATCCATAACCAATTTTTTATTATTCCCGCAATCGGAAAACACTCGGGATGCAAATTCAATAAGAACAAAGCATAAAATAAGGGAGTCGCCAATCGGTTTTAGGAAAGAAAAACTAACAAAAATAAAAAATTACTCTTTCAATCTTAGTACGGGAAAACTAAGACTAAAGAGGCTATAGACTCCATCGGTCTTCTAACGGAGAATCAGATTCGGGGCGTGGGTACAAAACATAGGGAAAACTCTTCCATTCCGCCGATCCGAAGACGGCCATTACTAATTTGAGTAGTCGATTAAAATAATGTAAAACAAACAAGCAAGCGGCATATTACGACGATAAATAAAAGCAACCAAACATAATAAATAGAGCGATAAAGAAAGTGGTAAAGAAAGCGATAAGGAAAAGAAAAGCGAAAACTAAAAGAATTATATCGGACGGGGATGAATTAAAAGGAGCGCTGCCCAAAAATCGGCACTATTGTTGTCACTTGTTGCATCTTGTTTCGTAGAAATCTTCTTCATCACTTACCCACAACCCCTGGACTTCAGGATCTAATGAAGCTACGCTAAGAAATGGTTTCGACTTGTTAACATCTTGAATAAGAATAGACGGATCTCACCGGCCTGGAAAGGGTTCAATGAAAATGGCTAAGGTGCCCTCTAAAAGATTTTTATTGTTGCTTGGTTTCTAGGCAGCCTTAGGCAAGGGTAGTTTGCCATTTCAAAACATGCTTTCTAGTTTATTCTTGAATGTATAACATTTTTGGTATCATGTCCTCGTGCACGATGGTACTTGCAAAATTTTCCAAGCATCCCAATTTTTGGATTGTTTTGTGGTTTCGATTCTACTATAATAGGTGACAATTCTATCTTTCCCTTTTCCAAGAGACGATCAAGGGATTTGGTGTAGATAGTATCAATAGGAGCCTAGTCGGTATACCTATTGAGGGGATTGACATCTCACTACTACAAAGCTATTAATTAGCGACGGAAATTAGCGACAAATACAATTCCATCGCCAAACAATGACGGAATCAACGACGAAACCGACAAAAAATAGCAACTATGTCGGACAACGACGGAATTAGCGACGGAAACAGATATCCGTCACTATTTTGGGATTAACGATGGAAATATCCATCACTATTTTTGGATTAGCGACGGAATATTCCGTCGCTATTTTAAGATTAGCGACGAAATATCCATCGCTATTCCGTCGCCGACGAGATTAGCGACGGATATTTCCATCGCTATTTTGGGATTGGCGATGAAAATAAATAAATTGTTTGAAGGTTGAACAATTTCCCTCAGGTTGTCCCACCTTGCTGATCCGGATCTCCACACTAGATCTCTTGATGCAATGACGACAAGCAAAGGAAAAAGGGCTTGTTTTTGTGAAATATGTGTAGAGGGTATAATAACAATTAGTTGAAAAAGTACCCGAGAGATCGGAATAATCGAATATTCTTTAACTCTTGGGGTAAATTCAACGGCGGTGATTAAAGATAAAATGAGTGAGTAGTAATTTCGGCATAGTGACGTTTAGGTATCAGCACTCATGATAACTTTCTGCAGCATGAGGCTAAGGCAGGAAGTCATATTGGAATAAGTGCCAAGGCTCTCTATTTATAGGAGAGGACCTAGGTCACAAAATGACCTAGGGTTTGCACTGTAATTTGTCGTCCAAACAACAAAAAATAAACCGGGCCAAATCCTAAGAGATTAAACCGAATAATTAAGTGATAGAACTGGATAGAACCCGGTTGGCGGGCGCGGCCACCCGGGCGTCCCTAGGGATTGGTGCCCTAATGTGTATCTAACAGATTCTCTAAGCCAAAACGCAACATTACACTTAATGCTTCTAGAATGCTCGTTGGCACCGAGCATCGAAATGGCTCCCAACCTTTCTATAACTTCTTCAAAATAGGTTCATAAACCATAGTCGGTTGTGATATGAAACGAGTGATGTACTCGTAAACGTCTTAAGAAACCCCTTGTCTCTTTTTCTATGCTTGGTGGAGGGATCTCCTGAATGACTTTGATCTTGGATGGATTAACTTTAATTCCTCTAAGAATGACAACATAGCCTAGTAGTTTACCCGAGGTCACTCCAAAGGCACACTTTTGAGGATTAAGGCATATGTTATGTTTCTTGAGTCTCCGGAAGAATTTCCTTAGGTCGGGTAGATGCCACTGCGCTATATTTGCACATTATGATCATGTCATCCATGTAAACCTTAGCTTCTTTGTGGATCATATCATGCTATAAGGTTGTTGTCCTTTGATACAATGCGCCGGCATTCTTGAGCCCAAATGGCATCACCACATAACAATAAGTCCTCCATTGAGTGATAAAGGTCATCTTTTCCATATCTTTTTCAGCCATCTTCACTTGATTATACTCGGCATAACCGTCCATGAATGAGAGCAAAGCATGACTCGTTGTATTCTCCACAAGGAGGTTGATATGAGGCGAGTGGAAAATCGTCTTTGGAACTAGCCTTATTCAAATCTCCGAAGTCCACACACATGTGAACCCTGCCGTTTTTCTTCGGAACTGGAACTATATTTGCTACCCATCGAGGATAGTAAACTACCTTGATGAACCTAGCCTCTAGTTGCTTCCGGACGTCTTCCTTAATCTTCAAAGCCCATTTCGGTTTCATCCTCCTTAATTTCGCTTGACCAGACTTAACATCTTTGTAAAGCGGGATTTTATGTTCTGCTATACTTGGATCTATACCGGCATGTCTTTGTGGAACCATGCAAAGACATCTATGAATTCTTTAAGGAGTGAACTAAATTTCTTCTGTTCTTCTAGATCCACGGTTTTCCCGATCTTAACTTCTTGGGGTTGATCAACTAACCCCAGATTAATTGGTATTGTTTCCTCTATTACTGGTGAGCAATTTTCATGATCTTCCATAACTTTTATTAATTCGTTCCGAATTTCTTTTTCATCGTAAGAGGCAAAAAAATTAAAAGCAAGAGGAGGCAAGGAGTAAGCGAAAAGGTTCACTTTATTGAATAAAGAAGTAAGTACATTAGACTCGAAATTGAAGATACGAGAACTAGAAGTAATAGAATTAGGAAAAGAATTGGAAAAAACAGAAGGAAAAATACAAGCCTTAGAACTAGACTCGGAAAGATGATGCGCTCCTAGGCGGATCGCAAATTCTTGGCCCTCCTCGGCATCAATCCAAGTGACATGCTTGGATCCTTCAATATCAACGTTGGTAATGAATCTGAATGGATCAAACTGCGGGTGCAACATAACTCGTGACGATACCGAGACCGAATTCCCTTCCATGTTACCCTCTTGTCCGAACGAAGATCGAAAAGATTGTTCCCAGTGAGGTCGGTCCGATCTGGTGTGGATTGTCCCTCTCTAGGGAGGTAAGGTGTCTCCTTCTTTAGAATGTAGTAGTCATTGAAAACATCCGGACTAGGTACTAGGATGCCCTTTTCCTTGATATAGTATGGCTTAGGAAAACCATAATAAGGGAAGTTATCTCCTTCTCTTAGGAGCCGCTTATTCACGAGTATGGAGAAAGGGCTTGAGAGAGCAGGCTGTGTACGGTGCGAGTCCTCTTTTCTGAATTTCCTACTTGGCTTGAGCCATTTCCTTAGTAGTAGGTTGATAGCTTAATCCAAAGTTGTAGTTATTGGTGGGTGCAAGAGGTAGAAAAGTAGGGTGGTATGCCCTTCGGCCTACATCAAGACTCGGAAAATGCCCCTTCTTCCTAAGCATCGAATGGACACTTGGGTTGCCATAGGGATTGAAGTTAAGAGGAACTTCATCCCTTTCTATGGCAGATGATAGTCTCGGATCCATATAGTTCCTCATCATTAGCATCGTGCTCGATCTCAATTACGGATTCTTTAGAAGTAATAGTAGCACAAAGGTTATCCCCGTTGACGAGTTATGACTTAACCTTTGATGATGATCTTAAATTTCTTATGCAATGTAGAGGGCACTACTCGATGATCATATAACCAAGGGCATGCTAGAAGTATCATATGTTGATTGGAAAGGTCACCTGTTATTAGTCGGGATATCTAAGACTTGGAATTCGATGTTCTTTCTATTGACCCTATGTTGATTGGAAAGGTCACTGTTCCCAAGACTATTCTTTTGGAATTATCATAAGCTCGAAGATGGATAGTTTGTTTAGAGAGTTGTTGCTCCCTAATTCCTAAGCTTCTAGCGGTTACAGTAGGGACATACATTTACTACTCGATCTATTATCTACCAAGGTTAGGGGAACGAACTTATTGATGCAAGTTATGGTTAGATAAAGGGCATTGTTGTGTGCAACGCCTTCTTCACGGGAGATCCTTCGATTAAAGGTAATAATTCCATCCCCACTTGTTAACCAATGTTACAACTTCCCTGGTGTGGTTTACGGAGAGACTTCGATCTTACCGAGTGTATCAATTAAAGCTTGTCTATGTTTTTAGGAAGCGGATATTAATTGCCGATTGAGATATTAACTTTTAATTCCTGGTGTTGCTTAAGGATTAGGTCTTCTTCTTTTAAAGATTTAGGTTCTTTTGAGGCTTCTTGAGTCTATTGTGGACCCAAGGGTGCATTGTGTTGTCCAGCTATACTAAGGAATTGGATTGCGGGACTCTTAGTGTCTCCCCAAAGTCTCCTTCTTCTATGGGTGGCATGCCCCAAAAGTTGTCATTATTGTTGTCACTATTGCTTCTTGTTTCCTAGACATCTTCTTCATCACTTACCTACAACCCTGGACTTCGGATCTAATGGAGGTAATTGAGCTGAAGGTTTTTACGATGATCCCGACTTGGTCTTTCTTGGAGGGTCGATCAACCATGTGGGCTGCCTTCGCTCTCCATCTAGTGAGGAAATCTGTGAAGCTCTCCTTCTCACCTTGCTTGATTAGTTCCAAGTCTCCGAGGGTGACCGGCAAATCGGTGTTATAGGAGTATTGATAGAGGAAATCCTTGCACAAATCACTCCAGGTTGGCAACCTTGCATGGGTTAACCACATTGTACCACTTTATTACATCGGTGTCGAACATCCAGGGAAGATAATATGATAAGTGTCTTCGGGAATGTTCTTAAAAGTCATTGCTCCTAAGAAGTTCCGTACATGACGACGAGGATTCTTAAAACCTTTTAACTTGATATCACGCATGGTAAACTTACGAGGTAGTTTACCCTTAGGGATTGAAGTGAATCCTTTATGATCGAAGTAGTGATTATCGAACCTAGATGAATCCCTTAACATTCCTTCTATTTGATCTATACAGGGGATCGAGGTTGAGATTTGGATTCGTGCTAAGGGGATTTGTGTTTTGGACTGCCTGGAGGAGACAAGATAGGTGGAGGTGGCGGAATTAATGCCTCTTCTCTTCTCAAGTGTTCAACTTCCTCATCTCTCTTACTGTCCTCAAAAGCCCTTATGATAGTCTTAATGTCCCTCGATATAGATGACATTTTCTACCCTTGATCATTAAATTTGATTTCCCCCTTGCTATGTTCTCATTAAGCACACCGAGATTAAGGGACTGCTCTTGGTTCAAATCCATTGGAAGGGAACTCTTTCTAGGTACTATTTTATGACAAGGAATAGACCGAGACGGTATAGTGTGCACTGAATCTTGTCGCACCTGGTGTAGATCGCGAGTAGAGAGTAAAGAAGACGTGTAGGATTCTTTGGTGAGGCGTTCTAATTTTTAGAGCTTGAATTCGGACAATACTCGATTGCTTGTAGACTTCCCTATTCTATAGCCCAAAAGGATGAGATTTAGGACCATGTGAGAGAAGATCACTTTTGGGAGGAAGGGACTTAAGCACGAGACCAGAAGAAACTAAGGAAGCTTTTTATTTGGACGCACATAAAGAATGTGATGATAATATGATGCATGACTTAGCTAAGATGATAACCTAACTAATGAATGATTGACCTTCAAAGAAAATGTGCTTTCTATTCTAGCTAAATGATAATGCATTTCCTTATTTGAGATGAATTTGTTTTAGGCTAAATGCAAGTGCAAACATGAATCTATCTAATATAAGATGAATTATGGATTCACCTAATAGGAGATGAATTCTAAATGAAAATGGACTTCATCTAAAATGGGATGATTTTTTTGGCTACTGCAAATAGACTCACCTAATATGAGATAATTTTGTTTGGCTAATGCAAATGAACTCACCTAATATGAGATGATTTTGATTGGCTAATGCAAATCACCTAATATGAGATGATTTTGTTTGGCTAATGCAAATGGACTCACGTAATATGAGATGATTTTTATTTAGCTAATGTAAATGGACTCACCTAATATGAGATGATTTTTATTTGGCTAATCCAAATGCAAAATGTAAAAGAAAAAGGGGCTAAATAATTAGAAAAGAAAATGGGCTTTCGGTAAGACCCTTGACGAGATAGTGACTACTTAAACCACCAAAAAGAGAATTTTAGTATGACATGGAAGTGCAAACAATGGACTAACCTTAATAGAAAAAGGAATTTTGACTTTTAGCTAAATGCACATAATGGACTGATTCTAGGAACTTTATTAAAGTGTTTTATTTTCTCCCATGCAAGGGTTTAACCGGGGATTGTCACCTATCCTTAAATGATCGAAGTAGAAGATTAAATCTAAAACACACACACTCATTCAAGAATGCAAATGAAGTCAAAGGGACCTCTTAATAGTCCAAAAGTTCTATGGTCAAAAGAGGTTTAAAAGGTAGGATACATGGTGACTCATAATTTGGTCCTCTTTGTAGAGCACAACAGGAAATCAGCCGGAATTCTTAGGGCCTCTCGGTGAACCAAAAGGTTTGACCCAAGAGTGTGTGCTACGAGGGAGGAGGTACTGTTTCCTTAGGCAATCAAGCCTAGTTGGGCCCGCCTTGGAACCAGTAGGAGCCTCTCACCAGCAAGTGTAAACGAGATGGTAGTATAAACTTTTCCTATGGGTTCAAAACAACATTTAAACTAGTTCAAAGATTGCTAAATGCGGGATGTCTAATGCAAACACATGGTTAAAACACACTACTCAAATTTTCAACTTTTGCCCTCTTAATAAAATTTTTATCCCCAGTGGAGTCGCCACCTGTAGGAACCACGACCTCGGGCCCCACACTGGGGCCCGAACCGAGCTTCCCTACGATTGGCTTGGCGTGAGGGTTTTAGAAAGCTAGAAAATGATTTAGGGTTTTGAAGATAGAAGATGCTTTTTAGAAAGAGGGGATGAACCTTTTATTAAGATTTCCGAGTTTTATTAACCATGTTATTTTAGAAATTTTTTCAGAATTTCCGGGATACTATTTACTAACTTTAGGACAAACAAGCATAAAAAGGGGAGTCACCAGTCGGTTTTTAGGATGAAAGTTAACAAAAATAGAAAATTTCTCTTCCAATCTTAGTATGGGAAAACTAATACTAAAAGAGGCTAAAAATTACTCCATCGGTCTTTGAATCGATAATCGGATTTGCGTGTGACGGTCGAAACGTCGGAAAACCCTTCCGTTCCGCCCGTCTAAAGACGGCCATTACTCGTTCGCGTAGTGAATTAAAATAATGTAAGATAAGCAAGCAAGCAACATGCTAAGCGAAATTTAAAGCAACCAAAACGATAGTAAAAGAAAGCAATAAAGACAACGAAAGGAAAGGAAAAGCGAAAAGCGAAAAATTACATCGGGGGGACGAATTAAAAGAATGATCACATCTCTTTAATCCACAATACGGAAAAATTACATCGGGCGAGGACGAATTAAAATAAGCTGAAAAATGAAGCAAAAAATAATAAACCATTTGAAGGTCTGTCCAGGTTGCCCTCGAGGTTGTCCCACCTTGCTAATATGGATCTTTATGTTGGATCTCTTGATGCGACGATGACAAATGAAAGAGAAAGGGTTTGTTATTGTGAATTATGTATGTGGATAGTAGTAAAGATCAGAATAATCGAATATTCTTTAGCTCTTTACACGGATTCAACGGTGGTAAGTAGAAAAGAAATGAATGATTGATAATAATTTCGGCGAGTAACGTCTAGGTATGAGTGCTCCGGTTAGCTTTCTACGATTACCATAGGAGAAAGTCGTATGAGAATGAGAGCTAAGGCTCTCTATTTATATGAGAGGACCTAGGTCACAAATGATCTAGGGTTTTCCCTCGGTCGACCATCCAAATAGCTGCAAATAAATTAGGCCAAAATCGACAAGATTGAATTGGATAAAGAAGCGATAGAACGAATAGAACCCGATTCACGGCACCGGCTAACCGGACGCTCCTAGGGTTTCGTGCCCTATCATGTTTCCAAGGGATTCTCCAAGCCAAAATGCAACATTTCACTTAAATCTTCGAACTTACGAGCGCCAGCCACAATGTCATTTTGAGGGGAAAAGCTCCTAGTCTCATGTAGACTGTCTTGTGAAGCTTAAACGTAGCACTTTGATGCTCGTTATCATGAAATGCAATGCTTTAATGCCATCTTCAGGTCTTCAGCTCCTTGTGTGATTGGACAAAAGTAAAATGCGGTATTCGAACTTGAAATTTCTCGGTACATAGCACTGAACTCCGTTGTCTCCGAAGGCTTGGCCGGGTATTGGATCGCCCGAAAGAAAGGGGGATTTATGGATCGACCCAAGGCAAAAGGCTATTTATTTGGTGTCGGGGATTCTTTGTGGTTTACTCGCTTTATGTCGCACCAATCGGTCAAAGTCAGAGATCCAAATCCTCAAATAGGACTCGAGATTTCGTCCTTGGGCCAACATAATAAAATACGAAAATAAAGAGATAAGAGATGATACTTTTCAGGTGTCTAGAGTCCTTTTCCACTCTTTCCCCTCCTCCTCCTCCTCCTCCTTTGGATCCGTTGCCCAATCGGCAACCCTTGGTCCTCATCTACTGGTTCGTCGTCTTCATCATCATCATTTCTTGCTCCTGTTTATCTTTCACTAGCCTCTTTTCTAGAAGTTTGACGCTAACCGATTGGTCATGGCTAAAAATTCTCAAATTACCTAAGTGTTTATTTTCTTTTTCTGTTTTGATTGCGTTTGTAGTTTTGTGTTTATTCTTGCTAAGTTTCAAAAACTTGATAGGCCGCAAGCGCACGGTATATAAGTTGTTGCTAATCAAGGTTGATCCCATAAGGACTCGATCTAGCAACGCACTAAACTAGCCCTCTACTTAATTGCTAAGCAATTCAGATTTTTGAAGTTTATTCTTTCTAACCTAGTTCTAACTATTAAAATTAGAAAATTAATCTAGACTTAAATCAATGGATAAAAACATATCGGGATTTGCTTTCCTAATAATGAGTCTATTCAAGGCTCAAAAGTCTCACAAGGTTTCTACCACAATCTTAACTAGCTTGAAGAGTATCACATGCCAACACTTTTGTCAAGGAATCAAGGGCAATCAACTTTCATCCATCAAATATGGCCAAAATCTTGAAGTTTAAAAGCTGGTTTTCAAAAATTACTGCACTTAGGGCTATTCATTGAAATCGTTCTCCATGGAAAACTTATTTGGCCTAAAAGGAATCATCAATGGAGGTTCATCTCTTCTTTTAGTTTTTTTAGTTGTTTTGTTTTTTTTTTTTAATAGCAATTCTATATGATGCTACCTAATGCTACCTAAATGCTCTAAATGCAATCCTAACCTAAATGAAATGCAATTGTACATTATTCATCAATAGCAACCTAAGTAGGAATTATCCCCCCATGCTTGGACACAACATTGTCCACAATGCAAGCACAATTAGGAAAAAGGAGATGGGGAAGAACAAAACATCACTCAAATGGAGGGGAGGTTGGGGTTGCCACGGGAAATATGCCAATCATGCCAAGCGGTTAAACATTCACTCATCATATGCATATAATGGTTTTAATTAGCAAGCATGTCACGAAGTTGAAGTTGGGCATTTTGTATAGTCTCACACTCCAAATGAGCATAATCTCGAAGAGAGGCTTGTTCGAGTGGAGGTACTCCCTAAGTAAAGCTTGCTCGGAGCGAAAAGAAGCGTGCTCGGAATGCACATACTCCTTGAAGGACAGCTGCTCTTGATGAATGGCAGTGAGAAGTGAATGCACAGTAGCATCGGCATTAGGCTCATTACGGTCATGATGCTCGGGGGTGGGGAAGAAAAGAGCTAGAGGCACCCACATTAGTATGGGGCGGAGGGCGAGGGACTTCATCCTCACCGGGTAAAAATCGAGGTTGGCCACATCCCTAAGGGATGTGCGCTTAGGACAAGGGACATGTAACATACGGTTATTAGGATACAACCAATGTAACTCTCCAGAAATTGTACGACACATGCCCATAGCCAACAAAGCCTCAATATCGATACGCTCGGACCCACGCACCCTATCATCATGGTGGTCATCAGGATTCCAACCTAAAGCTACAGCAATGGCAATAACCAAATCCCCAATAATAATCCTACCATGGGAACTAGTAGCAGTAGTGGCAAATTGACGGGCTAAATAAGCCCCGGGATTGAACTCGAGACACATCTCCCGTCCACATCACATATAAACAAAACAATTCGGAGAGACGCATATTATTACCACTTGTCATCCCTCCCAAACAGACCACGACCCAAAACTCGATGAATATACCGAATACAGGGGTTCCTAACAGCGGTCGCCTTAGTCAAACTAGGATGATAGTCTTGCTCACCGAAATAGAATGCCAAAATTGTGTCGAACCGAAACAATCAGGAACTACACGGTCTCTAAGTCTCGAGGGAGGGAAAATAAAGCATTAAACTCACTAAGAGTGTGTTCAAGGTATCTCCCTAACAGCGAAAGGAAACTAAGCCATGCTCGGCGTGAGAACTACGCCCAATATCAACGGTTAATGTGCTTAGAAATTCCAAAGTCAGGCTTCTATAGGTCCCTAATCGGATATTCACAAAATTTAACAAACCAAACCGTTCAACCATCCAAAGAAAATCCTCAAGCAAACCTAACCTTTCTAAACTAATATCATCATAATAACGGGTGGCAACAAGTTCACAATTAAGCAATGAATTGTAGCATTCAATATGTTCGAGGATAAGGCAAATTAAGAGGGTTGTTTGGATTACCTCTGTTTCGCGAAAGAAGGACATTCGGGGTGGTGGACTAGTTGCTCGGGCTCGGGCTGCAGAGCTCGGTCCGGAGGACTCCCCTTGAGTAAACTTCCACCTTTTGGGCACCATTGGAGCAAATTTTGAGAACTCGGACCAAGTGAAGAAACAGAATTTTGAGGAGAAGAGTGGGCAAGAAAAGAGGTGAATTTGTGTGGGAGAAGAAAGAGACGCGGGGGGTTTGGACGGCTGAAGGACGGGGAACGATCGAGCGCGGCGACTGCAGAGGGGGACGCCGGCGAGTAGAGAATAGCGAAGGGCGCCTGTTCGACGAAATAGGACAACAACGAATAGAGTGACAAATGCAAAACTAGTGTAGAGGAGAGAAAAGCAATGAAAGGGAAGCGAAACAAGACACCGACGAATAGAAGATCGTGGTGGCCGGTGAGTAGCGAGAGGGAGACACCGACGAACGAGGCATGGAGAGAGACGCAAAACCTGCGTAGAGGAGAGAAAATTGAAGAAGAAGAAGAACAGATCGGTTGAATGTGGTGTGAAATTTGGAGTTTAAGAGAGATGTGAGATGGAAGAAGAGAATGGAGTTGGAGGTATTGCTATAGAGGATGCAAGGGCAGAGAGAGAGAGAGAGCAAGAAGAAGAAGAGGCGGGGTAAAGTGAAGAGAGAGAAGAAATCGGGCTCAAAACCAGCCCGCGCAAACATTACCCACGACACGGGCTGTTTCCTCGAAACAGGAAGCCCATGTCGGATGCTTGCCTCGAAGTCCGCGCCCAAGTCAGCCCGTTTTCAATGAAAACGGGTGCGCTGTCTGCTAAGTTGGAGATAGCACCCAACTTGGGCCATTTCTATAGAAACGGGTGGCCCACTTTGGTTGCTGCCTCGCTCGTTTTTGTTGCCTCCCAAGGAGCGCTTGTATAAGGTCATTAGCTTAACCATGTGCAATTCATTCCTCATGCCTTACCCGGGTCGGTAAGAGCATAATAAGTGGTCTTCACGTCGGAATGCCCCACAATGTAAGGCTTAAGCCATTGACCATTGACCACAACTACACCATGTCACCTTCTTCAAACCCCTATGCGAGAATATGCTTGTCATTCCACCTCTTGGTTCTTTCCTTGTAGATTCAGGAACTCTTAAAAGCTTGCAATCGCAACTCCTCAAGTTCTTGTAATTGGAGAACTCGCTTCTCACCAACCACCTTGGTGTCAAAATTTAGGGTCCGGATCGCCCGAAAGCTTTGTGTTCCATCTCTACGGGCAAATGACAAGGCTTTCCATACACTAACCGGAAGGGAGTAGTGCCAAGGGAGTCTTGTAAGCGGTGCGGTATGCCTATAGTGCATCATTAAGCTTCAAAGACCAGTCTTTTCGGGATCGATCCACCGTCTTCTCTAGAATATTTTTCAACTCCCGGTTAGACAACTCAATTTGACCACTTTTTTAGGATGATAAGGTGTGGCTACCTTATGCTCCATATTTCTTCAAAAGAACCTCAAGTGGTCCGTTGCAAAAATTACTCCCATTGTCACTTAATAAAGCCCTTGGAGTGCCAAATCAAGCAAAAATATTCTTCTTTAGGAACTTCATGACAACCTTGGAATCGTTGGTGGGAGAGGCAATGGCTTCCACCCATTTCGACACGTAATCAACAACGACTAGGATCTAGAGGTTCTTGTGAGAGGGAGGAAAATCACCCATGAAGTCAATTCCCCATACATCAAAGAGCTCAACCTCTAAAATCCCAGATTGGGGCAGCTCATGCCTCTTTGAAATAGTTCCCATCCTTTAGCGTCGGTCACGAGTTACCACAAAATTCCTTGCATCTTTAGCGAGAGTTGGCGAGTAGAAACTAGCTTGTAAGACCTTGGAGGCGGTTTTATCGGGGCCAAAATGTCCACCATAAGTAGTGGAATGACAGTGATGGAGCACACTTTGAACCTCATCTGCCGGAATGCACCTTCGATATACCCTATCTACACACAACTTGTAAAGTAAAGGCTATTCCTACACATAACTTTTCACCTCAAATAAGAACCGCTTCCTTTGTTGGAAAGATAATTCCGGTGGCATTACTCCACGAAAAATGTAGTTGACAAAGTCAGCATACCATGGAGTAGAGGTATGTGAAACAACCATGAGTTGCTCTTCCGAAACGAATCATCAATGGGGATAACTTCCTTGGGCAAATCTTCCAACCGCAAAAGATGATCGGCAACCACATTTTGCGAGCCGGACTTGTCTCGGATCTCCAAATTGAATTCTTAGAGTAAAAGCACCCATCGGATAAGGCAAGGCTTAGAATCCGATTTCCTCATAAGATGCTTGATGGTAGCATGATCAGTAAAAACTATCACCTTGGAGTTAATCAAGTAAGAACGAAACTCCTCCAAGGCAAACACAACCGCCAAGAATTCCTTCTCCGTGGTGGCATAGTTAACTTAAGCCTCATTCGAGTTCGGCTCGCATAATGTATAGCATAGGGCTTGCCATCCTTCCTTTGCCCCAAAATAGCCCCCAATGCAAAGTCACTTACATCACGGATCACTTCAAATGGAATAAAGGTTTTCTCCGGGAGAGGCTAAGTCACCCTAGAGGGGGTGAATAGGGTGATGATGAAATTTTCTTGAAATTTAAAATAGATATGAATCCGAGGTGAGGGAGAGTCAAGGATGAACTCGGAAAAGTACTAACTCGGAATTCGAGTGAAGAGTGAAGAAACAGATTAAGCAGATTTTGAAACAGATCCGAGTCTATAATGCACTCGGAAAAGTAATAACTCGGAAAGTACGTGGAAACCCTCCTGGGGCGAGAAAACCACGGACCGTGCTAATCCAAGCACGAAGTCAAATCCACTATTTTGAGTCCACAAAATTTAGTAGACTGACTCAACCCGAGTTGCTCCCTTAGATAACTCCGTACAAGTTTTTCCTAGACTCGAAATTACCTTATCCGATCTAGTACTTCCTAATTGAGATGACTCTTACGAGTTAGGGACAAGCGAGCTGAGTTAACCCTTACAGCTCAGTCAAGGGACCTTACTTAGAGAGTAAGAAAGAGAGTGTTTGTAACTAAGTACAAGACCTTACAAGTCGGAGAAATAATAAATACAGAATTGGAGTTATAAGTAGAAGATTGAGAATGAATACAATGACTTTTGCTCAAGTATGTGTATTAACAATTTGGTTCAGCAATCTTCAAGTCTTAGAAGTTGGCTTCTATTTATAGATGACCAAGCAAGTTAGCCGTTGTGTCCATCTTCCGACTAGAAGTCCCTTGTGACCGTTGTAATGGATTTTACGAGTCACTCGGAAAATATCCGTTGAGATATGAACGTTGGGCAACGACTCTTGACTCCTTTGGAAGTCCCAAAACCACTGGTGGTGTCTTGAAAAATAAGGTGGAAACCACCGTTGAGCTTAGTGTTGCAGATTTCCGGTTTTGGAAACGAGACAACCACGACACGATGTCCGGGGCTAGGTCATAGGTGGAAAAAGCCTTGTCTGCTTGGTGATTTAATGTTTTCAAGCCGGTTACTTTTGTAATTCAAAATTAGGATAGCCTCGTTTGAATAACCTACAAAAGTAAATCTATTTGGTTCTCAAGTATAAAATACTTTGGTCCAAGATTAGACACAAATAATAAAATAATTAATATAATTAAGTGACTAATGATCCGAGTCGGAAAAGGAATGGAATTTTCCGAGTCTAATATCCATTATACTCAAATTTCATCTTAGTTAGTCTAGAAGATAAACAAGTCAAAGGATCGGAGTAAACAAACTTGATCTAGACTAAACAAAGTTCAAACTAAATATGGTGACTTGGAATAGTAAATTAACAATGTAATTCCTGTAACATGAAATCGGAACCGAGTTTATGTTCGTGAAATAAAGTGTTTGAACATGCGATATTTACGAGCGTTGAGTGACTCGGAACCGAGTGTGAAGTGGTGAGTACATATGATTTCGAGTCGGTCGAGTCACGCATAAACATACATAATAGTTTCTATAACACTCGGAGAGAATGTTATATCACTCGGAAAGGCTTCTAAGGCATATGGAATGACTTAAAATCAAAACCCTATAAGAGATGAAGTCTTATACCCGATTCCTCGATGGAACTAAGAAAGCTGTAAGTATAAAGTCTAAGTCTTCATGGAAGACTCTAATCCAGGGCTTGCATAATAGGAGCTGTAACCAAAGCCTCCCTTAACCTGTTGAAAGCAGTCAAGCACACATCATCAAATACAAAAGGCATATCTTTGACAAGCAATTGGGTGAGAGGCCTTGCAATTTTCGAAAAATCTTTAATGAACCGTCGGTAAAAACCCACATGTCCAAGAAAACTCCTCACACCCTTAACGAGACGTAGGTGCGGGTAATTTCTCAATTACCTCTACCTTAGTTTTGTCAACTTCAATGCCTTTATTGGAAACCACATGACCTAGGACAACTCCCTCTTGTACCATAAAATGACACTTTTCCCAATTCAAGACCAAATTCACTTCTTCACATCTAGACAACACCTTAGAAAGATTTTTCAAACATTGATCAAAGGTAGAACCATAGACAGAAAAATCATCCATAAAGACCTCCATAATATCCTCAATAAAATTAGAGAAAATAGCCATCATGCAACGTTGAAAAGTAGTGGGTGCATTACACAACCCGAAAGGCATTCTCCTATAAGAAAATGTTCCATAAGGACAAGTAAAGGTGGTCTTCTCTTGATCACTAGGGTGGATAGGGATTTGGAAAAATCCGGAATACCCATCTAAATAACAAAAGTATGAATTCTTTGCAAGTCTTTCAAGCATTTGGTCAATGAAGGGAAGAGGGAAATGGTCTTTACGGGTGACGAGTATTCAACTTGTGATAATCAATGCACATTCTCCAACTCGTAACGGTCCTAGTGGGAATCAATTCATGGTTTTCATTTTTTACAACAGTCATCCCCCTTTCTTAGGCACAACATGAGCCGGGCTCACCCAATCACTATCGGAGATAGGATAAATGATACCAGCCTCAAGCAATTTCAAAAATTCTTTCTTTACCATCTCTTTCATATTAGGATTTAACCTTATTTGATGTTCAATGGTGGGTTTATAGTTATCCTCCATTAACATCCTATGCATGCAAACTGAAGGATGAATGCCCTTAAGGTCAACTATGGTATAGCCAATAGCCTTACGATGCAATCTAAGGACTCTCAACAAAGCTTCAATTTCGAAGCACTCAAATTTGCATTCACAATCACGAGATAAGAGGAATTTGGGCCAAGAAATTCATACCTTAGAGAGGAAGGGAGAGGTTTCAATTCAACATTTGGAGCTTCATTTCCAGCAATAGGTGACTCAACTTTGCTTCCATTCAACAACTTCTCCACCGTGGCCGGTTGTAGTGGGATTTTTGGAGACGCCTCCGAGAGTTTAGCACAAATGAAAACTTTGGGATCAATATCCCTAGTTGTACTACTTTAACAAGCAAAACTGAAGAGGATCATTAGAGTGCAAATTAGTACTATCTTCCCTTAAAATGGAATCGATGATATCCACTCTAAAACAATCGTTATAAAAGGAAGGGAATTTAGTAGCTTCAAACAAATTAAACTCAGCTCTCTCATCTCCTATACAAAAGGACATTCTCCCATTTTTCACATCAATACAACACCCAGCTGTGGCCATGAAAGGCCTCTCAAGAATAATGGGGGTACGGGTGTCTTCCTCCATCTCTAAAATCACAAAGTCAATAGGTACAAAGAAACCTCCTAAATTAATGGGGAAATCCTCTAATATTCTAATGGGGAACTTGACCGAACGATCGGCCAATTGGAGGGAAATGGTAGTGGGTTTATGCTCACCCATACCAAGCTTTTGGGACAAAAAAGGGGGCATTAGGCTCACACTTGAGCCTAAATCACACAAAGCACGGTCTATGGAAATCTTCCCTACCTCACAGGGAATAGTGAAACTACCGGGGTCCTTAAGCTTAGGGGAAGCTTGTTTTGGAGAACGGCACTTGTTAAGTCAAAGCTACGGTCTCATGCTCTTCTAACTTTTGTTTGTTGGACAAAATTTTTTCAAGAACTTAGCATAAGAAGGCATTTGAGACAAGGTATCGGTCAAGAGAATATTAATGTGGAGCTTCTTAAGGACCTCTAAAAACTTCCCAAATTGTTTATCATTTTTAAACTTTGCTAATCTTTATGGGAAGGGCAAAGGCGGAGTATAGATTCTTTGGGGAATTTTCATTTGGTCATTAGAAGGCTCACTCTCATTGCACAATAACATCTACCAAAGATTCTTTGGTGGGTAAAGACACCTCCTCATTCACAACATCATGCAACTCATTCTCATCGGTCTCAACATTCTCAACAACATTTGCGGATTGCACCTCAATGACCACATGATCACTACTAGCACCCTTAGGCCCCGCCAATTGTGTCCCACTCCTTAAAGTTATGGCATTACAGTGGTCCCTAGGGTTAGGCACCGGTTGGCTAGGAAGCTTACCCGAAGGACTAAAGGAAGAGCTTGCTTGGCTAGCAATTTGAGTTTCAAGCATCTTATTGTGAGTGGCTAAGATTTCAACTTTAGAAGCCAATTGCTTGATAATCTCATCTTGCTTTTATTAAGCCAAAAGCATGCTTTCCATCATGACCTCCAAGTTAGACTTTTGAGGCACTTGGGGTTGGGTAGGTCTTTGGAATCCAGGGCGGGTGGTCTTTGGACTTGTTGTGGACCCATGGGATTGTTGTTCCGGTAGAAAAATTGGGGTGATACCTCAATCTTGAGTTATAGAAATTGGAGAATGGGTCAAAGTTTGGCGTCGGGTTTGGTTTGCCAATAAAATTGGCTTGGTCCGTCGGTTCACTACTAGCTATACTCATAGGAAAAAACAAGGTCTCATGCTCATATGAATTGCAAGAAGCACATGGAAGGGGAGGGGTAACATTCACATTTAGACGGTCCCTTTTTTGAGTTATAGCATATATCTTAGCAGAAAAGACAGAAACTACATCAACATCAAGCTTACCTCTCGTTATCTTGGAACGGGGCTTGGACCATTGAAAACTATTGAGCGCCATCTGCTCAATCAAGGTGTGGAGCTCATCGACGGACATGTTCATGATGTTTCCTCCCGTCGCTGCAAGAATGGTGGCTCTCAGTGATCATCAACCCCATTGTAGAAAGCTTGAATGGAGACCCATGGCTCAAATCCATGTTGAGGGCATTGGCGAAAGAGATCCTTGATCCTCTCCCATGCTTCACACAACGTCTCCTCCGGCTCTTGGACAAAGGTGGAAATTTGGTTCCTTAAACTGGTCAACTTGCTTGGTGGAAAGTATTTTCCCAAGAAGGCACTTGTAAGTTGATCAAATGCTCTGATGGAGTTTTCCGGAAGAGAATCTAGCCATTCCCATGCGCTTCCTTTAAGAGAGAACGGAAACAATCGCAGCTTGATTGCATCCGGTGAAGCCCCGTTCGCCTTGAAGTATCACATGCTTGGCGAAAAATGCGAAGGTGCTGGTTGGGGTCTTCATTGGGGAGGCCATGGAAAGGAGTGGCCCTCACCAAGCTGATGAGCGAATTCTTCAACTCAAAGTCATTCGCCTCTACACTCGAGACATTGATAGTCGTCGATGGATTAGTGACGTTGGGTGTCACATATTGCCCAAAAGTCCTTCTTTCCTCACTCGGCCATCTTGGGTTTTGGCTTGGAGCTTTCTTCTTACTTCTTCCTAGCCTTCTCTAGCCTTTGCTTCTTCCGTCTAGAGCGGAAGGTGCGCTCTATTTCTAGATCAAATTCGCACAATTGAGCTTTTTGCATACAAAGAGGAAGAACCAAGCAAGAACAAAAATAAAACTACCAACACAATCAAAACGAGAAAAGAAAATAAACACTTAGTCAATTTCGAGTATTGTCTAATGGCTACTAAAAATAGAGTCCCCAGCAACGACGCCAAAACTTGACAGACCACAAGCGCACGGTATATAAGTTGTAGCTAGTCAAGGTCGATCCCACAAGGACTCGATCTAGCAAAGCACTAAACTAGGCCTCTACTCAATTGCTAAGCAAATCATATTTTTGAAGTTTGTTCTTTCTAACTTAGTTCTAACTATTAAAATTAGAAAATTAATCTAGACTTAAATCAATAGATAAAAACATCTAGGGATTTGCTTTCCTAACAATGAGTTTGATTATTTAAACATAATTTGCGCAATCATTCATTCAAATAAATCAAGGATCGATAGTCACAAAATTCTACCGCTCTTTCGATGCTTGAATAGAATTGCTTCAATTAACCTATCAAACAACTTTCATATGCATTTAAGTTAATCAAAGTTAAGGATTTCAAATTATAAAAGTGATCCCCTAATTTACTATTCTTTTCTCAAATTTCATAAATTAGGTAGAAAAGTTTGTTGTCGGATTATTCTACTTCACTTTTCAGTACATGATAGATTAATCTCTAAACACAAGTATCCTAGGCCTTGAAAACAGTCATGAACATGATAAACACAACCTTCTCTTGAATCAAAATCAGAATTCAAGTACAAATCATAGAAAACTAATCAAACTACATTGTTTCGGATTACAAATCCCTAGAAAAACTAAACTACTCACACATGTTTATTGAAAGCTTAAATAAAATCCAATACATTGAAATCAGACCTCAAATAGCAAGAATTGAACAAGTAGATGATACGCTTGAAGTGCTCCACTTGAATCTCTCGACTTCAAATGGAACCCCACAACTGCTTCAATCTTCTTCTTCGATCTTCAAAGTTTTTGGTTTGATGTGGATGAAAGGTATGGATGAATAATAGAGATGGATGAATATGGATGAATGAACTCGAATTCTGGACTTGATGGATGTAGGAATGGCTGAAAATCAGCTTAAATAAGCCATTAAGAAGCAATCAAGAGCCGAAACCGTCAAAGCCGAATCGTCTCGGCATATTTTACCTCCAACACGGGCCGTGTCCTTCGACACGGACTGCCCATGTTGGATGCTAACTCATAAAAATTTGACGGGGACACCGAAAACAGTCGTGTCCTTTGACATGGGCTACCCGTTCTCGATGTAAATGCTCCTGGTCAAGCTCACCTCCAACACGGGCCGTTTCGGTGGAAACGGGCCACCCATGTTGGTTCGTTGGAAGGACAAACTTTGAGAAATCAAGGGGAACGACCGTTTTGACTGCAAAGATGGAACGTGTTGGTCATCTTAAGACTCGGAACACTCATCGATCTCGGGAATACTTGGTATTAGTTATCAAATCTGCAAAATCATCTCAAAACACCAAAACACAAGCGTAAAACCGGAAATGGAGCATAAACACACTCCTATTAACCGATTTTCCCAAAGAAAAGCATCAAAACGCCTAAGAAACTAATACATTTTATGCACTTATCAATAGGTCGGACTTCTTTAGGTATCTCTCTGTTTCTCTCTGTCTCTCTCTCTCTGCCTCTCTCTGTCTCTGTATCTTTCTCTCTCTCGATTGCCGTAGGCAGAATTTGGGTTGCTTATTCTTGGGTTTTATTGAAGGATCGGAAACTACGAGCACGGTAAGGGTTTTTCTAGAAAAGGAAAATCCATTATCATAGCTGAAGGTTCTCTCTCTTTTTCTTCATTTCTCATAGTTTTGTTTTCGAATTGTATTTTAAATGTCTAAATTTATGTTTATTCGGCTCTAATTATGAAGAATTAGTGAAATCGAAGGGGTCTGGGGTTCATCTTCTTGTAAATCCACCACCGTCGAAGCTGAAGGTATTCTTAACTAAAGAAATATACTTGGTTAAAATGGATAGGCTAATGTCTAATTTCGTTCTTGCCCTGCAATCTTCAAGGTTACGGGAAATGCGGGTTTGGCAATATTTGTCAAAATCCTCCCTCCAAAAACATCATCTGTATTCCTTTATTTTTTAATATCCGACTTGTTTTTCTTCGGTGGTTTTTCTTCCCTATCTTCTTCAACCTTTAGTTTTAGATCTCAAAATGTGTTCCATATTTTTTAATGATTGCGGCTATTACTACGGTTACGGAGAAAAACCGTAGTAGTAAATATACCTATTACTATGGTTCTTTCTCTAGAACCATAGTAACAGCTTGTCTTTTACTACGATGTAGGAACCGGCGCCCCCGCGCCGAAGTTTCCCCACGAAGGCGTCATTGGCTCTTTAAGTGTTCGAAGATGATTCTTCAAAGTGGGGTATGCCTCTTATTAAGGCTTCGATTTTCGAATTTTGACTTTCCAAACAGCTTAAGCAAGGTGGTGATTAGCACTTTTTATTAACCATTTATTTTAGAAATTAATTTGAGGGAGTCTCGACATATTATTTCATGATTTACGAAAATGGAAATAATTCAAATCTACTTTCCGCAAGGCTTCAGGGCCAAAAAGGTGAACTAAACCGATTTAGACCAAGAGCCAAGCTCGGTCATCGGCTGGGCTGGCGAGAGCTAGCACTGACCGGTCACTGGCGTCGACTATAGGTTGAGATTGAGGAATCGAGTCTTGGTCTTATAGCCTTGGCTGCTAGAAAATAAATTAAATTTGTTTCCATTCTTAAATTAAAAATGCCGAGATGCAATTAGAAGAAATAAAAGCGAGAAAAGAAAGAGTTCCAAGTCGGTTTTAGAAAATCAAATCTAACAAAAATAAAAATAAAACTCTTCCAACCGTAGTATGGGAATATTAAGATTAAAAGAGGTTTAAAAAGTGATACCATCGGTCTAGAACCGAGAATCCGGTGTTCGTGGGTGAAGGTATGAAATTTAGGGATTATCCCTCTATTTCGCACGAGAATCCGATGTTCAAGGGTAATGGTACGAAAGAGTTGTGAGTCACAAGAATGTGTTTATCAATCAATGCATACAACATACAAAATGCGAAATTAAATCATCCAAACATGCTAAGAAAGCGATAAAAGCGAGATAGAAAAACCATAAAGGAAAGCGACGAAAGGAAAGAAAAAGGAAAGCGAAAATAAAAGTTAGAGTGGGCTGAGAGTAATTAAATACAATTACATTTTGATCCACAATATGGGAAGCATTAAAAGACATAAATAAATAAAACCGTAAGAGGGAAGCTAAGGTTAATTTGATGCCGTCGAGGTTGTCCTACCTGTTGAGCTTGGATCACAATCCGAATCTAGCAGCGCAACAACGAGGTAGTGAGCTCAAAGAAGTCTTGTTTTGTGGATTTTGTGAAGTATGGTAGTGTGTATGGCGATACGGCGAGAATCGAGGGATTAGAAAATGGAAGAAAGTAATGCATATGCTTGGTAGCATAACAATACTTAGTTGAAAATTAGCCAAGAGATTTAAATATCGTCTTTAGCTTCAAAGTAGCCAATAGATTAACATTTAGCGGCTCTTAGCTCTTAGGAATTAGCACCCAAAAGCTTAGTATCCAACCCTTAGCTCTAAAATTAGCCTTTCTAAGGTTAGGAATTAGTACCCAAAATCTTAGTATTAAGCCCTTAGCTCCAAAATTAGCAGCCCAAAAATGAGGATTAGGTCATCTATTTATAGAAGAGAGTTAGAAGCTAAACCAGGCTCGGTGTACGAAGGAGATCAAGGGAAAAACCGAACAAAATTCGGCACGAGAAAAAAGGCTAATTTTATGGTGCCGACGGGTTCTTTGTGGTTTCTGTTGGGTTCGGTCACATCGATCGGGTTCCGATCACGATATGAGTTCACAAGCAGGATAGGGATTTCATTATTGGACCAACAAAATAAATAACATTAATAAAAAGATAAGAGCCACGCATTTTAGGTGTCTACGAGTTAGCCCCCACTTTGACCGAGTTTGAAAGACGAAGGGTCAAAGTAGACATTAAAGGGTACTCGTCTAACTTTCTCGTGTCGGATGTGTCCGAATTGGCTATTGTTGAACCTGAACTCTAAGACATGGGGCCTGGACTTGATCGTGATTCGTACATTTTGAATCCGGCTAAATAATCTTGAGCTTGGCTTGATCAAAGTCCTGAAGCTCGATATTTTTGCTGGTGCTTGATCATCTATTGATCCGAAGCTTGGCTTAACAATTATATTGTACTAGCATATTGTTAGTAAATAATCGCATTTATGAAAGTGCAATATTTTTACCTGAATAATTCGAGTAAAAAAAGCAGCTGCAGAGTAAATCGATAAAGCTGAAATGGTGGGCTCCAAGGTCTACTTGCATGCAAAACATCCAAAAGTGGTCGGTCATACCTGATGGGATGCGACTAAGTTTGATGCTAGGTCGAGATGAAGGTATATTTCTACGTTACTCATCTCATTGCAAAGCTTATCATGTTTTGAGCAAGAGAACTAACAAAGTGAAAGAAAGTATCCATGTTGTCTTTGATGAGATTGATCTTGCCGGGATAAGTGAGTCCACATACTCGGATCTCGGGCTTAACGAGAGATGAAGACGACCTTGCTTGAAGCTGAGCTTAGAAAGAGTCAAAACAGAATTGCGAGGCAACTCGGAATGGAGCAACTTAGAATGTTATAACTTAGACTAAACAAGCTCAAGAGCCAGCTCAAAATAATGAAGAACAAGTCAATGCACGGACTCATCAAAATCAACCAGCTGAAGATCAGCTGTTCAACCAACGAACTTGGTAAATCGGAGGAAATTTAAACCTTTTAACTGTGCATCCATTCACCCACTGAAAACATACTTTCTAACATCAACATTGGGGTAAGAACTCAATCTTCCTTGCATAATCTGTGTGCATTTTCTACATTCATTTCATTAACGAACCGAAAAATGCACTAGAGGCCCTAAATGAACCTGAATGGGTAGATGCCATGCAAGAAGAGCTTAATCAATTTGAAAGAAACCAAGTCCGGAATTTGACCAAACGACCTTCGGACCACACGGTCATAGGAGGTAAATGGGTTTTCAAGAACAAATTGGATGAGGAAGGGTTGGTAGTCGAAATAACACTAGACTTGTTACTCGGGGTTACAATCATGAGGAAGGGATTGATTGTAGGGAGCCTTTGCACTCGTATCTAGGATTAAGGCAATTAGAATCCTGTTAGCATTTGCATTTAGCATGAATATCAAGGTTTATCAAATGGATGTCAAATCCGCTTTTCGGAATGGTTTCATTCAAGAAGATGTTTACGTTGAGCAACCCCTTGGATTTGAAAACTCAGAATTTTCAAATCATGTTTTCAAGTTGCAAAAGGCTTTATATCGTCTTAAACAGGCTCCCGGAGCTTGGTATGAAAGACTGAGCGGTTTCTTGGTTGAAAATGATTTCAAAAGAGATCGGATCGACAAAACTCTTTTACCAAAACCAACGGGAAAGATTTTCTTATCATTTAGATTTATGTTGATGACATTATTTTTGGAGCTACTAATGAAACTTTATGTCAAGAGTTTTCGAGTTGATGAGACGAAGTTCCAAATGAGTATGATGGGAGAACTCAACTTCATTCTTGGTCTAAAAATCAAACAAGATAAGGATGGAATCTATGTCCATCAAACTAAGTATACCAAGGAGTTGTTAAAGAAGTACAAGCTACAAGATGTGAACCATGCAGCAACACCTATGAGTAAGCTGTTTAAAATTGGACTCGGACGAGAAAGGTAAAGTTGTAGATCGGAAAATCTACGAGAGATATGATTGGATCTCTACTTTATCTCACATCTAGGAGGCCATATATCATGTTCGATGTCTGCATTTGTGCTAGATTTCAAGCTAATCCAAAAGAATCATATCTCATTACGGTGAAGAGAATTTTCGGATATCTTACGGGGACTCGGAATCTTAGTCTATGGTTTTCAAAAGACTCAAAATTAACTCTCACTTGGATACTTAGATGCTGATTATGATGGATACAAAGTTGATAGAAAGAGCACATTAGGAGCATGTCAATTTTTGGATCAATCCCTCATCTCCTAGCATTCAAAGAAACAGAACTCAATTGCTCTATCAACTGTCGAGGCTGAGTACATTGCAGCTGGAGCTTGTCTGTGCTCGGATTACGTGGATCAAGCAACACTTGAAGTCTCGGGTTGTTATTCATATCTATCCCAATAAAGTGTGACAATTAGAGTGTAATTAGTATCACTAAGAATCCAGTCCGGCACTCGCAGTGCAAGCATATTAAGGTCGGGTATCATTTTCTAAGAGACCATTATGAGAAAGGTGATATTGAACTTGAATTCATTTCTACAAAATTTCGGTTAGTTGATATTTTCACTAAGCCTCTTAGTGAGGATTAGTTTTGTTTTATGAGGAATGAGCTTGGCATGATTAATGCATGACTATGTGATTCACTACATGAATTATATTTACATAATTACGTGATATGTGTTTTAATAACAAACAGATCAGTTGACTTAGAGTGAGGCCGAGCTATGAGTTATTAGTTTTCCGAATGGTTTAAGTCACTTAGAAACGATACTTGAGTAAGTCTCGAGTGTACTAGCAAAATGAACATCAAACTTCTGAGATCATCTCTAGATAAATAGAGAATTTCAAAAATCTTTTCAAAAACTCTTTCTTCTCTCTCTCTACCACGCGTTTCAATTAGAGGAAACTAGTCTGTTGGAATAAAGTCTACTTGGAATTTTAGCCGTTAGAGTACGAACGTCACAACGATCGAGAGTACTTGCTTGGTTTTCAGGTCAAAATAAAGGTTGAAAGTATTTTCTTTCCACAATAAATAGCACCCCTTGACCTTCTTTTCTTTAGTTTGCCCACTGCTTACTTGCTCTCTCTATTCTCGATATTTCTACTCGCTTGTTTTCTCTCTCTCTCTCTCGAATTCCAAGCTTTCTCTACTCTCTCTGTTCTCTTATTATCTCTATTTCTCGTCATTCACCATGCCTAAATGAGGAACTGGTCAAGAATTGGGTTTGGCTACTAAGAAGCCTCGTACAAAAAATGCCCAAGAAGGTACATCCAATCCTTCTAAAATCTTCGTCGTCCAACACCTCACGTTGGATGGTAAATTCTTTCCAACAACATCCTTCTCATGGTTACACCCTATCAAAACTACTGGGGTTTTGTGCTTCGGTGAATTCATTTATGCGAGAACTCATTGTCGAGTTCTTTGCGAACATGTCTTTCTCCGAGGGAATGATCACCTCCAAAGTTCAAGATAAAGTTGTTCATATCAACATCTCTCTTCTTCATAGACTTTTCAAAGTTACTTCTCTTTTTCTCAATTCCAACCCTATACCTTTCATGGAGGTTGCCGATGACTTCTTTGAAAAGTATTCCAAGGAAGTACTGAGTCATAAAAGAGCTTCTCGGTGACTCGGATGAAAGCCGAGGCAAGGTCTGCTATGTTTTATTATGATGAGAACCTTTTTCGCTCATCATTCTAATAAGGAGAATCCAAACTCTAAGATTCTCAAAGCCTTGTTTGATATCTTAGAGGGCTACAACGTAGACCTCTTTGCAGCAATCATTGAGCGGATGGCTTACGTGCCAGCTCACCCGAAGAAGTCCGCTCCATATCCTTTCGGAGCTTTTTTACTAATATCTTCAAACTGTTCAAAGTCCCCTTCCCTCGGCTCCAAACGTTGTCTCCGAGGTTGTCATTTATATTAGTAGAAAAGAGCTTATGGGGTGCGAGTACCAGGAAGTTCAGCCTGGTGTGCGGGATCATGGGTCTAAGTTATCACCTCCTTCTCCTCCACCCACACAAACTCGAGTCGCACCAGACACTTCAACCTCCTACTACTGGTCCCTATACTTATCAACCTTCTCATCCCTTTACTTGTTGTGTTTGCCTAGTTGGTTAAAAATATTTCTTACGTGTCTAATGAGTTTCGGACCACTCTCCGTTGTCTCAAACATGTCTTTTAAAACCTGGTTATTAACCGGAAGACCGTGCGATCCCAAATCGGGAAAAACCAGGACCTCATGATCGATCTCAGCGAGATTATCAAGCAACGAGTGTGAGTAGCTTCAACTCCTATAAGAACGACGGTCGAAAGCTGCTGAGGACTCGGACACAGCCGAGGAGTCCTCCAGCCTAGCTAAGTCTGCCTCAGCCGAGGTAGAAGAGGCAGTGAGGAAGCCGCGAGGAAGAAGCTCGAGGCTAAAGAAGGAGAAGAAGAGAAGAAGGGAGAAGAGGATAAAGACAAAGAAGAGGCCACTCAACCCGAGGGCCAAGGTACATCACAACAAGAACTAGAGCTGATCTTCTCGGATCATGTTACGAGTGGGTTAGTAGAGGCTGGTATAGTCGGTCAGTCCAAAGTAGGCTGTCCCAAAAGCACAGCCCGCTGGTGTCTTCGAGGAAGACTAGCTCGACGATGATGTGTCCTTGGTTCACGAGAACCGGGACAGAGCAAATTCTACACATTCCAGTGCTACGGGCACCCTGTTCATCCACTTCTACACAAGCATACAGTGCGGGCGCACTACTTGTCCCTCCTCTTCTAGACAATCAGGCCCCTTTTCTTAGTTCATCTCTTTTCTCTCGTTTCTTCTTTTAATTTTTTTGTCCAACATCGGTTGTACTTATCTACTAATTTCTTCCTTTCTTTTGATGAAATGCATAGAGGGAAAAAATATAGAAAACTTGGATGTTTAGTTTAGGGGGTTCCTCCCTTATTGTTTTTTAAGTATTTGTATTATTGTTGTTTTTACGTGCAATGAATGATTTTTACATTTACGAGCATACTTGTTTCGAGTTACTATTTATCTTGCCTTGATGCTCGATATTTAATTCCGTAACATACTCGCTCTAGATACAATCTATTTCTTTTTCTTTGCTCCGATTTATTATCCGCAAAGCTGCTCTCGAGTTATGATATTATCCGAGTCTGTACTTTATAAGTATCTCCAGTCACTCTCAGCTCCGATACTTAAGAGAACATTATTTCCTGTCATGATCATTGACAATGAAAACTCATGTTTTAAACTAACAAGTTTCTATCTTAAGTATGGAATGCCTTTCATAAAAAGGGTGAGATTAAAGTCTCGGGTATTAATCTCTATCTCTCTTAGGTTTTGATTCTAAGTTATTCTTCATATTATAGAAACTATTATCTAAGTTTTTATTTTGTTATGACAGATTCGAAACCAATTTACTGCATATCTTCTACACTGGTGTTTCTAACTCATTGAGACATTACTCGGAACTATTGCATGCTTAAATAATTTCTCTAACCCTTTTATTCCGAGCACTAACTTTGTATTTCAAAGCAAAGTGAATTACATCATTAATTCTTTATTATAAGTCGGTTTATTTGTAAGACCCGTAATTTTGGGTTAGGTAGTTATAGGAGTTAAGTTAATTATTTGGTTTTAATGAAATAGAGTAGGTCGAATGACTAATATATACGTGGATATGTATATTTGTTAATTTATTTGAGCGAATTATTAACATTTCGTGTAACCCTAATTAGTAAAATATGTTAATTCCTTCCTCTTAATTTTTTGCCTGGCCATGCTTAATATAAACCCGAGACTGCTTATGCTACATATGGGGGGTTTAGTTATTATGATGATTAAAAAAAAGAAAAAGAAAAGGAGGGGGTTAGGATTACTCTTAACTAAGTAGATTAGAGAGGAAAATTTGGGGTCCAATCGGGGTTGATGATCGACCATTAATCGATGGAGAGAGAGTGAGGTAAAGAAGAAAGGCTCGAAGGCTCGAGCGAGAGGAAAGAAAAGGAAAGACGAGGGAGAACAACGCAGAGAGAGAGAGAGAGGAAGAGGGAGCGGGAGCGAGAGCGAGAGGAACACTAGAAACAGGCAACCGGCGGGCACGATAGGCCCAAGTGGCGGATGAAGGAAAAAATGAAAGAAGGGAGCGAAAGAAAGAAGAAGGAGCGAGAACCGGAACAAGGGAAAACGAGAAAAGGAAGGTCGGGTGAGGGCGAAACACAGCGAATAAGAGAAATAGAGAGAGAGAGGGTGCGAGCGTGAGAGCTAGCAAAGGGGCGTTGGCCGCCTGAACGGCGAGAACGCTGCGGCCGATAAGCACGAGAGAGGAGTGAAGAGCGGACCAGAAATAGAGCGAGAGACGGAGAGTTCGACAGGTCTACGAGACCAAACCTGAGGAACAAACGAGAACGGTGAAGGGGAATCGCGGCGGGCGAACAAGGAAGGCTGCGGCCGGTGAGTCGTGGGCACGCGACGAGAGATCGAGTCGAAGCCGGGTAGACAAAGATAAACGAAAGCACGAGGGGAGACAAAGAACCCAATTAATTCATCCAAATTAGATTTCAATACCTAAGATTTCGAGGTGGGTAGTCTTATATTTTAAATTATTAGTAATTTCGAAACCCAAATGGATTTATTGTGAATATTGAATGTTTCATCGTGAATATTGAATGTTTGTGCTATAGAATGAATTTAGGAGGTAGTTAGAGCCGAGTTCGAATATGAGCGAATCTAATTATGTTGAGGAGACTGAATTAGGAACCTAGAAATTTGATGGAGTTGGGTTATTTAGGTCTAAGGAGTAATATGAGAATTTAAGTTAGTAATTAGGGATGAAGAAATCGTGATTTCGGTACAAATTATGGATGAATTGAGCCTTAGGGATTTCTTGAATTTTCGGCGTCGAAAGATAATTATTGATATTTGGAGACAATGATCCGTAATACAAATGAGAAGTATGAGTCTATCTCGAGTAATACACGATTGAGGTAGGAAAATGGAGGGCATGTGATTAGTAGGTCGAATCGAGTTTAGAACATATCTAAATCCTTGAGAACGAGTTAAACTTGAAGATAAGTAGAGTTAGAGGAAATTCAGAAATGAAGTAAGATTAAGAGCTATATGGCCAAATATGAGCAAGAAAGAGTTTAATTAGTAATGTGGAGACATAAGATGAGAAATCGAGGTAAAGATGATGAGTTGTGAAGACTTTTAGGTTAAATGGGGATTACTTATGGTTATTGTGGCTTAGAAAAGTATTAGTTCCTAAACTTATTCGGTTTGAAAGTGAATTAAGTTAAGGGGAATGGACTTTGGAATATAGAGGAGGAACGAGAAATAAGAATATCAAGGGCATATGCATCCATGTAGATTGATTTGTGGCATTGAACACGAGTACGACGAGAATTACGTATATGGGAAATAGGTGACTTGCTTGAATAGAATGTGGATGAATATGATAGGTTAAATACTTAGGTGAATCATTGAGTTAATGTGCTAGCTTGGAATGTGAAGTCTTAGTATAGAGATGCTTGACACGTGGAGTGATTTGATTCTAAATAACACTCGAAAGTTAGTTTTGGAAAGAGTTCAAATGTTTACGGAAAACAACGCTTGAGTATGATTCTTGATAACTACTTTTCAAACTTGAAATGTGTTTTAAAGAAGTGAAACTGATTGAAAATGTGAATTTAGAGGGGTGGCACTTGGTGCTATGCCTTCTACGATGATAAATTGATTTGAGATCTTGGTTAGAAACCAAGTTTGATAAGTGATTGTGATCTCTTCGGTTTAGAACATATTTTGGGCTAAGGATTGTTTAGATCGAAGAGGGAGGTGGTCGGGTGTATCAGGCCACGGGGTCCTTGTGTATCGGGATGCCCATCAACTAGAGAGGTTGATTCATTCCTAACGAGGAAAGCGGAGCCTTCCGGGTATTTGACTAGAGATAGGTCTCGGGAACTTGAGTCAAGGGGTCGCGCCCCAAGAAACTGTCCGGTGCTAGTTCAATTGTCTAAAGCCCTAAAAGAACATTTGATCTATGACTAAAAGTATTTGAAAGAATGTGCGATTGTTGCACCACCTTGTTTAAAGTGATTCCATTCCCAAAATGATTGCAAATCTTGCTTTTAAAGGATTTATGAGTTACGATCTTTGCTTGCAAATGATTCCAAGGGGATTTCATTGAAAAGTATATAGATTTGTATTATGTTATTACGCTTTCGCCAATTTCATTATTATGTGTAGTATGTGTAAAGGATTTCCATTTTAAGAGTGTAAGACTTCCGATGAGCCCGTGGTTTATTGCTCACCCCCACAAATTTCCCCCTTTTCCCCTCCTAGTGTTGCAGGTACACTCTCGGGAGATGTGTGTGGTACTTAGCATATCCTGGACTCCTGCTGATTTCTGTTTGCTATTTGCTAAGTGATCCAAGTGGCGGATGTGTATTTCATATGTCTCTAAGCATTGTAGTTTGTAATTTAGTTCATATAGTTGTACCGGATGTATAATGAACCATTTACATTGTTTTATGTTTTCCCGCATGATTTTGTGGACTCGGCATGTGTCCATTGAGTTGTATACTCCGAGCGTGTGGCTCGTCGAGTTATATTATGATTTTTATACAGGGTTTTAAGGCCTTAAGCCTAAGGGATAGTCCATATTACAAACAGGGCTCTGCCGAAATTTTTAGAAAATTTCCAACTCTTTTGGGAAATTACCTTTATTACCTTAAGTTAGAGTTAGGAAGTCAAGCTAACACCTGAATGAGCCTTGGGAGTTCCTTCGAGGAACTCGCGATGTAATACTCCTAGGGTGGGTTTTGGGGTGTTACATTATTTCCTTGAGAATTATTTGACTAGATCAAGTTCTTACACTCGATATTTTGTTCTTTCTTACTTGATTATCTTAGGATTGATTCAAGCTGTAATTTGAACATATTGAAGATTAGACTCGAGAAAATTCCATTCTTTTAGGCCAAAGATAATTAAGCATTTAATTACTCTATTTGAATTATTATCGGTGCCTAATCTTGGACCAAAGTATTTTATACTTTGAGAACCAATGCGTGATTTGCTTTTGTAGGTTAATCAAATAAGGCTAATCTATTTTTGAATTTCAAAAACAACCGTCTTCTAGCAATTAAACACCAGTAGACAAGTTTTAGCTACTTTTGGGCATGGCTTAAACATCGTATCAAGGTTGTTTGTTTCCAAACCGGAAAACTCCAACCCTAGGCCTAACTGTTGTTTCCATCTCAATTTTTAGTCAGCACAAAGTGATTGTACCATCTTTTCGACCCCGAGCCATTGCACAACGTTCACATCCCAACGGATCTTTTCTTAGTGACTCGTTATAACAGCTAGTGAAGATTTCAGTCCGAACCAAGACTTAACGGTCACTCTGCTTGTTTAGCTATAAATAGTAGCTACTTCACAATACTAGAAGTTTGCTTGAACATATTGTTGCACTTATTGTAGAACACTTACTAAATGCATACTCGATCAATCTTCTTCTTACAACTCCAAATCTGTATTTCATATTCTCTCGAGTAGTAAAGAAAGTCTTGTAATCAATTACATACTTCTCTTACTTTCTTAGTAAGTCCCTTGACTAAGCTATAAGGGTTAACTCAGCTCATTTGTCGATGATTGTAAAGGTTACCTCGATCACGAAGTATTAGATTAGATAAGGGAACTTCTAAGTCTAGGAAAACATTATAAGGAATTGTTTAAGGGAGCAATTCTGGTTGAGTCGAGTCCTTTGTATTTTGTGGATTCAAAATAGTGGATTTGATTTGATGCTTAGATTAGCACTTGTCCATGGTTTTCTACCCTAGGAGGGTTTCCATGTATATCTTAGTTATTGTCTTTCTAAGTCCAATCTAGAATCAAAATCTGCTTTTGGTTTGTGCTTGGTGCAAAAATTGTTTAATTTTCTTCATCACCCTATTCAACCTCATTCTAGGGTAACTTAAACTCTTCAAGAGCAAACCTTTACCATGTATCCAACCTTTTGAACTCTTTGACCATAGAACTTTTTGACTTTTAGGTGGTCCCTTTGACTTCATTTTCATGCTTGAACGAGTGTGTGTGTTTTAGATTTAATCTTTTGTTTGTGAGCCTTTTATGGATAAGTGAGGAGCGCTAGTTAGAGCCTTGCATGGGTTAAAATAAAATACTTTGGCAAATTTCCTATAGTCAGTCCACTATGTGTATTTAGCCAAAAGTCGAAATTCCTTTTCTATTAAGGTTGGTCCATTGATTGCATTTTCATGTCATACTAAATTGTCTTCTAGCGGTTTAAGTAGCTACCGCCCGGGAAAGGGTCTTTGTTCGGTCTAAATATTACATTATATATACCCTTATTTATCTAGTTTTTGTCTCGTAAAATAATTATTTTTTATAAATTTTTATTTATTTTGTTTGATGTTGTAGGTAATAAATTGGGTTGAGTGGATCCCATAATTTGAACTCAAAATAAATGAAAAATATAGATTGGGAGACTAAGTTGAGCAAATCGGGTTGATCAAATGCGGAAATACGAGGCCAAAAACCCATATTTCATTAGCATGCATGGCAAAGAAAAAAAAAGAAAAGGAAACAAGATTCTGATGATGACATCATCATGATATCACATGATGTCATTATCGGAATTCCCACGAGATTGCAAAGAAATCAAGGGCAGCGAGTAGAGCTTTATATATAAAGGGCAGCGGCGACAGCTTGAGGAGGCTGCCAGCAGCTTTAGCTTTAGGCTTAGTCATAAATTTAGGTTAATTTAGTTTAGTTTAATTAATTAGTTTTCTCTATGTAAATTTTGGACTCCAAAAATTTAGATTCAATTATTATTTTAGTTTTAGTTTTAATTCGGTTCCTAATAGTTTTCAATTCGATTCGATTCGTTTCTGGTAACTTCTTACCTTTTGTCTCTCCTTTGTTTCTAATTTGTTTAATTTAGTTTAAAGATTCGATTTTTATTATATTTTGATGTTAGTAGTAGTTAGTTTAATTGTTTAATCTTATGTGTAATTTTATTTTGTTAGTTTATGTCGTTGTTTGAGTCAATTTTTATTAGTTGTTATTAGATTAATTATGTTTCATGTTAATTAGTTGTTAGTTTGAGTCGCTTTGGTTGTGATTAGCCTCCTTGATGGCTAACTAATTTCGTTTAGGCCTTGAGCGAGGGTTTGCTCGGGGAGAGTCCGAGTCACCCTAGAGGGGGTGAATAGGGTGATAGAAAATTCTATGTGAAATCAAATTCTTTTGCGCGAGAATAGAGAAAAAGATAGATTCTCGATCTATCAACCGGGTCGAAAAGATTGAACTCGAAGGCAATAAGTCGAAAGAACAAGAGCAATAAAGCTGTCCGAGTCTAGAATGAACTCGGAAAGTTAACACTTAGATTTTACGTGGAAACCTGCTCGGGGCAGAAAACCACGGACCGTGTCAATCCGGACACGAAGTCAAATCCACTATTTTGAGTCCACAAAATACCGTGAACCGACCGAACCCGAGTTGCTCCCTTAGACAACTCTATACAAGTTTTCCTAGACTCGGAAATTCCCTTATCCGATCTAGTACTTCCTAGCTGAGATAACCCTTACAGCTAGGGATAACTAAGTTGAGTTAACCCTTACAGCTTAGTCAAGGGACCTTAAAAAGTATGTAACAAAGAGTTTGTAATCGAGTACAAGACCTTACAACTCGAAAGTAATGAATTGCAGAGTGGGAGTTGTAAGTTGAAGATTGAAAGTAAATACAATAACTTTGAGCAAGTATGTGTATAGACAATATATTCGGCAACTTTCAAGTCTTGTGAAGTGGCTTTTATTTATAGATAACCGAGCGAGTAGCCGTTATCTTCATTTGCTGACCGAGAGTCTTCCGTGACCGTTGATAAAAGCTTTCGAGTTACTCAGAAAGTATCCGTTGTAATGTGAACGTTGGACAACGGTTTAACTCTCTTGGAAATCCTAAAACCATTGGCGGTGTCTTGATTGATAAGGTGGAAACCACCGTTAAGCTTAGCGTTTCGGTTTTCCAAATTTGGAAACAGACAGCTTCCGACACAATCTTCCGGGACTCGGAGCAGGGAAGGTGAAAAGCCATGTCTGCTGGTGATTTGACGTTCGAAGCCGGTTACTTTTGTGGTTTGAAAAAGGTGTATCCTCGATTGAATAACCTACAAAAGTAAACACCTTCGGTTCTCAAAGTATAAAATACTTTGGTCCAAGGTTAGACATAGATAATAAAATAATTATGATAATTAAACAACTGATTATCCGAGTCGGAAATGAAATGGAATTTTCCGAGTCCAATATCCATGATGCTCGGAATTCCATCCGACTTAGTCTAAGCGAAGAATCAAGTTCAATAACGAATATCGAAAGAATTAACTTGATATAGACTAAGTATGGAATGAGCTAAGAATACCGACTATAACAAAATAGAACGTATATCCACAAGTCATATTCTAAGTGAGAAACGCGAGAATACTGGTGTATTCAAAACGCGATAAATCCGAGTGATGCTTGGACTCGGAGCATAGAGCCGCTTTTCGAGTCACTTACGGATAAGCGGGAATTATAAGAAGTAGGAACTGTATCACATAAAGAAGATACAATTTTAATCAAAGAAGTTTTTGTGATATGGAGAATGCCTTGGAATCAAAACTCAATAAGTATGGGATTGTTATACCCGACTCATTTAATGCAACTCGAAATGCATTAAGAGATGTCCGAGTCTTCAATCTCCCCTTTTTGATGAAAGGCATGCCAAACTTAAACGTAAACTTTGTTAGTGAAAAAATCGACTCGAGTAGTAGCTCATGAAGAAGGTATACTTAGTATAACAGAGCAAGAAGAATATAGTCGAGCATAAGGTAAAAATGCTTAGTAATGAAATAAAGTAAACTCGAAACATTATAAGCATAGAAATTATGTAAGAGAAAGCATTACTTCATTGATCTTAACAAAAATTACAAAAGTCAAAAAGGGAAAACTCCCCTAAACAAGACAACAAGTTTTCTAACTCTATTTCTCCCCCTTGCCTTTCAGCAGAAAATAAAAACAAAAAGAAGGCACAAAAGAACAAGTAATACAAATTAGTTGTGCTGGACAAACAAAAAAATTTTAGAAAGAGGAAAATTCGGGGACACCGAGGAATCGTGACTCGGTGCATGGCTCCTACGAGGGAGGAGGGGATTTCGAGTGGAGGCGGAGGTGCGAAGGTTTCCCCACAATCAATTCCTTCTTCTTAATTGTAACCTTGAGCCACAAGTCTAGCCTTGTTTCGAATACCACTCCACCCTCATCCAGTTTGTTTTTGAAAACCCATTTAGTTCCTATAACTGGGTGGTCGGAAGGTCGGTTGGTCGGAGTCCGGACTTGGTTTCTCTCAAATTGATTAAGTTCCTCTTGCATGGCCTCTACCCATTCAAGTTCATTAAGGGCCTCTAGTGCATTTTTGGGTTCGAGTTAATGAAATGAATGCAGTGAATGCACATAGATTATGTAGAGAGGAACAAGTTCTTACCCCACTGTTGATATCGAAATGATGTTTTCTTGGGGATGATTGGAAGTAAATTTGAATGCTTTACCAGTCCTTAGATTCACCAGGTTTGTGGGCTGAACCGCTTGATCTTTAGAATGTTGTTCCGAGTGATTCTCTTCATTAACTTGTTTGTTCCGAGCGAGCTCTTGAACTGTCTCATTCCGAGTTTCCTCGTTCCGAGTGACTTCATTCCGAGCAAGTTGGGTCCGAGTCTTTGTAGGCTCGACTTCGTCATCATCTCTCCTTAGCTTCGGTTCCGAGTATGAAGACTCACTTGGCTTCTCCTGTTCAAGCTCATCAAATACTACGTGGATGCTTTCTTCCCCTTTGTTAGTTCACTTATTGAAGATGTGATTAGCTTTGCTATGAGAGGAGTAACCCGAGAAAAATACCTTCGTCCGACCGAGTATCAAACTTGGTCGGATAATCCTTACCATTGTTGTGAACGAATCATTTACATCCGAATGGTCCGAAATATGAAATATTTGGCTTCTTCCCTTTGTAGAGCTCATAAGGTGTTTTCTTCAGAATGGGTCCGATGAGGCATCTATTTAGAGTGTAGTTGGCTGTGTTCACTCTGCCTCGCCCGAAAATAGTAAGGCAAGTTGTGCTCAATCATCATCGTCCTTGCTATTTCTTCAAGGGTTCTGTTCTTTCTCTCTACTACTCCATTCTATTGAGGAGTTCTGGGTGCTGAGAAGTTGTGAGAGATTCCATTTTTGTCACGGAACTCCGAGAATTCCGAGTAATTGAACTCCCTTCCATGGTCGGTTCGAATCCTATGGATCCGAGTCCGAGACTCAACTTGAATTTTTCTGCGAGCTTGCTCGAACTCCTTGAAAGCTTCATTTTTGTGCTTAAGAAAACACACCCAGGTAAATCGTGAATAATCATCAATAATAACAAGTATGTAAGATTTACCTCCGAAACTCTTCACAGGGATTTCACCACATAAGTCCATATGCGATAATTCAAGCACATTGGATGTGGAAACTATCTTCAGAGATTTGAATGAAGATCTTACTTGTTTCCCTTTGGTGCATGATTTACATACTTTGTCTTTCTCAAAAACACAGCTTAGGTAAACCCCTAACTAGACCATTAGATGCCAATTTCTTGATAGTATGCATGCTAATATGACCTAATCTACGATGCCAAGTCCAAGAATCATCATGGAGAGATGCCTTTAAACAAGATAAGTTCTGACTTGGGTCGAAAGAGGGATGATGTATGTATTACCCGATCTCTTACCCGAAAGCTTGATCTCTTTGGTAGAGACATCGAAATAGTGCAATTGGTCCGAGTGAATCTTATCTCTTGACCTTTGTCACATAGTTGAGAGATGCTCGAGCAGATTATATTTCAATTCCTTGACAAGATAGACTGGACTGACCAGATTGCTTCCTTTTCCAATCTTGCCAATCCCCACAATCTTGCCCTTGCTATCATCTCCAAACGTGACTGTTCCTCCTTTATGTCCTGTTCAACTTAGAAAAGAGTCCTCGCATCTCCCGACATATGGCATGAACATCCACTGTCAAGGTACCAGTGTCCTTTTGATCTCTTCCGAGTGACCTGCAAAACAAAGAGAATCTAACCCTTCTCACTTCCTCTAACGAACCCAAGTAACATTCTTTACTGTGGTCCTTTTCGAGGAAGAAGGTGTTTTGGAACCCGGATTTGAATGACTTTGGGTTTTGTCCGATTCGGAGTCTTCCTCTCGGAGAACCGAGTCCGTGTCTCTTTCTTTTTGAAAACCTTTCCTTTTGAAACAGGAGAGAATGGTTTCTTTTTGTAAACGGTTCCGGGCTTAGTCCTTCTTTCATTTCGTGAATGGGACCTTGCTCGGCTTTCCTAAACTTCACGAGTTCGGAGTCATTTTTAAACGAGTTCGAGTAGGAATTTTATTCCTCTTCTCCGTTGAAACCAAGACCTTCTTTTCGAAAGGAGACACATTGTGATCCTAAGAGCATGTCAAGGTTTTTCCGACCTTGAGTAAATTTTAGAATCGGATCTTGAGACTCAGTGAACTTCGTTTTAGTTGCTCATTTTCTTTCCTGAGTAACTCGGACTCGGTCTCATTAGCCTGAGCACTAGTCTTGAGTTCTCTCGAGTGTGAGTCTCAGCTTTTCCAATTTGTTTTTCAAAGAATTGCTCTCGAAGAAATTGACTCAAGTTGTTCTTTGAAATGGGAAGAATCGAATTGGACTTTTCTTCCAAAGTAAAAATGTATTTAGCTAAATCAACTTTGGAGAATTTGAGGAAGTAATTTATTACCTCTTGAGGATCGGCTTCCTCATTGTCCGAGTCCGAGTCCGACTCTCTTTCAGCTTCCGAGTCGAAATTGCCATCGGACACTTTGAGTCATCCGAGCCTTTCGTCTTCTAATGAGTCCTCATCACTCCATGTTGCCATCATGGCCTTTTTCTTCTTCCTATCCCTTTTCCTTTTTGTACAGTCCTTGACTATGTGGTCTTTGCTGCCACATTCAAAACATCCAGAATTCTTAGACAAAGATAACTTTGAAGGAGAAGAAAACTTACCTTTTCTATTTCTCTTATCTTTCTTGTAGAATTCTTCTTTTGGCCTTTTGTCCCATCTTTTGTGCTTCATCATTCTCTTGAAGCCTCTTGCAATAAGTGCCATGGGATTGTCTTCCGAGTCGGAGGAGCTCAGATTTGCTTCTTTAGATTCCGAGGCTTTAAGTGCAATGTTTCTTCCGGTACTACCCTCGGCATCCTCCTCTTCTAGATGGATTTCGTGTGTTAGAAGCTTTCCGATGAGCTTCTCCGGCTTTAAGAGTGAGAGGTTGTAAGCCTCCTCTATGGCGGTCACTTTGGGACCCCATCTTTTCTTGGGTAGGCTTCGAGAATTTTCCGGCACATTTCTTCGTGGGAGATCTTCTTTCCCGAGTGATTTGAGATTGTTGGTAATCTCGATAAACCGAATGAACATCCGAGTGATATTCTCCTCTCGGCTCCATCTTGAAAAGCTCATATTTGTGAAGATATTGACTTATCTTTGCTTGTCTGACCTGGCTTGTGCCTTCATAAGTGTTGACAAGGGTGTCCCACACTTCTTTTGCTGAATCACACGCAAACACTCGGTTGTATTCTTCCGAGCTTATGGCGCACATAAGGATGTTCATGGCTTTGAAATTCTTTCCGAACTTCTCTGCTTCGCTGGTGTGAACTCAACCTTTGTCTTGGGAAGGATTTTGAATTCATCTGTCTTCGTTGGAATGTAGTTTCCTTGTTGTATGATTTCCCATACTTCTTCATCATGATCCATGAGGAAACATTCCATAAGCTTCTTCCAAGTGCCCAAAGTTTGATCCTTTGAATTTTGGTGTCCTGTTGGAAGATCTTCCTTCGTCGAACTCTCCGGTGTTCGAGCCATTTGATCTTTAAACCTTTGGATTGTTAGATCCTTTCGAAAGGCTAGGCTCGATACTAATTAATGGTTTGCTCTGGGAGAGTCCGAGTCACCCTACAGGGGGTGAATAGGGTGATAGAAAATTCTTTGTGAAATCAAATTCTTTTGCGCGAGAATAGAGAAGAAGATAGATTCTCGATCTATCAACCGGGTCGAAAAGATTGAACTCGAAGGCAATAAGTCGGAAAGAACAAGAGCAATAAAGCCATGTCGAGTCTAGAATGAACTCGGAAAGTTAACACTTAGATTTTACGTGGAAACCCTGCTGGGGCGAAAACCACGGACCGTGTCAATCCGGACACGAAGTCAAATCCACTATTTTGAGTCCACAAAATACCGTGAACCGATCGAACCCGAGTTGCTCCCTTAGACAACTCTGTACAAGTTTTCCTAGACTCGAAATTCCCTTATCCGATATAGTACTTCCTAGCTGAGATAACCCTTACAACTAGGGACAACTAAGCTAAGTTAACCCTTACAGCTTAGTCAAGGGACCTTACAAAGTATGTAACAAAGAGTTTGTAACCGAGTACAAGACCTTACAACTCGAAAGTAATGAATTACAGAGTGGGAGTTGTAAGTTGAAGATTGAAAGTAAATACAATAACTTTGAGCAAGTATGTGTATAGACAATATATTCGGCAACCTTCAAGTCTTGTGAAGTGGCTTCTATTTATAGATAACCGGGCGAGTAGCCGTTATCTTCATTTGCTGACCGAGAGTCTTCGTGACCGTTGATAAAAGCTTTCGAGTCACTCGTAAAGTATCCGTTGTAATGTGAACGTTGGACAACGGTTTAACTCGCTTGGAAATCTCAAAACCATTGGCGGTGTCTTGATTAATAAGATGGAAACCACCGTTAAGCTTGGCGTTTCAGTTTTCCAAATTTGGAAACAGACAGCCTTCGACACAATCTTCTGGGACTGGAGCGAGGGAAGGTGAAAAGCCATGTCTGCCGGTGATTTGACGTTACAAGCCTAGGTTACTTTTGTGGTTTGAAAAAGGTGTATCCTCGATTGAATAACCTACAAAAGTAAAACACCTTCGGTTCTCAAAGTATAAAATACTTTGGTCCAAGGTTAGACACGGATAATAAAATAATTATGATAATTAAACAACTGAATATCCGAGTCGAAATGAAATGGAATTTTCCGAGTCCAATATCCATGATGCTCGGAATTCCATCCGACTTAGTGTAAGCGAAGAATCAAGTTCAATAACGAATATCGGAGAGAATTAACTTGATATAGACTAAGCATGGAATGAGCTAAGAATACTGACTATAACAAAATAGAACGTATATCCACAAGTCGGATTCCGAGTGAGAAACGCGAGAATACTGGTGTATTCAAAACGCGATAAATCCGAGTGATGTTGGACTAAGAGCATAGAACCGGTTTTCGAGTCACTTATAGATAAGCGGGAATTATAAGAAGTAGGAACCGTATCACATAAAGAAGATACAATTTTAATCAAAGAAGTTTACGTGATACGGAGAATGCCTTGGAATCAAAACTCAATAAGTATGGGATTGTTATACTGACTCATTTAATGCAACTCGGAAATGCGTTAAGAGATGTCCGAGTCTTCATTGACTTACCTAGTTTATACTAGTATTTTCGGATTTTTCTCATACCTGCCACATAGGTTTGATGAGATGCCCGAAAGGGTCTTTTCATCTTAATTTTTTAGGCGGTTGGTCTATCACTGAAAGGTGGAGTTAATTTGCTAGTGTGGGTAAAGAGAATAGCTAGGATTTTGGCATGAAAATAGCCCGAATTCTAGCTTGGTCCGAGGTTGCTATTTTTGTAGTTTAGTTGGGCTAACCCCACGAAAGTTGGTGGTTAGAATAATTAAACTAACCCATGACCCTCGAAAGTGTGGCTTGAGTAGGTTTTGATGGTGCAACTGATCACTCTTAAATACTTGTATAAACTTGGGTAGGTTTAGGGTTGACTTGATTAATTAGCTTATTAAGTGGTAAAATCATAACCCGAATATTTTATTTTTATTGCTTTATAGGTTTGTTTAATCATCATATATATCTCGCTGCGTGATTTTTGCCTAGACAGAAGGCTTAAGTTAGCTTTGATATTTGAAACACAACTCTCTGTGGACATAACCCGTGCTTGCTGGCTAGCTACAACTACGCCGTGCACTTGCGATTACAACTTTAGAACTTAATTCTTCCTAACAGACCTTACCTAAAGTCCCTTTCTCTTTTTCAATTGTTTAGTCCTTTCTTTCTTTTTACATTCCCATTCTCCATTTGCATTAGCCAAATAAAAGCCATCTCATATTAGGTGAGTCCATTTGTAATAGCCAAAGAAAAACCATCTTATATTGGGTGAGTCGATTTTCATTAGCCAAATAAAAATCATCTCTTATTAAGTAAGTCCATTTGCATTAGCCAATCAAAATTATCTTATATTAGATAATCTTATTTGCATTCACAATTCATCTCCTATTAGGTGAGTCCATGTATATTCATTTTTGCATTTGCATTTAGTCCAAAACAAATTCATCTCAAATAAGGAAATGCATTATCATTTAGCTAGAATAAGAAGCATATTCTCCCTAAGGATCGAGTCATTTATTAGGTAGGTTATCATCTCAACTAAGTCACGCATCATATCATCATCGCATTCTTTATGTGCATCCAAATAAAAACATCCTTAGTTTCTTCGGGTCTCGCGCTTAAGTCCCTTCGTCCAAAAAGTGAACTTCTCTCACATGGTCCTAAACCTCATCCTTTGGGCCACAGATTAGGGAAGTCTACGGCAGTGAGTACCAATTAAAATCCGAGATCTAACAGATTAGAATGCCTCACCAAGGAGTCCGACACTTCTTCCTTTATTTCTACTTCGCGGTCTACACCGGTGCGATAAGCTTGAATGCGAGGCAACACCGTCTCGGTCTATTCCTTGTCATAAGCTTCGGTGACTCGGAACCGGGACTTAACGGTCACTCTGCCTGATTGCCTATAAATAGAAGCCACTCACAAGACTTGAAGATTGTTGCACCTATTGTTGAACATATTATCCTACAATTACTTAGTGCATATCGATCAATCTTCTTCTTACAACTCCAAATCTGTATTTTATATTCTCTCGAGTAATAAAGAAAGTCTTATAATCAATTACATAGTTCTCTTACTTTCTTAGTAAGTTCCTTGACTGAGCTGTAAGGGTTAACTCAGCTCATTTGTCCTTGATTGTAAAGGTTACCTCGAGTCAACAAGTACTAGATTAGATAAGGGAACTTCGAATCTAGGAAAATATTGTAAGGAATTGTTTAAGGGAGAAATTTTGGTTGAGTCGAGTCCTTTGTATTTTGTGGATTCAAAATAGTGGATTTGACTAGGTGCTTGGATTAGCACTGTCCATGGTTTTCTCGCCTCAGGAGAATTTCCAAGTATGTCTTAGTTATTGTCTTTGTAAGTCCAATCTAGAATCGAGAATCTACTTTTGGTTTATGTTGGTGCAAAAATTGTTTAATTTTCTTCACCACCCTATTTACCCCCTCTAGGGTGACTTAGACTCTCTAGGAGCAAACCTCCAACCGTGTCGGGGTTGTTTGTTTCCAAATCCGGTAAACAACAACTTTGGGTCTAACGGTTGTTTCCATCCAGATTTCGGTCTATACTCGGTGGAATGGACTACTTTTCGAGGCAACGACCAAAAGCATGTTTATCTTGCAATGACTCCTTTTCGAGTGACTCGGACTAGTCGTAACAACAGACTAATGAAGCTCACAAGTTCAAATGGTCGTGTATCAATAGAAGCTTTTCTACAAGACTTCAAGATGGTCTGGAACCGAAAGTATTCTACTCTCACTCGATCTTCTAGCTTACAACTCTAGTTCTTAAGTTTCTACTTTCCGAGTTGTAAAGAGAAAGTCTTGTAATCACTTGACTGAGCTATAAGGTTAACTCAACTTAGTTGTTCCCTAGCTATAAAGGCTACCTCGGTTAGGAAGTACTAGATCAAATAAGGAAATTTCGACTCTAGGAAAAACTTGTAAGTAAATTGTCTAAGGGAGCAATTCGTAAAAAGTCAATCCTTGTATTATGTGGATTCAAAATAGTGGATTTGACTTGGTGCTTGGATTAGCACTGTCCGTGGTTTTCTACCACATGAGGGTTTTCATATATATTATACGTTTTATCGATTCATCGAGTTCGATCTAGACTTAGAATTGTTTTCTAAGTCTCTGCGGTGCGATTTTGTTTGCTAATTCATAAAACTCTTCCATCACCCTATTCACCCCCTATAGGGTGACTTAATCTCTCCAAGAGCTAACCTTCAATCGTATAGCTACTAGATTTCCTCAGGCCATTTACTTCAAGTACTCCACCCTTTTTGAGGCCATTAAAACGTTAAGTTGTTGGATCAACTTAACCCCCAATAGTAAGTCCGCATAGTGCTTGTCCTTATGTTACGCACGTCTATGTTCTCTAACCAAGGGTCCAAAGTGCACGTCCACTATCTAGTGAATTTAGTGGACTTAGATAAAATTAAGGATCTTAACTAAGGGTGCCCATGTACACTTGTTTGATAAGGGGCTTGCGTGTCGGGGCTAGGCATACCACTTCCGAGAAGGATTCGGACAACTATATGCCCTTGTGCGACCTAAGGAAGGTCATCTAGGTATGCTCGTCTTCTTAGTTTCTAAATATTTATTTTGAGTGGATAAGGAATTTACTTGTGTGGTAAATTTTCAACTGTGGTTGTATGAGTACTTCCCCCAATTTTTGTCCGGTTCACGGAATTATCCAACTTTCCCGGCATCGGTGGCATAGGCAAAGGCTCATCTCCGTGCAGTAGAAAATGCTTGGAATTGCATCTTTGCGGTTTGCTCTCAATAATGTGACCATGGTATACCACTTTACACCTTAAAATTTAAGCTGAAATGGCCCAAAATTTTTTGCTCTCCAGCTTTGATTTACGCCCTAGCACACAACCCGATATAGGCCCGTGGCTTTGGCCGTGGTGAGGCCAATGCTGGCTAATGGCCGCTTCTCACCACTCTGGTTGACTTATGTTGCTTTGGGTCATGTTACGAAACGTAAAAGAGAACGATGGCTAATTCAATTCGAGGGTAAGGTTACAAAACGTACGGAAACGCCCTTCCATTCCACCTACCAAACGACGACCATTACTATTTTGAGTAGTGAATTTACATAACATTCTAAACACAAGCATACAACATGCAAGACGGAATTTAAAGTAATCAAAACATGATAAAATCGATAAAAGGAAACATAAAAGAGAACGATGAAAGAAAGCAATAAGGAAAAGAAAAGAAATGCGGAAAGAAAAGAAAGCGATAAATTAAAAGATTACATCGGGTGGGGAAGAATTAAAAAGCGATACAATTCTAAACATGAAATAAAATTAACTGTTTTGAAGGCTAAATTGGTGCCCTTAGGTTGTCCCAGCTATCGATCCGGATCTCGAATCCGGATCCGTTGATGCGACTGTAGCGATCTAGATGGGCTTTTTGTAGGGATGAGTAGGTAGAAAGGTGAATGATGGAGTTTTCGAGTTCAAATGTGGTGAGAATGGAGAATATAGTGGGAATAAGCTGAAAAGGGACCAAAAGATCAAAATAGAAAAGGGAGTATTCGGTAGCTTTTAGTCGAGTTTCGGTAGCATAACGTTAAGGGATAAGACATATGCGGAATAAGAGCTTAAGCTCTCTATTTATAGTGATAGACCAGGTCATGAAATGACCTAGGGTTTGAATGCAGACCAGCCATCCAAACTAAACAAACAACAATTGAAAAAACCGGCCATAAAATAAAGGGATAAAACTAGATAAAACTGAATCCCGGGGTTGGGGCGCCGGCCATATGCACCATTTTAGGGTCCTGCGCCCTCTTCGTGCTACAACGGGATTCTTCACGCAAAATGCGGCATTTCAATTGAGATAAACCAGGTTGGGGGCACTGGCCACTAAGTCGTTTTGAAGTAGTGAGCTTCATGTCATTGTGGACTGTCTTGAAGCTAAACGCAACACTTTGATGCTTGTGATCATGAAATCCTGCGCCTAATGTTGTCTTAATGTCTTTAGCTCCTTGTGTGGTTGGACAAAAGTGAAACGCGATGTTTTGAGCCTAGAGTCTCCTGGTATGCGGAACTAAACTTCCATTGACTCTGGAGGTTTGACCCCGGGCTTGGACTGTCCGAAAGAAAAGGGATTTTCGGACCAACCCAAGGCAAAAGGCTATTTATTTGGTGCTAAGGGTTCTTTGTGGTTCACCGACTTCCGTCGCACCAATAAGACAACGTCTATGATCCAAATCCTCAAACAGGACTCGGGAATTCATCATTAGTCCTTCAATATAAAATACGAGACATAAAAGAGATAAGGGAGGACACGTTTAGGTGTCTATAGTTAGCATCCAATTTGACCGAGTCCGAAAAACGAAGGGTCAAAGTCGAAACTCAAGGATACTTATCTCGCTTTCGTGCACTCGTTTCGAATACATGATTGTTTGAGTAGTGTCTAGAATTTGTTTCTATCTAACCTAAACTCGAGATACGGCCTGGACTTTATCGCAATGCATGCGTTCGAAGTATAGTAATGGGATCCTAAGCTTGGCTTGATGAGAGCCTAAAGCTTGGTAAATTTTTATGCTTGAAACTTTGATCGTCTTTTGATATGAAGCTCGACCTAATAATCTATTGCACTAACATGCTGGTTAGTAGATAATCATATTGATGAAAGTTTAGTGTTTTACCCGAGTAATTCGAGTTGAAAACAGATCGAAAATCCGATATGAAAAAGCCGATTTGGTGGGTCCAAAAGCTTCCACTTGCATGCATATGGTGCCAAACATCCACTTGTCATGCCCGATGAGACTACACAACCTACCCACCAGCTAGGGCTGCAAGGCTGCCATTAACGGGAAACCACCTTGCCTCGTGATCGACACCGGCCGGCCTTTTGCAGGCCTGTCCCCGGCGTGGTCCGTTGGATTCCCTTGGTCTCCTCTTGCCTTTTGGACTCTTCTCTTATATGCTTGGCATGCCTTGGCTGAAATGAGTCTATGAAAGGGGAGCTTGGTGTGTTCACTTTGCTCACTTCTCTTACTCCTCTCTTGCTTGCTTAGCTTTCCTTTTGTTGTGTTCTTGCTTTGCTCTTTGAGAAAACTAGTTGGTTTCCAAGACATGCTTCTAGTCGTGTCTAGAAGAAAGGCTCATCCGATTGGAAGAACCTGGGATGAAAAGTTGGTCCATGATAACTTCTTGGAGGGAGATTGGCTTCCTCACAAAGAATGGAGCCCAAATGACCTCTTGGTGGAGGCCGAGAACCATGTTTCTTCACTTGCCATTACCCCATTAGTAAGCTTGTTGGCTTAAACTTCTCTATTTGGCCTCTTAGAATAATACTTCTACTCAAAATCTTGTTAGATTTTCACTTCACAGAAAGGCTCAATTAGGAGCAGCGGTGCTATACCCAAGTTCATGGAGACTTGTATTGAGAGGAACTACCCTTTGGAAGATGTCATGAATAATGTCGGTTTGGTTCCCTCTTGATCGCTTTGAGTCATTTATGTGATAAGAAAGAATGGGATTTCATTAGGGCTATTAGTTAACATTTTTGGGATACCACTAATACTTTCTACCTTCCTTTCGGGGAAAATGACCATTACGCCTTTCGATTTTGCTGTTCTAATGGGTTTGGGCTTTTGGAAGCCTCTATTCTACGACCGGAACTTGTATAAGGACCGTAACTATCCACGTCACCTCTTCGGTCCTGTGGCTAGTAGGTTTCCCTGGGAGAATTTCTTCAAATATACCCTTCTTTTTGAGACTTTTGAGGATGTTAGGTTTTAGGCTCGACATACTCCTCAACAACAAGTCCGGATCATGCTTGCTTGTCTTATTAAGCACGATACTCTTTTTGACCAAGTGTCGAAGGTTCATGTTCACTATTTGGTAAACTTAACGGACCTTGATAAAATAAAAGAGCTTAACCCGGGTGCACTTGCATATACTTTCCCGATCGGGGGTCTTCGTGCCGATGTGCAACATACTAAACCGAGAGAAGGACTTGACAAACTATCTTCCACTATGTTGCTTGTGGAAGATCATTAGGTATGCGTTAATTCTTCACTTATTTCCAATATATCTTTATCATGCATGGGGTAAAAATCTTACTTGTTTTACAAAATCGTAATCGTGGTTGTATAAATATTTCCCACACCTTTCACCCGGCTTAACAAATCATCCTATGTTTCGGCCTCCATATCATGGGCAATGATCTATCTTTGATAACCAAAACATCATGACATAGGCTTCTTGAGGTCCGCCCTCAACCCATGTGGCTTCGGTATGTCATTTTAAGCTCTAAATTTTACTTTAAAATATGCCCAGGAAAATTTTCATTACTCGTCCATCTTACGCCCCTGCCCACAACTCTGTTGTGGGCCTAGTGGGCTCGGTTCTAACAGGCACCTTGCTAGGCTAGGCGTGTTCCGTGTCTATTTTCTTGCTTTTTTTTTTCATTTTGCTCACTTGTCTCCTTATGGATCCTGTATGTGTAGGAGAATTTTCATCCTTTGGTTCGGTTCCAACTCCCCCAAGTGTGGTCGTTGCATGAAGTTGAGTGAAAGGAGAATTTTATTTGAGGGTCCTTTTGGGTTTTGCTAGTACCTTGGCGAGAGAGTTATGCCTTAAATTCATGATAATACATGACCTCCGTTCGTTCCTCTTGATCTACCACAAACCATGCTCTCCTTCCGCTCTCTTTCTCCATAAGAGCGAGGAGGAAGCGACCACCGGGTATCCTTATACCCAGCTTCTTAAATTTGTACACGTTCTATGCATATCATTTGGGACAAATTATGATCCGATTGGTGAACCTCGCCTTCCCTTTTTCCTTTTTGTGTAATTGAATTTCTTGTATGAAAATTAACTTCATCTTTTTGTAGGTTCTTCCAGAGGATATCCACTTCTAAGTCTCGATGTGGATGTTTCTTAACCTGGGGAATGTCGTTATATAAGGATTCTCGAACTCTCCGAGGTAGAATGTGTAGGGCATCCTTTCCCACGAGGGTAAGAGTTTAATGCTCTTTACTTTTAGTTGCATGATAAAAGTATTTTACTAATACCATTAAACAAATCTTATAGTACGATCGGGAGCATCCTCGGATCCTATCCATCGATTCCAATCCGCCCTTAGGGGTATCGGAGACTTCTTCTTAAGGAGCACCTTCCCGACCTTCTAGGTGAGTCCTAGTTAGTCCAGTGCTAATTTTATTGAACTTTTTAGTGGATGTGATAATTGCTCTATTACTTTTGCTCGAGACGTTGGTCTAGAATGTCTTCATCGGGAGGCCTCCTTGGTGGTCCGGGGTACAAACGCATCTGTCTGGCCACCAAGCACCATCCGGTGGTACATCTAGAGTAGGTACTTCCCGATATTTGTCACGATGTGTGCATCATCGGAGCGCTTCTAAAGCGGGGACTAGCACTTCCGGGCCTAATACATCCGGTGCAAGGCCTAACTTTTCGAAGAATGAATGGACATCCCGCCTCTTCAAGCACTTGACCACTATAGGAATCCAATTGACTTCCACCGGGCGTCTTATAGTTGACCTTCTCATGGAGCTTCTCAATCCCGGGACCATGGGGCTAGCTTTTCGCATGGTGGCGGTGATGGTCGGTTATCCACGTCCATCTTGGAAGATTTCGGGAATTATATCTTCGATGATGCTTATGATGACAAAGATTAGTGGATCTCTTGTAGGGTGCTTTCGTGTTGTTTAACGTTTAAAATTTTGTAAAATTTTTACTTTTATGCAATGAGATGTTATGCAAAGACTCGATTCCGAAATGATTTCTTTTAGTAACATGATGCAAAAATTCTAAGAAAAGTTACAAAGACAACTTAAATCAAAAAAAAATATTACATTAGCCCGATTCCCCAAAAAAAAAAATTAAAATGGGAATTTGTAAGTGCATGGTCCAAAATACTATAGTTTGACCGAAAATGGGCCCGACGCAGAAATAAATAATGGCCCAAGGAGTGCTCAAGCCAAAAGAAGAAGGCAAACCGGTCGATCCGAAGGCCTAGTCGGCGCCTGCCATGCAGAAAATCCAGGGGTTGGCTCACTACCAAAAATCATCAAATTTCCCATCTGTAATTTTCCACTGAAAAATCACGAGTGGGAAATTTTTCACTGTTTTTCCACTACTTGATTTTTCTCACCGATTTACCACCGTTATATTTTCAATGAAAAATTTCCCACTAAATTCCCTCCGATTTTCCACCACCAAATATTTTCACAATTTTAATTTTTATAAAAAATTGATTTCCTACTAATTTTCCACTAATTTCCCACTAACATTTATTTATTTAAATTTCCCCCTTTTTTTATTTTAATAGCAGCTCTTTCACCCCAAAATGGTTCACTAGTAAATTCAATTTTTCAATTCCCACCAAATAAAAATTTTGGTGAAAGTGTCTTAAAAAAAAAATTGAAACCAAAGTATACTTGGTAGGTGGGAAATAACTAAGCCAAAGGGACTCTCTCTCTCTCCTTTCACACCCTCTCTCACGTACGCTCTTTGTCCTTCGCACCCCCAATGCTCGAACCCTAGCTCACACCTGGATCCAAGCCGCCGACCTCTCCGCAACCCCGCCGCCGTCTCCGGGAACGCATCGCCGCCGTCACTCCAGGTGGCCAACGACCGACGGCTTTCGAAGACTCGAAGACTTAAGCTAGTAGAATTTACAAGAGTTTTAAATCTGGGTTTTGGGTTCCACCGTCTCGGCAACCCCACCACCGTCTCCGGGAAGTCTTCGCCGCCTTCACTCCGGTGGCCGACGATCGACGGCCGTCCGGGTGTCTCCGAGGAAGACTCGGACACCGATTGAATCCTAACCGAGATGATAATGCATTTCCGTAGACTTGGATTGATTTTGCTTTGGCTAAATGTGAATGCCAAAATGAACTCACCTAATATGAGATGAATTTGATTTGGCTAATGAAAATGGACTCACCAAATATGAGATGAATTTAAAGTGGCTAATGAAAATGGACTCACCTAATATGAGATGAATTTATTTTGGCTAATGCAAATGCAAAATGGACCCACCTAATATGAGACGAATTTAATTTGGCTAATGAAAAATGCAAAAATAGACCCACCTAATATGAGATGAATTTAACTTGGCTAATGAAAAAACAAAAAATGGACTCACCTAATATGAGATGAATTTATTTTGGCTAATTCAAATGCAAAATGGAAATGAAAAATGAGAATATAAGGTAAAACCGACCGATCAAAAGATTGAGTTAACTTTGGTAAGACCTTCTTGGATCGGCTAGCGGTGACTACTTACACCGCTAAGGAGGATTTAGTATGACTCGGAAGTATAAACAATGGACTAACCCTAGTAGGAAAAAGGTATTTTGACTTTTGGCTAAATGCACGCAATGAACCGACTCTAGGAAGTTTATTAAAGTGTTCTATTTACACCCGTGCAAGGGCTAATCAGTACTCCTCACCTATTCCTAAAGGCTCACAAGTAAAGTGAAGGTTTGCTCTTGGAGAGGTTAAGTCGCCCTAGATGGGGGTTGCATAGGGTGATGAAATATTTTTGAGAAAAATCAAACTGTTTTTCACATAACGGACTAAGAAACAAATTCTATGTCTAAATTGGACTCAAAAAGTTAATCACTCACAAATACGTGGAAACCCTCCTGAGGCGGAAAACCATGGACAGTGCCAATCCAAGAACAAAGTCAAATCCACTAATTGAATCCTCAATTACAAAGGATCGACTCTAACTAGAATTGCTCCCTTAGACAATTCCTTTACATGTTTTCCTAGACTCAAAAGTTCCCTTATCCGATCTAGCACTTCCTGCCTGAGTTAACCCTTACAGTCGGGGACAACCGAGCTGAATTAGCCCTTACAGCTCGGTCAAGGGACTTACAAAGAAAGTAAAAAGAGTATAAGTGATTACAAGACTTTCTTTACAACTCATAAAGTGAGAGATTACATGTTAGGAGTTGTAAGTCGAAGATTGAGTTAGAGTAGAATGTGTTTAGTTCCAGCCATCTTCAAGTCTTATGGAGTGGCTTCTATTTGTAAGCACCAAGGTAGAATGACCATTGAGACTCGTTCGGACTCGGTGAGCTTCAATAGCTGTTGTAACGACTAGTCCGAGTCACTCGGAAAAATATTCGTTGAGATGTAAATGTTGTGTAGTGATCCTTGGCTCAAAAGATGATCTAGCCCTCTAGTGGTGATTGAAATGTGGGGTGAAAACAACCGTTAGACTCAAAGTTGAATTTTTCCAGTTTTGGAAACAAACAACCGTAGCATAGTGTCTCGACCCATGTCCGGAAATGGGTAATTTCTATCTACTGGTGGTTAATGACTAGAAACCGACTACTTTTGTATTTTAAAAGTAGATTAGCCTTGTTTAATTAACCTACAAAAGCAAATCAAAGTGGTACTCAAAGTATAAAAATACTTTGGTCTAAGATTAGGCAAAGATAATAATTAAATCAGAGTAATTAAGCACTTGAAACATAAAGCTTGATGAATGGTCTAATATCCATTAAGTTCAGATTCCATCTTGAGTAAATCCTTAAAATGATCAAGTTAGAATGAATAAAATATCAGAATATATTAACTTGATCAAGTAAATAATTCTCAATTAATAGACTTACCGAGAAATTAGAATTAATGATGTAATTCATTTTCACTTGAAACATAAAGCTAGTGCTCTGAATAAAAGTGTTAGAGAAATTATTTACTCATGTGATTGTTCCGAGTTGTATCCGAGTCGGTCGAAACACAGCTTAAAAAATGTTATGCTTGATGAATGGTTTCCGAGTGGGTCAAAATAGAATGAAAACTTAGATATGAGTTTCTATAAAGCTCGTAATGACTTAGAATCAAAACCTAAGAGTGATAGAGAGTTATACCCGAGTCTTCAATCTCCCTCTTTTTATGAAAGGCATTCCATACTTAACATAGAAACTAAATAATTTAGGGAGGTAAGTTTTCACATAGAAATGATCAAAGCACTATGTATTTATCAAAGCAAGAATAATAATGATTAGCATTTGTGAGTTCAGCTCGGATCAAAACATAACTCGAACATGTTTCTTGAAGTTATCATAGCAACAATGTTAAAGAGTAAAAAGATAATATTAGAGCAAAAGAAATAGAATATACTCGGAAATATAAATTTGATTCATTGCATGAAACATATGTACAAGAAATAAAAACAAAGTAAACTAAACTAAAAAAAAAAGCAGTTAAGGGATAGATAGACTCCCCTAAATCAAACATCTATTTTTCTATCTTTTCTCTCCCTCTATGCATTTCAACAAAAAATTACAAAAAGAAGGAGGAAAGAACAAGTAAATACAGGATGTTAGACAAAAAAAAATTAACGAAAACAAAGAGAAACGAAATTCGAGTCCGAAATTAGGAGAAACGAAATACGAGCAAACTTGTTGGCCACTTTTTCAAGAAGCTCAACGAACGAGCTGGCATAGAAGAAGAAGGTCCAGCAGGCAAACAAGGGACCTCTCGGAGTTGTCTAAGTCCGAGGTGGAGGAGGAGGAGGTAACTCGGACGAGTGAACCCGGACACCAAGCTTGACTTCCTGGTATCCTAGACCAATAAGTTCACTTCGCCTAGATAAACGGCATGCTCCAAGACATCTTAAGGATCATAAGGAAGAGGGACCTGAAAGTGAGTGAAAATAGCGAGTGAGAAGAGCTCTCAAGGGATATGGAGTCTTCTTAGAATTAGAAGGAATAAAGGCTATCTTCATACCCCTAGAGAATGTCATAGAGAACCTTTAAAACTTTGGAGTTGCAGTTCTCCTTAGATGGGTAGTAGGAGAAGAAAGTCCTCATCGGAATGAAACATAGAAGCCTAGCTTCGAGGTCATCCGAGTCACGTAAAAATTCTTTACGGAATAAGGAGGCTCTTTGGCGTATTTAGCAAAGAAATCATCAACGATTTCATTGAAAGGAATTAGATTGGAATTGAGAAAGAGGGACTTCACATTGAAAATTCTGTGAAGTAGAGTGAGATTGAGTCGAATAGTCTTACCTTGAATGATAGAGGAAATTCTACTGTCATCTGCCAAACATGTTAGTGTAGAACTCGATCCACAAGGGCTGGGTAAATATACTCATAGAAACAAAGATAGGAGTACACACCAGTTTTAAGGATGTGTTTTAACCAGGAGAAGGAGGTTTTTGGAAAGAACTTGTCATCCAAAATGAAGAGTTGGGTGACGTTGTGCTTTGGGTCTTCCGAGGCGGGCTCTTTACCTTTGCCTTGGGTAGCCTCAGCATGAGTGGACTTGGTTCTGGCCTTCTTGGTGGCTGAGCCCCCTTCCATAGTAGATCCTCTCTTAAGCATGGTTAGAGAGTAGAGATTGTTTGAGAGAAATGAGAGAGAGAGTAGAGAACACGGAAGGTTCAGAAATGGAGAAAGAATATGAGTGCGAAAGTAAGCGAGTTTGAGAGCAAAGTGAGCAAGACAGAAAGTAATAAGTAGGCAAAGTAGAAGAAAGAAAGTGAAATGGTGCTATTTATAGCAAGAAAAGGCTTCCAACCGACTTTCTAACTCGGTTACCTAGCAACGCTTTTAGACCGTTGAGTCACTCGCGTAGTAATGGCTAGTTTTTTAATCTGCTTTCTCCAACGGCTAGTTTCTACCGACTATTCGCGTGATAGAGAGAGAGAGAGAGAGAGAGAGAGAGAAGAAAGGATTTTTGAAAAGATTTCTGAGATTCTCCATTTATCTAGAGATGATCCCAAAATTTTGATGTCCATTTTGCTCATAATCCGAGTTTAACTCGAGTAAGGTGTCCGAGTGACTCGGAATATACTCGGAAAATTTATAACTCATAGCTCGGTCTCATTCCGAGTCAACTGATCCATTTGTTATCTACTCAAAGCATGTAACAATTAAATATAATAGAATAATTCATGCAATAACTCGGACAATATTATCATGCATTTAACATGCCAAGTTCATTCCTAATAAAGAAAAACTGATCTTAACTCGGAGGCTTAGTGAAAATATCAGCTAATTGAAATTTTGTAGGAATAAACTCAAGTTCAATATCACCTTTCTCATAATGGTCTCTTAGAAAATGATACCTTACCTCAATGTGCTTTATCTTTGAGTGTTGAACCAGATTCTTAGTGATGTTTATTGCACTTTGGTTGTCACACTTGATTGGAATAGATGTGAATGATAGACCAAGATCCTTCAAGTGTTGCTTGATCCAAAGAATCCGAGCACAGCAAGCTCCAGCTGCAATGTACTCAGCCTCAACAGTTGATAGAGCAACTAAGTTACTGCTTCTTTGAATGCCGACGAGATGAGTGATTGACCCGAAATTTTCATGCTCCTGATGTGATCTTTCTATCAACCTTGTATCGAGCATAGTCGGCATCCGAGTATCTAATTAGAGTCGGTTCGAGTCCTTTGAAAACCAACAAGATATCTAAAGATTCTCTTCACTCGTGGTGAGATGTGATTCCTTAGGATTAACTTGAAATCTTGCACTAAGGCAGACACTAAACATGATATATGGCCTATATATATGAGACAAAATAAAGATCCAATCATACCTCTGTGGAGTTTCTAATCTACAACTTTACCTTTCTCGTTTGAGTCCGGTTTCAAACTGCTACTAATAGGTGTTGCTGCATACTTCACATCTTGTAGCTTGTATTTCTTCATTAACTCCTTGGTGTACTTAGATTGATGGACATAGATGCCATCCTTTTCTTGCTTAATTTGTAGACCAAGGAAGAAATTGAGTTCTTCCATCATGCTCATTTGGAACTCCTGTCTTATCAACTCGGAAAACTCTTAACATAGAGTTTCATTAGTAGCTCTAAAAATAATATCATCAACATAGATCTAAATGATAAGAAAATCATTCCCCTTGGTTTTTCTTAAAAGAGTTTTGTCAATCTAACCTCTTTTGAAATCATTTTCAACCAAGAAACTACTTAGTCTTTCATACCAAGCTCGAAAGCTTGTTTAAGACCATATAAATCCTTTTGCAATTTGAAAACATGATTTGGAAATTCTAAGTTTTCAAATCCAGGGGTTGCTCAACATAAACTTCTTCTTGAATATAACCATTGAGAAATGCAACTTTGACATCCATTTGATAAAGCTTGATGTTCATGTTAGATGCAAATGCTAAGAGAATTCCGACTGCCTCAATGTGCAAAGGTTTCCCCACAATCAATTCCTTCTTCTTGCTTATACCCCTGAGCAACTAATCTAGCCTTGTTTATGACTACCAACCCTTCCTCATCTAGTTTGTTCTTGAAAACCCATTTGGTTCCTATTATTGGGTGGAGAGAAGGTCATTTGATCAGGATCCGGACTTGGTTTCTTTCAAATTAATTTATCTCTTCTTGCATGGCCTCTACCCATTCAGGTTTAGTTAAGACTTCTAGTACATTTTTAGGTTCGAGTTAATGATATGAATGTTAAAAATGCACATAGATTCTGCAAAAAGAACAAGTTCTTACCCCACTGTTGATATCGAAATATGTTCTCGGGTGGGTGACTATATGTATATTTCAAAGCTCTACTTGTCCTCTTATTTACCAAGTTTTTTGATTGAATAGGTTGATCATCAGTTGGTTGCTCTTGCTGAGCTTCTATATTGGCTTGTTCTTCAGCTTTCTAAGCTGGCTCTTGATTTTGTTCATTCCGAGTCACGGTATTCCGAGTTGCCGCATTCCGAGTTGTCTTAGTTCTTCTATTTTGACTCTTTCGACTCAGCTTCAACAATGTCATCTTCATCTCTGTTAAGCTTGAGATCTAAGAAGGTAGATTCACTTATCCTACCAAGATCAATCTCATCAAAGACAACGTGGATACTTTCTTCCACTTTGTTAGTCCTTTTGATAAAAATTCAATAAGTTTTACTATGTGATGAGTAACCCGTAAATATACCTTCATCTAATCTAGTATCAAACCGAGTCGGATGTCCTTACCATTGTTATGCATAAAGCATTTACATCCAAATGGTCTGAAGTAGGAGATGTTGGGCTTCTTTCCCTTATACAGCTCATAAGGTGTCTTCTTCAAGATGGGTCTAATGAAGCATCTTTAAGTGTATAATTTGTTGTGTAGACTACCTCAGCTCGTAAATAGTAAGGTAGATCATTTTCATTCACCATGGTCCTTCCTATTTCTTCAAGAGTTCTGTGCTTTCTCTCCACTACTCCATTCTATTGAGGAGTTCTTAGGGCGGAGAAGTGTTGGGAGATGCCATTCTTGTTACAAAAATCTACAAATTCCGAGTAATCGAACTCCCTTCCATGGTTAGTTTGAATTCTTCCGATATGAGTATCGGACTCCACTTGAATTTTCCTGCAGATCTTAGTGAACTCTTTGAAGGCTTCATTCTTGGTCCTCATAAAACACACCTAGGTAAATCGTGAATAATCATCAACAATAACTAGCACATATGATTTACCTCCTAAGCTTTTCATAGGAATTTCACCACACAAATCTATATGAACCAATTCAAGCACTTTGGATGTAGACACATTTTTGAGTGGTTTGAAAGATGATCTAACTTGCTTTTCTTTTGTACATGCTTTACGATTTTTTCTTTCTTAAATGCACAGTTAGGCCAACCCCTAACTAATCCATGAGATATAAGTTTCTTGATAGTATGCATACTAATATGACTTAGTCTACGATGCCACGTCCATGAATCATCATTCAAAGATGCTTTTAAGCAAGATAAATTTTGACTAGAGTCCGAAAGAGGAACAATATAAGTGTTACTTGACCTCGGACCTGAGAGCTTTGTCTCTTTGGTGATTATATCGAAATGTAGCAATTGGTTTGAGTGAACCTTACCTCTTGCCCTTTATCACATAGTTGAGGTATGCTAAGGAGATTGTACTTGAGCCCTTTGACAAGGTAGACTGGACTGAATGAGTTGTTTCCTTGACTAATCTTGCCAATCCCAACTATCTTTCCTTTGTTGTTATCTCCAAATGTGACTTTTCCTCCCTTCATGTCTTCTAACTCTGAGAAGAGTTTTGAATCTCCAAACATGTTGCATGAGCAACCACTATCTATGTACCATTGACCCTTCTATTTCAAAGTCACCTCTTCAGGACTTGTTTCTTCGATCTGTCGGTGTTATTAGAGACTTTGAATCATTTGAATCATCATCCTCGGATGAGACATCATCGCTCCAGGTAGCCACCATTACCTTTTTCTTCTTTCTGTCCTTCTTCCTCTTTGGACAGTCCTTGACAATATGCTCCTTGCTGCCATACTCAAAGCAAGCAAAGTTCTTAGTTAAAGACAATTTAGAAAGGGATGAGTATTTACCTTTCTTGTCCTTCTTGTCTTTCTTGTAGAACTCTTCTTTTGGCCTTTTTGCCAATTTTTTTACTTCATCATCTTTTTGAAACCTTGGGAAATAAGTGCCATGGGATCCTCTTCTAAGTTTGAGGAACTCGGACTTTGTCGTTTGCTTTCTAAGGCTTTCAATGTTATGTTCTTTTTGGTGTTGACCTCTGCATCTTCTTCCTCTAGGTGCAGCTCTTGAGTAAGTAACTTCCCAATGAGCTCATCTAGCTTTAGTTGAGAAAGATTCTAAGCCTTTTCAATTGTTGTCACCTTGGGACCCCATCTTCTCTTTAGTAGACTTCTCATAATTTTTTTGACTATCTCTTTATGGGAGATCTTTTCACCCAGAAATTTGAGATTGTTTGTAATCTTGGTGAACCGAGCATACATCCGAGAGATTTCTCTTCTAGCTCTATTTTGAACAGTTCATACTTGTGAAGATATTGACTTATCTTCATTTGCTTCACTTGGCTGGTTCCTTTATAGGTGTTGACAAGTGTATCCCACACCTCTTTGGCTGTGTCACAAGCCGACACTCTGTTGTTCTCTTCGAGCTGATAACACACATCGAGCATTCATGGCTTTGAAGTTTTTTCGAACTTCTCATTCTCTTCGGTAGTGAACTCGATTTCTCTTTAGGCACATATATGACTCCTTCCATCTTCATTGGAATGAAGCTCCCATTTTGGATGATATTCCATAATTCTTCATCATTATCCAATAGAAAGCACTCCATCATATTCTTCCAATGTGCAAAGTTTGACCCCTTAAACTTGGGCGGTCTAGTGGATGATCTTCCTTTATTGAACACTCCATTATTCTGAGCCATTTGATCTTTATACCTTTGGATTTTGAGATCCTCTTGAAAGGCTAGGCTTTGATACGAATTGAAAGTTTGATCTTGCAGAGGTTAAGTCACCCTAGAGATGGGTGCATAGGGTGATGAAAGATTTTTGAGAAAAATCAAACTATTTTGCACAGAACATACTAAGAAACAAATTCTAACTCTAGATTGGACTCGGAAAGTTAATCACTCATAAATACGTGGAAACCCTCCTGGGGCAGAAAACCACGGACGGTGCTAATCCAAGCACCAAGTCAAATTCACTAATTGAATCCTGAATTAGAAAGGACTCGACTCTAACCGGAATAGCTCCCTTATACGATTCCTTTAGAAGTTTTCCTAGACTCTTAAGTTCTCTTATCTCGATCTAGTACTTCCTGACTGAGTTAACCCTTACAGTCAGGGGCAACCGAGCTGAGTTGGCCCTTACAGCTCGGTGAAGGGACTTACAAAGAAAGTTGAAAGAGTATGAGTGATTACAAGACTTTGTTTACAACTTAGAAAGTAAGAGATTATAGATTAGGAGTTGTGAGTTGAAGATTGAGCAAGAGTAGAATGTGTTCAGTTCTAACTATCTTCAAGTCTTGTGAAGTGGCTTCGTTTATAAGCACCAAGGCGGAATGACCGTTGAGACTCGTTACGGACTCGGTGAGCTTCAATAACTGTTGTAACGGCTAGTCTTAGTCACTCATAAAAAGATCCGTTGAGATGTGAACGTTGTGTAGTGATCCTTGGCTCAAAAGATGGTCCAGCCCTCTTGTGGTAATTGAAATATGGGGTGGAAATAACCGTTAGACTCAAAATTGAAGTTTTTCGGTTTTGAAAACAAACAACCCCGACACGATGTCTAAGCCATGTCCGGAAATGGGTAATCTATCTCGCTGGTGGTTAACGGCTAGAAACCGGCTGCTTTTCAATTTCAAAAATAGATTAGGCTTATTTAATTAACCTACAAAAGTAAATAAAAGTGGTACTCAAAGTATAAAAATACTTTGGTCTAAGATTAGGTAAAGATAATAATTAAATCGGAGTAATTAAGCACTTAATTATCTTCGACTCTAAAAGAATGAAATTTTCCGAGTCTAATATCCATTAGGTTCGGATTACATCTTGAGTCAATCCTTAAAATGATAAAGTTAGAAAGAATAAAATATCAAAATATATAAACTTGATCAAGTAAATAATTCTCAATAAATAGATCGATCGAGAAATTAGAATTAACGATGTAATTCATTTTCACTTAAAACATAAAGTCAATGCTTAGAATAAAAGTGTGAGAGAAATTATTTACTCATGTGATTGTTCGAGTTGTGTCCGAGTCGGTCAAAAACACAATTAAGAAATGTTATGCTTGATGAATGGTTTCTAAGTGGGTTAGAACAGGATGAAAACTTAAATATGAGTTTTTGTAAAGCTTAGAATGACTTAGAATCAAAACCTAAGAGAGATAGAGAGTTATACTTGAGTCTTCATAAAGGATTAAATCTAAAACACACGCACTAATTCAAGCATGCAAATGAAGGACAAGGGACCACCTAATAGTCAAAAGGATATATGGTCAAAGAGGTTTAGACACGTTAAGATACATGGTGACTCATAATTCGAGGATTTGGTCTTTCATGTGGGGCACGACAAGAGAAAAGTCCGAATACTCGGTGCCTCTCGTGAACCGAGGCGGTTTGAACTAAGAGCGCGTGCTATGAGGAAAGAGTTACAGTTTCCATTAGCAATCAAGCCTAGTTGGGCCCGCCTGAGATTCAAGTGGGAGCCTCTTACGAGAAGGGTAAAACAGGGGTAAAATAAATTTTTCCTAGGGGTCCAATGACGAAATAAACCGTGTTCAAAGGTTGCTAAATGTAGGATGTCTAATGCAAGCAGATTTTTAAAACATACTACTCAAATTTTCAAGTTTCGCCTTCTTAATAAAAAATTATATCCCTAGTGGAGTCGCCATTATAAGGACCACGGCCGGTGGGAGCCGAACCTAGCTTCCCCACGTACCTTAGCGTAAGGGTTTTTTTGAAATGGGTTTTAAAATGATTTAGGATTTAAAGGATAAATTTTAGAAAGTGTGGATTGATTTCTTATTAAGATTTCCGAGTTTTATAAAGTTAAATTAAAGAGTTAACTTAGATTGAATTGATAGGTGTTTTATTAATTGTTTTATTTTAACAATTATTTACAGAATTCTAGAGATATTATTTCTTAACCAAAAGATATAATTAGGGTTTATTGAATCTGCCATGAGGCTCTAGGGCAAAATTGGTGTAAAAACACCGATTTTAATCGAAGTCCCACCTACCGACCACTCGATGCGAGCGGCAACCTACACCTAGTGGTGGTTGTCGCCGATTAGGGGCTAGGACTCGAGATAGTCGGCCTTGGCCTCCAGCCTGGCTTGGCAAATGCGGAACCCTTTTTATCCTACAGTTAAAAAATAGGCGAGATGCAATTTAAATAGAAATAAAGCAAGAAGAGTAGCCGCCACTCGGCTTTTTAACAAAGAAAAACTAGCAAAAACAAAAGATAAAGATTTGTTCTTCCGATCTTACTATGGAAAAATTAAGATCAAAAAAGGCTAAAAGTGACTCCATCGGTCTTTGAATCAAGAATCGGATTCAAAGGCGAGGGTACGAAACGTAGGGAAAACCCTTCTATTCCAGCCCCTCCAAAGACGACCATTACTAATTTAAGTAGTATACTAAAAGCATGCGCCAAACTCAAGCACTCAAGCATGCTAAACGAAAATAAAAGCAACCAAACATAATTAAAGGAAAGCCATAAAGAAAGCAATAAAGAAAGTGGAAAACTAAAAGATTACATCGGGCGTGAAGGAATTAAAATGCGATTACATCTCTTTGATCCACAATATCGAAAGCGATAAAAAGACATAAATTAAATAAGCTGTCCCTAGGCCGAATGGTTGCCCTCGGGATATCCCACTCGCTGATCCGGATCTCTTGATGCGACGACGACGAATCCAAAGAAAGGGCTTGTTTTTGTGAATCTTGGAAAAGTTGAGTTTGCAAGGAGTAGAAAAGATCGGTTGAATAAATGTCCAGTGAAGACTCGGACCTTACGTATGTATCATTCTAAGTTCCATCAAGGGATCAGGTATAAGACTTCATCTCTCATAAGGTTTTGACTAAAAGTCATTGTATCTGTTTTAACAGACTTTTCAGAGTGATATACCATCTTTTCGAGTGTTACGGAATCTATTGTATATATTCTCTTTCGACTCGACTCGACTTAGAATGCATATTCCTGTTTATCATTTCACACATAGTTCGAGTCACTCGGACAACACTCGAATATATTACATGTTCAAACACTGGTTTTATTTTGAATAAACTCGGTTCGACTTCATGATCTAAGTTTGAGTGAATTACTGTGTTAATTCATGTTTCTAAGTCAGCATGCATGGTTTGAACATTGGTAATCTAGATCAAGTCTTTCCACTCGATGTTATTTATCCGACTTGCTTTGCTTCTAGAATGACTCAAATGGAATTTGAGTATAATGAATATTAGACTCGGAAAATTCCATTTCTTTTCGACTCGGATAATTATGCACTTAATTATCTTAATTACAATTATTATCTGTCTCTAATCTTAGACAAAAGTATTTTATACTTGGAGAACTAAATTGATTTACTTTTGTAGGTTATTCAAACGAGGCTATCATACTTTTTGAATTACAAAAGTAACCGACTTCAAAATGTCAAATCACCAGCAGACAAGGCTTTTTCCACCTCTCACCAAGGCCTAGACATCGTGTCGTGGTTGTCTATTTCCAAAACTAGAAATTCACAACACTAAGCTCAACGGTGGTTTCCACCCTACTTTTCGGACACCACCAATGGATTGGGACTTCCAAAGAAGTCAAGAGCCATTGCCCAACATTCACACCTCAACGGATATTTTCCGAGTGACTCGGAAAATCCATTGTAACGGTCACAAAGGACTTCCAATCGGAAGATAGTCACAACGGCTAATCTGCTTGGTTTTCTATAAATAGAAGTCAACTCTCAAGACTTGAAGATTGCTGAATCAACTGTCAATACACGTACTTAAGCAAAAGTCATTGTATTCATACTCGATCTTCTACTTACAACTCCAACTCCATACTTAATATCTTTCCGAGTTGTAAGGTCTTGTAATCGGTCTACAAACACTCTTTCTTACTTTCTAAGTAAGGTCCCTTGACCGAGCTGTAAGGGTTATCTCAGCTCGGTTGTCCCTAACTATAAAGATTACCTCGGTTAGGAAGTACTAGATCGGATAAGGTAACTTCGACTCTAGGAAAATCTTGTAAGGAATTGTCTAAAGGAGCAATTCTGGTTAAGTCTTTCTATTATATTTTGTGGATTAAAAATAGTGGATTTTACTTGGTGCTTGGATTAGCACTGTCCGTGGTTTGCTGCACCTGGAGGGTTTCCACGTAACTTTCGAGTTAGCACTTTTCCGAGTCCAATCTAAACTCGGACTCTCCTCGGAGTCATCTCTAGCTTTGTTCTTCCTTTATTTGCTTAAATTTCCCCATCACCCTATTCAACCCCCTCTAGGGTGGCTTAGTCTCTCCAAGTGCAAACCTTCAATTGGTATCGAGCCTAGCCTTTCGTAAAGGATCTAACCATCCAAAGGTTTAAAGATCAAATGGCTCATAACAATGGAGAGTTCGATGAAAGAAGATCTTCCAGCGAGACCACCAAAGTTTAAAGGATCTAACTTCGTGCACTCTGGAGGAAGCTCATGGAATCTTTCCTGCTGGATCATGATGAGGATTTCCGGAACATCATACAAGTAGGCAACTACATTCCCATGAAGACGGAAGAAACAAGACTCGTGCCCAAGACAATGGCTAAGTTCACTGCCGATGAAGCAGAGAAGTTCGTAAAGAACTTCAAGGCGATGAACATTCCGATGTGCGCCATCAGCTCGTAAGAGTACAACCGAGTGTCCGCTCGTGACACAGCCAAAGAAGTATGGGACACACTAGTCAACACTTATGAAGGTACAAGCCAGGTCGGACAAGCGAAGATAAGCCAATATCTTCACAAGTATGAAGCTGTTTAAGATGGAGCTAGAAGAGAACATCACTCAGGTGTTCATGCGCTTCACCGAGATTACCAATAATCTTAAATCTCCGGGTCCCAAGGTGATGGCCATTGAAGAGGCTCGGAACCTGTCCCAACTCAAGCCAGACGAACTCATCGGGAAGCTACTCCCCCACGAGATTCATCTCGGAAGAAGAGGACGAAGAGATCAAGCATCCAAAAGAACATTGCCCTTAAAGCCTCGTAAACTAGAGAAGCAAATCTGAGTTCATCGGACTCGAAGAGGATCCCATGGCACTCATTGCAAGAGGATTCAAGAGAATGATGAAGCACAAGAGATGGGATTAGAAGCCAAGAGGAAAGTTCTATAAGAAAGACAAGAAGGACATAAAAGGTAAGCACTCTTTTCCTTCAAAGTTATCTTTGACTAAGAACTCGGCTGTTTTGAATGTGGCAAGCAAGGAACACATAGTCAAGGACTATCCCAAGAGAAAGAGGGACAGAAAGAAGAAAAAGGCTATGATGGCCACATGGAGTGATGAAGACTCATCGAAGATGATGAGGACTCGGATGACTCAAAATGTCCGATGGCACTCTCGACTCGGAAGATGAAACAGAGTTAGACTCGGATCACTCGAGACAGTAAGGAAACAAATCCTCGGAGGTAATTGAATACTTCCTCAAATTCTCCAAAGTTGATTTAGCCAAATATATTTTTACTTTGGAAGAAAAGTCTAATTCTCGATTCTTCTCGCTTTAAATAACAACTTAAGTCTATTACTTCGAGAGCATCTCTTTGAAAAACAAATTGGAAAACCGAGACTTACTCTAAGAGAACTCAAGACTAGTGCTCAATCTAATGAGACCGAGTCCGAGTTACCTCGGAAGAGAGAATGAGCAATTGAAGCAAAAGCTCAACGAGTCTCAAGAACATGTTTTAAAATTTACTCAAGGTTAGAAAAACCTTGATATGCTCTTAGGATCTCAATGTGTCTCCTTCGAAAAGAAGGACTTGGTTTTAACAAAGAGGAGGAATCCAATTCCTACTCGTAACTTTTCAAAAGGATTCCGAACCGTGAAGTTCCGGAAGGCTGAGCACAGCTCCATTCATAAGAATGAAAGGAGGACTCGAGCCCAGCACCAGCTTACAGGAGAAAACCCTCTCCACCGGTTTATAAAAGAAAAACTTTCAAAAAGAAAGAGACATAGACTCAGCTCTCTAAAAGAAAGACTCAGAATCGGACCAAACCCAAAGTTATTCAAATCTGGTTCCCAAGAGTCTACTTCCTCGAAAAAGACAATAGTAAAGGGAGTTACTGGGTTCATTAGAGGAAGTGAGAAAGGTTAGTTTATTTCTGACTTGCAGGTAGCTCGAAAAGAACAAAAGGGAATTGGTACCTAGACAATGGATGCTCACACCACATGTCAGAGATTCAAGACTCTTTTCCGAGTTAGAAGAATACAAGGGAGGAAAAGTCACATTTGGAGATGACAAGCAAAGGCAAGATAATTAGGATTGGCAAGATTGGAAAAGGAAGCAACCTGGTCAGCCCAAGTATACCTTGTCAAAGGATTAAAGTACAATCCGCTCAAGCATCTCTCAACTATTTGACAAAGTTCAAGAGGTAAGATTCACTCGGACTAACTGCTATATCTCTCGATGATACTACCAAGGAAATCAAGCTCTCGGGTAAGAGATCGGGTAACACTTATACTATTCCTCTTTCGACCCGAGTCGAATTTATCATGCTTAAAAGCATCTCTTCATGATGATTCATGGTCATGGCATCGTAGATTAGGTCATGTTAGCATGCATACCACTAAGAAACTTGTATCTCATGATTTAGTCGGAGGATTGCGTGATTGTGCATTTAAGAAAGATAAAATTTGTGAAGCTTGCATAAAAGGGAAACAAGTCGGATCATTTTTTAAATCTCTGAAAATTGTTTACACATCCAAGGTGCTTGAAATGTTGTATATGGATTTATGTGGTGAAATCCTCGTCAAGAGTCTCGGAGGTAAATTATATGTGCTTGTTATTGTTGATGATTACTCACAATTTACCCGGGTGTGTTTTCTTAAGCATAAAAATGAAGCTTTCAAAGACTTCAAGCAAGCTCTGCAGAAAATCCAAGTTGAGTCTCGGACTCGGATCCAGAGAATTCGAACCGACCATGGAAGGGAGTTTGACTACTCGGAGTTTGCAGAGTTTTGTGATAAGAATGGCATCTCCCACAACTTCTCAGCACCAAGAACTCCTCAACAAAATGGAGTAGTGGAGAGAAAGAACAGAACTCTTAAAGAAATAGCAAGGACAGTGATGATTGAACACAATCTACCCTACTATTTCGGGCCGAGGCGATCAACACAACAAACTACACATTGAACAGATGCCTCATCGGACCTATCCCGAACAAAACACCATATGAGCTCTACAAAGGGAAGAAACCCAATATTTCATACTTCAGACCCTTTGGATGTAAGTGTTTTGTCCATAACAATGGTAAGGAGCACCTGACCAAGTTTGATGCTCGGTCGGATGAAGGTATTTTTCTTGGTTATTCATGTAACGCCCCAAACCCGTAATCACCGGTTTTAGACTAAGCAAGCCGCCCACCGATGATTAGCGCAGCGGAAAGTAGGTCGGGGGCATTACCGCCGCCCTTACCGGAGGAAAGGGCAAGGCTATAACAATGAATACGTTTCTAGCCCCGGTTACTTGCTTTTGCCACTAACAGAGAATGTCTCATGATAAGGCATAAGCTTTAACTTGTATGAAGATTAAGCATAAGTATAGACTACGGTATGGTAACTACGACAACGGCACTTAACCCTTGATATTCCAACTAGATTGTTACTCGCGAGCCTCTAAGTCCTTAACGGACCTTTGCTTCAAATCTTCCACATCTTTACCTAAAACAAAACAAAAAAACATTTTCGAAATGTGAGCCGAAGCTCAATACGTTCACTATCATGCGAGTAAAATAATAGTTATGAAGTAATTGAGTTGAGCGCATGCATTTCAATTCATTTGTAAATGAGGGAGAGTGAACAATGTAAAGCTGTTGCTGATTAATTATCCGAATGGATCCCTTTACGATCATCGGGTTTCCCTAAACGCATGTGCACACACCCGGACCGATCGGATAGTCCGGTTGAAGGCGGTTAACCGTTACGGGGTTACCAACCTGGATATTGGGCGTACCAAATAATGGCACTTGATGGGCGGGTCCATATTAATGATGGCAAATATTATTTGCAAACAATTCTTTATTGTTGTTAATGACGGCCATATCCGGCCTTGATTTGTAAATAAACCACTCGAAGGGCACGATCAATGAACGTACCTTGAGTTGATATCCCTTCTTCTATTTCTTTATGGGCGGAATCCGGATGAACGCACGACGCTGGTGTTTGATGACCTTAATTAAGGACATAAGAGTTTTATTAATAAACTGAATTTTTATGGCTTATTTATTTATTAAATCATTTCAAAATTACTTGAAACGAAAACTAATAAAGTTAGCTTTTACTAAAGAATACTAATAAGGTCCTTGATTCACACGATTTATTTATCTTGTTTTATACTATGCATGTATAACTGAATGCGCATATATATATATATATATATATATATATATATATATATATATATATATATGCATCTATTTATAGCAACTTTAAAGTATATGTATGACTTTCTTCTAAACGCATACATAAATATATGTATACATATATATATATATATATATATATATATATATATATATATATATATATATATATATATATATATATATGAGATAACCTCAAATATACATAATTTTCTCCTAAGTAATATTAAGGTTATATCTAACCTATAAGGTTTATTTGTTTTCGTTTATAAAATGCACACCTAAAGGTATTTATATTACATTGAATAGTTATCTCCTTTTTCTCTACGGATCATGGTATTAGTATTATTTGCTTATAAAAAAAATCCATGGAGGGTTTGTGCTTTTTAATTACCGCCACTATTTACCTATAATACCTATACCTTTAATCATTCGTCTATGTTAATTATTTCTAACCTAATCTGTCTTATAATGGCGGAAACTAAGTCCCCTTCAATTTTTCCTTAGCATCCTCACATCCAGATTCCTTCCAACTTTTCTATACCTAGGTTAAATCCTTCCTCACATTTCTTTTATTCTCACCATTAGGTCAAATGGTCCTTGAAATTAATCCTCGTCCTTCATACACAATCGTCCATAATTTCTCTTCGGTTTCGGTATATCGGATATCACCAACTTTCCTAACTCCCGAGTTAGATTACATACATATCATAATCACACTTTAAACTTCAAACAGAAAATGAATAACTAATTACAACTTAAATGCTTAAAATTAAACGAACCGAAACCGAAATTTACTCTAGGAAATTAAATCAAAAGCTGAAAAATTACCCTAACACCAAAGTGAACGGGGTTAATTTTTGAAGGGTTTTGAGGTGGTTGAAGGTTGAGGGGTTGAAGACCCGGGTTAACAAAATGGAGCAGACGGCCGCGGTCAGCAGATTGCCGGGAGTGGCGAACGGCGCCGGTGACCGGCGAAGACGGCCGGGCCGGACGAGGCTTGAAGGTCGAAGGAACCGCGACCCACGGGGCAAAACCGAGGCAGGGACAGAGTGCGAACAGGACCACAACCGGCGGTGTGCTGGTGTTTGGTGGTTGGGGCGGCGACAGCGCGGCGAGAAGATAGTAGTGGCGGCTGTCGGCGCAGCCTGAGGAGCAAGTGGTGGCTGTCGGTTGGTGGTGAAGACGAGAGATGAGCGAGAGGTAGGCGTCGGGGGCTAGAGAGGGAGAGAGAGGGTTGCGTTTTTTGGACGTTTGATGTGGAGATCGATGAAGGTACCGGCGGTGGTGCTGGCGGCCGACGCGGCCGAGTGGCGCCGAAGCGGTCGGTTGATGGCGAGGACGGGCGAACGCAGGCGAGAGAGAAGGGGGTGCGATGGCTAAAGAGAGAGAGAGGGAGAGGTGTGACTCGAAATGAATTTAGGTTAAAATGAACCCGACTTATACAACTTGGCTTAAATATCCCTTCTCCATTTCTTCAATTGGGCCGACTGACCTAATTCCTCCGGCCCAATTCTTATTAGTACTCAACCTAACCCAATTCCTTAACCTCATCTATTTCCTAATCCTCCAAACTTTTTATTATCTTGCTTATTAAGCTTATCTTAATCTAAGAATTTTTATTTTTTAGTAATACTAAGTTCACATAAATTATATTAATTTTATTTGTTTAAGGATTTTTAGAACTCAAAATAAATTAGCTACATAATAATGTTAATTATCCTATGAGTCATTAAAATTTATAGAATATGCTCGTGCGTCGTCGTTGTCATCATCCGGTTCCTGCATTTTAAACAACATTGACATATATATTTATATATATACGGATACGTATATACACATGAGTAATATGAAAATATTTGAAAATTTGAAATGCACGCGCTCATGCTAATCTTGAATGTATTTATAGTTAATTACTTTCTTAAGGACGGGGTGTTACAGTCCTCCCCCTTAGAATGAGTTTCGTCCTCGAAACTTGCAGGTGAAATGGTATAAATATTATCTTAGAATAAATGTCGGTACTTGTTTCTCATATCTTCCTCGGTTTCCTGAGTGCCCGCAATTGAAGTATGATTTGGCCATAAACTTTGACCGGAGGAATAGTTCTAATCCTCCGATCTAGGATTTGGACTGGATATTCCTCATGTGTTAAGTTACGGGCGATAGCCACTGGTTCACCCTCTATGATGTTGCTTGGGTCGGATATGTACTTCCGAAGTTGAGATATATGAAAAACATCATGGATATTCTCCGGATCGACTGGTAAGGATAATTTATAGATCACGGGGTTTAACTTCCGAAGTATCTCATATGGCCCAATGCATATAGGGTTTAATTTTCCCTTAATTCCGAATCTTTTGATTTCTTTGGTTGGGGATACTTTGAGAAAGACCATATCCCCTACTTGAAATTCTAGAGGTTTCCTTCGTCGATCCGCATCACTCTTTTGTCTACTCGAGCTGCTCCGATTTGCTTGTGATATTATTCTCACTGTTTCGGTAGTTTCTTGTATCAACTCCGGTCCTATGGTGAGCGTCTCATCTAAATCGCTCCAATAAAGAGGTTCTGCATTTTCTTCCATAAAGGGCTTCAAATGGGGCCATTTTTATTGTGGCCTCGGTAGTCGTTGTTGTATAAAAATTCAATCGGAGCGAGATACTCTTCCCATTTTCCTTGGAAATCAAGGATGCAAGCCCGTAACATATCTTCTAGAATTTGGTTAACTCTTTCGGTTTGACCATCTCGTCTCCGGATGGATGGTATAAGCTACTAAAGTTCAACTTAGTCCCAAAAGCTTACCTGTAAGGCTTCCCAAAATCGAGATTGGAATCGGGTGTCTCTATCGGAGACTATATCCTTGGGGATTCCATGGAGTTTGACGATCTCTTTCAAGTATACTTGAGCTAATTTATCCACACTCTAATTGTCACTAACCGGTATGAAGTGTGCGGACTTGGTAAGACGATCAACTATCGTCCAAATAGCATTTTTCCCGGTGGCGGATGGAGGAAGTCCTACGATAAAATCCATTGATATAGAATCCCATATTTCCAGGTTGGAATCTCCAAGGGCCTTAACTCGCCCATAGGTCGTTTATGTTCCGCCTTTACTCCTTGACATGTAAGACACCTATCCACATTTCGCAACTTCTCGTTTCATGTTGGGTCACCAAATATTCTTCTTTTGGTCTACATACATTCTTGTTCCTCCAGGATGGACAAATTATAAAGTCGTATGAGCTTCATCTAAAATCTTTGTTTTAATCTCTCCTTGTTCCAAGCACACACAAACGATTTTGGAATTTCAAAGTTCCGTTCTCATGTAAGATGAATCCCGAGAATGTACCCTTTTAATATTCTCGCTTAATCCTCACCAACTTCTCATCTTTCTTCCGTCCTACTTTGATTTCATTCGCAATTGACGGTCCGACTTCTAAAAGTTCAGGACCTCTTTGTCTCCTTGGTATTGACTCGATCTCAATTCTCGTTCGTGTAATTCCCGAATAAGGATTGGTTAGGTGATAATCAAGGTATTCACGTTATGTTGAGTTTTTCCACTTAAGGCGTCAGCCACAACATTGGATCTACCTGGATGGTTTTGGATCTCCAAATCATAATCTTTTAACGGTCGCAACCATTTCCCTTGTCTCAAATTAAGCTCCTTTTGAGTGAACACGTACTTCAAACTTTGGTGATCGGTATATACCTTACAAGATACCCCATATAAATAATGTCTCCAAATTTTCCAAACAAACACGATCGCAGACCAACTCCAAATCATGAGTAGGGTAATTTCCTTCATGTGGTTTTAATTGCTGAGAAGCATGTGCTACCACTTTACCATTTTGCATCAATACACACCCTAACCTATTCTTCGAAGCATCACTATAGATAGTATACTCCTTACCTTCTTCGAGAAGGGTCGATCTTGAGGCAGTAGTCGGCTTGCCCTTCAAGGTTTGGAATGCTTTTTCACACTCACTAGACCATTCAAATTTGGTGGTTTTCTTTAAGAGGTTAGTCATAGGCGGGGTTAGTTTTGAAAAATCCTGTACAAATCTCCGATAGTATCCAGCTAACCCTAGAAACTTCTCACCTCGGTAACATTGGTTGGTTCGGGCCATTCGGTCACTTGCTTGTATCTTATGCGGGTCTACCTTTATCCCCACCTGAGATACCACATGACCTAAAAATGTCACTTCATTTAACCAGAACTCACACTTTTGTAATTTGGCATATAACTGGTGTTCTCGTAAGACTTGTAATACTATCCTCAAATGATGGACATGTTCCTCTCTATTCTTCGAGTATACCAATATGTCATCAATGAAAACAACCACAATTTTGTCCGGATAAGGTCTGAAAATTCTATTCATTAGATCCATGAATTTGGCAGGTGCATTAGCTAACCCAAAAGGCATGACAACAAACTCATAATGGTCATACCTAGTTCAAAATGCGGTTTTGGGTATATCTTCACTCGTTATCCTAAGTTGGTGGTATCCGGACCTTAAGTCTATTTTTGAAAATATTTCCGCACCTTGTAGTTGATTGAATAAATCGTCGATCCGAGGTAGAGGATATGTATTCTTGAACGTAAGTTTATTCAACTCCTTATAATCAATGCGGAACCGCAAGGTGCCATCCTTTTTCTTCACAATTAACACTCGGTGTTCCCCAAGGGAAAGTACTTAGTTGGATAGATCCTTTCTCCATAAATTCTTCCAATTGACCTTTCAGCTTCTTTCAACTCCGCTGGGGCCATTATATAGGGTGCTTCGAAATTGGTGGGGCTTACGGATATAATTTTACTTCAAAATCTACCTGTCTCCGAGGTGGCAATCTTGGAAGTTCCTCGGGAAACATCAAAGAATTCACTCATCACAGGAATGCCCTCGAGTCTCATTTTTTTCTCTTTTAATAGGATAACACCAATAACCTTGATATTCTTTTCTCAAAAGCCTCGTTGTGTTTACCCAAAGATATCATGAAATATTTCCTTATATTCTTAGTGCGATATAGCCTATATTCTATCTTGAGCAACTTTCTATTATTGCCCTTTCGTTTTCCGAAGTAAATCCTTGGCATCACAATTCGATAATCCTTTCTCTCTTCCCAAGCATTATCTCAAGGTCGATTAAATCAACTCTGACCGAGGTTAGTGGTAAAATCTTCCCTAACCATTGCTATCAGAATTTCTCTACGAAGGTTCTATCATATTACATGATTCATGGATAATGGACACAAAATTTTTGATTTGGGTGAGTTTTGGACCTTCTTGGCATGCTCGTTCCCATTGTGGTTTTGGTTTCCTCAATAATTCCATTTGGGGGTTTTCTAAGTTGTCCCATTCTTAAAACTCTTTTCCTTCAACTGAGAAGAGTAGAACTCAGCCCTAATTTTCTTCAAAATTTGGCCAAATGTAAACTCATTTTCCTAATATCTCCTATAATCGTGTTTTACTATATGTCTTGTCTTTCCTACTAGATGTGATGTCCTTATAGTCACCTTTTTGGTCTTCAATAATTGCAACTTCTCTTCTATATTCCTAATCAATCTTCCCATCATATCCTTTGGGGTCCCTTTTGGCATGTTGGCTTGCTTTCCTATATTGTTGGAGAATCCGTAGGGGTAGATATGTCCCTTTGGATATGCTTTCCTTGGTATATATAGGGTTGATATTTATCTTTGAAATTTAGAGAGACAGGGAAGTTGAGTTTTGTCAACTTCCTGTGGATAGGCATATGAAGGTTTATGGAGGTATGGTCCTCCATTTGTTTAGGATTATCATCCTCATGGTTCCTATATGGCTCGCAGGAATCTCTTAAACCTAGGCTCGATACCATATCCGTAACGCCCCAAACCCGTAATCACCGGTTTTAGACTAAGCAAGCCGCCCACCGATGATTAGCGCAGCGGAAAGTAGGTCGGGGGCATTACCGCCGCCCTTACCGGAGGAAAGGGCAAGGCTATAACAATGAATATGTTTCTAGCCCCGGTTACTTGCTTTTGCCACTAACAAGCAATGTCTCATGATAAGGCATAAGCTTTAACTTGTATGAAGATTAAGCATAAGTATAGACTACAGTATGGTAACTACGACAACGGCACTTAACCCTTGATATTCCAACTAGATTGTTACTCGCGAGCCTCTAAGTCCTTAACGGACCTTTGCTTCAAATCTTCCACATCTTTACCTAAAACAAAACAAAAAAACATTTTCGAAATGTGAGCCGAAGCTCAATACGTTCACTATCATGCAGTAAAATAATAGTTATGAAGTAATTGAGTTGAGCGCATGCATTTCAATTCATTTGTAAATGAGGGAGAGTGAACAATGTAAAACTGTTGCTGATTAATTATCCGAATGGATCCCTTTACGATCATCGGGTTTCCCTAAACGCATGTGCACACACCTGCACCGATCGGATAGTCCGGTTGAAGGCGGTTAACCGTTACGGGGTTACCAACCTGGATATTGGGCGTACCAAATAATGGCACTTGATGGGCGGGTCCATATTAATGATGGCAAATATTATTTGCAAACAATTCTTTATTGTTGTTAATGACGGCCATATCCGGCCTTGATTTGTAAATAAACCACCGAAGGGCACGATCAATGAACGTACCTTGAGTTGATATCCCTTCTTCTATTTCTTTATGGGCGGAATCCGGATGAACGCACGACGCTGGTGTTTGATGACCTTAATTAAGGACATAAGAGTTTTATTAATAAACTGAATTTTTATGGCTTATTTATTTATTAAATCATTTCAAAATTACTTGAAACGAAAACTAATAAAGTTAGCTTTTACTAAAGAATACTAATAAGGTCCTTGATTCACACGATTTATTTATCTTGTTTTATACTATGCATGTATAACTGAATGCGCATATATATATATATATATATATATATATATATATATATATGCATCTATTTATAGCAACTTTAAAGTATATGTATGACTTTCTTCTAAACGCATACATAAATATATGTATACATATATATATATATATATATATATATATATATATATATATATATATATATATATATATATATATATATATATATATGAGATAACCTCAAATATACATAATTTTCTCCTAAGTAATATTAAGGTTATATCTAACCTATAAGGTTTATTTGTTTTCGTTTATAAAATGCACACCTAAAGGTATTTATATTACATTGAATAGTTATCTCCTTTTTCTCTACAGATCATGGTATTAGTATTATTTGCTTATAAAAAAAATCCATGGAGGGTTTGTGCTTTTTAATTACCGCCACTATTTACCTATAATACCTATACCTTTAATCATTCGTCTATGTTAATTATTTCTAACCTAATCTGTCTTATAATGGCAGTAAACTAAGTCCCCTTCAATTTTTCCTTAGCATCCTCACATCCAGATTCCTTCCAACTTTTCTATACCTAGGTTAAATCCTTCCTCACATTTCTTTTATTCTCACCATTAGGTCAAATGGTCCTTGAAATTAATCCCTGTCCTTCATACACAATCGTCCATAATTTCTCTTCGGCTTCAGTATATCGGATATCACCAACTTTCCTAACTCCCGGAGTTAGATTACATACATATCATAATCACACTTTAAACTTCAAACAGAAAATGAATAACTAATTACAACTTAAATGCTTAAAATTAAACGAACTGAAACCGAAATTTACTCTAGGAAATTAAATCAAAAGCTGAAAAATTACCCTAACACCAAAGTGAACGGGGTTAATTTTTGAAGGGTTTTGAGGTGGTTGAAGGTTGAGGGGTTGAAGACCCGGGTTAACAAAATGGAGCAGACGGCCGCGGTCAAGCAGCTTGCTCGGGAGTGGCGAACGGCGCCGGTGACCGGCGAAGACTGGCTGGGGCCGGACAGGGCTTGAAGGTCGAAGGAACCGCGACCCACGGGGCAAAACCGAGGCAGGGACAGGTGCGGAACAGGACCACAACCGGCGGTGTGCTGGTGTTTGGTGGTTGGGGCGGCGACAGCGCGGCAGTAAGATAGTAGTGGCGGCTGTCGGCGCAGCCGAGGAGCGAGTGGTGGCTGTCGGTTGGTGGTGAAGACGAGAGATGAGCAGAGGTAGGCGTCGGGGGCTAGAGAGGAGAGAGAGGGTTGCGTTTTTTGGACGTTTGATGTGGAGATCGATGAAGGTACCGGCGGTGGTGCTGGCGGCCGACGCGGCCGAGTGGCGCCGAAGCGGTCGGTTGATGGCGAGGACGGGCGAACGCGAGGCGAGAGAAGGGGGTGCGATGGCTAAAGAGAGAGAGAGGGAGAGGTGTGACTGAAATGAATTTAGGTTAAAATGAACCCGACTTATACAACTTGGCTTAAATATCCCTTCTCCATTTCTTCAATTGGGCCGACCGACCTAATTCCTCCGGCCCAATTCTTATTAGTACTCAACCTAACCCAATTCCTTAACCTCATCTATTTCCTAATCCTCCAAACTTTTTATTATCTTGCTTATTAAGCTTATCTTAATCTAAGAATTTTTATTTTTTAGTAATACTAAGTTCACATAAATTATATTAATTTTATTTGTTTAAGGATTTTTAGAACTCAAAATAAATTAGCTACATAATAATGTTAATTATCCTATGAGTCATTAAAATTTATAGAATATGCTCGTGCGTCGTCGTTGTCATCATCCGGTTCCTGCATTTTAAACAACATTGACATATATATTTATATATATACGGATACGTATATACACATGAGTAATATGAAAATATTTGAAAATTTGAAATGCACGCGCTCATGCTAATCTTGAATGTATTTATAGTTAATTACTTTCTTAAGGACGGGGTGTTACAATTCATCTCATAGCAAAGCATATCGTATTTTCAATAAAAGAACTAACAAAGTGGAAGAAAGCATCCACGTTGTGTTTGATGAGATTGAACAGGAAAAACTAAGTGAGTCAACATTCTTAGACCCGAAGCTCAGCAGAAATGATGATCTTGATAAAAATGAGCTCATCAAGAATCAAATCCATGTCATTCGGAATGGACTCACTCATACTCATAATGAGACGACTCAAGAGCCGGTTCGGAATGTTGAAGGTCAATCTGATGAACAAGCTCACTCGCAACGTACTACCGAGGATTAACCAATTCAACCTACAGATCTGGTGAACCAAAGAACAGGTAGAGCTTTCAAGTATGCTTCTAGTCACCCACTAGAAAACATCATATCCGACATCAACAAGTGGGGTAAGAACTCGTTCCTCTCTTCAAAACTATGTGCATTCACTACATTCATATCATTAATCGAACCCGAAATGTACTAAAGGCCCTAAATGAACCTGAATGGGTAGAGGCCATGCAAGAGGAACTCAATCAATTCAAAAGAAACTAAGTCTAGACATTGACCAAATGACCTTCCGACCACCCAGTCATAGGAACCAAATGGGTCTTCAAAAACAAACTGGATGAAGGTGGGTTGGTAGTCGAAATAAGGCTAGACTTGTGGCTCAAGGTTACAATCAAGAAGAAGGGATTGATTGTGGGGAAACCTTTGCACCTATAGCCGAATTGAAGCTATTCGAATCTTATTGGCATTTGCATCGAGCATAAATATCAAGTTATATCAAATCTACATTGATGACATAATTTTTGGAGCTACCAATTAAATTCACGTGTCGAGATTTTTCCGAGTTAATGAGACAGGAATTTCAAATGAGTATGATGGGAGAACTCAATTTCTTCCTTGGTCTACAAATCAAGCAAGACAAAGATGGCATCTATGTCCATCAATCAAAGTATACCAAGGAGCTGCTGAAGAAGTACAAACTCTAAGATGCAAAAGATCCAAGCAACACCTATGAGCAAGCAAAGATAAAATTGGACTCGGACGAGAAAGGTGAAGCGAGTAAGAAACTCTACCGAGGTATGATTGGATCTTTGCTCTATCTCACTTCCAAGTAGAACGGACATAATGTTTAGTGTATGTCTCGTGTGTAAGATTTTAAGCTAATCCAAAAGAATCACATCTCACTCGCGGTGAAGAGAATATTCGAGATATCTTGCAGGGACTCGGAATTTAGGTCTATGGTATTCCAGAGACTCAAAACCGACTCTCACTAGATACTCGGATGCTAACTATGCTGGATACAAAGTTGATAGAAATAGCACCTCAGGAGCCTGCCGGTTTCGGGTCAATCACCGATTTCTTGGCACTCAAAGAAACAAAACTCAGTAGCTCTATCAACTGCCGAAGCCGAGTATATTGCGGCTAGGGCATGTCTGTGCTCGGATCTTATGGATTAAGCAACACTTGAAAGACCTTGAACTTTCATTCAAATCTGTTCCAATCAAGTGTGATAATCAAAGTGCAATCAACATCACCAAGAATCCAGTTCAGCACTCAAAGACTAAACATATTCAGGTCGGTATCATTTTCCGAGAGATCATTCTTAAAAGGGTGATATTGAACTTGAATTCATTCCTACCAATCTTTAATTAGCCGATATCTTTACTAAGCCCCTTAGTGAGGATCAGTTTTGCTTTACTAGGAATGAGCTTGGCATGATTAATGCATGATTATGTGATTTTTTTGTGAAATTACTTTGCATGATTATGTGTTGTACATTTACTTTCCTTTATAGCCATTAGTTCAGTTGAACTAGTGATACTGAGCTAATAGTTATTAGTTGTCTGCGGTTTCGAGTCACTCGAAACTTAACCGAGTCAGACTCGGACTTTGAGAAAATTGGACATCAAACTTCGAAATCATCTCTAGATCGGTGGAGAATTTCAGAAATTTCTTTCAAAATCTCTCTTTTTCTCTCTCTATCTCGCGCTTATCGATCGGACAACTAGCCGTTGAGAGGCAGTCACTGGAATTCTAACCGTTGGAGAGCGGAACAGTCCCATCGTTCGAGGTGACCATTGAAGAAGCAGAGTCGAACGATTATCGAAGGACGATTTTTTTCTATAAATAGCGTCTATTTTCCTTCATTTCTTTACTTTACTCTCTACTTACTCTCACTCTCGCACTTACTTCTACTCGAGACAATCTCTCTGCATTTGAAGAAATGTACGTCGCTCTCAAGCTAAGAGAAGAACATCTCACGTAAGCTCTGTTGCTCTCAGCTCTCTTTCTTTCTACTCTTTCACTTTTCTTTTTCTCTTCGCTCACTCACGTCGAGCTTTCTCTCTTTCTTTATCCCTCTCAAAAGTTCATCTCTTTCCTCTCTTTTCAACAACAAACATACCGAAAAGAGGTTCCCACTCTGATTTTCTTGGTTCCGCCACCAAGAAACCTCGTACAAAAAGCCAGGAAGGCCCCTCTACTCCTTCCGAACCTCTTGTCATCCAACACCTAACGTTGGATGACAAATTTTTCCCGACCACTAAGTTTTCGTGGTTGGCTCACATAAAGTCCACTGGGGTTTATAATTTCCTCTATTTCGTGATTTCATCTACCCATAACTTATTTCGAGTTCTACTCCAATCTTTCTAGCTCGAGGGTATCCTCACCTCCAAAGTTCAGGACATCACTATCCGCATAAACACTTCTCTTCTCCATCATCTTTTCAAAGTGTCTTGTATGTTCTTGAACAACAACCCCATACATTTCAATGAGGTTGCTGATGATTTCTTTGAGAAGTATGCTAAAGAATTCCCCGGGTCACACAAAAACTTCTCGGTGACCCAACTTAAATCGAAGCTCGTCTTCTATGTTTTCTGCTGATGAGAACCTTCTTCTCACAGACATTCTAGCAAGGAGAACCCTAACTCCAAGCACCTCAAAGCTCTCTACGACATTCTAGAGGGATACGAAGTAGACCTCTTTCCCACCATAGTCGAGCAAATAGCAGATGTGCCTACTCGGACTCGAACAAGAAGACCACCCCTCTTCCTTTCTGGGGCTCTTCTCACCCTCGTCTTCAAACACTTCAAAGTTCCTCTTCCCTCATATCCTAATGTGGTTTCGAGGCTGCCATTGTCGTTGGCAAAAAGGAACTCCTTGGGTATGGATATCGGAGACCCAACCCGGTGTCCGGGTCCATAGCTCGAACCGAGGCCACTTTCTCCGCCTCGGACTCAAACTCAGCCCACTCTCTCACTACCTCCTCCACCTGGTGGTGCATCCACCTCGGGTGTTTCTCAAATTATCTCTTCTGCCTTGTCCACCGCTATCATGGACAAGCCCTCCTCGATGTCCACTGAGTTCAAGGACATCCTCCGGTCATTCAAGACTGTCCTTCGCCTATGACCATTAACTAGAAAACCGCTCAATCCCAAATCCGAGAGTAACAAGATATGCTTCTCGAGATGAAGGCCCTAGTTAAGGAGCATAGGGAGCTGATCGAGCTCCTTCAGGAGAGGCGATCCAAGGCGGCTCGAGATCCGGTCGACTCGGACATTTCTAAAGAATCCTCGAGTCCGGCCAAATCATCCTCGAAGAGGAAGGTGAAGAAGGAGAAGGAGAAGAAGAGGAGCTCGCGGCCGAGGCAGGTCCATCTAAGGCAGGGGAGCAAGAAGAAGAACAAGGGGCAGCAGCGAGTAGAGGGCCTAAGTGCTCCAAAACCTCAACCAAAAATGATCGGCTCGGACAGTGAGTCCGAGTGGGTCAAAGACCCTACCGACCATGGTCGAGTCAGCAACTGGTCAGCCCGAGCACACCCCTCCAACAGTCGAGTTCTAGGAGGATGAGCCTCCGGACGACCTAGTTCCGGGTCGCCCACTCGGAGCCGAGCCCATTCTAGAGATCCCGGTGTTGCCTCCGCCTCGCTCATCAACATCTTCCGGATCTTATCGGCGAAGGCGCACTACTCGTCCACCCACCTCGACTCGAGACTCCTCCATCTTAATTTTTTTTTCTCGTTTTTCAAGTTTTCTGTCCGGACATCAAATCTATATTTACTTGATACATTCTTCCTCCTTTTTTGTTTTTACTGAAAGGCAAGGGGGAGAATAGTTAGAAATTTGTTGTCTTGTTTAGGGGAGTTTCTCTAACCCTCTTTTTGTGTAACCTCTTTAATTATAATGCATTTCATTAATAATTTCGAGTTGCACTATCTCTAAGTTTACTTGCTTAAAGCAATTATTTCGAGTTTATTATTTTTGAGTTTTAATTTCTTGTTCAGTATTTTTTTTTCTTTCTTTGCTCGATTCGACAACTATATCTATCATTGCTCCGATACTCAATTATTTTTTTTGCTCTAATACTTTAGCTCTTTTTATGCAATCTCAGCTTATCTCGCTCCGATAGAATAGAAGTTTCATTCACTATATTTTCTTTACACAATTCTATCATGTTTTTCTGACTTATTCCTTGAGAAAGGATGGAAAAACAAGATCTATATCACTAACAAAGTTTCTATCTAAGTATGTAATGCCTTTCATCAAAAAGGAGGAGATTGAAGACTCGGACCTTACATATATATCATTCTAAGTTTCATCAAGGGATTAGGTATAAGACTTCATCTCTCATAAGGTTTTGATTAAAAGTCATTCTATCTCGCTTTAACAACTTCACTAAGTGATATAGCATCTTTTACGAGTGTTACGGAATCTATCGTATATATTCTCGTTTCGACTCGACCGACTCGGAATGCATATTCCTGTTTATCATTTCACACACGGTTCCGAGTCACTCGGACAACACTCAGATATATTACATGTTCAAACACTTGGTTTTATTTTGAATAAACTCGGTTCCGACTTCATGATCTAAGTTTGAGTGAATTATCGTGTTAATTCATGTTTCTAAGTCAGCATGCATGGTTTGAACATTGGCAGCCTAGATCAAGTCTTTCCACTCGATGTTATTTATCCGACTTGCTTTGCTTCTAGAATGACTCGGATGGAATTTGAGTATAATGAATATTAGACTCGGAAAATTCCATTTCTTTCCGACTCGGATAATTATACACTTAATTATCTTAATTATAATTATTATCTCGTGTCTAATCTTGGACCAAATATTTTATACTTTGAGAACCAAATTGATTTACTTTTACAAGTTATTCAAACGAGGCTATCATACTTTTTGAATTACAAAAGTAACCGGTTTGAAAACGTCAAATCACCAAGCAGACAAGGCTTTTTCCACCTCCGACCAAGGCCTAGACATCGTGTCGTGGTTGTCTATTTCCAAAACTGGAAATCCACAACACTAAGCTCAACGGTGGTTTCCACCCTACTTTTCGGACACCACCAGTGGATTAGGACTTCCAAAGAAGTCAAGAACCATTGCCTAACGTTCACACCTCAACAGATATTTTCCGAGTGACTCAAAAATCCATTGCAACGGTCACAATGGACTTCCAGTCGAAGATAGTCACAACGGCTAATCTGCTTGGTTATCTATAAATAGAAGCCAACTCTCAAGATTTGAAGATTGTTGAATCAACTGTTAATACACGTACTTAAGTAAAAGTCATTGTATTCATACTCAATCTTCTACTTACAACTCCAACTCGTACTTAATATCTTTCCGAGTTGTAAGGTCTTGTAATCAGCCTATAAACACTCTTTCTTACTTTCCGAGTAAGGTCCCTTGACCGAGCTGTAAGGGTTATCTCAACTCGGTTGTCACTAACTGTAAAGGTTACCTCGGTTAAGAAGTAATAGATCGGATAAGGTAACTTCGAGTCTAGGAAAATCTTGTAAGGAATTGTCTAAGGGAGCAATTCGGTTGAGTCTTTCTACTCGTATTTTGTGGATTCAAAATAGTGAATTTTACTTGGTGCTTGGACTAGCACCGTCCGTGGTTTTCTGCCCCAGGAGGGTTTTCACGTAACTTTTAAGTTAGCACTTTTCCGAGTCCAATCTAGACTCGGACTCTCCTCGCAGTCATCTCTAGCTTTGTTCTTCCTTTATTTGCTTAAATTTCCCTATCACCCTATTCACCCCCTCTAGGGTGACTTAGTCTCTCCAAGAGCAAACCTTCATCCAGAGATCGGAATAACTAAATATTCTTTAACTCTTTGTACAAATTCAATGGCGATAAGTAGAAAAGAGAAGAATTTGAGGATGCTTTTTAGTAGAGTAACGTTTAGGAAAGGGTATTTTTAGCTCGGTTCAGTAGGGTAGCACTAAGGAATAATCCCTTTCCAAATGAGAGCCAAGGCTCTCTATTTATAGGGAGAGACCTAGATCACAAATGACCTAGGGTTACTCTCGGCCAGCCGTCCAAACAACCGAGAAAAAAAACGGTCGAAATCTTGAGATTAAACTGGATAAAGAAGGGATAAGACCGGATAGAACCCGGTTCACTGCGCCAGCTGACCCGAACGTGCCTAGGGTTTCATGCCCTAGCGTGCTGAAGAGGGAGTCTCCTAGCCAAAACGCAGCCTTTCACTTAAAATTATAGGGTTTCAGGCGTCGGCCACGATGTCATTTTGAAGGGAAAAAAGCTCATAGTCTCGTGTGGACTGTCTTAGAGTTTAAACGCAACACTTTGATGCTCGCGATCATGAAATGCAACGTTTAAACGCCGTCTTCGAGTCGTTAGCTCCTTGTCCGATTAGACAAAAGTAAAATGTGGTATTCGAACTTGGAATTTCCCAATACATAGCACTCGGACTCCGTTGTCTTTGAAGGCTTGGGGAGACTTGGATCGTCCAAAAGAAAAAGGGATTTTTGTAACGATCCAAGGCAAAAGGCTATTTATTTGGTTTGGGGGTTCTTTGTGGTTTTCTGGCTTCGACCACACCAATCAAAAACAGTTTGAGATCAAATTCTTAAACAGGACTCGAGATTTCATCATCAAACCCACAGAATAAAATAAAGAATTAAAGAGATAAGGGACGACACTTTTTAAGTGTCTACACTACAATAACTCTTGCTGGAATAAATTCCTAAAATTGACTAACAATTATCACATAAAAACTCCATCTTTCGCTAGCATTGTTAGGTGTTTTGAACCCCACCCAATAATTAAAGTAATATATATTGTAAACCGAAGAATATTATATAACTTTTCATGTATAATTTATTGAGGTTCTTATATTTTTAATAACTACATGATAAAGTAATGCCGAATTGAATAGTTTTAGTCTTTTAATAAAGACCGATGCCGAAAGTCTTATCTTGGCCACTTTTTTTTTTTTTTTTTGATGAAATTATCTTAGCCACATTATTAACTTCGCTATTATTACAATCGCAGATTTTGGTATCTTAATATATATATTCTCCATATTAATATAGGTGAAGTCTCTTATATCAAGATATTTTTAAATATTTTATATTAATATAAATAAGTATGTTATATGATTTAAAATAATAATTTTTTTAATAGTCGTAATTAATTATCAATTGTAAAGTTCTAGTTGGGGATAACAATGGGTTGACACTCGACGATTCCAGATGGACCTAAACATGTTTATCAAATCTGATGTGGAACCTCAATCCAATCCAAATTCTTCGAGTCTGCGAAGGGTGGACCTAGACCCAGCACTCGTCATGTCCACGGGTCCTAAATTAATCCGGAAAGAACCCAAATAAATTATATTTTATGTCATTTGCAAGCATTTTGATAACATTTTGATCGCACTTAACCTTTGTAACAACCACATAATTTACAATATCAAACAACCATAAATGATTCATTTCTTAGTTTTTATATACCAAACACTCAAATAAAATACAACGCAATATTATTAGAAACCACAGTGTCAAAGTCTACCAAAATTTAACACAATACACAACAAAATAAATCCTCTTTTGCTACAAGCATCTTTCATCCGGCATTCCCACTTCTGACACTTCGTCATAAAAGGATGTGCTGCCATGAATTTGGTGTTTGCATCAAGATCCTCAAAAATTAAAAGATATATATTAGTTAGTTGCTGTGTAATTCTATTAAAAACATATCGAGAACAGTAATAAAATAAGTTATAATACAATATTAATGACATCAGATTTCGGGTTTCATCACCATCAGAATCATTCATAATTGCTTCATAAGCATGTGGAGTTGTCATTTTAACTATAAATTAAAACATATAAATTAGTAAAAAGATCAATAAAAGCAACTTAACTGACTGTAAATAAAGAAAAAATAAACAATATTACAATGGCATCTTGTGCCATCCAATTTTGTAAGCACATTAATGCCTTCAAGGTTTTTGCATGAAGCCTAGACCGGTGAGGACAAATGATCTTGCACTCACTAAAAGCATTTTCTAATGCTACGTTAAAAATGGGTATGACAAGAATGTGTCGAGCAATCCTTCTTAAAGTTGGATTGCGATTTCTTTACCATAAGTCAAGAACTCCATAAGTCAAAAACATCAAAGTTTTGATCATTGCGCATTATGTCATCATTCAAGTAATACTCCAATTCACACTTTACATTCATACTTTGTTGTTTTTATCTTCTTTTCTCAAACAAAATCATCTTCAGATTTAAAGTATGGGGACTTTTTGGCTTCATGGAAACTTTAGGTGGTTGTTTAGAAGAAACACCTTCTTAATCATTGCATCCAACATCAACTTTTTGATATTTAACTAAGAGATCGACAAGCAAACCCTTAATTCTCTCTAATTCATACTCAACCCTTCGTTTTATATTCTCCTAAAATAGTAATTAACACAATTTATCTTATTTTTGGATCCAAAATAGTATAGCAACAGCAAAAAATCCATTAGTTTCACTCCAATACTTAGCAAACATTTCAATCATATTTGTCAACTATGCTGCTGATAACCAACTATACATTAATCAGATCAACCCAACCCACAAAAACATTTCTTATGCATTTTAATAATTACAAAAATTAAATATAATAAGATGATATTTTAAAATTTATAAGTTGTAAAACTATCGTACTATTCAATCAAAATACAATCTTTGAAATATCCTTACTCCCTATACACAACACCTTCCTCATTGCGCAACCCGTAATTCTATACAAACCCTTTCGAACCTGAAAACTCTTGAAGAAAAAATGTGAATTTAGGTCCCCATCCTGAATCCACTTGACCTTTGCTCTTTGTTTTCAATATTCTTCTGCATCTTGAAAAGCACCATGTAACTTGTCTTTTGACTTCCAAAAATCAGCTAGTAACGAAGAGCTTAAACCAACCTTCCCCAATTCCTCCATTATCTCTATGAGTTTGTCTTGATGCGTCTGTAGTGTGCCTCCATCCACCCCTCTTCTGTTAAACATCCAATTCATAGAAACTTTTCTCGACTGCTCCAACCCCAAGAAAACCCACTGCATGTCAACTATATATCAAGAATTAGCCTATACTGCCTGTAGCTCTGACCTCTTCAAGTATCACCCTTCTACTCTGTAACACTTCCTCTTTCAATTTAGAAAATGGTTTTTTGACCTCTAATATAATTGGAACAGGATCCGAAACTTAAATAGGTAAGTTGTAAATACAAGAATCCCCAAAATTAGAAAATCACTCCTTCTTAGCAAGACAGATCATTTTAAAATTTTAAAAAATATTTAAGATATATCTTCCTAAAAAAACAGATCATTTAAATTTGTAAAAATAAATAATACTCCATACTAGACTGGGCCACTTGAATATGGCACGTAGTACTTTTCTATGCCTCAAGTTTGAAAGCTGGCCCGAATGAGGAAACCCATCCTCAGAACAGACCTTAAATAATCATAAAAAATCTTCCACAAAAGCTGTCCCTTCTCTTTATAAAATGACTAGATCCTTTTGCAAGCCGGTCACTTACTAGAGGAGCCTTCGACAATATTCTTCTGTACAAGCCCTTCTCTCTCTTCACTCCGTCTCTCCCTCCTTCCCCATTTAGAGAGAATTCAATCAAAGATGTTTGGAGCCGAATTCACATCAATTCTGCTGATATGTATAGGGGTATTTCTTCTTTGGGCTTGGAAAACATTGAACTGGGTTTGGCTCAAACCCAGAAAGCTGGACAGCCAACTGAGGCAACAAGGTCTCAAAGGAAATCGTTATAGATTCTTGATTGGTGACATGAAAGATAGCTCCAGGATGCGGTCTCAAGAGAGAGAAAAGTCGATTGCTCTCACTAACGATTACTTCCGCCGTGTCCTACCATTCCTCCACCAACTCCTCAACAAATATGGTGAGTGTATTCCTCTTTTTAACCAATACTTCATCTTAAATTATAGTAGTGTATTGACTAACAAAATTATCCGAGTAATTTAATTAGTTAGTGATTAAACTATTTAAAGCTTACAACTATAGTTGTTAAACTTTTAGATTAAAAGTTTAAGTGAGTTAAGGTAACACTAAATTAAATTGTATATTTTTCTCTCTTCACATAGAGTTTTTCCTGTTTCATCTCTTCTTTCTCTCTACCGAGTACACAACACCATTTCAATTACTTTTATAATCAAATACTTAAAAATTAAATTAAAAACATATTTTGAATTTGAATATAAGTATTTAATTCATTGTTCTTTTAATTTTGTATATACATGATTTTTTCTTGCTTATATAGTGAAAATAGACTTTTCTAATCAATTTCAAGATAGATTTTAAATTTGTATATCCATGCTCAGTTGCTTATAATGAGAATAGAATTTTTTTTCATTAAATACTAACAAATTGAAAGAAAAGATACAAGTGTTTTTTTTTCTTTCTCCATTGAGCAGAAACATGCCTTTTTTTTATCCAATGGGATCCTTTTGGAGTTTGGGTTGGAGATTCGAAGATGGGTAATAAAAACGATTTTCAGATTTTAGGAAAAAAAATTAAGGAAACAAATTGTGCATTCAATTAACTCAATTATATTTAAAGAAATTATTCCTAAATTATTAAAATATATTTTAAAAATATCCTGTATACTTTTAATGATGTTGGATTAACTTTAGCAACAATTTTAGAATTAAAAAATTGATCAGAAAATTACTCGAAAATTTCCTAACCAAAACTATTCTAGGAATATATGGGTGGAGCGGTAAGCAGTCAATATGCCTTTTAAATATCAAAAAAAAAATAATAGTCAATAATCATAATATATCTCTGGCAATAGTGCCAATTTTGTTTTTCTTTTTTCTATCATGGGATGTATGATGTTTTGCGGTCGTTATTTTTCTATAAAGACTTTTGCGTAACTAAACCGGTACTGAAACTATTCGAGGGCAATCTTTTCAAAAAGATGACATGGCGGCTTGAGAGTAATTTTAGGAGTTTTGGCCAATAAAAATAATAATTTATCATTAAAAAAATAAGTTTCCAATCATATATGAACTTTTTTTACTCCATGGCAAAATAAATATAATAATAATAATAATAATAATAATAATAATAATAACAATCTATACTATATATAATAGCAATCTTTTCAAAAAGATGACATGGCGGTGTGGGAGTGAATTTATTAGTTTCGTCCAATAAAAAATAATAATTTATCATTGAAAAAAATAGGTTTTCACTCATATATGGACTCTTTTTACTCCATGCCAAAATAATAATAATAATAATAATAATAATAATAATAATAATAATACAAATAAAAACAAATAATAATAGTATATAAATTTTCAGAAAAACTAAACAAAATTAAAAATAATAAAATAAAAACATAATCTTAAACAAAAAGTTAAACAAATAATAAAATGCACTAAATAAATATGAAAATAAATAATTAAATTACCAAAATATTAAAACTATTTTATGTACCTAATAGCCTAAAAACCTAAAATAAAATAAAATAACTAAATTTATAAATTTATTAAATTAAAAACATGCTTTAACCTAAATTAGTAAATAAGTCTAAAAAATTATCAAATCAATTATATATTATAAAATTATCTAATCTTAATATGAAAATTAAATAATAATTAATCATATCTTTTACTACTAAAATATAAAACAGAAAATAAAAACAAAACTAAGTAGAAAATTAATAAATAACAAATATAATAAATTAAATCTGAAAAAATATAAAAGTAACCTAAAATTCAAAAAATATTTTTTTATAGTTTTCCAGAAAAATTAAACAGAATTATAAATAATAAAATAAAAATATAATCTTAAACAGAAAGTAAAACAAATAATAAACTGCACTAAATAAATGAGAAAATAAATAATTAAATTACTAGAATATTAAAATTAGTTTTAGAGCTGAATATATCCTAAACACCTAAAATCAAAATGAAAAAACTAAATTTATAAATTTATTAAATTAAAGACTAATTAAATTACCAGAAAAAATCTAAAAAGTTATCAAATCAGTTATAAAAACTAAAAAAATTAATACTAATAGATTAAAAAGATTTTAACTAAACCCTATAGTAATATAAAAATAAAATTAACCGAAAAAGACTAATTTTATTCTAACTTCTAATAACCTAACTAAAAAATAACAAAAACGAACAAAAAAGTAATATGAAAATTAAAATATATTAATACATAAAATAAAATTAATATATATAGTTATGAATTTATTTATTTAGGGTTTGGATTGTATATTAGCTCTCATTTATTTTTTTGTATATTGATATGCAATATTATTTTGCGCCTGAAATATAATAATTTTGTCTAATATTATTAATTTTTCATTGTTGATGGTGTTTTTTGACTTGGTGTCATAAAATTATATTAGTTCAAAATGTATTTATTATAAGAATTTTTTAAATTAAAATCAACAGGAACATGTTATAAAAAAATATTTAAATATTTAACTATCTCGAAGAAGCAATTTGGTTATTCCCTCCATCCTATGTGCGTGAATGATTTAATAAAACTTAATAAATCATAAATTAATATAATAAAAATATAACAACTACATGTATACTTGATATTAATAATTAAAAATGCCTACACGATAGAAAATTATGATTTAAATATGTTATGGAATAAAACGTAATGAATAAAAAGTTAGAAATTATATTGTCTGCAGTTTGTAATTTGTGTACTTTAAGTTCGTAATTTGTGTTATGTTTAAAGGATTGCAAACTTAATATGCCACCTTTTATTAAGGCCATACGACTTCGAATAAATTCATTTGTCTCAAAATTTTTTCACAATATACAGATTTTTTTTTTTTTTTGTTACAAATGCAACTTATTTTAGTTTCTTCCTAACATGTCTATATATGACTTATTATTGACAAACCTATTTAAATCATATCTTTTACTATTGCAAGTTTTCTAAATTATTAAAAGATGAGTATTTGCCATCAAACCTCCCCGCCATCTTGAAATAGAACTTCATGTTACTCTTATTATGTTAATTAATTGAGAGGAAGAGTTGTGTCTCGAGGGAAGTAATTGGTTGTTAATCGAGTAAAACATGTATTTATAAAATCTCAATTGTATCAATATTTTTGCCCCGTTGATTTACTACTAAAATCGCGATCAATTTTCAATATAAGTACAAAATACGGATGATTTTATTACCCTACGACGCGAATTGACCTATTATGCCCTTTACTATGATACAAATTATCTATTATTGTTAAATATATTTGGATTACTTCTATCATTATAATATTTTTCACTATTAATTTCAATATAAGTAGTTATTATATGTTTAATTATCTTTGTGTACAGAGGTAGGTAAGAATTAACAAATCATTATATTCACCTTATAATTTTAAAAAATGAGATCCCATTATGAGCCCGGGTATACTTTTTAAGACTTTGTGTAATATTTGAGTAAATGATGTTTTAGTAGGTTGGTTGCTTATAAATATTTATCTAGGCGTCTATCAAGTTAAATTAGCATTGACTTTGTAAAGAGTTATGAGTTATAAGTTTGATATTCTTTTATTGATTTGATGTACTTTGTGTTGTAATATTAATTTGTGACATAATAATATTTATTGTCATCTATAGGTCATCTAACTCAATATCTACCAATCATATATTAATTATTCCTTTTCCTACTAATATTTACCTTTTGATACCCAAATATACTTGTCACACTATTTTTATAACTCGTATGAGTTAGGATTATTTAAATTGTTTGATTCTAAGAGGGGTCCGACTTCTTAATATTCCAAATCACGAGTGTAATCTTAAAACCTTGATAATATTTTTTAACATTCTTTTTATTTATTATTTTAGATTATTTATTTCTTCTTTTGAAATTTAGAATGATTTGAAGATGAATGTGTGTTGGGCTCTAATAATTTTTATGTTTTGGGTTCCGATAACTTTGATGATTCACGAAAGTGTTTTCGTTATGAGAGGATAACATGTATAAGAATATTGTTGAAAGTGAAATCATTCAATAAAATCAAATGATCGAGAAAAGAAACTCACAAGTATAACATCGGTCCGTAATTCAATAATTTCTTAAGTTATGCATTGTACAATGTTACTCCGTGCATAGCACCGGTCCGGACTAGTACACTATATAATGCCAATCTTTTCAAAAAGATGACATGGCGGTCCGAGAGTGAATTTAGGAGTTTCGTCCAATAAAAATTAATTTATCATTGAAAAAAATAGGTTTCCACTCATATATGGACTCTTTTTAACTCCATGTCAAAATAATAATAATAATAATAATAATAATAATAATAATCTATACTATCTATAATAGTAATCTTTTAAAAAAGATGACATGTAAGTCTCGAGAGTAAATTTAGGAATTTTGTACAATAAAAAATAATAATTTATCACTAAAAAAATAGGTTTCTGCTCATATATGAACTCTTTTTTACTCCATGCTAAAATAAATATAATAATAATAATAATAATAATAATAATAATAATAATAATAATAATAATACTTTTTAGAAAAATTAAACAAAATTAAAAATAATAAAATAAAAAACATAATCTTAAACAAAAAGTTAAACAAATAATAAGATGCACTAAATAAATAAATAATTAAATAATTAAATTACCAAAATATTAAAACTATTTTCTGGACCTAATAGCCTGAAAACCTAAAATAAAAATGAAATAACTAAAAACTAAATTTATTAAATTAAAAACATACTTTAACTTAAATTAGTAAATAAGTCTAAAAAATCATCAAATTAGTTATATATTATAAAATTATATAATCTTAATATAAAAATTAAATAATAATTAATCATCCATTAATTCATAAAAATATAAAATAGAAAATAAAAACAAAACTAAGTAGAACATTAATAAATAACAAATATATAAAATTATATAATAAATTAAATAAAAAATCTAAAAAAATATAAAAGTAACCTAAAACCCAAAAATATTTTTTTTTAGTTTTCTAGAAAAATTAAACAGAATTAAAAATAATAAAATAAAAATATAATCTTAAATAGAAAGTAAAACAAATAATAAACTGCACTAAATAAATGAGAAAATAAATAATTAAATGACCAGAATATTAAAATTATTTTTAGACCTAAATATATCCTAAAAACCTAAAATCAAAATGAAAAACCTAAATTTATAAATTTATTAAATTAAAGACCTACTTTAACCTATATTAGAAAAAAATCTAAAAATTTATCAAATCAATTATAAAAATTAAAAAAATTAATACTAACAGATTAAAAAGACACTAACTAAACCCTATAATAATATAAAAATAAAATTAACCGAATAAGACTAATTTTATTCTAACTTCTAACAAACTCGACTAAAAATAACAAAAACGAACGGAAAAGTAATCTGAAAATTAAAATATATTAAGACATAAAATAAAATTAATATATATATTTATGTATTTATTTATGTAGGGTTTGAATTGTCTATTAGCTCTCATTTATTTTTATTTATATTGATATGCAATATTATTTTGGGCTTGAAATATAATAATTTTGTCTAAGATTATTAATTTTTCATTGTTGATGGTGTTTTTTGACTTGGTCTCATAAAATTGTATTAGTTCAAAATATATTTATTGTAAGAATTTTTAAAATTAAAATCAACAGGAACATGTTCTAAAAATAATATTTAAATATTTAATTATCCGATGAAGCAATTTGGTTATTACATTCATTCTATATACCGAATGATTTAATAAACTTTAAAGAAATCATAAATTAATGTAATAAAAATATAACAACTACATATATACTTGATATTAATAATTAAAAATGCCTACAAGATATAAAGTTATGATTCAAATATGTTGTGGAATAAAACGTAATGAATAAAAAGTTAGGAATTATATTGCTTCGGTTCCTAATTTATGAACTTTAAGTTCGTAATTTATGTTATGTTTAAAGGATTGCAAACTTAATATGCCAACTTCTATTAAAAACATATGACTTCGAATAAATTCATTTGTCTCAAAATTTTTACATAAGATACAAATCATTTTTTTTTTGTTACAAATACAGTTTATTTTAGTTCTTCCTAACATGTCTATATGTGACTTATTATTGACAAACATATTTAAATCATATCTTTTACTATTGTAAGTTTTCTAAATTATTAAAAGATGAGTATTTTCCATCACACCTCCCCGCCATCTTGAAATAGAACTTTATGTTACTCTTATTATGTTAATTAATTGAGAGGAAAAGTTGTGTCTCGAAGGAAACAATTGGTTGTTAATCGAGTAAAACATGTATTTATAAAATCTCAATTGTATCAATATTTTTGCCCCATTGATTCATTACTAAAATCGCGATCAATTTTCAATATAAGTACAAAACACATATGATTTTATTACCTACGCCACGAATTGACCTATCATGCCCTTTACTATGATACAAATTACCTATTATTGTTAAATATTTTTGGATCACTTCTATAATATAATATTTTTCACTATTAATTTCAATATAAGTAGTTATTATATGTTTAATTATCTTTATGTGCAGAGGTAGGTAAGAATGGATAAATCATTATATTCACCTCATAATTTTAAATCATTATATTCACCTCATAATTTTAAAAAAATGAGATCTCATTATGGGTATATGTATACTTTTTAAGAGTTCGTGTAATATTTAAGTCAATTATGTTTTAGTAGGTTGGTTGCATATAAATATTTATATAGGCATTTATTAAGTTAAATTAGTATTGACTTTGTACAGAGTTATGAGTCATAAGTTTGATATTCTTTTATTAATTTGATGAACTTTGTATTGTAATATTAATTTGTGACATAATGATATTTATTGTCATCTATAGGTCATCTAACTCAATATCTACCAATCATATATTATTCCTTTTCCTACTAATATTTACCTTTTGATACCCAAATATATTGTCACACTATTTCTATAACTCGTATGAGTTAGGATTATTTAAATTGTTTGCTCTTAGAGGAGCCCGACTTTTTAATATTCCAAATCACGAGTGCAATCTTAAAACCTTGATGATATCTTTTAACATTCTTTTTTATTTATTATTTTAGATTATTTATTTATTCTATTGAAATTTAGAATGATTGGAAGATGAACGTGTGTTGGGCTCTAATGATTTTTATATGTTGGGTTCGATAACTTTGATGACTCACGAAAGCGTTTTCGCTTATAAAGGATAACATGTAGAAGAATGTTGTTGAAAGTGAAACCATTCAATAAAATTAAATAATCGAGAAAAAGAAACTCACAAGTACAACATTACTCCGTAATTCAATAATTTCTTAAGTTATTCGGTTTACAACATTACTCCGTGCATAGCACGAGTCCAGTACTAGTTTAAAATTGTAACACCCCAAAACCCACCCTAGGAGTATTACATCACCGAGTTCCTCAAAGGAACTCCCAAGGCTCACTCGGTGTTGACTTAGCTATCTTAATCCAACTTAAGGGTACGAATTGAAATTCCCCCAAAGGTTAGAAGTTTCCTAAAAATTTCGGCAGAGTTCCATTTGAACTATGGTCCAACCCATAGGCTAAAAGCCTTAAAACCTGCATAAAAGTCATAATAAAACTCGACAAGCCACACGCTCGGAGTACACAGCTCAATGACCACACATCGGAGTATATTCACAACCACAAAACTCACATTTCGAACTAGTTTACATCCCAAGTCGGGAATTCAGCAAAAACTAAATTTACAACCACTTGAGATCAAAATTGCCAGAGAAAGAAATCTCCGGCTTGTCGGAGCTACTAGTTCGGTCTCCATACATACGTCTAACTTACTATACAATACTGTCTATTTACATAAGTAGCCGAATAGATACAATATGTTAAACATGAAACACATAGACTTGAATGCAACCATAATCGCCACCAAAGACAAGCATCCGGCCATTCGCCTCGGGGGTACTTGCAATCGGGAGGGAGCGAGGCAATTTGTGGGGGTGAGCAATAAACCACGGGCTCATCGGAGTCATACACCCTTAAAAGGAAATTCTTTATACATAATACACATAATAATGAAATCTACGAAAGCATAATGAAATAATACAAATCTATATACTTTTCACTGAAATCTCTTGCAATGAAAAAGATCAAGAACTCTTTTAATCATTTAAAAGCACAATTTCACATACAGGAACAATTCTTTTGGGGTTGAATCAACATTCTAGGCCTTCCGAGGACTCGAACTAGCACTTCTTTAATTCGGGCGCGACCCCGACAAAAAGGCTCCCGGGACCATTCTTCTAGGAAGTCTCGGAGCGGGCATCCCGCCTCTGCAGGACCCCTGTTAGAACCCTTCCCTCGAAGTCTCTAGGTGGGCGTTCCCAGTTCGAACCCTTCGGTATGCTAAACGATCCGTAGCTAGTCGATTCAAAACAATTTGCACATATTCACATTCATCACATTCACTTCACAACTTTCTCAATCGATTTAGTATCAAGGAAGGCATGACACCACGTGTCACCCTTATAAATTCACTTTCTCAAATCAGATTTGCTTCTTCGGAACATAATCACGTTTGAAAGACATTTCATAGGAAATTGCATTCAAGGGTCATTTCACATAAAACACAAAACTTCTTTCAAAACTACTTTTGAGCATCACATAAAGCAAACACATAGCACGAATAGTCACTCTTCAATGCAAGCAATCATTCCCAACTCTTTTCCAACTATGACTTTCTCAACTCATCAATTGAATACGATTATCTCCATTTTCCGAGCCACAATAACCACAAGTACATATCACTCAATTCAACATTCTCACTTTTCATTGCCTTTTTGCCTCACTTACTCATTTTACGCTTCTACTTTATAACTCAACTTCCTTTGCCCGTATTCAGCCACACGACTCTTGCTCTCACTTTATCGCTTAAGTCCCTTTCGTTGTGCTTAACTTCAAACTTGATTTCATCCCAAAGACCGAGATACGTTCTACTCTCGTTTTAACCTCGGAACTCCCAACTCGCTATTTCTCTACCCCAATTATGCCTTAATCAAGATGAAGTCATGTCTCTCCTTTATACTCACCCATTATTTCCCAATACGCATCGTTATCTTCCAAGTGCAAGAACTTAGAAAGTCTCTATGGTTTAACCGAAACATCGATTCGCAAATTCACTCCCAATTTACCACTTCTTGTCCCTAAGTGCCATTTGAGATCGTCACCATAATCTTTATACCTACACAACCTAATATTTTCAGCATCTCATCTCAGCCCTAACTAACTACTAAGCTCCTTCCAGCTTCTCGATTCCGACTCAACAATTCCGTTCGATTTACTCATAATCCGATTCGGTTCTAACAGTTCCTAGCTTCGTTCCATCACATATACATTCGATAATCACAACAAACTCATTTGGGTTTCGAAATTACTAATAGTTTAGAGTGTAAGGCTACCCACCTCGATTCGGGGATTGCGGAGTCCGAGATTTGGGCTTCCCGATTCCCTTCCTTCTTTCGTTCCTTTTCCTCGCCGCTAGCCTCGGTTTCCGCCGCCCTCCTCTGCGCTCGGCACCGTCGCCGGTCACGGTCCCGCGCTCACCGGCTGCCTCCCTCGGCCTTCGCGTTCGCTTCCTTTTTCTTGGCCTCGGTTTCGCCTTCTTTCGCGCCTGGCCGTTTCCTCGCACTCGCCGGCCGCTCCACCGCCGCTCGCCGGCCCCGCCTCTCTGCCTCGCCTTCGCTCTTGCTCGCCCTCTCGGTCTTGCTCTATCTTTCCGCTCGGCCTCTCTCTCTTCTTCGGTTGCCGATTTTGCTCGGTCCCCCTCCCTTTCTTTCCTTTTCCTCTCTCCTCCTTTCCCTTTTTCGGTGGTTTCCTCGAGTGCGGCCAGCACTCGCTGCAGCGAAGCACACTAATCCTCCCCACAATTAAACTTTGTTTTTTTTTTTTTTTTTTATATAAGTCTCGCCTGGGATTCTATCTCAAATAGCGACGAACGAGCAATTACCTTTACTAATTAGGCTATATAAACACACAAGCACATAACAAGCACATAAAATAAATTACGCAAAAATACTTAGCTTAATTTAACTATAAAATTAATCTAATCAAAATTCGGGTCTCACATTTCTTCCCTCCTTTAAAAAATTTCGTCCTTGAAATTTAGATACACGATGTAAACAGAGTGGGGTATTTCTCCCGTATCTCATGTTCTGGTTCCCATGTTGCTTCAGCTAGCTTATGGTGTTTCCGAGTACTTTGACATACGGGATGGTTTTAGTCATAAGTTCCCATTCTTGTCTTTGTAGGATGCGGATCGGTTCTTCCTCAAATGTAAGGTTCTTCTTAACCTTCAAGGGCTCATGCTTGACGATGTGCTCGGATCCGGTACTTATTTACGGAGGTTAGATACGTGGAAGACCTCATGAATACCTTGAAGGGCGGGTGGTAAAGCCAATCTGTAAGCCACCGGACCAATCCTTTGCAAGATTTGAAAGGGTCCCACAAATCTGGGGCTAAGTTTACCTTTCGCTCAAATCTCGGGTTCCCTTTCGGTGGAGAGACTTTTAAGAACACGTGATCCCCAACTTGGAACTCTAAGGGTCTCCGCTTTAGATCCGCATAACCTTTTTGTCTGTCTTGGGCTGCCCGCAACCTTTTTCGTATTATTTTGACTGCCTCCGTGGCCTCGATCTATCATTTCAACCTTAGAGGGTATTCTTTCTCCCACCTCATTCCAACACACGGGTGTTCGACACCGACGACCATACAATGCTTCGAACGGAGCCATATTTAGACTTGCATGGTAGTCGTTATTGTAGGCAAATTCAACTAATGGCGGGTTGTTATCCCAGGTACCCATAAAATCCATGGCACATGCTCTCAACATGTCTTCCGGAGTTTGAATTGTACCTTACATGCGCCCATCGGACTCCGGGTGGAAAGTCTGTGCTTATGTGGAGACTTGTACCCATTGCCTCTTGAAATCCATGCCAAAACTTGGCAATGAACTTACTGTCCCGATCCGACACGATGCTTGAGAGGAACACCGTGAAGCCTTACTATCTCGGCTATGTAGAGGTCGGCTAGTTGCTCGAGACGTGAAAGTCATCTTGATTGCAAGGAAATGGGCTGACTTGGTCAATCTATCGATCACCACCCATATGCAATCATGTTGCTTCGAGTTTTGGGTAATCTTGTGATAAAATCCATGTCGATACCCTCCCACTTCCATTCAGGTATTGGTAAAGGTTGTAATAACCCTCCCGGTCTCCGGTGTTCCGTTTTTACTTGCTGGCACGTGAGACAATGAGCTACAAATTCTGCTACGTCCCTTTTCATTCCTATCCACCGAAATGACTCTTTCGGTCATGGTACATTTTCGTACTTCCGGGATGCATTGTGAATGTCGAATTATGAGCTTCTTTCATTAATTCTCCTTTTAGCTCACCGACATTGGGCACACATAACCTTCCTTTATACCGGAGCGTCTCGTTCTCAATGCTAAATTCCGTAATCCGATCCTCCTCTACACCCTTCTTGATTTTCATCAATTCGGATCCGAGCTTTGAAGTTGTTTGATCCTTTCTACCAAGGGAAACTCCAATTGTATAGCCGCTAAATAACCTTGGTCGTTTGGTAGTACCACCTCAACCTCAAACTTTTCTAACTCCCTTAAGAGTTGGTCCTTACTTGGTGAGTAAGCAAGCTATCAACCCTGTTCTTCTGCTGAGGGCATCTGCCACCACATTTGCTTTACCCGGATGGTATTTGATTTCCATATCGTAATCCTTTAAGAGTTGGTCCTTACTTGGTGAGTAAGCAAGCTATCAACCCTGTTCTTCTGCTGAGGGCATCTGCCACCACATTTGCTTTACCCGGATGGTATTTGATTTCCATATCGTAATCCTTTAAGAGCTCTAGCCATCTCCGCTGCCTTATGTTTAATTCCTTTTGCGTAAAGATGTACTTGAGGCTCTTGTGATCCGTATAAATCTCACACCTTACACCATACAAATAGTGTCTCCAAATTTTTAACGCAAACATTACTCGCGCTAACTCCAAGTCATGAGTTGGGTAATTTTCTTCATATGTCTTAAGTCTGTCGTGATGCATAGGCAATCACTTTACCCCTCTCGAATCAGTATGCAACCGAGTCCTTTTCCTGAAGCATCATCTGTACACAACAAATCCTTCGTTCCCTTGGGGATTGCTAAAACTGGGGCTGATACTAGCCGTCTCTTTAGCTCTTGGAAGCCGTCCTCACACTTCTTAGTCCACTCGAACTTGTTGCCTTTGCGTGTTAGCAAAGTGAGAGGAAGAGAAGTTCGGAAAAGTTTTCCACAAACTTACGGTAATAGCCCGCCATACCTAGGAAACTTCTTACTTCAAATACGCTCATGGGCCTTGGCCAATCCACTATGGCTTCTATTTTAGCCGGGTCCACGGACATGCCTTCTCCGAGACACTACATGCCCCAAAAAGTGGACTTTCTTTAGCCAAAACTCGCATTTCTTGAGTTTGGCGTATAACTGATGCTTTTGCAAGGTTTGAAGTACTCCCCTCAGGTGTTCTTCATGTTCCTTTCTATTTTTAGAGTATATAAGGATATCGTCAATAAAGACCACCACAAACTTATCAAGGAAAGGGTGGAACACTCGTTCATCAAATCCATGAAGAAGGCGAGGAGCATTAGTAAGCCCAAATGGGAGAACTAGGAACTCATAGTGACCATACCATGTTCTAAAAGCACTCTTAGGGATATCTTCTTTCTTAATTCTCAACTGGTGGTAGCCCGACCTTAAGTCAATCTTTGAGAACACAGATGAGCCTCCAAGCCGATCAAAGAGATCATCTATTCTTGGGAGTGGATACTTATTCTTAATGGTCACTTTGTTCAATTCTCTATAGTCAATACACAACCTTAGGCTACCTTCTTTCTTTTTCACAAAGAGTACGGGTGCTCCCAAGGTGAAACACTTGGGTCGGATTAGTCCTTTATCCAGCGAACTCTTGCAATTGGATCTTTAACTCGGTCAACTCCACCGGTGCCATTCTATATGGTGTCTTAGATATGGGTATAGTACCGGTACTAAGTCTATGGTGAACTCCACTTCCCGTTTTGGAGGTAACCCCGACACCTCTTTGAATATTTCTTCAAATTCTCTCACTATGGGAATACTTTCAATAGGGATTTCTTCCAATTCGGCTAGTTCCACAGACACATAGGTACCCTTGACATCCCCTTTTAGCATTTTGCACGCTTGTACTGCGGAAACGAGAGGAGTCGTCCTCTTAAGGCTATTCCCTCTAAACTCCAACCTTTCTCCCTCGGGAGTTAGCATGGATACTAGAGTCTTATTACAATCTATGACCGCCTCTATGCTTTGACAACCAATCCATCCCAAGGATAATATCAAAATCTCGTATGTCCAATTCCATCAAATCTGCAGAAAAGATTTTACCATTTATACTTAATGGGCAATCCCTATACATCACATCGGTTTGAGCTATCGATCTCTACTGGGGTTGATATGCGAAGTCTAGCATTCACCATCACGAGTTTACACGGCAACTTTTAGCAAATCCAAAATTCACAAATGAATGGGTTGCTCTTGAATCAAACAAAACATAGACATATAAGTTGTCGAGGAGTACCGTACCTGCCACTACGTCGCTGGGGTTTTCCATTTCCTCATCTGCGATACCAACGTTGTTAAGGATACCGCGTCGTTGCTTCGGGGTCCTCCATTCCTTCTTCTTCGATCAAGCTGTAGACTCTTCCACGCACTCGGGGTTTCTTCCCTTCTTTCCCGCTCCCGGCGGAAGGTTGGCCTTGTTGTAAGGAGGGTTGAGGTTTATACTTGTTGTCTTTGCCCTTGCCCGATACCCCGATTAGCTCCGACTTCACGGGGACATCGAGCTATGAAGTGTCCATACCTTCCGCACCCAAAGCATGGCCCCTTCTCTCCTATACATGCTCCTAAATGATGGCGACCACACTTTTTACGAGTTGGAGATCTTCCCTCTTGAAGGGCTGTCGACCTTGGGAGGAATTACCTCGCGTATCAAATCTTTTTGCAGCTTGGCTCGATTGGGAGCCGGTATCCGCATATCCGGACCTCCTTTTGATTTGGAGTTGGGTTGTCTTTAGTACCGCACTTTCATCCAATGCCCTTTTGAATTTGAAGGCCCTCCGGTACATCTCCTGGAAGTTTGTGAAGACATGGCCAACCACTTTATTCTTCAACTTCGGCCTTAGCCCATGTTCAAACCTATCCATTCGCATCTCCTCGGTCGCCACCTGGGATGGTGCGAATCGACTCAACTCATTGAACTTGGCAGCGTATTCCATCACACTCATGTTTTCTCCTTGCCCGAGTTGGAGGAACTCCTGCTCCTTACTCCATTTAACAGACCTTTGGATAGTATTTTGTGCCCAATAATTCCTTAAGTTCCGGCCAGGTTCGTGCAAGTTCGCCCTCACGGGGCTTAACAGCTTGCCACCAAAATCGGGCTTCGTGTTCAAACCGGTGGATGGCTAATTGTACCTTGAACCGCTCCGGGCACTCCATCACCTCAAAGAGGCCCTCCATCGTCAATAACCATTCCTCATACACTAACGGGTCTATTCCTCCGGCAAATTTAGGGGTTTCAATTTCTAGAACCGGCGGACTATTTCCATTCGCTGTGGGCCCCGGAGGTGGAGGGGGTGGAGGTGGAACTTGTTCTCTTCGGGGAGGCATATAGAGTGATCAAAACAAAACGATGCCTCACTTAAGAGCGTAATTTCTATAAAAATCTAATAGAGGGATACCTATCTCAAATGCGGAAATACAAATAACGATGAAAAGATAAGTAAGGCAATAAACAACGCACACACATTCACATATCGCACACATATCCTATGCTTTAAGACACGGAACCTAATTGGAGCTAAATTGGGTGATCCTAATGCTCTAATACCATAAAATGTAACACCCCAAAACCCACCCTAGGAGTATTACATCGCCGAGTTCCTCAAAGGAACTCCCAAGGCTCACTCTGGTGTTGACTTAGCTATCTTAATCCAACTTAAGAGTACGAATTGAAATTCCCCCAAAGGTTAGAAGTTTCCTAAAAATTTCGGCAGAGTTCCGTTTGAACTATGGTCCAACCCATAGGCTAAAAGCCTTAAAACCTGCATAAAAGTCATAACAAAACTCAACAAGCCACACGCTCGGAGTACACGACTCAATGACCACACGCCGGAGTATATTCACAACCACAAAACTCACATTTCGAACTAGTTTACATCCCAAGTTAGGAATTCAGCAAAAACTAAATTTACAACCACTTGAGATCAAAATTGCCGAGAGAAAGAAATCTCTAGCTTGTCGGAGCTACTAGTTCGGTCTCCATACATACGTCTAACTTACTATACAATACTGTCTATTTACATAAGTAGCCGAATAGATACAATATGCTAAACATGAAACACATAGACTTGATCTGCAACCATAATCGCCACCAAAGACAAGCATCCGGCCATTCGCCTCGGGGGTACTCGCAATCGGGAGAGAGCGGGGCAATTTGTGGGGGTGAGCAATAAACCACGGGCTCACCGGAGTCATACACCCTTAAAAGGAAATTCTTTATACATAATACACATAATAATGAAATCTACGAAAGCATAATGAAATAATACAAATCTATATACTTTTCACTGAAATCTCTTACAATGAAAAAGATCAAGAACTCTTTTAATCATTTAAAAGCACAATTTCACATACAGGAACAATTCTTTTGGGGTTGAATCAACATTCTAGGCCTTCGAGGACTCGAACTAGCACTTCTTTAATTCGGGCGCGACCCCGACAAAAAGGCTCCGGGACCATTCTTCTAGGAAGTCTCGGAGCGGGCATCCCGCCTCTGCAGGACCCCGTTAGAACCCTTCCCTCGAAGTCTCTAGGTGGGCGTTCCCCGGTTCGAACCCTTCGGTATGCTAAACGATCCGTAGCCGGTCGATTCAAAACAATTTGCACATATTCACATTCATCACATTCACTTCACAACTTTCTCAATCGATTTAGTATCAAGGAAGGCATGACACCACGTGTCATCCTTATAAATTCACTTTCTCAAATCAGATTTGCTTCTTCGGAACATAATCACGTTTGAAAGACATTTCATAGGAAATTGCATTCAAGGGTCATTTCACATAAAACACAAAACTTCTTTCAAAACTACTTTTGAGCATCACATAAAGCAAACACATAGCACGAATAGTCACTATTCAATGCAAGCAATCATTCCCAACTCTTTTCCAACTATGACTTTCTCAACTCATCAATTGAATACGATTATCTCCATTTTCCGAGCCACAATAACCACAAGTACATATCACTCAATTCAACATTCTCACTTTTCATTGCCTTTTTGCCTCACTTGCTCATTTTACGCTTCTACTTTATAACTCAACTTCCTTTGCCCGTATTCAGCCACACGACTCTTGCTCTCACTTTATCGCTTAAGTCCCTTTCGCTGTGCTTAACTTCAAACTTGATTCCATCCCAAAGATCGAGATACGTTCTACTCTCGTTTTAACCTTAGAACTCCCAACTCGCTATTTCTCTACCCCAATTATGCCTTAATCAAGATGAAGTCATGTCTCTCCTTTATACTCACCTATTATTTCCCAATACGCATCGTTATCTTCCAGTGGAAGAACTTAGAAAGTCTCTATGGTTTAACCGAAACATCGATTCGCAAATTCACTCCCAATTTACCCCTTCTTGTCCCTAAGTGCCATTTGAGATCGTCACCATAATCTTTATACCTACACAACCTAATATTTTCAGCATCTCATCTCAGCCCTAACTAACTACTAAGCTCCTTCCAGTTCTCGATTCAGACTCAACAATTCCGTTCGATTTAAAGCCATTTACATAGTCAATTCTCCAATTTGTATGCTCCGACAAAGAATATGACTTCTTTAAAGAGTACTTTTCTTTGTGGTACTTCAAGATATAACAAACAATTTGAAAAAATAAGTCAATGACATTCAAAACTTCCAACCAAACTAATACCAAGCTTGCAAATTGCTTTCTCTTCTTTGTTTTCCTTGTGGCTAAGTTCAAACGAGCCATAACCGCAAATTAAGTAGAGGAAATCAATATCAAGTAATTATCTCCACTTATGAATAACCAACCTAATTCTCCTTATAAAATAAGAATTCAACGAGTCAAGTACTTTTGGTCCATGTAATCTTCAAAGTAGAAGTAGATTGAAATCTCTCCCTTTTCAAAGACTTAATCCACTTATGATTAGTTAAGCGGCTTACAAAGAGTGATTAGTATCATGTTATTCATGTATGGATCGCAACTACTGGCCAAACTATAGCGAGTGAGAGTAGTGATCCATCATTTTTCATTTAAACCTCTTACTATTGTATGACATATTAGATGAGAGGGTTTTTGGAGGCCTGGGCGGATGTTGCAATTATTCAACATGCGAACCGATGCATGGGCAACACAACAAGAAGAGCTTTAAATGAAAAATGATGGATCACTACTCTCACTCGCTATAGTTTGGCCGGCAGTTGTAGTCCATACATGAATAACATGATACATGTACTCGTAAAAAAAAGTTATTAGTCTCGCTAATAACAAAAGTAGCATAACACTAATCCTCATATCCCATAACATACATAATTGTCCATTTTCCCTTAAGTATGTCTAGGTCGACCAGAAATTCTCATCAAACAATCACTTTAGATGGTTGTCTATTTGCAAAGGATGTATCACCTACTTTCTCTTGGCATTAATTCACCAAAAGCCTGAAGTATACATGAAAATGCAATTATTTTTCTATAAAGTTAACGAATATGATCAATTCAAATGTCACTCTAAAATCCACTTATGATAGCTCTGCCCTCTCTGCTGCTTCTTGGTCCCCCCTCTCTCCCTCTCTGCAGATGCAACATCATCACCAGCTCAGCTGATGCCAAGTTACTTGCTCTTTTACTCGTGTCTTCTTCAATCCTCACTCGGTTATGACCCTCGGTAGAGATTAACAACTAGGAATCACACCATGTACAGCCCCACTAGCATAAGCACATCCTAACTTAACCACAAACAGTGTATGCATGCAACAAAAGAAAACCAAAATAAGGAAATAACAGTGAAGAACAACACATACAGATACGGGCACAATTGATCAATCTGGAAAGATGCATTAATTCTGGCTAATTAGGAGTAAAGATGAATTAATTCCTAGCAATAACAATAATGAGAAACATTCCCGGATCGAAATCAAAAACATTCCCTAGTTAGCTAAATTACAATAAAATCTGTAGTCAAATTAAGCATATCTAATCATATCTCCAAATTCATAATTCCAAATAGCTAGCAAATAAACTATCCAAGTCTAACTATGGACAAGCTGAATCGGAATCTCATTTCCTAGTTAACTAAATTCACTCAAAATCACAAAACCTACAATTACCCATGGAATCAACTCATATGCTTAGAAAAAGCAAGACCCAAAAAGAAGAAAGAGATTGAAAATTACCAGGTGAGTAGTGATTGAGAGACGAACCAGGATCTCGAAAAGTTTGTGCCGAAACCCTAGGCTGCGGATAGGGATGAACCTTGCAACGATCGTCCTTAACAAGTCGACCGAAGCGGAGCAGCACCAGAGCTGATGGCAATGGCCATGGCGATGGCTGGGTAGGAAGAGAGATGGAGAGTGGGGAAGGGAGAGAGAGAGAGACAGAATGAGAAATGGTGTTTTCTCGGTAAAGAAAAGAGCCGGACGAGGAGAGACCATAGAGAAACCCGAGCTAGAGCACGGAGAAATCAGCAGTACCGGAGATTGAAAAAGGAGAACGAAAGAGGAGAAAGAGAGCTTGAGCCATGGCGCCGCGAGGAGAGAGACAGACGAGAGAGAGAGCGCCATTGCGATGCGCGAGAAGAGAAGTGAAAAGAGGAGAGAGACTGGGCGGCGGGAGTCGGGTTTTGATTACAAGGCCCAAACCGCGGGGTCGGGATTTGATTACAAGGGCCCGAAAATTGATTACATAGAATGATGTAATTAGGATTGTTTGGGGTAAGCCCATGTTATTCTAATTACATCTTTCTATGTTATTGTAATTACAATGCATACATTTTTTTTCAACCAAACGCAGCAATGTAATGAACTATGTTATTTTAATTGCATTACCACTCTTAATACCTCCAACCAAACGAGCCCTAAATGTTACAACAACACACAAAGCACTCTACCCTAAGACTCTAAGACTCTTTGATTACAAGAGATTGAATGTAAGATCGGATTGGACGTATGTTCTCTTGCTTCTTTCTTCCGGTCTTGAGCATGGGCATTTATATGTTATTCTTCATTTACAAGACCATTGTATCTTAAAAATGTTAACGTTGTGATTGATCTTTTGAAATTGGCTTGGTAACGGAATCTTCATATGAATCGACTTGCCTTCTATAAATTGATACTTTATTTTTGGATTTCAAAGATTTTTTCTATCACGGATACATAGTCATCTTGAATACCCTTCAATCACTCCAGCATGCTTTTAATTATCACTTGTACTACTTACAATTATGGATGGTGAGATTTGAGGACTTCCATAAATAGAGCGCAATAAAATATGGGTAAAAGATTAGATTTTCCATAATAAAATCTTACTAGAATATAATCAAAATAAAAATAAGATTTTCAAAGTTAAGATGTGCTAAAGTATTTCCTTAAAATACGAATTATAATTGAGCCAAATAAGAAAATAGAATCTTATTTAAAAGTAATTGGAATAAGACAAAAATAATATAATTAGACAGATTATTGATATGATTACTAGATTTTGAATGGATGCCTTGAGATCAAAATTCAGCTTATCCGAAAAGAGGATCGGATAAAACATCTAAGCAGATAAAACATCCAAGTATGTAAGTCTGATGGGTCACCATATCTCGACTAACAAAATTTATGCGTGATTTGAGAACTGCTCCCTCCATTTCAAAATACATGTCAATTTAACTAACTTTTTCGTTTCATAATACATGTTACTTTACAATTCCAATGACATATTAATTACTAATTTATCAACTTTATCCTTATTAATTGCTTTGTTTGTCTTCTTTTTTTATTGATTTTTTCATTTTCAATAAAATATAGGGGCTACTTAGTTTTTTAATATAAAATTTGTCATGAATTTTGTGTTTCCTTTGTATTCTCGCATAACCTTAAAACGATAAATATTTTGAAATGGAGGGAGTACCACTTAATAAAATACTCGATAGATTTGTCTACCATTAAATCAGCAGTACTAATGTATAATTGGACTTTGGAAACTGGAATTTCGTGTTATATCTTTAAATATCTAGAGATCCGATTGACGATATAATGATGGTATACAAAGGGCCTTTATCATCGTACAACTAATATCGTGTATTGGAAAGGACCATATATATTTTCAGGCTTCTTTTATAATTACTTAAGGTAGAGTATAAATTTAATTTTCGAACCTTCAACCAAAATCTTAAGTTTTTCGTGGAAATAGTTCTTATACGTAAGGATTTCATTTTCATCATTTATTTATTTTTTTGTTTAACTAAGGATGTAATCTCTTTCCAACCGCAAGAATTTAAGGTAAATGTCCTTATAACAAGTACGCTTTTCAGGATTTGAACATGTGTTCTTCTCCTTTACAGGTGAAGCTACTACCACTCCCATCCACACTTATTGAAAATCCATTTAGATCTAATAATAAGTTACCATAATTTAGGACTTACAAAATATTTTTTCTTGGTCGGAAACATGCTAGATCCAACTTTTTAGATTGATCTTTGATGAGTTTTAACATGTGTGATAAATAATGTAGGTAAAAATTTCTTCATTTGGTTGGGGCTTGTACCAGTAATAAACATCACGGAACCAGAACTAATAAGACAAGCATTGACAAAGATAAATGAGTTTTAAAAGCCAAAACTCAACCCACTTATTGGACTACTTGCCCTGGACTTATAAGTTATGAGGGTGAGAAATGGGTGATGCATAGGAAGTTGATCAATCCAGACTTTTCATATGGAGAAGATCAAGGTATTGAATTCATTCATTTGTAGTTTTGTATAGCTTAAAGGTATGTTATGTATGATTTTTTTATTGTGCCAATACCAACACCGACCAGTGGCATCCAAGACTTTATGTCACACTCACCACTTGGGATCCATTTCAAGGAGGAACGACTTTTCTCTTGCTTGAGAATTATTACTAGGCCTCAACAACCCTTTTTGCCTGGTCCCTGGGTTGTCAAACTCTATTGTATACCTTGACATAGGGGCACGGTGTAGTAGCCTAGAGTTATGAGTCACTTATAACTTTATTATCCAATTTTGATGAACTAAAGAAACTTATTTGTGACTAAGAACCAATTCACCCAATTTAGAGCAAGCTATACTAGAAGTTTAATGGCAATACTTGTTTAGTGTTCTTAATTAGTTGACTTACATATTAGATAAGTTAATAATATAATATATGAGTATAATCCTTAACTTAATTACTAAAACCCCCAATATTTTGTCAACTCGGTATGTTCATATCCGAACTAAACCCACCTAAATATGATGTTAGGTCGATCCGAAATGTGGTTTAGTTCGGTTAACGGATGAATATCTTTTCTAATTGCTTCCATATATGTGCAGCTTATGCTTATGGCATTTTCCACAAGCATTACCGAGACAATAAAAAATGGGAGAAGTCCATCTCGTGTAACAGGTTCATCCGAGATAGATGTATGGCCTTGTCTTACGACTTTATCTCGCAGATGTCATCTCTAGAGCTGCATTCGGTAATAGCTATGAGGAAGGCAGAAGAATATTTGAACTTCTCAAGGAACAAACAGAATTCACCATACGCTTTTTTCAATCAGTTTATCTCCCTGGATGGAAGTAAGTATTGCTTGATCTATTTCTAAAACTTCAATTGAATGTGTATAACTTAATAAGAAAATATGTTCATTAAGTTTCACTATTAGCATGGAAGATTGATATGTTTCCATGTGGCATCCCACATATGGATGTTAGCCAAAGTAAAATTGTAAGTGTTAGTATACATGCTGAAGTGGTAAATGTTTGATAAGCTAACAAAAATTTATAGTGAAGTAAACAATTTAAGCAACATAGTTCAACGACCACATTTCTATTTGTTTGTAATACTTTCATGCTCACATCCATTTGTAGGTATTTGCCGACAAAAAACAATAAAAGAATGAATGAAATAAATGCTGAAATTGAAAGATTACTGAAAGGAATAATTGAGACGAGGCGGAACGCAATGGAGGCCGGAGAGCCTGCTAAGGAGGATTTGCTTGGGATATTAATAGAATCAAACTTAAAAGAGACTCAAAATCATGACTTTAACAAGCAACACCTTAGGATGAGTTTTCAAGACATGATGGATGAGTGTAAGCTATTCTACTTTGCTGGGCAAGAAACCACCTCGGTGTTGCTTGTGTGGACAAAGATTTTGTTAAGCAAACACCAAGATTGGCAAACACGGGCCCGAGAAGAAGTTCTAGCAAAATTATAATGAAGATAATTTAAAACCTTGTAATTTTAATTTTGTAAATGATATTTTAAATAAGAGTTTATAATCATGTGATTTTGCAAGTGTTATCATAGGTTTACATAGTTAAAATGTCATGATAATATTTTTTAACTGAACCTAATATTTTATTTAAAAATATTAATAACTAATTTTTTATATAAAGAAAAAATATAACATTCTTTAAAAAAATGTTTTAAAAATAAAATAATTTTTTATTTTTATTTAAAAATGTTAAAACGTTAGGTTGAATGGAAAAAACATGCTATCTTGACATTTTAACTATATAAACCCGAGTTAACACTTACAAAATCACAAGATTACAAACTCTTATTCAAAATATCATTTACAAAATCTCAAAATTACAAGCTTTATAATTATTTTTATTATATATTTATAATATGATTCTCTATTATACTTCTCTTACTTAAAGGGACTAAGTTAAAAAATGTTAAATAAATTTTTAATTTTTTATTATTATAAAAACCAATGAATATTAAGTTGTAGACAAATTTTCAAGGTAACATGTATGAATTTATATGTTTTACATAATATTAATAAACAGTCTAACTAATAAGAAAAATGTATTATACTAACTTAAAAAATAAAATGAATAATAAAATAAAAATTTAAAATGTTAAATAATTTTATAATTGAAAAACTTTTAAAAAATTATCTATAATATAAATAATTATATCTAGAAAATACAAAAATTTTTATAAAAATTATATACTTTAAAAATAAAATAAAATTTTATTTTTATTAAAAAATATATGAAGGAAGAGGATAGATAGAGGGAGATGAGAGAGAGAGTCACTGAAAAAGGGGGATGAGAGAGAGAGAAGGACTCAAATAGAGAGAGGGGGAGAGGAGAGAGAGAAAGAGAGAGGAGGGAGCAGAGAGAGAGAGAGTGAGTGAAGCGGAGAGGGAGAGGCATGAGTGAAAGAAATAAAGTGGGGAGGAGAAAGGGGTCATCACAAATTAACACCATTTCGTCCAAAAATGATTAAAGTCTTTTGTAAATTTAAGCAACACTTATTGGTCAATTTTCCTAAATCAATAATGAGATGATAGTTTTAATATTCTCCTTTTCTATTGAGATTTTGTCTACTATGTTGCTTGCATAAAGGGCACTGATGTAGTTATTTTTGGAGTAATATTCATTAATTACTCTAAATTATTTTTCTCCTCATTACCAACAATATCATTGGCTTTGTTGACCTAACTTTTTTTTATTGTAAACACCGAGGTAAAGATCCTCCAAATAAATAACGCATTTAAATTTGTGTAGAATAGGGTGAGGTCACTAGCACCTTAAATAACATTTTATTATTATAGTAGAGAAACTACATATCTATAGGCATATGTGTTACACCCTGTCAATTAATTTGAGTTGAATAATTTTAATCGCTTTCGATGTCATACTAATTGTGAATTATATTGTTTGATAGAGCAGTAAGCTGCGCGAAATTGTGGACATATTGGATATATGAAAGTTATATACGAATCAATAAATGCTTCTAGACACATATATATATTTAAATATTTCTATAGATTCATAGAGGTATACATATTTTAGAAAAATACATATTTTGATCTGAAAAATAAATTGATTTGCTTAGTGATTAAGAAAAGAAAAACAAGAAAGAAAATAAAATATGTTGTTTAAAACGAGCCATTTGTACCGCTAAAAAAATTAGTCATGTGATTAATACTCATATAAGATAAGCATGTGTTAGATATTGACTAGACCAAATAAAAAATAAGAAGAAGCTGATAGACTTGACGTGCAACAAGTAACTCATATAAGATAAGCATGTGTTAGATATTGACTAGATCAAATAAAAAATAAGAAGAAGTTACTAGACTTGACGTGCAACAAGTAAAAGGGGGAGGGGGATTATAGAATTCAGAAAATAAAAAACCCACCTATCGAAACATCACTCTCTCTCTTCTCCTCTCTTTACCTCACTCTCTATCACAGGACATGGCCCCCGGCCACTGCTTGCCGACACTTGTCGGAATGTAGGCCGCTCCCAGCCCTAATTGCCGTCGGTCACTAGCCATAGCTACTTTCTCCACCTTCCCCCTCACTCACTTGCATCTACTTTCTTCTTCAAAGGTAACTCTCTTCTACTCTTCTTTCAATTAATCTAAACTTTATAATTTTGTGTTCAAACAGATTAGTGAGCAACTATGCTAAAAAATAGTTTAATTTATGCAATTTAATTGGGTAATTGTATGGTCATAGTAAAATTAAATTTAAGGTATGTGGTTGTGAGTTAGGCAAGACATGCTTGAATTTGGAAGGAAGAGTACTATGTGGGTGAATTAGGTTGACAATAAGTTTAATTAAAATAGCAAAATATGTCTTTGTTGGACAATTAAACTTGTGTTTAGTGAGACCGAAAGCTCGGTTGACATGGAGTTCATGAAAGTTGCTTTGGGACAAATCTCTTAGAAGATTATTACAAAAATATAGAGCTAAAAGTTATTGAAAATCTAATATTTTGGTAACACTTTGAGGTGAGGTTGGATGTCGGATGAGCATAGCATAATCTTAAATGTTCTTAAAATTGTGAAATTAAGTTGAACACTTGATTATGAATTTCTTGCCCAATTATACAAACTGGATATTAAAAAATTGATCCTTAGACACCCCGATTACGATCTAGTAAAACTATGTGGGCTAAATTATTATAATGGAACCGTTAGAGTTGGCTAAATTATGTTGTTAGCAAGAATATTAGTGACATTAATAATTTCATTAATGTACCAAAATTGCGGCAATTTATGGATACAAAGGGTGTGACAAAAGAGATGATGAAAGGAGAATTTAAAAAGTATAGTGACCCGAGTTAGTTATTGTATGAAGAGCAACGCCTTCAATTAAATCTATGTACAGATGACTACTAGATGATCATCCATGAGTTGAAATATGTTATTTAGGGACTCTATGGGTTGAAGTTTGCTAGTTGAATTGATATGGAATAGTTAAATTCTGGGTTAAGATATTATTTTAAGTTTTAAATGGCAGAAATCGTTAATATTAAGTCAAAGGAGTTTATTAATAAATAAATAAATAATAACAATTTATTAAAGATTCAAGATAATTAGAGGTTAAATTAATTAATTAATAATGGTACATTGCTAGAAACTTACAAAATGGATCCTTATGAGAACATATACCAAATAGAAATAATACAAGAGGAATGGGTTAGAGGCAGGAGTGTAAAAAGGAAAATGAATGATATCTAATATACGTTATTTCTTTTATCTTTCCGAAATGTCTAACTTTATTAATGAGTTTTAAAATTTTTTATCATTGAAATAATTAGGACCCACTTCATGGCTCATAGTAAATTGATTACGATTACAATCACAGTCACAATTATAGTTCACGAGTGACCCTCCTTGATCAATCTGGATAAATGATTTGTTTATGCATATATGATGAACTCATAATCGCCATGGAAATTTCATGTACATATGAGTCCTAAACTATTCCAATAATTAATGTATAATGAATTTACTACAGTTTTACATACAAATAACTTCCGAAACCGACTTCAAATATCTACGCATGCCACCGACTCTCATAATATATATTGTTACAATACAAGGGTTAAGTGTTGGGCTTATGGCTCATTCTTGTTTCTATGCTTTCTTAAATGTTTTTAGGGAAAGAAAAGCATATTAATGTTTAACAAAATACTGACTCGGAACAGTGATCGTACTTTGGCCCCTACTCTTGAGTATATTACAATTAGCTTTTGATGGTTAGTTTTTCGTTAAAAAGCTCCTGCGGATTTATTTCGCTTGTAGAGTTTTATTCCCATTGATGGGTACATTTGTTAAAATGATAAACTGTATTTTGGGAAGAAAGAACTCATGTTGGTGGTTTTATTTACGTAAATATTGGGTATGATGTTATAAGACTTTAGATGTAAGCGCTTGCTGTAAATTAAAAAGATTGTCATGTTATTCTATTTTAATGTTTAGCCTAATCTCTCAAGGAGGGACAATCGTAAAGCCCTAATATGATGTGATTTTTCACTACCTTATTATAGTATATTTATTCTGGGAATTATATTAGTGGTATAAGAGCAAGGTTGTGACTTTGGGATACAACTATAGAAAGATAATGGAGTCACTTGGAAGCAAAAAGGTTCATATGGAATAATGGATTTTAACGATATTATTTTGGATCCTCAATTAACTATTAATAAGGAGAATTTGACTATTATACATAGGCGTATATAATAACCCTTCCCTAATTAATATTTTTTAATTTTGTTAAATAATAACTAACCTAATCAAATCGAGCGTATGCACTTCAATTCGAAATTTATAAGTGTTTGTTATTGTATGGCTCGAACTACCGTGGAAGTCTTCAACCAAAATATGATTAGTGCATATATTGGATAAATAAGGTTACTAATGAAATGAACCAACTAAATATTAAACATTAAATACTAAATAACAAAAATAGAATTACATCCTTATAACTTTTATATAAAAAAGGTGTACTAACACACTTAAACATATACTCCATTAATTAGCTTGAGTATATTATAATTAGCTTTTGATGGTTAGATTTTTGTTAAAAAGCTTTTGTAGATTTAATTCACTTGTAGCGTTTTATTCCCATGGATGGGTGCATTTGTTAAAATGATAAATTGTATTTTGGAAAGAAGGAACTCATGTTGGTGGTTTCAGTTATGTAAATATCGGGTATGATGTTATAGGAATTTAAATGTAAGCACTTGATGTAAATTAAAAAGATTATCATGTTAATCTATTTTAATGTTTAGCCTAGTCTCTCAAGGAGGGACAATAGTAACGCCCTAATAAGATGAGATTTTTCGCTGCCTTATTATAGAATATTTATTGAATGAGTATATTTTATGTACTGATTATATTGGGCATTATAGTAATGGTATAAGAGTCAAGATGTGACTTTGGGATACAAATATAGAAAGATAATGGAGTCACTTGGGAATAGTATGGAGTAATAGATTTTAACGATATTACTTGGGATCCCCAATGAACTATTTAATCGGGACAATTAGACTGGTGTGGTACCTATTATACATAGACATATATAATAACCCTTCCCTAATTAATATTAGTGAAGACTCAAACGTTTCTCAACGCACTTCGAGTTGCACTAAACGAGTCGGGTATAACAATCCCATGCTTTTAGAGTTTTGATTCCAAGGCATTCTCGGTTTCGCAGAAACCTCTTTTAGTAAAATAGTATCTTTTACGAGTGATACGGCTTTCACTTATTACATTTATTGCCTATCTATTTGAGACTCGGAAAAGTGGTTCTTTGTTCCGAGTCCATCTTCACTTAGATTTATCGCGAGACTAGTGTTTCGTCTTTTTCTCACTCGAGAATCTTACTTTCGATTACAAGCTCTATTTTCGTTGGAGTCAATATCTTGAGTCTGTTTCACACTTAGTCTATATCAAGTTATCTCACTCGATATTCTTTATGGAACTTCTTCTATCGCTTAGACTAAGTCGGACGGAATTCTAAGTATCATGGATATTGGACTCGGAAAATTCCATTTCATTTCGACTCGGATAATCGGTTGCTTAATTATCATAATTATTTTATTATCTGTGTCTAACTTTGGACCAAAGCATTTTATATTTGAGAACCAGAATTGATTTACTTTTGTAGGTTATTCATTCGAGGATACACCTTTTTCAAACCACAAAAGTAGCCGGCTCGAACGTCAAATCACCAGCGAGACATGGCTTTTCACCTTCCCTGCTTCGAGTCCCGGAAGATTGTGTCGGAAGTTGTCCGTTTCCAAATCTGGAAAAGCTGAAACGCCAAGCTTAACGGTGGTTTCCACCTTATCTTTCACGACACTACCAATGGTTTTGGGACTTCCAAGAGAGATAAACCGTTGTCCAACGTTCACATTGTAACGGATACTTTCGAGTGACTCGAAAGCTTTTATCAACGGTCACAGAAGATTCTCGGTCAGCGAGATGAAGATAACGGCTACTCTGCCTTGTTAACTATAAATTGAAGCCGCCTCACAAGACACTGAAGATTGCCGAATCTATTGTTAATACACATACTTGAGAAAAGTCATTGTATTTACTTTCAATCTTCTACTTACAACTCCCACTCTGTAATTCATTACTTTCGAGTTGTAAGGTCTTGTACTCGATTACAAACTCTTTCTTACATTCCTTGTAAGGTCCCTTGACTAAGCTGTAAGGGTTAACTCAGCTTAGTTGTCCCTAAGCTGTAAGGGTTATCTCGGCTAGGAAGTATTAGATCGAGATAAGGGAATTTCGAGTCTAGGAAAACTTGTATAGAGTTGTCTAAGGGAGCAACTCGGGTTCGATCGAGTTCACGGTATTTTATGGACTTAAAATAGTGGATTTGACTTCGTGTCCGGATTGACACGGTCCGTGGTTTTCTGCCCGGGAGGGTTTCCACGTAAAATCTAAGTGTTATTTTTCGAGTTCAATCTAGACTCGAGACAGTCTTACTTGCTCTTGTTCTTTACGATTGATTGCTTTCGAGTCCAATCTTTTCGACCCGGTTAATAGACTCGAGAATCTATCTCCCTTTCTACCTTTGTGCAAAAGAGTGTGATTTCGCAGAAAATTTCCCATCACCCTATTCACCCCCTCTAGGGTGACTCGGACTCTCCCAGAGCAAACCTTCAATTGGTATCGAGCCTAGCCTTTCGAAAGGATCTAACAATCCAAAGGTTTAAAGATCAAATGGCTCGGAACACCTGGAGAGTTCGACGAAGGAAGATCTTCCAACAGGCCTCCAAAATTCAAAGGCTCAAACTTTGGGCACTTGGAAGAAGCTTATGGAATGTTTCGAAGGTTTGCTCGGGGAGAGTCCGAGTCACCCTAGAGGGGGTGAATAGGGTGATAGGAAATTCTTTGTGAAATCACACTCTTTTGCACGAAGTAGAAAGGAAGATAGATTCCGAGTCTATTAACTAGGTCGAAAAGATTGGACTCGAAAGCAATGAATCGAAAGAACAAGAGCGAGTAAGGCTGTCCGAGTCTAGAATGAACTCGGAGAGATAACACTTAGATTTTACGTGGAAACCCTCCTGGGCAGAAAACCACGGCCCGTGTCAATCCGGACACGAAGTCAAATCCACTATTTTGAGTCCACAAAATACCGTGAGCCGATCGAACCCGAGTTGCTCCCTTAAACAACTCTATACAAGTTTTCCTAGACTCGAAATTCCTTCATCTCGATCTAGTACTTCCTAGCTGAGATAACCCTTATAGCTAGGGACAACTAAGCTGAGTTAACCCTTACAGACTTAGTCAAGGGACCTTACAAAGAATGTAAGAAAGAGTTTGTAATCGAGTACAAGACCTTACAACTCGAAAATAATGAATTACGAGTGGGAGTTGTAAGTAGAAGATTGAAAGTAAATACAATGACTTTTCTCAAGTATGTGTATTAACAAGTAGATTCGGCAATCTTCAAGTCTTGTGAAGTGGCTTCTATTTATAGATAACTAGACAGAGTAGCCGTTATCTTCATCTGCTGACCAAGAGTCTTCTGTGACCGTTGATAGAGGCTTTCGAGTCACTCGAAAGTATCCGTTGAAATATGAACGTTGGACAACGGTTTAACTCTCTTGGAAGTCCCAAAACCATCGGTAGTGTCTTGAAAAATGAGGTGGAAACCATCGTTAAGCTTGGCGTTCAGCTTTTCGGATATGGAAGCAGAGCGACTTCGACACAATCTTCCGGGACTGGAGCAGGGAAGGTGAAGAGCCATGTCTGCTGGTGATTTGACGTTCGAGCCGGTTACTTTTGTGGTTTAAAAAGGTGTATCCTCGAATGAATAACCTACAAAAGTAAATTAACTTTGGTTCTCAAAGTATAGAATACTTTGGCCCAAGATTAGACACGGATAATAAAATAATTATAATAATTAAGCAATCGATTATCCGAGTCGAAACGAAATGGAATTTTACGAGTACAATATCCATGATACTCGAATTCCATCTAACTTAGTCTAAGCAATAGAGCAAGTTACATAAAGAATATCGAGTGAGATAACTTGATATACACTAAGCATGAAATAAACTAAGAATACTAACTATAATAAAATAGAACATATAACCACAAGTCGGATTACGAGACAGAATACTTGGTATATTCAAAATGCGATAAATCTAAGTGAAGATGAACTCGAAATTAAGAACCAGTTTTACGAGTCGCTTACGGAAACGCAATAAATGCAATAAGTGAAAACCGTATTACTCGGAGAAGATACTATTTTACTCAAAGAAGTTTCGCGATACCGAGAATGCCTTGGAATCAAAACTCTATATGCATGGGATTGTTATACTTGATTCCTTTTACATAACTCGGAAAAGTATTGAGCATTGTCCGAGTCTTCAATCTCCCCCTTTTGATGAAAGGCATTCCATACTTAAACAGAAACTTTGTTAGAGAAAAAAATTGATTCCGAGTGATTTGCGCATGAGTAAAACATACTCAATAGTTCGAGCAATATATAATATATCGAGCAAAACAAAATAAAGTATGCTTTAACATTAACTCAGAAAATAATGAACTTAGAAATTAATAATGAAGTGCATTAATCCATTAAAAGTCAAAAGGGCGGAAAAAGCTCCCCTAAACAAGACAACAAGTTTTCGATTACATTTTATTTCTCCCCTTGCCTTTCAGCAAAAAAAAAAAAAAAAAGAAGGGAGAAAAGAACAAGTAATACAAATGAGTTGTACTGGACAAAAAAATTTTAGAAAGAGGAAAAAAAGAAATTCGGGGACACTAAGGAATTGTGACTCGGTGCATGGCTCCTACGAGGGAGGGGATTTCGAGTGGAGGCGGAGGTGCGCCGGCGCTGATATGATCTTGACAATGTGCTTGAGCGTGGCGAAGGGAGAACCAAGATTGTCCTCGGGGCTCAGCTCCGAATGGCCGACCCGGAGAGAGTGGATCGAGGGTTCTTCCCTTGGGACCTCGGTGGCTGGTAGGGCTGCTCTGTCGACCCGCTGGAGAAGCTAGGTCTTCGACCTACCCAGACAGCTCAAATAGCTGAGTACCGCTATTTGAGCTTGGGGAGCAGCTCGACCCTCGGTAGTTGCCACGGCCTCTTCTTCCCTTTGCCCTGAAGGGCCTGCTCAGCCGCGGGTTCCTCAACATCTTCTGCTGCATCTGCAGCTTCTTCCTCTTCTTCCTCATCCCCCTGTCCGAGGAGGTCGGACTCGGGCTCGAAGACGCTTCGGACGCGTCCGAGTCATCCCGGTCCTGAGCCGCCTTGGACCGTGAAGACTCGGACACTCGCTCAATATTCTTCGAGTCATGCAAAAGGAATCGGGTATAACAATTCTATACTTATAGAGTTTTGATTCCAAGGCATTCTCTGTGTCTTAGAAACTTACTTGAGTAAAATAGTATTTTCTTTAAGTGATTCGGCCCTCACTTATCTCTCTTATCGCTTTTCGGTTAGCGACTCGGAAAACTGGTTCTTTATTCCGAGTCCACTCTCACTCAGATTAATCGCATTTTGAATATACCGGTATTCCATTGTTTCTCACTCGGAATCGACTTCGGTTATCTACTCCATTGTTTGCATAGTCGGCATTCGTAGTTCATTTCATGCTTAGTCTATCTCAAGTTTTTCTCACTCGATATTCTTTATAGAACTTGCTCTATTGCTTAGACTAAGTCATATGGAATTCCGAGTATCATGGATATTAGACTCGAGAAAATTCCATTTCTTTTCGACTCGAGATAATCAATTGCGTAATTATCATAATTATTTTATTATCCGTGTCTAACCTTGGACCAAAGTATTTTATACTTTGAGAACCGAAGGTGTTTTACTTTTGTAGGTTATTCAATCGAGGATATCTTTTCAAACTACAAAAGTAGCCGGCTTCGGAATGTCAAATCACCAGCGAGATATGGCTTTTCACCTTCCCTGCTTGAGTCCCGAAGATTGTGTCGGAAGCCGTCCGCTTCCATATCCGGAAAACTGGAACGCTAAGCCTAACGGTGGTTTCCACCTTATTTTTCAAGACACAACCGATGGTTTTGGGACTTCCAAGAGAGTTAAACCGTTGTCCAACGTCCATATTTCAACGGATACTTTACGAGTGACTCGGAAAGCCATTATCAATGGTCACAGAAGACTCTCGGTCGGCGAGATGAAGATAACGGCTACTCGCTTGGTTATCTATAAATAGAAGCCACTTCACAAGACATGAAGGTTGCCGAACATATTGTTTATACACATACTTGCTCAAAGTTATTGTATTTACTTTCAATCTTCAACTTACAACTCCCACTCTGTAATTCATTACTCTACGAGTTGTAAGGTCTTGTACTCGATTACAAACTCTTCTTACATTCTTTGTAAGGTCCCTTGACTAAGCTCGTAAAGGTTAACTCAGCTCGGTTGTCCCTAGCTGTAAGGGTTATCTCAGCTAGGAAGTACTAGATCGGATAAGGTAACTTCGAGTCTAGGAAAACTTGTATAGAGTTGTCCAAGGGAGCAACTCGGGTTCGATCGGTTCACGGTATTTTATGGACTTAAAATAGTGGATTTGACTTCGTGTCCGGATTGACACGGGCTGTGGTTTTCTGCCCTAGGAGGGTTTCCACGTAAAAGCTCGTGTTATCTTTCCGAGTTCATTCTAGACTCAGCATGACCTAACTGCTCTTGTTTCTTCCGATTCATTGCTTTACGAGTCGAATCTTTTCGACCCGAGTGTTTAGACTCGTAAGCTGTCTTTGCCTCTTTTACGTAAGAAAAGAGTGCGTTTCGCGAAGAATTTTCTATCACCCTATTCACCCCCTCTAGGGTGACTCGGACTCTCCCCGAGCAAAACCTTCAGACCGTCTCTCTCTAAGGAGCTCGACCAGCTCCTTCGCTCCTGGACCAGCTCTCTCATCTCAAGAACGAGAGCTCGCTGCTCTCGGATTTGGGACTAACCAGTCTTTTGGTTGATGGTTAGACCTTGGAGGACAGATTTGAAACCTCGGAGCATGTCTCCGAGTTCGGAAGACACGGAGCCGATCTTGTCCATGAAAGCGAGGGACAAGAGGGCGAGAGAGATTTCGAGGCACCCGAGGTGGAGGCACCACCAGGTGTAGAGGGAAGAGGGAGGGGGTTGATTTCGAGTCCGAGGAGGAGAGGGAGGCCTCGGCTCGAGTTATGAACCCGGACACAAGGGTCGGTTTCCGGTATTCGTACCCCGGAGTTCCTTCTTGCCTACCACAATGGCGGCCTCGGACACCTGCGTTTGGGTCCGAGGGAAGAGGAACTTAAAATTGTTTGAAGACAAGGGTTAGAAGAGCACCGAAAGGAAGGGAGGTGTTCTTCTTGGATTGGAGTTGAGCTGGCACAGCTGCCATCCGCTCAATGATGGAAGGGAAGAGATCTACTTCGTATCCCTCAAGGATGTCGAAGAGAGCTTTGAGGTGCTTGGAGTTGGGGTTCTCCTTGTCTGGAATGCTCGTGAGAAGAAGGTTCTCATGAGCAGAAAGCACGAAGGCGAGCTTCGACTTCAACCGAGTCACGTAAAAGTTTTTCCTGGACCCGGGGAATTCTTTGGCGTATTTTTCAAAGAAGTCGTCGGCGACTTCGAGTGAAAGGAATATGATTGCTGTTCAAGAAAAGAGAAGAGACTTTGAACAAGCGGTGGAGGAGAGAGGTGTTGATGCAAACAGTAATGTTCGAACCCTAGAGGTTAGAACATTTTCGGAGTGGGTGAGGTGAGCATAGAACTCGAAACGAGTTCGGGATAGATGAACTCGCTGAAACACAGGAAGTAGTATACTCCGGTGGTTTGTATGTTGGACAACCAAGAAAATTTGGTTGTTGGAAAGAATTTGTCATCCAGACGCAAGATGCTTGGGTGACAACGGGTTTGGAAGGGGTTGAGCTTTCGGCTTATTGGTGCGAGGCTTTTTGGAAGAGGGAGAAACCCGGAAGTCGGGATGGTTTCCTCGTTTAGGCATTGTGAGAGAAGGAGAGAAGAGATGAAACTTTTCTAGTAGAAGAGAGAAGAAGGTGTAGAAGAGAAGAAAATAAAAATGTAGAAGAAAGAGATGAGAGCAGTCGAAACTTACGAGAGAGAGAGAGCTTCTTCGATGCTCGCAGACGATCAAGAGTGATCTGTTCACGTAGTAATCTTCCGCAAGAAGTTTCTTTTGAGAGAGATGGAGTTTAGAATAACGAGATGAAGATGGATAGTCGTTATTTATAGAAAATAAGCGCGCCCGTCAACTATCCGTTAAGTATAACTCCGTTCGACTCGGCTTGTCCATCGATCACCAAAGACCGGTGTGACGGTTCTTCTTCAACGGTTGAGATACCAGCGGTTTGAAATCCACGGCTAAGATCCGATTGCAGCGCTCGAGAAAGAGAGAGAAAAAGATTTTGAAAATATAATCCGAAACTCTCCACTATTCTAGAGATAGTTTCGAAAATTTGATGTCCAAGTTTTTCTACGTCCGAGTTTGACTCGTAAAGGTTTCTGATTGACTCGAAACATGAAATAACTATTAGCCCAAGTATCACCGAATCAACTCGAACTAATTGTTATTAACAGAGAAAGCACATAGCACGTAATTATGCAACAGAGGTAGTATAAAATTAAGCATTTAACATACCAAGCTCATTCCGAATAAAACAAAACCGATCTTCACCAAGAGGCTTAGTAAAGATATTAGCTAATTGAAGATTAGTAGGAATGAACTCAAGTGCAATATCACCCTTTTCGAGTGATCGCGTAAGAAGTGATACTTGACCTTAATATGCTTTGTTTTTGAGTGCTCGGACAGATTCTTGGTGATACTGATTGCGCTTTGGTTGTCACACTTGATTGGAACCGAGTTGAGAAATAGTCCAAGATCCTTCAAGTGTTGTTTTATCCAAAGAATCTGAGCGCAACAAGCTCCAGCGGCAATATATTCAGCTTCCGCAGTCGATAGAGCTACCGAGTTCGGCTTCTTTGAGTGCCAAGATATTAGGGATCGACCCGAAATTGGCAAGCTCCGGATGTGCTCTTTCGATCAACTTTGTATCCTGTGTAGTCCGCGTCCGAGTACCCGGTCGAGTCGGTTCCGAGTCTCCGGAATACCACGGACCTAAATTCCGAATACCTGCAAGATATCTAAATATTCTCTTCACCGTAGTGAGATGTGATTCTTTTGGATTAGCTTGAAATCTTGCACATAAACAAACACTCGAACATTATATCTGGCCTCGCTTGAAGTAAGATATAGCAAAGATCCAATCATACCTCGATAGAGTTTCGATCTATTGCTTTACCTTTCTCATCCGAGTCGAGCTTTATACTCGCTCGCTCATGGGAGTAGATGCGTGCTTTGCATCTTGAAGTTTGTATTTCTTCAGCAGTTCCTTGGTGTATTTTGATTGATGAACAAAGATTCCATCTTTGTCTTGTTTGATTTGCAGCCCAAGGAAGAAATTGAGTTCTCCCATCATACTCATTTGAAATTCTTGACTCATCAATCGAGAAAATTCTCGACACGTAAATTCATTAGTAGCACCGAAAATAATATCATCAACATAGATTTGAACAATAAGGAAATCTTTCCCTTTGGTCTTTATGAAGAGAGTCTTGTCGATCTGACCTCTTTTGAAATCATTTTGAACCAAGAAGCTACTCGGTCTTTCATACCAAGCTCGAGGTGCTTGCTTAAGACCATAGAGAGCCTTTTGAAGTTTGAAAACATGATTTGGAAATTCCGAGTTTTCAAAACCAGGAGGCCGCTCGACATAAACTTCTTCTTCAATAAAACCATTGAGAAAAGCACACTTAACATCCATTTGATATAATTTAATATGCATGCTGGATGCAAATGCCAATAGTATTCTAATGGCCTCAATTCTAGCTACTGGTGCAAAGGTTTCCTCACAATCAATTCCTTCTTCTTGATTATATCCCCGAGCCACAAGTCTAGCCTTGTTTCGACTACCACTCCACCCTCATCCAGTTTGTTTTTGAAAACCCATTTGGTTCTTATAACCGGGTGGTCGGAAGGTCGGTTGGTCGAGTCCGGACTTGGTTTCTCTCGAATTGATTAAGTTCTTCTTGCATGGCCTCTACCCATTCAGGTTCATTAAGGGCCTCTAGTGCATTTTTGGGTTCGGTTAAAGAAATGAATGCAGTGAATGCACATAGATTGTGTAAAGAAGAACGAGTTCTTACCCCACTGTTGATATCGAAATGATGTTTTCTTTGGGATGACTGGGAGTAAATTTGAAAGCTTTACCAGTTCTTTGATTCACTAGGTTTGTGGGCTGAGCTGCTTGATTTTCGAAGCTTGTTCCGAGTGATCCTCTTCATTAACTTGTTCGTTCCGAGCTAGCTCTTGAACTGTCTCATTCCGAGTTTCCTCGTTCCGAGTGACTTCATTCCGAGCAAGTTGGGTCCGAGTCTTTGTAGGCTCGACTTCGTCATCATCTTTCCTGAGCTTCAGCTTCGAGTATGAAGACTCACTTGGCTTCTCCTGTTCAAGCTCATCAAATACTACGTGGATGCTTTCTTCCACTTTGTTAGTTCGATTATTGAAGATACGATATGCTTTGCTATGAGAGGAGTAACCTAGAAAAATACCTTCGTCCGACCGAGCATCAAACTTGGTCGGATGATCCTTACGATTGTTGTGGACGAAGCACTTACATCCGAAAGGTCCGAAATAGGAGATATTTGGCTTCTTCCCTTTGTAGAGCTCATACGGTGTTTTCTTTAGAACGGGTCCGATGAGGCATCTATTTAGAGTGTAGTTGGTCTGTGTTCATCGCCTCGCCCGGAAATAGTAAGGCAAGTTGTGTTCAATCATCATCGTCCTTGCTATTTCTTCAAGGGTTATGTTCTTTCTCTCTACTACTCCATTCTGTTGAGGAGTTCTGGGTGCTGAGAAGTTGTGAGAGATTCCATTTTTGTCACAAAACTCATCGAGTAGTCGAACTCCCTTCCATGGTCGGTTCGAATCCTCGTAGATCCGAGTCCGAGACTCAACTTGAATTTTTCGCAGAGCTTGCTGAACTCCTTGAAAGCTTCATTTTTGTGCTTAAGAAAACACACCCGAGTAAACCGTGAGAAATCATCAATAATTACAAGTATGTACGATTTACCTCCGAGACTCTTCACAGGGATTTCACCACATAAGTCCATATGCGATAATTCAAGTACTTTGGATGTGAAAACTGTCTTCAGAGATTTGAATGAAGATCCGACTTGTTTCCCTCTGGTGCATGCTTCACATACTTTGTCTTTCTCAAAAACACGGTTAGGTAAACCCCTAACTAAACCATTAGATGCCAATTTCTTTATGGTATGCATGCTAATATGGCCTAATCTACGATGCCAAGTCCAAGAATCATCATGGAGAGATGCTTTTAAGCAAGATAAGTTCCGACTTGGGTCGAAAGAGGGATGATGTAAGTATTACCCGATCTCTTACCTGAAAGCTTGATCTCTTTGGTAGAGACATCAGAAATAGTGCAATTGGTCCGAGTGAATCTTACCTCTTGACCTTTGTCACATAGTTGACGAGATGCTTGAGCAGATTATATTTCAATCCCTTGACAAGATAGACTGGACTGACCGATTGCTTCCTTTTCCAATCTTGCCAATCCCCACGATCTTGCCCTTGCTATCATCTCCAAATGTGACTTTTCCTCCTTTATGGCTCGTTCAACTCGTAAAAGAGTCCCGCATCTCCCGACATATGGCGTGAACATCCACCGTCAAGGTACCAGTGTCCTTTTGATCTCTTATGAGTGACTCCGCAAAACAAAAAGAATCTAACCCTTCTCACTTCCTCTAACGAACCCAAGTAACATTCTTTACTCGTGGTCCTTTTCTCGAGGAAGAAGGTGTTTCGGAACCCAGATTTGAATGACTTTGGGTTTTGTCCGATTCCGAGTCTTCCTCTCGGAGAATTGAGTCCGTGTCTCTTTCTTTTTGAAAATCTTTCCTTTTGAAGCAGGAGAAAATGGTTTCTTTTTGTAAATAGTTCTGGGCTTGGTCCTCCTTTCATTTTTGTGAATGGAACCGTGCTCGACTTTCTCGAACTTTACAGTTCTGGAATCCTTTTGAACAATTCCGAGTAGGAATTAGATTCTTCCTCTTTGTTGAAACCAAGACCTTCTTTTCGAAAAGAGACACACTGTGATCCTAAGAGCATGTCAAGGTTCTTCCGACCTTGAGTAAACTTTAAAACTAGATCTTGAGACTCAGTGAGCTTCGTTTTAGTTGCTCATTTTCTTTCCTGAGTAACTCGGACTCGATCTCGATTAGATTGAGCACTAGTCTTGAGTTCTCTCGAATGAGAGTCTCGGTTTTTCTAATTCGTTTTTCAAGGAAGTGCTCTCGAAGTGATTGACTCAAGTTGCTCTTTGAATTGAGAAGAATCGAATTGGACTTTTCTTCCAAAGTAAAAATGTATTTAGCTAAATCAACTTTGGAGAATTTGAGGAAGTAGTTTATTACCTCTTGAGGATCGGTTTCCTCATTGTTCGAGTCCGAGTCCGACTCTCTTTTAGCTTCGAGTCGAGATTGCCATCGGACACTTTGAGTCATCCGAGTCCTCGTCATCTTCTGATGAGTCCTCATCGCTCCATGTTGCCATCATGGCCTTTTTCTTCTTTCTGTCCCTTTTCCATTTTGGACAGTCCTTGACTATGTGGTCTTTGCTGCCACATTCAAAGCATCCAGAATTCTTAGATAAAGACAACTTTGAAGGAGAAGAAAACTTACATTTTGTATCTCTCTTATCCTTTTTGTAGAATTCTTCTTTTGGCCTTTTGTCCCATCTTTTGTGCTTCATCATTCTCTTGAAGCCTCTTGCAATAAGTGCCATGGGATCGTCTTGAAGCCTCTTGCAATAAGTGCCATGGGATCGTCTTCCGAGTCGGAGGAGCTCGGATTTGCTTCCTTGGATTCCGAGGCTTTAAGTGCAATGTTCCTTTTAGTACTGCCCTCAGCATCCTCCTCCTCTAGATGGATTTCGTGTGTTAGAAGCTTTCCAATGAGCTCGTCCGGCTTTAAGAGTGAGAGGTTCCGAGCTTCCTCTATGGCGGTCACTTTGGGACCCCATCTTTTCTTGGGTAAGCTTCGAGAATTTTCCGGCACATTTCTTCGTGGGAGATCTTCTTTCCCAGTGATTTGAGATTGTTTGTAATCTCGATGAAACCGAATGAACATATGAGTGATGTTCTCCTCTCGGCTCCATCTTGAAAAGCTCATATTTGTGAAGATATTGACTTATCTTTACTTGTCCGACCTGGCTTGTGCCTTCATAAGTGTTGACAAGGGTGTCCCACACTTCTTTTGCTGAATCACGAGCAGACACTCGGTTGTATTCTTCCGAGCTTATGGCGCACATAAGGATGTTCATGGCTTTGAAATTCTTTCGAACTTCTCTCGCTTCGCTGGTGTGAACTCGGCCTTTGTCTTGGGAAGAATTCTGAATTCATCTGTCTTTGTTGGAGTGTAGTTTCCTTGTTGTATGATTTCCCATAGTTCTTCATCATGATCCATGAGGAAACATTCCATAAGCTTCTTCCAAGTGCCCAAAGTTTGAACCTTTGAGTTTTGGTGGCCTCGTTGGAAGATCTTCCTTCGTCGAACTCTCCGGTGTTCTCGAGCCATCCGATCTTTAAACCTTTGGATTGTTAGATCCTTTCCGAAAGGCTAGGCTCGATACCAATTGAAGGTTTGCTCGGGAGAGTCCGAGTCACCCTAGAGGGGGTGAATAGGGTAATAGGAAATTCTTTGCGAAATCACACTCTTTTGCACGTAAGTAGAAAGGAAGATAGATTCCGAGTCTATTAACCGGGTCGAAAAGATTGGACTCGAAAGCAATGAATCGAAAGAACAAGAGCAAGTAAGGTCGTCCGAGTCTAGAATGAACTCGGAGAGATAACACTTAGATTTTACGTGGAAACCCTCCTGGGGCAGAAAACCACGGCCCGTGTCAATCCGCACACGAAGTCAAATCCACTATTTTGAGTCCACAAAATACCGTGAACCGATCGAACCCAAGTTGCTCCCTTAGACAACTCTATACAAGTTTTCCTAGACTCGAAATTCCTTTATCTCGATCTAGTACTTCCTAGCTGAGATAACCCTTACAGCTAGGGACAACTAAGCCGAGTTAACCCTTACAGACTTAGTCAAGGGACCTTACAAAGAATGTAAGAAAGAGTTTGTAACCGAGTATAAGACCTTACAACTCGTAAAGTAATGGATTACAGAGTGGGAGTTGTAAGTAGAAGATTGAAAGTAAATACAATGACTTTTCTCAAGTATGTGTATTAACAAGTAGATTCGGCAATCTTCAAGTCTTGTGATGTGGCTTCTATTTATAGATAACTAGACAGAGTAGCCGTTATCTTCATCTCGCTGACCAAGAGTCTTCACGTGACCGTTGATAGAGGCTTTCCGAGTCATTGAGAAAGTATCCGTTGAAATATGAACGTTGGACAACGGTTTAACTCTCTTGGAAGTCCCAAAACCATCGGTAGTGTCTTGAAAAATGAGGTGGAAACCACTCGTTAAGCTTGGCATTCCAGTTTTCCAGATATGGAAACAGACGACTTCCGACACAATCTTCCGGGACTGGAGCAGGGGAAGGTGAAGAGCCATGTCTGCCGGTGATTTGACGTTCGAAGCCTAGGCTACTTTTGTGGTTTAAAAAGGTGTATCCTCGAATGAATAACCTACAAAAGTAAATTAATTTTGGTTCTCAAAGTATAGAATACTTTGGCCCAAGATTAGACACAAATAATAAAATAATTATAATAATTAAGCAACTAATTATCCGAGTCGAAACGAAATGGAATTTTCTTAGTCTAATATCCATGATACTCGGAATTCCATCCGACTTAGTCTAAGCAATAGAGCAAGTTCCATAAAGAATATCGAGTGAGATAACTTGATATAGACTAAGCATGAAATAAACTAAGAATACCGACTATAACAAAATAGAACGTATAACCACAAGTCGATTCCGAGATAGAATACTGGTATATTCAAAACGCGATAAATCCGAGTGAAGATGAACTCGAAATTAAGAACCGGTTTTACGAGTCGACTACGGAAACACAATAAATGCAATAAGTGAAAACCGTATTACTCGGAGAAGATACTATTTTACTCAAAGAAGTTTCGCGATACCGAGAATGCTTTGGAATCAAAACTCTATATGCATGGGATTGTTATACCCGATTCCTTTTACATAACTCGGAAAAAGTATTGAGCATTGTCCGAGTCTTCGGTTTCCTCATGGATCATGATGAAGAGGTATGGGAAATCATACAACAAGGAAACTACATTGCAACAAAGACAGATGAATTCAGAATTCTTCCCAAGACAAAGGCTGAGTTCACACCAGCGAGGCGAGAGAAGTTTAGAAAGAATTTTAAAGCCATGAACATCCTTATGTGCGCCATAAGCTCAGAAGAATACAACCGAGTGTCGCCTGTGATTCAGCAAAAGAAGTGTGGGACACCCTTGTCAACACTTATGAAGGCACAAGCCAGGTTAGACAAGCAAAGATAAGTCAATATCTTCACAAATATGAGCTTTTCAAGATGGAGCCGAGAGGAGAACATCACTCGGATGTTCATTCGGTTTACTCGAGATTACAAATAATCTCAAATCACTGGGAAAGAAGATCTCCCACGAAGAAATGTGCCGGAAAATTCTCGAAGCCTACCCAAGAAAAGATGGGGTCCCAAAGTGACCGCCATAGAGGAAGCTCAGTAACCTCTCACTCTTAAAGCCGGACGAGCTCATTGGAAAGCTTCTAACACATGAAATTCATCTAGAGGAGGAGGATGCTGAGGGTAGTACCAAAAGGAACATTGCACTTAATGCCTCGGAATCCAAGGAAGCAAATCCGAGCTCTTCTGACTCGGAAGATGATCCCATGGCACTCATTGCAAGAGGCTTCAAGAGAATGATGAAGCACAAAAGATTGGACAAAAGGCCAAAAGAAGAATTCTACAAGAAACATAAGAGAGACAGAAAAGGTAAGTTTTCTTCTCCTTCAAAGTTATCCTTATCTAAGAATTCTGGATGTTTTGAATGTGGCAGCAAAGACCACATAGTCAAGGACTCGTCCAAAACGGAAAAGGGACAGGAAGAAGAAAAAGGCCATGATGGCAACATGGAGCGATGAGGACTCATCGGAAGATGACGAGGACTCGGATGACTCAAAGTGTCCGATGGCAATCTCCGACTCGGAAGCCGAAAGAGAGTCGATTCATACTCGGACAATGAGGAAACCGATCCTCAACGAGGTAATAAACTACTTCCTTAAATTCTCTAAAGTTGATTTAGCTAAATACATTTTTACTTTGGAAGAAAAGTCCAATTCGATTCTTCTTATTTCAAAGAACAACTTGAGTCAATTTCATCCGAGAGCAATTCTTTGAAAAATGAATTGGAAAAATTGAGATTCACACTCGAGAGAACTCAAGACTAGTGCTCAAGCTAATGAGACCGAGTCCGAGTTACTCAGAAAGAAAATGAGCAACTAAAACGAAGCTCACTGAGTCTCAAGATCTAATTTTAAAATTTACTCATGGTCAGAAAAACCTTGACATGCTCTTAGGATCACAATGTGTCTCCTTTCGAAAAGAAGGTCTTGGTTTCAACGGAGAAGAGGAATCAAATTCCTACTCGAACCTGTTTAAAAATGACTCCAGAACTGTGAAGTTCGGGAAAGCTGAGCATGGTCCTATTCACCGAAATGAAAGAAGGACTAAGCCCGGATCTGTTTACAAAAAGAAACCATACTCTCCTGTTTCAAAAGGAAAGGTTTTCAAAAAGAAAGAGACACGGACTCGGTTCTCCGAGAGGAAGACTCGAGAATCGGACAAAACCCAAAGTCATTTAAATCTGGGTTCCAAAACACCTTCTTCCTCAGAAAAGGACCACGAGTAAAGAATGTTATCGGGTTCGTTAGAGGAAGTGAGAAGGGTTAGATTCTCTTTGTTTTGCAGGTCACTCGGAAGAGATCAAAAGGACACTGGTACCTTGACAGTGGATGTTCACGCCATATGTCGGGAGATGCGGGACTCTTTTCCGAGTTGAACAGGACATAAAGGAGGAAAAGTCACATTTGGAGATGATAGCAAGGGCAAGATCGTGGGGATTGGCAAGATTGGAAAGGAAAGCAATCTGGTCAGTCCAGTCTATCTTGTCAAGGGATTGAAATATAATCTGCTCAAGCATCTCTCAACTATGTGACAAAGGTCAAGAGGTAAGATTCACTCGGACCAATTGCACTATTTCGATGTCTCTACCAAAGAGATTAAGCTTTGAGGTAAGAGATCAGGTAATACATACATCATCCCTCTTTCGACCCAAGTCAGAACTTATCTTGCTTAAAAGCATCTCTCCATGATGATTCTTGAACTTGGCATCGTAGATTAGGTCATATTAGCATGCATACTATCAAGAAATTGGCTTCTAATGGTTTAGTTAGGGGTTTACCTAACCGTGTTTTTGAGAAAGACAAAGTATGTGAAGCATGCACCGGAGGGAAACAAGTCGGATCTTCATTCAAATCTCTAAAGACAGTTTCCACATCCAAAGTACTTGAATTACTGCAAATGGACTTATGTGGTGAAATCCTCGTGAAGAGTCTCGGAGGTAAATCGTACATACTTGTAATTATTGATGATTTCTTACGGTTTACACTGGGTGTGTTTTCTTAAGCACAAAAATGAAGCTTTCAAGGAGTTCAGCAAGCTCTGCAGAAAAATTCAAGTTGAGTCTCGGACTCGGATATAGAGGATTCGAACCGACCATGGAAGGGAGTTCGATTACTCGGAATTCTCGAGTTTTGTGACAAAAATGGAATCTCTCACAACTTCTCAGCACCCGAACTCCTCAATAGAATGGAGTAGTAGAGAGAAAGAACAGAATCCTCGAAGAAATAGCAAGGACGATGATGATTGAACACAACTTGCCTTACTATTTCCGGGCGGAGGCAAGTGAACACAGCCAACTACACTCTAAATAGATGCCTCATCAAACCCATTCTGAAGAAAACACCTTATGAGCTCTACAAAGGGAAGAAGCCAAATATCTCCTATTTCAGACCATTCGGATGTAAGTGCTTCGTTCACAACAATGGTAAGGATCATCCGACCAAGTTTGATGCTCGGTCGAATGAAGGTATCTTTCTAGGTTACTCCTCGCATAGCAAAGCTTATCGTATTTTCAATAATCGAACTAACAAAGCGGAAGAAAGCATCCATGTAGTATTTGATGAGCTCGAACAGGAGAAGCCAAGTGAGTCTTCATACTCGAACCGAAGCTCGAAAGGATGATGATGAAGTTGAGCCTACAAAGACTCGGACCCAACCTGCTCGGAATGAAGTCACTCGTAACGAGGAAACTCGTAATGAGACAGTTCAAGAGGTCGCTCGTAACGAACAAGTTAATCACTCGAACAAGCTTCGAAGATCAAGCGAGTTCAGCCCACAAACCTAGTGAATCAAAGAACTAGTAAAGCATTCAAATTTACTTCCAGTCATCCCAAACAAAACATCATTTCGATATCAACAAGTGGGGTAAGAACTCGTTCTTCTTTACACAATCTATGTGCATTCACTGCATTCATTTCTTTAATGAACCCAAACTGCATTCATTTCTTTAACTGAACCCAAAAATGCACTAGAGGCCCTTAATGAACCTAAATGGGTAGAGGCCATGCAAGAAGAACTTAATCAATTCGAGAGAAACCAAGTCCGGACTCGACCAACCGATCTTCCGACCACCCAGTTATAGGAACCAAATGGGTTTTCCAAAACAAACTGGATGAGGGTGGAGTGGTAGTCGAAACAAGGCTAGACTTGTGGCTCAGGGATATAATCAAGAAGAAGGAATTGATTATGGGGAAACCTTTGCACCAGTAGCTGAATTGAGGCCATTAGAATACTATTGGCATTTGCATCCAAGCATGCATATTAAATTATATCAAATGGATGTTAAGTGTGCTTTTCTCAATGGTTTTATTGAAGAAGAAGTTTATGTCGAGCAGCCTCCTAGTTTTGAAAACTCGGAATCTCCAAATCATGTTTTCAAACTTCAAAAGGCTCTCTATGGTCTTAAGCAAGCACCTCGAGCTTGGTATGAAAGACTCGAGTAGCTTCTTGGTTCAAAATGATTTCAAAAGAGGTCAGATCGACAAGACTCTTTTCATAAAGACCAAAGGGAAAGATTTCCTTATTGTTCAAATCTATGTTGATGATATTATTTTCGGTGCTACTAATGAATTTCTGTGCCGAGAATTTTCCGAGTTGATGAGTCAAGAATTTCAAATGAGTATGATGGGAGAACTCAATTTCTTCCTTGGGTTGCAAATCAAACAAGACAAAGATGGAATCTTTGTTTATCAATCAAAGTACACCAAGGAACTGTTGAAGAAATACAAACTTCAAGATGCAAAGCACGCATCAACCCCTATGAGCAAGCAGTATAAAGCTTGACTCGGATGACAAAGGTAAAGCAATAGATCGAAACTCTATCGAGGTATGATTGGATCGTTCCTATATCTTACTTCAAGCAGGCCGGATATAATGATCAGTGTTTGTTTATGTGCAAGATTTCAAGCTAATCCAAAAGAATCACATCTCACTGCGGTGAAGAGAATATTTAGATATCTTGCAGGTACTCGTAATTTGGGTATATGGTATTCCAGAGACTCGGAACCGACTTTGACTCGGATACTCGGACGCAGATCACGCAGGATACAAAGTTGATCGAAAGAGCACATCCGGAGCTTGCCAATTTCTAGGTCAATCCCTAATATCTTGGCACTCAAAGAAGCGTAACTCAGTAGCTCTATCGATCGTGGAAGCTGAATATATTGCCGCTGGAGCTTGTTGCACTCGCATTCTTTGGATAAAACAACACTTGAAGGATCTTGGACTATTTCTCAACTCGGTTCCAATCAAGTGTGACAACCAAAGCGCAATCGGTATCACCAAGAATCCTGTCCAAGCACTAAAAACAAAGCACATTGAGGTTAGGTATCACTTCTTACGCGATCACTCGGAAAAGGGTAATATTGCACTTGAGTTCATTCCTACTAATCTTCAATTAGCTGATATCTTTACTAAGCCTCTTGGTAAAGATCAGTTTTGTTTTATTCGGAATGAGCTTGGTATGTAAAATGCTTAATTCCGTACTACCTTTGTTGTTGCATAATTCCGTGCTATGTGCTTTCTCTCGTTTATAACAATTAGTGCGATTGATTCAGTGATACTGGGCTGATAGCTATTTCGTGTTTCGAGTCACTCGAAACCTTTCCGAGTTAAACTCGGACGTAGAAAAACTTGGACATCAAATTTTCGAAACTATCTCTAGAACAATGGAGAGTTTCGGATTATATTTTCAAAATCTTTTCTCTCTCTCTCTTGAACGCTGCGATCGGATCTTAGCCGTGAATTTCTAACCTCCGGTATCTCAACCGTTGAAGAAAACCGTCACACCGGTCTTTGGTGACCGATGGACAAGCCGAGTCGAACGGAGTTACTTAACGGATAGTTGACGGGCGCGCTTATTTTCTATAAATAACGTCTATCCATCTTCATCTCGGTATTCTAAAATCCATCTCCCTCAAAAGAAACTTCTCGCGGAAGATTTCTACGTGAACAGATCACTCTTGATCGTCCGCAAGCATCGAAGAAGCTCTCTCTCTCTCGTAAGTTACAAGCTGCTCTCATCTCTTTCTTTTACATTTTCATTCTCGTCTCTTCTACACCTCCCTCTCTCTCCTATTCGAAAAGTTTCATCTTTTCTCTCCTTCTCTCACAATGCCTAAAAGAGGAAACCGTCCCGACTTCCAAGTTTCTCCCTCTTCCAAAAAGCCTCGGACCAATAAGCCGAAAGCTCAACCCCTCCAAACCCGTTGTTACCCAAGCACCTTGCGCTGGATGACAAATTCTTTCCAACAACCAAATTTTCTTGGTTGTCCAATATACAAACCACCGGAGTATACCACTTCTTGTGTTTCAGCGAGTTCATCTATCCCGAACTCGTTTCGAGTTCTATGCTCACCTCACCCACTCCGAAAATGTTCTAACCTCTAGGGTTCGGAACATTACCGTTCGCATCAACACCTCTCTCCTCCACCGCCTGTTCAAAGTTTCTTCTCTTTTCTTGAACAGCAATCCTATTCCTTTCACTCGAAGTCGCCGACGACTTCTTTGAAAAATACGCCAAAGAATTCCCTAGGTCCAGGAAAAACTTTTACGTGACTCGGTTGAAGTCGAAGCTCGCTTTTGTGCTTTCTGCCGATGAGAACCTTCTTCTCACAAGCATTCCAAGCAAGGAGAACCCCAACTCCAAGCACCTCAAAGCTCTCTTCGACATCCTTGAGGGATACGAAGTAGACCTCTTCCCTCCATCATTGAGCAAATGGAAGCCGTGCCGGCTCAACTCCAATCCAAGAAGAACACCTCCCTTCCTTTCGGTGCTCTTCCGACCCTTGTCTTCAAACAATTTCAAGTTCCTCTCCCTCGGACCCAAACGCGGTGTCCGAGGCCGCCGTTGTGATCGACAAGAAGGAACTGCAGGGGTACGGATACCGGAAACCGACCCCGGTGTCCGGGTTCACAACTCGGAGCCGAGGCCTCCTTCTCCTTCTCGGACTCGTAAATCTACCCCTCTTTCTCTTCCCTCTTCATCTGCTGGTACCTCCACCTCAGGTGCCTCAAAATCTCTCTCTGCTCTCTTGTCCCCTGTCTTCATGGACATGATCAGCTCCGTGTCTTCCGACTTCGGAGACATGCTCCTAGGTTTCAAATCTGTCCTCCAAGGGCTGACCATCAACCAAAAGACCGGTCAATCCCAAATCCGAGAGCAGCGAGTCTCTAGTTCTTGAGATAAGGGAGCTGGTCAAGGAGCAGAAGGAGCTGGTCGAGCTCCTCGAGAGAGACGAGTCCAAGGCGGCTCAGGACTAGGATGACTCGGATGTGTCCGAAGCGTCTTCGAGCCCGAGTCCGACCTCCTCGGAAAGCGGGGATGAGGAAGAAGAGGAAGAAGCTACGGATGCAGCAGAAGATGCTCGAGGAGCTCGCGGCTGAGGCAAGCCCTTCCGGGCAAAGGGAAGAAGAGGCCGTGGCAATTCGCTGAGGGTCGATCGCTCCCCAAGCTCAAATAGGCTGTACTCAGCTCGGACAGTAGTCCGGGTGGGTCGAACAACCTAGCTTCTCCGGCGGGTCGGACAGAGCAGCCCCTCCAGCCACCGAGGTCCCAAGGGAAGAACCCTCGATCCACTTTCTCCGGGTCAGCCACTCGAGCCGAGCCCCGACGATTATTCCGGTTCTCCGCTCGCCGCGCTCAAGCACATCGTCAAGATCATATCGGCGCGGCGAACCTCGGCCTCCACTCGAAATCCCCCTCCCTCGTAGGAGCCATGCACCGAGTCACATTCCCTCGGTGTCCCCTAATTTTCATTTTTTTGTTGTTGTTTTGTCCGGACAACTCATTTGTATTACTTGTTCTTTTCTCCCTTCTTTTTGTTAATTTTTTTGCTCTGAAAGGCAAGGGGAGAAATAGAGTCGAAAAATTGTTGTCTTGCTTAGGGGAGTTTTTGTTTTTTTAAATCTCTTTTAAGATCAATGAAGTAATGCCTTTTCTTACATAATATTTTCTATGTTTAAAATGTTTCGAGCTTATAATATTTCATTGCTAAGTATCTTTACCTTATGCTCGACTATATACTTCTTGCTCCGAACTATTGAGTATGTCAAACTTCTTAGAATCATATTTTTCTCTAACAAAATTTCTGTTTAAGTATGGAATGCCTTTCATAAAAAGGGGAGATTGAAGACTCGGACGTTTCTCAACGCACTTCGAGTTGCACTAAACGAGTCGGTATAACAATCCCATGCTTTTAGAGTTTTGATTCCAAGGCATTCTCGGTTTCGCAGAAACCTCTTTTAGTAAAATAGTATCTTTTCCGAGTGATACGACTTTCACTTATTACATTTATTGCCTATCTATTTGAGACTCGGAAAAGTGGTTCTTTGTTCCGAGTCCATCTTCACTCAGATTTATCGCAGACTAGTGTTTCGTCTTTTTCTCACTCGGAATCTTACTTTCGATTACAAGCTCTATTTTCGTTGGAGTCAATATCTTGAGTCTGTTTCACACTTAGTCTATATCAAGTTATCTCACTCGATATTCTTTATGGAACTTCTTCTATCGCTTAGACTAAGTCGGACGGAATTCGAGTATCATGGATATTGGACTCGTAAAATTCCATTTCATTTCGACTCGGATAATCGGTTGCTTAGTTATCATAATTATTTTATTATCCGTGTCTAACTTTGGACCAAAGCATTTTGTACTTTGAGAACCAGAATTGATTTACTTTTGTAGGTTATTCATTCGAGGATACACCTTTTTCAAACCACAAAAGTAGCCGAGCTTCGAACGTCAAATCACCAGCAGACATGGCTTTTCACCTTCCTCGCTTCAGTCCTAGAAGATTGTGTCGAAGTTGTCTGTTTCCAAATCTGGAAAACTGAAACGCCAAGCTTAACGGTGGTTTCCACCTTATCTTTCACGACACTACCAATGGTTTTGGGACTTCCAAGAGAGATAAACCGTTGTCCAACGTTCACATTGTAACGGATACTTTCCGAGTGACTCGAAAGCTTTTATCAATGGTCACGGAAGATTCTCGGTCAGCGAGATGAAGATAACGGCTACTCTGCCTTGTTAACTATAAATTGAAGCCACCTCACAAGACCTGAAGATTGCCGAATCTATTGTTAATACACATACTTGAGAAAAGTCATTGTATTTACTTTCAATCTTCTACTTACAACTCCCACTCTGTAATTCATTACTTTACGAGTTGTAAGGTCTTGTACTCGGTTACAAACTCTTTCTTACATTCCTTGTAAGGTCCCTTGACTAAGCTGTAAGGGTTAACTCAACTTAGTTGTCCCTAGCTGTAAGGGTTATCTCGACTAGGAAGTACTAGATCGGATAAGGGAATTTCGAGTCTAGGAAAACTTGTATAGAGTTGTCTAAGGGAGCAACTCGGGTTCGGTCAGTTCACGGTATTTTGTGGACTCAAAATAGTGGATTTGACTTCGTGTCTAGATTGACACGGTCCGTGGTTTTCTGCCCCAAGAGGGTTTCCACGTAAAATCTAAGTGTTATCTTTCCGAGTTCATTCTAGACTCGGACAATCTTACTTGCTCTTATTCTTTCGATTGATTGCTTTCGAGTCCAATCTTTTCGACCCAATTAATAGACTCGGAATCTATCTCCCTTTCTACCTCTCGTGCAAAAGAGTGTGATTTCGCAGAAAATTTCCTATCACCCTATTCACCCCCTCTAGGGTGACTCGAGACTCTCCCGAGCAAACCTTCAATTAGTAATTTTGTTAAATAATAGTTAAGCTAACCAAATCGAGTGTGTGCACTTCAATTCGAAATTTATAAGTGTTTGTTTTTGCAGGAGTCGAACTATCGCAGAGGTATTCAACCAACATATGATTAGTGCATATATTGGATAAATAAGATTACTAATCAAATCACCCACATAAATATTAAACATCAAATACTAAAAACAAAACAAATAGAATTCCATCCTTATAACTTTTATATAAAAAAGGTACAGTAACACACTTAAACATACACATATGTTCCTTTAATTAGTTTGAGTATATTATAATTAGTTTTTGATGGTTTGTTTTTCCTTAAAAAGCTTATGCGGATTTAATTCGCTTGTAGAGTTTTATTTCCATCGATGGGTCCATTTGTTAAATTATGATAAACTGTATTATGGGAAGAAATAACTCATGTTGGTGGTTTCGATTATTTAAATATTGGGTATGATGTTATAGGATTTTTAATGTAAGCGCTTGATGTGAATTAAAAAGATTACCATGTTATTTTATTTTCATGTTTATCATAGGCTCTCAAGGAGCGACTATACTAACACCCTAACATGATGTGATTGTTAGCTACCTTATTATAGTATATTTATTCAATGAGTGTATTTTATGTAGTGATTATATTAGGCATTACAGTAGTGATATAAGATCCATGTTGTGACTTTGAGATACAATTATAGAAAGATAATGGAGTGACTTGGGAGCAAAAAGGTTCGTATGGAATAATGGATTTTAACGATATTATTTGGGATTCCCAACGAATTATTAATAAGGAGAATTGGACTAGTATGATAACTATTATAGATAGGCATATATAATAACCCTTCCCTAAATAATTTTATTAATTTCGTTTAGTAATAGTTAAGCTAACCAAATCGAGCGTGTGCACTTCAATTCTAAATTTATAAGTGTTTGTTTTTGCAGCGCTCGAACTACCGTGGAAGTCTTCAACTAACATATGATTTGTGCATATATTAGATAAATAAGGTTACTAATGAAATGAACCAACTAAATATTAAACATCAAATACTAAATAACAAATATAGAATTACATCCTTATAACTTTTACATGAAAAGGGGTGTACTAACACACTCAAACATATACATATACTCCATCAATTAACTTAAGTATATTATAATTAGTTTTTGATGGTTAGTTTTTTTGTTAAAAAGCTCCTTGAGATTTAATTCGCTTGTAAAGTTTTATTCCTATTGATGGGTACATTTGTTAAAATGATAAATTGTATTTTGGAAAGAAAGAATTCATGTTGGTGGTTTCGATTATGTAAATATCGTGTACGATGTTATAGGACTTTAAATGTAAGTGCTTGATGTAAATTAAAAAGATTATCATGTTATTATATTTTAATGTTTAGCCTACAATCTTAAGGAGGGACAATAGTAAATCCCTAATATGACATGATTTTTCATTGCTTTATTATAGAATATTTATTCAATGAGTGTATCTTATATAGTGATTATATTGGGCGTTATAGTAGTGGTATCGAGTCATGTCGTGACTTTGGGGATACAACTATGGAAAGATAATGGAGTAACTTGGGAGCAAAAATGTTAGTATGGAATAATGGATTTTAACGATATTATTTGTTATCCCAGATAAATTATTAATAAGGAGAATTGGACTAGTGTGGTACCTATTATACATAGGCGTATATAATAACCTTTCCCTAACTAATATTAGTAATTTCGTTAAATAATAATTAAGCTAACCAAATAGAGTGTGTGCACTTCAATTCGAAATTTATAACTGTTTATTTTTGCAGGATTCGAACTATTGTGGAGGTTTTCAACCAACATATGATTAGTGCATATATCGAATAAATAAGGTTACTAATGAAATGACCCACCTAAATATTAAACATCAAATACTAAATAAAAAATATAGAATAACATCCTTATAACTTTTATATAAAAAAAGATGTAGTAACACACTTAAACATATACATATGTTCGATTAATTAACTTGAGTATATTATAATTAGTTTTTGACGGTTTGTTTTTCGTTAAAAAGTTCCTGTGGATTTAATTTGCTTGTAGAGTTTTATTTCCATCGATGGGTACATTTTAACAAATGATAAACTGCATTTTGGGAAGAAAGAACTCATGTTGCTGGTTTCGAGTTATGTAAATATTGGGTTTGGTGTTATAGGACTTTTAATGTAAGCGCTTGATGTGAATTAAAAAGATTATCATGTTATTTTATTTTAATGTTTAGCGTAGGCTCTCAAGGAGGGACAATAGTAACGCCCTAATATGACGTGATTTTTCACTACCTTATTATAGTATATTTATTCAATGAGTGTATTTTATGTATTGATTATATTGGGGATTATAGTAGTGGTATAAGAGCCACGTTGTGACTTTGGGATGCAATATAAAAAGATAATGGAGTCACTTGGGAGCAAAAAGGTTCGTATGGAATAATGGATTTTAACGATATTATTTGGGATCCCCGATGAACTATTAATAAGGAGAATTTGACTAGTGTGGTACCTATTACCCAAAGGCGTATATAATAACCCTTCCCTAATTAATATTATTAATTTCGTTAAATAATAGTTAAGCTAACCAAATCGAGCGTGTGCACTTCAATTCGAAATTTATAAATGTTTGTTTTCGCATGTCTCGAACTATCGTGGAAGTCTTCAACCATCATATGATTAGTGCATATATTGGATAAATAAGGTTACTAATGAAATGAACCAACTAAATATTAAACATTAAATACTAAATAAAACAAATAGAATTACATCCTTACAACTTTTATATACAAAAGGTGTACTAACACACTTAAAACATATACATATGCTCCATTAATTAGTTTGAGTATATTATAAGTAGCTTTTGATGGTTAGTTTTTGAATATTGGATGGGATTAATGCAAATTTTGGGGGTGTTGGCCAAATTTAATACGAACAATTTTCTTGGCTGCTAACGAACGAACTTTGGGGGTATTTTCCAATATCATAATGCCAACGAGTTATATGGGCGGCGACTTATTGTAAACGTGACGTGGCAAGTGAAATGGACAAGTAAACGTGACGTGACATGGACAGTAAAATGGTTAGTTTTTTTGTTAAAAAGCTCCTGCACACTTAATTTGCTTATAGAGTTTTATTCCCATTGACGGATGCATTTGTTAAAAATGATAAATTGTACTTTGGAAAGAAAGAACTCATGTTGGTGGTTTCAATTATTTAATTTCGTTAAATAACGAGAATTGGACTATAGTGCTACCTATTATACATAGGCGTATATAATAACCCTTCCCTAATTAATATTAGTAATTTTGTTAAATAATAGTTAACCTAACGAAATCGAGCGTTTGCACTTCAATACTAAATTTATAAGTGTTTGTTTTTGAAGGACTCGAACTATCGTGGAGGTCCTCAACCAACATAGGATTAGTGCATATATTGGATAAATACGATTATTAATGAAATGACCCACCTAAATATTAAACATCAAATACTAAATAAAAAAAATAGAATGACATCCTTATAACTTTTATATAAAAAAAGATGCAGTAACACACTTAAACATATACATATGTTCCATTAATTAGCTTGAGCATATTATAATTAGTTTTTGATGGTTTGTTTTTCGTTAAAAAGCTCCTGCAGATTTAATTCGCTTGTAGAGTTTTATTTCCATCGAAGGGTGTATTTGTTAAAATAATAAATTGTATTTTGTAAAGAAAGAACTCATGTTGGTGGTTTCAGTTATGTAAATATCGAGTATGATGTTAGAGGATTTTAAACGTAAGCGCTTGATGTAAATTAAAAAGATTATCATGTTATTCTATTTTAATGTTTAGCTTAGACTCTCAAGGAGGGAAAATAGTAATGACCTAATATGATGTGATTTTTCGCTCCCTTATTATAGTATATTTATTTAATGAGTGTATTTTATGTAGGGATTATATTGGGCATTATAGTAGTGGTATAAGAGTCACGTTGTGACTTTGGGATACAATTATAAAAAGATAATGGAGTAACTTGGGAGCAAAAAGGTTCGTCTAGAATAATGGATTTTATTGATATTATTTGGGATCCCCAATGAATTATTAGTAAGGAGAATGTGACTAGTTTGATACCTATTATAAATAGGCGTATATAATAACTTTTCCTAATTAATATTATTAATTTTATTAATTAATAATTAAGCTAACCAAATCGAGCGCGTGCAATTCAATTCGAAATTTATAAGTGTTTGTTTTCGCATGTCTCGAACTATCGTGGACGTCTTCAACCAACATATGATTAGTGCATATATTGGATAAATAAGGTTACTTGATGAAATGAACCAACTAAAAATTAAACATCAAATACTAAATAACAAAAATAGAATTACATCCTTATAACTTTGATATAAAAAAAGTGTACTAACACACATAAACATTTACATATGCTCCATTAGTTAGTTTGAGGATATTATAATTAGCTTTTGATGGTTAGTTTTGGAATATTGGATGAGATTAATACAAACTTTGGGGGTGTTGGCCAAATTTAATACGAACAATGTCCTTGGCTGCAATTAGACCGAACTTTGGGGGTATTTTCCAATATCGAACGCCACCGAACATGGGCGGCGACTCATCGGAAACGTGACGTTGCAAGTAAAATAGACAAGTGTATGGTGGAGTCAAAGTTTGACTTGGAATTTATAAGTTTTTAGTACCAGCTAAGGATGATCTTTTAAAATTAAAAAATTATTTATTTTATATTAATAAATTTTACATATAATTAATCACACTCTCTCTCCTTGCTTCCCCCTCTCTCTCTCTCTCTCTCTCTCTCTCTCTCTCTGTTCTTCGAAATGAAGGCCACACCTCCCCCATCTCTCTCTCTCTCTCTTCTTCTTAAATGAAGGCCACACCAAAGTCTCTGTTTATGGCTCCTCACCGTCTTCTCCTCTTCACTTTCACCTTCACCCTCACTTTCCTTAACCACCCTCTTCTATGCCCTCCCTCCCCTCCTAACCACATTAGCTCCCCATCTCTCCACCTCCGTCTCCCATGCCCTCCCCACTACACGGCCTCGTCGAACTCCACCCTCAAATTGAGCCCCTTCGAGCTCTTCGTTGTGGCCTCCCCTTACGCCGCTGCTCCTCGCCGTGAAATTTCCTTGTCTTCAGCCTCACCCACGAAACCCTCTATTCACCGAGATCCGAAGGTTACGAAGTTCATCGATCCAGAACCTACTATTCACCAACTGCAAAATCACCATTAAATATATGAATTGAGGATGAAACTCTTTGATTTTATTTTATTTCTTTTTGACACCCGATATAAGGGTAAGGTCCTTCCACGAATAACTTATGGGGGCTTAATCATTTGATGAACAATTTGTTGGGGATTGGATTTGGTTGGGAGTTTCACACCCGATTTAAGAGTAGAAAATGGATTGATTTCAGCAATTAAGAGGGATACATTGAGAGATTTAGGTGAGAAAGGGAAGGGGATTTGAGGAAATTCTCTCTCCTCCCATCTCCAAAGCTGCAATGGCTGAGAGTAGAAGAGATATAGAGAGGGAGGTTAATTGTACAGATGGACCAATTCCTCCCTAACTCCACCATTACCAAATTTCATTCCCCTGTTATTCATAATTTCCGGCAAAACTCATGCCAAGTTTATTTGCCCATCACTCGACCTTCATCTTAGAGCAATTCATCCCATGGTCGCCAAAGTTTCTGGTGAATGTTTCAGCTAGTATTCTTGCTGGAGTTAGGGATAGGCGAGCTTAAGGAGAGAGAATCAAATTGGGGATGGAGTGGGGGCCTTCACTGGTTGATGGGAGAGAGCCAAATTTGTGTAAATAGAAAATAAACAAGTATTTTTTTAATTTAAAATAACACCCTTAGCTGGCACTAAAACTCATAAATTTAAAGTAAAACTTTGACTCCGCCGTACACTTGTCTATTTTACTTGCCACATCACGTTTCCGACGAGTCGCCGCCCATACAACTCGGTTTCGTTCCGATATTGGAAAATACCCCCAAAGTTCGTTCTATTCGTAGCCAAGGAAATTGTTGTATTAAATTTGGCCAATACTCCCAAAGTTTGTATTATTCCCGTCTAATAACCCTTAGTTTTTTGTTAAAAAGCTCCAGCAGATTTAATTCGCTTGTAGAGTTTTATTCCTATTGATGGGTGTATTTGTTAAAATGATAAATTGTACTTTGAAAAGAAAGAACTCATGTTGGTGGTTTCGAGTTATGTAATTTCGTTAAATAAGGAGAATTGGACTAGTGTGGTACCTATTATACATAGGCGTATATAATATCCGTTCCCTAATTAATACTAGTAATTTCGTTAAATAATAGTCAAGCTAACCAAATCGAGCGTGTGCAATTGAATACTAAATTTATAAGTGTTTGTTTTTCCAGGACTCGAACTATCGTGGAGGTCTTCCACCAACATATAATTAGTGCATATATTGGATAAATGAGATTACTAATGAAATGACCCACCTAAATATTAAACATCAAATACTAAATAAAAAAAATTAGAATCACATCCTTATGACTTTTATATAAAAAAGGTGCAGTAACACACGTAGACATATACATATGTTCCATTAATTAGCTTGAGTATATTATAATTAGTTTTTGATGGTTTGTTTTTCGTTAAAAAGTTCACATGGGTTTAATTCGCTTGTAGAGTTTTATTTCCATCGTTGGGTGCATTTGTTAAAATAATAAATTGTATTTTGTAAAGAAAGAACTCATGTTGGTGGTTTCAGTTATGTAAATATCGGGGTATGATGTTAGAGGACTTTAAATGTAAGTGCTTGATGTAAATTAAAAAGATTATCATGTTATTGTATTTTAATGTTTAGCCTAGGCTCTCAAGGAGGGAAAATAGTAACGCCCTAATATGACATAATATTTCGCTCCCTTATTATAGTATATTTATTCAATGAATGTATTTTATATAGTAATTATATTGGGCATTCTATTAGTGGTATAAGAGCCACATTGTGACTTTGAGATATAATAATAGAAAGATAATGGAGTCACATAGGAGCAAAAAGGTTCGTATGGAATAATAGATTTCATTGATATTATTTGGGATCCCCAATGAATTATTAATAAGGAGAATTGGACTAGTGTTATACCTGTTATACATAGGCGTATATAATAATCCTTCTTTAATTAATATTATTAATTTTGTTAAATAATACTTAAGCTAACCAAATCGAGCGTGTGCACTTCAATTCAAAATTTATAAGTGTTTGTTTTCGCATTGCTCGAACTATCGTCGAAGTCTTTAACCAACATATGATTAGTGCACATATCGGATAAATAAGGTTACTAATGAAATGAACCAACTAAATATTAAACATCAAATACTAAATAACAAAAATAGAATTACATCCTTATAACTTTGATATAAAAAAGGGTGTACTAACACACTTAAATATATACATATGCTCCATTAATTAGTTTGAGTATATTATAATTGGCTTTTGATGGTTAATTTTTTTTAAAAAGCTCCTGCAGATTTAATTCGCTTGTAGAGTTTTGTTCCTATTGATGGGTGCATTTGCTAAAATGATAAATTGTACTTTGGAAGGAAAGAACTCATGTTGGTGGTTTTAGTTATATAAATATCGGGTATGATATTATAGGACTTTAAATGTAGCGCTTGATGTAAATTAAAAAGATTATCGTGTTATTCTATTTTAATGTTTAGCCTAATATCTCAAGGAGGGACAATAGTCAGGCCTTAATATGACGTGATTTTTCGCTACCTTAGTATAGAATATTTATTCAATGATTGTATTTTATGTAATGATTATATTGGGCACTATAGTAGTGATATCGAGTCAGGTTGTGACTTTGGGATACAACTATAGAAAGTTAATGGTGTCACTTGGGTGCAAAAAGCTTAGTATGTAATAATGGATTTTGACGATATTATTTGGGATCCCCGATTAACTATAAATAAGGAGAATTGGACTGGTGTGGTACCTATTATACATAGGTGTATATAATAGCCCTTCGCTAATTAATAATAGTAATTTCGTTAAGTAATAGTTAAGCTAACCAAATCGAGCGTGTGGACTTCAATTCTAAATATATAAGTGTTTTTTTTGCAGGACTCGAACTATCGTGGAGGTCTTCAACCAACATATGATTAGTGCATATATTGGATAAATAAGATTACTAAAGGAATGACCCACCTAAATATTAAACATCAAATACTAAATAAAAAAAATAGAACTACATCCTTTTAACTTTTATATAAAAAAAGATGCAGTAACACAGCTTAAACATATACATATATTCCATTAATTAGCTTGAGCATATTATAATTAGTTTTTGATGGTTTGTTTTCCGTTAAAAAGCTCATGTAGATTTAATTCGCTCGTAGAATTTTATTTCCATCGATAGGTGCATTTGTTAAAATGATAAATTGTATTTTGTAAAGAAAGAACTCATGTTGGTGGTTTCGAGTTATTTAAATATCGGGTATGATGTTATAAGACTTTAAATGTAAGCGCTTGATGTAAATTAAAAAGATTATCATATTATTCTATTTTAATGTTTAGCCTAGGCTCTCAAGGAGGGACACAATTAACGCCCTAATATGACGTGATTTTTGCTCCCTTATTATAGTATATTTACTCAATGAGTGTATTTTGTGTAGTGATTATATTGGGCATTGTGCTAGTGATATAAGAGCCACGTGATGACTTTGGGATACAATTATAGAAAGATAATGGAGTCACTTGGGAGCAAAAAGGTTCGTATGGAATAATGGATTTTAAGGATATTATTTGGGATCCCCAATTAATTATTAATAAGGAGAATTAGACTAGTATGATACCTATTATACATAGGCGTACATAATAACCCTTCCCTAATTAATGTTATTAATTTGGTTAAATAATAGTTTAGCTAACCAAATCGAACGTGTGCACTTTAATTCGAAATTTATAAGTGTTTGTTTTCACATGTCTCGAACTATCATGGAAGTCTTCAACCAACATATGATTAGTGCATATATTGGATAATTAAGGTTACTAATGAAATGAACCAACTAAATATTAAACATCAAATACTAAATAACGAAAATAGAATTACATCCTTATATCTTTTATATAAAAAAGGTGTACTAACACACTTCAACATATACATATGCTCCATTAATTAGCTTGAGTATATTATAATTAGCTTTTGATGCGTAGTTTTTCTTTAAAAGCTCCTGCAGATTTAATTTGCGTGTAGAGTTTTATTCCCATTTATGGGTGCATTTATTAATATGATAAATTGTACTTTGTAAAGAAAGAATTCATGTTGGTGGTTTCAGTTATGTAAACATCGGGTATGATGTTATATGACTTTAAATGGAAGCGTTTGATGTAAATTAAAAAGATTATCGTGTTATTCTATTTTAATGTTTAGCCTAATATCTTAAGGAGGGACAATAGTAACGCTTTAATATGAGGTGATTTTTCGCTATCTTAGTATATAATATTTATTCAATGAGTGTATTTTATGTAGTGATTATATTGGGCATTATAGTAGTGGTCCGAGAGTCAGGTTGTGACTTTGGGATACAACTATAGAAAGTTAATGGAGTTGGTTGGGAGCAAAAAGGTTAGTATGGAATAATGGATTTTAACGATATTATTTTGGGATCCCCTATAAACTATTAATAAGGAGAATTGGACTACTTGTGGTACCTATTATACATAGGCGTATATAATATCCCTTCCCTAATTAATACTAGTAATTTTGTTAAATAATAGTTAAGCTAACCAAATCGAGCATGTGGATTCAATACTAAAGTTATAAGTGTTTGTTTTTTCAGGACTTGAATTATCGTGGAGGTAGGGGTGAGCGGGACCGGTACCCGACCTTTTGGCTGGTCCCGGTTGGAGCCGGGTCCAGATTTTTGGACCCGGTCCCGGTTCTAACCGGGTCCAAACATCTGGACCCGGTCCTGGACTCCGGTTGGAACCGGACTGGGATCAGTTACCCGGTTGCCCTTAATTTTTTTAATTTTTTTAGATATCATTTTTGTTTTTATAATTTTTACATTTTTTATTGGTAAAGTTTTAGCCAATAATTATCCTATATTTTAATTATTTGCTTTACTTTATAACCCTATAATTATAACTAATAATCCAACATTAATAATAAAAATCCACATGCAAAACAAATACCAAATTAAAAGTTTAAATCTTAAAAAATTATTATTATTATTATTTTTAATAAAACCAGTGTAACCGGTCCGGGTCCAAGATTTCACTACTGGTCCCGGACCCGGTTATAACCGGGTCCTACAATTTGGACCTCGTCCCTGTCCCGGTTCAACCAGGTCCGGTTACGGACCCGCCGAGTCCGAGACCGGGTCGAGGTCTGGAGCCGAGTACCGGAAATTTTGCTCACCCCTACATGGAGGTCTTCAACCAACATATGATTAGTGCATATATTGGATAAATAAGATTACTAATGAAATGATCCACCTAAATATTAAACATCAAATACTAAATAAAAAAAAATTGAATTACGTCCTTACAACTTTTATATAAAAAAAGGTGCGAGTAACACACTTAAACATATACATATGTTCCATTAATTAGATTGAATATAGTATAATTAGTTTTTGATGGTTTGTTTTTCATTAAAAAGCTTCTGCAGATTTAATTCGCTCATAGAGTTTTATTTCCATCGATGGGTGCATTTGTTAAAATGATAAATTGTATTTTGTAAAGAAGGAACTCATGTTGATGCGAATTAAAAAGATTATCATGTTATTCTATTTTAATGTTTAGCCTATGCTCTCAAGGAGGGACAATAGTAACACCCTAATATGGCGTGATTTTTCGCTACCTTATTATAGTATATTTTATGTAGTGATTATACTTGGCATTATAGCCGTGGTATAAGAGCCACGTGTGACTTTGGGATACAATTATAGAATGATAATGGAGTCACTTGGGAGCAAAAAGGTTCATATTGAATAATGGATTTTAACGATATTATTTGGGATCCCCAATGAATTATTAATAAGGAGAATTGGACTAGTGTGATACCTATTATGCATAGGTGTATAGAATATCCCTTCTTTAATTAATATTGTTAATTTCGTTAAATAATAGTTAAGCTAACGAAATCGAGCGTGTGCACTTCAATTCGAAATTTATAAGTTTTCGTTTTTGCACGGCTCAAACTACAGTGGAAGTCTTCAACCAACATATGATTAATACATATATTGGATAAATAAGTTTACTAATGAAATGACCCAACTAAATAAACATCAAATACTAAATAACAAAAATAGAATTACATCGTTATAACTTTTATATAAGAAAAGGTGCGAGTAACACAATTAAACATATACGTTTGCCCATATAAATAGAGTAAAAATAAATTTAATAAAAAAGATGAATTATGAACACTTGCATACGAATACTTGATTTGAAGATGTCATTTCATCGATTTTATAATATTTTTATTGGCCTTAAAACTTTTCAAAATAATTAGAATTATATGTTCATTGGATTAATTCACATGTATCAAAATTATTGACATTATATTTAGTAAGTTACCTAGTCATATAAAATTGGTCAAGTCAAATTCAAAATCAAGTCAAGTCAAGTCAAGTCAAATGCATATATATATATATATATATATATATATATATATATATATATATATATATATATATATAAGCAATTTATTTTAGCTTGCACATGGATTTTTCAAAACCATGGTTTTATTTAGCCATAATTTTTAAAATGCACATGGTTTTTAGCCTATGATTTTCTAAGAATAATTTGTAAGTATTATAATTTTATTGGTTTGAGATTCCTATAAATATTAGTTGGTTTTCCTCGCTAAAAGCAACTAGAAGAAACACACCAAAAATAGTGATAAGGAAGGGAAGAGTTTAGAGAAATGTACAGTTTGGAGACTTTAGCTTCGTAGATTAAGAAACCCAAAAAAATATATAGGGAGAACGAAAGGATGATTTTGAAATTATGTTGTATGTGTTATTTGGGGAAAAATTATAGGTTGAAAATATAAATGAAGATATTTAGGGTTAAAGTAAAGAATTTACCCTTAGGGAGTAAGGAAGGTAGGCGAAGAGAAAATTTTAAATAAGGTGTAAAATAAAGAGGTAATATAAAACTATAATATGGAGTAATTTGTGATATATTAAAGTTTATAAAAAATTTACAATCGAGAGTAAGAAGTTGTCTTTCCAACAAATCAAATTTCACTTGATTTGGAGGTATACAACTCTAGTTATGACCGTTCACCGCAACGGTACAATTTTCATGTAAATTGGGAGCAATTGATTCAAGTAAGTTTTTGAGGTTCTTGTTATCTTTTTTGAACTTTGCGATTTGAATGAAATTTTTAAAGAACTTTCTGAAGACTCGGACTTTACATATACATCATTATGAGTTCCATCAAGGAATCGGGTATAAGACTTCATCTCTTATAAGGTTTTGATTACAAGTTATTCTAAGTGTCTTAGAAACTTTTCGAGTGATATAGAATCTTTTCGAGTGTTACGAAACCATTGCATATGTTCTCACTTAATTCGACTGACTAAGAAAGCATACTCGTTCGGACATAGTTCCGAGTCACTCGGACAACACTCGATATATTGCATGTTTAAACATTTGCTCTAATGTGCATAAACTCGAGTCCGACTTCATGACCTAAGTTTAATTGAATTATTGTGTTAATTCATCTTTCTAAGTCGACATGCTTGTTTTGAACATTGGTAGTCTAGATCAAGTTTTTCCACTTTGATGCTCTTTATCTGACTTACTCTACTTCTAAACCGACTTAGATGGAATTTGAGTCTAATGGATATTAGAATCGGAAAATTCCACTCTTTTAGGACTCGAGATAATTACGCACTTAATTATTTTAAAATTTTTTTTATCCGTGTCTAATCTTGGGCCAAAGTATTTTATACTTTGAGAACCAAAATTGATTTACTTTTGTAGGTTATTCAAATGAGGTTATCCTACTTTTGAATTATAAAAGTAATTGACTTCAAGATGTCAAATCACTAGCAGACAAGGCTTTTCCTACTTCGACTTAGGCCCGGACAACGTGTCGGGGTTGTACTGTTTCCAAAACTAGAAATCTACATCACTAAGCTCAATGGTGGTTTCCACCCTACTTTTTAGACACCACCGAGTGTATTGGGACTTCCAAAGGAGTCAAGAGCCGTTGCCCAACGTTCACACCTCAACGGATATTTTTGAGTGACTCGGAAAAACCATCGCAACGGTCACAAAGGACTTCCAGTCGGAAGACAGTCACAACGGCTAGTCCGCTTGGTAATCTATAAATAGAAGACAACTTTCAAGACTTGAAGATTGCTGAACCAACTGTCTATACACGTACTTAAGCAAAAGTCATTGTATTCATACTCAATCTTCTACTTACAACTCCAACTTTGTACTTAACATCTTTCCGAGTTGTAAGGTCTTATAATCGGTTACAAACACTCATTCTTACTTTCGAGTAAGGTTCCTTGACTGAGCTGTAAGGTTAACTCAGCTCGGTTGTCCCTAACTTGTAAAGGTTATCTCATTTAGGAAGTACTAGATCGGATAAGAGAATTTACGAGTTTAGGAAAATCTTGTAAGGAATTGTCTAAGGGAGCAATTCCGGTTGAGTCTTTCTACTGTATTTTGTGGATTCAAAATAGTGGATTTGATTTGGTGCTTGGATTAGCACTGACCGTGGTTTTCTGCCCCGGGAGGGTTTCTACGTAACTTTACGAGTTAGTACTTTTCGAGTTCAATCTAAACTCGGACTCTCCTTAGCGTCATTTCTAGTTTTATTCTTCCATTAGTTGTTTAAATTTCCCTATCACCCTATTCACCCCCTAGGGTGACTTAGCCTATCCATGAGCAAACCTTCAATTGGTATCGAGCCTAGCCTTTCGGATAGGATCTAACCATCCAAAGGTTTAAAGAACAAATGGCTCGGAACAATAGAGAGTTCGATGAAGGAAGATCTTCTAGTAGACCACCAAAGTTCAAAGGATCTAACTTCGTGCACTTGGAAGAAGCTCGACGAAATGTTTCCTGCTGGATCACGATGAAGATGCTCGGAACATCATACAAGTAGGGAGCTACATTCCAATGAAGATGGAAGAAATAAAACTCGTGCCCAAAACAAAGTCCGAGTACACCACTGATGAAGCAGAGAAGTTCGAAAGAACTTTAAGGTGATGAACATTCTGATGTGTGCCATCGGTTCGTAAGAATACAACCGAGTGTCAGCCGTGACACAATCAAAGAAGTGTGGGACACACTTGTCAACACTTATGAAGGCAGAAGTCAAGTCGGATAAGCAAAGATAAGCCAATATCTTCACAAATAAGAGCTGCTCAAGATGGAGCCGGAAGAGAACATCACACGAGATGTTCATCCGCTTTATTGAGATTACTAACAATCTCAAATCTCTGGGTAGAAAGCTTTCCCACAAGGAAATGTGTAGAAAGATACTAAGAAGTCTACCCAAGAGAAGATGGGGTCCCAAGGTGACAGACCATCGAAGAGGCTTAGAACCTGTCCTTATCGAAACCGAGACGAACTCATTGGGAAGCTACTCACCCATGAGATCCACCTGGAAGAGGAGGATGCAGAGGTCAGCCCTAAAAACAACATTGCACTAAAGGCCTCGTAAAACAGAGAAGCAAATCCGAGTTCCTCTAACTCGGAAGAGGATCCTATGGCACTTACCGTGAAAGGCTTCAAAAGAATGATGAAGCACAAGAGATGGGATAAGAAGCCAAGACAAGAGTTCTCTAAGAAAGACAAGAAGGATAGAAAAGGTAAACATTCTTGCCCTTCAAAGTTATCTTTAACTAACAACTCCTATTGTTTTGAATGTGGCAGCAAGGAACACATAGTCAAAGACTGTCCCGAAGGAAGAGAGACAGAAAGAAGAAAAAGGCTATGATGGCCACTTGGAGTGATGAAGACTCATCAGAAGATGATGAGGACTCGGATGATTCAAAATGTCTAATGGCACTCTCGGACTCAGAAGTCGAATCACGAGTCGGACTCGGATCACTCAGACAGTGAGGAAACAAATCCTCGGGAGGTAATTGAATACTTCCTTAAATTCTCCAAAGTTTATTTAACCAAATATATTTTTACTTTGGAAGAAAAGTCCAATTCCGATTCTTCTCAGTTTAAAGAACAACTTGAGTATGTTACTTCGAGAGCATCTCTTTGAAAAATGAATTGGAAAAACTAAGACTTACTCTAAGAGAACTCAAGACTAGTGCTCAATCTAATGAGACCGAGTCCGAGTCACTCAAAAGAGAAAATGAGCATATGAAGCAAGAGCTCAATAAGTCTCAAGAGCTTATTTTAAAATTTACTCAAGGTCAGAAAAACCTTGATATGCTCTTAGGGTCTCAATGTGTCTCCTTCGAAAAGAAGGACTTGGTTTTAACAAAGAGGAGGAATCCAATTCCTACTCGGAACTTTTCAAAAGGATTCCGAACCGTGAAGTTCGGGAAGGTCGAGCATAATCCCATTCATAAGAATGAAAGGAGGACTGAGCCTAGACCAGACTTATAGGAGAAAACCTTCTCCACCGATTTATAAAAGAAAAGCTTTTCAAAAGAAAGAGACACAAACTTAGTTCTTTAAAAGAAAGACTCAGAATCGGACCAAACCCAAAGTTATTCAAATCTGGGTTCCCAAGAGTTTACTTCCTCGAAAAGGACCACGAGTAAAGGGAGTTATTGGGTTCGTTAGAGGAAGTGAGAAAGGTTAGTTTGTTTCGACTTGCAAGTGCCTCGAAAAGAATAAAAGGGCATTGGTACCTGGACAGTGGATGCTCACGTCACATGTCGGGAAATCCAAGACTCTTTTTTAAGTTAGAAGATTACAAGGGAGGAAAAGTCATGTTTGGGGATGACAAGCAAAGGCAAGATAATTGGAATAGGCAAAATTGGAAAAGGAAGCAATCTGGTCAGCCCAGTATACCTTATCAAAAGGTTAAAATACAATCTGCTCAAGCATCTCTCAATCTGTATGATAAAGGTCAAGAGGTAAGATTCACCCGGACCAATTGTTATATCTCCGATGTTGCTACCAAGGAGATTAAGCTCTCGGGTAAGAGATCGGGTAACACCTATACTATTCCTCTTTCGACCCGAGTCGAATTTATCTTGCTTAAAAGCATCTCTTCATGATGACTCATGGACATGGTATCGCAGACTAGGTCATGTTAGCATGCACACCATTAAGAAACTTGCATCTCATGGTTTAGTCGGAGGATTGCCTAACCGTGCATTTAAGAAAGATAAAATCTGTGAAGCATGCACAAAAGGGAAACAAGTCGAGATCATCCTTCAAATCTCTGAAAACTGTTTCCACATCCAAGGTGCTTGAAATGTTGCATATGGATTTATGTGGTGAAATCCCTGTCAAGAGTCTCGGAGGTAAATCATATGTGCTTGTTATTGTTGAGGACTACTCACGATTTACCTGGGTGTGTTTTCTTAAGCACAAAAATGAAGCATTCAAAGAGTTCGAGCAAGCTCTGCAGGAAAATCCAAGTTGAGTCTCGGACTCGGATTTAGAGAATTTGAACCGACCATGGAAGGGAGTTTGATCTGCTCGGAATTTGCAGAGTTCCGTGACAAGAATGACATTTCTCACAACTTCTCAGCACTAAGAACTCCTCAACAAAATGGAGTGGTGGAGAGGAAGAACCGAACTCTTGAAGAAATAGCTAGGACAATGATGATTGAACATAATCTACCCTACTATTTCCGGGCCGAGGCGATCAACACAGACAAACTACACGTTGAACGGATGCCTCATCGGACCCATCCTGAAGAAAACTCCATACGAGCTCTACAAAGGGAAGAAACCCAACATTTCATACTTCAAACCCTTTGGGTGTAAGCGCTTCATTCACAACAATGGTAAGGATCACCCGACCAAGTTTGATGCTCGGTCGAGATGAAGGTATTTTTCTTAGTTACTCATCTCATAGCAAAACATAAGTATTTTCAATAAAAGAACTAACAAAGTGGAAGAAAGCATCCACGTTGTGTTTGATGAGATTGAACAGGAATAACCAAGTGAGTCAACATTCTCGGACACTGAAGCTCAGCAAAGATGATGATCTTAATGAAAATGAGCTCATCAAGAATCAAATCAAAGTCACTCGGAACGAAGTGACTCGTAACAACATGATTCAAAATGAGACAACTCAAGAGCCAGCTTAGAATGTTGAAGATCAATCAGATGAACAAGCTCACTCAGAACAGACTTTTGAAGATCAACCAATTCAACCTACGGATCTGGTGAACCAGAGAATAGGTAGAGCATTCAAGTATGCTTCTAGCCACCCACTAGAAAACATCTTATCCGATATCAACAGAGTGGGGTAAGAACTCGTTCCTCTCTACAAAATCTATGTGCATTCACTGCATTCATTTCATTAACTCGAACCCAAAAATGCACTAGAAGCCCTTAATGAACCTGAATGGGTAGAGGCCATGCAAAAGGAACTCAATCAATTCGAAAGAAACCAAGTCTAGACTATGACCAAACGACCTTCCGACCACCCAGTCATAGGAACCAAATGGGTTTTCAAGAACAAACTGGATGAAGGTGGGTTGATAGTCGAAATAAGGCTAGACTTGTGGCTCAAGGTTACAATCAAGAAGAAGGAATTGATTGTGGGGAAACCTTTGCACCTGTTGCCGAATTGAAGCTATTAGAATCTTATTGGCATTTGCATCTAGCATGAATATCAAATTGTATCAAATGGATGATAAATGTGCTTTTCTCAATGGTTTCATTAAAGAGGAAGTCTATGTTGAACAGACCCTCTGGATTTGAAAACTCGGAATTTTCAAATCATGTTTACAAATTGCAAAAAGCTCTCTATGGTCTTAAACAAGCTCCCAAAGCTTGGTAAGAAAGATCGAGCAATTTCTTGGTTGAAAATGATTTTAGAAAAGGTAAGATTGACAAGACTCTTTTTATAAAAACCAAGGGGAAATACTTTCTTATTGCTCAAATTTATGTTGATGACATAATTTTTGGAGCTACTAATGAAATTACGTGTCGAGATTTTTTCGGAATTTCAAATGAGTATGATGGGAGAACTCAATTTCTTCCTTGGTCTACAAATCAAGCAAGACAAAGATGACATCTATGTCCATCAATCAAAGTATACCAAGGAGCTGCTGAAAAAGTACAAACTTCAAGATGCGAAACATGCAGCGAACACCTATGAGTAGCAGACATAAAGCTGGAGTCAAATGAGAAAGGTAAAGCAGTAGATCGAAACTCTACCGAGGTATGATTGGATCTTTGCTCTATCTCACTTCCAGTAGAGCAGACATAATGTTTACTTGTATGTCCGTGTGCAAGATTTCAAGCTAATCCAAAAGAATCACATCTCACTGCGGTGAAGAGAATATTCGAGATATCTTGCGAGGACTCAAAATTTAGGTCTATGGTACTCCGGAGACTCGGAACCGACTCTCACTAGATACTCGGATGCTGACTATGCTGGATACAAAGTTGAGTATATTGCAGCCTGCTAGTTTCGGGTCAATCCACAGTATCTTGGCACTCTACGAAGCAAAACACGGTAGCTCTATCAACTGCTGAAGCTGAGTATATTGCAGACTGGAGCATGCTTGTGCTCAGATTTTATAGATAAAGCCACACTTGAGACATCTTGGACTTTTATTCAAATCAATTCCAATCAAGTGTGATAATCAAAGTGCAATCAGCATCACCAAGAATCTAGTTCAACACTCAAAGACTAAACATATTAAGGTTAGGTATCATTTTCGAGAGATCATTTTGAAAAGGGTGATATTGAACTTGAATTCATTCCTACCAATCTTCAATTAGCTGAAAGAATGATATTGAACTTGAATTCATTCCTACCAATCTTCAATTAGCTAATATCTTTACTATGGCACTTAGTGAGGATCATTTTTGCTTTATTAGGAATGAGCTTGGCATGATTAATGCATAATTATGTGCCTTTCGAGTGAAATTACTTTCCATGATTATGTGTTGTGCGCTTTCTTTCTTTAATAACAATTAGTTCAGTTGAACTTGTGATACTTGAGCTGTGAGTTATTAATTGTTTTCGGTTTTTAAGACACTCGAAACTTCACCGAGTCGGACTCGCATTTTGAGAAAAATGGACATCAAACTTCTCAAATCATCTCTAGATCGATGAAGAATTTCAGAAATTTCTTTTAAAATCTCTCTTTTCTCTCTCTCTCTCTCGCTTCGATTAAACAACTAGCCGTTGAGAGACAATCGCTGGAATTCTAACGGTTGGAGAGCGAAGCAGTCATACTGGTCCGAGGTGACCATTGGAGAGTTGGGTCGGAACAAATATCGAAGGACGATTATTTCTCTATAAATAGCGTCTATTTTCCCTCATTACGCTACTTTACTCTTTACTTACTTTCACTCTCTCAATTACTTCAACTCGAGCAAGCTCTCTGCGATCAAAGAAACTCTCGTCGCTCTCAAGCTAAGTGAAGGTTATCTCAAGTAAGCTTTATCACTCTTAGCTCTCTCTTTCTACTCTTTTATTTTCTTTTTCCGCTCACTTTCGTAGAGCTATCTCTATCTCGCTCCTTCTCTTTCACAAAAGTTCATCTCTCTCTCTCTTTTTCCACATCAAACATGCCGAAAAAGGTTCCCACCCTGATTTTCTTGGTTCTCCTACCAAGAAACCCCGTACCAAAAGCCAAGAAGGCCCCTCCAATCCTTCAAAACCTCTTGTCACCCAACATCTAACATTGGATGACAAATTCTTCCCGACCATAAAGTTTTCGTGGTTGGCCCACATAAAATCGACAGGGGTATACAATTTCCTCTGTTTCGGCGACTTCATTTACTCGGAACTCGTTTCGAGTTCTATTCCAAGCTCTCTAGCTCGAGAGTATCCTCACCTCCAGAGCTCAAGTTGTTACGATTCGCATCAACACCTCTCTTCTCCACCGACTCTTTAAAGTCTCTTCTCTTTTCCTCAACAACAACCCCATACCTTTCAACGAGGTTGCTGATGAATTCTTTGAAAAATACGCTAAAGAATTCCCGGGTCACGCAAAAACTTCTCTATGACCCAACTCAAATAAGAAGCTCACCTTCTTTGTTTTCTCGCGATGAGAACTTTCTTCTCACGAGCATTCTAGCAAGGAGAACCCCAACTCTAAGCATCTAAAAGCTCTATATGACATCCTCCAAGGCTATGAAGTAGACCTCTTTCCTGCTATAGTCGAGCAAATGGCGGCGGTGCTCGCTCGGACTCGGACCAAGAAGAACACCCTACTTCCTTTCGGGGCTCTTTTCACCCTCATTTTCAAACAATTCAAAGTTCCTCTTCCCTCGGATCCTAACGCGGTTTCGAGGCTGCCATTGTCTTTGGCAAAAGGAACTCCTTGGGTATGGATACCGGGAGACCCAACCGGGTGTCTAGGTCCATAGCTCAAAGCCGAGGCCTCCTTCTTCGCCTCGGACATAGACTCAACCTACTCTCTCTCTGCCTCTTCCACGTGGTGGTGCCTCCACCTCAGTGTGTCTATCAGATTCTCTCTTCTGCTTTGTCCACTGCCATCATGGACAAGCTTTCCTCGGTGTCCACCGAATTTCAGGACACCCTCCAGGTCATTCAAGACCGTCCTTCGATCTATGACCATAAACCGAAAACCGCTCAATCCCAAATTCGAGAGCGAGCAGGATGTGCGTCTTGAGCTGAAAGCTCTCGTCAAGGAGCAAAAGTTCGCCATGCCGGACATCAAGTTTTAAGGTTACGAGAATCCCCATCACCATGTTCGTAACTTCTTAGGAGCAATGATTCTTCGGAAGATACCGGAAGAAACTTACCACATCATCTTCCCATGGACTTTCGACGGTGATGTAATGAAGTGGTATAATGCGGTTGACCCACGTAAGTTCACCAATTAGAATGATCCGTGTAAGGAGTTCCTACACTAATACTCCTATAACACCGATCTACCTATCACTCTTAGAGACTTCGAGTTAATTAAGCAAGGTGAGAAGGAAAGCTTTTACGAGACTTTCTCACTGGATAGAGGGCAAAGGCTGCCCATATGGTGGACCGACCTTCCGAGAAAGATCAAGTACGAATCACTCGTGAAGAACCTTCAGCATGCCCACAATCAGCACTTCAAATTCTTACCATTTATGAGTTTCGCAACTCTTAGAGATGCCAACATGCTGATAGAAGAAAAGTTGTCTACCACAACCATAAAAGTCGTGACTTGGTATAGAGGTAATTATCAATCTAAGAATAAGAAAACCTCTAACCAAGGTAATACCAACGAGCATGCAAATGTCAATGCCCTTAACAGGTGTAATGACTACACTCCAATTGATACTACATATTCTCAAGCCCTAGACCGCTTGTTGTCTAAAAGGAAGATAGAATTGCCACCTATAAGGGCGGAATCGAAACCGCAAAACATTCGAAAAGCTGGGAGGTAGGAAAATTTTGTAAATACCATCATGCACGAGGACATGACATAGAGTAGTGTTGGACATTCAAGAACAAGTTGGAAAGCATGTTACGCAATGGTCAACTGCCTCTCCTAAGGCCGTCCGAAGCCAAGTAATAATAAGAATCCCTACAACGGTACCTTAGATATATTCTCCGATCCTATTCCAGGTCGGTAAGACCCATTTGTCTTCATTCAAGATGTCAATGAGTCTAAACCACTTGCTATCTTGCCTCTCTAGACCCAGAATTCCATGGATTATGGGTAAGTGATGAAGAAGACGTATATAAAACCAAAGATGACACCGATGATAACTTTTGGGGCACACCACCCTTAGAAGAAGAAGACTTTAGGGGAGAATCGAAGAGCCTTAAGATCCAATTCCTTACTAGATCTTGGCAACATAATGCACCTATGGGTCAACAACAAACTCCGGAAGCCCCAAAAGCATAGACTGACCCTTAATTGACATACTTAGAAAAATTGAGGTCTCTGCTGAAACCACGCCTGAGGAAGTAGTAGGATTGGTTAATAATGGGGACGGAACCATTACCTTTGACAAGAAAGATCTCCTTATAAAAGGCATTGTACACAACAATGCTCTTTACTTAAGTGTAACTTGCGTTAACAAGTTCATCCGTCTAACCTCGGTAGATAATGGATTTCTCTGTAAACATATGTCCTTGGAGGACTACCAAAAGGTAATGTATTAGAGAGCAACAACTCTCTAAACAAACTGTTCTCTCCGAGCTTATTACAACCCTAAAAGGATAGTTTTGGGAACGGTGACTCTACCAATTAATGTCGAGCCGGTAGTGAAGAATATTGACTTCCAAGTCCGAGACATCCCAACTACATTTAACCTTCTCTTAGAATATCCCTAGTTACACAACCATCATATAGTGCCCTCTCCACTACATCGGAAAGTCAAGATGATCATTAAGGTAAGGTTGTAACCGTTAATAGGGATAATGTCCGTGCGACCATCACCTCTAAAGAGTTTGTGTCGAAATTGAACACGATGTCGATGATGAAGAGCTCTGTGGGTTTTAGACTCATCAATACCATAGACAAGGATGAATTACCTCTCAACTTCAATCCTTTTGTTAATCCTAGTGTCCACTTGATGCTAAGGAAGAAGGGGTACTTTCCGAGTCTAGCTCCGAGCCGGAGGGCATAGCACCCAATCTTTCCACCCCTTGAACCCACCAACGAGCTATACGTTCGAGGTTATGATATCAATCTATTGTTAAGGAAATAGCGTAAGCCAAGTGGAAAATTCAAACTAGGAGGATTGCACTATACACGATCCGCTCAATCAAGCCTTTTCCTTGTGCACTAAACGGGCAATTCTCGAGAGAAGGAGATGTCGTCCCCTACTATGGCTTTCTTGAGCCTTATTACCTAAAGGAGAAGGACATTCAGTAGCCGACTTGGAGGTCTTTAGTGACTGCTATATATTAGAAAAAGGAGGCAACCGACCTCCTCGAAGAAGGACAGTCCACACAAGATTGGACCAATCCGGCTGAGAACAATATTTTTGGGTCGCTATTCGGATGGGAGAAAAACATAGAGGAGAATTCGGTTTCGATCTGTCCTAAGCTATGCCGTACCCGCAGTTTGATCCATCCAGATTCATCACCGACATTGACACGGAAGAGTCTAAACATATTACTTGGATCGATGCTAAGGAGGGCCAAGAATTTACTTGTTAGCTTAGGAAAGCATCCCATTCTTGAGTCTAGCACTATGGCTGTTATTTCTGTTCCCATTTACGTTAGTTTGTCTTCTAGATCGCATCGGTTCCAATTACGTAATTGTTGTTTCTGAGTATGGTGTACTTATTTCCTCATTTAATAAGATGAACCTTTCTACTTACTCTTTGCCTTCTCATATTTTTAATTATTCGCCTCTAATGATGGACAAGAAATCCCTAAAGATTTAAAAAAATATGTGAAAGATCATGAAAATCGCTCACCAAGAATAGAGGAAACAATAACAATTAATTTAGGATTAGGTGATCAACCCCAAGAGGTCAAAATTGGGAAAACACTGAATCCAGAAGAGCAGTAACAATTCACTTCGCTCCTCACAAAATTCATAGATGTCTTTGCATGGTCCTACAAAGATGTGTCGGATATAGATCCAAGTATAGTGGAACACAAATTCCACTTTATGAAGATGCCAAGCAAGTTAAGTAGAAACTCAGGAGGATGAAACCTGAATGGGCACTTAAAAATTAAGGAAGAGGTTCAAAAGCAGTTAAAAGTAGGGTTCATCAAAGTGCTCCACTACCTTCGGTGGGTAGCAAACATAGCGCCCGATCCCGAAGAAAGATAGCAGGGTCCGGATGTGTGTAGACTTCGGGGATTGGAATAAGGTCAAGACCTAAAGATGATTTCCCACTACCTCATATTGACATCCTTGTAGATAATATAGCAGGTCATGCTTTACTCTCGTTCATGGACAGCTGTGCTTGGGTATAATTAGGTGAAAATGGCGGAAGAAGACATAGAGAAGACAACCTTTATCACTCAATGGGCGACGCATCGTTATGTAGTGATGCCATTTGGGCTTAAGAATGCAGGAGCTACATATCGGAGAACAACCATAACATTACTACACGATATGATCAATGAGGAAGCCAAAGTCTACGTGGATGACATGATTATCAAGTCCAAGGATAGGGCGGGCCACTTACCTAGCCTTAAAAAATTCTTCGAAGGACTAAGAAAGTATAACATCGTCTTAACCCACAAAAGTGTGCCTTTAGGGTAACCTCGGGCAAACTAGGAGGCTAAGTGGTTAGTCTTAGAGGAATCGAAGTTGATCCATCCAAGATAAAAGCTATTCAAAAGATTCCACCGCTGAAGACAACGAAGGCGATACGAGGTTGCTTGGGACGAGTAAAGTACATTAGTTGTTTCATATCAAAACTAACTATGGTTTATTAACCCATCTTCAAGAAGTTAAAGAAAGGATCCGAGCGTATTTGGGATAGTGAGTGCCAAAAAGCATTCGAGAAGGTTAATGAATACCGGCCAACCCTCCGAGTGTTAGTTCCACCCCAACTAGGGAGACCCTTACTCTTATACCTCGGTACTAATAGAAGCGTAATGGGAGGCATGTTAGCTCAACGGGACGGAAAAGGAAGAGTACACGAGTATATTATCTAAGAAAAAAATTCCTAGATTACGAGACTAGGTACATGCCATTTGGGAAGACATCATTGGCTTTCGTCTAGGCTACCAAGAAACTCAGGCACTACATGTTAGCCCACACGGTACATGTGTTAGCACCAATGGATCCTATTAAGTACATTCTTGAACAACCTACCATCAGCAGTAAGATAGCAAGATGGACAGTCTTGCAATCAGAATTTGAACTCAAGTATGTCCCTTAGAAAGCAATCAAAGGAAGGGTAGTGTTGGAATTCCTAGCCGATCTACCTATGACTGAATCACAACCCAAACACCTCGACTTCCCGGATGACAACAACCTGTAAGTAGAGGTTGACATGCGAACAATGTACTTTGACGGTGCTTCTAATCGAAGGGCTTTGGAGTAGGGATCCTTCTAGTTTCACTAAAGGGAGCACATACTCCTATTTCAGCCAAGTTAGATTTTGAGGTCACCAACAATACGAGGGAATATGAAGCACGTACCACAGGACTTCAAGCTATTATAGAAATCGGAGCCAAGAACATCAAGATTTTTGGTGACTCTAGTTTGATCATTAATCAAATTTCACGGAAGTGGAAGGTATATAATAAAGCCTTGACACCCTCCCAAGCACATTTGATTGAATTATCGAAATACTTTGACGAGTATATTGTACACCTACCTTCCTAGGGATGACAACCGATTCGCAGATGCTTTACCTAAATTAGCATCCATGATTAATATCCCTAGCGACATTCATTTAATGCCCATTCATATAGAACAACAGAGTTGACTTGCGCACATACACACACTAGAAGTGTCTAGTATTGAAAGAACCAGTTGGTACTATGACATCCGTCAAGTACTTGGAAAATCAAGAATACCTGTTGGACTCCATACCTAGAGCCCAACGAGCCATTCGTATACTGGCAACTCAATTCGTGGATGATAACCAATTCGTAGATAGCATCCATGATTAATATCCCTAACGACATTCATTTAATGCCCTTCATAAATAGCAACGGAGTCAGCTCGTGCACATATATGCACTAGAAGTGTCTAGTACTAACAAAACCAGCTGGTACCATGACATCTATCAGGACTTGGAAAATCAAGAATACCCGCCGGACTCCACACTTAGAGCCCAACAAGCCATCCGTATACTGGCAGCTCAATTCTTCATCAACCAAGGATATCCGTACAAGAAAACCAACATAGGAATTAACTTACTTTGTGTCAATAAACATGAAGCGAGTATATCATGATCGATATTCGTGGTGGAGAATGTGGCCCCCATATGAATGGAAGAATGTTGGTTCGGAAAATTTAGAGGTTAAGGTACTACTAGTTAACCATGGCAGCGAGACTACCGCGAATTTGTTAAGAAATGTCACAAGTGTCAGGTGTATACAAACTTGCAACACCAACCACCATCTTTCCTAATGACACTTGCATCACCCTAGCCATTCTCGGTTTAGGGCATTGATATCATTGGAAAAGTGACCCCTAAAGACATTTGTGTTAGTAGCAATTGACTACTTTACTAAATGGGTAGTAGTAGCCTCCTACGCAACCTTAACATCGAAGCACATAACAAAGTTAATCACTCGAAATATCATTTGTCGATATGGGGTACCTTACGAACCGATTAGTGGCCATGGTAGTCACTTCAAAAAGAAGTACCAGATTTATTGGACTAATACAAGATCAAACATCACAAAATCTTCTCCCTATCTCCCTCATACCAACAGAGCGAGTCAAGGCCGCCAACAAAAACATTCATAAGATAGTGGAAAGATGGCTGTCAGCTATAAAGATTGGCACGATAAGTTGCCCTTTGCTTTGTAGTGCTATTGGACCTCCATTAGGACCTCAATGGGAGCAACACCCTACTCCCTAGTGTATGGTATGGAAGTAGTCCTTCCAATAGAAATTTCCATTCCCTCATTATAGATCATTGCAGAAAGCCAAATTCTTGAAGCGAGAATGGGCAAGGCATGCTATGAAGAGTTGGTGTTGGTGGATGAAAGGCGCCTTAATGCCTTGCATAATGTCCAAATATACTAGGGACGTATATAAAGGGCATTTAATAAGAAACTAAAGCCTCGTAATATGCAGATTGTGGATTTGGTCCTTAAAGAGATTAGAGCGTCAATTCAAGATCCTCGAGGAAAATTTACGCGCAACTAGCAAGTCCCATTTGTACTTAGTCAAATACTGCTAGGAGGATCAATTAAATTGACTGATTTGGACGGTGAAGAGATTTTTCAATATACAAACTTAGATCAACTAAAGAAGTACTATGTTTAGCATGACACTAAGCAATCACTATGATGGGCTAAATTCGACCCAACTAGGCCGCGACGGCCATTGTCCGGACTAACGGCGTGCTGGCCGGGCCAAGCAACCCCTTTGGCCATATTTTGTATTTAACTATTATTTTCAACGATCCAATCGGACGGTCCACTTGTTTAATTAATTCTTTCATTGTTATTTTAAGGGCAGTCCAATTAGGCGATCCAAATTTATTATTTAACTAAGCGATAAAAATAAATGAAGCATAAAAGTGAGCGTAAAACTTACGTTTACTTTTTGTTAATAAAAGGTAAGCTTACTACTTACCTAAATACATAACTAATAAAAAGGGAAATAAAACAAGCATACTACTTAGAAAATAAATTGTTCTTTCTAAACTCTTCCTAAAATTTCAGCCCTAGTCGATCTTTACTTTCTTCACTTTTGGATTGCAAGACCCAGTTGCATCATCCCGAGTGCGTTTCTTCGATGCTTCGATTATGCCGGCTCTCCTCTCTTTAGCTTCTTTAGCCTTTACCTCTCTCATGTGGGATTGTTCGTTAATATGGGGGTTCACTTCTTAAATTTGAAGCGGTGCTACAGCGAGAGCATTGCCTTTGGGGTATAAGTCCATATCTGCTAGAGCCTACACCGAGTTGAAGGTGCTCTACCAACAAGATTTGCACACAACGAGATAATAAAATCATTAGAGCCCTGCATGGTTGAATTCATCCTTATTTATGGCCCAATAGGAGCAAAATCAAAACTAAAAGAAACGAGACTTTGGAGGCGGAACCAAAGGCTTTTCAGCCTCAGCGGCACCGGATCTGCGACCTCTTGGTCGACGCCGCCCACCTAGCCTTGTCGGTTAGTTCCTAGATGTTATTTTCTATTTACCTGCAATAACATGGGGCTAACTGTGAAGTCCTCGTCTGGATTTGTTTCGAACCGGTCTAGCCCTATGGTAGTCTCAGCAACGATAAGTGGAGTAAGGGAGCAATGATCCTTCGACTGCTCAATAATGCAGCGAGTAGCCATATCCCTATGACCTCCTACAAATAAGAAACCACCTATCGGGCAAGTGATTATGGCTCGAGGTCTCCGAATATGGGCAGGCCCTGAAGAGTACATAGGACGATAATACTTTAGCAAGTTAATTAAATACACCTCATCCCTAATAAGAATCCAACCGAGATTCGTATCGGTTAGCTTCAATGAGACACTTATAGGTTTCATACATATTGGTGGAAGGCTTCGATATCACATGTTTAATACGACATTGAATGCCTAGAATGACATCAAATTCTTCGGGAAGGGGACACAATTCCTTATCCCCAAATCTAAAAACATGATAATGTGGATCCTAAAAGGCCACAATAGCCCTTAGGAAAGTCTAATAGACTTTCACCTGTCGAATACTTAATAAGGTATTGAGTCCATATTGGGACAATCCTACCCTATCAACATTTGTCATATCGTGCATGCAATGGGACAATTCAGTTATATAGTTCATCTTTGAAATGAAAAAGAAAATTAAAGGCACTAAGGCAATTTGTTAGGAACTGTTTTTCTAAAGGAATTAGAGAAGAAGGTTTAGAAAGTGTAATTTTTGGTATCCGGCCGAGGGTCTAATTTATAGCAGTCTTTAGGTTTAAATTCGTGCCACGCCATGCCACTCGAAGATCGCTAGAGCCTTAGCCACCTGATTGGCCGATGTCGGTCGGACCGGCTGGTCCGATTTCTTTTTGGCCCAAGCACTCCTTGGGCCACATTTTGTTTCTACCTCGGGCCTACTATTTTTAGAACGTGCACTTATAATTTCTTATTTTTTATTTTATTATTTTCTTTTGGGGGAATGGGGGCTAGTGCAAAATTTTTTTTTCGGTTTATCTTTGCAATTTTCTTTAGAATTTTTTCGCATCATATTAATAAAAGAAAGCCCTTTTAGAATGGAGTCTTCTCATTCATCCCATTACATGGAGTCAAAATATTACAAAATATTAAACATTAAACAAAAGCACCCTACAAAATGAAGATCAATCTTCATCATTGGAGGTGTCGTTGAAGATAGTTCCGAAATCCTCCAAGATAGATGTGGAAAATCGTCCGTCCCCACCAGCTTGTGAAGAGCTAGCCCCATGGTCTCAAGGAGATTGAGAGGCTCCATAAGACGACCCACTATAGGACATCCGACGAAAATCAATCGGGTTACCATGACGGTTAAGTGCTTGGAAAGGCGGGATGTCCATATAATCCTAGAAAAGCTAGGCCCAACACCGAAAGAACTAGGCCCAGGCATGGATGTGTTAGGCCCCGCTTTGGAAGCGCTACGATAGTGGGAATGAGGTGAAGATCTTCGGAAGCGCCTGCTCCAGCCATACCACCAAGTGGCGTTTGTTGGCTAGATGGGCGTGTTTGAGTCCCCGAGCCACCGAGGGAGCCTCCGATGAAGACAATGTAGGTCGAAGACTCTAGAAAATGATGGAGCAATTAGCATATTTACTAAAAGCAAGCTAAAGTTAGCACTCAAACTAACTAAGACTCACCCGAAATGTTTGGAACGTCTTCCTAGTAAATAAATCCTTGATACCTCTAAGGGGAGACTGGAACTTGATAGACATAGTTCGAGATTGTTCTTGATCGAATTGCAAGATTTATGGTGTTAGCAAGACACTTTTAGCATGCAACTAAAAGTAAAGAGTATAAAACTCTTACCCCTTGCCAATTCTTAGGTAGAGCGTGTCGCACACACTCCTTTTCAGGAATTTCTAGAATTCTCATGTAATGTGGGGATTTTCCGGTTTGGGACACATAAACATCAAGGCTTAGGATATGGATGTCCTCTCGGGAGAAGCTAGAAAAGATGGAGTTAATTTCCACACGAGAAATTCAACTACACAAACAAAAAGGAGAAAGAGATGAAAACTCACCAATCGGATCATAATCCGCCCTAATTGATAAGCATAGGATGAATGCATGTTTAAAAGCTGGGTATAGGCATACCGGTTAGTTGCTTCTTCCTACTCTTGTTGAGTGAGGTGTGACCTTGTTTGCCAAGATACCAACAAAACTCGAAAGGACCTTCAAACAAGATCCTCCTCTCACTCAATTCTCGCCCAACACATACGCTCGGAAGGAGTTGAAGTTGCGCCCATAGATGGAAGTTGGCCTACACACACAGGACCCATAAAGAGACAAGAAAAATGGAGAAAATTGGGCAACAAATGCCCGGTGCCGGCCACCACAGCCATGCCCGAGGGCCCACCACGGGCCGTGGGTCAGGGCGACGAGTCTGCGCAGAGAAGGAAAATTTTTTTAGTTTTTTAAGCTCAAAATTAAAGCTTGAAAGTGACATATTGAAGCCGCGCGATTGAGGTCGGACCTCAAAAGCTAAGATTATAAGCTTCGGGTTGTTCAAGGTGGATCTTGGCCCATGATACCGAGGCCGGGAATGAAGGGTGATTCCTTGAACCATGCGAAAGACGAGGAAAATACTTATATAGCCACGACTAGAATTTAGCGAGACAAGTTAGACTTTTATCCATGCAAGATAAAGTATTTTGGCAATAAAAGAAGAAATAGAGCATACCTCGATGATCTTCCACAAGCCACGCAAGGGAAGATAGTTCGTCAAATCTCTCTCGGCCTTTGTATGCCTCACACCGAAATCCTTATAAGGCACACCCCAATTAAGATCTCTAACCTTGTCTAAATCTGCTAGGTTCACCAAATAGTGAACATGCACCTTTGAAGCTTGGTTGGAGAAGATCATTGTGCTTAGCAAGAGAGCAAGCACAACCCAAACTTGTTGTTGAGGGGTATGTTGAGCCCAAAACTCAACATCCTCAAAGGCCTCGAAAAGAAGAGTATACTTAAAGTAATTTTCCTGAGGAAACCTACTAGCCACGAGCACCAAAGAAGTGACGCAAAATGTCACGATTTTTGTACAAATTTCGCTTGTAGACTAGGGGCCCCCGAGAAGCCCAAACCCGAAAGGACGACAAAGTCAAAAGGAGGAATAGTCATCTCCCTAAAAGGAAGATGAAACGTGCTAGTGGTATCCCAAAGCGCTCGCTAGTAGCTCGAATGGGGTCACACTCTTCCTTATCACACAAATGGTTTAAAGCGATATAAAGGGAACCAAACCGGCGTTGTTCATGATGTCCTCAAGAGGGTAGTTCCTTTCTCTAAACATCTTCATGAATTTCGGGATAGCCCTGCTAATTCGAATGGAACCCTTCTACAAAATGAAAATTCAACAAGATTTAGTAGAAGTATTACTCCAAGTGAGTCAAGAGAGAAGTTTAAGCCAACAAGCTTACCGAAGGAGAAATGGCAAGTACAGAAACATGGTTCTCGGCTTCCACCAAGAGGTCATTAGGGCTCCATTTGTCATGAGGACACCATTCTCTCGTCCACGAATTGTCATGAACTAATTTCTCGACCCTTGTCCTTCCAATGGGATGAGCCTTTCTCCTAGACATATTTGAATAGTTGTGTTTGTGAAAACCAACTAGTTTTCTCAAGACAAGAAGGAGCAAACACAAGAGCAAAGTAAGAGAAGTAAAGAGAGGAGTAAGTGAAGTTTGCAAAATGAACACACTAATCTCTCTTTTTATAGAAAAATTCGGCCATAGCATGATAAGCACACAAGATAAAATTCAAAAAGTAAGAGGAGACCGGGAAGGAATCCGGCAGCATGCCGGGACAAGGCCCGCCAAAGTCCTGCCGATGCCGGCAATGAGGTCTTACGACATCCCATCGGCAGCTTTGCGGCTATAGCTCGTAGCTAGCTTGTGAAGTCCAATCAGGCACAACAAGTGGGTTCATGGAACCATGTGCATACAAGTAGATTCTTGGACCCACCACGTCGGCTTTTTCGAATCGGTTTTTAGTACTGTTTTCGACGGAAGCATTCGGGTAAAATACTGAACTTTCATCAATATGATTATCCATTAGCAAGCATGTTAGTACAACAGATTATCGGGCCAAGCTTTAGATTAAAGAAAAATCAAAGTTTCGAGTATAAAAATTCACCAAGCTTTAGGCTTTGATCAAGCCAAGCTCGGGATTCTCTTACTAGACTTCGGATCGCACGTGTCGCGATCAAGTCCGAGCCTTGTCTCGGAGTTCGGGTTCGACAAGAACAATTCTAGCAACTACGAAACAATTAGCATTGGAAACAATACACAAAAGCGAGATAAGTATCCCTTAGTGTCTACTTTGACCCTTCGTCTTTTAGACTTGGTTAAAGTGGGCGCTAATTGTAGACACCTAAAATGTGTTATCCTTATCTCTTTTATTTTTGTATTTTATTTTGTCGAGCCGATGATAAAATCCCAGTCCTATTTGTGGATTCAAATCTCGCACGGTATGTGATTGGTGTGATGGAAGCCGATAAACCACAAAAAAACCCTTTACCACCAAAAAAATAATCTTGTGTATTAAATCGGTCCATTTTTCTTTCGAGATGGTCCAAGCCTAGGTCAACCTTCCAAGGTCAAGGATGGCTGGCACCATGCATAAGGCCTTACTGCACTCGAAACGCTGCGTTTTACCTTCGGCGCCCAACCCAGGCATGGAGCTAACTCATCCGTACGACATCATTGTGGCCGGTGTCGCACTTCATGGTCGAGAATCACCAAAACGCTGTGTTTTACTCCAAGTATCCAGCCGAGACACGGAGCTTGTTTCTACAAAATGACGTCCCTTATGTTCGGTGCTGCATTTTAGGGGATGTTGCCCCTAAACGTTGCATTTTGTTTAGAGTTCAGCTGCAACACGGAAGAAGGTGAAAATCGAACGACACCGTTTAGTGTCCAATATCGTGCACCACGGCGAATCTTGGGATCCGGTTCAAACTTGTTTTTGGTCTATTTCTTGTGATTTCCTTCACCGATTTCTACTCATGTTTAGACAATTGCTTAAGTTGCAAACCTAGGTCAATTGTGACCTAATCGTCTCCTATAAATAGAGGGCTTAGGCTCTCATTTGCATATGGATTTTTCTTATGCGTTATGCTTGCTAAAGTTTGATTAAGAGCTATCGAAAATTCATTTATTGATCTCTTGATCTCCCTTCGACTAATCCTTCCTACTCCACGAGACATTTGAACCCTAATACTCCATCAACCACGCACATCTTCCTACTTACCTTCATAAAATTCACAAAAAGCCTCATCCGAGTTGCCGCCGCCACGTCTGTAAGATGTGGTTCGAGATCCGAGATCATCAGGTGGCACAACTTAAGGGCGCTAAATTGACCTTAAAACCTTTTTATTTTCATTTTCATTTTCTTTTGCTTTTCCTTTCGTTTCTTTATCGCTTTTGTTTATTACCTTTTACATTTGCTTTTATCGCTTTCATTAGCATGCCTTGATTGTTGAATTCCGTATCTTACTATGCTTGTGTGCCTATTTTTAATGCGTTATCTAAACTCACCTCTCAAATTAGTAAAGACCGTTTTTGAAGGGTGGAACGGAAGGGCTTATCCCTACGTTTCGTACCCTCGCCTCAAAATTTAAATTCTCGGTTCTAGACAAATGGAGTCAATTTTAAACCTTTTCCTAGCTTAGTTTTCCCATACTAAGATTAGAAGGGTATTTTTTATTTTATTTTTGTTAGTTTTTGTTATTAAAGCTGTCCGGTGACTCTGTTTTCTTAGATATTTCTCTTAATCTACTTCTCACCTTTTCGACTGAAAAATAACAAAAAAGGGGTTTTAGATCTTACAGTCAGGCCATGGACTGAGGCCGATCACCTCATTCCGGGCCCATTGCCGACCACCGCTAACCGTACGACGCCGGCTCTCATCGGAACCAGGACCGTCGGCGGGTAAGACTTCAGTCCAAGCCGGTGTTTTCACACCGGTTTAGCCCAAAAGCCCTACCACGAATTAACCTAACCTTAATTTGTTTAATTTTTTAGTTGTAAAACAATATCCCGGGTTTCGAAAATAATTCTTATTAATAAAATAGCCATTCGGTTTTACTTAATTTATTTCAAATAAGATTATAAAAATCAGAAATCCTAATAAGAGATTCATCCCCACTTTCGAAAATCAAATCATTTCCAAAAGAGAAGATCCTGCCAATTCGTGGGGAAGCGCAGATCCCAATTTTTAGGACGGGGTCGTGGTTCCTACGGTCATAGGGGAACGAAATGCGGTGTCTTTGTAAAATTAAGCCTGAAAACGTGGCATAGATCTTGATGATGTTGTACGGACGAGTGAGTTCTTTGTCATGCTTTGGATCACTGCGAGTGAAATCCTGTGTTTGATACGTAGGTTTAACTAAAATATGGTACCGGTTTGGGTTTCTCGATTGGGAGCCTGAACCGGGCTTGGTTTAGCGAGAAAGAAAATGGGTTTTTTAGCCTACCAAAGCAAAAAGGATAATTTTATTGGAGTAGATGGGTTTTTGTGGTTTATCGGCTTCCGTCACGTCAATCGGACTCCGACTATGATTCAAGTTCACAAATAGGACTAGGATTTCATCCGTGGGCTAAAAAAAGAAATAAAAAAATGAAAGAGATAAAGGTAACATGTTTTCGGTGTCTATAGTTAGCCCCCACTTTGACCGAGTCCGAAAGATGAAGGATTAAAGTAGAAGCTAAAGGGTACTTATCTCATTTTCATGGCAAATGATTCAAGGTGTTCGGAATTGGCTACTATTAAACCTGAAATCTAAGATAAGGGGGCCTGGACTTGATCGTGATTCATGCATTCTAAAATCCTGCTAAATAGGCCCGAGCTAGGCTTGATCATGAAGACTCGGACACTTGCTCAATACTTTTCCGAGTTGTATAAAAGGAATCAGGTATAACAATCTCATACCTACAGAGTTTTGATTCCAAGGCATTCTCTCGTATCTCGAAACTTCTTTCGAGTAAAATAGTATCTTTTCGAGTGATACAGCTCTTACTTATTATATTTCTTGCTTATCCGTAGCGACTCGAAAACCGGCTCTTTGTTCCGAGTCCGACTTCACTCAGATTTATCGCAGATTGAATAGACTTTTATTTCGTCTTTTCTCACTCGAGAATCGACTTGTGGTTATAAGTCCTATTTTGTTATAGTCGGTATTCTTAGCCTGTTTCATGCTTAGTCTATATCAAGTTAATTCTCTCGATATTCTTCACTTAACTTGATTCTTTGCTTAGACTAAGTCGGATGGAATTCGAGTATCATGGATATTGGACTCAGAAAATTCCATTTCGTTTCCGACTTAGATAATCAGTTGGTTTATTTATCGTAATTATTTTATTATCTCGTGTCTAATCTTGGGCCAAAGTATTTTATACTTTGAGAACCAAAATTGATTTACTTTTGTAGGTTATTCAATCGAGGATACACTTTTCAAACTACAAAAGTAACCAGCTTCGAACGTCAAATCACCAGCGAGACATGGCTCTTCACCTTCTCTCGCTCCAATCCCAATAGATTGTGTCGGAGCTGTCCGTTTCCAAATCTGGAAAACTGGAACGCCAAGCTTAACGGTGGTTTCCACCTTATCTTTCAAGACACCGCTAATGGTTTTGGGACTTCCAAGAGAGTTAAACTGTTGTCCAATGTTCACATTACAACGGATACTTTCGAGTGACTCGAAAGCTTCTCTCAACGGTCACAGAGACTCTCGGTTAGCGAGATGAAGATAACGGCTACTCTGCCTGGTCATCTATAAATAGAAGCCATCTCACAAGACTTGAAGGTTGCCGAACATATTGCTAATACACATACTTGATCAAAGTTATTGTATTTACTTTCAATATTCAACTAACAACTCCCACTCGTAATTCATTACTTTTAGAGTTATAAGGTCTTGTACTCGATTACAAACTCTTTCTTACATTTTCTCGTAAGGTCCCTTGACTAAGCTGTAAGGGTTAACTCAGCTTAGTTGTCCCTAGCTGTAAGGGTTATCTCAGCTAGGAAGTACTAGATCGGATAAGGGAATTTCGAGTCTAGGAAAACTTGTATAGAGTTGTCTAAGGGAACAACTCGGGTTCGGTCAGTTCACGGTATTTTGTGGACTCAAAATAGTGAATTTGACTTCGTGTCCGAATTGGCACGGTCCGTGGTTTTCTGCCCCAGGAGGGTTTCCATGTAAACTCCGAGTGTTAACTTTCCGAGTTCATTCTAGACTCAAACATTTTTACAGCTCTTGCTCATTCTCGCTTAATAGCCTTATGAGTCCAATCTCTTCTAACCTTGTTGATAGACTCGGAATCTATCTCTGTCTTGTTTTTGACAGAAGAGCTAAAGTTTCCACGAAAAACTTCTATCACCCTATTCACCCCCTCTAGGATGACTCGGACTCTCCCCGAGCAAACCTTCAATTAGTATCGAGCCTAGCCTTTTAGAAAGGATCTAACAATCCAAAGGTTTAAAGATCAAATGGCTCGGAACACCGAAAGTTCGACAAAGGAAGATCTTCCAACAGGCCACCAAAATTCAAAGATCAAACTTTGGGCACTCGGAAGAAGCTCATGGAATGTTTTCTTATGGATCATGATGAAGAGGTATGGGAAATCATACAACAAGGAAACTACATTCCAATGAAGACAGATGAATTTAGAATCATTCCCAAGACGAAGGCCGAGTTCACACTAGAAGAAGCAGAGAAGTTCGAAAGAACTTCAAAGCAATGAACATCCTTATGTGCGCCGTAAGCTCGAGAAGAATATAATCGAGTCTCTGCTCGTGACTCGCTAAAGAGGTGCGGGATACTTTAGTCAACACCTACGAAGGTACAAGTCAGGTAAGACAAGCAAAGATCAGCCAAGTATCTTCATAAATATGAGCTTTTCAAAATGGAGCCGGAGGAGAACATTACTCGGATGTTCATTCGCTTCACCGAGATTACCAACAATCTCAAATCTCTGGGAAAGAAAATCTCCCATGAAGAAATGTGCCGGAAAATTCTCGAAGCCTACCCAAGAAACGATGGGGTCCGAAGGTGACGGCCATAGAGGAGGCTCGGAACCTTTCACTCTTAAAGCCGGACGAGCTCATCGGAAAGCTTCTAACTCATGAGATCCATCTAGAAGAAGAGGATGCTGAGGGCAGTACCAAAAGAAACTTAGCACCGAAAGCCTCGGAATCCAAAGAAGCAAATCTGAGCTCTTCCGACTCGGAAGACGATCCCATGGCACTCATTGCAAGAGGCTTCAAGAGAATGATGAAGCATAAAAGATGGGACAAAAGGCCAAAAGAAGAATTCTATAAGAAAGATAAGAAAGACAGAAAAGGTAAGTTTACTTCCCGTCTAAATTTTCTTTGACTAAGAATTCTGGTTGTTTCGAATGTGGCAAAGCAAAGACCACATAGTCAAGGACTGTCCAAAAAGGAAAAGGGACAGAAAGAAGAAGAAGGCTATGATGGCAACATGGAGCGATGAGGATTCATCGAAGATGATGAGGACTCGGATGACTCGAAATGTCCGAAAGCAATTTCGATTCGGAAGCCGAACAGAGTCGACTCGGACTCGGACAATGAGGAAACAAATCCTCAGGAGGTAATCGAATACTTTCTTAAGTTCTCCAAAGTTGATTTAGCTAAGTATATTTTTACTTTGGAAGAAAAGTCCAATTCGATTCTTCTCAATTCAAAGAACAACTTGAGTTAATCACTTCGAGAGCACTTCTTTGAAAAATGAATTAGAAAACCGAGACTCTCATTCGGAGAACTCAAGACTAGTGCTCAATCTAATGAGACCGAGTCCGAGCCGCTCAGAAAGAAAATGAGCAACTAAAAGGGAAGCTCACCGAGTCTCAAGATCTGGTTTTAAAGTTTATTCAAGGTCGAAGAACCTTGCCATGCTCTTAGGATCACAATGTGTCTCTTTTCGAAAGAAGGTCTTGGTTTCAACAAAGAGGAAGAATCTAATTCCTACTCGAATTGTTCAAAAAGGATTCCGTAACTGTAAGTTCGAGAAAGCCGAGCACGGTCCCATTCACGTAAATGAAGGGAGGACTAAGCCCGTAACTATTTACAAAAAGAAACCATTCTCTCCTCGTGTCCAAAGGAAAGGTTTTCAAAAAGAAAGAGACACGGACTCAGTTCTCCGAGAAGAAGACTCGGAATCCGACAAAACCCAAAGTCATTCAAATCTGGGTTCCGAAACACCTTCTTCCTCGTAAAAGGACCACAAGTAAGGAATGTTACTAGGTTCGTTAGAGGAAGTGAGAAGGGTTAGATCCTCTCTGTTTTTGCAGGTCACTCGTAAAAGATCAAAAGGACATTGGTACTGGACAGCGGATGTTCACGACACATGTCAGGTGACCAAGGACTCTTTTCCGAGCTAGAATCATACAAAGGAGGAAAAGTGACTTTTGGAGATGACAAAGAAAGGCAAGATAGTGGGTATTGGCAAGATTGAAAATGGAAGCAATCTGGTGAGCCCAGCCTACCTTGTCAAAGGACTAAAATACAATCCGCTTAGCCTCTCCCAGCCTATGCGACAAAGGTCGGAGGTAAGATTCACTCAATCTAAGTGCTACATCTCGGATGAGACCACCAAAGAGATAAAGCTCTCGAGTAAGAGATCCGGTAACACTTATATCATTCCTCTTCTCGACCCAAGCCAGAATTTATCCTCGCTTAAAAGCATCTCTTCATGATGATTCATGGTCTTGGCATCGTCGATTAGGTCATATTAACATGCATACTATCAAAAAGTTGGCATCTCATGGTCTCGGTTAGGGGTTTACCTAACCGTGTCTTTGAGAAAGACAAAGTTTATGAAGCATGTAGAAGGGGGAAATAGGTCGATCCTCATTCAAATCTCTCAAGACTCGTTTCGACATCAAAGGTGCTTGAACCGCTACATATGGATCTTTGTGGTGAAATCCTAGTAAAGAGCCTCTGAGGTAAATCCTACATTTTTGTCATTATTGATGACTTCTCAAGATTTACTTGGGTGTGCTTTCTCAAGCATAAAAATGAAGCTTTCAAGGAGTTCAGCAAGCTCTGTAGAAAGATTCAAGTTGAGTCTCGCACTCAAATTCAAAAGATTCGAACCGACCATGGAAGGGAGTTCGACTACTCAGAATTCTCGAGTTCTCGCGATCGTAATGGAATCTCTCACAACTTCTCAGCACCAAGAACTCCTCAACGTAATGGAGTAGTAGAGAGAAAGAACAGAACCCTTGAAGAAATAGCAAGGACGATGATGATTGAACACAATTTGCCTTACTATTTCTGGGCTGAGGCAGTCAACACAGCCTAACTACATTTTAAACAGATGCCTCATCGTGACCTATTCTGAAGAAAACACCCTACGAGCTCTACAAAGGGAAGAAGCCAAACATCTCATACTTTAAGCCCTTTGGTTGCAAGTGTTTTATTCACAATAATGGTAAGAATCACCTCGACCAAGTTTGATGCTAGGTCGATGAAGGTACTTTTCTCGGGTTACTCTTCTCATAGTAAAGCTTATCGTGTCTTTAACAAAAGAACTAACAAAGTGGAAGAAAGCATCCATGTAGTGTTTGATGAGTTTGAACAGGAGAAGCCAAGTGAGTCATCATACTCGAACCGAAGCTCAGTAGAGATGATGATGAAGCCGAAACTACAAAGACTCGGACTCAACCTCGCTCAAAATGAGGTCACTCGTAACGAGGAAACTCGTAATGCGACAACACAAGAGCTCACTCGTAACGAACAAGCCAATGAAGAACATCACTCGTAACAAGATCAAGTGGTTCAACCCACAAATCTCGTGAATCGAGAACAGGTAAAGCATTCAAGTTTACTTCTAGTCATCCACTAGAGAACATACTCTCCGACATCAACACTAGGGTAAGAACTCGCTCCTCTCTACATAATCTATGTGCATTCACCGCATTCATTTCATTAAATGAACCCAAAAATGCACTAGAGGCCCTTAATGAACCTGAATGGGTAGAGGCAATGCAAGAAGAACTCAATCAATTCGAGAGAAACCAAGTCTCGGACTCGACCAACCGACCTTCCGACCACCCAGCTATAGGAACCAAATGGGTTTTCAAAAACAAACTGGATGAGGATGGTGTAATAGTCAGAAATAAGGCTAGACTTGTGGCTCAAGGATATAATCAAGAAGAAGGAATTGATTGTGGGGAAACCTTTGCACCAGTAGCTGTAATTGAAGCCATTAGAATACTCGTTGGCATTTGCATCCAAGCATGCATATTAAACTATATCAAATGGATGTTAAGTGTGCTTTTCTCAATGGTTTTATTGAAGAAGAAGTCTATGTCGAGCAGCCTCCCGGTTTTGAAAACTCGTAATTTCCAAATCATGTTTTCAAACTTCAAAAGGCTCTCTATGGTCTTAAACAAGCACCTCGAGCTTGGTATGAAAGACTCGAGTAGCTTCTTGGTTCAAAATGATTTTAAAAGAGGTCGATCGACAAGACTCTCTTCATAAAGACCAAGGGGAAAGATTTCCTTATTGTTCAAATCTATGTTGATGATATTATTTTCGGTGCTACTAATGAGTTTCGTGTCCGAGAATTTTCTCGAGTTGATGAGTCAAGAATTCCAAATGAGCATGATGGGGGAACTTAATTTCTTCCTTGGCTTACAAATCAAACAAGACAAGGATGGAATCTTTGTTCATCAATCTAAGTATACCAAGGAATTGTTGAAGAAATACAAACTTCAAGATGCAAAGCACGCATCTACACCCATGAGTAAGCAAAGATAAAGCTTGACTCGACGAGAAAGGTAAAGCGATAGATCGAAACTCTATCGAGGTATGATTGGATCTTTACTATATCTTACTTCCAAGCAGGCCGTATATAATGTTCAAGTGTTTGTCTATGCGCAAGATTTCAAGCTAATCCAAAAGAATCACATCTCACTACGGTGAAGAGAATATTCGGATATCTTGCAGGCACTCGTAATTTAGGTCTATGGTATTCCGTAAACTCGTAACCGACTCTTTCCGGATACTCGACGCAGACTACGCAGGATACAAAGTTGATCGAAAGAGCACATCTGGAGCGTGTCAATTTCTGGGACAATCCCTAATATCCTGGCACTCAAAGAAGCGTAACTCAGTAGCTCTATCAACTGCCGAAGCCGAGTATATTGCCGCTGGAGCTTGTTGCGCTTAGATTCTCTCGGATAAAGCAACACTTGAGAGATCTTGGACTATCATTCAAATCAGTACCTATCAAGTGTGACAACCAAAGTGCAATTATCATCACCAAGAACCCCGTCCAAAGCATTCGAAAACAAAGCATATCGAGGTCGGATATCACTTCCTACGTGATCACTCGTAAAAGGTGATATTGAACTTCGGTTCATTCCTACTAATCTTCAACTAGCCGATATCTTTACCAAGCCTCTTGGTGAAGATCGGCTTTGCTTTATTCGGAATGAGCTTGGTATGTTAAATGCTTAATTATGTGCTATTCTTATTGCATAATTCCGTGTTATGTGCTTTCATCATTAATAACCATTAGTTCAGTTGATTCAGTGATACTCGGGCTAATAGTCATTTCGTGTTTCGAGTTACTCGAAACCTATCTCGAGTCAAACTCGGACGTAGAGAAACTTGGACTTCAAATTTTCTCGAAACTATCTCTAGATCAGTGGAGAGTTTCGGATCATTTTTTAAAAAATCCATCTCTTTCTCTCTCGAGCACCGTGATCCGATTTTAGCCGTGGATTTCTAACCGATGAAATCTTAACCGTTGAAGAGAACCGTCACACCGGTCTTTGGTGACCGATGGATAAGCCGAGTCGAACGGAGTTATACTTAACGGATACTTGACGGGCGCTCTTATTTTCTATAAATAGCGTCTATTCATCTTCATCTCGGTACTCTAAACTCCATCTCTCACAAACGAAACCTCTCGCGGAAGATTACTACGTGAACAGTCATCATTGATCATCTCGCAAGCGTCGAAGAAGCCATCTATCGTAAGTTACGACTGCTCTCATCTCTTTCTTCTACATTTTTTCTTTTCGTTTCTTCTCCTCTACATCTCCTTCTCTTTCCTACTCGAAAGTTTCATCTTTTCTTCCTTCTCTCAAAATGCCTAAAAGAGGAAACCATCCCGACTTCCAGGTCTCCTCCTCTTCCAAAAAGCCTCACACCAAAACTCCGTAAAGCTCCACCCCTTCCAAACCCATTGTCACCCAAGCACCTTGTGCTCGGACGACAAGTTCTTTCCTACAACCAAATTTTCTTGGTTGTCTCACATTCAAACCACCGGAGCATACAACATCATATGCTTCAGTGAGTTCTTCTATCCCGAACTCGTTTCTAAGTTCTACACTCACCTCACCCACTCCGAAAATGTTCTAACCTCTAGGGTTCGAACATAACCGTTTGTCTAAACACCTCTCTCCTCCACCGCTTATTCAAAGTCTCCTCTCTCTTCTTGAATAGCAACCCTATTCCTTTCACTCGAAGTCGCCGACGACTTCTTTGAAAAATATGCCAAAGAGTTCCCCGAGTCCTGGAAAAACTTTTCGGTGACTCGGTTGAAGTCGAAGCTCGTCTTTCGTGCTTTCGCCGATGAGAACCTTTTTCTCACAGCATTCCAGCAAGGAGAACCCCAACTCCAAGCATCTCAAAGCTCTCTTTGACATCCTTGAGGGATACGAAGTAGACCTCCTCCCCTCCATCATCGAGCGGATGGCCACCGTGCCAGCTCAACTCCAATCCAAGAAGAACACCTCCCTTCCTTTCGGTGCTCTTCGACCCTTGTCTTCAAACAATTCCAAGTTCCTCTCCCTCGGACCCAAACGCCGTGTCCGAGGCTGCCGTTGTGGTCGGTAAAAGGAACTACAGGGTACGGATACCAGAAACCGAACCTGGTCTCCGGGTGCATAACTCGAACCGAGGCCTCCTTCTCCGCCTCGGACTAAGAAATCAACTCCTATCTCCCTCCCTTCTCTAACTGGTGGTGCCTCCACCTCAGGTGCCTCAAAATCTCTCTCTGCTCTCTTGTCCCCTGTTTTGATGGACAAGATCAACTCCGTGTCTTCGATTTCGGAGACATGCTCCGCTCTTTCAAATCTGTTCTCCAAAATCTGACCATCAATCTCAAGACCGGTCAATCCCAAATTCAAGAGCAGCGAGTCTCTAGTTCTTGAGATGAGGGAACTGGTAAAGGAGCAGAAGGAGCTGGTCGAGCTCCTCGAGAGAGACGGTCCAAGGCGGCTCGAGACCATGATGACTCGGACGCGTCTCGAAGCGTCTTCGAGCCCGAGTCTAACCTCCTCGGACAGCGAGGATGAAGAAGAAGAAGCTGCAGATGTAGAAGCAGCAGATGCCGAGGACCCCGCGGGCGAGGCAGGTCCTTCCGGGCAAGGGAAGGATCACCAAGAAGAAGCAGTGGGAGCTGCCGAGGGTTAGACTCGCTCCACAAGCTCAAATAGCAATGACTCGGCTCGAGACAGCGCTCGAGTAGGTCGAAGACCTCGCTACTCCAGCGGGTCGAGCAGAGCAGCCGCCCCTCCAGCCTACCGAGGTTCCAAGGGAAAAACCCTCGATCCACTCACTCCGGGTCGGCCACTCGGAGTTGAGCCCCGACGATAATCCCGGTTCTCCCTTCGCCGCGCTCAAGCACATCGTCAAGATCATATCGGCGCCGGTGAACCTCCGCTCCCTCCGCCTCCACTGAGAAATCTCCCTCTCCCTCATAGGCGCCATACACCGAGTCACAATTCCTCGATCCGCGGAGTTTTCTTCTTTTTGAAATTTTTTTTTTTTTGTCTAGACATCTAAGTTGTACTAGCTCTTTTCTTCCCTTCTTTTTCTTATTGTTTTTTTTTTTGCTGAAAGGCAAGGGGGAGAAATAGAGAAATAGAGTCGAAAAACTTGTTGTCAAACTTGTTGTCTTGTTTAGGGGAGTTTTTCCGCCCTTTTTGAATTTTAATGGACTAATGCATTTCATTATTAATTTCGAGTTCATTATTGCTAACATATTTTTTCTGAATTAATGTTAATTATTTAATATAGCATACTTTACTTTTTGCTCCGATACACTAAGTATTGCTCCGATACATTGAGTATGCCTTACTCATCTCATCTCATGCGCAACCACTCGGAATCATTTTTTCTTTTCTCTAACAAAGTTTCGTTTAAGTATGGAATGCCTTTCATCAAAAAGGGGAGATTGAAGACTCGGACACTGCTCAATACTTTTCCGAGTTGTATAAAAGGAATCGGGTATAACAATCTCATACCTATAGAGTTTTGATTCCAAGGCATTCTCTCGTATCTCGAAACTTCTTTCGAGTAAAATAGTATCTTTTCCGAGTGATACAGCTCTTACTCATTATATTTCTTGCTTATCCGTAAGTGACTTAGAAAACTAGCTCTTTGTTTTAAATCCAGCTTCACTCGCATTTATCGCAGATTGAATAGACTTTTATTTCGTCTTTTCTCACTCGGAATCCGAGTTGTGGTTATAAGTCCTATTTTGTTGTAGTTAGTATTCTTAGCCTGTTTCATGCTTAGTCTATATCAAGTTAATCCTCTCCGATATTCTTTACTCGAACTTGATTCTTTGCTTAAACTAAGTCGGATGGAATTCCGAGTATCATGGATATTGGACTCGGAAAATTCCATTTCGTTTCGACTCGGATAATCGGTTGGTTTATTTATCGTAATTATTTTATTATCTCGTGTCTAATCTTGGGCCAAAGTATTTTATACTTTGAGAACCAAAATTGATTTACTTTTGTAGGTTATTCAATCGAGGATACACTTTTCAAACTACAAAAGTAACCTGGCTTCGTAACGTCAAATCACCGAGTAGACATGGCTCTTCACCTTCTCTCGCTCCGAGTCCCAGTAGATTATGTCGGAGCTGTCTATTTCCAGTCTGGAAAAGCTGAACGCCAAGCTTAACGGTGGTTTCCACCTTATCTTTCAAGACACCGCTAATGGTTTTGGGACTTCCAAAAGAGTTAAACCGTTGTCCAACGTTCACATTACAACGGATACTTTCCGAGTGACTCGTAAAGCTTCTATCAACGGTCACGAGAGGACTCTCGGCTAACGGATGAAGATAACGACTACTCTGCCTGGTCATCTATAAATAGAAGCCATCTCACAAGACTTGAAGGTTGCCGAACATATTGCTAATACACATACTTGATCAAAGTTATTGTATTTACTTTCAATCTTCAACTTACAACTCCCACTCTGTAATTCATTATTTTCCGAGTTGTAAGGTCTTGTACTCGATTACAAACTCTTTCTTACATTTTTGTAAGGTCCCTTGACTAAGCCGTAAGGGTTAACTCAGCTTAGTTGTCCCTAGCTGTAAGGGTTATCTCAGCTAGGAAGTACTAGATCGAGATAAGGGAATTTCGAGTCTAGGAAACTTGTATAGAGTTGTCTAAGGGAACAACTCGGGTTCGATCGATTCACGATATTTTGTGGACTCAAAATAGTGAATTTGACTTCGTGTCCGGATTGGCACGGTCCGTGGTTTTCTGCCCCGTAAGGGTTTCCACGTAAACTCCGAGTGTTAACTTTCCGAGTTCATTCTAGACTCGGACATTTTTACAGCTCTTGCTCATTCTCGCTTAATAACCTTCGAGTCCAATCTCTTCGACCCTGTTGATAGACTTAGAATCTGTCTCTGTCTTATTTTTGACAGAAGAGCTAAAGTTTCCACGAAAAACTTCTATCACCCTATTCACCCCCTCTAGGGTGACTCGGACTCTCCCCGAGCAAACCTTCGGATCGTAGTCTTGAAGCTCGGTAATTTTGCTGAAGCTTGATCATTTCTTGATCTTAAGCCGAGCTTAAAATTCTGTTTTATTAACATACTCGTCAATAAATAATTGTATTCATAAAATTTCAGTATTTTTATCTAAATAATTCAGTCAATAAATCCGGCAATGTTGAAAAGGTGGGCCCCATGAGCCCACTTGCATGCATGGGTTGCAAAGTTGGTCGACCACGGTTGATATGGTCTCCTTTTTTTTTTTTTTTTAATTTGAAGTATTAGCCCAAACTTGCCTATAAAAGGGAAGCTTTGTGTGTTCATTTTGCACACTTCCACTTGCTCCACTCTTTGGTTCTTCTTGCTTACTCGGCTTGTTTCATTCTTGCTTGGTCCGGCTTGATTCATTCTTTCTTTGAGAAAACTTGAGTTGTTTTCTTAGAAGCTTCAACATGTCCCGAAGGAGTGCCCATTACCCGAGAAGGACTAGAGCCAAAATCTTAACACAAGACAACTTTCTAGAGTGGGAATGATGCCCTTACTATGAACGGAACCCCAATGACCTCTTGGTGGAGACTAAGAACTATGTTTCTTCATTGGCGATAACCATTACGATAATTACCTTGACTTGGATTTCTTCTTTTTATATGCTAGTGTGACATTTTTAAGCAAGACATTTTGGATGAAATTCCACTTTTGTAGAACATTGTTCATAGTAGTGGCGCCATCACAAAATTCTTCGACACCTTCGAGAGAGACGAACTACCTGTTGGAGCAAGTTATGACTAGTGCCGGGTTGGGTTCTCTTTACCTCACATTGAGTCATATGTGTGACCGTACGAAATGAGGTATTACCCGGGCCATATGCAAACGATTTAGGAACACAACGAACACTTTTCATCTCCCATTTAGGGAGATGATCATTAGTCCTTTGGACTTTGCCATTCTCACGAGTTTAAACTTCTCGGTGGAACCCTTAGTTTATAACAGAGACTTATATAAAAATCGAGACCGTTTACGTCACCTTTTTGGTTCCATAGCTGCTCGGTTTCCCCAAGTTAATTACTTCAAGTATTCCATCCATTTTGAGACTTTTGAAATGTTGAGTTGTGGGTTCAACATAGTCCGCAACAAAAAATTCGCATAGTGATCTCATATGCTATGCACATCCATTCTTTCCGACCAAGGGTCCAAAGTACACGTCGACTATCTAATTAATTTGGTGGACTTAGATAAAATCAACGACCTTAACTCGGGGGTGCCACATACACTTGCTTAATAAGGGGCTTACATGTCGAGGCTAGGTGCACTACTTCCGAGAAAGACTCGGACAGCTACATGTCCTTATGCTAGCTATGGAAGGTCATCGAGGTATGCTCATCCTTCTTAGTCTTTGAATATTTTATCTTGAATGTATAAGAGATTTACCTGTGTGGTAAATTTGTAGTCTGTGTTTATAAGAGTACTTTCCTCAATTTTCACTTGGTTCAAGGAATCATCCATCTTTTGTAGCATCGGTGGCATGGGAAAAGGTCCATCTTAGGAGACGGAAAGCGCTTGGAATTACATTTTTATGGTATGCCCTCAAAAATGTAGCCACAATATGTCTTTTTAAAACCCAAATTTCAAGCTGGAATGACCCGAAATTTTTCTACTCTTCAATTTTAGCTTCCGCCCTAGCCCATGATCCGATGTGGACCTTGGACTTGGCCTCGTGAGGCCGCGCCGGCCATGGGCTATGTCTTACCGTACTAGTTCATCTTGTCTTGTTTGGTTGTTTCCTGGGTCATGTATATGTGTAGGCCAACTTCCATCCTTGATCCCAAAGTTAGCTCCCTTCAAGGTTCCGGGTCACAACGGAGTTGAGTGAAAGACGAGTTTTATTTAAGGATCTGTTTGGCTTTTGTTGGTACCTTCATGAGTGGGTTACACCTCAAATTCACTACAATACATGGCCGCCTTTTGTCCCTCAAGACCCTCCACAAACTATGTTTTACTTCCGCTCCATCACCCCGAAAGAGCAAGAAGAAATGACCACTAAATACTCTTACTCACATTTATTAGATCCGAGTTCATCCTATGCTTAATACTTGGGACAGATCATGAACCCGAATGGTAAACTTTAGTTTACTCGTTTGCTTGATCATATTTCTAGCATGGAAATTAAATTCATGTTGATATGGATTCTTCCGGGAGATATCCATATTCCAAGTCTTGAGGTTGACGTGTCTCGGCCTGGATAGACTCCACACATCATTAGAATCCGGAACTTGCCGAGTCATAATGTGTCGGGCATCCATTCCCTAGGAATTGGAAAGAGGTAAGAGTATTATGCACTTTTTACTTTTAGTTATATGGTAAAAGGTGCCTTTCTAACATAATGAAATTCCGATACGACTGGGATCATTCTTGGTCAATATCCATCCGATTCCAGTTCGTCGTTTAAACAATCAAGGACTTCTTCTCTGGGCGCACATTTCGATCATTTCGGGTAAGGCTCGTTAGTTAAGTGCTTAACCAATGAGTCCTTATTTCATGTGCTAATTACTCTTTTACTTTTATAGTATCGCCATTCTAGGTCCCTTCCTTCGGGAGGTTTACTTGGCCTTTGTGGGGCTCGTGCTCATACTACAAGCCAACCTTATATGTCGTCCGGTAGCGGTGCTAGAACTTGCACTTCACGATGTTCATCCCGGCGTTCTCATGAGTGGAGTACCTCTGCAAGCTCTTGACCTTAATGGAAACCCCGTATGATTTTCGCAGGGTGTTGTATAGTGGGCCTAATTATAAGGCCTCCCAACGAACCCAGGGCTATAAGGCTAGCTCTTCCCATGCGGCGAGAGGATAAGCGAGCTTCGCGATCATGGAGGACATGGGTAATTATATCTTCGGTGATGGTGATGACAATGACGATGATGAAGATTGAATATTCTCTTGGATGACGATGATGATAAAGAAGATTGAAAAACCACTTGTAGGGTCTTTGTGTAATTTAGTATTAATGTGTTTTGTACTTGTTATTAGAGTCTATGCAATGAGATCAATGGAAAACTCAATTGAAAAAAAATTCTTGCTTTATTTATATGATACGGAAAAAAATGTAAACACAAATTCGAAAAAAATTGCACATAGCCCGCATCCCCCAAAAGAAACTAATAAAAAATGTAAAGCTGAATAATCATATTCATGAGTGATTGGATCGTAAACCGTAAACAGAAATTGGCCTCGAGCAAGAGTGGCCCAATTGCGATCATTGGAACCAAGGAAGACAAGCGAACCGGTTGGTTAAACTTGCGTCGCTCTAAGGCCTGGCTTGGGCCTGGTTTAGCATTAGCGTTGTGATTTACGAGAAGAGAGAACCCGGCCATTGCTATAGAAAAGACAGCGACATGATTCCTAATAAACACATTTCGAAGCTAATAAAAACTTCCTTAAAGCGGGTCCTAAAACACCTCACAATTTTCTATTTCCAATCCCTAGAATGAACTTCATCGTTAAACTAACCCACTTGAATTCACAACATGAATGATGTCAATAGGCTAGGGTTATGAAGCTATGGGCTGAACACCTTATTCAACATCAAACAAGTTAGAATTCACTAGACACTATTAAGAGCTTTAGTGTCCATCCGGGATCCTGAGCATCATGTGTTGAGGTCTAGGGACAAAGAACTATGTCCTCTCCCTCAAGAGTTTAACGTAATTCTTGGTAACCATCATCGTCGAACTAGGCTCGTGGTTCCTACGCCATTAATTAATATGGCAGGAACTTACAAACACTTACTAGGACTAAACAAATGAATTTAATGTGGATTCAAAATGGGGATGAAGTGACCCTAGCAAATCCGATGTTGCACTTCGTCCTATGTATGGTTTTGGTCTGGCGCATATTTGTAAGCATTTGGCCATTATCATGTGCATGGTAGGTGGCTTCCTGCTAGCGGGAGGCCACAAGGATACCGCGCTTATTGCTTTGCTTGAGTGTTACTCGAACAGTTGGGGAATACCATTCGTTGACCTCGCCGATTCTTGCTGAAACCATCCTTAGGCTAGACCGGGTAGAGGCGAATCGACGAAGACTTTGTAGGCAACCCCTATTCTTGCAGGTAAGAAAAGCGGTTGAAGACCCATTGTCGGCGCTGGAATGCAACGCTAGCGAGCCTAAACTATTTTTTTATTTTACTCTTGTTGAGTCTGTGAATAAAGATGAATTCAACCATGCAAGATACTTCTAATATTTGCATCCGTTTAGTACGGATCTGGTTGGTGGAGCATTTTGATCCGGTGCGAGGACTCGTGAAGGTTGATCCGTACTTGGCGACCCAATTTTACCAATGACAATGCCTCTCTATGCTCGACCGATCGGGCGGCATCCTGGTGGGAATCCCGATTTAGGCAAACCGTGTCACAAATTGGTATATCGAACACTAGAGGGTGTCCTAATTTAAGACACATATTACAAGGCCCCCATTTGTACGTTTACTAGGGTTCGTAACCAGTACGTACTATTTCCCGGCACCGTGTCATGCGTCAAATGGGTCGGGTACAAGATATCCCTCATATGGATTCCATCCCGCCTTTCTCCTTTGATGTTCTTGGTAGTGTTAGGCGAGTACTATCTCGGGTCGAATTTGAATGAACTCGCCATGGCTGCTAAAGCCTACGAGATGAACATCCAATGACTGTCTTTGAATTCTATCTAGAATGGATAAAGGAGACCGACCTTGACGAGCACAAGGCACCGAGGGCTCGAGAGCGTGACTTGAGGGAAATGTTCTCGCTGCAGCACCCCTACGATTACGTAAAGTGGTCCCTGCAAGTTGGTGAATGGGCCGGCGAAGAGAAACGAAGGCAATGAAGAAGAGGAAAAAAGGCTCGCCGAATTGAAGAACCGAAGAAGCAAACCCAAGAAGATGCAGATGAATCGAGCAACTTGAAGGGAAAGAAAGTAATGATGGACTAGGGCTTAGGATTAGGAAAGAATAATTTTAGGAAATTTTATTTTGCGTCTTTAGAACTTTTTAACTTTTCAAGTATTATGCTTATTATTTCCCTTTTTAGCTATGTAATTGGGTAAGTAGTAGGCTTACCCTTATTATTAATAAAGTAAAAAGCAAGTTTTATGCTCACTTTTATGCTTTATCGAAGACTCGGACTTTACTCCGCACCTTTACGAGTTCTATAGAAGGAATCGGTATAAGGCTTTCTCATTTATAGAGTTTTGATTCCAAGTCATTCTCTGTCCCTTAGAAACTTTTCTTAGTGATATGATATTTTCTCTAAGTGATATAGCATTTATTTCATGTATTCTTGATTGTCTATGTGAGACTCGGAAAGCATATCCGTATTTACTATTGTACACTCGGTTCTAAGTCTCTCATCACTTAGAATTATCGCATGTTCAAAAGACTAGGATTCACATAATCGCACTCAGGTCCGACTTCATATTACAGGTGTTATTTTGTTATAGTCGGCGCTTCTAGTCCGAACCATGCTTAGTCTTGATCAAGTTTATTCACTCGATATTCTTTATGCAACTTGATTCTCGCTTAGACTAACTCGGATGGAATTTTGAGTTTCATAGATATTAGACTTAGAAAATTCCATTCGTTTTTCGACTCGGATAATTAGTCACTTAATTATCTTAATTATATTATTATCTCGTGTCTAATCATGGACCAAAGTATTTTATACTTTGAGAACCACTTTGATTTACTTTTGTAGGTGATTCAAACGAGGATACACTTTTTCAAATACAAAAGTAACCTAGCTTCAAAACGTCAAATCACCAACGAGACATGGCTCTTCCCATTCTCCGACCTAGCCCCGGAAGATTATGTTAGGCCCGTCTCGTTTCCAAATCTGGAAAACCGAAACGCTAAGCTTAACGGTGGTTTCCACCTTATCTTTGAAGACACCGCCGAGTGGTTTTAGGACTTCCAAAAGAGTTAAGAACCGTTGTCCAACGTTCATATTTCAACGGATACTTTCTCGAGTGACTCGGAAAAGTCCTTAACAACGGTCACAAGGAACTCTCGGTCGGAAGATAGACTCAACGGCTATGCTGCTTAGTCGTCTATAAATAGAAGCCAACTCTCAAGACATGAAGATGGCCGAACCTATTGTTAATACACATACTTGAGCAAAGTCATTGTATTCATTCTCAATCTTCTACTTACAACTCCCGCTCCGTAATTCATTATATTCCGAGTTGTAAGGTCTTGTACTTAGTTACTAAACACTCTCTTTCTTACTTTCTAAGTAAGGTCCCTTGACCGAGCTGTAAGGGTTACCTCAGCTCGGTTGTCCCTAGCTGTAAGGGTTAGTGTATTTATATAGCTTAATTAATAAAGGTAATTGCTCCTTCGTCGCTATTAAAGATAGAAACCCGAGGCGGACTTATGCTTAAAAAAAAGAGAAGAAAAAAAAAGGTTTATGGAGAGGATTAGTGTGCTGCAGCAAGTCCCGGCTGCACCTAATGAAACCACCGAAAAATGGAAAGAGAAGATCGGAGGAAATAAGGAAAGAAAGGGAGGGGGAGATCGAACGTAACCGGAACAAAAGAGAGAGAGAGAGAGAGAGAGAGAGAGAGAGAGAGAGGCCGAGCGGGAGAGATAGAGTGAGACCGAGAGGGTGAGCGAGAGCGAAGGCGAGGAAGGGAGGTCGGAGGCCGGCGAGCGGTGGTGAAGCGGCCGGCGAGCGCGAGGAAACGGTCAGGCGCGAAGGAGGGCGAAACCAAGGCCAGGAAAGGGACACGAATGCGAGGGCAGAGAGGGAGGCAGCCGGTGAACGCGAGAAGAGTGGCCGGCAACGATGTTAGACGCGGAGGAGGGCAGCGAAACCGGGGCTAGAAGCGGGGAAGAGGAAGGAAAGGAGGAACCGAACCAGGGTAGCTCGAATCTCGGAAAACCAAGCAAACCACCAATCTCCGAATCGAGGTGGGTAGTCTTATACTCTAAACTATTATTAGTTTTGAAACCCAAATGAATTTCTTGTGAATATCGAATGTCCGATTTATTGTGAATATTGAATGTTTGCTAGGAATACGGAATGATTGTACCGTAGGAAGTAGTTAGGCTGAATTAGAACTTGAGATAATCGATTAAGTGTGAAGGCTGAATTGGGATATTAGAGATTATGAGAAAGTTAGATTGCGGAGGTCCAAGGAATATTATCGAAGTTTCAATTAGCGATTAAAGACAAAGAAGGCTGCGATATGGGTGCGAATTGCTTAGAGATTACTTGAGTTTACGATGTTAGGGGGAAGATAACTGCTAACATTGGGAAATAACGAGTTGAAGGAAAAGGAGAATATGAGTTTATATTGATTGGTACACAATTGAGGAACGAGAGTAGAAAGCGATGGTTGGGTTAAATTGAATTGGAGATGTGCCCGAGTCCGTGAGATCGAACTAGACTTGAAGGTAAGCGAAGCTAACCGAAACGAGTGATGAAAAGTGATTAAGAGTTATACAACTAAGGATGGACGAATAAGAGTCGATTAATAAGAAAGAAACATACAATGGGAGTTAATGTAGGAAATGACGAGCTGAGAATGGTAAGGTTAAGTTGAGTTTAGAATATGTCTAAGCCTTGAGAATAAATCAAGTTTAAGATAAGTCTAGTGAGAGGAGCTTAAGTGACGAAGTGAGATCAAGACTTATATAGTTGAACATGGGTAAAAGAAGTTGAGTATAAAGTAGAGACATAAAATGAGGAATTGAGGTAAAGATAATGAATTGTGAAAAGTTGAAACATTGAATTAGATGGTATCTATTTATGGTTATTGTGACTCGGAAAAGTATTAGTTCCTAAACTCATTCAGTTTGAAAGTAAATTAAGTTAAGGGAATGGACTTTGGAATATAGAGGAGGAAAGGGAAATCAGAATATTAGGGGAATATGCATCTATGTAGATTGATTGTGGCATTAAAAACAAAATATGGCGAGAACTACTCATATGGGAATAGGAGACTCATGCTTGAGTAGAACATGGAGGAATATGAGTAAATGTGAGATACTTGCGCGAATACTTGAATAAATGTACTAGCTTGGAATGTTAAGTTTCCGTATAGAGATGCTTGACACGTGAAGTGATTTGTTTCTAAATAATGCTTGAAAGTTGGTTTTGAAAAGAGTTCAAATGTTTATGCAAAAGGATACTTGTGTATGATTCTTGAGAAATACTTTCGAACTTGAAATGTGTTCTATAAGAAGTGAAACTGATTGAGAAAGTGAATTTAGAAGGTTGACACGTGTGTCATGCCTTCTACGATGATAAAGTGATTGGAGATCTTGGTTAGAAACCAAGTTTGACAAGTGATTGTGATCACTTCAGTTTAAATGAATTTTGGGCTAAGGATTGTTTAGACCGAGAGGAAGGAGGTGGTCGTGCGTATAAGGCCACGGGGTCCTTGCGTATCAGGATGCCTATCAACTGGAGAGGTTGATTCTTTCCCGACGAGGAAAGCGGAGCCTTCCAGGTATTTCACTAGAGATAGGTCCCAGGAACTCGAATCGGGGTCGCGCCCCGAGAACCGCCTCGGTGCTAGTTCAATCGTCGAAAGCCCCGAAAAGATTTTCGATCTATGGCTAAAAGTATTTGAAAGAAAGTGCAAATGATTCCACCTGGTTTAAAGTGATTTTATTCCTAAAATGATTGTAAACCGTGCTTTCAAATGATTGAAGTGTTATGAGCTTTATGTTGCGAATGATTTCGGGAGATTTCATTAAGAAATATATAGATTTGTATTATATTATTATGCTTTCCCTGATTTCATTATTATGAGTAATATATGTAAAGAATTTTCATTTTAAGGGTGTAAGACTCCGATGAGCCCGTGGTTTATTGCTCACCCCCACAAATTTCCCCCTCCCAGCTGCAGTACTCTTTGATATGGTTGGTTGGAATGCTTAACTTGGATGGTGATCGCGAGTTGAAGTTGGTTCATGCGTGTCATGTTTTGTATATTGTATATATTCAGCTACTTATGTAAATAGACAGTATGTATAATACTTTTTATGTATGTACGGAGACCCGAACTAGTAGCTCGACAAGCCAAAGATTTCCTTTCTCTCGGCGCTTTGATCTCAAGTGGTTGTAAATCTAGCTTTTGCTCGAGCTCGTGATTTGGGTTGTAAACTAGTTCGAAATGGGAGTTTTGTTGTTGTGAATATACTCCGGCGTGTGGTCGTTGAGCTGTGTACTCGAGCGTATGGCTCATTGAGTTTTATTGTGACTTTCATGCAGGTTTTAAGGCTTTTAGCCTATAGGTTGGGCCATAGTTCAAACAAAACTCGCCAAAATATTTAGAAAACTTGTAACCCTTGTAGGAAATCATATTCCTTACCGTTAAGGTGGGCTATGATAGCTAAGTCAACACCTAAGTAAGCCTTGGGAGTTCCTTTGAGGAACTCTGGCCGTGTAATACTCCTAGGGTAGGTTTTGGGGTGTTACAAGTTAATACTCTATTTTTTCCTTTTCTTTTCGTTAGTATGGTTCGAGCCATTGAACAACCCAAAAAGGGCATGACTCTCCCAGCATGGATTACTCCATTCATAAGGCTCAACTTGAGACCTAAACCTAAGGGGAAATGGTGCCGAGCCACTAACTCCGACCCATGTTGGTAGACTAACATTTTGTTTTTTCTTTTTTTTGTTTTTTTTTGTTTTTTTTTTGTTTTGAAAGGAAAAACAAGAAAAATCAAATTTTCAATGAGTCAATCAGCTAAGTTCAGTAGTCTAGGTGAACAGTTTAAGTTAATTTATTGCCTCTATTACGATTATATAACATGATCAAACTAAAAGAAAAATTATGAATGTCACTAATTGAAGAAATATATGAGGATCAATTCAAACAACTCGAATGACAATTAACATGTTCAAATTTCTCACTTACAAAGGGAAAGAAAAATTAGAAACAGAAAAATTTAAGCAAGTTAACCTAGCATATATTTATGTTCATGCATTTCTTTACAAGAATTTTTTTCCAAAAAAATAAGATAAAAATAAATGCATAGAATTAAAATGCAGAATGCACTCCCCACACTTAATTCATGCATTGTCCCTAATGCATGCAAAATAAAAATTAAAGTAAAAATTATAGAAACTTCCCTGAAAATGTTGGGTTGCCTCCCAACCAGCGCCTTTGTTTATCGTCTTTGGCTCGACACTGTGTAGCTCAAGGATCATTCAGTTGCACTTCCCATACTAAATTGATCCGGTCTCCCGCATACTTGCAATTAGTGGGAGATTTCTTTTGGAAAAGAGCATATGTATTCTCCCTCACACTTACCTTTTTGTTCCTTTTCAATTTTAATTTGTTTGTGAATAGATCTTTAAGGAACTTAGCATAACAAGGTTCTCGTTTCATGGTATCTAGAAGAGGAATGTTGATTTCTACCTTCCTAGATATTTCTATGATATCTTCATTTGCCGCATCTATCTTAGGAGTTGTGCTTATCATTCTACTAGGAAAAGGTGGAATAGGCTTGTAATGATCTTTTTATTTTCACCAATTTCCTTAGCATTAGAGGCCTTATCTTTATTTAGGTCAAGTTCAGATTCCTTAACCTCTAATTTTGGCTCTACCTCTATGTTTTTCGTAGGTTCCTCTAACTCTTTCCCATTATTAAGTGTTATGACACTCACATTTTCTTTTGGACTTTGGAAAGGTTGAGATTGTGAAGGTTTGCTCGGGAGAGTCCGAGTCACCCTAGAGGGGGGTGAATAGGGTGATAGAAAATTCTTTGTGGAATCAAGCTCTTTTGCTACGAATAGAGACGAAAGCAGATTCCGAGTCTATCAACGAGGTCGAAAAGATTGGACTCGAAGGAGATCAATCGAAAGAACAAGAGCAATAAAGCCGTCTCGAGTCTAGAATGAACTCGGAATGATAACACTTAGATTTTACGTGGAAACCCCCTCGGGGCAGAAAACCACGGACCGTGTCAATCCGGACACGAAGTCAAATTCACTATTTTGAGTCCACAAAATACCGTGAACTGACCGAACCCGAGTTGCTCCCTTAGACAACTCTATACGAGTTTTCCTAAACTCGAAATTCCCTTATCCGATCTAGTACTTCCTAGCTTAGATAACCCTTACAGCTAGGGACAACTAAGCTGAGTTAACCCTTACGACTTAGTCAAGGGACCTTACAAAGAATGTAAGAAAGAGTTTGTAATCGAGTACAAGACCTTACAACTCGTAAAGTAATGAATTACAGAGTAGGAGTTGTAAGTAGAAGATTGAAAGTAAATACAATGACTTTTCTCAAGTATGTGTATTAACAATAGATTCGGCAATCTTCAAATCTTGTGAGATGGCTTCTATTTATAGATGACCAGGCAGAGTAGCCGTTATCTTCATCTGCCGACCGAGAGTCCTCTCGTGACTGTTGATAGAAGCTTTCGAGTCACTCGAAAGTATCCGTTATAATATGAACGTTGGACAACGGTTTAACTCTCTTGGAAGTCCCAAAACCATTAGCGGTGTCTTGAAAGATAAGGTAGAAACTACCGTTAAGCTTGGCGTTCCATTTTTCCAGATTTGGAAACAGACATGACCCGACACAATCTACTAGGACTAGAGCGAGAGAAGGTGAAGAGCCATGTTTCGCTGGTGATTTGACGTTCGAAGCCGGTTACTTTTGTAGTTTGAAAAGTGTATCCTCGATTGAATAACCTACAAAAGTATATCAATTTTGGTTCTCAAAGTATAAAATACTTTGGCCCAAGATTAGACACGAGATAATAAAATAATTACGATAAATAAACCAACCGATTATCCGAGTCGAAATGAAATGGAATTTTCCGAGTCCAATATCCATGATACTCGTAATTCCATCCGACTTAGTCTAAGCGAAGAATCAAGTTCAATAAAGAATATCGAGAGGATTAACTTGATATAGACTAAGCATGAAATAAGCTAAGAATACCGACTATAACAAGATAGGACTTATAACCAGAGGTCAAATTCAAGCTGCGATTAATCGCGAGTGAAGTCGGACTCGGAATAAAGAATCGAGTTTTCGAGTCGCTTCTAGATAAGCAACAAATATAATAAGTAAGAGCTGTGTCACTTAGAGAATATACTACATTACTCAAATAAGTTTCGAGATGCGAGAGAATGCCTTGGAATCAAAACTCGTACATGTATGAAATTGTTATACCCGATTCCTTTTATATAACTCGGAAAAGTATTGAGCGAGTGTCCGAGTCTTCAATCTCCCCTTTTTGATGAAAGGCATTCCATACTTAAACAGAAACTTTGTTAGAGGAAAAATTGATTCCGAGTAGTTTGCACATGAGTAAGACATACTCAATGAATCGGAGCAATACTTAATATATCGGAGCAAAAAAAATAAAGTATGCTTTAAGTTATTAGCAATAACTCGGAAAAGACATGCTAGCAATAATGAACTCGAAGTTAATAATGAAATGCATTAATCCATTAAAATTCAAAAGGGCGGAAAAACTCCCCTAAACAAGACAACAAGTTTCTAACTCTATTTTTCCCCCTTGCCTTTCAGCAAAAAACAAAAAAAGAAGAGAAGAAAATAGCAAATAGTACAACTTAGATGTCCGGACAAAAAAAATTTCGAAAGAAGAAAATTCCGCGGATCGAGGAATTGTGACTCGAGTGCATGGCTCCTACGAGGGAGAGGGAGATTTCGAGTGGAGGCGGAGGGAGCGGATGTACGCCGGTGCTGATATGACCTTGACGATGTGCTTGAGCGCGGCGAAGGGAGAACCGGGATTATCATCGGGGCTCGGCTCCGAGTGGCCGACCCGGAGTGAGTGGATCGAGGGGTTCTTCCCTTGGAACCTCGCAGGCTGGAGGGGGCTGCTCTGTCTTGACCGCTGGAGTAGCTAGGTCGTCTCGACCCACCTGGACTCGCCGTCCGAGCCGAGTACAGACTATTTGAGCTTGTGGAGCGCTCGACCCTCAGCCAGTTCCCACGGCTTCTTCTTTGTGTTCCTCCCCTGCCCGGAAGGACCTGCCTCAGCCCGCGAGTTCCTCGGCGTCTGCGAGTTCTTCTTCTTCTTCTTCTCCGCTGTCCGAGGAGGTCGGACTCGGGCTCGAAGACGCTTCGGATGCGTCCGAGTCATCATGGTCCTGAGCCGCCTTGGACCGTCTCTCTCTGAGGAGCTCGACCAGCTCCTTCTGCTCCTTTACCGGTTCCCTCATCTCAAGGACTAGAGACTGCTGCTCTCGAATTTGGGATTGACCAGTCTTTTGGTTGATGGTCGGACTTTGGAGAACAGATTTGAAAGCTTTGAGCATGTCTCTGAAATCGAAGACACGGAGCCGATCTTGTCCATAAAAACGAGGGACAAGAGAGCAGAGAGAGATTTTGAGGCACCCGAGGTGGAGGCACCACCAGGTGGAGAAGGGAGACAGAGAGGGGTTGATTTCGAGTCCGAGGTGGAGAAGGAGGCCTCGGCTCCGAGTTGTGAACCCGGACACCGAGGTCGGTTTCCGGTATCCGTACCCTGCAGTTCCTTTTGCCGACAACAACGGCAGCCTCGCATACGCGTTTGGGTCCGAGGGGAGAGGAACTTGGAATTGTTTAAAAACAAGGGTCGAAGAGCACCGAAAGGAAGGGAGGTGTTCTTCTTGGATTGGAGTTGAGCTGGCACAACGGCCATCCGCTCAATGATGGAGGGGAAGAGGTCTACTTCGTATCCCTCAAGGATGTCGAAGAGAGCTTTGAGATGCTTGGAGTTGGGGTTCTCCTTGCTAGAATGCTATGAGAAAAAGGTTCTCATCGGCAGAAAGCACGTAAGGCGAGCTTCGACTTCAACCGAGTCACGTAAAAGTTTTTCCGGGACTCGGGGAATTCTTTGGCGTATTTTTCAAAGAAGTCGTCGGTGACTTCGAGTGAAAGGAATGGGGTTGCTGTTCAAGAAGAGAGAGGAGACCTTGAACAGGCAGTGGATGAGAGAGGTGTTTAGATCGAACGGTGATGTTCGAACCCTAGAGGTTAGAACATTTTCGGAGTGAGTGAGGTGAGTGTAGAACTCGAAACGAGTTCGGGATAGATGAACTCGCCGAAGCACATAAAGTTGTATGCTCCGGTGGTTTGAATGTTGGACAACCAAGAAAATTTGGTTGTAGGAAAGAATTTGTCGTCCAAGCACAAGGTGCTTGGGTGACAATGGGTTTGGAAGGGGTTGAGCTTTCTAGGTTATTGGTGTGATGCTTTTGGAAGATGAAGAGACTCGGAAGTCGGGATGGTTTCCTTTTTAGGCATTTTGAGAGAAGGAAGGAAAGATGAAGTTTTTCGAGTAGGAAAGAGAAAGAGATGTAGAAGAGAAGAGACGAAAAGAAAATGTAGAAGAAAGAGATGAGAGCAGATCGAAACTTACGAGAGAGGGCTTCTTCGACGCTTGCGAGCGATCAAGGGTGACTGTTCACGTAGAAATCTTCCGCGAAAAGTTTCGTTTGAGAGAGATGGAATGTAGAGTACCGAGACGAAGAAGAATAGAAGCTATTCAAAGAAAATAAGCGCGCCGTCAACTATCCGTTAAATATAACTCCGTTCGACTAGGCTTGTCCATCAGTCACCAAAGACCGGTGTGACGGTTCTCTTCAATGGTTGAGATTCCAGCGGTTAGAAATCCACGGCTAATATCCGATCACAGCATGAGAGAGAGAGAGAGAAACAGATTTTGAAAATATGATCCGAAACTCTCCACTGTTCTAGAGATACTTTCGAAAAATTTGAAGTCTAAGTTTCTCTACGTCCGAGTTTGACTCGAAAGGTTTCGAGTGACTCGAAACGCGAAATAACTAACAGCCCAGTATCACCGAATCAATCGAAGTAATGGTTATTAACAGGTGAAAGTACAGAGCACGTAATTATGCAACAAGAGTAGCACATAATTAAGCATTTAACATACCAAGCTCATTCTAAATAAAGCAAAACCGATCTTCACCAAGAGGCTTAGTAAAGATATCAGCTAGTTGAAGATTAGTAGGAATGAACCGAAGTGCAATATCACCTTTTTCGAGTAATCGCGTAAGAAGTGATACCGACCTCGATATACTTTGTTTTCGAATGTCTGGACAGGGTTCTTGGTGATGCTGATTGCGCTTTGGTTGTCACACTTGATTGGAACCGAGTTGAAGAATAGTCCAAGATCCTTCAAGTGTTGTTTAATCCATAGAATCTGAGCGCAATAGGCTCCAACTGCAATATGTTTCAGCGAGTGGATAGAGCTACCGAGTTCGCTTCTTTGAGTGCCAAGATATTAGGATTGGCCCGTAAATTGGCAAGCTCCGGATGTGCTCTTTCGATCAACTTTGTATCCTATGTAGTCTGCGTCCGAGTATCCAGGTAAGAGTCGGTTCCGAGTCTCCGGAATACCATAGACCTAAATTCCGAGTACCTGCAAGATATCTCGAATATATTCTCTTCACCGCAGATGAGATGTGATTCTTTTGGATTAGCTTGAAATCTTGCGCATAGGCAAACACTCGAACATTATATCCGGCCTGCTGGAAGTAAGATATAGCAAAGATCCAATCATACCTCGATAGAGTTTCGATCTATTGCTTTACCTTTCCCATCCGAGTCAAGCTTTATCGTCGTCGCTCATAGGGGTAGATGCGTGCTTTGCATCTTGAAGTTTGTATTTCTTCAGCAGTTCCTTGGTGTACTTTGATTGATGAAAAAATATTCCGTCTTTGTCCTGTTTGATTTGTAACCCAAGGAAGAAATTGAGTTCTCCCATCATACTCATTTGGAATTCTTGAATCATCAACTCGAGAAAATTCTCGACACGTAAATTCATTAGTAGCACCGAAAATAATATCATCAACATAAATTTGAACAATAAGGAAATCTTTCTCCTTGGTCTTTATGAAGAGGGTCTTATCGATTTGACCTCTTTTAAAATCATTTTCAACCAAGAAGTTACTCGATCTTTCATACCAAGCTCGAGGTGCTTGTTTAAGACCATAGAGAGCCTTTTGAAGTTTAAAAACATGATTTGGAAATTCCGAGTTTTCAAAACCAGGAGGTCTGCTCGACATAGACTTCTTCTTTAATAAAACCATTGAGAAATGCACACTTAACATCCATTTGATATAATTTATTATGCATGCTGGATGCAAATGCCAACAAGTATTCTAATGGCCTCAATTCCGCCTACCGGTGCAAAGGTTTCTCCACAATCAATTCCTTCTTCTTGATTATATCCCTGAGCCACAAGTCTAGCCTTGTTTCGACTACCACTCCACCCTCATCCAGTTTGTTCTTGAAAACCCATTTGGTTCCTATAACTAGGTGGTCGGAAGGTCGGTCGGTCGAGTCCGGACTTGGTTTCTCTCGAATTGATTAAGTTCCTCTTGCATGGTCTCTACCTATTCAGGTTCATTAAGGGCCTCTAGTGCATTTTTGGGTTCAGTTAATGAAATGAATGCAGTGAATGCACATAGATTGTGTAGAGAGGAACGAGTTCTTACCCCACTGTTGATATCGAAATGATGTTTTCTTGGGGATGACTAGAAGTAAATTTGAAAGCTTTACCAATTCTTTGATTCACCAGGTTTGTGGGCTGAGCTGCTTGATCTTCGAAGCTTGTTCCGAGTGATCCTCTTCATTAACTTGTTCGTTCCGAGCGAGCTCTTGAACTGTCTCATTCCGAGTTTCCTCGTTCGAGTGACTTCATTTTGAGCAAGTTGGGTCCGAGTCTTTGTAGGCTCGCTTCGTCATCATCTTTTCGAGCTTCGGTTCCGAGTATGAAGACTCACTTGGCTTCTCCTGTTCAAGCTCATCAAATACTATGTGGATGTTTTATTCCACTTTGTTAGTTCGCTTATTGTAGATGCGATAAGCTTTGTTATGAGAGGAGTAACCCGGAAAAATACCTTCGTCCGACCGAGCATCAAACTTGGTCGGATGATCCTTACCATTGTTGTGAACGAAGCACTTGCATCCGAATGGTCCGAAATAGGAAATATTTGGCTTCTTCCCTTTGTAGAGCTCATAAGGTGTTTTCTTCGAATGGGTCCGATGAGGCATCTATTTAGAGTGTAGTTAGTCGTGTTCACTGCCTCTGCCCGAGAAACAATAAGGCAAGTTGTGCTTAATCATCATCGTCCTTGCTATTTCTTCAAGGGTTCTGTTCTTTCTCTCTACTACTCCATTCTGTTGAGGAGTTACGGGTGCTCCGAGACTCTTCACAAGGATTTCACCACATAAGTCCATATGCAGTAATTCAAGCACGTTAGATGTGGAAACTGTCTTCAGAGATTTGAATGAAGATCCGACTTCTTTCCTCTCGGTGCATGCTTCACATACCTTGTCTTTCTCAAAAACACGGTTAGGTAAACCCCTAACTAGACCAGTAGATGCCAATTTCTTGATAGTATGCATGCTAATATGGCCTAGTCTCCGATGCCAAGTCCATGAATCATCATGAAGAGATGCTTTTAAGCAAGATAAATTCGACTTGGGTCGAAAGAGGGATGATGTAAGTATTACCCGATCTCTTACCGAAAGCTTGATCTCTTTGGTGGAGACATCGAAATAGTGCAATTGGTCCGAGTGAATCTTACCTCTTGACCTTTGTCACATAGTTGAGAGATGCTCGAGCAAATTATATTTTAACCCCTTGACAAGATAGACTGGATCGACCAGATTGCTTCCTTTTCCAATCTTGCCAATCCCCACGATCTTGCCTTTGCTATCATCTCCAAATGTGACTTTTCCTCCTTTATGTCTATTCGACTCGGAAAAGAGTCCCGCATCTCCCGACATATGGTGTGAACATCCACTGTCAAGGTACCGAGTGTCCTTTTGATCTCTTCCGAGTGACCCGCAAAACAAAGAGAATCTAACCCTTCTCACTTCCTCTAACGAACCCAAGTAACATTCCTTACTCGTGGTCCTTTTCGAGGAAGAAGGTGTTTTGGAACCCGGATTTGAATGACTTTGGGTTTTGTCCGATTCCGAGTCTTCCTCTCAAAGAACCGAGTCTGTGTCTCTTTCTTTTTGAAAACCTTTCCTTTTGAAACAGGAGAGAATGGTTTCTTTTTGTAAACAGATTCCGGGCTTAGTCCTTCTTTCATTTACGTGAATGGGACCTTGCTCAGCCTTCTTGAACTTCACAGTTCTAGAGTCATTTTTAAACAATTCCGAGTAGGAATTTGATTCCTCTTCTCTGTTGAAACCAAGACCTTCTTTTCGAAAGGACACACATTGTGATCTTAAGAGCATGTCAAGGCTTTTCGACCTTGAGTAAATTTTAAAATCAGATCTTGAGACTCAGTGAGCTTCGTTTTAGTTGCTCATTTTCTTTCTCGAGTAACTCGGACTCAGTCTCATTAGCTTGAGCACTAGTCTTGAGTTCTCCGAGTGTGAGTCTCGGCTTTTCCAATTCGTTTTTCAAAGAATTGCTCTCGGATGAAATTGACTCAAGTTGTTCTTTGAAATGGGAAGAATCAGCATTGGACTTTTCTTCCAAAGTAAAAATGTATTTAGCTTAATCAACTTTGTAGAATTTGAGGAAGTAATTTATTACCTCTTGAGGATTAGTTTCCTCATTGTTCGAGTCCGAGTCCGACTCTCTTTCAGCTTCCGAGTCGAGATTGCCATCGGACACTTTGAGTCATCCGAGTCCTCGTCATCTTCCGATGAGTCCTCATCGCTCCATGTTGCCATCATGGCCTTTTTCTTCTTCCTATCCCTTTTCCTTTTTGGACAGTCCTTGACTATGTGGTCTTTGCTGCCACATTCAAAACATCCAGAATTCTTAGATAAGGATAACTTTGAAGGAGAGGAAAACTTACCTTTTCTATCTCTCTTATCTTTCTTGTAGAATTCTTCTTTTGGCCTTTTGTCCCATCTTTTGTGCTTCATCATTCTCTTGAAGCCTCTTGCAATGAGTGCCATGGGATCATCTTCCGAGTCGAAGAGCTCGGATTTTCTTCTTTGGATTCCGAGGCTTTCAGTGCTAAGTTTCTTTTGGTACTGCCCTCAGCATCCTCTTCTTCTAGATGTATCTCATGAGTTAGAAGCTTTCCGATGAGCTCGTCCGGCTTTAAGAGTGAAAGGTTCTGAGCTTCTTCTATGGCGAGTCACCTTCGGACCCCATTGTCTCTTGGGTAGGCTTCGAGAATTTTCCAAGCACATTTCTTCATGGGAAATTTTCTTTCCCGGAGATTTGAGATTGTTGGTAATCTCAGTGAAGCGAATGAACATCTCGAGTAATGTTCTCCTCTCGGCTCCATTTTGAAAAGCTCATATTTATGAAGATACTCGACCGATCTTCGCTTGTCTTACCCGACTTGTACCTTCGTAGGTGTTGACTAAAGTATCCCACACCTCTTTAGCGAGTCACATGCAGAGACTCGATTATATTCTTCCGAGCTTATGGCGCACATAAGGATGTTCATTGCTTTGAAATTCTTTCGAACTTCTCTGCTTCTCCTGGTATGAACTCAGCCTTTGTCTTGGTAAGGATTCTGAATTCATCTGTCTTCATTGGAATGTAGTTTCCTTGTTGTATGATTTCCCATACCTCTTCATCATGATCCATAACAAAACATTCCATAAGCTTCTTCCGAGTGCCCAAAGTTTGATCCTTTGAATTTTGGTGGCCTGTTGGAAGATCTTCCTTCGTCGAACTCTCCGGTGTTCCGAGCCATTTGATCTTTAAACCTTTGGATTGTTAGATCCTTTCCGAAAGGCTAGGCTCGATACCAATTGAAGTTTTGCTCGGGAGAGTCTAAGTCACCCTAAAGGGGGGTGAATAGGGTGATAGAAAATTCTTTGTGGAATCAAGCTCTTTTGCGCGAGAATAGAGACGAAGACAGATTCCGAGTCTATCAACAGGGTCAAAAAGATTGGACTCGAAGGAGATCAATCTGAAAGAACAAGAGCAATAAAGCCGTCCGAGTCTAGAATGAACTCGGAATGATAACACTTAGATTTTACGTGGAAACCCTCCTCGGGCGGAAAACCACGGACCGTGTCAATCCGGACACGAAGTCAAATTCACTATTTTGAGTCCACAAAATACCGTGAACCGATCGAACCCGAGTTGCTCCCTTAAACAACTCTATACGAGGTTTTCCTAGACTCGAAATTCCCTTATCTAATCTAGTACTTCCTAGTTGAGATAACCCTTACAGCTAGGGACAACTAAGCTGAGTTAACCCTTACAGACTTAGTCAAGGGACCTTACAAAGAATGTAAGAAAGAGTTTGTAATCGAGTACAAGACCTTACAACTCGTAAAGTAATGAATTACAGAGTGGGAGTTGTAAGTAGAAGATTGAAAGTAAATACAATGACTTTTCTCAAGTATGTGTATTAACAATAGATTCGGCAATCTTCAAGTCTTGTGAGATGACTTCTATTTATAGATGACCGAGCAGAGTAGCCCTTATCTTCATCTCGCCGACCGAGAGTCCTCTCGTGACCGTTGATAGAAGCTTTCGAGTCACTCGTAAAGTATCCGTTGTAATATGAACGTTGGACAACGGTTTAACTCTCTTGCAAGTCCCAAAACCATTACCGGTGTCTTGAAAGATAAGGTAGAAACCACCGTTAAGCTTGGCGTTCCAGTTTTCCAGATTTGGAAACAGACGTGCCCCGACACAATCTACTGGGACCGGAGCGAGAGAAGGTGAAGAGCCATGTCTACTGGTGATTTGACGTTCGAAGCCGGTTACTTTTGTAGTTTGAAAAGTGTATCCTCGATTGAATAACCTACAAAAGTAAATCAATTTTGGTTCTCAAAGTATAAAATACTTTGGCCCAAGATTAGACACGAGATAATAAAATAATTACGATAAATAAACCAACCGATTATCCGAGTCGAAATGAAATGGAATTTTCCGAGTCCAATATCCATGATACTCGGAATTCCATCTAACTTAGTCTAAGCGAAGAATCAAGTTCAATAAAGAATATCGAGAGGATTAACTTGATATAGACTAAGCATGAAATAAGCTAAGAATACTGACTATAACAAGATAGGACTTATAACCACGAGTCGATTCAAGCTGCGATTAATCCGAGTGAAGCTGGACTCGGAATAAAGAATCGGTTTTCTAAGTCGCTTCCGGGTAAGCAACAAATATAATAAGTAAGAGCTGTGTCACTTAGACAATATACTACATTACTCAAATAAGTTTCGAGATGCGAGAGAATGCCTTGGAATCAAAACTCTACATGTATGAAATTGTTATACCCGATTCCTTTTATATAACTCGGAAAAGTATTGAGTAGTGTCCGAGTCTTCGATTGCATTTGGGCTTGCGGGTTATTAATTATGGTATCATTGGCGATCTGTCTCTCTTGAACTTGCTTAATGGTCATCTCTAAGCTTTGGAACCTAAGGTCAATCTCCTTATTCTGGTCATCCATCTTCTTAATGATTTGCTCTAAAAGATAATTAGTTTTGTTCTGAGCAATGGATTGATCCAATTCTAGGGGTTTTCTTCAAATCCATACCTAAGGTTAGGGTAGTCACTCCATTCTTCAAAAGTTTTCGAGAATAGGTCGTGGTTCATTTGACCTTGGTTGGAAAAAATAGCATTTACATGCCGTCTTTGTTGTGTAGGGCATGAATTAGCAACATGACCCTCTAAACGACAAATAATACAAACTATCTGCTTCTTCTCTGTGGACCAATTTGTTCAACATAACAGTAATTTGAGACAACAGGGTCTCTACAGATGGACCTAAATTGAACTCATTAACATTCCTAAATTGGGTATCTCTAATTCCAAATTGTTGAGTATTTTGGGCCATAATATTAAACAATTCTCTAGCTTGAGTTGGAGTCTTATTAAACAAGGCCCCTCCACTAGCAACATCTACCATATTTCTATCTATTGGCAATAAACCTTCATAAAAATATTGAATCAATAAATGCTCAGAAATTTGATGTTGGGGACAACTAGCACATAATTTATTAAATCGCTCCCAATATTCAGAAAAAATCTCCTCAATCATTTGTTTAATGCCACAAATTTCCTTTCTAATGGACCCTATTCTAGATGCAGGAAAAAATTTCTCTAAAAATGTTGTATGAACTTGGGTCCATGTAGTAAATGTTGTAGGGGTTAGGTAATAAAACCAATCTTTAGCCTTATCTTGAAGTGAAAAGGGAAAGACTCTCAACTTAATTTGGTCTTGGGTGATTCCCTCAAGTTGCATGGTGGAGCATGTAATAATAAACTCATTGACATGACGATATGGGTCCTCACCAGACAGTTCATGAAATTTAGGTAACATATTTAAAAATCTGGAGTTCAGTTTTAGTGGTCGACCCAATGCAGGATATGAGATAGGTAAAAGTTGTGTATCCAAGTTAGGTGCAGTAAGTTCACGTAAGGTAGTCATCTCAATAATTTTAGAACTTACGAAAAAGAATCGAAACACTTACTTGGCTTCAACTTTGTCAAATGTATGCTCCTTATCAAAATAAAACAAAACACTAAAAATTAAACTACGAAAAGAAACTATTAAAGTCACACGAAGTAATAAAAATAGTAAATCAAAATTAAATAAAACTAACAACTATTATTTTCTTTCCTCAGACAACGGCGCCAAAATTTGTTAGCTTGTCATACAGCAACAAATTTTGCCACTACTTAGGCTTATAAATAACAATATAGCATACGGAAGTAGGGATCAAATCCACGAGGAAAGATATAATAACATGCAAGTTTTAATCTAATTAAATTTCCTACTCTTAAAAACAAAACAGAAATATAAATCAAAATCAATAACTAAAATTCATAGAAAATTATCTAACAACTAAATAAATAATTTATACAGAATAATAAAACTACAATATCCCAGAAATATTTTTTTATAATTTTTCAGAATAATTAAAACATAAAACTAGAGCAGAAAATAAACAAATTCTAAAACAGAAAATTAAATAAGTAAAATTCTGCACTAAAATAATTACGACAATAAATACTAAAATTACCTAGAATATTAAAACTAATTTAATAGACTTAATCAGACCCTAAAAATATAAAAATAAAATGTAAAACCGAATTTACGAATTTATTTTATTAAAAATCTGCAATAATTAAATTCAAGAATTAAATCTGAAAAAATATCAAATTAATTCCAAAAATTCTAAAATTTAATCACAGAAAACTAGGACTCTATCTAAACCCTAAAAGAAAATAAAACATAAAAAATAACAAAAGAAACTATTTTAAAACTAATTTCTAACAATCTGACTCAAAAATAATAAAAATTGACAAAAAATAATCTGAAAATTAAAATATATAAAGACTCAAAATTAAATCAAAATAAAATTACTAAAAATAATCTAAAATACTGATCTTTAGGGGGTTAATGAAATTGATAATAAAAGACTATAACTTTGTAAATAAAAATTGACACACTAAAGAAAATAACTAAAAAGCAAGCAAGTAATTATCAAAGATAGCAAATTTATAAAAACACTTAGTATGATCTATATCCACCATGCAAATTATTATTTATCATTAACACACAAATTGATTTATCCATGAGCTAAACCGTAGAAGACAACCACTAGCGGATCTTCCCCGTTTTTCTTAGTTATTAGTTTACTTAGGCCTAACCCTAATATAAACCCTACTAATATTGATAACCCTAGTACTAGCACTAGAATTTAATCAAATTAGAGCATTACGTACCAGAAAAACATCATCTAACACCTAATAACCAATCTACTAGCAAATTGATTTAAGAAGGATCTATGATAATTTCCTAATTAAAAGAGATGGGTTTGAGCCATCCATGATTAACTAGGGTTATACTTATGTCTAAAAGATCAAGTGATTACGTACTTAAACCCTTTAAACTATCATATGAATTTATATAAAATCAATTAGCGTGCACTCTAATTAATTAGACATAAAATCATAAACATTAAAATCAAATTATCATAAAATCATGGATCAAATTAATAAGACAATAAAGATCAAAACTTTGTTTCAAAATAAATACTTTAACATGGTTTCAAATAGATTATACTAAGTATAAAAAAACCACTCAAACATAATGTAATTTGGGACACATAATAAAAATAGCATCTTTAATTTTAATTTAATAATAAAAATAGAGTCTTTAAAATAAAAATTATAATAATAAAATTACTACCATAATATTCCTTGCCATGGTGATGATAAAAAAGGTGATGATGGAGAGACAATGATTATGATAAAGAGGAGAGATGATTGATAATTAAAGGGGCTGGTGTGATGTGGTAAAAGAGCAAGCAGGAGGTGGCAAAGGATTGTGATGATGATGGTGTTGGTGTAAGATGTGGGCAGCGAAGGAATAGCAAGCAGCAGCGAGGGAGAGGCCGTGAAGGAGATGGGGTGGGCGGCTGTCCAGCCAAGAGGGGGCAGCAGCAAGGGCTGCGTGTGGCTCCTCCTTCATGATGATAATAAGTGACATATATAAATTGAAGTAAGGAGGTGAAGTAGCTAGGTTATTTCTCTTTCTTCTCTTCTAAGCTTCCTTTTCTCTTCCAAACTTCCTTTTCTCTTTCAATTAAGATTTCATAAAATAAAATATCATAAAATAAATATTTTATGACATATTATTTTTATGAACCGATTTCATATCTTTTCTAGGATGCTTGTCGGTAGCTAAAAACCCACTTTTAACGTCTTTTCTCTTCTTTCCCAATTTATTCGATAATTACCTATAAATAGAAAAAAATAGGATAAATTAGATAAAATAAACTATATAATATAAACTAAATAACTACTAAAAATATGTACAAAATGCGACTTAACACCAAGTCGGACAAACGATTTGCAAGTCGGTATCGCTCGGGCCTCCATCGAGTTTCCTCGGCTTCGCCCCGTTCGGGCATAGTTCACCATTTTTGGGTGCCGACAGGTATGCTCTCACTCGAACCCTTCTCGGAAGATCAAGGTCGGTCAGCGGTGCACCTACAAGGGGATCTCGCCAATTAACTTTCTTACGCCGTACGGGTTTACTCGGCATTGACTCGCACACATGTCGGACTCCTTGGTTCGTGTTTCAAGACGGGCCGAATGTGGTTCCCGCATCTCGATGCCTGGAGCACATAGGTGCTAAGGCACGCCGTGATGGCGCAGCGCGCGTTGTCTTCCACGATCGCGAGGACGACACTCCCGGAAGCCGGGGTTTAGCTGCCCTCCCAATCCGCGTCGGTCCGAACCCCGAGTCGTTCGGCGGACCGGCTTGTGACTCGTTTCGCATCCGACCGGGCGTATCCCCGACCCCCATTCGCTTCCCTCCCGACAATTTCAAGCACTCTTTGACTCTCTTTTCAAAGTCCTTTTCATCTTTCCCTCGCGGTACTTGTTCGCTATCAATCTCTCGCCTGTATTTAGCCTTAGACGGAATTTACCACCCGCTTGGGGATGCATTCCCAAACAACCCGACTCGGCGACAGCGCCTCGTGGTGCGATAGGGTCCAGGCACGACGGGGCTCTCACCCTCTCTGGCGCCCCTTTCGAGGGACTTGAGCCCGGTCCGTCGCAGAGGACGCTTCTCCGGACTACAATTTGGTTAAAATGGACATTGGAAGAACAAATAATCCGCAGATTCTTACTGGTCACATAATATACATGTAGTGTCCTCCACAATTTTTCATGTCTACAATCTATCCTTGGTGAGTACTCTTTTTTGAAGACCAACCACAGACAAACTGCATGTTTAGGTATCACATTTTTGTGCCATACCAGTCTCCACCAAGTCACTTTCTGAAGAATAGGAGTGATAGCCTCATAAGCTAGCCTAACAGAGAATCTCCCATGCTTCAGAACTTTCCATTCATTTGTCTGGGTGATGTACCATGCTGGGAGAAAATTTCTTATTTGCATGATTTTCTTGAAGTACCAACTAGCCTTTGAATGACAGCGAGTTGTTTTTCAAATACCCCTTTAATGTACACACTATGAGCCCATTTAATCCATAGATTTTCAAGGTTATTACTGAAATACTACAAATGTTTTGCCACCATGGCTTTGTTCCAATTCTTGCTGCTCCTGATGTCTAAATTACCTTGCTGTTTTGGGGTGCAAACTTCCTCCTAGGCATATTATTATTATTATTATTATTATTATTATTATTATTATTATTATTATTAGGAAAAATATCAAATAAACTAATAATAATAATGATAATAATAATAATAATAATAATAATAATAATAATAATAATAATAATAATAACAACAACAACAAAAACAACAATAACAACAACAACAACAACAGCAATAACAACAACAACAACAACAACAACAATAATAATAATAATAACCTTTTTTTCTTTTTTAGTTCAACGATCTTCTTACGGAGTAATACTAAATAGATTATTTTTTCATGTAGAAAAGGAAAATATCTCAATAATGTCGTCGAATAATAATAATAATAATAATAATAATAATAATAATAATACTTTCCTAAATCACTCCTAAACAGTTACTATTTGGTTAGCTATATTCAGTAGTACTCATTCAACATCAATAGTTTCCGTCTCTAAACTCCCTACCTCAACTTCCTTTATATATCATGTAAGTACGACATTTTTTTTGTGTTGACAACAAGTATATGATACTCCTATATGACTTAATAACACCAATGATGATAATTTATAAAAAAAATATTCTAACTTACGTGGATGATTTAGGCGAAGGTAATTAGTAAGAACATGTAATTCAAACGGAGCAAGGTACTAATAAATAATAAGGCAAGGGAACAACCACTATTTTTTTGGGAGGGGGTTTGATATAAATGAGTAAATTATAATCAATATATAATGTTTAAATGAAATAACTATTCAAATATATAATTATTTGTTGCAAAAAGTTCTTATATAAAAATGATGAGTGATTACTCATTTATGGTAAGGATAAATTTGGGTCCATAATACCATTTCTAATTTTAGGGTGAATGTTGAACAATAAAAAAATCTTTTTCTTATTGAGAATAGATGATTTGATAATTCCAAAAATTTGGGTAATATTTTCATTATAATTTTACGATTTCAATAATAACTTTTTCTTTTATAAAACACAAAACAACTCTTATAAACTTATGGTTGGACTTTATATATGTCATATAATTTATTTTTTCAAAGATGATTTTAAGGAAAACAATGATATAAAGTATAATATATTTTAAGAGTACAAAGCTAAAAGACTTGGATATTATCATTATAAACTTTAGGCTATTGAAAGAAAACAATACAAATTTTTTTCTTCGATACTAGAAGTATGAATTTTAAGTTTATTAATATCAGCAAAACACTTGTCAAATTAAGGGGTTCGACTTAGTGAAGTAATGATATGCTAAATAATATTGCTTATTTAGGCAATTTGATATGATATGAACAGGATTTTCTCATGAAGTTTGAAATTGCGTAGGTAATGGCTTCAAATGGTGGTGTGATCGACACGAGAAAATACAAAAGGGTGGAGAATTTCCACCCATATGCTTTGCTACCTCCTTCACTACCTTTGGTCATAATTATGCAATCGGCCCGGTTGGAGTTTTGACTATAGTTGCAACCTATCTCATATTAGGGAGTGAGTTTAATTTGTTCAACATGATTTGTTTAACAATTTTTAAAATATGTCGATACAAATTAAAAAAATCAACGCTAAATATTCAAATATGTCATTCACGTTAGCGACTTTACTTACTACGTCATTGTAACATCGAATAATAACTCTTTAACTCACTGTTTTTCTATTGGCATTAATAGGGTTAAATGTTATACTTGCTAGCGTCCAATAAAATAGTTCATATTATTTTCTACCAATAGTCATAAAGTTGGTTTAATTTTCATCCAAAAAACCAAAGTAAAATGATTAACAAAAACGACATTTGTGGTATTTTGTTTTCAAATCTTAATAACTCTTAATAATTTTATATTCTATTTATTTCAAATTAAAATGATTAAGAAAAACATCATTTATGATAATTTCATATTCTATTAAGTAATTCTTAATTTCACTGCTAATTGCATATTCTTTTTATCATTTTCTCTTTCCTATTATATATTTTTTCTCCACTTTGGGAGTAACTAGTATATATTCCACTTTAGAAATATCAAATTATTTTTCTTCCTTAATATGTGTTATATTATGTATAAATTATTTGTTTACATTTAAAATTCTCATGCAATAACAAAAGCATAAACTAGCTTTATTTATATGGATGGAGCTTTAACTGTATATAATTGAAATTAAAATTACTATATTTGTATAGATAATTTTTTATCATTAAAGATCCCGTGCAAAGAGCACGGGCACAAACTAGTAATTAATAAAAGTTAAGTACATACGGGCATTTGTCATATTCTAATTGGTTGGAATTTAGTTTATTTTTAAATTTTTTAGTCTTCTAATTAATATTTAAAAACTAGAAATACAATATACCATTTTGTCTTAAAATAAGCAAATACAACATTAGATAACATATTAAAGACTCATGTATGGCCTTATTCTTTGTGAACAAAAATCAAAGGTTCAAGTATACCATCCCCTCTTTACATATTTTGAATTTAAGACATTCATCTAAAGTTAAAATTAACTAAGATTAATTCTAAAAGAAATTCACAAAACTAAGTAATAACCTATGACTGACCCATGATTGACCCCATGACTTATGCTATAAAAGAAAATATATAATAGTTTTAGACTTAATTCTACTTTAGAAAGTAGAAGTCGACTCGATCATCAAACTCATTCCGACCGACTCGTTCGGTTCTCACTCACCGACCCACTCGACCAGACTCAATCATTAAATTTTCCAAAGTACTTTCATCTTTATCATGTCAATTTTATTATGGCAATCATCATAAAATGACCTGGAATTAAATGCTTTAATAATTCATTACCCAAAATATATTACACCATAATTTTCCTAAGTATGTATAATTATAAAATATTTTAATAACTCATGAGCTCATTAATTTTAAAGATATTACATAAATAAATATGAGTTTTGACATATATGAAAATTGAATATATTGAATATTAGGCTTAATAAATTTCATATTATTAATAGATTAAGGATAATTAGTTTTATACACTTTATTTAGACTAATCCCTAATTTAATTATGGACCAAAGTATTTTTATACATTGAGAACTATTCTCTATATTGTTTTTACAGGTTTTTCTAATGTTAATTATTTCAAATACATGCAAAAATAAAGGCTTTATTGTTATCATTGAAGTCCGACAACAAAAATCTTGGAATCCTGAATTGCTCGGAACTTACTAACAAATATGTTTGTTATTGTTTTAGATAAAAAGCTATTTACGAGTCTAACAATCTCTTCTACCTGAAATTCTATTTTACTAGAGTTGGTAAAAGAGTTGTTAGAATATAGAATCTAGATATAACGACTATTTTAAGAAGGTCCAAAAATTGAGCTCTCGGATTATCCATTACAAGAGATAGTCGACTTAGTCTCGGAAGCTCCAAATGAAAAACGTTGAAGATTTAACGACTACTTCCCCAAGACAAACTATATAATGAAGCCTTAGTACAAGGTTTCTACAACGAAGACAGATACAAGCTGAACATATCATTTACATTTCAAGCATACAACTCCTAATTTTTACTCTTATCTTATGAGTTGTAATTTTACTGAGAAATCTTGTAATCAATTGTTTACTTTTACGAATACTACTCTTCTCGACTAAGTTGATAAGGGAACTTCAATTCAATTGTCCCCGGTTGATAAAGGAATTTCAACTTGGTTGTCCGAAGTTGATAAGGGAACTTAAACTTGAAAGTATTAGATCGGATAAAGGAAATTTTTACTAGGGAAAATTACATAAGATTTGTTAGGAAACAAATACGGGTAGTTAAATTCATTGTAATTGTAGATTCAATTAGTGGATTTGACTAAGTGCTTGGTTGATTGAGGTTTTCTCGCTCCAGGAGGGTTTTTTTATAAAATTTTTTTATGTAAATTTATCTTCTTTTTTTTTTTTTAAGTCAATCTAGACTCATCCTTGCTCCAAACTAAGTTCAGCCCTGAATTTTTCTTAATATTCTAAGAGATCAGTTTACTAGAACTAAAATGTGTAAATCCTCCACACCCTATTTACCCCTCCCCTCCCCCTCCCCTCTAGGGTGATTACCTCTCCATATTAAATTTTTCACATATTTATATTTACATCCATGAATGCATTATGTTAATCTGTCTTATTTTTTCAACATGAATTACAAAGTGAAAATTTCTATTTATATAACATGAAGTATAAATATATTATGACCTCTTTAAAAAATCATTAAATTAATGAGGTATAATTCACCAAAATGCCAAAAAAGTGTTTTTATGCCCAACTTGATATAATAATTATTTATATACTTATTTACTATAATAAGAAGATATTATAAATACTATTTATTTCTATCAAAAAATAAATAAACATTTTTTATATGTTACATGTTGTAATTTAAAATAGCATTTTATTATTTCAATGTTTAATATGAGTTATATTTTTAGTTTCAACGGTAAAAAACTCAACATTTCTTTAAGAACAAAGGGGTTTGGGGGTATTTGTTGCGTTGTGATTAGTTGATTTTATTTTATTTTTTAAACTTTTAATTTTTAAAAAATAAAAATATAACATATCATGATATCTTAAAAAAGCGAATACATCATAGCTAATATGTTTATATTTACATGCATGAATGCATTGATAAGTTTTTATAGTTTTGTTCAAAGGCTATATTTGGCGAATCTATGATCCAAGTATCAATAAATGTTGGTTGAATCTAATTTGAAGCAATATAATTGGATCCAAAACGAACACTTCTTATTATATAACTTAAATTGAAGAAACTTTGTTAAACATGTATATGGAGTAATATAAAGAACTTCCAATCCTACTCACAAAACATCAATTAATATCAAGTCAGCTTATTAGACTAGTTGTATTCAATTAGGAGTCAATAATAGAGATTGTATATGATTGCATTACAATAGGATAGCTATTTGTGTTTGTGTATAATTCTCTTTGTAGAGTCTTTAACATACATTGTACTCTTTTACAATCATTATATATAGAACAATGATCCAAGGGAGAAGAGACACAATTACTCCCAAACTTGAAATTACTTCACAGCTCAAATTAAAAATCACTGACACTATATCCAAAACATCATCCTATTTGAATTTAATCCTTTTGCAAGATCTATTTGAACTTGGTCGGTTTTACCCTGGAATGGCAAAATTTGTCTCCTAATTTTATCAATATATAATGTACTCCCATGGGGGTGTAATGGTACTTTTGCTTGAATCCAATGCATATATAACAAACCCCAAGAATCCAACGCATATCATTATCTACTCAACACCAATTGGCTGGTCCAAAAATGAGCTCATCGGCATTTTCGCTATCCCTCTGCATACCCAAAAACACTGCACCAACATCTCTTCTTCTTCTTCTTCTTCAATTCTCATTAGAAATCTCACCACAACACAGCACCGGCAGCCCCAAAATACAGCGGAGTCGTTGCAAATAAGTGAAAATGACCAGAAATTGGTAGGAAGAAGAGAGGCACTACTGGTAACTGGAGTACTTTCTGCTGGAATTATAGGTGTTGATCAGGTTAGAGCAGCCAGTGAAGAGGGTTCTTGTGAATTCACAGTTGCTCCTTCTGGCCTTGCTTTCTGTGACAAACTTGTTGGTATTGGTCCTCAAGCTTCCCAAGGCCAGCTTATTAAGGTATATTTGCTGCTTACTTTATCACTTGTCAAAATTGTTGTTATTTTGCTCACTCTGTCTTTAGATTAGTCTTAATTTCTTTTCTGGATGTCTTATTTACAATTATTATTGGCAAAACTCAAACATTGTATTGAATGATGCTATTCACAATTTCCTCTCTCTCAAAATTTGGCAAGTTTGTAAGCATTATTTAAATTTTACAATCAGTAGTATATACACAACAATGATTATGACATGAAATCCTGTCATCTGACCTCATTCCATTTTAAAAAGCCAATCAAATAGGGTTAAGTGACCTCTTGAAACCATTACGGTGGATTCGACACTAGCTTTTGAGGTAACAGTTAGTGTTTTGGAGGAGTTAAAACACTACTTATTTAAAAATGTAAGTATTTGGCTAAATAGTGTTTGATATAGTGATTAGAAGTTTATGTAATGTTTTCAAAGCTACTCAAGGTAACATTTTCACAACCACTACCTAATGTTTGCGTATATATTTTCGAAAATTTTCCTTTTATTTTCTAAAAACTTCTATCTATCATGTCCTTTTAAATCATTTTATATAAATCGTTACTTAAACAACTAATATTTCGAACACATTTTATCTTAAACCACTAGTTGAACATCTAACCAAGTAACCACTAGTCAATGACAACTAATCGCTAATGAAACAATTAACAACTACTAAAACAACTAATCAATATTAAAACCGCTAATTTTACCAAACACGCTAGTTACATTGCAAAGTAAATTTTGGCATGTAAAGTAGTGTGATTGAAAATTATATAGATATTAACATTATACCCTTTTTTTAGATAGAAAGGAAAATTTCATTAACAAAAGATATATGACATTTATAAAGATAATGTTTTAATAAGAATAAATTTAAAATATCAAAACAGATCTCTATTTCGACAAAATTAATGGTAAATATTTTTCAATTTAGCTTTATACTTACTGCATCGGTCCGGATACGAATCGTGTTCTATGACTTCATTATGTCTTTTCGAATATCGATGAGCTATTGTATAACTTCATAAAATATATCTCTATGGATATAATAGATCCAACATGAAGGATACATCACTTTAATTGAGACATATAAAATTCCATTATTGAATCATTACCAACCAAAGTCAATGTAATTATTGATTAAAATATCAAAAATTTATCTTCCAATCGAATTGACAACCCTAAAAAATTTGCACATATTGGCAAGATGAATAACTCGCATAAAAGTGAGAAACAAGACTTTCATAAGAAGGAGAGAAATCCTAACTGTCACAAGAAGTAGAGAAACTCAAACTCTCACAAGAATGGAGAGAAAATTTATTAGAAAAAAATAACGATACCTTTAAATCTTGATTCGATCGAAAAATTAAAATAAAAGGGGCTTACCAATGGCTATAACTAGGATAGTAATAGATCCTAACAATTTAGAAATGAGTACTAGGCCTATACCTTTGTTCTATAAGGATTTCTGGTAAACTTTTTTTAATATAATTTTATTGATGTTTTCATACAAAAGTTTTTAAAAATATAATCAATTTTTTTAGTTTTTATTATTTTAAATTCAATAGTTAATGTATGAACCTCTTTTAGAAGCAATTATGAGAGAGTTAGAACTAAGTATTATTTTCTTCATATTACTGGAGGATTGTCATGGATGAGTAAAATATCGGATTTTTTTCACTCTTTATAAACATCAATATGAATTATATTCTATGTATTCAAAAAAATTTGCATCTGTTTTTCTCATTATAATTAAAATTGTTTACTTTCATAAATTTGTATCTTTTATTGTTCAATAATAATTTGCTTAATTACTTGTTTATGACATATAAATAATTGCATAAGTAGTATTGTAGAGTTTTCGAGTGCTTGGATAGTTAATTTATCATATTAATTTTTTATAGGAAATTGGACCTCAATAATCCAAATTTTGGGGGTATTGGATGCCATTAATCCCAATTGGAGAATCGGATGCCAACACCCCCAACTTTGGATCTATTTACATTTGTTACACCACCACCAAATTCGGTTGTTGAATGATGTATACAGCGGTGCCATTACATGTCAACAATAAATTAAAAAGATTATTTATGTTTTGGATGACAATTCAGCAAAAAATGATAAAAAATACAAGCTAAACCTAATATCTTTACCCCGAAGAGAGAGAACACAACACACAGGGACAAAGTCATTAGGTTTAACATGTATTTTTTTACCATGAATTATCATCCCAAAAATAAATAAAATTTATTATTATTATTACTATTTTCCACATGTAACAACACCGCCATTACGTCATTCAACAACCAACTTCAAGTCGATGGCGGTGCAAGAAATATAAATAGGTCCAAAGTTAGGGGTGTTAGCGTCCATTCCGCAATTGGGATTAATGGCATCCAACACCCCCAAACTTTAGATTAATGATATCCAATTCCCTTTGTTTTTGCATGACACTTTATATGTATTTTACTATTTATACAATCATCAATTATCTACAAAATTGCAGCGTACATGGTAATATTACGTATCATTTATACATGAACTCTATCCAACTTCTATACTCGAACACATGTGAAATGAACAACCAAAATCCAAGATCCAATTTTTTTGTGGACTTTCAGCGAGCTACTAGAAACACCTTACCTCTATTAAACTCGGTTTGAACCTTCGCAACTCTTACAACTCCCGCCATAGATGACTTCTCATTTTTCATTTCCTTCTTCCTCTTTGGACAATCTCTTTTCTTATGACCTTCCTCATCGCAAGTAGTAACTCGAACTTCGACCATTCAATCTTAAGCATTGTGACCCTTCCTCCTTCTCTTTTGACTCACCTTATCCTCGACTTGCTTCTTTTATAACCACGACCACTTGACCTTTTATTTGATAATTTGTTACCGCTTCGTCGAGTCTCATTCATCAACAAAGAAGCAACTACCTCATCAAATTTCAAGGTCTCTTTTCTAAATAAAAGAGTAATCACGATATTATCAAAGACGAAGGAAGAAAAGACAACAAAAGCAATGAATGATCCTACTTTTCTATCTTTACATCTAGAGAAGCCAACTCCGTTGTTATCAAGTTGAACTTGTCTAGATGTTCCTTGAAATTTGTTGTTTCCGACATGTTGAGGCCAAACAATGCGTTTCTTCAAGTGCAACCTACTTATCAATGACTTGGATTTATACGAGCTCTCCAACTTGTACCAAAATATCCACCTGGGTCTATCAAGCCAAGAACCTCCTGAATCGTATTATTCATAAGGCGGAGAGAAATTGTGCTCATTGCCATAGCCTCCAAATTTTCCCACTCTTCATTTGACATCTTCTCCGATTTATCCTCTTGTCCGAGTGTCGCCCACTCAACATTCGTCATTTTTTCCACCCTCGCGAGACTTTACCCTCAAGGCCTTGATTGTCCCTTCCTAGGTCAATAAACTTTTCACCCGTTGTTGTCACAAGGTGAAATCACCATGACCATCAAAAGGATCAATGGATGTACTCAAGTCTTTACCGATGCCATCTTCTCGCGTTCTTTACACCAATTTTTTCCTTTTACCACTCACTAATCCTCCTTTCCAATGCAACCTCCCTATGATACCACTCGTTGGGTTTTTAAGTGTGTAAGATCCGAAAAGTATCAAGAACATGACAAAATAAATAAACAGATACAAAAATGAATTTTAGAGAAAAATTATATTTCCACTATTTCAGGACAATATACAAACAAGTCTCCCTGTTTAAAATGCTAATTACCGGATACTTACAAATAAACTCTTTCCACACCCCTACTCGGATGTGTTTCTCAACAACTAATTATCAATTACTAAACCCACCAAGCTAAAACTCCCTTGGTGTTTTCTTGTCTCCAGGTGCATTTTCATGACATTTACTTCCTCCCTGTTTATATTTGTTGAGGTAGTGTGCAATGTCAAAGAGTTGGCCACCTAGCTAAATCCATAGCATACTCGTAAATTCCTATATTCACAATATACTTCCATGCATGAGCATTAATACACCAACGAATCTTGACTTTTAATGCCAACCCATTAATGTCGGTTTACACCATTTTCTTCATGCAACAACTCCCGACACCATTGTTGCAAATTGTTTTTTCAATCATTCTATTGATTTTTATCACATATTAACAATCTCTATGTTGATAAAAATCAATACCGACGTAGCTCTACATCTTTCGATTCATCAAGGTCACCATCTCCTTCGATCAAAGAAATGAATGTTACTCTTGTTCCTTGTCTTCCTCTTGAATCACTTGTAAACATTCTCCTTGTAGCTCCATTTGTCTACATATACCCTACAAGTCTAAACAAACCTCCGGACATTTCACCCTTCAAGACCACCATAGCTCCCGTAGAGACCTTCAACGCTCCACTTGAGAAAAATGCTCGGTAACCTTTCGAATCCAATGTCCCCAAAGAAATCAAATTTCCTTTTAAATTTGACTCATGTCTAACTCCAGTTATTGTCCACACAATCCCATCAAACACTCAAATTCGTACTATTCAACCCTAGCAATCCTACTTCGTGCACCATTTTCCATCTTGATCGTTACTCCTCGCAAGCTTGATATTTATCAACGTGCTCTCTAACCGAACACATGTGAAATGAATAACCAGTAATCCAAGATCCAATTTGATTTTTCTAGACTTTCAGCGAGCTTGTTAGAAACACATTACCTCCTTCAAACTAGTTTGAACCTTCTACAACTCATGCCACAAATGACTTCTCATCTTTCATGTCCTTCTTCCTCTTTGGACAATATCTTTTCATATGAACTTCTTCATAGCAGTAATAATGCTTAAACTTCCGACCACTTGATCTTGAACATTGGGACCCCTCCTCTTCTTTTGATCGACCTCATCCCCGAGGTACTTCTTTTGTGACCATGGCCACTTGACCTTTATTTGATAATCCGTTACCGGTTCGCTGAGTCTCATTCATCAGCAAAGAAGCAACTACCTTATCAAATTTTAGGGTCTCTTTTTCGAACAAAAGAGTAGCCACGACATTATCAAAAGACGAAGGAAGAGAAGACAGACAAAAGCAATGCCCGATCCTCCTCTTCGATCTTTACATCTAGAGAAGCCAACTTCGTTGTTATCAAGTTGAACTCGTCTAGATGTTCATTGAAATTCTGCCGCTTCCGAAATGTAGTGGCCAAAAATTCGTTTCTTCAAGTACAACCTATTTATCAACGACTTGGATTTATATCGGCTCTCCAACTTGTCCCAAATATCCATCGGGTCCGTTAAGCTAAGAACCTCACCGGGCGGAACCGGAAAATTTTATCTGGGGACCGGGTGGTCTGTTAGAGAATGTTACTTGTATAAGTTATAAAATAAACTATTATCATATATCAAACATTAGTTATAATTAATTTGTAAAGAGTATTATGAAGAAAATTTATGTAATAAATAGATAGAAAATCATTTAAATTGTGTCCGTCTATCTTTAATCTTGTCAAAATCGTCAATTATCATAATCAACCTCGAATATCTTAGCAATCTCCTTATCGATGTAGAAAAACATATAATTTTTGAGAAATGCATCTTCCATCTTGCTAAAAGTATGGTTTTTATTAGTTTATGTGTGTGGTATTCTCACAAATATTGTCTTTCACTTGTTTCTTAAAAAATGGGTCAATTGTTCTCTTTGACATACTTGGTTGAACTACATAAGAAAATATACTTCTTTAGATTATGTTAGTAAATTATTTGGCACAACCCTATTCTACTAATTATTCAATATAGTAATCAACTAATTCAATTAAGTAAATAAATAAATAAATAATAAACTATAAAATTGTCATTAAAAAATAACAATAATAAATGAACAACAAGAAATAATAATAATAATAAATCGTAGTCATATTCTTTTTCGTAATGAACTAGTCATTAGAATCCCTTTTTGTAATGAACTAGTTACTCAATATTAACCAATTCAATTAAATAAATAAACAATAATAATAATAATAATAATAATAATAATAATAATAATAATAATAATAAACTATAAAATTATCATTAAAAAAATAACAACAATAAATAAACAACAATAACAATAATAAATTATTATCATAATATTAATGCTAAACAAACCTAGTGTTTTGATTGGAAACCTCAAAAAAAATTTTTTTAGGAATTGCTAATTGGAAATAAAATTTACACTATTTTAAATTGAAAGGTAGAGAGAAAGAGTATGTTAAGGTTGAGAGATAGGGAGAAAGATTAAAAAAATTGACAATTTCATGACTATATATATTACACAATAGCTTATACCATATATTTTTCCTTCCTAATTTGTTACATATTCAACTTTTTTTAAAAATAAATATCACTAAAATTTTTCAAAATCTAATTTGATAAATATTATTTTTTTAAATTAAATATTAATTAAAATTTTTTTCTCAAAATCATGGGGTAGGGGGACGATGGGCCCCTGGCCCCTATTCCGCCAGTGAACCTCACTGAGAGTATTATTTACAAGGAATAGACAAATCATGCTTGTTGCCATAGCCTTTAAGTCTTCCTACTCTTCGTTTTGACATCTTCTCTGGTTTATCCCCTTGTTTGAGTGTCGCCCACTCAACATCCATCATTTTTTCCGTCATGTGAGACTTTAACCTCAAGGCCTTCATTGTCCCTTCCCGGGTCAATAAAGTTTTCATTTGTTGTTGCCATAAGGTGAAATCACCATGGCCATCAAAAGGATTAATGGATATACTTGAGCCTTTTACCGATGCCATCTTTCCCGTTCTTGACACCGCTTTTTTCCTTTTACCACTCTTTAACCCTCCTTCCCAATTCAACCTCGCTCCGATACCACTTTTAGGTTTTTAAGCGCGTAAAATCCAAAAATTATGAAGAGCATGATAAAATGAATAAGCATATACAAGAAGGGAATTTGAGAGTTGTCGATCATAGGGAGTTAGGTCTCGCACAAGTCTAAGTTCATGTCCTTTTAAACTAAGCGTAAGAGTAGTTTAAATTTTCGATATTATAAACACTTGAAGTACGAGATAAAATTAGATAAAGAAAGTCTTAGGTAGGGATTCACCAAGCTAACATGCCAAAAATCTCAATTACATGCCTCTAAATTATTCACAATTGCGGTGAAGTAGGGAATCAAAGCAGTTTGAACAACCTAAGCCTTCTCTCGAAGGTCATTAAGCTAACTCAATTGAATTAATTGTTGTTCTCACACAATCAAAACCAATGAATTACAAGTTTATCGATTCTTCCCTTAATAACAACCTAAATTATTCTCATATCTAAGTTGTAATCATCCAACAAGTTGAAGTAGAATTAAGCCTCTTTTCTCAAAGTTTACTCAATTCCCAATAAAAATAAAGGTGAGATTCTCTTGAACCTCACACCATTTCAATAAATATCAACAAGATGAAAATTCACCAAACAATTGCGAAGTAATAACGAAGCACAAATTGCGATTAAACTAGCATATTAGTGGCAAATCCATAGCCTAAGTTGGGAATTTAGCCACGCATACTCATGGAATAAATAGTTAAGGTTTGCTCATGGAGAGTCTAAGTCACCCTAGAGGGGGTGAATAGGGTGATGGAAAAATTTTAACGATTTTGTAACAAATCAACTATACAGTAGATTCCGAGTCTAGATTGGACTCGGAAAAGTAATAACACAAATTTATGTGGAAACCTTCATGGGGCGAGAAAACCACGGATAGTACTAATCCAAGCACCAAGTCAAATCCACTATTTTGAATCCATAAAATATAAGGATCGACTCTACCAGAATCGCTCCCTTAAACAATTCCTTATATTGTTTTCCTAAACTCGAAGTTACCTTATCCGATTTAGTATTTCTTGATCAGGGTAACCTTTACAATAAGGGACAACTAAGTTGAGTCAACCCTTATAGCTCGGTCAAGGGACCTTACTTAGAAAGTAAGAAAAGAATATGACTCATTACAAGACTTTCTTTACAACTCGGAAAATATTAAATACGAGACTTGGAGTTATAAATAAAAGATTAAATAAGAGTGAGAACAATAATTAGTTCAAGTAATATGTTTAGCAATATGTTCGAGTAATCTTCTAGTCTTGTGGGGTGGCTTCTATTTATATCCAACCAGGCAGAGTGACCGTTGAGTCTTAGTTACGGACATAAGTCTTCACTAACCATTGTAATGGCTCTTTTGAGTCACTCGTAAAAGATCTGTTGGGATGTGAACGTTGTACAACGGCTCTTGGCTCCAAGAGATGGTCTAATCACTTGGTGGTGACTCGAAAGTTGGGGTGTAAAAACCGTTAAACCTAGAGTTGGAGTTTTTCGGTTTTGGAAATAGATAACCTTGACAAGGTGTCCGAGCCTTGTCCATAAGTAGGTAAATCTCGTCTGTTGGTGTTTGACGACTAGAAGCTAGGTTGTTTTTGTATTTCAAAAATATGTTAGACTCATTTGAATAACCTACAAAAAGCAAACCATATTGGTTCTCAAAGTATAAGTCCAAGATTAGGTAAAGATAATAATTAAATTAGAACAATTAAACGCTTAATTATCTTTGGCCTAGAAGAATGGAATTTTCCGATTCTAATATTCAATATACTCAAATTCCATCCGAGTCAATCCTAAGGATGATCAAGTTAAAAGAATAGAACATCGAGTTTAACGACTTGATCCGGTCAAATAATTCTCAAAGAAATATACTCGACTTAGAATAAGGAATTAATATCGTAATTTTTTTTTTGCGTTGAAATATATTGTCGAGTACTCGGAATAAGAGTGTTAGAGAAATTATTTGAGCATACGATAGTTCTTAGTGATGTGTGAGTGAGTCGAAACATAAGTGTGGAAGATATGTAATAAGGTGCTTTATGAGTTAGTCGAACATAATGAAAACTTACACATGAGTTTCTATAGTACTCGGAATGATTTGAAATCAAAACTTAAAAGAGATAGGATTTATACCGAGTCTTTATGTAATACTCGGAATGACTTAGAGTTAGAAACCGAGTCTTCAATCTCCGCCTTTTTGATGAAAGGCATTACACACTTAGATAGAAACTTGTTAGTGTGAAACATGAGTTTTCATTTTCACTATGCGGAACATATTAGAGCGAGGAGTGATGCATGAGAGACATTCCATACTTAGAAAATGTATTGCGAGATCATATCATCACTCATAACAGATTACGCGGAAAATAAATCAAAGCAAAGAAATGAACAGATTATATCGGAGCGAGAAAAGTAAGAAGAAATATCTAACTCATATACACGTTTGTTTAGAAAAAAATATTCATTCATTGCTCAAAGAAAGAGAGGGTGAGCTCCCCTAAACACAACATCAAGATTTCTATATTTCTCCCCTAGAATTTCATCAAAAAGGAGGGAAGAAAATATCAAGTGAGTAAAATTGATGTTGGACAAAAAAAAAAAATAAAGAAAATAGACTAGGGGGTGGTCATGCTAGAGGAGGAGGGACGGATAGTACGTCGGCGCCGATAAGCTTGGGAGGAGGTGGATGATCGTCGCGGCGGCAACACGGAGATGTCCGAAAGTTGCTCCATCCTGGTGGTCCGACCCGAGGGCATATCTTCCTCGAGGCTTATCCTCCTAAAACACGACGAGAGGGTGGTGCTTCGATTTAGTAGTTGTGGATCGACCAACGTCCCCAACTTCTTCCGACCACTCGATTGTTATCCGAGGAGATTAGTTCTAGTTCTAGAGTTGCTGTATCGTGGCCCTCGAGGTTGAGCGGCCTCCTCTTTCTCTTTCTCTTTCTCTTCTTCCTCCTTCTCCTTTTCCTTCTCCTCCTCGAGCTGAGCTGCTCTCGCTTCAACTTCTTCTTCGACCTCGACTGAGGTAGACTTGAATGGGCTGGAGGGCTCCTCAAATGTATATGATATTTCCGGGTCCCGAGCATCCTTGGACCTGCGTTCTTAAAGAAGTTGGAGCTGCTCGCATTGCTCGGCGATGATGCCCTTGAGCTCGATCAACATATCCTCGTTTCTCCCGGATCCGAGACTTGACCCATCTTCCGGTTGATAATCGAGTCTTAAAGGACATTTTTGAGAGAGTGAAGAGTGTCTCGAAGTTCTTCGGACACAAAAGAGATTTTATCTACCAACATGGTAAACATAGCAGTAGAGGTCGTAAGAAGTGGTTGAGAAGTAGAGGGACCAGCGAGAGGGAGGAGGTAGTGGTAGAAGAGTCCGAGTCCGAGTGGGAGGGGGTGAAGGAGGTTTCAACTCGGACCCATGGACCTAAATACCAGGCTTGACTTCCCGGTACTCGTAGCCCAAAAGCTCCTTTACGTCGATCACAATGGCAGCCTCGTAAGCTGCATTTGAATCCGAGGGGAGGGGAACTTTGAACTGTTTGAAAATAACGGTCAAAAGGGCTCCGAAGGAACATGGAGTAGATTTTTGGATCGAGTTGGCACGGAGGCCATCTCCTCAATAATAGAGGGAAAGAGGTCTATGTCGTAGCCCTTTAAAATATCAAATAAAGATTTGCGAATCTTGGAGTTGGGATTCTCTTTGTTGGAATGATAAGAGAAGAATGTTCTCATTAAAAGAAAACAGAGTTGTCCGGTCTCGGTCGTCATCCGAGTCACCGAGAAATTTTTGCGTGACTCGGGGACTTCCTTTGCTTACTTCTCAAAGAATCATCAGTAATCTCCATAAATGGTATGGGTTGCAGTTAAGCAACAGAGAAGAAACTTTGAAAAGTCCGTGAAGAAGAGAGAGGTTGACATGAACAACCTTCTCTTCAACTTGTGAGGTAATGATTCCCTCATAGTAAGACATATTAAAATAGAACTTGGCAACGAGTTCAGGATAAATGAATTCACTGAAGCACAAATAGTTTTACACTCCGAGTGCTTTTAATATGTTGCAACCATGAAAAAGAAGTGGTTGGGAAGAATTTATCATCCAACGTGAGATGTTCGGTGACAAAGATTTTAGAGGGGTTAGAGGTACCCTCTTAAGAAGTTTTAGTGCGGGGCTTTTTGGTAGCGAGACCCTAACAAATTAGGTGCTGAACCTCTTTTAGGCATGGTGAGATTTTTAAAGCAATATGAGAACGAGAGAGGATGAGAGAGCTTAGAATTCAGAGAGAGCGAGAAAATGCGAGAGAGCAAGTAAAGTAAAGAAACGAAGGTAAAAGAATGCTATTTAAAGCAAAAGAAATGACTTTTGACCTTCGGTCCGACTCGAAGCTCTAACGACGGTCTAAGATGGGTGTGACGTTCTACCCTTCAACGGCTAGAATTCCAACGACTTTCTTCGAACAACTTGTTTTCTCCGATCGAAACGTGCGGCAGAGAGAGAGAGAGAGAAAAGAAATGTTTAAAAAATATTTCTAAAATTCTCCATTTATCTAGAGATAATTCCGTAACTTTGATGTCCATTTGCTCAAAGCCGAGTCCGACCCGAGTATATTTTCCGAGTGACTCGGAATACTTAGAGAACTAATAACTCATAGCTCGGTTTCACTCGATCAATTGATCCATTTCTTAATGAAACAAAAAAAAACATATAATACATAATTATGCAAGGATAAATAACTTAAATATCTCATAATCATGCATTAATCATACCTAGGTCATTCCCGATGAAGTAAAGTTGATCCTCACTAAGTGGTTTAGTGAAAATATCGGCTAATTGAAATTTAGTAGGAATGAATTCAAGTTCAATATCACCTTTCTCGAGTGGTCTCTTAGAAAATAATATCCGACCTCAATATGCTTTGTTTTTAATGCTCGAACTGGATTCTTGGTAATGCTCGATCGCACTCGATTGTCACACTTGATTGGGATAAATTTGAATGATAGCTCTAGATTCTTCAAGTGCTATTTGATCCACATAATCCGAGCACGAGCAATCTCCAGCTGCAATGTACTCGACTTCGGCAGTTGATAGAGTAACACAATTTTGTTTCTTTGAGTGCCGGAAAATGAGAGGTTGACCCGGAGATTGGCATATGCTCTTGATGTGATTTTTCTATCAACTTTGTATCCAACATAGTCAATATCCGAGTATCTAGTGAGAGTCGGTTCGAGTCTTTTGAAAACCATAGACCAAGATTTTGAGTCCCTGCAAGATATCTAAAAATTTTCTTCATCACGAGTGAGATGTGATTCTTTTGGATTAGTTTGAAATCTTGCACGTAGGCAAACACCGAATATGATATCCGGCCTACTTAGATGTGAGATAAAGTAGAGATCCGATCATACCTCGTAGAGTTTCGATATACCACTTTACCTTTCTCATATGAGTCCAGTTTCAAACTGCTACTCATAGGTGTTCTTGCATGCTTCACATCTTGTAATTTGTACTTCTTCAAAAGCTCCTTGATATACTTGGATTGATGCACATAAATGCCATCCTTGTCTTGTTTGATTTGTAGACCAAGAAAGAAGTTGACTTCTCCCATCATACTCATTTGGAACTCCTGTCTCATTAACTCGAAAACTGTTGACATAAATTTTCATTAGTAGCTTCAAAAATGATATCATCAACATAGATCCGAGCGATAAGAAAAATCTTTCCCCTTGGTTTTTATGAAAAGAGTTTTGTCAATCTAACCTCTTTTGAAATCATTTTCAACCAAGAAATTTCTTAGTCTTTCATACCAAGCTTTAGGAGCTTGTTTAAGACCATATAAAGCTTTTTGCAATTTGAAAACATAATTTGGAAGTTTTGAGTTTTTAAATCCAAGGGGTTGCTCAACATAGACTTCATCTTGAATGAGACCATTCAGAAAAGCACATTTCACATCCATTTGATAAAGCTTAATATTCATGCTAGATGCAAATGCCAACAAGATTCCGATTGCCTCAATCCTAGCAACAGTGTAAAGGTTTCCCCACAATCAATTCCTTCTTCTTGATTGTAACCTTGCGCAACAAGTCTAGCCTTATTTTTGACTACCTACCCTTCTTCATCCAATTTGTTCTTAAAACCCCATTTGGTTCTATGACTGGGTGGTTAGATGGTCGTTTGGTCGAGTCTAGACTTGGTTTCTTTCAAATTGATTGAGCTCTTCTTGGATGGCCTCTACTCATTCAGGTCATTTAGGGCTTCTAGTGTATTTTTGGGTTCGAGTTAATGATATGAATGTAGAAAATGTACACAGATTATGAAAAGAAGATTGAGTCCTTACCAAGTTTTCGGTGGGTGGTTGGATGCATATTTGAAAGCTTTACATGTCCTTTGATTTACCAAGTTTGTTGGTTGAATAGGATGATCTTCATTTGGTTGATCTTGCTTGAGTCTCATTGACTTGTTCTTCAACGATTCCGAGTTGGCTTTTGAGTTTGTTCGATCTAAGTCATACCATTCTAAGTTGCTCCATTATGAGTTGCCTCGATAATTCGTTTTGATTCTTTCCGAGCTCGGCTTCAGCAAGGTCGTCTTCATCTCTGTTTATTTTGAGATCCGAGTATGTGAACTCACTTATCCTGCCAAGATCAATTTCATCAAAGACAACATGGATACTTTTTTCCACTTTGTTAGTTCTTTTGTTAAAAACTCGATAAGCTTTGCTATGAGATGAATAACCCGAAATATACCTTCATCCGACCTAGCATCTAACTTAGTCAAATACTCCTTACCATTATTATGGATAAAACACTTACACCCTAATGGTCCGAAGTAGGAGATGTTGGGTTTCTTTCCTTTGTAAAGCTCATGGGGTGCTTTCTTCAAGATGGGTCCGATGAGACATTTGTTAAGTGCATAATTCGCCGTGTTCTTTCTCTCCACTACTCCATTCTATTGAGGAGTTCTTAGTGTAGAGAAGTTGTGAGATATGACATTTTTGTCATAGAAGTCCGTAAATTTTGAGTTATCAAAATCCCTTCCATGATAAGTTCGAATCCTTCGATCCGAGTCCGAGGCTCCACTTGAATTTTTCTGCAGAGCTTAGTGAATTCATTGAAAGCTTCATTCTTATTCTTAAGAAAACACACTCAAGTAAATCATGAGAAATCATCAATGACAACAAGTACATGCGATTTACCTCCAAGACTTTTCACATGAATTTCACCACACAAATCCATATGAAGCAATTCAAGCACTTTAGATGTAGATAGAATTTTGAGTAGCTTGAAAGATGATCTAACTTGCTTACCCTTTGTGCATGGCTCATAGATTTTATCTTGAAGGCATAGTTAGGTAAACCCCTAACCAAACCATAAGATGCAAGTTTCTTGATAGTATGCATGCTCGATATGACCTAGTCTACGATGCTAGGTCCATGAATCATCATTCACGTAAACTTTTAAACAAGATAAATTCTAACTTGAATCCGAGAGAGAAATAGTATAGGTGTTACCCGACCTCGGACACGAGAGCTTAGTCTCTTTGGTGACTGCATCAAAGGTGTAGCAGTTGGTCCGATTAAACATTACCTCTTAACCTTTGTCACATAGCCGAGAAATGCTAAGGAGATTGTACATAAGTCCTTTGATAAGGTAGATCGGGCTGACGAGTGTTCTTTCCTTTACTAATTTTTCCAATCCCTACTATCTTGCCTTTGCTTGTTATCTCGCAAATGTGACTTTTCTCCTTTAAGATCTTCTAGCTTAGAGAAGAGTCTTGAATCTCCCGACATGTGGCATGAGCAACCGAGTGTCTAAGTACCAATGATCTTTCTCCTTCTTCCGAGTTATTTGCAAGATAGAAACAAACTAACCCTTCTCACTTCCACTTATGAATCTAGTAACTCCTTTTATTGTAGTCCTTTTCGAGAAAGAGCACTTTTGGGAACCCAGATTTGAATAAATTTGTGTCCGTCGGATTACGGGTCGTCCTTCCATAAAACTAAGTCTCGTGTCTCTTTCTTTTGAAAATCTTTTCTTTTGTAAAATGGAGGAGAAGGCTCTTTCCTGTAAGCTGGTCCGGGCTTAGTCCTCTGTTCATTTGAACGAATGGGACCATGCTCAGCCTTCCTAAACCTTACAATTCCGGAATCCTTTTTGAAAAGATTAGAATAGGAATTTGATTCCTCTTCTTCATTAAAACCAAGTCCTTCTTTCCTGAAGGAGACACATTAAGAGCCTAATAGCATATCAAGGTTTTTCTAACCTTCGGCGAATTTTAAAACAAGCTCTTGAGACTCATTGAGCTTTCTTTTCGATTGCTCATTCTCTGTTCTAAGTGACTCAAACATAGTCTCATTTGCTTGAGTACTTGTTCTTAAGTTCTTTTAGATTTTATCTTAGTTTTTCCAATTCATTTTTCAAAGCATTGCTCTCATCGATAAGAGACTCAAGTTGTTCTTTAAACTAGAAAGAGTCATAATTGGACTTTTCTTCCAAAGTAAAGATATATTGTGCTAAATCAACTTTTGAAAATTTAAGAAAGTATTCAACTACCTCATTAATATATGAGTCCTCGTTGTCCGACTCGATTTAACTTCGAGTCCGTCGGTGACACAAGACACTTAGAGTCATCTCGAGTCGTCTTTTTCGGATGAGTCGTTATCACTCGAGGTAGCCATCATAGCCTTCTTCTTTCTGTCCTTCTTTCTCTTAGGACAATATTTGACTATGTGCTCCTTGTCTGCCACATTCAAAGCGACCAGAGTTCTTAGATAAAGATAACTTTGAAGGAGAAGAATATTTACCTTTTCTCGTCCTTCTTATCTTTCTTGTAGAACTTATCCTTTGGCCTCTTTTCTCACTTCTTGTAGTTCATAATTTTCTTGAAGCTGCGGGCTATGAGTGCCATGGGATCCTCTTCGATTCCGAGGATCTCGGCCTTTCGCATATGCTTTACGAGGCCTTTAGCGCAATATTCTTTTTGGTGCTAACCTCTGCATCTTCTTCCTCCGAGATGGATCTCGTGGGTCGAGTAGCTTGCCGATAAGCTCGTCCGGCCTTAGTTGAGAAAGGCTCGAGCTTCTTCAATGGCTGTCACCTTAGAACCCTTCAATGGTCGTCGCCTTAGGACCCCATCTCTTCTTTAGTAAACATCTCGGAATCTTTCTAGACATTTCTTCCTGAGAGATCTTTCTACTTAGAGATTTGAGATTATTGGTAATCTCTGTCAACCGAATATACATCCGAGTGATGTTTTCTTCGGCTCCATCTTGAACAACTCATATTTATGAAGATATTGACTTATCTTCACTGTTTCACTTGGCTTGTTCCTTCATAGGTGTTGACAAGAGTGTCCCACACCTCTTTGGCCGTGTCACAAGCCGAGACCCCGTTATATTCTTCTATGCTAATGGCACACATCGGTGTGTTCATAGCTTTGAAATTCTTTCGAATTTCTCGGTCTCCTTAGTGGTGGACTCGGATTTGGCTTTAGGTACAAGAGTTGCATTCTCCGTCTTCATTGGAATGTAGTTGCTTGGGTTGGATGATGTTCTAAACTTCTTCATCATTGTCCATCGAGAAACATTCAATCATCTTCTTCCAATAGGCAAACTTTGACCCTTTGAACTCGGTGGTCCGATACATGATCTTTCTTCATCGAACTCTCCATTGTTCGAGCCATCCGATTTTTAAACCTTTGGATGGTGAGATCCTCTTAAAAGGCTATGCTTTGATACCAATTGAAGGTTTGCTCATGTAGAGTCTAAGTCACCCTAGGGGGATCAATAGGTTGATGGAGAAATTTAAACGATTTTTGCAACAATCATCTATATAGTAGATTATGAGTCTAGATTGGACTCGGAAAAGTGATAACACAAATTTACGTGGAAACCCTCCTAGGGCGGAAAACCATGGACAGTGCTAATCTAAGCACCAAGTCAAATCCACTATTTTTTAATATACAAAATATAAGGATCGACTCTACCGAATTGCTCCCTTAAACAATTCCTTACAATGTTTTCCTAAACTCGAAGTTACCTTATCCGATCTAGCACTTCCCGACCGAGGTAACCTTTACAATAAGGGACAATTGAGTCGAGTTAACCCTTACGACTCGGTCAAGGGACCTTACTCGGAATGTTAGAAAAGAATGTGACTTATTACAAGACATTCTTTACAACTCGAAAAATATTAAATATAGACTTGGAGTTGTAAATAGAAGATTGAATAAGAGTGAGAATAATAATTAGTTCATGTAATGTGTTCGAGCAATATGTTCAACAATCTTCTAGTCTTGTGAGGTGGCTTCTATTTATATCCAACCAAGGAGAATGACCATTGAGTTTTAGTTCCGGACGTAAGTCTTCACTAACCCTTGTAACGGCTCTTTTGAGACACTCAAAAGAGATCCGTTGGGATGTGAACGTTATGCAACGGCTCTTGGCTCCAAGATATGGTCCAATCACTTGGTGGTGACTCGAAAGTTGTGGTGGAAACAAACGTTAAACCTCGAGTTGGAGTTTTCCAGCTTTGGAAACAGAACAACCCCGACACGGTGTCCGAGCCATGTCCGAAGTAGGTAAAACTTGTCTGTCGGTGTTTGACAGCTAGAAGCCTAGTTGCTTTTGTATTTTAAAAAATGTGTTAGTCTTGTTTGAATAACCTACAAAAAGCAAACCACATTAGTTCTCAAAGTATAAATACTTTGGTATAAGATTAGGCACAAATAATAATTAAATTAGAACAATTAAATGCTTAATTATCTTTGGCCTAGAAGAACGGGAATTTTCATATTCTAATATTCAATATACTCAAATTCCATCCGAGTCAATCCTAAGGATGATCAAGTTAAAAGAATAAAACATCGAGTATAATGACTTGATCCGGTCAAATAATTCTCAAAGAAATATACTCGACTTAGAATAAGGAATTAACACTGTAATTTTCTTTGCGTTGAAATATACTCGTCGGTACTCGGAATGAGAGTGTTATAGAAGTTATTTGAGCATGCGATAGTTTTAAGTGATGTCTCGAGTGAGTTAGAAACATCGAGTGTGGAAGATATGCAATTAGGTGCTTTTGAGTCGGTTAAAACAGAATGAAAACTTACACACGAGTTTTTATAGTCCTTAGAATGACTTGAAATCAAAACTTAAGAAAGATAGGATTTATACCTGAGTCTTCATGTAATACTCAGAGTGACTTAGAGTTAGAAACCGAGTCCTCGGACAAAGAAATTGAGGAATGAAATACCAAAAGCAAGAACAAAGATAAGAGAAGAGAAGAAGAAAAGAAGGAGAAAAATGATACCTAAACTTGAATTTGATTGCAATTAATCCAAATTAACTCCAAGCTTTGATCTCTTAACAATTGAAATGAGTACTCAAAAGTAGAGAGAAATCTAGGTTAAGAACGTCGAATGAAAATTAGATACAAAGAATTAATTGTTCCGGAATAAAAGGGCCGAAAACGAAAACCGCCAATTGGCATGGGCGATGCTTGAATCGGCACGGGCAATATTGGACTTGGCACGAAGACGTGCTATCAACCGTGCAACCTCACGGCGTCTCCAATTAAATTCTCGAATCCCTAGCACGGTCACGTGTTGACCTTGGCATAGCCTCGTGCCGACCTCTCGAGCTTCAACGACAGCTCGTGCTAGGTCTTTTTTTCGTTCTTTTCTTCAGACATGACCAATGCTTCCGCCTATGCTAACTTGGCTTGGTTTCCTTCTTCGCTCTCCGACCTTGTATGACTTCCCGCTCTCTTCCTTAGCACTTCCAAAGATGTATTCTTCATCATAAAAGGCGGGATTACCTAAAAGATAGAAATTCGCATACTTTAACCATCGATGAAGAAAGTAAGAGAAATCAAACAAGAGTTTAGGTGGGAAGGCCTTTGAAGGGTTAACATTAGCCAATAAAAGAACGTAAAAACCCGTAAAATTGCGGTTTATCAAACCCTCACCCCCATGCTTACTCCTTGCTTGTCCCCAAGCAAGACCATCCTAAAGTGCTAAAGAAACGGGGAGGAAGAAAATTGAAGCCGCTCTCCTCAGGTCAAGGTGCGTAGTAGACAACCAAAACAAGTGTATACAAAAGAATCCTTGGCGAGATTGAGAATCAAATTGAAACAAGAATTGCAGCTCAAATCAAGATCGCAAAATCTAGTAGCAACACAACCAATCTATCCCAAACCAAATGCAATCAAGTTCCATACAAATGTTAGGCGAACTAATGGGATTGTAGGACCTCGGCTTAGCGTATGTGGAACACTCCCTCGTGTGTTTGAAAAAGTAACGATGCTTCGCTCAAAACTCTCCCAAAACATACAGATTACCATAAGTGAAGGTTTGCTCTTGGGAGTCTAAGTCACCCTAGAGGGGGTGAATAGGGTGATGAAGAAATTTAAATAAAGTTGAACACTTTTTGCACGGATCTTAACAAAAGCAGATTCCGAGTCTAGATTGGACTCGGATAGATAAACACACGAAGTATGTGGAAACCCTCTTGGGGTAGAAAACTACGAGACAGTGCTAATTCAAGTATTAAGTCAAATCCACTAATTGAATCCTCAATTACAAAGGACTAACTCTAACCAGAATTGCTCCCTTAAACAATTCCTTACAAGATTTTCCTACAATCGAAGTTCCCTTATCCGTTCTAATACTTCCTGACCGAGTTAACATTTACAATCAGGGACAACCGAGCTGAGTTAACCCTTACAGCTCGATCAAAGGACTAACAAAGAAAGTAAGAAAAGAATGTAACCGATTAAAAGACTTTCTTTACCACTCGAAAAATATGAAATATAGATTAGGAGTTATAAGTAGAAGATTGAGTATGAATGCACTAAGCACGTGTTTAGCAATATGTTTAGTGGCAATCTTCAAGTCTTGCAAGGTGGGTTCTATTTATAAACATCGGTCTTGTTTTTGGACTCGTGATCTTCACTAGTCGTTGTAACGGCTATTCCGAGTCCGTTGGGATGTAAACGTTAGGCAACAGCTATTGGCTCCATAATATGGTCCAATCAACTGTCGTTTATTGAAAACCGAGATGGAAACAACCGTTAGGCCTAGAGTTGGAGTTTTTCGGTTATGTAAACAAACAACCCCGACACGGTGTCCGAGCCATGTCCGAAGTAGGTAAAACCCGTCTCGTTGGTGTTTGACAACTAGAAGCCGGTTGCTTTTGTATTTCAAAAATGTGTTAGCCTCGTTTCAATTACCTATAAAAAGAAACCATATTGGTTCTCAAAGTATAAAATACTTTGGTCTAAGATTAGGCACGGATATTAATTAAATTAGAGTAACTAAAAGCCTAATTATCTTTGACCTAAAAGAATGGAATTTTTCGAGTCTAATATCCATTAGGATCATATTCTATCTTGAGTCAATCATTAAATAATCAAGTTAGAGAGAATAAAAATATGAGGATACATGAACTTGATTAAGTCAAATAATTCTCCATAAATAAACCGACTTAGAATAACGAATTAATGATATAATTCATTTTATCTTGAAATACAAAGTCAGTGCTCAAAGTAAATGTGTTAGAGAAATTATTTGAGCATGCGACAGCTTCGAGTGATATCCGAGTGGGTTAGAAACGCAAATAAGACACATGCAATAAAGTGTTTTCTAAGCCAGTCGAACAGAATGAAAACTTAGATGCGAGTTTCTATAAAGCTCATAAAGACTTAGAATCAAAACCTAAGAGAGATGAGAGTTATACCCGAGTCTTCAATCTCCCCTTTTTGATGAAAGACATTCCATACTCAAGATAGAAACTTGTTAGTTCAAAAGTGAGTTTTCATAGTGAATTTATTAGAGCAAAACAAGTATTCTCTTAAGTGAGATTTAAGATACTGCAGCTCGGATCATAAGATAACTCGCATTAGGTTTGCGGATATGTAATCGTGAGCAAAGAAAGAAAAATTGTAACCGGAGCGAGATATGCTAAAGAGTTAAGTATTAGAGAAAGAAATGTAGAACTCGAAACAAGTATGCTCGTAAAAGAACATTCATTCATTACTCGAAACATATATATACAAAGCAAATAAAATAGATAAACTCGGACATAGGGAAAAGAACTCCCTCTAACCAAACATCCAAGTTTCTAATTTTTCTCCCCTATGCATTTCATTAAAAATGAGGAGAAAGTAGCAGAAAAGTACACAAAATGTTGGACAACAAAATAAAATATGAGTTTTACAAAAAAATTAAGAAGACTAAGAGGTAGGAGCAAGTTGTCCGGAGGAGCAGGGACGAGCAGGTGTGCCTTCGCTTGTAAGCTTGTGTTGACCGAGATGAGCGAGGAGGCCGCAGAACCGGGATGTTAGGAATTTGAGTAGTCCCGATTCTAGGAATCAAAGATACATCATCCTCGGCTTCTTCTTCTTCCTCAAAGACAACTATCTGGTTGTGCTGCTGAGGCGACGGCATTCAATTGATGTATATCGCTAGCCTCTTCCGAGTCACTCGGAGCATGATCTCGAAGAGATCGACTCAGGTTCCTTTATGCCCCGGCCCTTAGGTTGAGCAGACCACTTTTCCTTGTTCTTTTTCTTTCTTCACTCGCTTGTCCTTTTTCTTCCTTGGCTTTTTCCGCAGTTACTTCTACAGACTTCTTCGCGGCTTCGACTAAGGCTAACTTGGCTAGGCTAGAGGACTCCTTAGAGGTATCGGACGTTTCGAGTCCTCGGTAGCTTTGGATCCGAGCTCTTGTAGATGGAGAATCCGATCGCACTCGTTCTTGGATAATCCCCTTGAGCTTAGATATTAGCTCTTGGTTCTCCCGAATTTGAGACTCGCGGTTTTCGAGCGTAACCAACGTTGGAATAAAAGTCTTGAAGTTTTTCGAATACTCGAAAATATTCGAGTTAAAGAAGCAAATTTGTTTACCATTTTGTTAAACACTTCAGCGGAGGGAGGAGGTTAAGAAGAAAAAGGTCCAGCAGATCGAAATGGTGTCGCTGGTGAAGTCCGAGTCCGAGGAGGAGGAGATAACTCAAACGAGTGAACCCGGACACCAAGCTTGACTTCCTGGTACCCAAGACCTCAAAGCTCGTTCTCGCCTAGACAAACAGCAGGTTCCAAGCAAGCTTTGGGGTCTCGTAGGAAGAGGGACCTTGAACCGCTTAAAGACAACGATCGAAGAGCTCCAAAAGGGAAAGGAGTTGACTTCTTAGAATGAGTAGGCACGATTGCCATTTACTTGAGAATAGCGAGAAAGAGGTCTACTTCGTAGCCCTCAAGAATGTCAAAAGAGTGTTGAGAATCTTAAAGTTGGGATTCTCCTTGCTAGAATGATGAGAAAAGAACATTCTCATCGGGATGAAGCAAAGCGATCTTGCTTCGACTTCATCCGAGTCATAGAGAAATTTTTCGCGTGACTCGGGTACTTCTTTAGCGTAATTATTGAGGAAATCATCGCCTATTTCCGCTAAGGGTACGGGGTTAGAGTTGAGAATAAGAGATTTGACATCAAACATTTTGTGGAGAAGAGTGAGGTTGATGCGAACAACCTTCTCTTGAACGACGTAAGATATGATGCCTTCGGAGGTCTGTCATGTTGGAGTAGAACTCATAAACGAGTTCTAGATAAATGTACTTGCAAAACCACAAGTAGTTGTATACACCGGTATCTTTGATGTTATGATATCAAGAAAAAGAGGTAGTAAGAATGAATTTGCCATTCAAGGTAAGATGTCGGGCGACAAAACACTTAGACGCATATGAGGTACCTTCTTCAGTCTTTGATTTGGTTCGAGCCTTCTTTATGGCTAAACCTCCCTCTTATGTGATTCTTCTCTTTGGAATTTTGAAAGAGGGTTGAACGAGAGAGAATGAAAAGAAAGAGTAGAGAGAGATGAGATAAAAAAATTGAGAATTCGAGAGAGAAAGAGAGGAGTGAGCAGTAATATTGAGAGAAAACAGAGTAAGTAAGCAGTGGGTAAAGTGAAGAAAATGAAGTGAAGGGATGTTGTTTATAGCGAAAAAGTGGCTTTCAACCTTCGTTCGACCCAAATACCAAGCAACGTCCCGTTGTGTCATTCTCGAATTGTAATAGACTAGTTTTCCAACAACTTTCTTCCAATGGCTAGTTTCTTCGATTGAGATGCGCGACGAGAGAGAGAAGAGAGTTTTTGAAAACATTTATGAAATTCCCCATTTATCTAGAGATGACCTCGTAATTTTTTATGTCCATTTTGCTCAAAAGCCGAGTCCGACTCGGTCTCTTTTCTAAGTGACTAAGAACACTTAGAAAACTAATAACTCATAGCTCAGTCTCATTCCGATTCAACTAATCTAATCATTATTCACATAATCATGTAACAATAGTTTATGCAATAAATCACATAATCATGCATTAATCATGTCAAGCTCATTCCTAAAACAAAGCCGATCCTCACAAAGTGGCTTAGTGAAAGTATCGGCTAATTGAAACTTAGTAGGAATAAATTCAAGCTCAATATCACCTTTCTCGGAAAATGCTAATTATGTTGGATATAATGGTCTCTCGAAAAATGCTACTTGACCTCAATATGCTTAGTCTTTGAGTGCTGAATTGAATTCTTAGTGATACTGATTGCACTTTGGTTATCACACTTGATTGGGATATATGTGAATGATAATCTAAGATCCTTCAAGTGCTACTTAATCTAGAGAATCACGCGCACAGCAAGCTCCAACTGTAATGTACTCAGGCATCGGCAGCTGATAGAGTAACCGAGTTATATTTCTTTGAATGCCAGGAGATAAGGGATTGACCTAGAAATTGACATGCTCCCGATGTGGTCTTTCTAGTAACCTTGTATCCAACATAATTAGCATCCGAGTATCTAGTGAGAGTTAGTTCTGAGTCATTTGAGAACCATATACCAAGATTCCGAGTCCCCGCAAGATATCTAAAAATTCTCTTCACCGCAAGAAGATGTGATTCCTTTGGATTAGATTGAAATCTTACACAAAGGCGGACACTTAACATGATATCTAGCCTACTAGATGTGAGATAGAGTAGAGATCCAATCATACCTCTACGAGTTTCTAATCGACAACTTTACCTTTTTCGTCTAAATCCAGCTTCAAACTGCCACTAATAGGTGTTGTTGCATGCTTCACATCTTGTAGCTTGTACTTCTTCAATAAATCCTTGGTATACTTAGATTAATGAACACAAATGTCATCCTTATCTTATTTGATTTGTAAACCAAGAAAGAAATTGAGTTCTCCCATCGTACTCATTTAGAACTCCTGTCTCATTAACTTAGAAAACTCTTGGCATATAGTTTCATTAGTAGCTCCAAAAATGATGTCATCAATATAAATCGAATGATAAGAAAATCATTCCCCTTGGTTTTTGTGAAAAAGTTTTATCAATCTGACCTCTTTTGAAATCGGTTTCAACCAAGAAACCGCTTAGTCTTTCATAGCAAGCTTGGGAGCTTGTTTAAGACTATATAAAGCCTTTTACAACTTGAAAACATGATTTGGAAATTCCGAGTTTTGAAATCCATGGGGTTGCTCAACATAAACTTCTTCTTGAATACAACCATTAAGAAAAGCACATTTAACATCCATATGATAAAGCTTGACGTTCATGCTAGATGCAAATGCTCGAAAGAATTTTGATTGCCTCAATCCTAGCAACAGTGCAAAGGTTTCCCCACAACCAATTCCTTCCTCTTGGTTATAATCCTCGAGCAACTAGTCCAGTCTTATTTTTGACTACCAACCCTTCCTCATCCAGTTTGTTCTTAAAAACCCATTTGGTTCCTATTACTCGGGTGGTCAAAAGGTCGTTTGGTTAGAGTCCGGACTTGGTTTCTTTCAAATTGACTAAGCTCGTCTCGCATGGCTTCTAACCATTCGAGTGCATTTAGGGCCTTTAGTGCATTTTCGGGTTCTATTAATGAAATGAATGCGGAAAATGCGAGATAGATTTTGCAAAGAAGAACAAGTTCTTACCCCACTGTTAATATCGTAAAGTATATTCTCGGGTGGGTGACTCGGATGCATATTTAAAAGCTCTACCTGTACTCCGATTCACTAAGTTTATTCGTTGAATAGGCCGGTCTTCAGTTGGTTGACTTTGCTCGAGTCTCTATGTTGACTTGTTCTTCAACGATTATGAGCTTGCTCTTAAACTTGTTCGATCCGAGTCACCGCATTCCGAGTGGATTCATTCCGAGTTACCTCGGTTTGAGTTGTCTCGGTTCTTTTGCTTTGACTCTTTCTAAGCTCAACTTCAAGCAAGGTCATCTTCATCTTTATTAAGCTTGAGATATGAAAATGTGGATTCACTTATCCTGCAAAGATCAATCTCAACAAAGACTACGTGGATACTTTCTTCCACTTTGTTAGTCCTTTTATTAAACACGCAATAAGCTTTACTATAAGATGAGCAACCTAGAAATATACCTTCACCCGATCTAGCATCAAACTTGGTCAAATGCTCCTTTCCATTGTTGTGAACGAAGCATTTACACCCAAATGGTCCGAAGTAGGAGATGTTGGGTTTCTTTCCCTTGTATAGCTCATAGGGTGTCTTCTTTAGAATGGGTCCGATAAGGCATCTCGTTGAGTGTGTAGTTTCGTCGTATTTACTCCTTTAGCCCAAAAATAGTAAGGTAGATCATTTTCAATCATCATTGTCCTTTCTATTTCTTCAAGAGTTCTATTCTTCCTCTCCATAACTTCATTTTGTTGAGGAGTTCTTGATGTAGAGAAGTTGTGAGAGATGTCATTCTTGTCATAGAAGTATGCAAATTTTGAGTAGTCAAACTCCCTTCCATGGTCGGTTCGAATCCTTCGATTTAAGTCTAAGACTCCACTTGAATTTTCCTGTAGATCTTAGTGAACTCTTTGAAAGCTTCATTCTTATTCTTGAGAAAGCACACCTAGGTAAATCATGAGAAATCATCAACAATGATAATCACATAAGATTTACCTCTAAGGATTTTCACAGGAATTTCACCACACAAGTCCATATGAACTAATTCAAGTACTTTGGATGTAGACACAATTTTGAGTGGTTTAAAAGATACTCGACTTACTTTCCTTTTGCGCATGCTTCACATATTTTATCTTTCTTAAATATACGGTTAGGTAAGCCCCTAACCAATCCATGAGATACAAGTTTCTTGATTGTATGCATGCTAATATGACCTAGTCTACGATGCCAAGTCCATAAATCATCATTCAAAGATGCTTTCAAGCAAGATAAATTCCGACTAGAATTTGAAAAAGGAATGATATAAGAGTTACCCGACCTCGGACACCGAGAGTTTTGTCTCTTTGGTGACTACATCGAAATATAGTAATTGGTATGAGTGAATCTTACCTCTTGGCCTTTGTCACATAGTTGAGAGATCCCGAGAAGATTGTATTTCAGCCCTTTGACAAGGTAGACTGGACTGACCGAGTTGTTTTCTTCACCAATTTTGTCAATCCCTACTATCTTGCCTTGGCTATTGTCTCCAAATGTGACTTTTTCTCCTTTCGGATCTTCCAATTACGAGAAGAGCCTTGGATCTCCAAACATATGGTGTGAGCGACCACCGTCTAAATACCAAGTGACCCTTCTTTTTTTAAGTCACCCGCAAAACAGAAACAAACTAACCCTTCTCACTTCCTCTTACAAACCCAGTAACTCCTTTCGTCGTGGTCCTTTTCGAGGAAGTGCATTTTTGGGAACCCGATTTGAATGATTTTAGGTTTGGTCCGATTATGAGTCTTCCTTCTACAAAACTAAGTCTCGTGTCTCTTTCTTTTGAAAATCTTTTCTTTTGTAAATAGGTGGAGAAGGATTTTTCATGTAAACGAGTCTCGGCTCAGTCCTTTTTTCATTCTTATGAATGAGACCATGCTCAGCCTTCCCGAACTTTATAGTTTTGGAATCGGTTTTGAAAAGAATGGAATAGGAATTTGATTGCTCTTCGATTGTATCCAAGTCCTTCTTTCCATAATGAGACACACCGAGAGCCGAGTAAAAGATCAAGGTTTTTCTGAACTTGAGTGAGTTTCAAAACAAGCTCTTAAGATTCATTGAGTTTCCTTTTCGCTTGCTCATTCTCTCGTCCCGAGTGACTCGTAATCAATCTCATCATTTTCAGCATTGGTCTTGAGTACTTTCGCATTTTGTCTCAAGTTTTCTAACTCAGCTTTTAAAGCATTGCTTTTAGCGAGTAAGAGACTCAAGTTGTTCTTTGAATTATGAAGAGTTAGAATTGGACTTTTCTTCTAAAGTATAAATATATCTCGCTAAATCAAATTTGGAGAACTTGAGAAAGTATTTAATTACCTCCTCAACATCCGAGTTCTCATTGTCTAACTTCAGATTTAGCTTCGAGTCCTGTCATGCCATAAGACACTTTGAGTCATTAGAATCATCTTCTTCAAATGAGTCATCATCACTCTAGGTAGCCATCATAGCCTTCTTCTTTCTGTCGTTCTTTCTTTTGGGACAATCTTTGACTATGTGCTCCTTATCGCCACATTCAAAGCAACCGAGTTCTTAGTTAAAGATAACTTTGAAGGGGATGAGTATTTACCTTTCCTATCCTTCTTATCTTTCTTGTAGAACTCTTCCTTTGGCCTTTTTGCCCATCTTTTGTACTTCATCATTCTCTTGAAGCCTCGAGCAATGAGTTCCATAGGATCCTCTTCGATTCCGAGGAGCATAGACTTTGACATTTACTTTCCGAGGCCTTCGAGCAATATGCTTTATGGTGTTGAGCTCGACATCCTCTTCTTCCGAGATGAATCTCGTGAGTGAGCAACTTCCTAATAAGTTCGTCTCGGTTTTATTTGAGAGAGGTTCCGAGCTTCTTCAATGGCTATCACCTTGGGACCACATCTTCTCTTTGGTAGACTTCTCAAAATTTTTCGGCCATTTCCTCGTGAAAGATCTTTCTACCCGGAGATTTGAGATTATTAGTAATCTCTGTGAACCGAGCATACATCCGAGTTATATTCTCTTCTAGCTCCATCTTGAATAACTCATACTTGTAAAGATATTGACTTATCTTCGCTCGCTTCACTTGACTTGTTCCTTCATAGGTGTTGACAAGGGTGTCCCACACCTCTTTCGCTGTGTCACGGTAGAGACTCTATTGTACTCTTCGAGCCGATGCCACACATTAGTGTGTGAAGGTTTGCTCTTGGAGAAGTTAAGTCACCTTAGAAGGGGGTGAATAGGGTGATGGAAGATTTTGGAGAAAATCAAACTCTTTCGCACGAGATAGAGACAGAATGCATTCCGAGTCTAGATTGGACTCGAAAAGTATGAACTCGCATTTTACGTGGAAACCCTCCCGGGGTAGAAAACCACGGACAGTGTCAATCCGGACACCAAGTCAAATCCACTAATTGAATTCTCAATTATAATGAATATGACTACCCATATTTGTTCCCAAACAAATCTATTATAATTTTCCCAAGCTCGAATTTACCTTATCCGATCGACCTAGTACTTCCAAGTTGAAATTACCTTATCAACTTGGGATCCTCCCATTTTTCCCAGAGTTAGAAGTTCCCTTATCTAACTCCGGTACTTCCAAACCGAGGTAACCTTTGCAGTTTGGAACAACCGAAGTTGAGGTAACCTTTACAACTCGATCGTAAAGAAAGAGTAGAAAAGTAGTAAGAATTGCAATACAAGTGACTCGTAAAAATACAACTCGGAATATTAGAATTACAGTTTGGGAGTTGTATGCTAGAGAAGATGTTCAATATGGTCTCTCACTTTTATCCATTCGTCGGTTGAAATCTTGTGCTAAGGCTTCTATAAATAGTCCGCCTTGAAGAGATAGCCGCTGAGCCTCCAACGTCTTTCTGTTGAAGCCGCCTCGAGTCAACTAGCCGTTGTAATCGGATAGTCCGAGTCACTCGCATTTCTGGACCACCTAGAAATAACCGTTGTGCCTTGGTCCTAGCTTCCAACAACTCATTTTCCAGCTTTTGTAAACTGAAAAAGCATAACGAAAAGACCGTTAGACTCGTAAATAAAATATTACCCAAAACAAGTGATGGACAAGGCTATCGATAAGTTCCGAGCTTTTCTAGAAATTCCCGCTTTTTGTCCGGCGAGTGCTTTAACTGGTCGAAGCCTTTTGTTTTTGCTTTTTCTTCGGATAATTGACATTAGAAAAACCCGCAAAAACATTAAGCACAATGGTTCTCAAAGTATAAATATACTTTGGTCCATAATTAGATAAGGATTAGTCTAAATAAAACATTTAATGACTAATTACCTTAATCTATTAATCTGGAATATTTAAAGTCTAATATTCAATATACTCGGATTCCATATATGCCAAAACTCATAAATAAATCATTCAATCTTACTCGGGCACATGAGTTATATAGACATTTTACAATTACGCATAATTAAACAAATAATAGCGTAGGCAAACTAAATGTCCGAGTCCGACTAAGTGGGTCGAATCTGGTTCCGAGTGGGTCGATCTCGAGTCCGAGTTCCGAGTGGGTCGATCTCGCCCGAGTTCCGAGTGGGTCTTCCGAGTAGGTCGGATCCGAGTGGGTCGACTTACTCATTCTTTCATAACTAACTCGCATTCTACTTTCTAAGTTTGAGTTTGACTTAGTGGATCGGACTTAGTCGATAATCTTAATATGCTTAAGTCTCGAGTTCAGCCAAGAATAAGTCATATTAAAATGATGAATTATAAAGTTTTCTCCTTGAATGATATCCAAGACTTCTTCATTGTTATCCATCAAGAAGCATTCTCGTCATTTTCTTCCAATGTGCAAAGTTTGACCCCTTGAATTTAAGTGGTCTAGTAGATGATCTTCCTTCATCGAACACTCCATTGTTCCGAGTCATCTAATCTTTAGACCTTTGGATTGTGAGATCCTCTTGAAAGGCTAGAATTTAATACCAATCGAAGGTTTGCTCTTAGAGAGTCGAAGTCACCCTAGATGGGGGTGAATAAGATTATAAAGAAATTTAAATAAAGTTGAACACTTTTTGCATAGATCTTAGCAAAAGCGCATTCTAAGTCTAGATTGGACTCGAAAAATAAAAACACAAAAGTACGTGGAAACCCTCCTAGGGAAGAAAATCACGGTAGTGCTAATCCCAACACTAATTTAAATCCACTAATTGAATCCTCAATTACAAAGGATCGACTCTAACTAGAATTGCTCCCTTAAACAATTCCTTACAAGATTTTCCTACACGCGAAGTTCCCTTATCCGATCTAGTACTTCCTTACCGAGTTAACCTTTATAATCGTGGACGACCGAGCTGAGTTAACCCTTACAACTCGCTCAAGGGACTTACAAAGAAAGTAAGAAAAGAATGTAGCTAATTATAAGACTTTCTTTACAACTCGTAAAATATGAAATATAGATTATGAGTTGTAAGTAGAAGATTGAGTAAGAATGCACTAAGCAAGTGTTTAGCAATATGTTCAAGAACTATCTTAAAGTCTTGCAAGGTGGCTTCTACTTATAAACATCCAAGCAGAGTGAACGCTGAGTCTTGTTTCGGATCGTGATCTTCACTAGCCGTTGTAATGGCTATTCCGAGTTACTTAGAAGAGATCTCGTTGGGATTTGGACGTTGGGCAATGGATCTTGGCTCCATAAGATGGTCCAATCAACCGGTGGTGTTTGAAAACCGAGGTGGAAACAACCGTTAGGCCTAGAGTTGGAGTTTTCTAGTTATGGAAACAAACAACCCTCACACGGTGTCCGAGCCATATCCGTAAGTAGCTAATCTTTGTCTCGTTGGTGTTTAACGGCTAGAAACCGATTGCTTTTGTGATTCAAAAATAGATTAGGCTTGTTTGAATAACCTACAAAAGCAAATCACATTAGTTCTCAAAGTATAAAATACTTTGATCTAAGATTAGGCACAGATATTAATTAAATAAGTGTAATTAAAAGCTTAATTATCTTTGGCCCAAAAGAATGGAATTTTCGAAGTCTAGTATCCATTAGGATCGGAATCCATCTTGAGCCAATCCTTAAATAATCAAGTTAGAGAGAATAAAAATATCAGCATACATGAACTTGATTAGTCAAATAATTCTCCATAAATAAACCGACTCGTAATAACGAATTAACGTTGTAATTCATTTTATCTTGAAATACAAAGTCGATGCTCGGAATAAATGTGTTAAAGAAATTATTTGAGCATGCGATAGTTCTAAGTCATATCCGAGTGGGTCGAAACGCAAGTAAGAGATATGCACAAAGTACTTTCCGAGCCAATCGAATAAAATGAAAACTTAGATGCGAGTTTCTATAAAGGTCGAATGACTTAGAATCAAAACCTAATAGAGATAGAGAGTTATACCCGAATCTTTAATAAGCTTGCCAAATGTCTCAATTCTCCATCACTAAGGACAAACCATGCAATTTTTCCAATCAAGAGGACTTTAAAGAGGGTTGTAATGAGGCTTAGGCTAAGGGAAAGGAGGGAAAACATTTAGGAATGTGAAGCTTAATAGCCATAGCTAGGGAGCACATCACTTTCCATTACAACAACATCGCACCTCCGAATATTTAAAGCACAATATCGCACCAAGCTTCCGAGTAGCAAAGGAGTGGAGATTTCTTAATAAATAGCACCATTCATGCCTACGACAGCTTTATTCCTTTTCTAAAGTCTTCTTTCTTTTCTTTTTTTTTTTATTTTCTTCATTTTTAATTTTTTTCTTCATCATTTTTTCTTTTTCAAAACTTAACAGATAAAACTAAGCAAATCCAAGCATGAATGAATAAAATTGAAATATATCTCCACTCATAACTCGCTTCAAACAAAGAAATAAACCAATCACCACTAACAAGGTGACACCCAACAAGTTCCCGATCAATAGAAATGCTCCACTAAACCAAGGCTTAAGGATGGGAAAGAATGAAAAGGCCTAGGGTATAATGAGCAAGGTCAGTGAGAGGGAAGGGGAAGGCTTTAAGGGTTTGAAACAAGGGATACGTAACATTCGTGTGGCTATTCGGCTCATGTGGTTTATCAAAATGAATGGCTCTATCTTCTTAGCCAACATGCATGCGTCAAGTGTGATTTTAAAGAGAAAAATGGCAAGTTCTAGAGTCGTAAGCATGGGAAAGTAACACACATAAAAAATGAGACTATAAAAAATGGTAGTCGTAAAGGCATAAAAGAGTCTCACCTAGTTATCCCTACCACAATCACAACAACTAGTTCATTGATGTACCAAACACAAGAGTTTCACTATTATGCACAAAGATCGTTCAAGACTAGATGAATCACAAACAAGATAATGAATCTCAATCAATTTATCAACCAAGTCTCTTTCATTATCAAAACCAAGCCAAAGATTCCAAAGTACACACATTCCAAGATAGTTCAAGTTCACACCCATCCAAATGTTCATTAACAAGAGGGTTTTTTTCATAACCAAGACCATTTTTTTACTAAAGCTACCACTACAAGCAAAATTAAAGGTAGGAGGGAAGAATGATTACCTCAAACGCTTATAAGATGATCGTTTTCTCCTCTATCACCTGCTTGTATATGTAGATTTATGTAATTGCCAAAAATAAACTAGCCTAAATGCACTAGGATGCAAGAATCTAACTAAAAATAAAAAGATGAAAATCTAACTAATGTAATGCGTAAATACAAACCTAAATGAAAATAAAGATGATGATGAGTATGTACAACCTAAACTACTATTCACCTAAATCTCCAATTAAAACATCATATCCAATGTCCAACAAGGTAAGCCACCCCCTCCCCCAATGCTTAGGACTTTCATTATCCTCAATGAAATGCAAGAATTAAAAGGAGCAAAGGAGGGAAGGGGGAACTCACAGATGGGATTACTCTGACCACTGCTGCTCCAATGGGGTCCAATCGACGGGAGGGTACGACATCCCATAATGGTAGTAGGCATAATGTGTAAGGTGCTCGAGGTGGCCGACCCTCCTATCGATGATCCCGAGGCTCGCTGATTCAAGAGCATCAAGTCCCGCATATCGACTTGCCCTACGTGGAGCCGATTAAGCCGGTAGAGGATAGTCTAGAACATGGAGGGCTCATCGGTGAAAGAGGAAGGAGGAGGCTCCTTAGTGCTCGGGTAGGTTGTGCAAAAGAGGAGGCTCCCCTTGGTGGAAGGGTCTCGCAACGACAACCTAAGAATAGCTCTAGTTGTCCTTGTTGGTGATGGTTGTGCGCTCCTTGTTGGGAAGTGCAAAGAAGGGCTTGTTGTGGTGATGGACCCAGGTAGCATTGTTGATAGAGTCGAAAATATCCATGTTGATCAAGGCGCACCCGTCGATGATGGAGCTACAATGGATGATGGGTAATTCTAAAACATCGAGCTCCAAACTCACGACAAGTGCCGTGACTACCCCACCATGAGCAAGGACAACATTTGTGCTTAAGGCCCGGGATTGAATATAGGCGAGAAGATGGATGCCACAGCTCACTTGATAATCATGCAAGGCGCCCCGTAGAAGGAAGAACTCATCGTACATCACGATGTTGTGGCTGCCGCCACGTGCAAACACTCGTATGGGCAAGGAACCGTTGCAAGACTCGAATGACAGGGTTTCAAAAAGCAATTGCCTTAGTTTGTCAAGCATCATAATTGGTGGCTCTATGGAAAACAACAATGCCCACAAAATGCATTAGCCGCTCATCACAAGTAATAGAATTGTAGAAGCTAAAGGGTTTGTAACCCTCCAAATCTTTACCAAGTGGTACCTTGGTAGCTAATGTTGAGTCGGCGACAAAATTCTTCACCGAACATTCCAAAGTCCCGATTGAAAAGTCGAAAAGAGACTTCAGGAATGCCCAATTGACCCTTCCTCCTATCCTCAAACTTAAATGAGCCGTAAAAACTCCCTAATTAGCCCTCATGGGCACCCGAATGAATGTCTTGAGCAAACCCGAGTTATCCCAAAATATTGAGCAAATGACGCAACTCATCCCAAAGATCAATTGATTTCAAGAATTCAATATCAAAATGCCTTGGTGCACGAGATGGGACGGGATGCTAGCCTCCTAAACTTGTCTTGGTAAGTATTTCTTGAAAAACTATACTAAAAAGGTTGGAGGAATCACCGCGGGTTAAACATCCCGACGTGAAGATGACTCGAGTTGAATTCTAGTCCTCTTGGATGGAGCCATTGTCAAGCTTGAAGGTGAGAAATGAAGCAATGGAGAACCACTTTGAGAAATTTGTATCCCCCTCCCCTGGAGGCGCCAAACAAGTGAAGAAAACTCACTAAAATTGGGCAAAAATGGTGAATTAGGACTTGTTAAAGCCTTTAACCACTTCAAAGGCAAGTTGTCTCTCACCTCAAGCTCCAAAATACAACAATGGATGATGAACTCAAGAGAGAAAATCTGGAATTTGATGTGTGGAGATGGATGAAATAGGGATGAAGAGGGATGAAATTGTGTGGAGAATGAGGATTAAAGGTGGAATTGATGAAAGGGGACATACTTGGAGGGATTTGGAGGGGGAACACGGCATGGAGAAGGAGGGCGCACTGTAGTGCTTAGGGTTCGTGGGAAGAAGAAAGTGAAAAAATTGAAAGAGGAGAGAGAAAATGGCGGATTTTGAACCTAGGCAGACGCGATGCACGGCCATGCGAAACCGGCACTGGCCGTGCCGCATCTCAACACTAGGCATGCTTATCCCGTGCTAAAACCGTGCTACCTCAAGGCACTTCGGAAAAATTTCACTAAAATAGACCACACTGGCCGTGCTTCAACCATGTTTTACCCATGCTAGCTCACGATGTTTTTGGAAAATCTTGCTGCAGCTTCGAGCATAGGCGATACCAGGGAATAGCATGCCTAGTGCCGACCTTGGCACGGGTCATGCTCGTACCGTGCTTCACCTGTGCTCCTTCACGGCTTTGCTGAAAAATAGGATGAAATGAAGTGCATGGCCGTGTCGACCTCATCGCTGCGATTTTTTTGACATTTTCACCAACTCTAAGCCCAATTAACTTCTTTAACCTGCAACACTAAGCCAATAAAGCATCAAAACACCTCAAATTAATCCAATAAATCCTCTCAAACACACTCTCATCAACTCGACTTGATTCCCTCTTCCTAAAACATTTTATTTCACTCTCTTTTTCTCGATTTTTTTTTCTTCGTTCTCACCCCTCAATAATACATCACACAAACTTGTCATCATCTTCTTTTTTTTCAATTTTTTTCAAAATAAAAACAACCTAAGGTAGAAAGCTAGAAAACTTGGGTTGCCTCCCAAGAAGCGCTTGTTTAAGGTCCAGGCTTGACCAAAACTCCTTACCCATCTAAAATGGGGGAAAGGTGCTTGAAACCGCCCCGAAATAGGATCTTCTTGGACGTAGTGCTTAAGTCTTGAGCCATTCACCTTGAAGGTGTCATTCTCATCACCACGGCTGATTTCTACAACCCCAAAAGGATGCACTTTAAAGACTTTGTATGGAACCGACCATCTAGAACAGAGCTTGCTTGGAAAAGAGTTTCAATCTTGAATTGAATAGGAGTACCAAATCACCCACATGAAACTCTCTTCTATTGATATGTTTGTCGTGACATGACTTCATGCGCTCCTTGTAAATCATGGAGTTGGAGCATTCTCTTGTCCCTCGCTGCTTTCAAATCGAAATTAAGGCGTCTCACCACCCAATGAGTCTTAAACTCAAGCTCAACGGGGAAGTGGCAAGGCTTCCCATACACCAATCGAAAAGGAGTAGTACCAATGCGGGTTTTGAAGGCCGTCCTATAAGCCCAAAGAGCATCATCAAGTTTATCCGCCCAATCCTTCCTAAAACTAGCAACCGTTCTCTCCAAAATATGCTTGATTTCGTGGTTAGAAATCTCAACTTGGCCACTAGTTTGAGGATGATAGGCTAAACCCCTTTTATGTGACACACCATATTTCTTCAACAAGGCCTCAAATTTCTTCTCAATGAAGTGTGTCCCATTGTCATTAATCACCACTCTAGGCACCACAAATCTTGGAAATATGATCTTTTTGAAAAGCCTAGACACTACTCTTGCATCATTGGTAGGACTAGCAACAGACTTCAACCTATTTGGACACATAGTCCACAACCACCAGAATAAACCTATTCCCCTTTGAGAAAGGGAATGGTCCCATAAAGTTAATGCCCCAAATATGAAACACCTCAATCTCAAGAATATAATTCAAGGGCATCTCATTCCTACGGGAAATAAAACCCCCTTTGACATCTATCACAAGCCTTCACATAAGAATGAACATCCTTAAATAAAGTGGGCCAATAAAAATCAACTTGAAGTACCTTAGCTGCAGTCTTGTAGGTACTTCCATGTCCTCCACATGGTTGATCGTGACAATGTGAAATGATGCTCGGGACTTTTCTTAGGGAACACACCTTCGAAGGATGCCATCATTGCAAACCCGGAAAAGGCAAAGATCATCCCAAGAGTAGAATTTGATGTAATGGAGGAATTTCTTCTTCTAGTGGTACCCTATGTCGGGTGGCAAAACTCCCGCAACAAGGTAGTTGACGATGTCGGCCAACCAAGAAAGCTCTCCTGTTGTGGCCGCATTAGGTGCTCATTAGGAAATGCATTGTCGGTGAGGCAATCATCGCTCTCAACCAAGAGCCTTGATAAATGGTCAGCCACCACATTTTGATCCCCCGCCTTATCTCTTATCTCCAAATCAAATTCTTGTAAGAGAAGAATTCATCGAATGAGATGAGGCTTAGCATCCTTCTTCTCCGAGCAAGTGTTTCAAGTTAGCATGGTCGGTGAACACCATCACCTTAGAGCATAAGAGATAGGGGTGAAACTTCTCAATAGCATACTCCACGGCTAACAACTCCTTCTTGGTCATGGTGTAATTTTGTTGGGCTCTATCGAGCGTCTTTCTTACATAATAAATGACATGGGGCTTCTTATCCCTTTGCTGCACCAACAATGCCCCAACTACGTGATCACTTACATCGCACATAATCTCAAAAGGAGATTCCAGTCTGGCGGTTGGATGATGGGGGCAGAAATCAATGCTTCTTTTATCCTATAGAAAGCCTCATGACATTCATTAGTAAAATCAAACGGGACATCTTTGGTGAGGAGTTGAGTAAGAGGTTTAGCAATCTTGGAGAAGTCCTTGATAAAGCAACGATAAAAGCCGGCATGGCCAAGGAAACTCCTTACCCTTGACAGAATTAGAGGGAGGTAGCTTTTCAATAACCTCAATCTTGGCTCGATCGACCTCGATGCCCCGATTAGACATAACATGACCCAAAACAACCCCCTCTTGTACCATAAAATGGCACTTTTCCCAATTCAACACTAGGTTGACTTCTTCACATCTACTTAGCACTTTTTCAAGATTTTGCAAACAAGTGTCAAAAGTGCTACCATAAACGGAGAAAAGTCATCCATGAAGACTTCCATGATACTTTCTATGAAGTCAAAAAAAAATGGCCATCATGCATCGTTGGAAAGTGGTCGGGGCATTACATAGACCAAAGGCATCCTATGGTATGCGAAGATACCATAGGGACAAGTGAACGTGGTCTTTTCTTGATCATTTGGATGTATAGGAATTTAGGAAAAACCAGAAAAACCATCCAAATAAAAAAAAGTATGAATGACGGACTAATCTCTCCAACATTTGGTTAATAAATGAGAGGGGAAATGGTCCTTCCCGGTGGCTTGATTCGACCTTCTATAATCTATACACATGCATCACCTGGTGACCGTTCTAGTAGAAATGAGCTTATTAGCCTCATTCTTGACCACGATCATACCCCCTTCTTGGGTATTACTTGGACCGGACTCACCCAATCGCTATTAGCAATAGGATAGATAATCCCGACCACAAGCAACTGGACAACTTTCTTCTTAACAACCTCTTGCGTATTAGGATTCAACTGACCTTTGAGGTTGCCTAGAGAGCTCATGACCATCGTCAAGATCAATTTTATGCATGCAAAAGGACGAACTAATTCCTTTTAGATCATCCATGCTATAACCAATGGCACCTCTATGTTTGTGAAGCACATCAAGAAGGTTTTCAAGTTCGATGCCATGTAAGTTAGCATTAACAATCACAGGGAAGGACTCATTAGGATCAAGAAATTCATACTGAGATGGGAAGGTAGAGGTTTGAGCTCTACCTTTGCAACATGAATAGTACCTTCCTTGGTGTCCTTGGACTCCATAGCTTTTATGGTGCATACATCTAGGCTCCCATACTTTGACAAGGATAGGGGAGCCACATCTAGCAACTTAGAATAATTTGTCACCTCCTCAAATTAGCCCTTAGAGCTATCACCAACCAAACATGCCTCTAAAGGCTCCCTCATAAACCCATGTGGTAGCCATTCGTCATGAATAATCTGCTCCAACACATCCACCCTACAGACATGTGTCTTGAAGAGCGGGGGTGGACATGGACTTGGTGAGATTGAACTCTACCTTCTCTTCCCGACATGTAAAGATAGCTTGCCATTCTTCATATCTATCAAAGCCTCGGCGGTGGCAAGGAAAGGTCTTCCCAAAATGATTGAAATTTGTGCATTCTTCGCCATTTCCATTACCAGGAAGTCACACGGGATGAAAAATGTCCCGACTTAAAGTGGCACATCTTCTAGAATTCTAATAGGGAACTTGACGGATCGATCCACCAAGCTGGAGAGATATGGTGGTTCGCTTCAACTCTCCCATGTGAAGTCACTTACAATAGAGTAGGGTATGAGGCTAACACTCGCTCCAAGATCACATAAGGCCCTACTAATGGCTACATCTCCCATAGAGCATGGTATGGAAAAGCTACCCGGATCTTAAAGCTTTGGGGGTAGCTTATTTTGGATTATTATGTTGTACTCCTCAATTAGAGATACAATAGCATGCTTTAACAATTTCCCTCGTTGGAAAGCATCTCCTTCAGAAATTTGGCATAGGATGGCATATCGGTGATAGCTTCCAAAAAGGGGATGTTGATATGCAACTTCTTCAACATCTTAATAAATCTGGAAAATTTCTTCTCATCCTTAGCCTTCACAAGTCTGTTGTGGAAATGGGATGAGAGGCTTGTAAGGTTTAGGTGATGGCATAGATGAACTCTCATGTAAAATCGCCCACTCTCCTTAGCAACTTCATTTGTAAGAGCATCACTCTCAACGAGCACCTTCCTTCTCAACATCAATTACATCCTCACTCACTTTCTCCTTCCCCTTCTCACTTACCTTAGAGCCCTCTAACTCCTTCCTGCTCCTCAAGATTAGGGCATTAATGTGCCCCTTGGGATTTGGTTCAGGTTGTAACAACAACTTCCCTTGGGATTGGGTAAGGTGTTTGACTTGTTTAGCAATTTGTGCAATTTTAGTCTCTAGCATCTTTTGGTGAGTGGAAAATTGCTCATTAGTCTTTGTTTGGGCTTGGATGAAACCTTCCATAAGAGTTTCAAGGTTAGATTTCTATGGAGGAGGTGGCGGAGGAGGGTTATATGGCACAAGTGGTCGGTTTGTGGTGGATGGAAACCGGGTGGTTGAGATAGGTTTTGGTGGGGATGAGGGTTATGGTTTCGATAGGAGAAATTGGGGTGATTTCTCCAACAAGGGTTATAAGTTTGAGAGTATGATTGTTTTGTGGTGGTAACTTAGGAGGGAAGTTGTGGAGGGCATTGGCTTGCTCGTGTGTGGAGAGGCTAGGATGACACTCCAAATAAGGATGAGGGCCTCCACATACTTCACAAGAATATCCCTTCTCTTGAGCGGTGGAGGAAGAAAAAGTCCCAACTCGGAGGGTTTGTCACGAATTTCTCTATTTGCAATGTGAAAACCTCCACCTTGTTGGCCAAAAGAGCCACGGCATCCACATTATGCTTCACATGCTCTCGATCATCTCTTATAATGCCCCAATTGTAGGCATTGGAAGCCATCTCCTCCAATAGAGCATCGGCTTGCTCTAGTGTCTTCTTCATGAAGGTACCTCCCGAAGCGTTGTCCACAGATTGACACACCGAATCCGAAAGCCCCTTATGAAAGATTTGGATGACCATCCAAGGCTGAATACCATGATGAGGACACTCTCACTACATCCCTTGGAACCGCTCCTATGCTTCAAATAGAGACTCCCGGGATGTTGCTTGAACTAGATAATGTCAAGCCTTAACTTGGATGCCTTGCTTGGTGAGAAAATTCAATTGAGGAAGGCAAGGTTTAACTCATCCCAAGTGCGGAAAGAGTTAGGAGAACAATTTTCGAGCCAATTCTTTGCCTTGTCGATGAAGGGAAAAAGGAACGAATTACGATGTACTCGTCAATTACTCCTTTCATCTTGATCATGTCATACCGCTTAAGGAATGAGTTGATGTGCCTTATGGGGTTCTCTCGCAAAAGAGCCTCGAAAGTAATTGCCTCCGGCTTGAAGTCAAAGTTGGTTGCCTCCGGCAAATCGGGCAACACAATAGCAGAGCCTCCCATACCCAGTGGTAGGAGCTGAATAGGATTCAAGGGTATGAGATGGAGGTGGATTTCTAGCCATAGTTTGCTATTTTCTTCGCCTACAAGCTACACCGCTTAGTCTCCTAACAGTTGCTTTGATTTCGGGATCAAGAGGCGTTAATTCTTCACCTCTATGATTCCTCTTAAGCATGCACTCAAGAAACTATACCAAGCGTAAGTAGGCTCAAGTAAAGATAAAAGAAAAATAAAGAAAAATAAAGAAAAAAAGCTCAATTCAAAAGTGTCACGTTATTTAGACTAGGGAGTGGCGCTAGCCCCAAGCAACGGCGCCATTTTGTTGTGTACTATAGCGAGTACGGTTGTCGATCTTAGGGAGTTAAGTCTTGCACAAGTCTAAGTTAATGTCCTTTTAAACTAAGCAGAAGAGCAGTTCAAATTGTTTAGTATTATAAGCACTTGAAGTACGAGATGAAATCGGATAAAGAAAGCCTTAGGTAGGGATTCACCAAGCTAACATGACTAAAATCTCAATTACATGCCTCTAAACTATTCATAATTGCGATGAATTAGGGAATCGACGCAGTTTGAATCACCTAAGTCTTCTCTCAAAGGTCATTAAGCTAACTCAATTGAATTAATTGTTGTTCTCACATAATCAAAACTAATAAATTACAAGATTATCGATTCTTCCTTTAATAACAAGCTAAATTATTCTCATATCTAAGTTGTAATCATCCAACAAGTTGAAGTAGAATTAAGTCTCTTTTCTCGAAGTTTACTCAATTCTCAATAACAATAAAGGTGAGATTCTGTCGAACCTCGCACCAATTCAATAAATATCAACAAGATTGAAATTCACTAAACAATTGCGAAGTAGTAACGAAGCACAAATTGAGATTAAACTAGCATATTAGTGGCAAATCCCTAACCTAAGTTGGGAATTTAGCCACGCATATTCATGGCATAGACAACAAATTGAGGAATGAAATACCAAAAGCAAGAACAAAGATAAGAGAAGAGAAGAAGGAAAGAAGGAGAAAAATGATACCTAAACTTGAATTAGATTGCAATTAGTCCAAAATTAACTCCAAGTTTTGATCTCTTAACAATTCAAATGAGTACTCAAAAGTAGAGAGAAAAATAGGCTAAGAACGTAGAATGAAAATTAGATATAGAGAATTAACCGTTCGGAATAAAAGGGCCGAAAACGAACAGCGCCAATTGGCACGGGCGAGTCTTGGACTTGGCACGATCCGTGCTTGTCAACTATGCAACCTCACGGCGTCTCCAATTAAATTCTGAATTCCTGGCATAGTCTATGCTGACCTTGGTGCCAAAGTTAGCACAACTCGTGCCAAAGCTAGCACAGACCTATGGTAGGTCTTTTTTTCTTCTTTTCTTGAGCATAGCCGATGCTTCCGCCCGTGCTCGACTTGGCTTGGTTTTCTTCTTCGTTCTCCGACCTTCTATGGCTTCCCACTCTCTTCCTTAGCACCTCAAAGATGTATTCTTCATCATAAAAGGCGTGATTACTCGAAAAGATAGAAATTTGCACACTTTTACCATCAATGAAAAAAGTAAGTGAAATCAAACAAGAGTTTAGGTGAGAAGGCCTTTGAAGGGTTAAAATTAGCCAATAAAAGAACGTAAAAACCCATAAATGCGGTTTATCAAAGAGAAAAATTATATCTCCACTATTTCAGGAAAATATACAAATAACTCTCCCTATTTACAAATGTTAATTACCAACCACTTATAAACGGACCCTTCCCACATTCCTTACTCGGATGTGTTTTCCAAGCAACTAATTATTAGTTACTAAACCCACCAAATTAAAACTCCCCTTGGTGTTTTTTTATCTACCGGTGCATTTTCTTGATATTCACTCCCTCCCTCTTTATAGTTTGTTAAGGCAATGTGCAATGTCAAAGAGCTAGTCACCTAACTACATTCATAGCCTACTAGTAAATTCCTAAATTCACACTATACTTTCATGCATGGCATTAGTACACCAACCAATCTTGACTTTTAATGCCCACCCATTAATATCATTTACACCATTTTCTTCATGAAGCAACGCTCGACACCATTGTTGCAAATTATTTTTTTAAAAAAATTATTCTATTGATTTTCAACACATATCCTAACAATATATATATATATATATGATTGGTTGTTAGTGGCTCCTCTCGGTCAAGTACATGTCTAAATAGACTACACATTATTGATCTAGCACATTATTGACTCGACTCAACATTAACCTGATTTCAAGGCGCCAATCTGCCCTAACCAACAACCCATATTGCTCACCTCTATTGCGTACATATGATGTTTGGCTGAGGTCGAATTGGCTCTATTGATTTTGATATATTCTTGGACCTTTTCATTCAAATTAGGAGGTTTGCAAATGCCCATGCATTGCACGTTTGTCTTTGACTATTTTGTCCATAATCCTAACATGAAAGGGAAGAGGAAAGCCGTTACGTATTACTAATATTGAGATAGATTTGTCGATAATGTAGGCACATTACATCGGGAGATTGGAAGATGGGAAAGTATTCGACAGCGAGCCTACAACCGTGGAAAGCCTCTCACTTTTCGTGTCGGTGTTGGGGAGGTAAGTTATAATTTTGTCGTAACTTCTCTTTATCAATGACAATTTAAACCTTACGATTTTTCTATGGGACAATTCGTAGAGGGTTTTTAGTGAAACTAATCTCTTTTGATGTGGTAGACAACTTAGTATTTGCCCATGCAAATTTTTGCTTGAACTTATCTAGATCTTATGCGGGACGAGTTTAACAAAAGCTTAGTTGTTTCGAACATAAGAAGTTGTGATATGAATAGAAGAGCAAACAAGACCACAGAGGCTAACCATATAATGCTCTATTTGTTCACATAAACTCTTGACTATTTTAGTCGTCATTATCGACAAATGCTTTGTTTATGTTCTTGAGCTAATGTTTAAAGCACTTGTAGGTGATCAAAGGCTGGGATCAAGGAATCATAGGCACCGAGGGAATCCCTCCTATGCTTGCAGGTGCCTCCCAATCTCATTGCTTTCTCAAGTGTGACTTACTTTATCTCGCATCTAGTAGCTCTTACAGTTTAGTTTGCTTATATATTTTGTTTATCCGATTATCCTTAAATCAACTAGGGGGCAAAAGAAGATTGAGGATACCGCCGAAACTAGGATATGGCATAAGAGGTGCTTGGATGCGAGAGGAGGTGAGTACTTGTCAACAATCTTTTTAGTCTATTGCCTTGATTAGCATTAGTGAGTTTAACCAACCGATAAGCCTTTAAAAGTTGGTATCGAAGACTTGCCAATCGATTTTTTGCTCGAAAGTCTTTTCTTTTTCTTTTTTGTTAAATATATATATCTATGTCGTAAACTATCGGAGCGGGTATTACTTAATAAAAAGTGAAACTTGCGAGACTTCATTGGGAGTTATGGTGTGTTTGGTTGTAAGGAAAATATTTTTCATGGAAAAATGAATTTCCAAGGAAAATCATTTTCCACCCACATTTTTCTTTATTTGGTATAAAAAAATAATTTTCTAAAATAGTTACTTAAATGCAAAAATCAACCATAAAAATCGCATAAATATGAAAAGAAAAAGTAAATAACTAATTCAATTTCAAAACCCAAATATATATATATATATATATGTTGAGCACCTAAATTTGATAAATTTGTATATCTCTCTATGATCAAACTTTTCCATGTATAAAATAATAGAAATTAAAAAAAAGAAACGAATACTGTAAAAAAATTTCATCTATGAACTTTACAACAAAAAAAAAGGAAAAAGACAAGGACAAAACTTGAAAAAAGAAACTGAAAGTTGTAAAATAAGAGAAGTTTAGAATTTGAACTCTCATTGATAAGACTTTATTTTCCCTTGATTGAGGTACAGGAAAATTAACTTCCTTCCTCATAAAAGGAAATTTATTTTCCCTTGATTGAGGGAAATTATTTTCCTCGAGAAAATATTTATCCACCACTTATGCTACCAAACACCGGAAAATAGAATGATAATTTTCCAAGAAAATATTTTCCACTTGAAACAAACACATCCTAAATCTCATCGGCATTCACCCTTGGACATTCTTAATTTGTACCCCTAAAAAATTGGATAATAAGCTGATTTAATGGAAAAAATTACATATGAGTCCATTGTGATTTGGTATAATAATTTATTGAACCCACAATTTGAAATACATAATTATGGAATATATGAGATTTGGTTAAATATTATTGGCGACAAATTCGATAATAAACTTTATTTTTCGGTTAGTTTCTGCAAGAGAACTGAACATCAATTTTTTACCAAAAATAAAGTTTGTCCCTGGAATTGGTCCCCGTAACATTTAGCCAAACTTCATATGTTCTATAATTATTCATCTAAAATTGTGAATTCCATAAATTATTGTACCAAACCACAATGGACCCAAATGTAAATTTTTCGATTTAATGTGTTAGTTCGCTTCTTATCATAATGAGATTTCTAAGTTGATACTTGATTTGTTCCTATTTGCCTCAAAATATTACAGGTTCATGCATTATTCCTCCAAACTCGGTACTTCTTTTTGACGTTGAGTTCATTGGCAAGGCATGATAGATCACCACCTACGTTGTAGAGAGTCTCGAGAGTAACTATATCTTGAACGAGTTGCCTTTCATATCAACAATGTGGCAAATAGAGTCATCCGAAGAACTCGGTTACTTCGGGGTTAGTTTAAGAAGATGAAATAATTTATCTAGTAGAGCTCTATACAACATTATGTTTTGTATCAAGATTTATCATTTCTTACATACTACTCCGACTTTCAGCCAAGTACTCGGTATAGTGGTATCATGAGGAATAAGTGTAACCAGATAAAGTTGACTAGAAGAGAGAACGCAAAATTTGAGGGGAGGGGGAGGGATGTGGTGTACTCACGAGTAACCAAGGCTGAACAAGTCTTGAAAGGGCACATAAGCCCCAAACTCTTTGATGGATAACATTTTTGACGAAAAGAACGGGGTTGTAACTTACCTGCCATATGAATGACTTAGTTCTCCATATTCCAATCTTCAAGGTTCAATCCATGCTTTGTATGAGGCAATTTGTGGGAAGGCAACAGGTTTTATGCCAAATGAGTCTATAACCCAATTGTATGCCCACATTACCCCTCACTTGTGGCCCTAACACTAGCTCGCATCTAGAGGTGTTATTACCAATAAAAGAACCAAAAATAAAAGGAAGTTAGAACCTTGCTTGTTGAGAAACGGTTTAGGTATATATTAATCAAATAACCGGCCCTTTACATCTCAATATATATCCGTATATTACTAAACCAAATAGGTAAAGCCACGACTATCAATCCTCTTGAATTGGGTACAACAGTGAAGATTTAAGCTTAGCAGCATGAATCATGATCCTCTTTCATATTCCTTTATATGCACTTCCAATGAACATGATCTTGATGAAAGCAAGGAAGCACCGCAAAGTCATGATCATGAGCGATGGCTGGCTATATTTACAAATCACACAGAGGATCCATGCTTGAAGAGGCTCGCTTCGAGTGGTGGACATTTGTATTCCTGGTGTGTTGACCATCAAGTGGCATGTATTGGGACATGATAGCCATTATCTCCGAGTCCATGTAAGACTCGCAAGTGAGACGAGTAGTACATTAAACCGTAACATCATTAGGAAAGTAATTTCACGGATCGAGCAAGCATGTTCCGATTGCACATACCCGAGCTCCGTACTTGTAGAATAAGTAACCAGCTAAGCTTGCACCAACCACAATGCCGACAACCACAAAGGATGCAAACCACCCAAATTTTGAAGGGCTTCTTTACGTAATGAGAGAAGGTCTAAATACATAAGTGTATCGGTTTATAAATACATAGAAAGTGAAAAAGCAGACAATCCGACCTATTCAACTATTTCGGTGTGTACAGAATTGAACACTCACAATTGACTCGACTAATACTGAAAGAATTTTCAGTACAAGTTACTTGGACAAACCGATGATGAAGATCCATATGACATAACTTATAATGAATCAACTTGAGCCCATTCGACCAAGATTTTGCATCCTTTGCTTAAAAACGTGGTCAACATGCAATATGGTCTCTAAAGTAAGATAGAGGATTGTACCTATGCATGTGTCTTGGTCTCCTAAATACAAGTGATTCCCTCCGCACTTGCAATGATATCCACCCCATTCATTTTTGCAATTGCAGGTGGGACATTGGCACACCGTTCCTTCCTTACATTCATCAATATCTAGCATTAACCAAACAATTCTTTGAGAATCATATATATGCATGGTAAGCACTAAATTATAAATTGTCTTAGAAAATCATGATCTAAGGGTAATGTGCAACCTTCACACGTATGGCCATCCCCATGAAAGCCTTTAGGGCACTTGCAACCAGAAATTTCGGACCCTCGAATCCAATGAAGAAGCTTTCATGTTAGAGAAGTTATGATATTTGTCTATTTAAAAAAAAATTAAGGATGATAAGTAGGGCCACGGAACCGAACAAGCGGAGAAAGTTTTCCCATTCCTCCTTTCGACCCAGCAACCACCGTTGTTTATTGTACACCTTGCTGGCCCAACAATTGCATAAGTTGGAAAACAAGAAACATTGGAGGTCATAAATTTCACTAAAACAAATCAAGATATCTCATTCTCTTTGACAAGCAAAACACTCGTATTTCCTTTGGATGTCAAGCATGTAATGTACAGAGTTCGTGAATTCATATAATGACCAATACCGTCTAGTACGGCTAATTGACTGGTATAAATTTCAACAAATTTATCTAGTGATTTTTCAAGCATATAAGCCAAGTAAAAGTATAGCATTCCCGATAACGAGTGCTAATGCAATAGGAAAGAGCAATTTATCGGCAAGAAGGGAAAATACCTGTACAAGAAGTATACCCATCTCCTTGATACTGAACACCATTCGAAGAGGACATTCACAAACTCGTCCCCGAATGTGTCCTAAAGCCAATTAGGTAGCGAAGAGTCAAAGATGCAATTTTCGATGTAAGACCAAGAACTCAACCACCAAACAAGTAACCGCTTGAGGCTATTTCGGAAAGCACATAAAAGGCCCAAGGCCCTAGGCCTAAGAACATGAACTACCTTGCAAGCAGTTATATTTGCATGTTGATCCCGCCAGCAGCCTCCATTATTTTCAAGACACTCGTCGGTTCAATACCTCCAGTCAAACAAATTGGGGATCGGTTGTCTCCTTGAAAGCAGCGCAGAGGGCCTTCAACACCCCTGTTCTCTCCAGTTTGCCTTCGGAATGGAAAACACAACCCCGATTCTAATAATTAGTTAACTAGTGCCTCCTATGAAGTAACATAAATGCTAGTTCTTCCATGTATATTGATATGTGTTGCAAAAGTAATTCTCACATAAAGTTGTAAAGTATAGAATCTATGTCATGTTTCCATCGGATCAAAAAGCTACTAATTACCGAGAATTCTTTTTATACTTTGGGCTGTAGTGACTTGTGAGTTTAAACGACATGAGCGAGTTCGAAGATAAGCGATTACTTTCACATCAAAAGTCCAAGAAAAACAGCCTCTATGCATTTCGAGTCCTAAAGGTAATGTTGTACACATATGAACTCGTTCCTTTCTTCACTTAGGTTAGACTTGGATGCATTGATTTGAACTGTTGTGGTTATCGAAAAGCCACAAGTGACAGGCAAAATAAAGTTTGATAACTTCAAAAACATTATGAGATATTTATACGCATCAAGACTTTTTCTTTGATTAAGTGCCAAAGAAATCGATTTTCATGCCTCTTCTTACTTTCCAGCCATTCCAAATCAAGAAATGTAAACACAAATCAAACTAATTAAATGACAAGAAATTTAACCGAACCTCCGTATTGCACATCATTGATCACCAGTGTAGGCAAGATAGTTACATCGCTACGAGATCCATGCCCAATCTGTCTCACATATGAAAGAAGAAAATACCCATGAGTCCGTCGTTTAACTATATATTGTCACTCGAAAATTATATAGTCGACTTTTGGTTTCATCGACATTACATGTTTGATGTGTTAAGCACTCGGCAGATCCTCATTATACATGGGCAATTGGCTCTTTGTTTTAGGCTAGTATTCACAAATTTTCAAAAATTGGCGAGTCCCGAGACCAACATCTATAGTAGGTCGGCATCATTTTTTTAAAGGGTAGTAGGCGGGCACTCTATGCTCAAATATGGGCATTGATGAGTCGAAGCTACGAAGTGCAAAGAAGAAGTTGATCTTTTTATTTTTTGGGTGGGAGGGGGCATAGCTGGTTGGGAGTATGACAACCAACCTGCTTTTCTTGTTCTTTTTCAAAACTTCATTCTCCATGTCAGCTTCGGGATCTCCCAAACACTTCTTAATCTTATCAAGAGGCGGATCTGTCATAGAAAAAGCAAATTAGAAGACAGACATCAATAAACAAAAAGATCAAGTGACATAAAAAAGTAGGCACTTACTAAGTGACTTCAACACACTCTCTGCACAAGACTTGCTCGTACTTCTTCCGCTTCATGGAACATCTAACATGGAAATCATTACATAGTCCCACCAAATCCATGACCTGTTCTCTTCTTTAGCAACTTTATGCACACAAAGCTGCCTCAAATTCTCAAAAACAACATCTTTCCCTTCATACCCTTCCCCGAAATCCATCTCGGGGTCGGGAGCACAATACCTTCCCTGGTTTATACATTGAGACTTGCGACTCGGCTCGCTGCTAAGGAAAATCCTTGGACAATACCAAGTTATATAATGAGGGGTAAAAAGGGTATATCCCCCTTCTCAAGAATACGTGCGTGGCCCTTGAAGTCCTTGATAAAATTCATCTCGCTCATCACAACGGGCCCCACATTCATCATTGCTCGTTGGTCCATAACTCATACTCCACCCTACCATCCGGGTTCGGCATAGAGTCCGACCGGTCTAGTTTGATGATGACTTCATTCCCCTTCTTCAAGGAATTTTTACGGTGTCACCAAGGCTTTTTGTACGAGAACCGATGGGATTTCTAGCTTTTCTATGAAAGCATCGGCTTCCTTGCTCTCCTCGGGGAGTCCATGGTTATCGAGGCTCGTCCGTGCTATCGACTACTAAAGCAACTGCTGCACCAGCCTTGTTGTGCGTTCCATGCTTTCGATGCAAAGTAACACTCTAATGATGCAAAATTTGAAGACAAGATTATAAATAGTTACATATTCAAGTGCTTGCCATCTCTAATGTAGTTTTAAATGGGAGGGAAGAAACTAACTTGATTTTGACCAAATTCACATTGACCCAACCCAAATGGAACAGACACTAAACCGTCCGAATGGACCAAATTCAAAGTAATACTTGCAATTATACCTGTCGAAACCCAAGATAAATCAACTCAAATACTACTAAACTTGAGTTGTACCCTAAACCGTGATTTTGTCGAGTCCTAGTTTCTAGTCCTTCACTTCTTTCTCTACAAATAATGACAATGAAAACTAGACAAAATAAGCGAGAAAAGAGTATAAGAAACAAGCTTTAATTGGCAGTGAAGTAAATGTCAAGGCAATATAATTCAAGAGACTTACAAGAGAAGTAATGAAACTTACAAAATCGGATAAGGAAGAAGCTCGCATTGCCAAGCATATATACCGGATACTTAAGTTGTCCGGGGCTTTCGCTTGCCAACTTTCCTTAAGTAAACAAAATAACATGACAACCAAAAAGGTCCCAATGTAATAGGACTTAAGTCAATGCTTGGAGTGTATTTGGACATCGCAAGTAGAGTACTGTATTTGGACCAAAAACAAATAGAAAAAATAAAGACGGGTATTTTGTATTATATCCAGAGAAGTAAGAATATGCTATGATGAGTTAGGATGGTGGATGACTGAGATGTACAAAAATATATCTAATACTTTGTCCAAATTATTCGATACAATTTAGGATGTATAAACATCGATAAATTTAGTGAATTTTTAAGTTAATTATATCGAGGAAGAAATTTAGACACAATAAAATAAATTCAAACTGAGGAAAATCAAATGGTGGAATATCAAACATAAATGAAATTTAAAAATATGTACTTATAAGTTAATAGCATTATAAGTCACTTAGATTTAATGTCATGTCAACTATTAAAGAAGAGTGTATTTTTAGTGGTAAATATGTCATGTCTTTTCCACTTTTACTATGCATATTCCCCCTCCCCCGGCCCCCTAACCCCCTTGGAAAAAAAAAGGCTTAGAAAATGTAAGTATATATTTGGTCTTTATGAATTGCTTACACTCATCTGTCCTCCCTGAACACAACGATTTCGGGTCCATTTAGTATGCTTACGTGTCCCATATGAGAATTAGTGCCTGATCTATGATTGAATTATGATCGAGTTGAATTTTGCATTTCAGTGCAGCAATCACAAGGTGCCACAGAGAGAGAGAGAGAGAGAGAGAGAGAGAGAGAGAGAGAGAGAGAGAGAGAGAGAGATGACATACCTCCACGGTCGATGAGGAGAATGGTGGGACGAGAGGTGTGAGACCTGAAGGGCTTATCGCCATCAAATGGCTTACAAGCATCGGTGCCCTTATCAGGGTACATAACAGCCCCAACCATAGACCCACCGTACCGAGGCACCCCAAAATTAGCAATGGATGCGTCGTGTTTACCCTCGTTCATGATGTAAGGCTGCAACACCGTTATGCTGTTCTTCTCCACTACAAACCTCCCCTCCACCCTCGACCTCGTTGCCATTAACCACATCATCAAAAAACCCACCCACCTCAACCTCATCATCACCATAGCCACAGCACCCATGACCTCCTTTTCTCTCTCCTCTTCTTAATGGAATACCTTACAAATTAAACATTGTTTGATCATTTTGTTCCTGTGATTCTGTGTTATATGATATGATGAAACCAATGGAGGGGAGAGAGAGAGAGAGAGTGAGTGAAGACCCAGAGACGACTTGGCACATCTTCTTGACTGAGTTGTATGTTTCGTCATCTTATTAAGCATTTCGCTTTCGGCTACTAGTCTACTACTATATATCTTTTCTTTTCAATTTTTTATTTGATGCAAGTATTTTATTGGTGGTTCAAATTACCGTAAAATGGACGACAAGAAGGCGTTGGGAGGATTGCATCAGCAGAACTAACACTGAATCAATGTTGGAGATGTCCAAAAATAAAAAAGTTTTAAAAAATGCTTGACTTTGAGTATGTATTTAGAACTTTGAGTATGTATTTAGAAACCAGAAAGAACGCTTGAACGTTTCGATCATTCGATGTGACAGCCTACCGTATTATAAAAATCTAGAGATTTATCAATTATCAAACTATATATACTCCATCTGTGATATAATATTTGTCATGTATAAGTACTATAAGTTTTAACAGGAACATTACTAACATTGTGTAATTTATTATTTTTAAAAGACAGAGATTTTTATTATTGATAATAATAATAAAAAAGAAATTTAATAATATTTAAATAATTATAACAGGGAAACTAGTATAACAATCTTAAGGTAACTTGTAAATTGTGAATATTAATTATAATAGTTAATAAAAAAAAGTATAAATTTATTTTGGTTGAAAATTAAACATACACGAAATAAGTACGTATTTATTTCTTTGGACTTCAGCTAATCACTCCCAACTAATTATATAGAGTTTCCCAATTGGCTAGTGCCTATTGGGTCTAGTTGATCACTGCACTAAGTTTCATATTTACTTGTTAGAAATACTATTTTTATTTCACAATACATATCACATCAAATAATTTCTTTCTTTTTACAATATATATCATTTTATAATTTTAATGACATATTAATGATTAATTTACTAATTTTGGCGTTATTTTCCTCTTAGTTTTTCATTGGCTTTTTTTTTTAATTCTCAATAAAACATTAGGGCAATTTGGTCTTTTAATACAAATTTTGTCACAAAATTTTATGTTTCTTTAATACACTCTCACTATCCAAAAATGACAAATATTATAAAATGGATGGAGTAGTTATTTTGTCCCATAATAGTGTTTCTATTTCGAAAACATTTTAATGTTTTCATTCCTTATAAGCGTAGTGCAAATGTAAGTGAGATATGGGAACATAATTCGAGCCCCGTGTGGCACCGATTTCTCTAGTTAATCTACAAAGAACTCAAGTTCGATATAAGATTAAACCTTGATTTTTATTTTAATAAGTTTGTCTTACAAAAAGTTAAAAAGATATTTAAAAATTAGTTCATATTGGTTCAATTGCGGTTTCGGATCCACTTCGACTTAGTCATTTCGAATCGGGCAGGTATACATTCAAATCATTTATTTCATGTTTCAAGTCACTTTGGTCAAGTCTACTTCCAGTCTCCAAATTATTTCTAACTCTATTTACTCGGGCTTTGGGTCAAAAATATTGCATTTGAGACCGTTGATTTCAGGCGGGGTAAACTTGGATTTTCAGGCGGGTTAAAGTTGAATTTTTCTGCTCAATCAATGTCGATTGCTCTATTTAATCTTTTTGGACTAGTAAGTCTTGTGTGAGACTATCTCGATGATAACTTATTGTGAGACGAGGATGCCACGTCGGTCGTTGTATTGGTAAAGCATATATTATACACATGGGAGTTTAGACTACTAGGATACATGTTAAAAAATGGTTGAAAGAAAGAAAAATAAGGGCTTTGTGGGAAAATGTAATGATGTGACACCCGCGAGTATAAGCTCCTCGGTGCATATAAGAATACTAGTTGTATTGGTAACCTACATATGTTTACATGCGAGTGACTTTCAAATGCCTATTTAACCAAACAAGACTCTCTTTTCTCACTCGTACCTCATCGCCATCCTCTCCTCCACCATTTTTTTCTCCTTATCATTAATCTTTCTTCTTATAGGAAATGCGTTCGTCGTCGCCTGCATCATTCTCCTTTTATACTCGTTGGTGATTGACAATTCGTGTGTATGCAAATTCATCGATCTTGTCGTCGAATTACATATTAGTCATAATTGTCGCCATCGTTCGGAGCCACTTACTAAACCTATGTGTGTCGTAACATTTCACCGTGAATACTAACATCAATCTTCAACATAAATTCGTGTATGTGCAACTAGGTATTGAATACAAATAAATCGCAATATTTACATATATTTGTACTCGTCTTCTGTTTAGATTTGTGAAACTGTTAATTCAGATTTGATTCATAAATTATAATAGATAGAAATGGTGCTAGTAGAAAAGGCACCAAAGACACAAATGGAGGGATCTGTGGTGGAAAGAGGTAAAAGATGTTCCGATATAATATGACTACTTTTGTTTTCCATATATGAATTTTTACAAAGTATGTTAATATTACTAACATCGGCTTATCAATCTACTAGGAAAGGGTGGGATAGGCTTGTAAATATCTTTCTCATTTTCACCTATTTCCTCGAGCATTAGAGGCCTTATCTTTATTTTGGTCAAGTTCGGATTCCATGACTTCTAATTTTGGCTCTACCTCTATGTTTTTCGTAGGTTCCTCTAACTCTTTCCCACTATTAAGTGTTAAGACACTCACATTTTCTTTTGGATCTTGGAAAGGTTAAGATTGCATTTGGGCTTGCGGGTTACTAAGCATGGTATCATTGGCAATCTGTTTCTCTTGTACACTGCTTAATGGTCATCTCTAAGCTTTGGAACCTAAGGTCAGTTTCCTTTTTCGGTCATCCATCTTCTTAATGATTTGCTCTAAAAAATAATTAGTTTTGTCCTGAGCAATGGATTGATCAAATTCTAGGGGTTTTCTTCAAATCCATACCTAAGGTTAGAGTAGTCACTCCATTCTTCATAAATGTTCGAGAATGGATCATGATTCATTTGACCTTGGTTGGAAAAAATAACATTCACATGCTCTCTTTGTTGTGTAGGGCATGCCTTAGCAACATGACCCTCTAAATAGCAAATACTACAAACTACTGCTTCTTCTTTGTGGACCAATTTATTCAACATAACAGTAATTTTGGACAATTGGGTCTCTACGAGATGGACCTAAATTGAACTCATTAACATTCCTAAATTGGGTATCTCCCATTCCAAATTGTTGAGTATTTTGGGCCATAATATTTAACAATTCTCTAGCTCGAGTTGTAGTCTTATTAAACAAGGCCCCTCCACTAGCAACATCTACCATATTTCTATCTATTGGCAATAAACCTTCATAAAAATATTGAATCAATAAATGCTCGGGAATTTGATGTTGGGGACAACTAGCACATAATTTATTAAAACGCTCCCAATATTCAGAAAAACTCTCCCCAATCATCTGTTTAATACCACAAATTTCCTTTCTAATGGACCCTATCCTAGATGCAGGAAAAAATTTCTCTAAAAATGCTTTATGAACTTCGGTCCATGTAGTGAATGTTGCAGGTGGTAAGTAATAAAACCAATCTTTAGCCTTATCCTGAAGTGAAAAGGGAAAGGCTCTCAACTTAATTTGGTCTTGGGTGATTCCCTCAAGTTGCATAGTGGAACATGTAATAATAAACTCATTGATATGACGATATGGGTCCTCACCAGGCAGTCCATGAAATTTAGGTAACATATTTAAAAATCCGGAGTTCAGTTTTAGTGGTCGGTCCAATGCGGGATATGAGATAGGTAAAAGTTGTGTATCCAAGTTAGGTGCAGCAAGTTCACGTAAGGTAGTCATCTCAATAATTTTAGAACTTACGAAATAGAATCAGAAACACTTACTTGGCTTTCAACTTCATCAAATGTATACTCCTTGTCAAAATAAAAAAAGCACTAAAAAACAAAACTATGAAAACAAACTATTAAACTTACAAAGAAGTAATAAAAGTAGTAAATCTAAAATAAATAAAACTAACAACTATTATTTTCTTTCCCCAGCAACGGCGCCAAAATTTGTTAGCTTGTCGTACGGCTACAAATTAAACCACTACTTAGACTTATAATTAAGAATATAGCAAGGGCAAGTAGGGATCGAATCCACGAGGAAAGATATAATAACATGCAAGTTTTAATCTAATTAAATTTACTACTCTTAAAAATAAAACAGAAAATATAAATTAAAATCAATAACTAAAATTCATAGAAAATTATCTAATAACTAAATAAATAATTTATACAGAATAATAAAACTAAAATAACCCAGAAATATTTTTGTATATTTTTTAGAATAATTAAAACAGAAAACTAAAGCAGAAAATAAACAAATTCTAAAACCGAAAATTAAATAAGTAAAAATTCTGCACTAAAATAATTACAAAAATAAATACTAAAATTATCCATAATAATAATACTAATTTTCTAAACCTAACCAGACACTAAAAATATAAAAAAAAATTTAAAACCTAATTTACGAAATTATTAAACTAAAAACCTGCAGTAATTAAATTCAAGAATTAAATCTGAAAAATTATCAAATTAATTCCAAAAATTCTAAAATTTAATCATAGCAAACTAGGACTCTATCTAAACCCTAAAAGAAGATAAAAAACGAAAAATAACAAAAGAAAATATTTTAAAACTAATTTCTAACAATCTGACTCAAAAATAATAAAAACTGACAGAAAAATAATCTGAAAATTAAAATATATAAAGACTCAATATTTAATTAAAATAAAATTACTAAAACTAACCTAAAATACTGATCTTTAAGGGGGTTTAATGAAATTGATAATAAAAGACTATAACTTTGTAAATAAAAATTGACAAACTACAGAAAATAACTAAAAAGCAAGCAAGTAATTGTCAAAGATATCAAATTTATAAAAAACACTTAGTATAATCTATATCCACCATGCAAATTATTATTTATCATTAACACACAAATTGATCTACCCGTGAGCTAAACCGTAGAAGACAACCACTAGCGGATCTTCCCCGTTTTTCCTTAGTTATTAGTTTACTTAGGCCTAGCCCTAATATAAACCCTACTAATATTGATAACCCTAGCACTAGCACTAGAATTTAATCAAATTAGAGCATTAAGTATTAGAAAAACATCATCTAGCACCTAATAACCAATCTACTAGCAAATTGATTTAAGAAGGATCTATAATAATTTCCTAATTAAAAGAGATGGGTATGAGTCATCCATGATTAACTAGGGTGATACTTATTTCTAAAAGATCAAGCAATTACGTACTTAAACCCTTTAAACTATCGAATGAATTCATATAAAATCAATTAGTGTGCACTCTAATTAATTAAACATAAAATCATAAACATTAAACACAAATTATCATAGAATCATGGATCGAATCAATAAGACAATAAAAATCGAAACTTTGTTTCAAAATAAATAATTTAACATGGCTTCAAGTAGATTATACTAAGTATAAGAAAAACTACTCACACATAATGTAATTTAAAACACATAGACTAAATAAAAATGTCATCTTTAATATTAAATTAACAATAAAAATAAAAATTATAATACTAAAATTACTACCATAATATTTCTTGCCATGGTGATGATCAAGATGGTGATGAGGAAGATTATGATGATGGTGGGTAAAGAAAAGGCAAGTAGGAGGTGGCAGCAAGAGAAGATGGGCAGCGAGTAGAAGTAGATGATGGCAGCAGTGGACAAGGAGTTAGGCGTGAGATGAGCATTGGTAGGTGATGATTGTGGGCAGCGAAGGGGGCAGCAAGGAGGGCAGCGGACAGCCAGCAAGGAGCAGCAAGGGCTGCGTGTGAAGGAGATGGTGGCGGCCGGAGGATGGGCAGCAAGGGCTGCGTCCCGTGGTCCTCCAAGATGATGATAATAAGTGATATAAATATGGTGAAGGAGTTAGGGTTATTCCTCTTTCTTCTCTTCCAAGTTTCCTTTTTCCTCTTCCAATTATTATATTTGTGGATCGACTTCATATATTTTCTTGGATGCTTGTCCGTAGCTAAAAATCCACTTTTAACGACTTTTCTTCTCTTCCCCACTTTATTCGATAATTTCCTATAAATAGACAAAATAGAATAAATTAGATAAAATAAACTATATAATATAAACCAAATAACTACTAAAAATACGTATAAAATACGACTTAACACCTATGACGATGATTCTTCTAAAGAACCATCGTCATAGGTCCGATATTTTTTTAAAAAATAGACCACTTTTAAATCTGAAAATTTGGGATCTAAAATTAAAAGTTGAAATAGAGAGGGAAAAAAACAAATGAACAAAAACAAGTCGGACCTAAATACGGATGAAATTGTTGAAGGGGAATTTTGACAAATTTTCCAGCTCTAGTTAACGAATTCATTATAATGGAAAATTACACATCTAACAACGAACCATAAGGATCTAAGAGACATTCAACTCTTCAATTACTCATCTAACAACGAAGATCTAAAAGACTTCAACTCTTCAATTACACATCTAACAATGAACAATGAAAAATGAGACGAAGAAAAGCAAACACTACCAGGATACCTGCACGAATTCTCTCTCTCTCTTTATCTCTCTCGCCCATCCTCGCACACTAACATTCTACACTCGAATTTGATCTAATCTTGAAAAGAGTTGGTAAAAACAAAATTCATCGAATTCATCGGATCATACTTTTGCTCCAACTCATAAGAAGTGGAAGGGGCAGAGAGAGAGAGAGAGAGAGAGAGAGAGAGAGAGAGAGAGAGAGAGAGAGAGAGAGAGAGAGAGAGAGAGAGATAGAGAGATAGAGAGGATTACGAACCCGAACGTCGCAGGATTCCGAAGAAGAGAGGGCTCGACGAGAAGGCATCCTGCTCCTCCTCCTAGTGGTGGCGGTGGATCTTGGGCACGGACGGCGATGCGTAAACCATGGAGGGCGAGGCTGGTGAATCCTACGGTTTGGACCTTCCGAACTATGGCAGATCCGACGAGGTCTTGGTGGACTGCGACGAAGATCTTGGCTTATTTTTCGGTGAGGAAAATGTCGGTGCTGGCGAGTCAAGCATTATCTATGAGGAAGCAGAGAGGAGAAAAAGCGCGGGGAGGGGGAGTCGAGTCATTGCAAGCAAATTTGACTGGGGAATTTGGGGGACGATGAAGAGTGAGGAGAGAGAGGGGGGTTTAGATTTGAGAAATGACGGGGATGAGAGAGAGGGGGATTAATTTAGATATGAGGACTCTTTTGAGTGCAGTTTAATTAAAAAATTGTGGTCAAAAGTACCTCTAATATGAAGATTCAATTAATTCGGATGCATGCCCTAAACTTTTAACTATGGTTCAATTAAAGAACCGTAATAAAAGGTCCCTCTTTTATTATAGAACCGTAGTCAAAAGTTGACAGCTTTACCTATGACGACAGTTTATTGAAAGAACCGTAGTCATAGGAGTTAAACAACGCCGCTTATTTACAAAAATGCCACCTGTCCATTTTCCATGACGGTTTGTCCTTTTAACCGTCGTTAAAGACCCGTCGTTAAAAGTGGTTCCTGTAGTAGTGATATAATTAGTTACATACTAATATATTAAATAATGTAGACAGTTCCAAATATAATTAGTTACCTATACATAAATATTCATGCATGCACGCTATTATAGTAATATTAACGTACTTCCGATGTTAGTAATATTAACATACTTTGTAAAAATTCATATATGGAAAACAAAAGTAGTCATATTATATCGGAACATCTTTTACCTCTTTCAGCCACAGATCCCTCCATTTGTGTCTTTGGTGCCTTTTCTACTAGCACCATTTCTATCTATGATAATTTATGAATCAAATCGAATTAACAGTTTCACAAATCTAAACAGAAGACGAGTACAAATATATGTAAATATTGCGATTTATTTGTATTCAATACCTAGTTGCACATACACGAATTCATGTTGAAGATTGATGTTAGTATTCACGGTGAAATGTTATGACACACATAGGTTTAGTAAGTGACTCCGAACGATGGCAACAATTATGACTAATATGTAATTCGACGACAAGATCGATGAATTTGCATACACACGAATTGTCAATCACCAACGAGTATAAAAGGAGAATGATGCGAGCGACTGACGAACGCATTTCCTATAAGAAGAAAGATTAATGATAAGGAGAAAAAAATGGTGGAGGAGAGGATGGTGATGAGGTACGAGTGAGAAAAGAGAGTCTTGTTTGGTTAAATAGGCATTTGAAAGTCACTCGCATGTAAATATATGTAGGTTACCAATACAACTAGTATTCTTATATGCACCGAGGAGCTTATACTCGCGGGTGTCACATCATTACATTTTCCCACAAAGCCCTTATTTTTCTTTCTTTCAACCATTTTTTAACATGTATCCTAGTAGTCTAAACTCCCATGTGTATATTATATGCTTTACCAATACAACGACCGACGTGACATCCTCGTCTCACAATAAGTTATCGTCGGATAGTCTCACACAAGACTTACTAGTCCAAAAAGATTAAATAGAGCAATCGACATTGATTGAGCAGAAAAATTCAACTTTAACCCGCCTGAAAATCCAAGTTTACCCCGCCTGAAATCAACGGTCTCGAATGCAATATTTTTGACCCAAAGCCCGATTAAATAGAGTCAGAAATAATTTGGAGACTGGAAGTAGACTTGACCAAAGTGACTTGAAACATGAAATAAATGATTTGAATGTATACCTACCCGATTCGAAATGACTAAGTCGAAGTGGATCCGGAACCGCAATTGAACCAATATGAACTAATTTTTAAATATCTTTTTAACTTTTTGTAAGACAAACTTATTAAAATAAAAATCAAGGTTTAATCTTATATCGAACTTGAGTTCTTTGTAGATTAACTAGAGAAATCGGTGCCACACGGGGCTCGAATTATGTCCCCATATCTCACTTACATTTGCACTACGCTTATAAGGAATGAAAACATTAAAATGTTTTCGAAATAGAAACACTATTATGGGACAAAATAACTACTCCATCCATTTTATAATATTTGTCACTTTTGGATAGTGAGAGTGTATTAAGGAAACATAAAATTTGTGACAAAATTTGTATTAAAAGACCAAATTGCCCTAATGTTTTATTGAGAATAAAAAAAAAAGCCAATGAAAAACTAAGAGGAAAATAACGCCAAAATTAGTAAATTAATCATTAATATGTCATTAAAATTATAAAATGATATATATTGTAAAAAGAAAGAAATTATTTGATGTGATATGTATTGTGAAATAAAAATAGTATTTCTAACAAGTAAATATGAAACTTAGTGCAGTGATCAACTAGACCCAATAGGCACTAGCCAATTGGGAAACTCTATATAATTAGTTGGGAGTGATTAGCTGAAGTCCAAAGAAATAAATACGTACTTATTTCGTGTATGTTTAATTTTCAACCAAAATGAATTTATACTTTTTTTTATTAACTATTATAATTAATATTCACAATTTACAAGTTACCTTAAGATTGTTATACTAGTTTCCCTGTTATAATTATTTAAATATTATTAAATTTCTTTTTTATTATTATTATCAATATTAAAAATCTCTGTCTTTTAAAAATAATAAATTACACAATGTTAGTAATGTTCCTGTTAAAACTTATAGTACTTATACATGACAAATATTATATCACAGATGGAGTATATATAGTTTGATAATTGATAAATCTCTAGATTTTTATAATACGGTATGCTGTCACATCGAATGATCGAAACGTTCAAGCGTTCTTTCTGGTTTCTAAATACATACTCAAAGTTCTAAATACATACTCAAAGTCAAGCATTTTTTAAAACTTTTTTATTTTTGGACATCTCCAACATTGATTCAGTGTTAGTTCTGCTGATTCAATCCTCCCAACGCCTTCTTGTCGTCCATTTTACGGTAATTTAAACCACCAATAAAATACTTGCATCAAATAAAAAATTGAAAAGAAAAGATATATAGTAGTAGACTAGTAGCCGAAAGCGAAATGCTTAATAAGATGACGAAACATACAACTCAGTCAAGAAGATGTGCCAAGTCGTCTCTGGGTCTTCACTCACTCTCTCTCTCTCTCTCCCCTCCATTGGTTTCATCATATCATATAACACAGAATCACAGGAACAAAATGATCAAACAATGTTTAATTTGTAAGGTATTCCATTAAGAAGAGGAGAGAGAAAAGGAGGTCATGGGTGCTGTGGCTATGGTGATGATGAGGTTGAGGTGGGTGGGTTTTTGATGATGTGGTTAATGGCAACGAGGTCGAGGGTGGAGGGGAGGTTTGTAGTGGAGAAGAACAGCATAACGGTGTTGCAGCCTTACATCATGAACGAGGGTAAACACGACGCATCCATTGCTAATTTTGGGGTGCCTCGGTACGGTGGGTCTATGGTTGGGGCTGTTATGTACCCTGATAAGGGCACCGATGCTTGTAAGCCATTTGATGGCGATAAGCCCTTCAGGTCTCACACCTCTCGTCCCACCATTCTCCTCATCGACCGTGGAGGTATGTCATCCTCTCTCTCTCTCTCTCTCTCTCTCTCTCTCTCTCTCTCTCTCTCTCTCTCTCTCTCTCTCTCTCTGTGGCACCTTGTGATTGCTGCACTGAAATGCAAAATTCAACTCGATCATAATTCAATCATAGATCAGGCACTAATTCTCATATGGGACACGTAAGCATACTAAATGGACCCGAAATCGTTGTGTTCAGGGAGGACAGATGAGTGTAAGCAATTCATAAAGACCAAATATATACTTACATTTTCTAAGCCTTTTTTTTTCCAAGGGGGTTAGGGGGCCGGGGGAGGGGGAATATGCATAGTAAAAGTGGAAAAGACATGACATATTTACCACTAAAAATACACTCTTCTTTAATAGTTGACATGACATTAAATCTAAGTGACTTATAATGCTATTAACTTATAAGTACATATTTTTAAATTTCATTTATGTTTGATATTCCACCATTTGATTTTCCTCAGTTTGAATTTATTTTATTGTGTCTAAATTTCTTCCTCGATATAATTAACTTAAAAATTCACTAAATTTATCGATGTTTATACATCCTAAATTGTATCGAATAATTTGGACAAAGTATTAGATATATTTTTGTACATCTCAGCTCATCCACCATCCTAACTCATCATAGCATATTCTTACTTCTCTGGATATAATACAAAATACCCGTCTTTCTTTTTTCTATTTGTTTTTGGTCCAAATACAGTACTCTACTTGCGATGTCCAAATACACTCCAAGCATTGACTTAAGTCCTACTACATTGGGACCTTTTTGGTTGTCATGTTATTTTGTTTACTTAAGGAAAGTTGGCAAGCGAAAGCCCCGGACAACTTAAGTATCTCGGTATATATGCTTGGCAATCGCAGCTTCTTCCTTATCTCGATTTTGTAAGTTTCATTACTTCTCTTGTAAGTCTCTTGAATTATATTGCCTTGACATTTACTTCACTGCCAATTAAAGCTTGTTTCTTATACTCTTTTCTCGCTTATTTTGTCTAGTTTTCATTGTCATTATTTGTAGAGAAAGAAGTGAAGGACTAGAAACTAGGACTCGACAAAATCACAGCTTAGGGTACAACTCAAGTTTAGTAGTATTTGAGTTGATTTATCTTGGGTTTCTGACGGTATAATTGCAAGTATTACTTTGAATTTGGTCCATTCTGACGCTTTAGTGTCTGCTCCATTTGGGTTGGGTCAATGTGAATTTGGTCAAAATCAAGTTAGTTTCTTCCCTCCCATTTAAAACTACATTAGAGATGGCAAGCACTTGAATATGTAACTATTTATAATCTTGTCTTCAAATTTTGCATCATTAGAGTGTTACTTTGCACTCGAAAGCATGGAACGCACAACAAGTCTGGTGCAAGCAATTGCTTTAGTAGCCGATAGCACGTGCACGAGCCTCCGATAACCATGGACTCCCCGAGGAGAGCAAGGAAGCCGATGCTTTCATAGAAAAGCTAGAAATCCCATCGGTTCTCATACAAAAAGCCTTGGTGACACCGTAAAAATTCCTTGAAGAAGGGGAATGAAGTCATCATCAAACTAGACCGGTCGACTCTATGCCGAACCCGGATGGTAGGGTGGAGTATGAGTTATGGACCAACAAGCAATGATGAATGTGGGGCCCGCTGTGATGAGCAGATGAATTTTATCAAGGACTTCAAGGGCCACGCACGTATTCTTGAGAAGGGGGATATACCCTTTTTACCCCTCATTATATAACTTGGTATTGTCCAAGGATTTTCCTTGGCAGCAGCCTGAGGCAAGTCTCAATGTATAAACCAGGGAAGGTATTGTGCTCCCGACCCCGAGATGGATTTCTGGGAAGGGTATGAAGGGAAAGATGTTGTTTTTGAGAATTTGAGGCAGCTTTGTGTGCATAAAGTTGCTAAAGAAGAGAACGAGTCATGGATTTGGTGGGACTACGTAATGATTTCCATGTTAGATGTTCCATGAAGCGTAAGAAGTACAAGCAAGTCTTGTGCAGAGAGTGTGTTGAAGTCACTTAGTAAGTGCCTACTTTTTTATGTCACTTGATCTTTTTGTTTATTGATGTTTGTCTTCTAATTTGCTTTTTCTATGACAGATCCGCCTCTTGATAAGATTAAGAAGTGTTTGGGAGATCCCGAAGCTAACATGGAGAATGAAGTTTTGAAAAAGAACAAGAAAAGCAGGTTGGTTGTCATACTCCCAACCAGCTATGCCCCCTCCCACCCAAAAAATAAAAAGATCAACTTCTTCTTTGCACTTCGTAGCTTCGACTCATCAATGCCCATATTTGAGCATAGAGTGCCCGCCTACTACCCTAAAAAATGATGCCAGCCTACTATAGATGTTGGTCTCAGGACTCGCCAATTTTTGAAAATTTGTGAATACTAGCCTAAAACAAAGAGCCAATTGCCCATGTATAATGAGGACTGCCGAGTGCTTAACACATCAAACATGTAATGCCGATGAAACCAAAAGTCGACTATATAATTTTCGAGTGACAATATATAGTTAAACGACAGACTCATGGGTATTTTCTTCTTTCATATGTGAGACAGATTGGGCATGGATCTCGTAGCGATGTAACTATCTTGCCTACACCGGTGATCAATGATGTGCAATACAGAGGTTCAGTTAAATTTCTTGTCATTTAATTAGTTTGATTTGTGTTTACATTTCTTGATTTGGAATGGCTGGAAAGTAAGAAGAGGCATGAAAATCTCGATTTCTTTGGCACTTAATCAAAGAAAAAGTCTTGATGCGTATAAATATCTCATAATGTTTTTGAAGTTATCAAACTTTATTTTGCCTCGTCACTTGTGGCTTTTCGATAACCACAACAGCTCAAATCAATGCATCCAAGTCTAACCTAAGTGAAGAAAGGAACAGAGTTCATATGTGTACAACATTACCTTTAGGACTCGAAATGCATAGAGGCTGTTTTTCTTGGACTTTTGATGTGAAAGTAATCGCTTATCTTCGAACTCGCTCATGTCGTTTAAACTCACAAGTCACTACAGACCCAAAGTATAAAAAGAATTCTCGCAATTAGTAGCTTTTGATCCGATGGAAACATGACATAGATTCTATACTTTACAACTTTATGTGAGAATTACTTTTGCAACACATATCAATATACATGGAAGAACTAGCATTTATGTTACTTCATAGGAGGCACTAGTTAACTAATTATTAGAATCTGGGTTGTGTTTTCCATTCCGAAGGCAAACCTGAGAGAACAGGGTGTTGAAGGCCCTCTGCGCCGCTTTCAAGGAGACAACCGATCCCCAATTTGTTTGACTGGAGGTATTGAAACCGACGAGTGTCTTGAAAATAATGGAGGCCGCTGGCAGGATCAACATGCAAATATAACCGCTTGCAAGGTAGTTCATGTTCTTAGGCCTAGGGCCTTGGGCCTTTATGTGCTTTCCGAAATAGCCTCAAGCGGTTACTCGTTTGGTGGTTGAGTTCTTGGTCTTACATCGAAAATTGCATCTTTGACTCTTCGCTACCTAATTGGCTTTAGGACACATTCAGGGACGAGTTTGTGAATGTCCTCTTCGAATGGTGTTCGAGATCAAGGAGATGGGTATACTTCTTGTACAGTATTTTCCCTTCTTGCCGATAAATTGCTCTTTCCTATTGCATTAGCACTCGTTATCGTGAATGCTATACTTTTACTTGGCTTATATGCTGAAAAATCACTAGATAAATTTGTTGAAATTTATACTACCAATTAGCCGTACTAGACTGGTATTGGTCATTATATGAATTCACGAACTCAGTACATTACATGCTTGACATCCAAAGGAAATACAAGTGTTTTGCTTGTCAAAGAGAATGAGATATCTTGATTTGTTTTAGTGAAATTTATGACCTCCAATGTTTCTTGTTTTCCAACTTATGCAACTGTTGGGCCAGCAAGGTGTACAATAAACAACGGTGGTTGCTGGTCGAAAGGAGGAATGGGAAAACTTTCTCCGCTTGTTCAGCTCTCGTGGCCCTACTTATCATCCTTAATTTTTTTTTTAAATAGACAAATATCATAACTTCTCTAACATGAAAGCTTCTTCATTGGATTCAGGGTCCGAAATTTCTGGTCGCAAGTGCCCTAAAGGCTTTCATGGGGATGGCCATACGTGTGAAGGTTGCACATTACCCTTAGATCATGATTTTCTAAGACAATTTATAATTTAGTGCTTACCATGCATATATATGATTCTCAAAGAATTGTTTGGTTAATGCTAGATATTGATGAATGTAAGGAAGGAACGTGTGCCAATGTCCCACCTGCACTGCAAAAATGAATGGGGTGGATATCATTGCAAGTGCGGAGGGAATCACTTGTATTTAGGAGACCAAGACACATGCATAGGTACAATCCTCTATCTTACTTTAGAGACCATATTGCATGTTGACCACGTTTTAAGCAAAGGATGCAAAATCTTGGTCGAATGGGCTCAAGTTGATTCATTATAAGTTATGTCATATGGATCTTCATCATCGGCTTGTCCAAGAACTTGTACTGAAAATTCTTTCAGTATTAGTCAGTCAATTGTGAGTGTTCAATTCTGTACACACCGAAATAGTTGAATAGGTCGATTGTCTGCTTTTTTCACTTTCTATGTATTTATAAACCGATACACTTATGTATTTATACCTTCTCTCATTACGTAAAGAAGCCCTTCAAAATTTGGGTGGTTTGCATCCTTTGTGGTTGTCGGCATTGTGGTTGGTGCAAGCTTAGCTGGTTACTTATTCTACAAGTACGAGCTCCGGTATGTGCAATCGTAACATGTCGCCCGATCCGTGAAATTACTTTCCTAATGATGTTCTGGTTTAATGTACTACTCGCCTCACTTGCAGCCTTACATGGACTCGGAGATAATGGCTATCATGTCCCAATACATGCCACTTGATGGTCAACACACCAGGAATACAAATGTCCACCACTCGTAAGCGAGCCTCTTCAAGATGGATCCTCTCGTGTGATTTGTAAATATAGCCGCCATCGCTCATGATCATGACTTTGCGGTGCTTCCTTGCTTTCATCAAGATCATGTTCATTGGAAGTGCATATAAAGGAATATGAAAGAGGATCATGATTCATGCCGCTAAGCTTAAATCTTCACTGTTGTACCCAATTCAAGAGGATTGATAGTAGTGGCTTTACCTATTTGGGTTAGTAATATACGTATATATATTGAGATGTAAAGGGCCTAGTTATTTGATTAATATATACCTAAACCGTTTCTCAACAAGCAAGGTTCTAACTTCCTTTTATTTTTGGTTCTTTTATTGGTAATAACACCTCTAGATGCGAGCTAGTGTTAGGGCCACAAGTGAGGGGTAATGTGGGCATACAATTGGGTTATAGACTCATTTGGCATAAAACCCGTTGCCTTCCCACAAATTGCCTCATACAAAGCATGGATTGAACCTTGAAGATTGGAATATGGACCACCAAGTCATTCATATGGCAGGTAAGTTACAACCCCGTTCTTTTCGTCAAAAATGTTATCCATCAAAGAGTTTGGGGCTTATGTGCCCTTTCAAGACTTGTTCAGCCTTGGTTACTCGTGAGTACACCACATCCCTCCCCCTCCCCTCAAATTTTGCGTTCTCTCTTCTAGTCAACTTTATCGGTTACACTTATTCCTCATGATACCACTATACCAAGTACTTGGCTGAAAGTCGGAGTAGTATGTAAGAAATGATAAATCTTGATACAAACACATAATGTTGTATAGAGCTCTACTAGATAAATTATTTCATCTTCTTAGACTAACCCCGAAGTAACCGAGTTCTTCGGATGACTCTATTTGCCACATTGTTGATATGAAAGGCAACTCGTTCAAGATATAGTTACTCTCAAGCACTCTCTACAACGTAGGTGGTGATCTATCATGCCTTGCCAATGAACTCAACGTCAAAAAGAAGTACCGAGTTTGGAGGAATAATGCATGAACCTCGTAATATTTTGAGGCAAATAGGAACAAATCAGTATCAACTTAGAAATCTCATTATGATAAGAAGCGAACTAACACATTAAATCGAAAATTTACATTTGGGTCCATTGTGGTTTGGTACAATAATTTATGGAATTCACAATTTTAGATGAATAATTATAGAACATATGAAGTTTGGCTAAATGTTACGTGGACCAATTCCAGTGGACAAACTTTATTTTTTGGTAAAAAATTGATGTTCGCTTCTCTTGCAGAAACTAACCGAAAAATAAAGTTTATTATCGAATTTGTCGCCAATAATATTTAACCAAATCTCATATATTCCATAATTATGTATTTCAAATTGTGGGTTCAATAAATTATTATACCAAATCACAATGGACTCATATGTAATTTTTTCCATTAAATCAGCTTATTATCCAATTTTTTAGCGGTACAAATTAAGAATGTCCAAGGGTGAATGCCGATGAGATTTAGGATGTGTTTGTTTCAAGTGGAAAATATTTTCTTGGAAAATTATCATTCTATTTTCCGGTGTTTGGTAGCATAAGTGGTGGATAAATATTTTCTCGAGGAAAATAATTTCCCTCAATCAAGGGAAAATAAATTTCCTTTTATGAGGAAGGAAGTTAATTTTCCTGTACCTCAATCAAGGGAAAATAAAGTCTTATCAATGAGAGTTCAAATTCTAAACTTCTCTTATTTTACAACTTTCAGCTTTCTTTTTTCAAGTTTTGTCCTTGTCTTTTTCCTTTTTTTTTGTTGTAAAGTTCATAGATGAAATTTTTTTACAGTATTCGTTTCTTTTTTTTAATTTCTATTATTTTATACATGGAAAAGTTTGATCATAGAGAGATATACAAATTTATCAAATTTAGGTGCTCAACATATATATATATATATATATATATATATATATATATATATATATATATATTTGGGTTTTGAAATTGAATTAGTTATTTACTTTTTCTTTTCATATTTATGCGATTTTTATGGTTGATTTTTGCATTTAAGTAACTATTTTAGAAAATTATTTTTTTATACCAAATAAAGAAAATGTGGGTGGAAAATGATTTTCCTTGGAAATTCATTTTTCCATGAAAATATTTTCTGAAAATATTTCCTTACAACCAAACACACCATAACTCCCAATGAAGTCTCGCAAGTTTCACTTTTTATTAAGTAATACCCGCTCCGATAGTTTACGACATAGATATATATATTTAACAAAAAAGAAAAAGAAAAGACTTTCGAGCAAAAAATCGATTGGCAAGTCTTCAGCACCAACTTTTAAAGGCTTATCGCTTGGTTAAACTCACTAATGCTAATCAAGGCAATAGACTAAAAAGATTGTTGACAAGTACTCACCTCCTCTCGCATCCAAGCACCTCTTATGCCATATCCTAGTTTCGGCGGTATCCTCAATCTTCTTTTGCCCCCTAGTTGATTTAAGGATAATCATATAAACAAAATATATAAGCAAACTAAACTGTAAGAGCTACTAGATGCGGATAAAGTAAGTCACACTTGAGAAAGCAATGAGATTGGGAGGCACCTGCAAGCATAGGAGGGATTCCCTCGTGCCTATGATTCCTTGATCCCAGCCTTTGATCACCTACAAGTGCTTTAAACATTAGCTCATGAACATAAACAAGCATTTGTCGATAATGACGACTAAAATAGTCAAGAGTTTGTGTGAACAAATAGAGCATTATATGGTTAGCCTCTGTGGTCTTGTTTGCTCTTCTATTCATATCACAACTTCTTATGTTCGAAACAACTAAGCTTTTGTTAAACCGTCCCGCATAAGATCTAGATAAGTTCAAGCAAAAATTTGCATGGGCAAATACTAAGTTGTCTACCACATCAAAAGAGATTAGTTTCACTAAAAACCCTCTACGAATTGTCCCATAGAAAAATCAGTAAGGTTTAAATTGTCATTGATAAAGAGAAGTTACGACAAAATTATAACTTACCTCCCCAACACCGACACGAAAAGTGAGAGGCTTTCCACGGTTGTAGCCGCTGTCGAATACTTTCCCATCTTCCAATCTCCCGATGTAATGTGCCTACATTATCAACAAATCTATCTCAATATTAGTAATACGTAATGGCTTTCCTCTTCCCTTTCATGTTAGGATTATGGACAAAATAGTCAAAGACAAACGCGCAATGCATGGGCATTTGCAAACCTCCTAATTTGAATGAAAATGTCCAAGAATATATCAAAATCAATAGAGCCAATTCGACCTCAGCCAAACATCATATGTACGCAATAGAGGTGAGCAATATGGGTTGTTGGTTAGGGCAGATTGGCGCCTTGAAATCAGGTTAATGTTGAGTCGAGTCAATAATGTGCTAGATCAATAATGTGCAGTCTATTTAGACATGTACTTGACCGAGAGGAGCCACTAACAACCAATCATATATATATATATATATATATATATATATATATATATATATATATATATATATATATATTGTTAGGATATGTGTTAAAAATCAATAGAATAATTTTTTTAAAAACAATAATTTGCAACAATGGTGTCGAGTGTTGCTTCATGAAGAAAATGGTGTAAATGATATTAATGGGTGGGCATTAAAAGTCAAGATTGGTTGGTGTACTAATGCCATGCATGAAAGTATAGTGTGAATTTAGGAATTTACTAGTAGGCTATGAATGTAGTTAGGTGACTAGCTCTTTGACATTGCACATTGCCTTAACAAACTATAATGAGGGAAGGAGTGAATATCAAGAAAATGCACCGGTAGATAAAAAGACACCAAGGGGAGTTTTAATTTGGTGGGTTTAGTAACTAATAATTAGTTGCTGGAAAACACATCCGAGTAAGGAATGTGGGAAGGGTCTGTTTATAAGTGGTTGGTAATTAACATTTGTAAATAGGGAGAGTTATTTGTATATTTTCCTGAAATAGTGGAGATATAATTTTTCTCTTTGATAAACCGCATTTATGGGTTTTTACGTTCTTTTATTGGCTAATTTTAACCCTTCAAAGGCCTTCTCACCTAAACTCTTGTTTGATTTCACTTACTTTTTTCATTGATGGTAAAAGTGTGCAAATTTCTATCTTTTCGTGTAATCACGCCTTTTATGATGAAGAATACATCTTTGAGGTGCTAAGGAAGAGAGTGGGAAGCCATAGAAGGTCGGAGAACGAAGAAGAAAACCAAGCCAAGTCAAGCACGAGGCGGAAGCACCGGCTATGCTCAAGAAAAGAAGAAAAAAAGACCTACCATAGGTCAGTGCTAGCTTTGGCACGAGTTGTGCTAACTTTGGCACCAAGGTCAGCATAGACTATGCCAGGAATTCAGAATTTAATTGGAGACGCCGTGAGGTTGCATAGTTGACAAGCACGGATCGTGCCAAGTCCAAGATCGCCCGTGCCAATTGGCGCTTGCTTTTTCCGCCCTTTTATTCCGCAACGCTTAATTCTCTATATCTAATTTTCATTCTACGTTCTTAGCCTATTTTTCTCTCTACTTTTGAGTACTCATTTGAATTGTTAAGAGATCAAAACTTGGAGTTAATTTTGGACTAATTGCAATCTAATTCAAGTTTAGGTATCATTTTTCTCCTTCTTTCCTTCTTCTCTTATCTTATCTTTGTTCTTGCTTTTGGTATTTCATTCCTCAATTTGTTGTCTATGCCATGAATATGCGTGGCTAAATTCCCAACTTAGGTTAGGGATTTGCCACTAATATGCTAGTTTAATCTCAATTTGTGCTTCGTTACTACTTCGCAATTGTTTAGTGAGTTTCAATCTTGTTGATATTTATTGAATTGGTGCGAGGTTCGACAAAATCTCACCTTTATTGTTATTGAGAATTGAGTAAACTTCGAGAAAAGAGACTTAATTCTACTTCAACTTGTTGGATGATTACAACTTAGATATGAGAATAATTTAGCTTGTTATTAAAGGAAGAATCGATAATCTTGTAATTTATTAGTTTTGATTATGTGAGAACAACAATTAATTCAATTGAGTTAGCTTAATGACCTTCGAGAGAAGACTTAGGTGATTCAAACTGCGTCGATTCCCTAATTCATCGCAATTATGAATAGTTTAGAGGCATGTAATTGAGATTTTTGTCATGTTAGCTTGTTGAATCCCTACCTAAGGCTTTCTTTATCCGATTTCATCTCGTACTTCAAGTGCTTATAATACCAAACAATTTGAACTGCTCTTCTACTTAGTTTAAAAGGACATGAACTTAGACTTGTGCAAGACTTAACTCCCTAAGATCGACAACCGTACTCACTATAGTACACAACAAAATGGCGCCGTTGCTGTGGGCTAGCGCCACTCCCTAGTCTAAATAACGTGACACTTTTGAATTGAGCTTTTTTCATTATTTTTCTTTATTTTTCTTTTATCTTTACTTGAGCCTACTTACGCTTGGTATAGTTTCTTGAGTGCATGCTTAAGAGGAATCATAGAGGTGAAGAATTAACGCCTCTTGATCCCGAAATCAAAGCAACTATTAGGAGACTAAGCGGTGTAGCTTGTAGGCGAAGAAAATAGCAAACTATGGCTAGAAATCCACCTCCATCTCATACCCTTGAATCCTATTCAGCTCCTACCACCTGGGTATGGGAGGCTCGCTATTGTGTTACCCGATTTGCCGGAGGCAACCAACTTTCACTTCAAGCCGGAGGCAATTACTTTCGAGGCTCTTTTGCAGAGAACCCCATAAGGCACATCAACTCATTCCTTAAGCGGTATGACATGATCAAGATGACAGGAGTAATTGACGAGTACATCGACTTAAATTCTTTCCTTTTTCCCTCACCGACAAGGCAAAGAACTGGCTCGAAAATTGTTCTCTTAACTCTTTCCGCACTTGGGATGAGTTAAACCTTGCCTTCCTCAATTGATTTTTCTCACCAAGCAAGGCATCCAAGTTAAGGCTTGACATCATCTAGTTCAAGCAACATCCCGGGAGTCTCTATTTGAAGCATAGGAGCGGTTCCAAGGGATGCAGTGAGAGTGTCCTCATCATGGTATTCAGCCTTGGATGCTCGTCCAAATCTTTCATAAGGGGCTTTCGGATTCGGTGCATCAATCTGTGGACAACGCTTCGGGAGGTACCTTCATGAAGAAGACACTAGAGCAAGCCGATGCTCTATTGGAGGAGATGGCTTCCAATGCCTACAATTGGGGCATTATAAGAGATGATCGAGAGCGTGTAAAGCATAATGTGGATGCCGTGGCTCTTTTGGCCAACAAGGTGGAGGTTTTCACATTGCAAATAGAGGAATTCGTGACAAACCCTCCAGTTGGGACTTTTTCTTCCTCCACCACTCAAGAGAAGGGATATTCTTGTGAAGTATGTGAAGGCCCTCATCCTTATTTGGAGTGTCATCCTAGCCTCTCCACACACGAGCAAGCCAATGCCCTCCACAACTTCCCTCCTAAGCTACCACCACAAAACAATCATACTCTCAAACTTATAACCCTTGTTGGAGAAATCATCCCAATTTCTCCTATCGAAACCATAACTCTCATCCCCATCAAAACCTATCTCAACCACCCGGTTTCCATCCACCACAAACCGACCACCTGTGCCATATAACCCTCCTCCGCCACCTCCTCCATAGAAATCTAACCTTGAAACTCTTATGGAAGGTTTCATCCAAGCCAAAACAAAGACCAATGAGCAATTTTCCACTCACCAAAAGATGCTAGAGACTAAAATTGCACAACTTGCTCAACAAGTCAAACACCTTACCCAATCCCAAGGGAAGTTGTTGTTACAACCCGAACCAAATCCCAAGGGGCACATCAATGCCCTAATCTTGAGGAGCAGGAAGGAGTTAGAGGGCCCTAAGGTAAGTGAGAAGGGGAAGGAGAAAGTGAGTGAGGATGTAATTGATGTTGAGAAGGAAGGTGCTGTTGAGAGTGATGCTCTTACAAATGAAGTTGCTAAGGAGAGTGGGCGATTTTACATGAGAGTTCATCTATGCCATCACCTAAACCTTACAAGCCTCTCATCCCATTTCCACAATAGCTTGTGAAGGCTAAGGATGAGAAGAAATTTTCCAGATTTATTAAGATGTTGAAGAAGTTGCATATCAACATCCCCTTTTGGAAGCTATCACCGATATGCCATCCTATGCCAAATTTCCGAAGGAGATGTTTTCCAACGGAGGGAAATTGTTAAAGCATGCTATTGTATCTCTAATTGAGGAGTACAACACAATAATCCAAAATAAGCTACCCCCAAAGCTTTAAGATCCGGGTAGCTTTTCCATACCATGCTCTATGGGAGATGTAGCCATTAGTAGGGCCTTATGTGATCTTGGAGCGAGTGTTAGCCTCATACCCTACTCTATTGTAAGTGACTTCACATGGGAGAGTTGAAGCGAACCACCATATCTCTCCAGTTGGTGGATCGATCCGTCAAGTTCCCTATTAGAATTCTAGAAGATGTGCCACTTTAAGTCGGGACATTTTTCATCCCGTGTGACTTCCCGGTAATGGAAATGGCGAAGAATGCACAAATTTCAATCATTTTGGGAAGACCTTTCCTTGCCACCGCCAGGGCTTTGATAGATATGAAGAATGGCAAGCTATCTTTACATGTCTGGGAAGAGAAGGTAGAGTTCAATCTCACCAAGTCCATGTCCACCCCCGCTCTTCAAGACACATGCTATAGGGTGGATGTGTTGGAGCGCATTATTCATGACGAATGGCTACCACATGGGTTTATGAGGAAGCCTTTAGAGGCATGTTTGGTTGGTGATAGCTCTAAGGGCTAATTTGAGGAGGTGACAAATTACTCTATGTTGCTAGATGTGGCTCCCCTATCCTTATCAAAGTATGGGAGCCTAGATGTATGCACCATAAAAGCTATGGAGTCCAAGGACACCAAGGAAGGTACTATTCATGTTGCAAAGGTAGAGCTCAAACCTCTACCTTCCCATCTCGGTATTAATTTCTTGATCCTAATGAGTCCTTCCCCGTGATTATTAATGCTAACTTACATGGCATCGAACTTGAAAACCTTCTTGATGTGCTTCACAAACATAGAGGTGCCATTGGTTATAGCATCGATGATCTAAAAGGAATTAGTTCGTCCTTTTGCATGCATAAAATTGATCTTGACGATGGTCATAAGCTCTCTAGGCAACCTCAAAGGTCAGTTGAATCCTAATACGCAAGAGGTTGTTAAGAAGAAAGTTGTCCAACTGCTTGTGGCCGAGATTATCTATCCTATTTCTAATAGCGATTGGGTGAGTCCGGTCCAAGTAATACCCAAGAAAGGGGGTATGATCGTGGTCAAGAATGAGGCTAATAAGCTCATTTCTACTAGAACGGCCACCGTGTGATGCATGTGTATAGATTATAGAAGGTCGAATCAAGCCACCGGAAGGACCATTTCCCTCTCATTTATTAACCAAATGTTGGAGAGATTAGTCCGTCATTCATACTTTTTTTTATTTGGATGGTTTTTCCGGTTTTTCCTAAATTCCTATACATCCAAATGATCAAGAAAAGACCACGTTCACTTGTCCCTATGGTATCTTCGCATACCATAGGATGCCTTTTGGTCTATGTAATGCCCCAACCACTTTCCAACGATGCATGATGGCCATTTTTTTTCGACTTCATAGAAAATATCATGGAAGTCTTCATGGATGACTTTTCTCCGTTTATGGTAGCACTTTTGACACTTGTTTGCAAAATCTTGAAAAAGTGCTAAGTAGATGTGAAGAAGTCAACCTAGTGTTGAATTGGGAAAAGTGCCATTTTATGGTACAAGAGGGGGTTGTTTTGGGTCATGTTATGTCTAATCTGGGCATCGAGGTCGATCGAGCCAAGATTGAGGTTATTGAAAAGCTACCTCCCTCTAATTCCGTCAAGGGGTAAGGAGTTTCCTTGGCCATGCCAGCTTTTATCGTTGCTTTATCAAGGACTTCTCCAAGATTGCTAAACCTCTTACTCAACTCCTCACCAAAGATGTCCCGTTTGATTTTACTAATGAATGTCATGAGGCTTTGTATAGGATAAAAGAAGCATTGATTTCGCCCCCATCATCCAACCGCCTGACCGAATCTCCTTTTGAGATTATGTGCGATGTAAGTGATCACGTAGTTGGGGCATTGTTGGTGCAGCAAAGGGATAAGAAGCCCCATGTCATTTATTATGTAAGAAAGACGCTCGATAGAGCCCAACAAAATTACACCATGACCAAGAAGGAGTTGTTAGCCGTGGAGTATGCTATTGAGAAGTTTCACCCCTATCTCTTATGCTCTAAGGTGATGGTGTTCACCGACCATGCTAACTCGAAACACTTGCTGGAGAAGAAGGATGCTAAGCCTCATCTCATTCGATGAATTCTTCTCTTACAAGAATTTGATTTGGAGATAAGAGATAAGGCTGGGGATCAAAATGTGGTGGCTGACCATTTATCAAGGCTCTTGGTTGAGAGCGATGATTGCCTCACCGACGATGCATTTCCTAATGAGCACCTAATGCGGCCACAACAGGAGAGCTTTCTTGGTTGACCGACATCGTCAACTACCTTGTTATGGGAGTTTTGCCACCCGACATAGTGGTACCACTAGAAGAAGAAATTCCTCCATTACATCAAATTCTACTCTTGGGATGATCTTTGCCTTTTCGGGTTTGCAATGATGGCATCCTTCGAAGGTGTGTTCCCTAAGAAAAGTCCCGAGCATCATTTCACATTGTCACGATCAACCATGTGGAGGACATGGAAGTACCTACAAGACTGCAGCCTAAGGTACTTCAAGTTGATTTTTATTGGCCCACTTTATTTAAGGATGTTCATTCTTATGTGAAGGCTTGTGATAGATGTCAAAGGGGGTTTTATTTCCCGTAGGAATGAGATGCCCTTGAATTATATTCTTGAGATTGAGGTGTTTCATATTTGGGGCATTAACTTTATGGGACCATTCCCTTCCTCAAAGGGGAATAGGTTTATTCTGGTGGTTGTGGACTATGTGTCCAAATGGGTTGAAGCCGTTGCTAGTCCTACCAATGAAGCAAGAGTAGTGTCTAGGCTTTTAAAAAGAACATATTTCCAAGATTTGTGGTGGCTAGAGTGGTGATTAATGATAATGGGACACACTTCATTGAGAAGAAATTTGAGGCCTTGTTGAAGAAATATGGTGTGTCACATAAAAGGGGTTTAGCCTATCATCCTCAAACTAGTGGCCAAGTTGAGATTTCTAACCATGAAATCAAGCATATTTTGGAGAGAACGGTTGCTAGTTTTAGGAAGGATTGGGCGGATAAACTTGATGATGCTCTTTGGGCTTATAGGACGGCCTTCAAAACCCGCATTGGTACTACTCCTTTTCGATTGGTGTATGGGAAGCCTTGCCACTTCCCCATTGAGCTTGAGTTTAAAACTCATTGGGTGGTGAGACGCCTTAATTTTGATTTGAAAGCAGCGAGGGACAAGAGAATGCTCCAACTCCATGATTTACAAGGAGCACATGAAGTCATGGCACGACAAACATATCAATAGAAGAGAGTTTCATGTGGGTGATTTGGTACTCCTATTCAATTCAAGATTGAAACTCTTTTCCAAGCAAGCTTTGTTCTAGATGGTCGGTTCCATACAAAGTCTTTAAAGTGCATCCTTTTGGGGTTGTAGAAATCAGCCGTGGTGATGAGAATGACACCTTCAAGGTGAATGGCTCAAGACTTAAGCACTACTTCCAAGAAGATCCTATTTTGGGGGTAGTTTTAAGCACCTTTCCCCCATTTTAGATGGGTAAGGAGTTTTGGTCAAGCCTCGGACCTTAAACAAGCGCTTCTTGGGAGGCAACCCAAGTTTTCTAGCTTTCTACCTTAGGTTGTTTTTATTTTGAAAAAAATGAAAAAAAAGAAGATGATGAAAAGTTTGTGTGATGTATTATTGAGGGGTGAGAATGAAGAAAAAAAAATCTGAGAAAAAGAGAGTGAAATAAAATGTTTCAGGAAGAGGGAATCAAGTCGAGTTGATGAGAGTGTGTTTGAGAGGATTTATTGGATTAATTTGAGGTGTTTTGATGCTTTATTTGCTTAGTGTTGCAGGTTATAGAAGTTAATTGGGCTTAGAGTTGGTGAAAATGTCAAAAAAATCGCAGCAGAGAGGTCGACACGGCCATGCACTTCATTTCATCCTATTTTTTAAGCAAAGCCGTGAAGGAGCACAGTGAAGCACGGTACAGCATGACCCGTGCCAAGGTCAGCACTAGGCATGCTATTCCCCGGTATCGCCTATGCCGAAGCTACAGCAAGATTTTCCAAAAACATCGTGAGCTAGCATGGGTAAAACATGGTTGAAGCACGACCGTGTGGTCTATTTTAGTGAAATTTTTCCAAAAGTGCCTTGAGGTAGCACGGTTTTGGCACGGGATAAGCATGCCTAGTGTTGAGATGCAGCGACGACCGTGCCGGTTTCGCACGGCCGTGCATCGCGTCCGCCTAGGTTCAAAATCCGCCATTTTCTCTCTCCTCTTTCAATTTTTTCACTTTCTTCTTCCCACGAACCCTAAGCACTACCGTGCGCCCTCCTTCTCCATGCCGTGTTCCCCCTCCAAATCCCTCCAAATATGTCCCCTTTCATCAATTCCACCTTTAATCCTCATTCTCCACACAATTTCATCCCTCTTCATCCCTATTTCATCCATCTCCACACATCAAATTCCAGATTTTCTCTCTTCAAGTTCATCATCCATTGTTGTATTTTGGAGCTTGAGGTGAGAGACAACTTGCCTTTAAAGTGGTTAAAGGCTTTAACAAGTCCTAATTCACCATTTTTGCCCAATTTTAGTGAGTTTTCTTCACTTGTTTGGCGCCTCCGGAGGGGGATACAAATTTCTCAAAGTGGTTCTCCATTACTTCATTTCTCACCTTCAAGCTTGACAATGGCTCCATCCAAGAGGGCTAGAATTCAACTCGAGTCATCTTCACGTCGGGATGCTTAACCCCGCGGTGATTCCTCCAACCTTTTTAGTATAGTTTTTTCAAGAAATACTTACCAAGACAAGTTTAGGAGGCTAGCATCCCGTCCCATCTCGTGCACCAAGGCATTTTGATATTGAATTCTTGAAATCAATTGATCTTTGGGATGAGTTGCGTCATTTGCTCAATATTTTGGGATTACTCGGGTTTGCTCGAAGACATTCATTCGGGTGCCCATGAGGGGCTAATTAGGGAGTTTTTACAGCTCATTTAAGTTTGAGGATAGGAGGAAGGGTCAATTGGGCATTCTTGAAGTCTCTTTTCGACTTTTCAATCGGGACTTTGGAATGTTCGAGTGAAGAATTTTGTCGCCGACTCAACATTAGCTACCAAGGTACCACTGGTAAAGATTTGGAGGGTTACAAACCCTTTAGCTTCTACAATTCTATTACTTGTGATGAGCGGCCAATGCATTTTGTGGGCATTGTTGTTTTCCATAGAGCCACCAATTATGATGCTTGACAAACTAAGGCAATTGCTTTTGAAACCCTGTCATTCGAGTCTTGCAATGGTTCCTTGCCCATACAAGGTGTTTGCTCGTGGCGACAGCCACAACATCGTGATGTACGATGAGTTCTTCCTTCTCCGGGGCGCCTTGCATGATTATCAAGTGAACTGTGGCATCCATCTTCTCGCCTATATTCAATCCCGTGCCTTAAGCGCAAATGTTGTCCTTGCTCATGGTGGGGTAGTCACGACACTTGTCGTGAGTTTGGAGCTCAATGTTTTAGAATTACCCATCATCCATTGTAGCTCCATCATCGACGGGCGCGCCTTGATCAACATGGATATTTTCGACTCTATCAACAATGCTACTTGGGTCCATCACCACAACAAGCCCTTCTTTGCACTTCCCAACAAAGAGCGCACAACCATCACCAACAAGGACAACTAGAGCTATTCTTAGGTTGTCGTTGCGAGACCCTCCCACCAAGGGAGAGCCTCCTCTTTGCACAACCTACCCAAGCACTAAGGAGCCTCCTCCTTCCTCTTCAACCGATGAGCCCTCCATGTTCCGGACGATCCTCTACCGGCTTAATCAGCTCCACATAGGGTAAGTCGATATGCGGGACTTGATGCTCTTGAATCAGCAGAGCCTCGGGAGCATCGATAGAAGGGTCGGCCACCTCGAGCACCTTACACATTATGCCAACTACCATTATGGGATGTTGTACCCTCCCGTCGATTGGACCCCATTGGAGCAGCCGTGGTCCGAGTAATCCCATCGTGAGTTCCCCCTCCCTCCTTTGCTCCTTTTGATTCTTGCATTTCATTGAGGATAATGAAAGTCCTAAGCATTGGGGGGAGGGGGTGGCTTGCCTTGTTGGACATTGGATATGATGTTTTAATTGGAGATTTAGGTGAATAGTAGTTTAGGTTGTACATACTCATCATCATCTTTATTTTCATTTAGGTTTGTATTTACGCATTACATTAGTTAGATTTTCATCTTTTTATTTTTAGTTAGATTCTTGCATCCTAGTGCATTTAGGCTAGTTTATTTTTGGCAATTACATAAATCTACATATACAAGCAGGTGATAGAGGAGAAAACGATCATCTTATAAGCGTTTGAGGTAATCATTCTTCCCTCCTACCTTTAATTTTGCTTGTAGTGGTAGCTTTAGTAAAAAAATGGTCTTGGTTATGAAAAAACCCTCTTGTTGATGAACATTTGGATGGGTGTGAACTTAAACTATCTTGGAATGTGTGTACTTTGGGATCTTTGGCTTGGTTTTGATAATGAAAGAGACTTGGTTGATAAATTGATTGAGATTCATTATCTTGATTGTGATTCATCTAGTCTTGAACGATCTTTGTGCATAATAGTGAAACTCTTGTGTTTGGTACATCAATGAACTAGTTGTTGTGATTGTGGTAGGGATAACCTAGGTGAGACTCTTTTATGCCTTAACGACTACCATTTTTTATAGTCTCATTTTTTATGTGTGTTACTTTCCCATGCTTGCAACTCTAGAACTTGCCATTTTTCTCTTTAAAATCACACTTGACGCATGCATGTTGACTAAGAAGATAGAGCCATTCATTTTGATAAACCACATGAGCCGAATAGCCACCCGAATGTTACGTATCCCTTGTTTCAAACCCTTCAAGCCTTCCCCTTCCCTCTCACCGACCTTGCTCATTATACCCTAGGCCTTTTCGTTCTTTCCCATCCTTAAGCCTTGGTTTAGTGGAGCATTTCTATTGATCGGGAACTTGTTGGGTATTACCTTGTTAGTGGTGATTGGTTTATTTGTCTGTTTGAAGGAGTTATGAGTGGAGATATATTTCAATTTTATTCATTCATGCTGGATTTGCTTAGTTTTATCTCGTTAAGTTTTGAAAAAGAAAAAATAATGAAGAAAAAAATTAAAAATGAAGAAAATGAAAAAAAAAAGAAAAGAAAGAGAAGACTTTAGAAAAGGAATAAACTGTCGTAGGCATGAATGGCGCTATGTATTAAGAAATCTCCACTCCTTTGCTACTCGGAAGCTTGGTGTGATATTGTGCTTTAAATATTCGGAGGTGCGATGTTGTTGTAATGGAAAGTGATGTGCTCCCTAGCTATGGCTATTAAGCTTCACATTCCTAAATGTTTTCCCTCCTTTCCCTTAGCCTAAGCCTCATTACAACCCTCTTTAAAGTCCTCTTGATTGGAAAAATTGCATGGTTTGTCCTTAGTGATGGAGAATTGAGACATTTGGCAAGCTTATTAAAGATTCAGGTATAACTCTCTATCTCTATTAGGTTTTGATTCTAAGTCATTCCGACCTTTATAGAAACTCGCATCTAAGTTTTCATTCTATTCCGATTGGCTCTGAAAGCACTTTATCGCATATCTCTTACTTGCGTTTCGACCGACTCGGATATGACTCAGAACTATCGCATGCTCAAATAATTTCTTTAACACATTTATTCCGAGCAATCGACTTTGTATTTCAAGATAAAATGAATTACAATGTTAATTCGTTATTCCGAGTCGGTTTATTTATGGAGAATTATTTGACTAATCAAGTTCATGTATCCCGATATTTTTATTCTCTCTAACTTTATTATTTAAGGATTGACTCAAGATGGATTCTGATCCTAATGGATATTAGACTCGGAAAATTCCATTCTTTTGGGCCAAAGATAATTAAGCTTTTAATTACACTTATTTAATTAATATCTCGTGCCTAATCTTAGATCAAAGTATTTTATACTTTGAGAACTAATGTGATTTGCTTTTGTAGGTTATTCAAACAAGCCTAATCTATTTTTGAATCACAAAAGCAATCGGTTTCTAGCCGTTAAATACCAACGAGACAAAGATTAGCTACTTCGGACATGGCTCGGACATCGTGTCGGGGTTGTTTATTTCCATAACTGGAAAACTCCAACTCTAGGCCTAACGGTTGTTTCCACCTCGGTTTTCAAACACCACCAGTTGATTGAACCATCTTATGGAGCCAAGATCCATTGCCCAACGTCCACATCCCAACATATCTCTTCTAAGTAACTCGGAATAGCCGTTACAACGGCTAGTGAAGATCACGATCCAGAAACAAGACTCAATGTTCACTCGCCTGGATGTTTATAAATAGAAGCCACCTTGTAAGACTTTAAGATAGTTGCTCGAACAGATTGCTAAACACTTGCTTAGTGCATTCTTACTCAATCTTCTACTTACAACTCATAATCTATATTTCATATTTTCCGAGTTGTAAAGAAAGTCTTATAATTAGCTACATTCTTTTCTTACTTTCTTTATAAGTCCCTTGACCGAGTTGTAAGGGTTAACTCAGCTCGGTCATCCCCGATTGTAAAGGTTAACTCAGTCAGGAAGTACTAGATCGGATAAGGGAACTTCGCGTGTAGGAAAATCTTGTAAGGAATTGTTTAAGGGAGCAATTCTAGTTAAAGTCAGTCCTTTGTAATTGAGGATTCAATTAGTGGATTTAAATTAGTGTTGGGATTAGCACTATCCGTGATTTTCTTCCCTAGGAGGGTTTCCACGTACTTTTGTGTTTTTATTTTTCCGAGTCCAATCTAGACTTAGAATGCGCTTTGCTAAGATCTATGCAAAAAGTGTTCACCTTTATTTAAATTTCTTTATAATCTTATTCACCCCCATCTAGGGTGACTTCGACTCTCTAAGAGCAAACCTTCAATTGGTATTAAAGTCTAGCCTTTCAAGAGGATCTCACAATCCAAAGGTCTAAAGATTAGATGACTCGGAATAATGGAGTGTTCGATGAAGGAAGATCATCTACTAGACCACTTAAATTCAAAGGGTCAAACTTTGCACATTGGAAGAAAATGACAGAATGCTTCTTGATGGATAACAATGAAGAAGTCTTGGATATCATTCAAGGAGAAAACTTTATAATTCATCATTTCAATATGACTTATTCTTGATCGAACTCGGACTTAAGCATATTAAGATTATCCGACTAAGACTCGACCCACTAAGTCAAACTCAAACTTAGAAAGTAGAATCTGAGTTAGTTATGAAAGAATGAGTAAGTCCGACCCATTCGGATCCGACCTACTCGAAGACCCACTCGGAACTCGGATCGAGATCCGACCCACTCGGAACTCGGACTCGGATCCGACCCACTCGTAACCGCATTCGACCCACTTAGTCGGACTCGGACATTTAGTTTGCCTACGTTATTATTTGTTTAATTATGCGTAATTGTAAAATGTCTATATAACTCATGTGCCCATTAAGATTGAATGATTTATTTATGAGTTTTGGCATATATGGAATCCGAGTATATTGAATATTAGACTTTAAATATTCCAGATTAATAGATTAAGGTAATTAGTCATTAAATGTTTTATTTAGACTAATCCTTATCTAATTATGGACCAAAGTATATTTATACTTTGAGAACCATTGTGCTTAATGTTTTTGCAGGTTTTTCTAATGTCAATTATCCGAAGAAAAAGCAAAAACAAAAGGCTTCGACCGTTAAAGCACTCGCCGGACAAAAGCAGAATTTCTAGAAAAGCTCGTAACTTATTGATAGCCTTGTCATCACATTGTTTTGGGTAATATTTTATTTCGAGTCTAACGGTCTTTTCGTTATGCTTTTTCAGTTTACAAAAGCTGGAAAATGAGTTGTTGGAAGCTAGGACCAAGGCACAACGGTTATTTCTATTTGGTCCAGAAATCTGAGTGACTCGGACTATCCGTTACAACGGCTAGTTGACTCGCACGGCTTCAACAGAAAGACGTTGGAGGCTCAACGGCTATCTCTTCAAGGCGGACTATTTATAGAAGCCTTAGCACAAGATTTCAACCGACGAATGGATAAAAGTAAGAGACTATATTGAACATCTTCTCTAGCATACAACTCCCAAACTGTAATTCTAATATTCCGAGTTGTATTTTTCCGAGTCACTTGTATTGCAATTCTTACTACTTTTCTACTCTTTCTTTCCGACCGAGTTGTAAAGGTTACCTCAACTCGGCTTGTTCCAAACTGCAAAGGTTACCTCAGTTTGGAAGTACCAGGTTAGATAAGGGAACTTCTAACTCTGGGAAAAATGGGAGGATCCCAAGTTGATAAGGTAATTTCAACTTGGAAGTACTAGGTCGATCGGATAAGGTAAATTCGAGCTTGGGAAAATTATAATAGATTTGTTTGGGAACAAATATGGGTAGTCATATTCATTATATTTGAGAATTCAATTAGTGGATTTGACTTGGTGTGTGGATTGACACTGTCTCGTGGTTTTCTACCCCAGGAGGGTTTCCACGTAAATCCGAGTTCATACTTTTCTAAGTCCAATCTAGACTCGGAATCTGTTTCTGTCTCTATCCTGCGCGAAAGAGTTTGATTTTCTCCAAAATCTTCCATCACCCTATTCACCCCCTTCTAAGGTGACTTAACTTCTCCAAGAGCAAACCTTCAATTGGTATCGAGCCTAGCCTTTCAAGAGGAACTCACCATCCAAAGGTTTAAAGATCATGGCTCATCATAGTGGAGAATTTGAAGAAGGAAGATCTCTTTTGAGGCCACCCAAGTTCAAAGGCTCAAACTTTGCACTTTGGAAGAAGCCGATGCAATGCTTTATCCAAGATCTTGATAAACAAGTGTGGAAGGTCATCACCGAGGAAACTATATTCCCACAAAGCAAGAAGGTGACTAAACAGAAGCAAAACTAAAGTCCGAATACACCATCGAAGAGAAGGAAAGGTACAGGAAGAACTTCAGAGCTATGAACATCCTTCTATGTGCCATAGATGCTTTGGAGTACAATAGAGTCTCGGCTTGTGACATAGCTAAGGAGGTGTGGGACACCTTGGTGACAACATATGAAAGAACAAGCCAAGTGAGACAAACTAAGATCAGCCAATACCTCCACAAGTATGAGCTATTCAAAATGGAAGAAGCCGAGAGCATCGCCGAGATGTATATCCGATTCAAAGAGATTGTTTATAATCTCAAATCTCTCGGTAAGAAGATGCCTAATGAAGAAGTTGTCGGAAAACTTCTGAAGAGCCTACCAAAGAAGAAATGGGGTCCAAAGGTGACTACAATAGAAGAAGCATAGGACCTCAAGCAATCGAAGTTAGATGAGCTCATAGGAAAACTTCGACCCATGAGTTACATCTCCAAGAAGAGGATTCCGAGGACAGCCAAGAAGGAACATTGCATTAAAAGCCTCGGAAGAAGCTGAACTAAGTTTAAGTAGTTCCGACTCGAAGAGGACCCAATAGAGCAAATTGCAAAAGGCTTCAAGAAGATGATGAAGCATCGGATATTGAAAAAGAAGCCTAAATCCGAGGTCCTTAGATGAGAAAGAAAAGGTAAACCCTCCCATCCTCTCAATTCTTTTGCTACTAATTATTCCGGGTGTTTTAAGTGTGGTAGCAAGGAACACACCATCAAATATTGCCCGTAAAAGAAGAGAGATTACAAAAGAAGAAGACCATTACTTATAGTAAGGATGAGTAAGAAGAAGAACGAGACTCATCCGACTCGAAATAGAGGATGAGTCCACGTGTCTAATAGCAATGACTCGACTCGGACACGTAAACCGAATCGGAATCATCCGACGTTGAGGAAAATGATCCTCAAGAGGTAATCAATTACTATCTTACATTTTCTAAGATAGATCTTGCAAAGTACATTTTTTCTTTAGAGGAAAAGTCTAACTCGATTCTTCCTCTTTAAAGAAAAACTTGAGTCTCTTAAAACCGACAAAAATTTTATGAAAAATGATCTAGAAAAACCGAGACTCAATTTAAAGTTACTTGAGATTAGCTCACATGATAATGAGACCGAGTCCGAGTGCCTTAGATTTGAGAATGAGCTTTTGAAGAAAAAGTTGGATGAGTCTCGAAGTTGATTTTAGAACTCACTCAAGGTCGAAAAACCTTGATCTCCTTCTTGGTTCTCGGTGTGTTTCTTTTCAAAAAGAAGGTTTGGGTTTTAATTATGAAAAAGAGGATAACTCCTATAAAATTCCTTTCAAGAGGGATTCTCGAAAAATCTTTTTCAAAAATTCGAGTCCAGCTTCAACTCACACAAGTGAGAAAGAGAGCTGAGCTCGTAAAGGTTTATCAAAAGAAGTCTGCTCGGACTTTTTACAAAAGAAAAGATTTTAACAAACCTAAACTTAGTTTTCAAAAAGGAAGACTCAGAATCGGACCCTTCTAAAAATTATTTAAATTTGGGTTCCAAAAGTGCCCTTCCTACAAAACTAACCTCACTAAGAATAGTTACTGGGATTCGTTAGAGGAAGCAAGAAGGGTTAATTTGCTTTGTTTTTGTAGGTACACTACAAAACAACGAAAGACTCAGGTCTAACCCTCGGAGAGTGCTAAGAATTTTAATTTGGTAAGTCGGAGATGTGGAAAATCACTCAGGTAAAAGTCTAGTCATCTCCTTGATAATATCATTCCGGACATCAACAAAGGTATGATTGACCTTACTTATCATTACATTCAATTGGAATCTATATTTCTTCTATTCAAAATCTCGTTCTCTCCTTGTTTATTTTTGGAGAAATGCATTAGGGGAGAGAATAATGAACTTTGTAGATTCATCTCGCTAGGGGAGTTCAATGGTTTAGGGAAGCGAATTTTGAAATGTTTTTCAAATTTAAAATGCTCCTCATGTCATTCTAATTATGTTCGATAATTATGATGAATTTCTTTGAGTCATCATTTAGTTGAATGCCTTTCATCAAAAAGGGGAGATCGAAGACTCGGGTATGATCGACTAACCCCTTGAATGTGTTTTGATTTCATGCATTCCTCTAAATTTAAGATAAAGCAAGAAGCATCCTAAAAGAAATTCATTTAACTAAGTCATATGCTTTATAATTCATCATTTCAATATGACATATTCTTGACTAAACTCGAGACTTAGGCATATTAAGATTATCCGACTAAGTCCGATCCACTAAGTCGGACTCGGACTTAGAATGTAGAATCCGAGTTAGTTATGACAGAATGAGTAAGTCCGACCCACTCGGATCCGACCCACTCGGAAGACCCACTCGGAACTCGATTGAGATCCGACCCACTCGGAACTCGGACTAAGATCCGACCCACTTAGAACTCGGACTCGGATCCGACCCACTCGGAACCGCATTCCGACCCACTCGAATCCGACCCACTCGTAACTCGGATTCGACCCACTTAGTCGGACTCGGACATTTAGTTTGGCTACGCTATTATTTGTTTAATTATGCGTAATTGTAAAATGTCTATATAACTCATGTGCCCATTAAGATTGAATGATTTATTTATGAGTTTTGGCATATATGGAATCTGAGTATATTGAATATTAGACTTCAAATATTCCAGATTAATAGATTAAGGTAATTAGTCATTAAATGCTTTGTTTAGACTAATCCTTATCTAATTATGGACCAAAGTATATTTATACTTTGAGAACCATTGTCCTTAATGTTTTTGCAGGTTTTTCTAATGTCAATTATCTCGAAGAAAAAGCAAAAACAAAAGGCTTCGACCGTTAAAGCACTCGCCGGACAAAAGCGGGAATTTCTAGAAAAGCTCGGAACTTACTCGATGACCTTGTGCTGTCACTATTTTGGGTAATATTTTATTTACGAGTCTAACGGTCTTTTCGTTATGCTTTTTCAGTTTACAAAAGCTGGAGAAAGAGTTGTTAGAAGCTAGGACCAAGGCACAACGATTATTTCTAGGTGGTCCAGAAATCGAGTGACTCGGACTATCCGTTACAACGGCTAGTTGACTCGAGCAGACTTCAACAGAAAGACGTTGGAGGCTCAACGGCTATCTCTTCAAGGCGGACTATTTATAGAAGCCTTAGCACAAGATTTCAACCGATGAATGGATAAAAGAGAGAGACCATATTGAACATCTTCTCTAGCATACAACTCCTAAACCGTAATTCTAATATTCCGAGTTGTATTTTTCCGAGTCACTTGTATTGCAATTCTTACTACTTTTCTACTCTTTCTTTCCGACCGAGTTGTAAAGGTTACCTCAACTTCGGTTGTCCCAAACTGTAAAAGTTACCTCAGTTTGGAAGTACCAGGTTAGATAAGGGAACTTCTAACCCCGGGAAAAATTAGAGGATCCCAAGTTGATAAGGTAATTTCAACTTGGAAGTACTAGGTCGATCGGATAAGGTAAATTCGAGCTTGGGAAAATTGTAATAGATTTGTTTGGGAACAAATCTAGGTAGTCATATTCATTGTAATTGAGGATTTAATTAGTGGATTTGACTTGGTGTCCGGATTGACACTGTCTCGTGTTTTTCTACCCCGGGAGGGTTTCCACGTAAATCTGAGTTCATACTTTTCCGAGTCCAATCTAGACTCGGAATCTGCTTCTGTCTCTATTCTCGTGCGAAAGAGTTTGATTTTCTCAAAAATCTTCCATCACCTTATTCACCCCCTCTAGGGTGACTTAACTTCTCCAAGAGCAAACCTTCACATACTAATGTGTTCCATCAGCTCGTAAGAGTACAATAGAGTCTCTGCTCGTGACACAGTGAAAGAGGTGTGGGACACCCTTGTCAACACCTATGAAGGAACAAGTCAAGTGAAGCAGGCGACGATAAGTCAATATCTTTACAAGTATGAGTTATTCAAGATGGAGCTAGAAGAGAACATAACTCATATGTATGCTCGGTTCACAGAGATTACTAATAATCTCAAATCTCCGGGTAGAAAGATCTCTCACGAGGAAATGGCCGAAAAATTTTGAGAAGTCTACCAAAGAGAAGATGTGGTCCCAAGGTGATAGCCATTGAAGAAGCTCATAACCTCTCTCAAATAAAACCAGACGAACTTATTTGGAAGTTGCTCACTCACGAGATTCATTTGGAAGAAGAGGATGCCGAGGTCAACACCGAAAGCATATTGCCCGAAGGCCTCGGAAAGTAAATGTCAAAGTCTAAGCTCCTCGGAATCGAAGAGGATCCTATGGAACTCATTGCTCGAGGCTTCAAGAGAATGATGAAGTACAAAAGATGGGCAAAAGGCCAAAGGAAGAGTTCTACAAGAAAGATAAGAAGGATAGGAAAGGTAAATACTCATCCCCTTCGGAGTTATCTTTAACTAAGAACTCGGTTGCTTTGAATGTGGCAGTAAGGAGCACATAGTCAAAGATTGTCCCAAAAGAAAGAACGACGAAAGAAGAAGGCTATGATGGCTACCTAGAGTGATGATGACTCATTTGAAGAAGATGATTCCGATGACTCAAAGTGTCTTATGGCATGATAGACTCGTAAGCTAAATCCGAGTTAGACAATGAGAACTTAGATGTTGAGGAGGTAATTAAATACTTTCTCAACTTCTCCAAATTTGATTTAGCGAGATATATTTATACTTTAGAAGAAAATTCCAATTCTAACTCTTCATGATTCAAAGAACAACTTGAGTCTCTTATCGCTAAAAGCAATGCTTTAAAAACTGAGTTAGAAAACTTGAGACAAAATCGAAAGTACTCAAGACCAATGCTCAAATTAATGAGATTGATTCCGAGTCACTCGGGACGGAGAATGAGCAACTCGAAAAGGAAACTCAATGAATCTCAAGAGCTTGTTTTGAAACTCACTCAAGTTCGAAAAACCTTGATCTTTTACTCGGCTCTCAGTGTGTCTCATTCAGGAAAGAAGGACTTGGATACACATCGAAGAGCAATCAAATTCCTATTCCATTCTTTTCAAAACCGATTCCAAAACCGTAAAGTTCGGGAAGGCTGAGCATGGTCTCATTCATAAGAATGAAAAAAAGGACTCGAGCCGAGACCTGTTTACATGAAAAGCCTTCTCCACCTATTTACAAAAGAAAAGATTTTCAAAAGAAAGAGACACATACTTAGTTTTGTAGAAGGAAGACTCATAATCGGACCAAACCTAAAATCATTCAAATCTGGGTTCCCAAAAGTGCACTTCCTCGAAAAGGACCACAAAGAAAGGAGTTACTGGGTTTGTAAGAGAAAGTGAGAAGGGTTAGTTTGTTTCTGTTTTGCAGGTGACTTAAAAAAGAAGGGTCACCGGTATTTAGACAGATGGTCGCTCACACCATATGTTTGGAGATCCAAGGCTCTTCTCGAATTGGAAGATCCGAAAGGAGAAAAATTCACATTTGGAGACAATAGCAAAGGCAAGATAGTAGGGATTGACAAAATTGGTGAAGGAAACAACTCAGTCAGTCCAGTCTACCTTGTCAAAGGGCTGAAATACAATCTTCTCAGGATCTCTCAGCTATGTGACAAAGGCCAAGAGGTAAGATTCACACATACCAATTACTACATTTCGATGTAGTCACCAAAGAGACAAAGCTCTCGGGTATGAGGTCAGGTAACTCTTATATCATTCCTCTTTCGGATTCTAGTCGAATTTATCTTGCTTGAAAGCATCTTTGAATGATGATTTATGGACTTGGCATCGTAGACTAGGTCATATTAGCATGCATACAATCAAGAAACTTAGTATCTCATGGATTGGTTAGGGGCTTACCTAACTATATATTTAAGAAAGATATAATATGTGAAGCATGCGCAAAAGGAAAATAAGTCGAGTATCTTTTAAACCACTCAAAATTGTGTCTACATCCAAAGTACTTGAATTAGTTCATATGGATTTGTGTGGTGAAATTCCGATGAAAAGCCTTAGAGGTAAATCTTATGTGATTATTGAAGGTTTGCTCGGGAGAGTCTCGAGTCACCCTAGAGGGGGTGAATAGGGTGATAGAAAATTCTTTTAGAAACTTCGCACTTTTGTGCGTAAAAGATGCAAAGACAGATTCCGAGTCTAAAGACAGAGTCGAAAAGATTGGACTCGAAGTCGGTGAATCGAAGAAGCAAGAGCACTAAGGCCGTCCGAGCCTAGAATGAACTCGGAAAGTGAACACAGAGATTTTACGTGGAAACCCTCCTGGGGCGAGAAAACCACGGCCCGTGTCAATCCAGACACGAAGTCAAATCCACTATTTTGAGTCCACAAAATACCGTGAACTTGATCGAACCCGAGTTGCTCCCTTGGACAACTCTATACAAGTTTTCCTAGACTCGAAATTCCCTTATCTCGATCTAGTACTTCCTAGCTGAGATAACCCTTACAGCTAGGGACAACTAAGCTGAGTTAACCCTTACGGCTTAGTCAAGGGACCTTACAAAGAATGTAAGAAGTGTTTGTAACGAAGTACAAGACCTTACAACTCGTAAAGTAATGAATTACAGAGTGGGAGTTGTAAGTTGAAGATTGAGAGTAAATACAATGACTTCTATCAAGTAAGTGTATAGACAATATGTTCGCAGACCTTCAAGTCTTGTGAAGTGGCTTCCATTTATAGATGACCAGGCAGAGTAGCCGTTATCTTCATCTCGCTGACCGAGAGTCCTCTCGTGACCAGTTGTGAAAGGCTTTCGAGTCACTCGAAAGTATCCGTTAAAATATGGACATTGGACAACGGTTTAACTCTCTTGGAAGTCCCAAAACCATTGGTTGTGTCTTGAAAAGTGTGGTGAAAACCACCGTTAAGCTTGACGTTCCAGTTTTCCGGATATGGAAGCGCAGCGGTTTCGACACAATCTTCGGGACTAAAGCAGGGAAGGTGAAAAGCCATATCTCGCTGGTGATTTGACGTTCGAAGCCGGCTACTTTTGTAGTTTGAAAAGATATCCTCGATTGAATAACCTACAAAAGTAAAACACCTTCGGTTCTCAAAGTATAAAGTACTTTGGTCCAAGGTTAGACACGAGATAATAAAATAATCATGATAATTAACCAACAGATTATTCGAGTCGGAGAAGAAATGGAATTTTCTGAGTCTAATATCCATGATACTCGGAATTCCATAATACTTAGTCTTAAGCAAGGAATCAAGTTCTAATCAAATAGTAGAGATAGAAAAACTTGATATAGACTAAGCATGAAATGAACTACGAATGCCGATTCTGCAAACAATAGAGTAAATAGCCACAAGTTAGACTCGAGTGAGAGTGGACTCGGAATAAAGAACAAGTTTTCGAGTCGCTAACCGAAAAGCGATTAAAGAGATATGTGAAGGCCGAATCGCATAGAAAAGATACTTTTTAACTCAAGTAAGTTTCTAAGACACGAGAGAATGGCTTGGAATCAAAACTCTATATAAATGACATCGTTATACCCGATTCCTATTGCATGACTCGGAAAGATATAGAGCGAGTGTCCGAGTCTTCAATCTCCCCTTTTTGATGAAAGGCATTCCATACTTAAACGAAACTTTGTTAGAGGAAAAATAGATCGATTCCGAGTAGTTTGAGTAAAAGTAAGGCATAATGAATGGATCGGAGCAATGTACACTATATCAAAGCAAATTAAAGTATGCTTGAACTCATTCACTCGGAAAAGAAAGAACTCGGAAATTAATAATGAAATGCATCAATTCATTAAAAGAAATTACAAGGGCGGAAAGAACTCCCTCTAGACAAGACAACCAGTTTCGACTACATTTTCTCCCCTTGCCTTTCAAAGAAAACAAGAAACAAAAAGAAGGGAGAAAAGTACAAGTAATACACATAAGTTGTCCGGACAAAGAGAAAGTTTTGAAACAGAAATTCGGAGACACCGAGGAATTGTGACTCGAGTGCATGGCTCCAACTAGGAGGGAGGGGATTTCGAGTGGAGGTGGAGGTGCGCCGCGCTGATAAGATCTTGACAATGTACTTGAGCGCGGCGAAGGGAGAACCGGAACAATTCGCGGGGCTCGGCTCCGAGTGGCCGACCCGGAGAAAGTGGATCGAGGGTTCTTCCCTTGGGACCTCGGGGCTGGAGGGGCCGCTCTGGCCGACTTGCTGGAGGAGCGAGATCTTCGACCCACTCGGATCGCTGTCTCGAGCCGAGTACAGCAATTTGAGCTTGGGGAGCGAGTCGTCCCTCGGCAGCTGCCACGGCCTCTTCTTCCCTTGGCCGGAAGGGCTGCCTCAGCCACGAGTTCCTCGGCGTCCTCCGCTGCATCCGTAGCTTCTTCCTCTCGCTTCCTCTCCTTCCTCGCTGTCCAAGGAGGTCGGGCTCGGGCTCGAAGACGCCTCGGATGTATCCGAGTCATCCGGGTCCTGAGCCGCCTTGGACCGTCTCTCTCGAGGAGCTCAGCCAGGCTCCTTCGCTCCTTAACCAGCTCTCTCATCTCAAGAACAAGAGATCTGTCGCTCTCGGATTTGGGACTCGACCGGTCTTTTGGTTGATGGTCGGACCTCGAAGAACGGACTTGAAACCCCGAGCATGTCTCCGAATTCGGAAGACACAGAGGTGATCTTGTCCATGAAGACAGGGGACAAGAGGGCGAGAGAGAGTTTTGGAAGCACTTGGAGGTGGAGGCACCACCAGTGAAGACGGAAGAGGGAGAGGGGTTGATTTACGAGTCCGAGGTGGAGAAGGAGGCCTCGGCTACGAGTTGTGAACCCGGACACCGGGGTTAGTTTCTCGGTATCCGTACCCTGGAGTTCCTTCTTGCCGACCACAATGGCCGCCTCGGACACCGCGTTAGGGTCGGAGGGAAGAGGAACTTGGAATTGTTTGAAGACAAGGGTGAGAAGAGCACCGAAAGGAAGGGAGGTGTTCTTCTTGGTTTGAAGTCGAGCTGGCACAGCGGCCATTTGCTCAATGATGGAGGGAAGAGGTCGACTTCGTATCCCTCCGGGATATCGAAGAGGGCTTTGAGGTGCTTGGAGTTGGGGTTCTCCTTGCTAGAATGCTCGTGAGAAGAAGGTTTTCATCAGCGGGAAGCACGTAAGCCTGGCTTCGACTTCAACCGAGTCACGAAAAGTTCTTTCTGGACCCAGGGAATTCTTTAGCATACTTTTCAAAGAAGTCGTCGGCGACTTCAGTGAAAGGGATAGGGTTGCTTGTTCAAGAAGAGAGAAGAGACTTTGAACAGGACGGTGAAGGAGAGAGGCGTTAATACGAACAGTAATGTTCCGAACCCTAGAGGTTAGAACATTTTCGAGTGGGAGAGATGAGTATAAAACTCGGACACGAGTTCGGGATAGATGAACTCGCTGAAACACAGGAAAGGGTAGACTCCGGTGGTTTGGATATTAGACAACCAGGAGAATTTGGTTGTTGGGAAGAACTTGTCAGTCCAGACGCAAGATGCTCGGGTGACAATGGGTTTAGAAGGGTTAAGCTTTCGGCTTGTTGGAGCGAGGCTTTTGGAGGATGAAGAAACCCGAAAGTCGGGATGGTTTCCTCTTTTAGGCATTGTGAGAGATGAAAAGATGAAACTTTTTGAAAGAGAAAGAGAAAGAGAAGGAGGTGTAGAAGAGAAGAAAACGAAAATGGTAGAAGAAAATGGGAAGAGAGCAATCGAAAACTTACGAGAGAGAAAGAGAGCTTCTTCGACGTCGCGTGACGATCGGGGAACACTCGTTCACGTAGAAAACTTCCGCGAGAGGGATTTCGTTTGAGAGGGAAGGAGTTTTAGAGTACCGAGAGAAAGATGGATAGTCGTTATTTATAATGAGTACGCGCGCCCGTTCACTATCCGTTAAGTAACTCCGTTCTGTCTCACTCGTCCATCGATCATTAATGCCCGGTGTGACAGTTCTTCTTCAACGGTTGAGATATCGGTAGTTTGAAATCTGCGGTTAAGATCCGATCGCAGCGCTCGAGAAAGAGAGAGAAAAAGAGTTTGAAATTATAGTCCGAAACTCTCCATTGTTTCTAGAGATAGCTTCGAAAAATTGATGTCCAAATTTCTCTTACGTCCGAGTTTGACTCGGAAAAGTTTCCGAGTGACTCGAAACACGAAATAACTATCAGCCCAAGTATCACATGATCAATCGAACTAATGGCTATTGACAACGAAAGCACATAGCACGTAAATATTCAAGAGTCACAACACAAAACTAAGCATTTAACATACCGAGCTCATTCCGAATAAAACGAATTGATCTTCACCAAGTGGCTTAGTAAAGATATCAGCTAATTGAAGATTAGTCGGAATAAATTCAAGTGTAATGTCACCCTTTTCGAGTGATCGCGTAAGAAGTGATACCGACTTCAATATGCTTTGTTTTTAGTGTCTGGACAGGATTCTTAGTGATACTGATTGCGCTTTGATTGTCACACTTGATTGGGACAGAGTTGAGAGTTAGTCCAAGATCCTTCAAGTGTTGTTTTATCTAGAGAATCTGAGCGCAACAAGCTCCAGTGGCAATATATTCAGCTTCTGCAGTTGATAGAGCTACCGAGTTTTGCTTCTTTGAGTGCCGGGATATTAGGGATTGACCCGAAACCGGCAAGCTCCGGATGTGCTCTTTCGATCAACTTTGTATCCTGCGTAGTCCGCGTCTCGAGTACCCGAGTCGGACTCGGCTCGAGTCTCCGGAGTACCACGAGTCCTAGACTCGAGTGCCTGCAAGATATCTCGAATATTCTCTTCACCGCAGATGAGATGTGATTCTTTTGGATTAGCTTGAAATCGTGCGCATAAGCAAACACCGAACATTATGTCCGGTCCGCTCGAGTAAGATATAGCAGTGATCCAATCATACCTCGATAGAGTTTCGATCTACTGCTTTACCTGTTTCATCCGAGTCGAGTTTTATACTGCTCGCTCATAGGAGTAGATGCGTGCTTTGCATCTTGAAGTTTGTATTTCTTCGGCAGTTCCTTGGTGTACTTTGATTGATGGACAAAGATTCCATCTTTGTCTTGTTTGATTTGCAGCCCAAGGAAGAAATTGAGTTCTCCCATCATACTCATTTGGAACTCTTGGCTCATCAACTCGGAAAATTCCCACTTGTTGATATCGAAATAATGTTTTCTTGGGGATGACTCGGAAGTAAATTTGAATGCTTTACCAGTTCTTTGATTCACCAGGTTTGTTGGTTGAATTGCTTGATCTTCGAAGCTTGCTCTAAGTGATCTTCTTCATTGACTTGCTCGTTACGAGCGTCCTCTAGAGTTGTCTCATTCCGAGCTTCCTCGTTCGAGTGGTCTCCTTCGAGTCTTTATAGACTCATCTTCGTCATCATCCTTTCCGAGCTTCGGTTCGAGTATGAAGATTCACTTGGTTTTCCCTGTTCAAGCTCATCAAACACTACGTGGATACTTTCTTCCACTTTGTTAGTTCTCTTGTTGAATATACGATAAGCTTTGCTATGAGAAGAGTAACCTAGAAAAATTCCTTCGTCCGACCGAGCATCAAACTTGGTCGGATGATCCTTACCGTTGTTGTGGACAAAGCACTTACATCCGAAAGATCCGAAATAGGAAATATTTGGCTTCCTTCCTTTGTAGAGCTCATAAGGTGTTTTCTTCGAATGGGTCCGATGAGGCATCGATTGAGAGTGTAGTTGGCTGTGTTTATCGCCTCGCCTGTAAATAATAAGGCAAGTTGTGTTCAATCAACATCGTCCTTGCTATTTCTTCAAGGGTTCTGTTCTTTCTCTCAACTACTCCATTCTCGCTGAGGAGTTCGGGTGCTGAGAAGTTATGAGAAATTCCGTTCTTATCACAAAACTCCGAGAATTCCGAGTAATCGAACTCCCTTCCATGGTCGGTTCGAATCTTTTGAATCTGAGTCCGAGACTCAACTTGAATCTTTCTACAGAGCTTGCGGAACTCCTTAAAGGCCTCATTCTTATGCTTCGGAAAACACACCCGAGTAAATCTTGAAAAATCATCAATAATAACAAGTATGTAAGATTTACCTCCGAGACTCTTCACAGGGATTTCACCACATAAGTCCATGTGTAGTAATTCAAGCACGTTGGATGTGGAAACTGTCTTCAGAGATTTGAATGAAGACTCGACTTGTTTCCCTCCGGTGCATGCTTCACATACTTTATCCTTCTCAAACGCACGATTAGGTAATCCTCTAACCATACCAAGAGATGCAAGCTTTTTGATAGTATGCATGCTAATATGACCTAATCTACGATGCCAAGTCCAAGAATCATCTTGAAGAAATGCTTTTAAACATGATAAGTTCGACTTGGGTCGAGAGAGGGATGATGTAGGTATTACCCGATCTCTTACCCGAGAGCTTTACCTCTTTGGTGGTCTCATCCGTGATGTAGCACTTGGATTGAGTGAATTTTACCTCTTGACCTTTGTCACAAAGTCGGGAGATGCTAAGTAAGTTGTACTTAAGTCCTTTGACAAGGTAGACTCGGGCTCACCAGATTGTTTCCATTACCAATCTTTCCAATGCCCACTATCTTGCCCTTGCTCGTCATCACCAAAGGTCACCTTTCCTCCTTTATATGACTCCAGCTCGTAAAAGAGTCCTTGGTCACCCGACATATGTCGAGAACAACCGCTGTCCAGTACCAGTGTCCTTTGATCTTTTCCGAGTGACTCGCAAAACAGAGAACATCTAACCCTTCTCACTTCCTCTAACGAACCCAGTAACATTCCTTATCTGTGGTCCTTTCTCGAGGAAGAAGGTGCTTCGGAATCCAGATTTGAATGACTTTGGTTTTATTCTCGATTCCGAGTCTCCTTCTTTCGAAGAACCGAGTCTGTGTCTCTTTCCTTTTAAAAACCTTTCCTTTTGAAACGAGAGGAAAATGGTTTCTTTTTGTAAATAGGTCCGGGTTTAGTCCTCCTTTCATTTTTGTGAATGGGACCATGCTTAGCCTTTTTGAACTTAACAGTTCGGAATCCTTTTGAACAATTCTAAGTAAGAATTAGATTCTTCTTCTTTGTTGAAACCAAGACCTTCTTTTCGAAATGAGACACATTGTGATCCTAAGAGCATATCAAGGTTCTTCTGTCCTTGAGAAAACTTCAAAACCAGATCTTGAGACTCAATGAGCTTCTATTTCGAGTTGCTCATTTTCTTTCCTGAGTAACTCGGACTCGGTCTCATTAGTTTGAGCACTTGTCTTGAGTTCTCTCGAGTGTGAGTCTCAGCTTTTCCAATTCATTTTTTAAAAAGGTGCTCTCGGTAGTGATTGACTCAAGTTGTTCCTTGAAATGAGAAGAATCGAATTGGACTTTTCTTCCAAAGTAAAGATGTATTTAGCTAAATCAACTTTGGAGAATTTGAGGAAGTAGTTTATTACCTCTTGAGGATCGGTTTCCTCGTTGTCCGAGTCCGAGTCCGACTCTCTTTCAGCTTCCGAGGCGAAATTGCCATCGGACACTTCGAGTCATCTCGAGTCTTCGTCGTCTTCGGATGAATCCTCGTCACTCCATGTTGCCATCATGGCCTTTTTCTTCTTCCTGTCCCTTCTTCGTTTTGGACAGTCCTTGACTATGTGACCTTTGCTGCCACATTCGAAACATCCGAATTCTTAGACAAAGATAACTTTGAGGATGAAGAAAACTTACCTTTTCTGTCTCTCTTGTCCTTTTTGTAGAATTCTTCTTTTGGTCTTTTGTCCCATCTTTTGTGCTTCATTATTCTCTTGAAGCCTCTTGCAATGAGTGCCATGGGATCATCTTCCGAGTCGAGGAGCTTGGACTTGCTTCTTTGGATTCCGAGGCTTTAAGCGCGATGTTCCTTTTGGAAGTACCCTCAGCATCTTCTTCTTCCGGATGTATCTCATGAGTCGAAGCTTTCCAATGAGCTCGTCCGGCTTCAAGAGTGAGAGGTTCCGAGCCTCTTCTATGGCGAGTTACCTTCGGACCCCATCGTTTCTTGGGTAGGCTTCGAGAATTTTCCGGCACATTTCTTCATGGGAGATTTTCTTTCCCAAAGATTTGAGATTGTTGGTGATCTCAGTGAAGCGTATGAACATCCGAGTAATGTTCTCTTCGGCTCCATTTTGAAAAGCTCATATTTGTGAAGATACTGGCCGATCTTCGCTTGTCTCACCCGACTTGTACCTTCGTAGGTGTTGACCGAGTGTCCCACACCTCTTTAGCAGAGTCACGAGCGAGACTCGATTATATTCTTCCGAGCTTATGGCGCACATGAGGATGTTCATGGCTTTGAAGTTCTTTCGAACTTCTGCGCCTCGTCGGCGTGAACTCGGCCTTTGTCTTTGGAAGCATTCCGAATTCATCTGTCTTCGTTGGAATGTAGTTTCCTTGTTGTATGATTTCCCATACTTCTTCGTCGTGATCCATAAGGAAACATTCCATCGGCTTCTTCCAGAGTGACCGAAATTTAAACCTTTGAATTTTGGTGGCTCGTTGGAAGATCTACCTTCGTCGAACTCTCCGGTGTTCGAGCCATCCGATCTTTAAACCTTTGGACTATTAGATCCCTTATAAAAGGCTAGGCTCGATACCAATTGAAGGTTTGCTCGGGGAGAGTCCGAGTCACCCTAGAGGTGGGGTGAATAGGGTGATAGAAAATTCTTTTAGAAACTTCGCACTTTTGTGCGAAAAGATGCAAAGACAGATTCGAGTCTAAAGACAGAGTCGAAAAGATTGGACTCGAAGTCGGTGAATCGAAGAAGCAAGAGCACTAAGGTCATGTCCGAGCCTAGAATGAACTCGGAAAGTGAACACGGAGATTTTACGTGGAAACCCTCCCGGGCAGAAAACCATGGCCCGTGTCAATCCAGACACGAAGTCAAATCCACTATTTTGAGTCCACAAAATACCGTGAACTTGATCGAACCCGAGTTGCTCCCTTGGACAACTCTATACAAGTTTTCCTAGACTCGAAATTCCCTTATCCGATCTAGTACTTCCTAGCTGAGATAACCCTTACAGCTAGGGACAACTAAGCTGAGTTAACCCTTACGACTTAGTCAAGGGACCTTACAAAGAATGTAAGAAGTGTTTGTAACGAAGTACAAGACCTTACAACTCGTAAAGTAATGAATTACGAGTGGGAGTTGTAAGTTGAAGATTGAGAGTAAATACAATGACTTCTATCAAGTAAGTGTATAGACAATATGTTCGGCAACCTTCAAGTCTTGTGAAGTGGCTTCCATTTATAGATGACCGAGCAGAGTAGCCGTTATCTTCATCTCGCTGACCGAGAGTCCTCTCGTGACCGTTGTGAAAGGCTTTACGAGTCACTCGGAAAGTATCCGTTGAAATATGGACGTTGGACAACGGTTTAACTCTCTTGGAAGTCCCAAAACCATTGGTTGTGTCTTGAAAAGTGTGGTGAAAACCACCGTTAAGCTTGACGTTCCAGTTTTCCGGATATGGAAGCGCAGCAGTTTCGACACAATCTTACGGGACTAAAGTAGGGAAGGTGAAAAGCCATATCTCGCTGGTGATTTGACGTTCGAAGCTGGCTACTTTTGTAGTTTGAAAAGATATCCTCGATTGAATAACCTACAAAAGTAAAACACCTTCGGTTCTCAAAGTATAAAGTACTTTGGTCCAAGGTTAGACACGGATAATAAAATAATCATGATAATTAACCAACAGATTATCCGAGTCGGAGAAGAAATGGAATTTTCGAGTCTAATATCCATGATACTCAGAATTCCATAATACTTAGTCTTAAGCAAGGAATCAAGTTCTAATCAAATAGTAGAGATAGAAAAACTTGATATAGACTAAGCATGAAATGAACTACGAATGCCGATTCTCGCAAACAATAGAGTAAATAGCCACAAGTTAGACTACGAGTGAGAGTGGACTCGGAATAAAGAACAAGTTTTCCGAGTCGCTAACCGAAAGCGATTAAAGAGATATGTGAAGGCCGAATCGCATAGAAAAGATACTTTTTAACTCAAGTAAGTTTCTAAGACACAGAGAATGCCTTGGAATCAAAACTCTATATAAATGACATCGTTATACCCGATTCCTATTGCATGACTCGGAAAGATATAGAGCGAGTGTCCGAGTCTTCAATTATCATTGTTGATGATTTCTCATGATTTACCTAGGTGTGCTTTCTCAAGAATAAGAATGAAGCTTTCAAAGAGTTCACTAAGATCTACAGGAAAATTCAAGTGGAGTCTTAGACTTAAATCGAAGGATTCGAACCGACCATGGAAGGGAGTTTGACTACTCAAAATTTGCATACTTCTATGACAAGAATGACATCTCTCACAACTTCTCTGCATCAAGAACTCCTCAACAAAATGAAGTTATGGAAAGGAAGAATAGAACTCTTGAAGAAATAGAAAGGACAAGTGATGATTGAAAATGATCTACCTTACTATTTTTGGGCTAAAGGAGTAAATACAGACAAACTACACACTCAACAGATGCCTTATCGGACCCATTCTAAAGAAGACACCCTATGAGCTATATAAGGGAAAGAAACCCAACATCTCCTACTTCAGACCATTTGGGTGTAAATGCTTCGTTCACAACAATGGTAAGGAGCATCCGACCAAGTTTGATGCTAGGTCGGTGAAGGTATATTTCGGGTTGCTCATCTTATAGTAAAGCTTATTGTGTGTTTAACAAAAGGACTAACAAAGTGGAAGAAAGTATCCACGTAGTCTTTGCTGAGATTGATCTTGGCAGGATAAGTGAATCCACATTTTCATATCTCAAGCTTAATAAAGATGAAGATGAAGATGACCTTGCTGAAGTTGAGCTTAGAAAGAGTCAAAGCAAAAGAACTGAGACAACTCAAACCGAGGTAACTCGGAATGAATCCACTCGGAATGCAAGTGACTCGGATCGAACAAGTTCAAGACCCAGCTCGGAATGTTGAAGAACAAGTCAACATAGAGACTCAAGCAAAGTCAACCAACTAAAGACCAGCCTATTCAACGAATAAACTTAGTGAATCGTAGTACAGGTAGAGCTTTTAAATATGTATCCAGTCACCCACCCGAGAATATACTTTCGATATTAACAGTGGGGTAAGAACTTGTTCTTCTTTGCAAAATCTATCTGCATTTTCTGCATTCATTTCATTAATAGAACCCGAAAATGCACTAAAGGCCCTAAATGCACCTGAATGGTTAGAAGCCATGCAAGACGAGCTTAGTCAATTTGAAAGAAACCAAGTCTAGACTCTAACTAAACGACCTTTTGACCACCCAGTAATAGGAACCAAATGGGTTTTTAAGAACAAACTGGATGAGGAAGGGTTGGTAGTCAAAAATAAGACTGGACTAGTTGCTCAGGATTACAACCAAGAGGAAAGAATTGGTTGTGGGGAAACCTTTGCACCTGTTGCTAGGATTGAGGCAATCAAAATTCTTTCGAGCATTTGCATCTAGCATGAACGTCAAGCTTTATCATTTGGATGTCAAATGTGCTTTTCTTAATGGTTGTATTCAAGAAGAAGTTTATGTTGAGCAACCCCATGGATTTCAAAACTCAGAATTTCCAAATCATGTTTTCAAGTTGTAAAAGGGTTTATATAGTCTTAAACAAGCTCCCAAGCTTGCTATGAAAGACTAAGCGGTTTCTTGGTTGAAACCGATTTCAAAAGAGGTCAGATTGATAAAAACTTTTTCACAAAAACCAAGGGGAATGATTTTCTTATCATTCAGATTTATATTGATGACATCATTTTTGGAGCTACTAATGAAACTATATGCCAAGAGTTTTCTAAGTTAATGAGACAGGAGTTCTAAATGAGTACGATGGGAGAACTCAATTTCTTTCTTGGTTTACAAATCAAATAAGATAAGGATGACATTTGTGTTCATTAATCTAAGTATACCAAGGTTTTATTGAAGAAGTACAAGCTACAAGATGTGAAGCATGCAACAACACCTATTAGTGGAAGTTTGAAACTGGATTTAGACGAAAAAGGTAAAGTTGTCGATTAGAAACTCGTAGAGGTATGATTGGATCTCTACTCTATCTCACATCTAGTAGGCTAGATATCATGTTAAGTGTCTGCCTTTGTGTAAGATTTCAATCTAATCCAAAGGAATCACATCTTACTGCGGTGAAGAGAATTTTTAGATATCTTGCAGGGACTCGGAATCTTGGTATATGGTTCTCAAATGACTCGGAACTAACTCTCACTAGATACTCGGATGCTAATTATGTTGGATACAAGGTTACTAGAAAGACCACATCAGGAGCATGTCAATTTCTAGGTCAATCCCTTATCTCCTGGCATTCAAAGAAATATAACTCGGTTACTCTATCAACTGCCGATGCTCGAGTATATTGCAGACTGGAGCTCGTTGTCGCGCAGATTCTCTAGATTAAGTAGCACTTGAAGGATCTTAGATTATCATTCACATATATCCCAATCAAGTGTGATAACCAAAGTGCAATCAGTATCACTAAGAATTCAATTCAGCACTCAAAGACTAAGCATATTGAGGTCAAGTAGCATTTTTCGAGAGACCATTATATCCAACATAATTAGCATTTTCTGAGAAAGGTGATATTGAGCTTGAATTTATTCCTACTAAGTTTCAATTAGCTGATACTTTCACTAAGCCACTTTATGAGGATCAGCTTTGTTTTAGGAATGAGCTTGACATGATTAATGCATGATTATGTGATTTATTGCATAAACTATTGTTATATGATTATGTGAATAATGATTAGATTAGTTGAATCGGAATGAGATTGAGCTATGAGTTATTAGTTTTCTAAGTGTTCTTAGTCACTTAGAAAAGAGACTGAGCCGGACTCGGTTTTTGAGCAAAATGGACATAAAAAATTCCGAGGTCATCTCTAGATAATTGGGGAATCTCATAAATGTTTTCAAAAATCTCTTCTCTCTCTCGTCGCGCATCTCAATCGGAAGAAACTAGCAATTGGAAGAAAGTTGTTGGAAAACTAGCTGTTACAATGCGAGAATGACACAACGGGACGTTGCTTGGTATTTGGGTCGAACGAAGGTTGAAAGCCACTTTTTCACTATAAACAACATCCCTTCACTTCATTTTCTTCACTTTACCCACTGCTTACTTGCTCTATTTTCTCTCAATATTACTACTTACTCCTCTCTTTCTCTCTCGACTTCTTAACTCTTTTTTATCTCATCTCTCTCTACTCTTTCTTTTCATTCTCTCTCGTTCAACACTCTTTCAAAATTCCAAAGAGAAGAATCACATAAGAGGGAGGTTTAGCCACAAAGAAGGCTCGAACCAAATCAAAGACTGAAGAAGGTACCTCATATGCGTCTAAGTGTTTTGTCACCCAAGCATCTTACCTTGGATGGCAAATTCATTCTTACTACCTCTTTTTCTTGATATCATAACATCAAAGATACCGGTGTATACAACTACTTATGATTTTGCAAGTACATTTATCCGGAACTCGTTTATGAGTTCTATTCCAACATGACGACCTCTCGAAGGCATCATATCTTCTGTCGTTCAAGAGAAGGTTGTTCGCATCAACCTCACTCTTCTCCACAAAATGTTTGATGTCAAATCTCTTATTCTCAACTCTAACCCCGTACCCTTAGCAGAAATAGCTGATGATTTCCTCAATAATTACGCTAAAGAAGTACCCGAGTCACGCAAAAATTTCTCTATGACTCGGATGAAGTCGGAAGCAAGATCGCTTTGCTTCATCCCGATGAGAATGTTCTTTTCTCATCATTCTAGCAAGGAGAATCCCAACTTTAAGATTCTCAAGACTCTTTTGACATTCTTGAGGGCTACGAAGTAGACCTCTTTCCTCGCTATTCTTAAGTAAATGGCAACCGTGCTTACACATTCTAAGAAGTCGGCTCCTTTCCCTTTTGGAGCTCTTCCGATCTGTTGTCTTTAAGCGGTTCAAGGTCCCTCTTCCTACGGACCCCAAAGCTTGCTTGGAACCTGCTGTTTGTCCAGGCGAGAACGAGCTTTCAAGTCTTGGGTACCGGGAAGTCAAGCTTGGTGTCCGGGTTCACTCGTTTGAGTTATCTCCTCCTCCTCGGACTCGGACTTCACCAGCGACACCACTTCGACTCGCTGGACCTTTTTCTTCTTAACCTCCTCCCTCTCGCTGAAGTGTTTAACAAAATGGTAAACAAATTTGCTTCTCTAACGGAATATTTTCGAGTATTCGAAAACCTTCAAGACTTTCATTCCAACGTTGGTTCCGCTCGAAAACCGCAGAGTCTCAAATTCGGGAGAACCAAGAGCTAATATCTAAGCTCAAGGGGATTATCCAAGAACAAGTGCGATCGGATCCTCCATCTACAAGAGCTCGGATCCAAAGCTACCGAGGACTCGAAACGTCCGATACCTCTAAGGAGTCTTCCAGCCTAGCTAAGTCGACCTCAGCTGAAGCTGCGAAGAAGTTGTAGAAGTAATCGCGGAAAAAGCCAAGGAAGAAAAAGGACAAGCAGTGAAGAAAGAAAAACAACAAGGATAAGTGGCTGCTCAACCTAAGGGCCAGGGCATAAAGCAACCCTGAGCTGATCTCTTTAGATCATGCTCCGAGTAACTCGTAAGAGGCTAGCAATATACGTCAATTGAATGCCCCTGCCTCAGCAGCACAACCAGATAGTTGTCTTTGAGGAAGAAGAAGAAGCTGAGGATGATGTATCTTTGATTCCTAGAATTAGGACTACTCAAATTCCTAACATCCCGGTTCTGCAGCCTCCTCACTCATCTCGATCAACACAAGCTTACAAGCGAAGGCACACCTGCTCGTCCCCGCTCCTCCGGATAACTTGCTCCTACCTCTTAGTCTTCTTAATTTTTTTGTAAAACTCATATTTTATTTTGTTGTCCAACATTTGGTGTACTTTTCTCGCTACTTTCTCCTCATTTTTAATGAAATGCATAGGGGAGAAAATTAGAAACTTCGATGTTTGGTTAGAGGGAGTTCTTTTCCCTATGTCCGAGTTTATCTATTTTATTTGCTTTGTATATATATGTTTCGAGTAATGAATGAATGTTCTTTTCGAGCATACTTGTTTCTGAGTTCTACATTTCTTTCTCTAATACTTAACTCTTTAACATATCTCGCTCCGGTTACAATTTTTCTTTCTTTGCTCCGATTACTTATCCGCAAACCTAATCCGAGTTATCTTATGATCCGAGCGCGAGTATCTTAAATCTCACTTAAGAGAATACTTGTTTTTGCTCTAATAAATTCACTATGAAAACTCACTTTTGAACTAGCAAGTTTCTATCTTGAGTATGGAATGTCTTTCATCAAAAGGGGAGATTGAAGACTTAGGTATAACTCTCTATCTCTCTTAGGTTTTGATTCTAAGTCTTTCCGAGCTTTATAGAAACTCGCATCTAAGTTTTCATTTTGTTCCGACTGGCTTAGAAAACACTTTATTGCATATGTCTTATTTGCTTTTCTAACCCACTCGGATATCACTCGAAGCTGTCGCATGCTCAAATAATTTCTCTAACACATTTACTTTGAGCACTAACTTTGTATTTCAAGATAAAATGAATTATATCATTAATTCGTTATTCTAAGTTAGTTTATTTATGGAGAATTATTTGACTTAATCAAGTTCATGTATCCCGATATTTTTATTCTCTCTAACTTGATTATTTAATGATTGACTCAAGATGGAATATGATCCTAATGAATATTAGACTCGAAAAATTCCATTCTTTTAGGTCAAAGATAATTAGGCTTTTAGTTACTCTAATTTAATTAATATCCGTGCCTAATCTCGGACCAAAGTATTTTATACTTTGAGAACCAATGTGGTTTCTTTTTATAGGTAATTGAAACGAGGCTAACACATTTTTGAAAGACAAAAGCAACCGGCTTCTAGTCGTCAAACACCAGCAGACGGGTTTTACCTACTTCGGACATGGCTCAAACACCGTGTCGGGGTTGTTTGTTTACATAACCGAAAAACTCCAACTCTAGGCCTAACGGTTGTTTCCATCTCGGTTTTCAATCATCACCGATTGATTGGACCATATTATGGAGCCAATAGCTATTGCCCAACGTTTACATCCCAACGGACTCGGAATAGCCGTTACAACGACTAGTGAAGATCACAGTCCAAAAACAAGACTGATGTTTATAAATAGAACCCACCTTGCAAGACTTGAAGATTGCCACTGAACATATTACTAAACACGTGCTTAGTGCATTCATACTCGATCTTCTACTTATAACTTCTAATCTGTATTTCATATTTTCCGAGTTGTAAAGAAAGCCTTTTAATCGATTACATTCTTTTCTTACTTTCTTTGTAAGTCCTTTGACTGAGCTGTAAGGGTTAACTCAGCTCGGTTGTCCCTGATTGTAAATGTTAACTCGGTCGGGAAGTATTAGAACAGGTAAGGGAACGTCCGATTGTAGGAAAATCTTATAAGAAATTGTTTAAGGGAGCAATTCGGTTAGAGTCAGTCCTTTGTAATTGAGGATTCAATTAGTGGATTTGACTTAGTGCTTGAATTAGCACCGTCCGTAGTTTTCTACCCCGGGAGGGTTTCCACATACTTACGTGTGTTTATCCGTCCGAGTCCAATCTAGACTCGGAATGCATTTTGCTAAGATCCGTGCAAAGAGTGTTCAACTTTATTTAAATTTTTTCATCACCCTATTCACCCCCTCTAGGGTGACTTAGACTCCCAAGAGCAAACCTTCACTTATGGTAATCTGTATGTTTTGGGAGAGTTTTGAGCGAACCGTCGTTACTTTTTCAAACACACGAGGGGAGTGTTCCACATACGCTAAACCGAGGTCCTACAATCCCATTAATTCGCCTAACATTTGTATGGAACTTGATTGCATTTGGGTTGGGATAGATTTGTTGTGTTGTTACTAGATTTTGCGATCTTGAGTTGAGCTGCAATTCTTGTTTCAATTTGATTCTCAATCTCGCCAAGGATTCTTTTGTATACACTTGTTTTGGTTGTCTACTACGCGCCTTAACCCGAGGAGAGCGGCTTCAATTTTTCCTCCCCCGTTTCTTTAGCACTTTAGGATGGTCTTGCTTGGGGACAAGCAAGGAGTAAGCATGGGGGTGAGGGTTTGATAAACCGCAATTTTACGGGTTTTTACGTTCTTTTATTGGCTAATGTTAACCCTTCAAAGGCCTTCCCACCTAAACTCTTGTTTGATTTCTCTTACTTTCTTCATCGATGGTTAAAGTATGCGAATTTCTATCTTTTTAGGTAATCCCGCCTTTTATGATGAAGAATACATCTTTGGAAGTGCTAAGGAAGAGAGGGAAGCCATAGAAGGTCGGAGAGCGAAGAAGGAAACCAAGCCAAGTTAGCATAGGCGGAAGCACTGGTCTGTCTTGAAGAAAAGAACGAAAAAAGACCTAGCACGAGTCGTGCTGAAGCTCGAGAGGTCGGCACGAGGCTATGCCAAGGTAAGCACTGAGACCGTGCTAGGGATTCAGAATTTAATTGGAGACGCCGTGAGGTTGCACGGTTGATAGCACGTGCTTGTGCCAAGTCCAATATTGCCCGTGCCAATTCAAGCATCGCCCATGCCAATTGGCGGTTTTCGTTTCGGCCCTTTTATTCCAGAACAATTAATTCTTTGTATCTAATTTTCATTCGACGTTCTTAACCTAGATTTCTCTCTACTTTTGAGTACTCATTTTAATTATTAAGAGATCAAAGCTTGGAGTTAATTTGGATTAATTGCAATCAAATTCAAGTTTAGGTATCATTTTTCCGCTTCTTTTCTTCTTCTCTTCTCTTATCTTTGTTCTTGCTTTTGGTATTTCATTCCTCAATTTTGCTGTCTCGAGGACTCGGTTTCTAACTCTAAGTCACTCTGATTATTACATGAAGACTCAGGTATAAATCCTATCTTTCTTAAGTTTTGATTTCAAGTCATTCTAAGGACTATAAAAACTCGTGTGTAAGTTTTCATTCTGTTTTAACCGACTCAAAAGCACCTAATTGCATATCTTCCACACTGATGTTTCTAACTCACTCGGACATCACTTAAAACTATCGCATACTCAAATAACTTCTATAACACTCTCATTCCGAGTATCGACGAGTATATTTCAACGCAAAGAAAATTACGAGTGTTAATTCCTTATTCTAAGTCAAGTATATTTCTTTGAGAATTATTTGACCGGATCAAGTCATTATACTCGATGTTTTATTCTTTTAACTTGATCATCCTTAGGATTGACTCAGATGGAATTTGAGTATATTGAATATTAGAATATGAAAATTCCCGTTCTTCTAGGCCAAAGATATATAAAATACTCGATCTTTAAGGGGGTTTAATGAAATTGATAATAAAAGACTATAACTTTGGAAATAAAAATTGACAAACTAAAGAAAATAACTAAAAAGCAAGCAAGTAATTGTCAAAGATATCAAATTTATAAAAAACACTTAGTATAATCTATATCCACCATGCAAATTATTATTTATCATTAACACACAAATTGATCTACCCGTGAGCTAAACCGTAGAAGACAACCACTAGCGGATCTTCCCCGTTTTTCCTTAGTTATTAGTTTACTTAGGCCTAGCCCTAATATAAACCCTACTAATATTGATAACCCTAGCACTAGCACTAGAATTTAATAAATTAGAGCATTAAGTATTAGAAAAACATCATCTAGCACCTAATAACCAATCTACTAGCAAATTGATTTAAGAAGGATCTATAATAATTTCCTAATTAAAAGAGATGGGTATGAGCCATCCATGATTAACTAGGGTGATACTTATTTTTAAAAGATCAAGCAATTACGTACTTAAACCCTTTAAACTATCGAATGAATTCATATAAAATCAATTAGTGTGCACTCTAATTAATTAAACATAAAATCATAAACATTAAACACAAATTATCATATAATCATGGATCGAATCAATAAGACAATAAAAATCGAAACTTTGTTTCAAAATAAATAATTTAACATGGCTTCAAGTAGATTATACTAAGTATAAGAAAAACTACTCACACATAATGTAATTCAAAACACATAGACTAAATAAAAATGTCATCTTTAATATTAAATTAATAATAAAAATAAAAATTACAATACTAAAATTACTACCATAATATTTCTTGCCATGGTGATGATCAAGATGGTGATGAGGAAGATTATGATGATGGTGGGTAAAGAAAAGGCAAGTAGGAGGTGGTAGCAAGAGAAGATGGGCAGCGAGTAGAAGTAGATGATGGTAGCAGTGGACAAGGAGTTAGGCGTGAGATGAGGATTGGTAGGTGATGATTGTGGGCAGTGAAGGGGGCAGCAAGGAGGGCAGCGGACAGCCAGCAAGGAGCAGCAAGGGCTGCGTGTGAAGGAGATGGTGGCGGCCGGAGGATGGGCAGCAAGGGCTGCGTCCCGGGGTCCTCCAAGATGATGATAATAAGTGATATATATATGGTGAAGGAGTTAGGGTTATTCCTCTTTCTTCTCTTCCAAGTTTCCTTTTCCTCTTCCAATTAGGATTTCCTAAAATATAATATCATAAAATAAATATTGTATGACATATTATATTTATGGACCGACTTCATATATTTTCTTGGATGCTTGTCCGTAGCTAAAAATCCACTTTTAACGACTTTTCTTCTCTTCCCCACTTTATTCGATAATTTCCTATAAATAGACAAAATAGAATAAATTAGATAAAATAAACTATATATATAATATAAACTAAATAACTACTAAAAATACGTATAAAATACGACTTAACAATAGGTATTGTTTTACTATGATTTTGAATCGTATTAAAAGATGCCTACCTACAACGATGGTCACATATACGACGCCCATTTATCGTAGTTAAAGGTCGTTTTAAATCGTAGTTAAAAGTAATTCTTGTGGTAGTGTATATTTTGTATGTGATCTGTTTATATAAAATTATGTACAATCGAGTATATCTGTCATGTATTAATATTTGTTTAACATGTCAGTATGTAACTAATGGATTACATTTTTGATAATTTATTATGAATTAAAACAATTTGAAGACATTTATATAACTAATAATATTAACAATCGGTGACTAATCATATGTGAAATACTAGCGTACGACTAATCATGTATTGCATGTAAGGCTATTCAAAAACTATTCATGTGTGGTCATTTGAAAGTACATTAAATATGACTAATAATATTGCAATCAAGTGACTAATAATACTCAATGTTATTGAGCTATTATGTATAATATATTAATATACGAATAACAATATCTTACAAGTATGATTATTTAAAATATTCGTGTGATAAAACAAATGTGATAATAGAAGTGCTTATATATGACTATTAGTATTATCAATGGATGACTAAATATGTGGCCCTCCTCTATTTCATGTAATATGTTAGTATATGACTAATAATGTATGACTTTTTTTGTTACTAGTATTTCAAATTTGTTACTATTTAATATATCACACATGACTAATTGTATTTTGCATGTATGACTATAATAAAATGAAAACAAGGAACAGACACAAATTTTGTGCAACATGGAGAAGAACGACAAACACGAATTCATGGAAAACACTTGAAGGGAGGTGTAGTATGTCTATGGTTTAGCTATGTTATCGGAATCGAAGTGGACCGCCCGATTCAATCGGGAACCGAGCGATAGTCTAGTCCCAAAACACATGTTAATATGTTAGATTATTGAACCGGATTAAACCAGGTGACAACCGTTCGAACCGATGATAAATTGACCTAGCCGAGGTGCGGTTGGATCGGATTTTTTTTGAAAAATATATTAAATCAAGCAATTGGCAAATGTTTCTCGTTCATGTAGGCGGGATCTTCTTCTTGAAGAAGAGTTGCTCGGTGAAGCATCGACCATGGAGAAAGAAAGGTAAAGTGAGGAAGAAGTTGCTTGGTGAAGCAATTGGCAAATGCTCGGTCATGGAGAAAGAAAGCACTCGACCATGAATTTTCTTCTTGACAAGGAAGTTGCTGAGCGAGCATCGACAAACAAATAGAGCACCTGTCCTTGGGGCTCTCTCGCTACCTCTCTCTCTCTCTCTCTCACTCTCACTCTCACTCTCTCTCTCTCTCTCCTAGGGGTTAAATGGCTAGGATTTTTGTATTTATGGAGACAAAGGCTCTGTTTGGACCTAGGAAAGTAGGTTGGAAAGAAAATTCAGAGGAAAAAAATGAGAAGGAAACAAAGTTGAGAGAAACTTATTTTTTTCCCTTGTTTGGATTAGAGAAAAACATAAGGAAAAATTTTGATTTTCCAACTAACATTTTTTCCATTGTTTGGAAGTAACAAAATTGATTGGAAAAATTAAAAAAAACTAACCTAGTGAGTTTCTAACTTCATTAAACTATTGTATGCAAGCTCTCATACCAATTATGTAAATTAACCATGACTAAACTAATCACTTACAACATATAATAATCAATAAGAAATTACCATCACGTTGAAAAAATCAAAAATCAAATTTGATGAGGAGCTCACAACTGTTTTAAACATTGTCGCCAAAAACCAAATTTAACAAGGAGCTCCCGACCGTTTTTAACATTATCCTCAAAAACCAAATGCTAAAATTAAATCCCTAACAATCCCAAAAGTAGTACTATACTATCCATCATCTCTCCAAACGCTTTAAAAATTAAAGACAATATTTACAATCCATAAGAGATAAGATGCTAACAATCTTGATCTTTAGTGTCATCCCCAATATGAGATGATTCTAGAGCTGGACGCTTGAATTTCTTCTTATCGACAATTCCTCGGAAGTTGAGCGCTTGAGGGAGGAGCCGGAGGGCAACTTAGGGCGATTCGCTTGAGGGAGTGAAGTGTTCCTCATTTTGTTTGATGCCATTGATTATTAAACTACAAAACACATGAATATATATATTTATGTATCTATGTTAATGCAATCTGTGTAAGCAAGCGTCCACTTTCACAAGTGACTACAATTTAGCAAATGATTAAACTACGGTAGTCCCATAAGCCTCCTTAGATCACGTGCAAATGAACGAGAAAATAGCAAATGCTAGTGATTAATAACCACAAATTTAGCTGAAAAGCCGGTTTACAACTCGTTGAGTGGTTGAGCCACTACAATCATGTGCCAAATTTGTCCAATAAAATCAATTAATGTAGGTGCTAGTTCCGGCTAGAACTCGTATATGCAGCAAAGCAGTCCAAAAAAAAATCTGCTTGAAGAATTCTATTCTTCAATAATCTTGAACAAGCATTCTATCAACAAGCATTCTATTAAAAAAACAAGAACTTAAATTTGTACACTTTGTGGAATGCCCATCAGCTTGTTCTAAACTAACCTATAACTAGACTTGAATGACTCGACCAGTTCACCAAGTCAAATACCATAAAAACATGAGTCTTTCAAGAATTATGGAGAATACTGCAAAAAGTTGCATATCCAATATGCAAGAGAACACTTTCTCGGTGTATGTCCGCAATCATAGATGACAAGAACCAATTATTTTAGTAGGCAAACGAGAGGGATCTCGTTGTGTCTAAACAGTACTAGTGAAGGCTTAAAATATACCTGGCCGATCTCAAGTGCAAGAATTGCAAACCGAAGACGACAGACTCATGAAGCCTATGAACGAGAAAAAGTACTGTCGAGTGCCTAATAATATAGCAAATCGTAACACCCCAAAACACCCCACGGGAGTATTACATCGCCGAGTTCCTTAAAGGAACTCCCAACGCTCCTTCGGTGCCGGTTTGGTTATCTAAACTCAACTTAAAAAATGATAAAGGTGGTTTCCCAAAAGAATCTAAGACCCCTAAAAATTTCGGCAGAGTTCTGTTTGTAGTATGAACTCTCCCATAGGCTTAAAACCTTAAAATCCTACATAAAAAGCATAACATAACTCAACGAGCCACCTGCTCGGAGTATACAACTCAACGGCCACACGCCGGAGTCAACCAATCATGCGATAAAACTTACAACAATCTAAAAGGGTTTACTATACATATGGTACAAACTACATGAACTAAATTACAAGTACAATACTTAGAAATATAAGAAATGCACATCCGCGATTCAAATCGCGCGACGAACCAACAAACGGCAATCAATGAGGTCCAGAATAAGCTAAGTGGCACACTTGAGAATGTACCGCAACACTTGGGAGGGGAAATTTGTGGGGGTGAGCAATAATCAACGGGCTCACCGGAGTCCTACACCCTTAAAACGGAAATTCTTTACACATAATACTCATAATAATCAAATCAGCGAAAGCATAATAATATAATACAAATCTATATCCTTTTCAATGAAATCTCTTGAAATCATTCGCAACATTAAGCTCATAACACTTAAATCATTTGGAAGCACGATTTGCAATCATTTTAGGCATGGAATCACATTAGACAAGGTGGAATCATCTACACTTTCTTTCAAATACTTTCGAAAATTCTTTCGGGGCTTTCGGCGATTGAACTAGCACCGGGTGGTTCTCGGGGCGCTACCCACGACTTAGGTTCCCGGGACCTATCTCTAGTCAAATACCTGGAAGGCTCCGCTTTCCTCATCAGGAAAGAATCAACCTCTTCGGTTGATGGGCATCTCGATACGCATATCGAGACCCCGTGGCTCGATACGCACAACCACCTCCTTCCTCTCGGTCTAAGCAATTTAGCCCACGATTCATTTCAATCAAAGTGATCACAATCACTTATCAAACTTGGTTTCTTACCAAGATCTCAATCAATTTCTCATCGTAGAAGGCATGACACACTTGTCACCCTTCTAAATTCACTTTCTCAAATCCGATTCACTTTCTCAAACAAGATTCATTTCTTTAAAACACATTCACGTTTGAAAGGCGGTTCACAAGAAGTTGCATTCAAGGATCATTTCACGTAAAATACAAAACTCCTTTCAAAATTACTTTTGAGTATCACGTAAAGCAATCACTTAACATGAACAACCACCATTCGCTGCAAGCAATCATTCTCAACTCTTTCCAACTATGCCTTTTCAATCCACCACTCTAGTACAATTAGTTTCCATTTTTCGAGCCATAATAACCGCAAGCGGATACCACCTAATTAAACGTTCAACTTCTCACAATTCTCTATCTTGACTTCAATTCCTCATTCTATGTTTCTACTTTATGAATCCACTTCTTTTGCTCACGTCTCGACTTCTCACAACCCCCTATCTTTACTCCAACTCCTCATTCCGGGTCTCTATTTCATAAATTAACTTCCTCTGCTCATACTCAGCCATATGACCCCTATCCTCACTTTATCACTTAAATTCCTCTTGTTAAGTTCATCTTCCAACTTAATTTCATCTCAAAGACTTAGTTACATTCTAAACTCAACTTAACCTTACAATTCCCGCTCGTCGTTTCCCCGCCTCAAACTCCCATTGTATGTTTCTTTCCTATTAATTGACTCTTATTCGTCCATCCTTAGTTGTATAACTCTTAATCACTTCTCATCACTCAATTCTGGTTAGCTTCGCTTACCTTTAAGTCTAGTTCAATCTCACGGACTCAGGCACATCTCCAATTCAATTTAACCCAACCACTTGCTTTCTACTCTATTTCCTCAATTGTGTACCAATCAATATAAACTCATATTCTCCTTTTCGTCAACTCGTAATTTCCCAATGTTAGCAGTTATCTCCCCCCAAAACATCGTAAACTCAAGTAATCTCTAAGCAATTCACACCCATATCGCAGCCTTCTTCGTCTTTAATCGCTAATTGCAACTTCAATAATATTCCTTGGACCTTCGCAATCTAACTTTCTCATAATCTCTAATATCCCAATTCAGCCTTCACACTTAATCAAATTATCTCGAGTCCTAATTCAGCCTAACTACTTCCTACGGTACAATCATTTTGTATTCCCAGTAAACATCCAATATTCACAATAAAACAGGACATTCGATATTCACAAGAAATTCATTTGGGTTTCGAATCTAATAATAGTTTAGAGTATAAGACTACCCACCTCGATTCGGGGATTGAAGGTTTGTTGGTTTGCTTGAGACTCGAGTTCCCCGGTTCGGTTCCTCCTTTCGTTCCTCTTTCCCTACTGCTAGCCTCGGTTTCCACCGCCCTCCTCTGCGCTCGACGCCGTCGCCGGTCACGGTCCCGCGTTCACCGGCTGCTTCCCTCGGCCCTCGCGTCCGCTTCTCTTTCCCTAGCCTCGGTTTCGCCCTCTCCTTCGACCCCGGCCGTCCCTCGCGTTCACCGATCGTCTCACCTTCGTTCGCCGTTCGGGTGCTGGCCTCCAGCCCGCTCCTCGCTCGCGCACCCACTCTCTTTCTCTTTCTTGTTCTCTTGGTTCCCAAATTCGGTCTCGCAGTCCCTTCCTCTCTCTTGCTCTCATCCTCCCTCTCGGCGCTTGCGGCCCGGCGTTCTCGCCGTTCAGTGGCCACGGCCACGGCCTCTGGGCTCTCGTGCACTCTCCCTCTCTCGCTTTGTCTCCCTCGCTCGGCCTCTCTCTCTCTCGTTGCTGCTTCGTTCGGTCCCTCGCCCCTTCTTTCTTTCCTTTTGGGTGGTTTCCACCAGTCTGCTGCCAGCACTCGCTTCCCCATACTAATCCCCTTCTCCCTTTTCTTTTTTTTTTCATCCTCAATATAATTAAACCCACGTGCGTAACATATGCGATCTCCGATTAATACATAGCTGGTCCGGGCAAACACTCGAAAACCGAATTAATACGCTTCACCAATAAGAGTTACGCGAACTAATAATAACTCGCTCAAATTAATTTACGAGTATCTAATCGCGTATAACTTGGTCTCTCGACCTACTCCATTTAACCAAGGCTAAATAATTAGCTCTACCTCGTAAGAGCACCTAACCCCAAAATTACGAGTCTTACACAAACTCATAAAACTATTCCTCCTATAGCCTCATGACAAAGCCGAGAAAAATGAACAAGCCTCTGTCCTTATTGGATGAACAAGAATCATAATGGCCAAGTAACTACCTACATTCACTATATATAAAACACCCACTTTGAATCCCAAACAAAACATAACCCACCTCATGAAGGATCCAAAACAAATATCTCAATTCCAAAATGGCCAAGTAAGAAGTCCAAACAGGCATATTTTTCAGGTCTCTCTTAACCCCATCTATTCACAAAGGAAACAAGAGGCTCAAGTACAGACAAATGATTTAGCAAAAATTCTGAAATACATTCTAGTTCTGTCCCAACCCAAGGACACTACCTGGAAAATTCACACGAGGACACACCGCAATGGTGAACGTATAATCATTCGGGTCTCTAGATACGGAAAGTATCACATCTTTGGAATATTGAGCATTCAAGCACAAACAAAACGTTCTCATTTCTCAAGGATGAAATTTTCATCTACACAAAGTATAGCTATCTACATAAATTGAACCAACCCGGATGGATAAATCCACACAATCACAAATACACAACATCAAATTCCCACAAATTCACATAATTTGTACAAATGAACCCAAAAATGCTTGAGTCCAAATTTAACTCTAAAACCCTAGTTTTCGACATATGAGAAGGGACGGATTACTAGAGTGGGAGGGGAGAGAGAGATATGAGAGAGAGAGAGAGAGAGCGACATATTTACCGGATGAAAGAGGAGGTCGAAGGAGAGAGGTCGCACGCAGAGAGAACGCCGATAAAGACGAACACAAGGAGAGCGAGGAGATGAAAGCTCGAGGAGAAGCAAGAGCTCGGTTGAGGCGAGCGAAAGTGAGAGGAAAGAGGCCCGGGAGGCCTCCTTAATCTCGGCGAAGAAGCACTCCGGTGGAGGAGAAGAGGAGTACCCGAGATGAAAGAGTGAAGAGAGGTAAAAGCGAAAAGCGAACGGGCTCGGGAGGCCTCAAGTTCATTTTCCACCGATTTTCCTTATGTTTTTGGGGAGAAAATATTTTACACTAACTTTCCCTAACCTTTTCCCATATTTTTCTTTTAAGCTTTTTTCCATCTATTTTTCTTTAATCTAAACAAAGGAAAAAAAGTAATTTTCTAATTTTTTTTTCTTTCCAAGCTATTTTCCTAAGTCCAAATAGAACCAAAATGTTAAATTAATAGGGTTTGAGGTGAAATTTTGATCAACTTTTTAAACCAAGCCCATATTTATTTTAGAAAAATAAATTTGAATTTGTTTGTTACATACACACACACACACACACACATAGAGAGAGAATGCCTCCATCATACAAAACCAACCCATATTAAAAATAAAGCCCCAATATAATACATAAGCACGGCCCACCATATGATTAAAATATAAGTGTATGTTGCATCATACACCCCCAAACCATATTAAATATAAAGCCCATTGTATTTTATAAATACTACCACATAACTGCAGCCGACCATTTAATTAAAACACAACAACAAATATAAACGCTCATTCAACGTTTTTTTTCCAGAATTAGTCTCTACCATCAATCGAAAAAAATTTCAAAGTTTTTCCCTCAATCAACGATTTTTTAAGAATTCATCTTCCCATAACTTAAATTGATTCAATCGAATAGTAATTTGTTGAATCTTACAAAAGAAAAGGAGGATGAACAAAAGTGCTCCATAGTTGGAGAAGTAAGCTTCATCAATGTTGAATTTGATGACCAGATTGATTCAATCGAAGATAATGTTTAAGAAACTCTTTAAAAAGGTAAAACGTGTATTTTATATTGAATTTCTAAACATCATAGTACTTTATGTTCATCAATATTTCTTGAATATTGAATTGCACTCAAGGTGCTTGACAAAATTCCTCAACCAAATTTGTATAGGTACTTGAGCAAGAATGTTGCATTATATCTAAACTTAATGTTTTAAATGTTGACTCGATCATGACATCGATGACGATATCGAAGATGATAATGAAGCAAACCAAATAATCATTAATGAAGGTAAGATCCAATTCTTTGCTTTATTACATGAAAACGCAAGAAATATTCTCATGTTTAAGCAAATGAATATTATATATCAACATTTAAGCACAAATAAAAAATGTTCACTGCATAATCAAAAACATTCCCTGCATAATAAAAAATGTCCACTGCAAACCAAAAATGTTCAAAAAAAAAAAAACAAGTCACCTGCTAGTTTAGGCTTTATATTGAAAAAGGTTCACTGCATAATCAAAAAGGTTCCCTGTATAGGATAAAATGTTCACTAAAAAATAGTTTTGTATTTCTAGCTTCGAGTGCTGAAAATCAAGACCTAATCGTCCAACCATTCGGAGAGAATTATAATATTAAAATAATTGGGCAAACAGTAAAGAGTGAGTAAGAGGCATACGATTTGTATAACAAACATGCTATACGAGGTTGGATTTAGCATCCATTAAGAGAAAACGAGGCCAAGAAGTGATGAGAGTGGAACATGCATGAAGAGATATGTAATCACTAAACATGGCACAAAGTATGTGAATATTAATGAACCCGACACTAGAGCATATGTCAAGAAATCAACCATGGTTAATTAAAGCATTAGTTTAATTTTCCATTGATAAAAACGGCATATAGACACTTTTGGCATGATAAGATCCACAACCATCCATTTTGCAAACCAAAAAAGCGACGTCTTTTGAGATCACAAAGAAAAGTAACAAAACCTCAATTAAAGTTATTGCAACTACTGCAAGAATGTGTTACGGATGCACTAAGATACCTTAAGAAAGAGGTAGGTGGTTCTCCTGCATTAGGATTCACTGCTAAGGATGCATACAATAGTATTGATGCCGAAAAAAAGTATTTGGATGGCACCGATCTAATACACTATTTGAGAAGTTGAAGTGGAGGAAAGTTGAAGACAAAAACTTCAACTATGATTTTGAGTTAGGTGATGGAGCACACTTAAGTTCCCTGTTTTGGAGGGGTTCGACAATGAAAGAAAACTATGACCTTTTTGGAGATGTGGTGATTTTTGACACTATGTATAGGATGAACAAGTATGAAATGATTTGTGCGTCATTTGTTGGTATGAATCACCACATAAAAACATTATGTTTGGATGTAGATTCATATTAAATAAGAGGATTGAATCATTCATTTGGCTATTTCAAACATTTTTGAAGTCAATGGGGTTAGACACCCAACAACAATTATGACTCGATCAAGTACCATCAATTGTTCTAGGCATAAGAACGGTCTTTCCTTAGGCAAAACACAAATTGTGTTTATTCCATGTGATTGAAAATTCAAGACTTCATATTAGAAGTTTAAGAAGTCAAAATCATTTTGTTGACAAGTTTAACCATATCATACACTATGATACGAGTTGGAGTTTAACCATTATTGGAATAGGTATAACTTTCTACTAATTTATAATTTCATTTTTGCAAATATAATGTGTTTAAAAATGTTCACCGCAACTATAAAAATATGTACTTCAAATTGGAAAAGGTGCATTAAATTCATTATTATCTTCTAATTGTTGATCTCCCATCTTTTTATTAGGCTTGTTTCGGAATATCAATGTGCGAGAGAATGTTTGGTTGAAAAAACAAAAAACGGCTTAAGGGTACCCCACATTATGTGGAAACTATTTTTAGGAGACCATATTATGAAAATGGTTTTATAAGTGATCGACATTTTTACTGTAACTATTATTGGGGTATATACCGTTAAAAAGTTATTTGGATCCGTTAAATTTATTGAATTTACTAAATTACCCCCTCCCTCACCCTCTTCCTCTCGGTTTTCTATCTCTCTCTCCATAAATGCATCTCTCTTTCCCTCTCTCTCCTCCCCGCTCGTAAATTTAAACCCCCTCCAATTACGGTGCTATTCGCACCTCTTACACCACTTCCATTGCCTCCCTTTTTCATCTACGCCTATGTCGCTCGACGACGATGGCACCTTCGTCACACGCGCCGCTGGACAAGCCCGACTCTATTCTCATATCAACGCCCATGGAAGGAGTTCCTTTCTCTCTCCTCCTTCTCTCTCCTCGCCTCCTACGCCGAAGCCATGGCGAAAATCCGCCTCAACTTTAACTACTTTCGCTTCAACTACGCCCTCGTCGTCTACATCATCGTCTTCCTCTCTTTCCTTTGGCACCCCATCTCCATGATTGTCTTCCTCTCCATCTTCGTCCTCCGGGTTTTCTTCTACTTCTCTAGAGATGAATGAATCGTGCTCTTCCAGGTGCACGGTGGATGATCGATTGGTGCTGCTTTTGCTCGGGCGTATTGACGATTTTGGGGTTAGTTTTGACCTTGGTCGAGTTGAATGTTCTGATTTTGTTGGCGATTGTTATAGTAGTGATTGGATTACATGCGAGGTTTAGGAGCATTGACGACTTGTTCTTCAACGAAGATGATGCGGTTGAAGGTGGATTGGCTTCGATTGTTGAAGGTCAGCCCTTGAAATCCACTTACAAGGGTGTTATCTAATCTATTTAGCATTTAAGAAGTTTAAATTTCATGGATTGTCCGAATAGGGGAGAGAGAGAGGGATAGGATTTACTTGGAGACTGCATGATTGTATTGAAGTTGATACGAGATATTTCCAGGAATTTGTTTGAATTAGCAATTATCAGATTTTGTTTTGTACAATGGAATTTTGTGAGAAATGGGGAGAATTGCAATTTTTGTGTTATGATATTTTTGAGTTACATTCTTGTTCTCGCTATGAAAACATTACTTTACACATTTTGTTTAGTTTCTCCTCTCTGTATGATTCCAATTTTTGTGTTATGAGATTTTTGGTGAGGGAGAGGGAGAGGGGTTGAATTGGATTCTTCTATTTTTAATTTAAGAAATTGGGGTTGAATTTGCAAGGGAGGAGAGAGAGAGATATGTTTATCGAGAACGAGAGAGATAGGGAACCAAAGGAAGAGGGTGAGGGAGGGGGTAATTTAGTAAATTCAATAAAATTTAACGGATCCAAACAACTTTTTAACGTTATGTACCCCAATAATAGTTATAATAAAATGTAGATCACTTCTAAAACCATTTTAATAATGTGGTCCCCTAAAAATAGTTTCCACATAATGTGGGGTACCCTCGATCGTTTTTGGTTGAAAAAGCTATATAAACTAAGAAGTAGTTGGTGTCTATTATTTGGTAAGGACAACTTTTCAGGAGGTATATTATTATCACAAAGGGTCGAAACAACTCATCGATCAATATCTTGAAGGTTACATGTCACCACGATTTATGTGTTTTCTACAATAATTTTGAAAGTGTTATATCCGATTGGAGAAGTAAGAAAAATGGAGGAGATTATGATTCATGGAATGGTAAGCTAGAACCGTTTTATACTCATATTTCTATACTAAATCATATAATCGAAGTATACACAACCGAGGTCTATCACTTATTTCAACATCAATTCAAGATTGCAACAAGTTGTATGCATCAAACTATCCAAAAACGAATGATAATTTGATATATAGAGTTTGGAGAGATAAGGTTGATTAATTTTGTCATGTGGTTGAAATCAACAATATCAACAAAACTGTCACTTGTACTTGTAAGAAGTTTGAAAAAATTTGTATTTTTTGCTTCCATATCTTGAGAGTATTCAGTTTGTTGTGTGTTCCCAATATATCGTAGAAATATATATTGAAGAGATGGCGAGAAAGGTGTCAAGGATTTTGATGATGATGACAAGCAATCAACAAGTTGCCAACAAACCTCCTACTTCTTCTTTAGTTTGGAGATTACAAATGTTACGAACTTCGAATACTCTCATCACAACTTCTGCCTCACATGCAAAAACACGAGCTTTTTGGGAGTAAATATATGAGAAGGCTAAGGAAGAACTTGAAAAGGACATTGGACCCATATATAATTCTCAATCGAAGATGGTAATTCAAGAGTCGTGATTCAAAATCCAACCGGAGCCAGAGAAAAGGTTCAAAGAAATAAAAGAAGGTAAGCATTGACAAAAATAAATGCAATCAGGTGAAGGCACGTAAAAAGAATGTTGGTAAACAAGCAACTAATAGTTCCACTCCTATCGTAACTAACCCTATTATTGCTCGGTCCTATAAATAAAAGAAATTTTCAAATTAAATAAACCTTGAATAGACTTATTTGGTACTTGCAGCAAAATTTACGGAAATGAGAAACAATAAGTCATATTATTCCATCATCATCGAAGCAAACCAATAGCCAAGCAACGAGTGCTCACCCATCATCGGCTACAACCTTACAAACATTTGTTGTAAATTGTTCTCAGCGTGGATCTATTTGGTGATATTGGATGTTTCTTATGGATTATTTTAGAGCTTAGTAGTTTTAATATTGAATACAAGACAAATTAGTTAATTAGGTATTATTGAATAATTGTTTGTCATGAAATATCAACTTTACTTTACATATGATATTTGAATGATACTTGACATATATATTTCTATGTGTTTGAGCCAAAGTTCAATGCATAACGCAAGAGATATTCAAATGTATAAGCATATTGAAAAAGGTTCCCTGTATAATAAAAAATGTTCACTGCAGACTAAAAAAGGTTTAAGAGAAAAAGAACAAGTCACCTACTAGTTTAGACTTTATATTTTTGAAATAATGCTTTTTATTGATAAAGGTTCATTGCGTAATAAAAAAGGTTCCCTGTATGATAAAAAATGTCTACCGCAAACCAAAAATGGTTCAAGAAAAAAAAAGAACAACTAGTTTAGGCTTTACATTTTTGAAGTCATGCTTTTTATTAAAAAAGGTTCATTGCATAATGAAAAAGATTCCCTGCATAATAAAAAATGTTCACTACGGATCGAAAAAGGTTCAAGGAAAAAAATAAAACACGTGCTAATTTATGCTTTATGTTTAAAAAGGTTCACTGCGTAATCAAAAAGATTCCTCGTAAACCAAAAAAAGTTCAAAAAAAAAAAAAGAAAGCTCTCGTTCTTCTAAGTTTGAACCAAACATCATTAAGTACCGAATTCTGCGCATCAAGTTCGAAAAATATCACAAAGTTGATCGGTTTTTCTGTCTTTAAGTCCCCTCCTTATTCTTGGAACTGTCTTTAAAGTTTCATTTTTCTTAGGGAGTTTCGCCGTACCAATGCAATGATCAAGGGCACGACGCCTAACAGTAATGTGGGATGCCTCCCTTTCATGAAGAACTACAAGTCCCTTGCTTGTTTATGCTTTATATTCTTTAAATCATGCTTTATATGAAAAAATGTTCACTGCATAATGAAAAAGGTTCTCTACGTAATAAAAATGTTCATTGCAAACCAAAAAGGTTCAAAAAAAAAAAAGAAACTTGCTAGTTTAGGCTTTATATTTTCAAAGTCATGTTTTATATTAAAAAAGGTTCACTGCATAATAAAAAAGGTTCTCTACATAATACAAAATATTCACTGAAAAACTAAAAAGGTTCTATATAAACAAAATTAGGGTTACAAATCCAAGCACAAAATATGTTATACATAAGATGAGAACACATTGTCAATTATGAAATGTACCCCATTATCAACTTTCAAAAGTTAGATGTTTCTCAAAATGTAATACGCTTACAAGTCAAACCCTACTCTTAGCACCTGCAATTAACCTTTGACTTTGTCTCCTTCTAACTTCAACTCCTTTTTCCATCTTGAAGGTTTTTGTCAACCTATCTTAATAAGACTTCACCTTTGCTAAAATTTAAAGAGCAGCAAAATTGAACACATTGTCAACCATAAAATGACAATATTTCACTCTATACTTCTTCACCATACTAGCCTGGGAGAAATTAAATAAAACAAATTAGTCACTTTTGGCCTAAACAATTTATTTAACGTAAAAAATTTAAACAAAACGAGAATTATAAATGTAATAACTAGTTACATTATTCTTCAATCTAATATCCCAAATTTTCAAAGAACCCTTGTACATTTCCAAATGACGCATGACATAGATTTCGAATCACGATATCCCAATTTTTCAAAGAACCCTTGTACATTTCCAAATGACGCATGACATAGATTCCTGAATCACGATAAGAGTCAAACTAGCAAATGATTGACCAACGCAATTTAGGTTGTTCTATCATGATTGAATCAGATTTCACCTTTCGTATTCTTGCCATCTTCATATATTTCATGAAACATGTGAACTACAAAAAAAAAAACAAAGACAAATTCTTTTAGTATAAAAACAAATACAACATACCCAAACACAAACTTTTGCTTATGGAATGGGACGCAAATCAAGCTCTTAACTAGAGATAGACTACTCAACATCACTACAAAAACTCACGATTAGCGTCGGAATTTAGAGACCACATCAAAATTCGACTCTAATATCGACGAAATTAGCGCCGGATTTTTAAAAAGACACTATTTGAGTCGGAAATAAAAATCGGATTCTATTAGCGTCCGATTTTAGAATCGGATAGATAATCCGACGCTAATTGGCATCCGATAATTCCATCCGACGGTAAGGTTGGACGCTAACTATAAAACCATAGTGCTTCAGCTGGCGCATTCGGGGACTCCACTTCTCAAATCCCTAACTCTCTCCCTCCTACCCATCCCCCTAAACATGAAGCCCACTGTGATCTCCTCCACCACCGACGTCTTCGCTCCTCTCCGGGCGGCGTCTTCATCGCCCCGGCGCCAGTATCTTCGGTTACTGGCGTATCCCTCGCCCTAAACACGAAGCTCTGCTCCAATTGTTTTGTCGCCTCCAGCCGCGACGTCTTCGGTCCTCTCCAGACCTTGGCATCTTCGCTCTCTCCTAACGCATCCTCCCTTGTCCGGAGCTAGCTTGTCGGCGTGTACCTTCCTCTTTCTCTCTCTCTCTCTCTCGAAGAAAGTTTAGTTCAGCCTCGCGATACCGAATTCCGATTCGTCTTCCATTATCCGTCTCAATATCGGTATTTTCCTTCTCTTAGAATTCTCACTCACTCCATCAATCAAGTATTAGTTAGCATTGGAATTCAATGCCAAAGGGTTCAATTGCGAATTCAACGTTATATGCTTCATTTGAGGATGAAATTACCGTGTTTAATTGGCAAAATTGGAATCGGTGTAGAGTTTAACTAAGTTAAAGTTGGGAATTTTAAGGTTCAAGCTGATCATAGTGAGCGAGTTGTTAGTGTAGATTAATTTCATTTTCAGTGAATGGCTTTGTGATAAGGCTTCTACTTACAAATGATGTCATGGCTCTTCTGTCTCTCTCTGTCTATGTCTCTGTCTCTCGGGCTTGTCTATGTGCAAACATATAGTTGATTTTTATTCAGTGAATGGCTTTATGAACTGTGGTGAAACTTTCAACTTTTGGTAATTGCTTGGAATATACAGACTTTTGGCAATTGCTTGGATTCCATGCCTTTGCTTTGAATTCATCGTTGCTTGCTTTCGAATAAGGAGTAATTCTCAAATCTGGAAGTATGGGGAAAGTAATGTCATATGTCGGGATGGGTGTGTTTGTTGCAATCTCAATAAATGTAAGATTTGTATATAAGACTTGTTAGAATAATGAAGCCTTATCATTCAATTGCTCTAGAATCGAAATGCAATTCGCCACAATGGTTTTATAACTGAAATGTTGTCTCATGATCCGATAGTCCTCTCCTTCATTAACATCTTTGGTTTGACACCTTGAGTGGTTGATTTCTAAACCCCGCCCCAGCTTCCCGATTAAGATCATCTATGCTTGCGAAGAACCAGTTAACTACCGAGTACAATTTCGTTAACTAGAACTAGTGCCCCGAGAAAATTTACAGACTACTTTTGCTTAAAAAGAAACAAGATATGCTTGAAAAGATTTATTTTGATCATCCCTTCCTAATACATGTAAGGACTATACCAATGAAGTTTTTATGGAAATGGGTTATGAGAAAGGTGAACTCCTTCTTTCTTCAACAAGACCAATGCGTTGCTCGGATGGGATGGCAACGGATGGAGATGGATGGGGTAAAAAACTTGAGCCCTCTTGAAGCTGAATTCTTGGAATTACAAGCTTTGCCAAATTGTTAGATTTAATTTAAGCATGCAAGTGGTTTTCCAGCAAGCAATAATACTAAAAATTGTTGGATTCAATTTAAGCATCTAGGTTATTTAAAATATTTCCTAGGATTTTCATTGTAATTCATGCGATAATCTCATTAGCATTAGACCTACTAATTGAAAGCGATGATCTTATCACCATTGCAGATCTAATAAAGAAATGACAAAATGAATTAACAGTAGATTGAAGTAGAAGTATAATGTCACGAATTCATCATCAGCACCACCGATTGTGGTTGGTCGCAGTTAAGTGGAATACTTGATTGAGTTATGTATGTCTGACTTCATTTAAATTTATAATGGTAAATATGCCTATTCATCCCTCATTATTTGTTTTTATGTGCTATATATATAGTCTTAGTTGCTGAGCTAATTATTATTAATTTTTTGTGAGTGAAATTTGAAATTGTACAAGTTCAAAAAGATCAATATCTTGCAATGGCCTACTAGATTTACCCACATTTCAATATAATACTATTTACTTCAATATTTTCACATCTTGATCTTTGTGTTGCATATTATGTCCATGGGTTGGAGAATATTTATAGTTCTCGGAAATTGTCTGTAAAGTTCGGTGTAAATTTCTCATTAACAATTTTGTCAATGTACAGCTTTAATACGAGTAATAATACCACCTAATATAGGCTTCATTAATGCAAGTGTTTGGGGGCTCCTTAACTGATTTCTACTCCCTCTTGTCCATCATCAAAAGCTTCACCTTTTCCCTCTCTCTTGCCGTTTAAAGCTTGAGAATTCAGGTGTTTGTCTCTCTCCCCTCCCCGATTGTTTCTCAATGCTTTGCCCTTTTGTATTATTTTCGGAGAATTCAGCCTTTCCTTGCTATATTGTGTAAGCTATTGAGTTTTTGTCCTGTGTGTTTAATCATACTGTACTGAGCAATCTATATGTTAGCCATTTTCCTACTTTTTTCATTTTATTATCATTTTAACTTTTTAATCATCTATTATTAATAAAATATAGCTAAGTCTAAAAATTTAAATAGTAGCTATTATATATATATATATATATATATATATATATATATATATATATATATATATATATATATATATATATGCATTTCATAAAGCTTAGGAAAACCGTTCAAAAATTTGTACATAACAAGGTATGCCAACAAGTTATACACATTCTCATGTATATGGTGTTGATATAAAACTTTGTTATGTACAAGTTTTTGAATTGTCTGTGTTGGACAGCTTTAAGAATAATATGGTATTAGGTTGTGTAGTTACTAAATCCTTGCATACACTTCGACATATTTAAGGCAACAATTTCCATATGTTCTCTAGGTACTATTATAAAGATGTGGCGCGTAATGTCCGGGTGAATTATTTTACCATAGAAATTATTCATCTCATCTTTATAGATCGTACTTGGAGAACTAAAGGGAAATGCTGCCGAAATTTTGTCAAAGTAAGCAAGGACAGAGTTGCACAATCTAATATTATATTATTCTTGAATGGGTATAGGACCACTTATCCCTGTAGAAAGATGTAGGGCATGCAATTGTCATTATAAAAAATACAATGTAAAACATTACGCAAGTTTGATTGATTGGTAATTTTAAAAGATGAACATACTTAACTATTTCAAAATCGCATATATTTGCAGTGAATGGAGACAAATAAAGAGTGGATGTATAAAAGGTTTGATGGAAAATACTTGAATAAGGAGTTCATTCGTAGGATAGAAGAGGAATTTATTCCATTTACTAAACAAGAAGAAAGCTTCAAGAGGTCGAAGAAGATGAGGTGCCCTTGTAGTAAATGTGGCAACGTGCCTTTCTTAGAAGAGGATACCGTGAAATTACATTTGTATAAACATAGGTTTCGCGCTAATTATTTTCATTGGGTTAACCATGGAGAGACTTACCCTGATTTAGAAGTGAACAATCAAGGGTCGTCAAATCCACAAGTTGAATCAATGCATGAAATGTTGATGGATGCATTTGGGCCTATGTCCTCAACATGGATTGATGATGAAAGTGTGGATGAAGAACCAAATGAAGATGCAAAAATTCTTTGAAATGTTGGAAGCGGCTAAGAGACCTTTGTACGAGGGGTGTGATTTGTCCTTATTGTCGGTAATCTCACGGCTTATTAACATCAAATGTGAGTTTAATCTCCCAAATAGAGCTGTTGACAATTTGTTGGCATTGATGAAGGAAATGTGTCCACCTAATACTGAGTTGACCGACACTTATTATTCCGCAAAGAAGCCGCTTGCTCGCTTTGGAACTTCCACATGAGAGAATTGATGTTTGTCCAAATGGATGTATATTATATTGAAAAGATAAAATTAATTTGGATATATGTGAGCATTGTGGGGTCGATAGATATGAGAAGAAGACATTGAGGGGTAAAAGTATTACAAAGAAAGTACTAATATACTTTCCAATTGCGTCGAGATTACGAAGATTGTATGCGACTGAATGGCACAAATGGCCCAAATGAGGTGGCATTATGAAAATCCACGTGAAAGTGGCTAAATGGCACATCCATGGGATAGTGAAGCTTGGAAGCATTTCGATGTCACTTTCAAGGAATTTGCCGCTGAACCTCGCAATGTTTGATTAGGTTTATGTACTGATGGCTTCGCCCCATTTGGCAATTTTGGGCATCTGTATTCTCGTTGGCTCGTAATTGCAACTCCATACAATTTACCACCTTGGTTGTGCATGAAGAGACAATTCATGTTTCTTACTTTGTTGATTCCTTGCCCAAAAAGTCCTAAGGGGAAACTTGACGTTTATTTGTGGGATGTTGGCCTTCAAACGTATGATGTTTCGAAAAAGAATAACTTTACGTTGAAGGCAGCAGTTATGTGGACAATAAGTAGCTTTCCAAGCATATGGTATGCTTTTGGGTTGGATGACATCGGGAAATTAGCTTGTCCTTATTGCATGGAAAACAAGAAGGCATTCGGACTAAAACATGGGAAGAAGACCACATGGTTTGATTGCCATAGACAATTTCTTCCCGACGGTCATCGTTTTAGGTCTAACAAGAGTGCTTTTTGAAAAATAAGGTCAACCATTCACCTCCTCCTTCTCGTCTTAAAGGTGATCAAATATGGGATCGCATATGTACAATGTCTAACTCTGTTGATTATCATGGCTCAATTGGTGGTTACCTCGAGTCTCACAATTGGACAAAGCGAAGCATATTCTGGCAATTGCCATATTGGAAAGACCTTCTCATACGTCACAATTTAGATTTCATGCATGTCGAAAAGAATGTGTTTGATCAAGTAATCAACACAATCATGGATGTAAAGGGAAAAACTAAGGATGACATCAACGCAAGAAAGGATTTAGCCACTCATTTTAAGCGTCGAAAGCTAAACATTCGGACTACCGAATATGCTGATGGAGGACGAACCGAAACCTGCTCCGGACGCTCCATATGTAATGAATAAAGAGGCAAGAAAAGCTTTATGTGAGTGGCTAAAACAACTTAAGTTACTCGACGGATATGCTAATAATTTAAGTCGATGTGTTGATGGAAAAAATGTAAAGTTGCATAATTTGAAAAGCCATGATTGTCACATTCTTATGGAGCGATTATTACCCATAGCATTGAGGGAATTACTGCCTCCAAATGTTTGGAAAGTCCTTACGGAACCGAGCCAATTCTTCAGTGGATTTATGCGCCGCTCATTTGCGAACGGAGGATGTACTCCGATTAGAGGCAAATATCCCCGAAATACTATGTAAGATGGAGATGATCTTCCCTCCATCTTTCTTCAATGTGATGGAGCATCTTCCTGTGCACTTACCATATAAGGCTAAAGTGGGTGGACCCGTTCAAGTATAGATGGATGTATCCCTTTGAAAGGTATCGGGTAATTCTTATCAAGTTGCCAATTAATATTTTGTAGTGATGATAGTAAATATTTGTACTTATGATGCAGATTTCGCATCATTTAAAGAAGAAAGTCGGCAACAAAGCTCGTGTTGAACTGTCCATTTGCAATGCATATCTAACGGAGGAGATTTCAAATTTTTATGTCGCTTACTTTGAGCAAAATGTCGACACAAAAACAAGAGTTTTTGGGCGAAATGTATATCCTCATATAGAGGAGAATCAAGGTGAACACATTCCGGATGTCTTCTCCTTTAATGTCGGGTATGCCCCAGTGAAGGACGTATGAGATACCTTGATCAACGTGAGTATGATGCAGCTCATGCATACATTCTTCAAAATTGTGAAATATTAGAGGATTATGAATGATACGACTATCAACTTGAATAATTTTGTCATATATTATCTTTTAATGATAATGAATTAATAATAAGCATTTTCCCCAACTAAGGCAATTTGAAGATGAAATGATTACACTACATCCACGTGTTAAGAAAGATGAAGTATGGAGTAAGTTTGATAAAGAATTCCCAAAATGGTTTCGAGAGAAGGTTAGTATATTGATGTTGTGTTGCAGTGGTTTAAATATGTATTACATTTTCATTAACTTATATTTTAATGGCGTAGGTTTTTCATTTGAACGAGAACAATGGAGTAATTAAAAGTTTGGCACTTGGTCCAAAGAAGGATGTGCGTAGTTTTAACCATTATTACATAAATAATTACAACTTTCACACCCATAAATACGGCCAAAACAAGGGCAAGTATGAATTATGGGGTATCCGTGAAAGGGTCGATGACATTAATTACTATGGCATTCTTCAAGTGGTGTTTGAGTTAGAGTATGTTGGGGATTCTCGTTCTTATAAGACGGTTTTGTTCAAATGTGAATGGTTTGATTCTATAAGGGGTATTAATACACATGAACAATATAAATTAGTGGATGTCAACCATACAAAGAAGTACCCAAAGTATGATCCATTTGTATTGGCATCCCAAGTTATGCAAGTGTATTTTACCCCTTATCCAAGTATAAGGAACGATAGAAACCAATGGTGGGCGGTTATTAAGATAAAACCAACACCAACCATTGAAGCACCACTCAATGATACAACATTCCAAGAGGATACTAATGATAATCCTCCTACTTTGTGTGAGTTAGAAGGAGTCCAAGAAGGAGTTGAAAATGAACTTGAGGACATAAGTAAAGAGGAAGCTAATGAAGACGATTTCAATGCTGAAAACGAGGATGATAATTTTGAAGGGGAGGCAGATGATGACAGTCTTTTATTGTATAATGACATTGATGATGATATTGTAGGTAATGATGATGATGATTTTGAAGTAATATTGTAATCTCGTGACATTGATAACTAAACGATCTATGTTATGATTTTGATTTTATGTTTTGATTTTTTTGTGTGTATTAATTTATTTTTGAATAAATATACTTAAATTTTCTTTACATGACATTATTCGTTGTATATACAAGTATGCCTCGAACAAAAGGTTTTGCGCTAAATCATGGTGCGCCTACTTCGGTTCCGATTCTAATGTTGGGGCCAATCAAGCTATAGTCCAGGCTCATTCATTATCATCACAGGGAGATAGCTCATAACAAGGGGCAGCTTGCAGGAAAAGAGTTTTGGCAAAGGATGATGATAACTGGTGGTATGTATCAGTAATTTGGTTTATTTTTCGTATTCTTTGGGTACTTTTAACTTAATAATTTTATTGCAGGTTCACTAAGTCAAAGTTGTCACGAGTTATATCGGATGATATCAAGAGTTTCTACAATGGCCAGTGTACATGTTTATCAAATCTCCCTAAAGAAGAGTTACAACTTTTGTGGAGGACTTTTGAGGTAAAAAGCTTGAAAACAATTGGATATATATGAGTAGTTTTTAATATTTTCAATTTATGTTTGGTAATATTTGTGTAAAACAGGGCAAGTATACTTGGGCTTCAGAACTTTCTCAAGAAGTCTATGCAGAGTGGAAGAAGAAAGTTGGTAAAAATTTGAGGAACTTATCGAGCAAGGCTGGAAAAAGGCCCGATGATAAACCAATAACTTCGTTGTCGGATGAGGGCGAGAAAGGTTGAAGGGGCTAAGAAGTACCTCTGAATTTCAAAAAACTCTGCCCAATGCTTCAAGAATAGGACAGAAGGCCCAAAAGCGGGAACCTTACATAGCCAAGGGTCGGTCTCAACCGCAAATCTCGCAGCCTCAAATGGTATAAACTCTAGTATTTTGGTTTTCTTTCATTTTATACACATTATTTAGTTTGTGTAACTTTATTGCATATTTTGTATACCTAGATCAAGGAAGGGAAGAATCCTACTCCATCTCGCATTGTTTGTGAGGAGTCGTAGTAAGGAAGATGCTCAACTGGAAATGTTTTCGTCGATGACCGGTCCAAATCTCTATGGGTAAGAATATTATCTTCATAAACCTTTACAAGTAAATAGAGTGAAATGGACAATTGTAGGGGATATTTATATTGAATAGACAATGGATGCTTTCCTTTTGCAGGAAAAATATGAAGCAGTTAGAGGCGAGCATGGTATTCGAGGAGGGAACAAAAGAGGCAGAGACCCTCTACTATGAGGTGTCAGTTGGGTGGAGTAAAAATCAACCATCTATGGATTGGGTAATTCCGCAACAATGTTCTACAAGAAGCCTACCGCCTCGACATCCTCTACAGGTGCTACCTACAATTCCTCGGCTTATTCTCAGCTACAATCACAACTTCAATCAACCCAAGAACAACTTGATCAAGCAAAGAAAATTAACCGAGAGTCATCAAAAGCCCATGGAAGAGCAAAGAAAACTGGTCGAGAGTCAGCAAAAGGCCATGGAAGAAGCAATGAAACTCATTCAAAACCTCCAATCACAAGTTGACAGGATGTCTAGTGGTTCTAACTAATTTCTTTGCATGGGTGTTGGTTGAACTTTGAATTGATTTGTTGGATAAAATTATTATATAACTTAATTGCGAATGTTCGTTGTTTTTATGAATACTTGGTGGTTTGTGGATGATTGTGCAAAGAATGAATCACAATGTATTTGTGTATTCGTGGATTACTGTGTAGAGAAGAAGTCATAATTTTATGTAAATGTTTTGCAGGAAATATATGTAAAAAGGGAATAGCAAATGTATAAATAGCTCGGCAAAATAAGCGAACATTTAATGTCGGATTTTAGCGTCGCACACAAAATCCGACGCTATTTGAGTTAAAAATCTGACGCTAAACATAACATTCCAACGCTACAATGAAGAAGGAGCTGGAAAAAGAGAACAGAATTAGCGTCGGATTCGGTCGGACACTAATTAGCATCCGACTCGAATGCGACGCTAAATCCGACACTAATTAGCGTCGGATGCTAAATTCAATGCGAAATTTTTAGCATCGAGGTCTTCTGCGTCGGATTTTTATCTCGACGCTAAAGACGTTTAGCGTCGAATTTCTCTAATTTGGCGTCCGATTTTGTCCTACGCTAATTAACTGCTTTACTCGTAGTGCATGAAGCCCCATGTGTTTCAATCAGATGAAAAAACCATAAACATCTATATTTCGATCAAATAGGAAAACCGTGAATAAGAGTATAATCACTTTCTATCTTCATGCCTAATATGATCCCCGACCGGTTAAAAAATGGAGCCAAGACCCAAAAAAACATCAAAAAAAAAGATGAGATACACTTACCAACAATACCAAGTCTGGATCGTCAAAATCATCGGATGCACCTTCGTGCCCGATATGATCAATAATTTCTATCTTTGTGTTCAACAAGTTGAAGCAGACAACAAAGTACTACTCGACTTATATATATCGGGAAAATTATCTACAAAATGAAAATGCACACACACTACCAAGTTTATTTTTCATTCACAAGTTATTATTCTATATAAAAAATTTCATTAAAAAAGTGCAAAAATTATCGGATCACACTCATTAAAATTTATTCAATCACAAATATTAATCTCACGATCGACAACCTCCTTAAACTTCTCATACTTGTTTGGCGAAAACTTGCCATCAACACATATTGCATTAATCTCAACTAAAATCAATAAAAATACCAATTAGACAAAAAATATATTCACATAAATAAAACATATCCATAAAATTTAAGAAAGAGTTCCTTACATATGGTTTGCATATGAAAAAGAACCTAGAAGGTGAAGTATTACTTCAAGTTTTCATATTTATTTAACAAATAGCTGAAAAAATTAATAACTTCATTATCAACCATATCTCCAAACCTAGAGTTTTCATAACCGATATGAGAACCTTACACTTTTCATCAACAAATACCAATTCACTGCAAAAAATAAAAACACAACTTGTATAAATAATTTACTAAAACACAAACATTTATAAATATTCGGATGCTCGTATAAACGAAAAACAAATGACAATAATATAGGATAAAAATAATACCTCTTAATATGAACTTCATCATACGAAAGGAAAATCCAATCGAAACTTGTTACTCAATTGCACATAAATTGTTCAACAAGTGAATATTCCTCTGGAAATATGGGCATTTCAAGTATAATGTCGATATTTTACCCCTCACTCCCTCTCCTTTATCTTGTTCATCATCCACCGATCTCACCACAACTCCCATTACTAGACTCATTTCATGAAGAAGAGGTTGCACTTGATCGAGATCTACTATTGGTGTTTCGGTTCCGGTTCTTCATCAATTGATTACGTTGCATGAGCATCATGGCAATGAGAACCGCTTCATCCAGATTCATTGCTATCATCATGAACTAGTCCAACTACATGATCGAACTCCTTGGTTCATGATTCTCTTCATTTTAACCTCGCAGACTTAGGCACAACTTTCTCATACGTCTTCATCGGTTCCACACAAGCTTCCCAAAAACAGGATCCTCATCAAATAATCCATCATCTTGAACAGAAGAGGGTGCGTGTTGACCAGTAGAAGCTTGTTTAGTAGAATCCTTGCAGAATTGAATTTTTGAACATTGCGTAAGTATCTCAAACATCACAGCTTGCACCTTGTTCATTGAGACACTTGTAGGGAATAGACGATGTGCATCACGAATAACATCAACAACCTCAACAACAACATGGGAAAAGTTCTTCCATGCACATGAAACTCTTTGTAGACAAAGCTTCATAAAAACACCCAATAAACATAATTACACAATGCAGGTAAAAAATACTTAGAAGAAATATCTTATAATGAAAATAGTAACTAGGTAAAAACTAGTAGTATGATAGGAAGGAATGGATTTTTTTAATTTTAAAAAAATAATAATTACATATACTTACTCGTACATCAAAAATGAAGCAAAAGGCATGAAAATTGAATGAGAAGAGACTACAAAAACTTTCAAAATTAGACGGGAAACAAAACAATATGTAGGCATAAACATTTAAAAATGTCGGTTCTAATTCTCGCATATATTTACATTTGAGTTTTATTGACATCATGAAAGAAATAATTACAATGAAAGAGATATTTGACATCTATTCATTGATATATCTTAAAATAATTATAAGAAATATATTATGTCACACTCAAGATAGTCACATGTTGAACAATTTATGAAGACGGGTCGATTGACAATGTCCCACCTTGAAAACAAATGCTTATTTTTTTCTTGTTTTATTTTTTAGGATGTATAAAGTTTTAGTTTTGAGCTTTTCATGTATGAGAAAAATTTCTTTACATATAGTCTTTTGTTCACTGAAAACTTGACATAAAAGTTGAGTACCTTCTTTGTCTTCATCGATTAATAAACTGTTATCAACCTGTAAAAACAAAACCAAAGTCTAATAGACAATATTTTATAATTTCATTTGTGTCTATACTTAAGTGATAAACAAGTTAAAAAGATATATAGACACTTTTCGTATTTTGCCATTTCAAAATAATCTCGGTTAAATAAATCTAACTAGTTTAGAATTAACATCTGTAATTCTATTTCAATCTCTAGAACAAGCCAATTGAAATAATGAAGTATATTCACGAAATTATTTAGGCAAGATTTCTGTTTGAGTCTATATGAGTGGGTCGAAACCCAAGACTGAGTGTTCATTCAAGAAAAGCTTTCGAGTGGGTCGACGAGAGATGAAAAGCTGAAAGCTAAAGTTTTTGAGGTGTGAGAATGACTTAAATTGAAAACCATTAGGAGAGATAAGTTCATACCTGATTTTTCATATTGTATAGTCTTAGGCAAGCATAACAACAGTGATTCTTCAATTTAGCTTCAGTGTTGCACGAGTATAGCTTCAAACAATACTCACTTGACCTCTTGTTATACCAAGGTGATGTCTTCTTGGCTTGACTAATTCATGTGGATGATTTACAACTTATCGGGAATAGTTCTAAGCACTATCAAATCTTTAATGATTATTTGTATAATTGCTTTAAGTTGAAGATTTGGGTCCACTCAAATACTTCCTTGTTATTAAAGTGGCTAGATTTTCGGAAGGATTATTTTTGCGTATATGTTGGATATTTTTACGAAAAGTGGGATGTTAAGAGCCAAGCCAACCACATATCTTATGGAGCAGAATCATATGCTCTCTGCAGATTTAGGAGATCTAGTATCGGATGCCTACCAAGTATCGGTGTCTAATTGGTCGATTTATTTACTTCACAATAACTCAACCAGATATTACATATCTTGCTCAAATATTGAGCAAGTTTATCCAGATCCACGACAGAGACATTGGGATGCACAAATATTTCCAGAGATTGAGGTATTTTGATTATATCTTCAACGATTCCCTTATCAAAATCAGTCAAGTGTTCTTGCTTTTCTCTTACCCTCAAATCATGACTAGTCCAATTTACCAAAATGGGGAACTCTCTTCCAATCAATCTTGCCTTTAACAATATTCTATCGACATAGCAGAGCTTGAAAAACAATGAACAAAAAACTTTATGAGTACTACTACTAACAAAAAATAAAAATAAAAATGATACAAAAGAAAACGTGTAAGTATTAATACTTTAAACCTTACCATGAGGCATAAAATTGGACCACTGCATAAACGACCCTTCCACTTGTCCGTACATATAACCAAGCTATCTAATATAAACCTACACCAATTCATATTCTTTAACTCTTCCAAATTAATTAATGAATTCAGAATCAAATGGTTGGTATTTTGATTTTGATGTCCTTTAAGAAGGGTTGACACCACATATACTACAAAATTCCTCTTAAACATGTCACCTCCTTCCCTTTGTTGCTTCATCTTCTCCAAAACATGAAATGTATTGGGATAATTAACATCCTATTGACTCTTCCAATCAGCCAACACTTTTTGGTAACCATCCGACCTTTTCTCCTTTACTTCGAAACTAATTTAAATCCTCTAGGCAATCCTAATGTAAGATACACATCTTCTTCTATCAAGTGTAGCTAGCCTAGATGGAATTACATCAATCCTCAACTTCAACAGATGAACCAAACTTTGACTATCCGAAATATCAACAATGAAGTTTACCAAACCATTCGGAGACATCCTTGTACGCAATTTGGAAGCTCCTTTTGTCTATTGTTCTTCTTCCGGCTTTTGTTCTTCTTCAACTTGTTGTTCTTCTCGTATTTCTGCTTCCGGAGGTTCATAATCTGCAGCTTGTTCTGAAATTTCATGTTCCGCTTCTTCTTATTGTTGTTCATGTTTTGAAAAGGTATACTGAAAAAAAAGTTATATGCTATTTGAATATATATGCACATGTTTAAATGGAAATTGAAAGGGTTCACCGCACAATAAAAAAATGTTCACTACAAAATTAAAAAGTTTCACTACGTAACATATTCAAGCATGGATGCACATATACATAAAATACACAGCAATGGTTCATCACAATAACCATACATAGCAATGGTTTAACAAATCATAATAACATTTTAAGAAATAAATACATACCAACATTATTTGCTCTTCTCCTTTTTCTTGCAATAGTTTTTAATCAAAATTTGCGTTTACTAATAACATAAGAACAAAAGAATACATTAGCACTTGAATTTCATGCTTATGAAGGGTTAAATAAGAAGCTTATTTGGTCCGATCATGAAAAAGAAAAGTTCCTGAACGAAAGCTATTGATTTTGAACAATTAGGAGATATATTCACGAGTTCTTCCAAAGCATTTCATAGTATGACCAGGGAAGGAGTCAATATAACTAATGAGTTGTTTGACGGCAAGAACAACTGGGTATGGACATGAAAAAGTAAACAAAGCAAGCAATAGAGTACTTTTAAGGCCAACAAGGTTGCATCTACACCATAATCCACATTACTTGGCCATAGTATGATTCCGTAGTTTTATCCAAGGATCTCTATAAACACAAGAAACACAACACTAGAATGCCAAAATAAATAGTTGTTCAAAACTTAAGCCACGCATGAAGAAATCAATCATGCTAATATAAGCCACTAAAAATACTCTTCATGGTTTGCTCGTGGAGAGTCTTGGTCACCCTAGAGGAGGGTAAATAGGGTGATGAGGAAATTTTAACAAAATGGAAGGGTTAAAGTTTAAACCGAATAATCAAGACAGTCCGAGTCTAGATTGGACTCGTAAAAGTATGAACTCGCATTTACGTAGAAACCCTCTTGGGGCAGAAAACCATGGCCGAGTGCTAATCCAAGCACCAAGTCAAATCCACTATTTTGAATCCACAAAATACAGTAGATCGACTCAACTAGAATTGCTCCCTTCAACAATTCCTAACAAAGTTTTCCTAGACTCAAAAGTTCCCTTATCTCGATCTAGTACTTCCTAATTGAGGTAACCTTTACAGTTAGGGACAACCGAGCCGATTTAACCCTTACAGCTCAGTCAAGGGACCTTACTCAAATAGTAAGAAAGATTATGTGACTGATTACAAGACTTTAAAACTCGGAAAAGTGTTAAGTACGGACTAGGAGTTGTAAGAAGAAGATTGATTGAGTATTATACAAAGAGATATAATTTCAGCAACGTGTTTGGCAATCTTCAAGTCTTGAAAGTTGTCTTGTATTTATAGATGACCAAGCAGATTAACCGTTGTGACTATCTTCTAATTAGAAGTCCTTTGTGACCGTTGTAATGGTTCTTCCGAGTCACTCATAAAAGATCCGTTGAGATGTGAACGTTATGCAATGGCTCTTGACTCCTTAGGATGTCCCAATCCACTGGTGGTGTCCGAAAAGTAGGGTGGAAACCACCGTTGAGCTTAGCGTTGAAGATTTCCAGCTTTGGAAACAGAGAACCCCGACACGGTTTCGGGCCTTGTTCAAAAGTAGAAAAGCCTTGTCTCGCTGGTGATTGACAGTTTGAAATCGGTTACTTTTGTAATTAAAAAATAGGATAACCTCGTTTAGATAGCCTACAAACGTAAAAAATTTTGGTTCTCAAAGTATAAAATACTTTGGTCCGAGATTAGGCACGGATAATGATTTAATTAAGATAATTAAGTGCATAATTATCTCGAGACCTAGAAGAGTGGAATTTTCCGAGTCCGATATTCATTATACTCAAATTCCATCCGATTCGTTCTTAGACAAGATCAAGTTATAAAGAGAATATCAAAGTATGAGTACTTGATCTAGGCAAATATGTTTCAAACAAACATGCTGACTTAGAAAGTTGAATTATCGTTGTAATTCACTTTAACTTAGAATATGAAGTCGAACACGATTAAAGGTGTTAGAGAGAATGTTTGAACATGCGATACGCCCGAGTAGTGTCCGAGTGACTCGAAGCATCAGTGTGAGTTGATGAACAAGAGTGTGATTTCTAAGTCAGTCGAATCGAATGAAAACATGTTGAAGACTTAGACAACGTTCGACTTATTTCTGAGTTGTATTGAAGGAATCGGTATAAGAATTTCTTACTTATAGAGTTTTGATTCTAAGGCATTCTCTCGTACCTTAGAAACTTTTCCGAGTGATATAGTATATTTACTCTAAGTGATATAGCATTTACTTCATGTATACTTGCCTGTCTCGGTGTGACTCGTAAAACGACTTTGCTTATCTCATTCAGTTCCGAGTCCCTCATCCTTTAGATATATTGCATTCGAATTGACTAGTATTTCGCTTTATCACACTCGGGTCCGACTTCATGTTTTAAGTTCTACTTAGTTGGAGTCGATGATTCTAGTCCGAATCGTGCTTAGTCTATATCAAGTTATTTCACTCTAATATTCGTTATGCAACTTGATTCTTCGCTTAGACTAACTCGATGGAATTTTGAGTCTCATAGATATTAGACTCGGAAAATTCCACTCACTTTCTAACTCGGATAATTAGTTGCTTAATTATCTTAATTATTCTATCATCTGTGTCTAATCGTGGACCAAAGTACTTTATACTTTGAGAACCAAAACTTGATTTACTTTTGTAGGTTATTCAAACGAGGATTCACTTTTAGAAATACAAAAGTAACCAGCTTCAAAACGTCAAATCACCAGCGAGACATGGCTTTTCCTCTTCTCTCGTCCCAGTCCCGTAAGATTGTGTCGTGGCTGTCTGTTTCCAAATCTGGAAAACTGAAACGCCAAGCTTAATGGTGGTTTCCACATTATCCTTCAAGACACCGCTAGTGGTTTTGGGATTTCCAAGAGAGTTAAACCATTGCCCAACGTTCATATCACAACGGATACTTTCCGAGTGACTCGGAAAGCTCTTTTCAATAATCACAAAGGTCTCTCGGTCGCGAAGGAGATAACCGCTACTCTGCCTGGTCATCCATAAATAGAAGTCAACTTTCAAGACTTGAAGATTGCCGAACCTATTGTTAATACACGAACTTGAGCAAAGTCATTGTATTCATTCTCAATCTTCTACTTACAACTCCCAATCTGTAATTCATTACTTTCGAGTTGTAAGGTCTTGTACTTAGTTACAAACACTTTCTTACTTTCGAGTAAGGTCCCTTGACTAAGTCTGTAAAGGTTAACTTAGCTTAGTTGTCCCTAGCTGTAAGGGTTATCTCAGCTAGGAAGTACTAGATCGGATAAGGGAATTTCTAAGTCTAGGAAAACTTGTATAGAGTTGTCTAAGGGAGCAACTCGAGTTCGATCGATCTACGGTATTTTGTGGACTCAAAATAGTGGATTTGACTTCGTGCTTGGACTAGCACGGTCCGTGGTTTTCTGCCCCAGGAGGGTTTCCACGTATTTCTTGTCTCTTTGCTTTCCGAGTTCATTCTAGACTCGGACAGTTTCAAAGCTTCGCTTTATTACATTGTTCTGCAATTCCGAGTTCAACCTTTTCGACCCTACTTTTGACTCGGAATCCATTTGGTTTCTTCTTGGGCAAAAGAGTTTGATTGTCAACGAAAAACTTCCATCACCTTATTCACCCCCTCTAGGGTGACTGAGACTCTCCCCGAGCAAACCTTCACATGTGCGATAGTTTCTATGTCACTCGGAATGACTTGTAATCAAAACCTAGGAGAGATGAGGTTTGTACCGAGTCGTTGATAGTACTCGAATTGTATAAATTTAGAGTCCGAGTCTTCAATCTCCCCTTTCGATGAAAGGCATTCCATACTCAGATAGAAACTTTGTTAGTGAAATAATCAAGAGTTTTCATTCTTATTCATGTGGCAGAGAATGTATCGAGCTTAGAGTAAAATATTGCAAAGAAATAAATGAAGTGATTCGGACTTAGAATGTTGAATGAAAAAATTCCGAGTAGTTATATCAAAGCAAACATAAATAGATGAGCTGATATATTAGAGCAAAATACACTAAGAAATGTAAACTCAGAAAGAAATAAAATATTCACGAATTCATAAACTTCATTTATATATTCATAAGCATAGAAAATATATACACAGGAAAGGGTGAGAAAAACTCCCCTAAACGAGACAACAAATTTTTCTAAATATTCTCCCCTTGCCTTTCAGCAAAAACAACAAAATGGGGAAGAATGTATCAAGTAGATACAATTTGTGTCTGGATAAAAAAATAAAAAAATGAAAAACAGACATAGAGAAAAAAATTAAGACAAGTGGAGTGGGAGTTGTCCGAGTCGAAGCGGATGAACGTGCAATGCACCTGCGCTGGTATGAATGTGAAGACGTTGAAGATCTGCGCAGGGGCAACACTGGGATCTCTGGAATGGGCTCAGCTCTAAGTGGCTGAACTAGAACAAGATCATCCAGAGGTTCATCCTCTTGGAATTTGATGGAGGGTGGCGCTTCCTCAAGTTTGACTCGCTCGCTGGCCGACCGGCGTCAACAGGGTCATCTAACTCACTCAAACTCGCCGTCCGAGCTTCTCGGTTCCGGTTGAGGGCGGGAGCACCTTATCCCTTAGCTTCTCCCTTTTTCCTTCTTCTTCCTCCTTCTCGCCTTCCTCCTTCTCCTCAAAAGGAGCTGCTTCGATCGCAACCTCCTCTTGGAATTTGATGGAGGGTGGCGCTTCCTCAAGTTTGACTGCTGGCCGATCGACCGGCGTCAACAGGATCTTCTAACTCACTCGGACTCCTGTCCGAGCTTATCGGTCCGGTTGAGGGGCTGGAGCACCTTGTCCCTTAGCTTCTCCCTTTTTCCTTCTTCTTCCTCCTTCTCTTCTACTTCCTTCTCACCTTCCTCCTTCTCCTCAAAAGGAGCCGCTTCAGCCGCAACCTCCTCTTCTTCTTCACTGCCTCTCCGGATGGAGATTTGGTAGGGCTCGAGTACTCTTCGGATGTTTCGAGCTATCCGGGTCTTGAGCTGCTTTGAAGCGCCTTTCTCTAAGGAGCTTGATCGGTTCTTTATGCTCCTTAACCAGGGCCTTCATCTCAAGGAGCACATCCTGCTGCTCTCGGATTTGAGATTGGACTATTTTTTGGTTAATGGTCATAGACTAAAGGACAGTCTTGAATGACCGGAGAGTGTCCCCGATTTCTAAGAACACGGAGGACAGCTTGTCTATCATTGTGGTAGACAAAGTGATAGTGGCTTGAAGAGGGGAACTAAGGTGGAAGCACCGCCAGGTAGAGAAGGGAGTGAGAGTGGAGTCCGAGTCCGAGGCGGAGGAGAGGGTTGCCTCGGTTCTTAGGCTGTGGACCCGGACACCCGGTTGGGTTTCCTGGTATCCATAGCCTAGAAGCTCTTTTCTGCCAACCACTATGGCAGCCTCAAAACCTCGATAGGATCCGAGGGAGCGGGACCTTGAATTGTTTGAAGATGAAGGTGAGGAGGGCCCCAAAAGGAAGTGGAGTTGTTTTCTTAGTCCGATCCGGCACAAAGGCCATTTGCTCGATGATTGCTGGGAAGAGGTCTATATCATAGCCCTCGAGTATGTCAAACAAAGCCTTGAGAATCTTGGAATTCGAATTCTCTTTGCTGGAGTGCTAAAAGAAGGAGGTTCTCATCGGCAGGAAACAAAGAAGACGTGCCTCGGACTTCATCCGAGTCATAGAGAAGTTTTTACGTGACTCGGGGATTTCTTTGGCATATTTCTCAAAGAATTCATCAGCAACCTCGTTGAAGGGGATAGGGTTGCTGTTGAGGAAAATAGAGAAAACTTTGAATAAGCGGTGGAGGAGAGAAACGTTAATCCGAACTACTTTGTCACGAACTCTGGAGGTGATAATCCCCTCGAGCTAGAAAGGTTGGAGTAGAACTCGGTGACGAGTTTTGGGTAGATAAATTTGCTAAAACAGAGGAAATTGTATACCCTTGTAGTTTTGATGTGGTTCAACCACGAGAATTTTGTGGTTGGGAAGAATTTATCATCCAACGTCAGGTGTTGGATGACAAGGATTTTAGAGGGGTTAGAAGGAACCTCTTAGCTTTTGGTTCGAGGTTTCTTGGTTGCAAAACCATGAAAATCTGGGAGGAACCTCTTTTCAGCATGGTTATGGAAGTTGGAGAGAGAAAAGAGATGAACTTTGAGAGAGCGAAGAGGTAGCTCGAAGAGAGAGATAGAGAGAGAAAGTAAGAGAGTGTTGAGAGCTTAAGGTTTTCTTACTTGAGGGGTTTCTTGCTTGCTTGAGAGTGAAGGTTTGCTTTATGAAAATACTGAACTTGCTTGAGAGCTAGTATGCGAGAGTGTGAGTGAGTAGAGAGTAAAGTAGCGAAATGGAGGAAAATGGATGCTATTTATAGAGAAAGAAATGTCCTTCAGTATCCATTCCGACCCAACTCTCTAACGGCCGCCTCAAATCGGTGTGACTGTTCCGCTTTCCAACGGTTAGAATTCTAGTGTCTGTCTTCTAACGGCTAGTTCTCCGATCGATACGCGCGAGAGAGGGAGAGGGAGAAAGAGAAATTTAAAAGAAACTTCTGAAATTCTCCACTAATCTAGAGATGATTTCAGAAGTTTGATGTCCATTTTTCTCAAAACCGAGTCCGACTTAGTAAGATTTCTCAGTGACTCGAAACCACAAACAAGTAATAACTCATAGCTCAAGTATCACTGGGTCAATTGAACTAAGTGTTATTAAGGCACAGAAATGACACATATAACACATAATCATGCAAGATAATCACATAGAATAGCACATAATCATGCATTTATCATGCCAAGTTCATTCCTAATAAAGCAAAACCGAACCTCACTAAGTGACTTAGTAAAGATATCAGCTAGTTGAAGTTTGGTAGGAATAAATTCAAGTTCAATATCACCTTTCTCATCATGGTCTCTCATAAAATGATACATGACCTCGATGTGCTTTGTCTTTAAGTGCTCGAACTAGATTCTTAGTGATGCTGATTGCACTCGATTGTCACACTTGATTGGGAATAATTTAAATGAAAGTCCAAGATCTCTCAAGTGTTGCTTGATCCAAAGAACCCGAGCACGAGTGAAGACTCATACTTTACATATACATCATTCCGAGTTCCATCAAGGAATCAGGTATAACACTTCATCTCTTATAAGGTTTTGATTACAAGTCATTCTAAGTGTCTTAGAAACTTTTCCGAGTGATATAAAATCTTTTCTAAGTGTTACGTGAACCATTGCATATGTTCTCACTTGATTCCGACTAACTCAAAAGGCATACTGCTCGCACATAGTTTTGAGTCACTCAAACAACACTCGGATATATTGCATGTTCAAACATTCGCTCTAATGTGCATAAACTCGCTTCGACTTCATGTTCTAAGTTAAATTGAATTACCGTGTTAATTCATCTTTCTAAGTCAGCATGCTTGGTTTGAACATTGGTAGTCTAGATCAAGTCTCTCTACTCGATGTTCTTTATCCGACTTGCTTTACTTCTAGATCGACTCAGATGGAATTTGAGTATAATAGATATTAGACTCAAAAATTCCACTCTTTTAGGACTCGGATAATTACACACTTAATTAAATTATTATCTATTTCTAATCTTGGACCAAAGTATTTTATACTTTGAGAACCAAATTGATTTACTTTTGTAGGTTATTCAAACGAGGTTATCCTATTTTTGAAATACAAAAGTAACCAGCCTTAAGATGTCAAATCACCAGTAGACAAGGCTTTTCCTATCTCCGACCGAAGACCAAACACGGTGTCGGGGTTGTCTATTTCCAAAACTGGAAATCTGCAATGCTAAGCTCAACGGTGGTTTCCACCCTACTTTTCGGACACCACCAGTGGATTGGGACTTCCAAAGGAGTCAAGAGCCGTTGCCCAACGTTCACACCTCAACGGATATTTTCTAAGTGACTTAGAAAAACCATTGTAACGGTCACAAAGGACTCCCGGTTAGAAGATAGTCATAACGGCTAGTCTGCTTGGTTATTTATAAATAGAAGCCAACTCTCAAAACTTGAAGATTGCTGAACCAACTGTCAATACACGTACTTAAGCAAAAGTCATTGTATTCATACTCAATCTTCTACTTACAACTCCAACTTTGTACTTAACATCTTTCTAAGTTGTAAGGTCTTGTAATCGATTACAAACACTCATTCTTACTTTCCGAGTAAGGTCCCTTGGCTGAGCTGTAAGGGTTAACTCAACTCAGCTTGTCCCTAGTCGTAAAGGTTACCTCGGTTAGGAAGTACTAGATCGGATAAGGGAATTTCTAAGTCTAGGAAAATCTTGTAAGGAATTGTCTAAGGGAGCAATTCTGTTTGAGTCTTTCTTCCGTATTTTGTGGATTCAAAATAGTGGATTTGACTTGGTGCTTGGATTAGCACCGACCGTGGTTGTCCGCCCGGGAGTGTTTCCACGTAACTTTCCGAGTTAATACTTTTTCGAGTCCAATCTAGATTCGGACTCTCCTCAAAGTCATATCTAGTTTTATTCTTCCATTACTTGTTTAATTTTCCCCATCACCCTATTCACCCCCTCTAGGGTGAATTTATCTCTCCAAGGGCAAACCTTCACACAAGCATGCTCCAACCGCAATGTACTCGACTTTAGCAGTTGATAGAGTAATTGAGTTCCGCTTCTTTGAGTGCCAAGATATAAGGGATTGACCCGAAACCGGCGAGCTCCTGAGGTGCTCTTTCCGTCAACCTTGTATCCAACATAATCAGCATCTCGAGTATCTAGTGAGGGTCGGTTTTAAGTCTCTTGAAAACCATAGACCGAGATTCGATCCCTGCAAGATATGTGAAAATTTTCTTCACCGCAATGAGATGTGATTCTTTTGGATTAGCTTGAAATCTTGCACATAGACATACACTAAACATTATGTCCGGCCTACTGAAAGTAAGATATAGCAAAGATCCAATCATACCTCGATAGAGTTTCGATCTACTACTTTACCTTTTTGTCCGACTCCGGCTTTACGCTACTACTCATCGGTGTTGCTGCATGTTTTGCATCTTGAAGCTTGTATTTCTTCAGCAACTCCTTGGTATACTTTGATTGATGGACATAGATTCCATCTTTGTCTTGTTTGATTTGTAGACCAAGGAAGAAATTGAGTTCTCTCATCATGCTCATGTGGAATTCCTATCTCATTAACTCGTAAAAATCTCGACAGAGATTTTCATTAGTAGCTCCAAAAATTATATCATCAACATAATCTGAGCAATAAGAAATTCTTTTCCCTTGGTTTTATGAAAATAATTTTGTCAATTTGACCTCTTTTAAAATCATTTTCAACCAAGAAAGTGCTTAGTCTTTCATACCAAGCTCTGGGAGCTTGTTTCAAACCATAGAGAGCTTTTTGCAACTTGAAAACATGGTTTGGAAATTTTGAGTTTTCAAATCCAAGGGGTTGCTCAACATAGACTTCCCCTTGAATGAAACCATTCAGAAAAGCACATTTGACATCCATTTGATATAATTTAATGTTCATGCTTGGCGCAAATGCCAGTAGGATTCTAATTGCCTCAATCCTAGCAACTCGGTGCAAAGGTTTCCCCACAATAAATTCCTTCTTCTTGATTGTAACCTTAAGCCACAAGTCTAGCATTATTTCCGACTACCAACCCTTCTTCATCCAGTTTGTTCTTGAAAACCCATTTGGTTCCTATGATTGGGTGGTCGGAAGGTCGTTTGGTCGAGTCCACACTTGGTTTCTTTCGAATTGATTAAGTTCCTCTTGCATGGCCTCTACCCATTCAGGTTCATTTAGGGCCTCTAGTGCATTTCTAGGTTCAGTTAATGATATGAATGTAGTGAATACACATAGATTTTACAAAGAAGAACGAGTTCTTACCCCACTGTTGATATCCTACAAAATGTTCTCGAGTGGGTGACTTGAAGCATATTTGAATGCTCTACTGTTCTCCGGTTCACCAGATCCGTAGGGTAAATTGGTTGATCTTCAGTGATTTGATTTGATTGAGCTTGCTCATCTGGTTGACTTTCAGCATTCTAAGTCGACCCTTGAGCCGATTCAGTCCGAGTCATGATATTCCGAGTTACCTCATTCCGAGTTGCTTTTCCTTGACTCTTTCGAGCTCATCTTTAATAAGATCATCTTCATTTCGACCGAGTTTCGTGTCCGAGAATGTTGACTCATTTGGTTTTTCCTAATCAATCTCATCAAAAATAACGTGGATGCTTTCTTCCACTTTGTTAGTTCTTTTATTGAAAATGCGATATGCTTTACTATGAGATGAATAACCAAGAAAACTACCTTCATCTAACCGAGCATCAAACTTAGTCGAGTGATCCTTACCATTATTGTGAACATAACACTTACATCCAAAGGGTTTGAAGTATGAAATGTTGAGTTTCTTCCCTTTGTAGAGCTCGTATGGAGTTTTCTTCGAGATAGGTCCGATGTGGCATCTGCTCAATGTGTAGTTTATCGTGTTGATCGCCTCAGCCCGTAAATAGTAAGGCGCTTCATGTTCAATCATCATTGTCTTTCCTATTTCTTTAAGAGTTCTATTCTTTCTCTCCAATACTCCGTTCTGTTGAAGAGTTCTTGGTGCTGAGAAGTTGTGGGAAATACCATTCTTATCATAAAACTTTACAAATTCCGAGTAATCGAACTCCCTTTCATGGTCGGTTCAAATTCTTTTAATCCGAGTCCGAGACTCAACTTGAATTTTCCTCGCAGAGCTTATTGAACTCTTTGAAAGCTTCATTTTTGTGCTTCGTGAAAACAAACCCGTGTAAATCGTGAGTAGTCATCAAGTATTACAAGTACATATGATTTATCTCCGAGGCTCTTGACAGGGATTTCAACACACAAGTCCATATGCAACAAATCAAGAACTTTGGATGTGGAAGCAATTTTCAGATATTTGAAAGATGATCCGACTTGTTTCCCTTAGTGCATGCTTCACAAATTTTATCTTTCTTAAATGCACAGTTAGGCAAGCCTCCGACTAGACCATGAGATGCAAGCTTTTTAATGGTGTGCATGCTAACATGACCTAGTCTATGATGCCATGTCTAAGAATTATCATGCAGAGAAGCTTTTAAATAAGATAAGTTCGACTTGGATAAGAAAAAGGAATAGTGTAGGTATTACCTAACCTTTTACCCGAGAGCTTAGTCTCCTTGGTAGTTGTATCATAAATATAGCAATTTGTCCGAGTGAATCTTACCTCTTGACCTTTGTCACACAGTTGAGAGATGCTGAGTAGATTGTACTTTAATCCCTTGACAAGGTAGACTGGGCGGACCGGATTGTCTCCTTTTCCAATCTTGCCTATCCCAACTATCTTGCCTTTACTCGTCATCTCCAAAGGTGACTTTGCCTCCCTTGTACTCTTCTAACTCAAAAAAGAGTCTTGAATCTCCCGACATGTGGCTTGAGCAACCACCTGTCTAGGTACCAATGACCTTTTGTCTTTTCTCGAGTTACCTGCAAGTCGAAACACACTAACCCTTCTCACTTCCTCTAACAAACCCAATAACTTGCTTTACTCGTGGTCCTTTTCTAAGGAAGAAGACTCTTGGGAACCCGGATTTGAATAACTTTGGGTTTGGTCCGATTCTGAGTCTTCCTTTTCGAAAACCGAGTCCGTATCTCTTTCTTTTGAAAATCTTTTCATTTGTAAACCGGTGGAGAAAGTTTTCTCCTATAAGCTGGTCCGGGCTCAATCCTCCTTTCATTCTTATGAAAGGGACCGTGCTCAACCTTCCCGAACTTTACAATTCTGGAATCCTTTTGAAAAGATCTAAATAGGAATTAAATTCCTCCTCTTTGTTAAAACTAAGTCCTTCCTTTCTAAAGGAGACACACTAAGAGCCTAAGAGCATGTCAAGGTTTTTCCGACCTTGAGTAAATTTCAAAATAAGTTCTTGAAACTCATTGAGTTTCTGTTTTAGATGCTCATTTTCTGTTTCGAGTGTCTCGGACTCAGTCTCATTAGCTTGAGAACTAGTCTTGAGTTCTTTTAGAGTAAGTCTCAGCTTTTCCAATTTATTTTTCAAAATAATGCTCTCGAAGTAAGAGACTCAAGTTGTTCTTTAAATTGGGAAGAATCGGAATTGGATTTTTCCTCCAAAGTATAAACATATTTAGCTAAATCAACTTTAGAAAACTTGAGGAAATATTCAATTACCTCCCGAGGATTAGTCTCCTCATTGTCCGAGTTTCGAGTCGAACTCGGATTCAACTTCGAGTCCGATAGAGTCATCGGACACTTTGAGTTGTTTGAGTCTTCATCTTCTTCAGATGAATCTTCATCACTCCATGTGACCATCATAGCCTTTTTCTTCTTTATGTCCCTCTTTCTTCTTGGACAGTCTTTGACTATATGATCTTTGCTGCCACATTCAAAACAGACTGTAATTCTTAATTAAAGATAACTTTGAAGGAAAAGAGTGTTTACCTTTTCTATCCTTCTTATCTTTCTTGTAGAACTCTTCTCTTGGCCTTTTCTCCCATTTCTTGTGCTTCATAATTCTTTTAAAGCCTCGAGCAATGAGTGCCATGGGATTTTCTTCTCGATCCGAGGAACTCAGATTTTCTCCTCTACTTTCCGAGGCCTTCAGCGCGATATTCTTTTTAGTGTTGACCTCGGCGTCCTCTTCTTCCGAGATGGATCTCATGGGTGAGTAGCTTCCCAATGAGTTCGTCCGACTTTAATAGTGAGAGGTTATGGGCTTCCTCAATGGCGGTTACCTTTGGACCCCATCTTTTCTTGGGTAGACTCCTTAGGATTTTTCTGCACATTTCTTCATGGGATATCTTTCTACCTAGAGATTTGAGATTGTTTGTAATCTCGGTGAAGCGGATGAACATCCGAGTGATGTTTTCTTCGGCTCCATCTTGAACAGCTTGTATTTGTGAAGATATTGACTTATCTTCGCTTGTCTTACTTGGCTGGTTCCGTCATATGTTTTGACAAGAGTGTTCCACACATCTTTTACCGTGTCACAGGCTGACACTCTGTTGTATTCTTTAAGCCGATGGCACACATCGAATATTCATCGCTTTAAAGTTTTTTCTAAACTTTTCCGCCTCTCCATTGGTGTATTCGAATTTTGCTTTAGACACGGGTCTTGTATCTTCCATCTTCGTTGGAATGTAGTTGCCTTCTTGTATGATGTTCCATACATCTTTATCGTGATCTACTAGAAAGCATTCCATTAACTTCTTCCAAGTGCTCAAAATTTGATCCTTTAAACTTTGGTGGTCTCGCTGGAAAATCTTCCTTCATCGAACTCTCCATTGTTCCGAACCATTTGATCTTTAAACCTTTGGATTGTTAGATCCTTTTTGAAAGGCTAGGCTCTAATACCAATTGAAGGTTTGCTCGTGGAGAGTCTTGGTCACCCTAGAGGGGGTGAATAGGGTGATGAGGAAATTTTAACAAAATAGAAGGGCTAAAGTTTAAACCGAATAATCAAGACTAGTCCGAGTCTAGATTGGACTCGTAAAAGTATGAACTCAGATTTACGTGGAAACCCTCCCGGGCAGAAAACCACAGCCATTGCTAATCTAAGCACCAAGTCAAATCCACTATTTTGAATCCACAAAATATAGTAGATCGACTCAACCGAATTGCTCCCTTAAACAATTCCTAACGAGTTTTCCTAGACTCGAAGTTCCCTTATCTAATCTAGTACTTGCTAACTACGGTAACCTTTACAAGTTAGGGACAACCGAGCTGAGTTAACCCTAACAGCTCAGTCAAGGGACCTTACTCGGATAGTAAGAAAGAGTATGTAACTGATTACAAGAATTTACAACTCAAAAAGTTGTTAAGTACGGACTAGGAGTTGTAAGAAAAAGATTGATTGAGTATTATACAAAGAGATATAATTTCAGCAATGTGTTCAACAATCTTCAAGTCTTGAAAGTTGGCTTCTATTTATAGATGACCAAGTAGATTAACCGTTGTGACTATCTTCTTATTAGAAGTCCTTTGTGAACATTGTAACGGTTCATCCGAGTCGATCGAAAAGATCCGTTGAGATGTGAACGTTGTGCAACAGCTCTTGACTCCTTAGGATGTCCCAATCCACTAGTGGTGTTTGAAAAGTAGGGTGGAAACCACCGTTGAGCTTAGCATTGAAGATTTCAGCTTTGGAAACGGACAACCCCGACACGATTGTCCGGGCCTTGTTCGAAGTAGAAAAGTCTTGTCTCGCTGGTGATTGACGACTTGAAGTCGGTTACTATTATAATTCAAAAATAGGATAACCTCGTTTAGATAACCTACAAAAGTAAACAAATTTTGGTTCTTAAAGTGTTTAGGCACAAATAATGATTTAATTAAGATAATTAAGTGCATAATTATCTCGAGACCTAGAAGAGTGGAATTTTTGAGTCTAATATTCATTATACTCAAATTCCATCCGAGTCGAGTCTTAGAGAAGATCAAGTTATAAAGAGAATATCGAGTATGAGTACTTGATCTAGGCAAATATGTTTCAAACAAACATGCTGACTTAGAAAGTTGTATAATCACCGTAATTCACTTTAACTTAGAATATGAAGTCGAACATAGATTAAATGTGTTAGAGAGAATGTTTGAACATGCGATAAGTCCGAGTATTTTCCGAGTGACTCGAAGCATCAATGTGAGTTGATGAACAAGAGTGTGATTTCCGAGTTAGTTAGAATTGAATGAAAACATGTGCGATAGTTTCTATGTCACTCAGAATGACTTATAATCAAAACCTAGGAGAGATGAGGTTTGTACCTGAGTCCTTGATAGTACTCAAAATTGTATAAATTCGAGTCCGATTATAAGACCTGTAATTTTGGGTTAGGTAGTTTTACGAGCTAAAGTTAATTATTTAGCCTTGATTAAATAGAGTAGGTTGAATGACCAAGTTATATAAATGGTTAGATACTCGTAAATTTATCCGAGCAAATTATTATTAGTCCGCGTAATTATAATCGGTAGAGCGTATTAATTCCTTTCCCCGAATTTTCTCACGGACTAGATACGTATAAACCTAAGACCGTATATGCTACGTATGTGGGTTTAATTATTACTACATTTAGCAAGAGAAAAAGGAAAAAGAGGAATAAAAAGGAATTAAGTGGCAAGTTGGGAATGTGATTAGTGTGAATTAGAGTTATGTGCTGGCAACATTCGGTGAAGCCACAAAAAAAGGGAAGAAAGAGGGAACCGAATGGGAGAGAAAGAGAGAGAGGGAGGCTCGGGGAAAAGAAACAAAGAAGCGTAAGAAGAAGGGGGAAAATGAAGAGGAAGCGGGAGACAGGGGAAGAGAGAGTGCGAGAGACCGAGAGGGGGTTGGTGGCCTACCCGGCGGCCGGTGGGCGAAGGCGAGCAAGGGCTCGGGAAGGTGAAAGGAGAAGAAACGAAGAAAAAGAGGACCAGGCAAGAGGAACCGAGCGGAGAGAAAGCAAGCGGTGCGAGGGCCCAGGGAGATTGAGAGGGACCGGCGACCACCGCAAACGCGAAGGCGGCAGCCGGTGACGCGAGTAGACGGCGAGCGAAGGGTCAAAGCAAGGGGCGGAGGAGGGACCCGAGCGAGGTAGACACGAGAGAGTCTAGGAGACCGGAACTGGAAAAGGACGCGGCGGCGGGCGAACAAGGAAGTGACGGCCGGCGAACCGTGGGCCGAGCCAGGCAAATGGAGACCGAGTCGAGAGGAACAAAGCGAAACAGAGAGAGATATAGAGGCGAGAATGGGAAGAAGAGGAGGGTAAGGAACCCAATCCGTATTCATCCAAATCGGATTACAAACCGTAAAATTCAAGGTGGGTAGTCTTATACCCTAAACTATTAGTAATTTCGAAATCCAAATGAGTTTATTGTGATTGTTGAATATGATTGTGAATATTGAACATGTATGCTATTGAACGAATTTAGTAGTTGCTGAAAGTGGAATTAAGAGTCTTGAGGGGAGTTGGTATTTGCTTAGGCCTTAATTGAAAATCGAGAATTCATTCGGAGTTAGGTCGCTTGGGTGTAGTGAGTCACATAGAGAATATGAGTACGTTATGGTTTGGGCATAAGTTATGGATTAATATTTCAGGTTGAGCCTTAGAGATTTATTGAGTCTACGGCATTAAGAGATGATTGCTAATATCGGGAAATAATGGGTGAAGTATGAAGAAGGAATATGAATTCATGTTGGTGGATGCACAATTGAAACCTGGGAGTGAGAAATGTGTGATCGTGTAGTTAATTGAGTTCTAAGCATATTTAAATCCTCGAGATTGAACCAAATGTGAAGGTAAACGAAGCTAATGGGAATCGAGTGATGAGAAGTGATTAAGAGTTATACAACTAAGGATGGGCGAATAAGAGTCGATTAATAAGAAAGAAACATACAATGGGAGTTAAGGCAGGAAATGACGAGCTGAGAATGGTAAGGTTAAGTTGAGTCTAGAATATGTCTAAGCCTTGAGATTAAATCAAGTTGAAGATAAGCATAACGAGAGGAACTTAAGTGACGAAGTGAGATCAAGAGTTATATAGTTGAATATGGGAAAAAGAAGTTGAGTATAAAATAGAGACATAAAATGAGGAATTGAGGTAAAGATAATGAATTGTAAAAAGTTGAAACATTGAATTCGGTGGTATCTACTTGTGGTTATTGTGGCTCGTAAAAGTATTAGTTCCTAAACTCATTCAGTTTGAAAGTGAATTAAGTTAAAGGGAATGGACTTTGGAATATAGAGAAGGAACGGGAAATTAGAATATCAAGGGAATATGCATCCATGTAGATTGATTTGTGGCATTGAAAACAAAATACAACGAGAGCTACTTATATGAGAATAGGAGACTCATGCTTGAGTAGAACATGGAAGAACACGAATGGATGTGAGATACTTGCGCGAATACTTGAATAAATGTGCTAGCTTGGAAGGTTAAGTCTTAGCATAGAAATGCTTGACACGTGAAATGATTTGATTCTAAATAATGCTTGAAAGTTAGTTTTAAAAAGAGTTCAAATGTTTACGAAAAATGATACTTGTGTATGATTCTTGAGAAATGCTTTCAAACGTGATTATGTTTTAAATAAGCGAAACTTGTTTGAGAAAGTGAATCAGATTTGAGAAAGTGAATCGGATTTGAGAAGGTGAATTTAGAAGGGTGACACGTGTGTCATGCCTTCTATGATGATAAATTGATTGAGATCTTGGTTAGAAAACAAGTTTGATAAGTGATTGTAATCACTTTGGTTTAAATGAATTTTGGGCTAAGATGTTTAGACCAAAGGAAGGAGATGGTCATGCGTATCGTGCCACGGGGTCCTTGCATATCGGAATGCCCATCAACCGGAGAGGTTGATTCTTTCCCGACGAGGAAGCGGAGCCTTCCAGGTATTTGACTAGAGATAGGTCCCGGAACCTGAGCAGGGTCGCGCCCGAGAACCGCCTGGTGCTAGTTCAATCATCTAAAGCCCCGAAAGGATTTTCAATCGATGGCTGAAAGTATTTGAAAAGAAGGCGCAGATGGTTCCACCTTGTTTAAAGTGATTCAATTACCAAAATGATTGCAATCCGTGCTTTTGAATGATTAAAGTGTTATGAGTTTTATGTTGCAAATGATTTCAAGAGATTTCGTTGAAAAGTATATAGATCCGTATTATATTATTACGCTTTCGCTGATTTCATTATTATGAGTAGTATGTGTAAAGAATTTTCATTTTAAGGGTGTAAGACTCCGGTGAGCCCGTGGTTTATTGCTCACCCCCACAAATTCCCCATTTTCCCTCCCAGTGATGCAGGTGCACTCTCAAGAGATGTATGCGGTACGTAGCGTATTCGGGACTCCCGCTTATTGCTGTGTGTCTGTTTGCTAAGTGATTCAAGTGACGGTCATGCATTTCTTGTATTTCTAAACATTGTACTTTGTAATTTAGTTCATATAGTTGTACCGGATGTATAGTGAACAAGTTAGATTGTTTTAAGTTTTATCGTATGATTGGTCAAACTCCGGCGTGTGGCCGTTGAGCCGTATACTCCGAGCGTGTGCCTCGTTGAGTTATATTATGCTTTTCATGCAGGGTTTAAGGCTTTAAGCCTATGGGATAGTCCATATTACAAACAGAACTCTGCAAAAATTTTTAGAAAATCTCAATTCCTTTGGAAAACCCCTTTTATTACCTCTAAGTTGAATTTAGAGAGCCGAGCTGACACCGATATAGCCTTGGGTGTTCCGTAAGGAAATCTTGCGATGTAATACTCATAGGGGGTGTTTTGAGGTGTTACACTGAGTTTTCAACTCTCTTTCTATGCTAAAAATAAGCCTCTAAATCATAAGATCCAAAATGTATACAACCCGTCGATTCAGGAACGTAACTTTCTCTTTCAAGAAGAATTACTCCTTTAAAACCCTTCCTCGGAGGTATTTTCTTAAAGAGAAAATCATTAATTATGAGAAAAATACATTGGTGTACAGTTTATTTGACTCCACAACCATAATATATTAATATCTAGTCAGTTCAATCAAGCATTAATAATCACCAAAACACAATCATTAACCACATGACTTTTATTTACTTTCATAAAGGGACATAAAAAAAATTATAGAATCATATCTAATTAGTATAAAAAAATTATAGAATCAACAAAGCTCTTGCCGCTGAAATCTTCCTATCATGGTTCAAAACTTAACATCGAAATACCCACGATGATCATTTAAGGACAATACAATATATAGGAAACCATATAGACTTCAAGCTTGATGCATCTCTTTATGACGAGCTCAAGAAAAAGATTTTAGAGATATGGGAAGTTGAGTGTCGGGGCAATAAAAGAACTGCAAGGAGGCTTGTAAAAGATAGTGTTCCAAGAAGAAGGTTGGAGAAGTAAAGAGCAACAAGCTTTAATAAATATTGCAACCGTGGTCCAATCAAACATTCCTTCCGAAGGGTTAAATAAAAAGTTTCTCCGGTCCGCTCGTGAAAAAGAATGTTCCAACAAAAAGCTATTGATTGAGCACAATTAGGAGATATATTATGGAAGTAATCATAAATGTAGTGCATTAAGGGCTTCACAGGTTCTTCCAGACATTACATAGCATGGATAGGGCAGGAGTCAATATAACTGGTGAGTTGTTATATTGAAGGCAAGAACAACTGGTTGTGGACATGAAAAAGTAAACAAAGCAGACAATATAGTACTTTCAAGGTTGTTTTGAGGCCAACAGGCCAACAAGGTTGCATCTACACCATAATGCACATTACTTAGCCACAGGTACGAGCTTCTAACAATGGTTTGGAGTTTGGGCTTTCAAGCAAAGCATCCCACTCATCGAGAGTCAAATTTTAGAATTTACGTGACAACGCCATTTAAAAGGACAAATAGAGAGGGACATGATTTTTTTCAAACAAAGCTAGTGGTCGATGGTTAATTTGTCACAACAATATAAAGCTTTAAGTACCTTCTTTAATTCCACAGAGGCAAATTAAACAATACACCATAAAAGTCAAGAAAATTAAATGAAAAAGGAAAGAAATCCAAACCACAACTTTTTCCATGAAGGTTAATTTGCTAGAACAAAGGAGTGGCAAAACCCTAGAAAAAAATTGAATCAAAAAATCAAATTAAACAAAAATTTACTTACCTAGCTTGAGCATTTGAAGTCGAAACCTTCTTTACTAATCGAAATTTAACAAAGAACTCTGTAAAATAAATGAAGTATAACTTCAATTAATTCGAAGAAAATTGGAAAAATTGAATGGTTTGCTAGAAAAATTACCTGAAAAATCGAAAGGAAGAAAGCAAACCCTAGGAATGGCTTGCGAGAATTCAATATGGAAGCAAGAGAGCTCTAAAAGATTGAGAGAGTTTTCGAGTGAGAGAATCGATGAATTTGAAAGGAGTTTTGAAAAAGGAATCAAGAAAAGAATGCAGGGGCTGTATGAGAGAGAGAAGAGAGGGTAATATGAGTTGCACGCGAGGGCGGTGTATGTTACAAGCTGCACGTGAGCTGCACATGAGAGAGAAGGGGTGTATACTGTAATATACACCGGATTGTGCGATACAATTTGCGAGAGAGAGGTGTCTAATATAGATCTAAATGTTATGATTAAAATGGACTTTTAGCCATTTAAAACAAAAAAGAAAATTTCATTTTTGTTGAGAGAGGGGGCAAGGGTCCGGAAATCGACCCACCCCATGCTTTGCTCTCTCTCTCTCTCGTGTGTTTCTCCTCCCACGATCCTCCCTCTTGTCTCTTGGTTTCCGAACATCTCTCACCGTAATCTCTTTTTCTCACCGGAACAACCATATCTCTTGCCCTCGAGCCACGCCCGTTGAACCATGCCCGCAATTGGTCACGTTTGTCTCTCTTTATTCTACTCCCCGAAATCGGATCTAGGGTTTTGTATAATTTATGCCTAATTTTTCCTTTTCATTTGCTTAGTTTGGTTGTGCTAATTTGGGGAGGCATCTTCGTATTTATTGTGTATCTCTCGATGCCTTTCCGCTTCTCTCTCTATCGAACTCGCCACTCCCATACTCTCTCGTGGATTTCGGGCATTTGCGTTAGCACAACCCCTGCCTTTGGCTTGCCCGCACCCAACTACCACGGCTGGAAACAGATTCCAAAATTTCGTTTCTATTATTCCTTCATTTTGTGGATTAGATTGATTTTAGTTGTTTCTTGAGATGGTGCTTGTGGATTTTCAGCATTTTAGTTGTAAAATTTAAGTTGAATTGCTTTGAGACCTGAATTGCATTGATACACATAGTTAATAATATGTTGTGCCTCTTATTTGCACCGAAGGGATGGGGGAACAAGGAAACCAACTGCAGATGGTAGACCCGAATTAAACCTCACCTAAATCTGGATAACCGATGATTTGCATCAACTTGTCTCGACCAGGATGGGAAATCAGCACAGCCTCAAACCCAACTCTCAACCGCCTCGTTTTGGTACGGGAGGATAATCACGATTGCAATAAGTTGATCGGATTCAGGGAATCGAGTTGTTTCAATCTTTGCGACATTGTGGAGCTACTAGTTTACGAAACAGTAATCCTTGAGAATAAAGTGGTCATAGTGATGGAGGTGGAGAAGAACGTGTGGCCTACAATCATAGCGAACAAGGTGAAGCCCATTGTTCACAAGTACTTCGTCGGAGGCGCTTAAAGTCCACAAGCTTATGGAGAGTAGCTAGCATACTGGAAAAAATTACTTGTTCCATGAAACAAGCTTTCAATTAGTGTTCAAGCAACATATGTTTGACTTCACAAAATAAGTACAGGGACAATTTGTCATTCTCTCGATGTGTATACATCATAAGTATTTGCTCTTTTTTCACCCCTAGCTATTATCTCAGTCCACCAGCCTGTAATCCTTCAATGGTTATCACCGGCGTAAACTCCCGAGAGATACAGACACCAAGCATTGAAATTCAGGATGACAGAATATGATCTTGAGCTGAATTGGTGCTCACGAGTGGAAGGATCGGAAAGTGCTATGATTTTTCTTAAATTGTTTTGCATAAGTATATCTTCCCACGATGTTACTCGCTAGATAGCCATAAGTTATGCACATTGGCATAAAGTCACATAGCATAATTATAGATGACCATACTTACTTGTATTTATGATTTTGGGACTTGTATTTCGATTTTGGGTAAGCAAAGTTATCGGTCATAAACCATAGTTAGACAAATACCACCAATAAGAAGAATCAAACATTGCCTATGTAGGAATCGAACCTACACCATTTGTGAGACACAAACGCTCTTCCATTTGAGCTAATAGGCTGATATAATATGTGAAGAAATTGAATCATCCATATGGAAAGGACCTAGAATAAAGACTAATATTCAAAGCCAACTTATGCATCATAACTCTTGGTTTACCAAATTCCAAACTCAATTGAATATCATTACTCGGATTTTTCAAATGATGTTTCACAATCAATCTAAGGAATAACTATAATAATTCTAATCCAAAACATATCCAACATCCACAAGCACAATATTCAGAAACAATTAAAATCATTCTAATCCACAAAATGAAGACAAAAGTGAAACAAGTTGACTAATAAATGCATACCCGTAAAAGAGAAACAATTTGGTGTGGTTAGAGACAGAGGGGATCGATAAACAAAGATCTTCATCTACTTCAGTTGGTGCAAGCCCATCTTTTTGAGCTTTCTCCAATTAAAGTAGTTTTCTATAGTCCTCCCTCCTTCCTAGACTTGAAAGCCACTACAAAATTTAACGAGATGAAGGTTTGCTCTGGGAGAGTCTCGAGTCACCCTAGAGGGGGTGAATAGGGTGATAAAAGATTCTTGAGAAAATCAAACTCTTTTGCACGTAATAGAGACAGAGACAGATTCTCGAGTCTATCAACAGGGTCGAAAAGATTGGACTCGAAGGCTATCAATCGAAAGAGCAAGAGCAAGAAAACTGTCCGAGTCTAGAATGAACTCAAAACGATAACACTTAGAATTTACGTGGAAACCCTCCCGGGGCAGAAAACCACGGACCGTGTCAATCCGCACACGAAGTCAAATTCACTATTTTGAGTCCACAAAATACCGTGAACCGATCGAACCCGAGTTGCTCCCTTAGACAACTCTATACAAGTTTTTCTAGACTCGTAAATTCCCTTATCTCGATCTAGTACTTCCTAACCGAGATAACCCTTACAGCTAGGGACAACTAAGCCGAGTTAACCCTTACAGCTTAGTCAAGGGACCTTACAAAGAATGTAAGAAAGAGTTTGTAATCGAGTACAAGACCTTACAACTCGTAAAGTAATGAATTACAGAGTGGGAATTGTAAGTTGAAGATTGAAAGTAAATACAATAACTTTGAGCAAGTATGTGTATTAACAATATGTTCGGCAACCCTCAAGTCTTGTGAGATGGCTTCTATTTATAGATGACCAAGCAGAGTAGCCGTTATCTTCATCTCGCTGACCGAGAGTCCTCTCGTGACCGTTGATAGAAGCTTTCGAGTCACTCGTAAAGTATCCGTTGTAATATGAACGTTGGACAACGGTTTAACTCTCTTGGAAGTCCCAAAACCATTAGCGGTGTCTTGAAAGATAAGGTGGAAACCACCGTTAAGCTTGGCGTTCCAGCTTTTCCAGATTTGGAAACAGACATGCCCTAACACAATCTACTAGGACTCGGAGCAGAGAAGGATAAGAGCCATGTCTCGCCGGTGATTTGACGTTCGAAGCTGGTTACTTTTGTAGTTTGAAAAGTGTATCCTCGATTGAATAACCTACAAAAGTAAATCAATTTTGGTTCTCAAAGTATAAAATACTTTGGCCCAAGATTAGACACAGTATAATAAAATAATTACCATAAATAAACCAACTGATTATCTCGAGTCGAAACGGAATGGAATTTTCCGAGTCCAATATCCATGATACTCGAATTCCATCCGACTTAATCTAAGCGAAGAATCAAGTTCAATAAAGAATATCGTAGAGGATTAACTTGATATAGACTAAGCATGAAACAAGCTAAGAATACCGACTATAACAAAATAGGACTTATAACCACAAGTCGATTCTCGAGTGAGAAAAGATGAAATACTAGTCTATTCAATCTGCGATTAATCCGAGTGAAGTCGGACTCGTAACAAAGAACCAGCTTCGAATCGCTTACAAATAAGCAAGAAATATAATAAGTAATATCTCGTATCACTTAGAAAAGATATTATTTTACTTAAATAAGTTTCGAGATACAGAGAATGCCTTGGAATCAAAACTCTGTAGGTATGAGATTGTTATACCCGATTCCTTTTATACAACTCGAAAAGTATTGAGCAAGGTCTCGACTCTTCAATCTCCCCTTTTGATGAAAGGCATTCCATACTTAAACAGAAACTTTGTTAGAGAAAAAAATTGATTCTGAGTGGTTTGCGCATGAGATGAGATAAGTAAGACATACTCAATGGATCGAGCAATACTTAATATATCGAGCAAGAAAAAAATAAAGTATGCTTTAAGTAATTAACATTAACTCAGAAAAGACATGCTAGCAATAATGAACTCGAAGTTAATAATGAAATGCATTAATCCATTAAAATTCAAAAGGGCGGAAAAACTCCCCTAAACAAGACAACATGTTTTTCCGACTCTATTTCTCTATTTCTCCCCTTGCCTTTCAAAGAAAAAAACAACAAGAAAAAGAAGGGAAGAAAATAGCAAGTAGTACAACTTAGATGTCTAGACAAAAAAAATAAAAAATTTCGTAAAGAAGAAGACTCGCGGACCGAGGAATTGTGACTTAGTGCATGGCGCATAAGAGGGAGAGGGAGATTTCCGAGTGGAGGCGGAGGGAGCGGAGGTTCGCCGGCGCTAATATGACCTTGACGATGTGCTTGAGCGCGGCGAAGGGAGAACCGGGATTATCGTCGTGGGCTCAGCTCCGAGTGGCCGACCCGGAGTGAGTGGATCGAGGGGTTCTTCCCTTGGAACCTCAATAGCCGGAGGAGGCCGCTCTGTCTCGACCCGCTGGAGTAGCTAGGTCTTTCGACCCACCCAGCATCGACTGCCTAAGCCGAGTACAGCCTATTTGAGCCTGTGGAGCAGCTCGACCCTCATCAGCTTCCCACCGCTTCTTCTTTGTGTTCCTCCCCTGCCCGGAAGGACCCGCCTCAGCCACAGGTTCCTCGGCGCTCGCAGCCTTCGCATCTGCAGCCTTCTTCTTCTTCTTCCCCGCTGTCCGAGGAGGTCGACTCGGGCTCGAAGACGCTTCGGATGCGTCTCGAGTCATCATGGTCCCGAGCCGCCTTGGACCGTCTCTCTCCGAGGAGCTCGACCAGCTCCTTCTACTCCTTTACTAGTTCCCTCATCTCAAGAACTAGAGACTGCCGCTTCTCGGATTTGGGATTGACCCGCCTTTTGGTTGATGGTCGATTTTGGAGAACAGATTTGAAAGCTCGGAGCATGTCTCCGAAATCGAAGACACGGAGCCGATCTTGTCCATAAAAACAGGGGACAAGAGAGCAGAGAGAGATTTTAAGGCACCCGAGGTGGAGGCACCACCAGGTGGAGAGGGAAGAGAAAGAGGGGTTGATTTCCGAGTCCGAGGTGGAGAAGGAGGCCTCAGCTCCGAAGTTATGAACCCAAACACAAGGGTCGGCTTCCTGGTATCCGTACTCCCGCAGCTCCTTTTTGCCGACAACAACGGCAGCCTCTGCATACAGCATTTGGGTCTAAGGGGAGAGGAACTTGGAATTGTTTGAAAACAAGGGTCGAAGAGCACCGAAAGGAAGGGAGGTGTTCTTCTTGGATTGGAGCTGAGCCGGCACAGCGGCCATCCGCTCAATGATGGAGGGGAAGAGGTCTACTTCGTATCCCTCATGGATGTCGAAGAGAGCTTTGAGATGCTTGGAGTTGGGGTTCTCCTTGTCTGGAATACTCGTGAGAAAAAGGTTCTCATCAGCGGAAAGCACTGTAAGACGAGCTTCGACTTCAACCGAGTCACGTAAAAGTTTTTCCGGACTCAGGGAACTCTTTGGCGTATTTTTAAAGAAGTCGTCGGCGACTTCAAGTGAAAGGAATGGGGTTACTGTTCAAGAAGAGAGAGGAGACCTTGAACAGAGCGGTGGAGGAGAGAGGTGTTTAGACGAACAGTGATGTTCCGAACCCTAGAGGTTAGAACATTTTCGGAGTGAGTGAGGTGAGTATAGAACTCAAAAACGAGTTCGGGATAGATGAACTCGCCGAAGCACATAAATTTGTATGCGCCGGTGGTTTGAATGTGGGACAACCAAGAAAATTTGGTTGTAGGAAAGAACTTGTCGTCCAACACAAGGTGCTCGGGTGACAATGGGTTTAGAAGGGGTTGAGCTTTCGGCTTATTGGTGCGAGGCTTTTGGAAGATGAGGAGACCCGGAAGTCGGGATGGTTTCCTCTTTAGGCATTTTGAGAGAAGGAAGTAAAGATGAAACTTTCAAGTAGGAAAGAGAAGGAGAGGTAGAAGAGAAGAAACGAAAAAGATGTAGAAGAAAAAGATGAGAGCAAGTCAAAACTTACGAGAAAGGGCTTCTTCAACGCTTGCGGACGATCAAGGATGACTGTTCACGTAGTAATCTTCCGCGAGAGGTTTCGCTTGAGAGAGATGGAGTTTAGAGTACCGAGACGAAGATGAATAGATGCTATTTATAGAAAATAAGTGCGCCCGTCAACTATCCGTTCAGTATAACTCCGTTCCGACTCGGCTTGTCTATCAGCCACCAAAGACCGGTGTGACGGTTCTCTTGAACGATTAGGATTCCAGCTGTTAGAAATCCACGGCTAATATCCGATCGCAGCGCTTGAGAGAGAAGGAGAAAGATTTTGAAAATATGATTCGAAACTCTCCACCGATCTAGAGATAGTTTCGTAAAATTTGAAGTCCAAGTTTCTCTACGTCCGAGTTTGACTCGTAAAGGTTCCTAAGTGACTCGTAAACGCGAAATAACTATCAGCCCAAGATCACCGAATCAACCGAACTAATGGTTATTAATGATGAAATCACATAACACATAATTATACAATGAATAAGAATAGCATATAATTAAGCATTTAACATACCAAGCTCATTCCGAATAAAGCAAAACCGATCTTCACCAAGAGGCTTAGTAAAGATATCAGCTAATTGAAGATTAGTAGGAATGAACTCAAGTTCAATATCACCTTTTTCCGAGTGATCGCGTAGGAAGTGATATCTCGACCTCGATATGCTTTGTTTTCGAATGCTGGACAGTGGTTCTTGGTGATGCTAATTGCGCTTTGGTTGTCACACTTGATAGGTAATGATTTGAATGATAGTCCAAGATCTTTCAAGTGTTGCTTTATCCAAAGAATCCGAGCGCAACAAGCTCCAGTGGACAATATACTCAGCTTCAGCAGTTGATAGAGCTACCGAGTTCTCGCTTCTTTGAGTGCCAAGATATTAGGGATTGACCCGTAAATTGACACGCTCCGGATGTGCTCTTTCGATCAACTTTGTATCCTGCGTAGTGTGCATCTCGAGTATCCAAGTAAGAGTCGGCTTCCGAGTCTCCGGAATACCATAGACCTAAATTCCGAGTGCCTGCAAGATATCTCGAATATTCTCTTCACCGCAGTGAGATGTGATTCTTTTGGATTAGCTTGAAATCTTGTGCATAGACAAACACCGAACATTATATATGGCCTCGCTGGAAGTAAGATATAGTAATGATCCAATCATACCTCGATAGAGTTTCGATCTATCGCTTTACCTTTCTCGTCCGAGTCAAGCTTTATGCCGCTCGCTCATGGGTGTAGATGCGTGCTTTGCATCTTGAAGTTTGTATTTCTTCAACAATTCCTTGGTATACTTAGATTGATGAACAAAGATTCCATCCTTGTCTTGTTTGATTTGCAAGCCAAGGAAGAAATTAAGTTCCCCCATCATGCTCATTTGGAATTCTTGACTCATCAACTCGTAAAATTCTCTACACGTAAACTCATTAGTAGCACCGAATATAATATCATCAACATAGATTTGAACAATAAGGAAATCTTTCCCCTTGGTCTTTATGAAGAGAGTCTTGTCGATCCGACCTCTTTTAAAATCATTTTGAACCAAGAAGCTACTCGCTCTTTCATACCAAGCTCGAGGTGCTTGTTTAAGACCATAGAGAGCCTTTTGAAGTTTGAAAACATGATTTGGAAATTCCGAGTTTTCAAAACCAGGAGGTCTGTTCGACATAGACTTCTTCTTCAATAAAACCATTGAGAAACGCACACTTAACATCCATTTGATATAATTTAATATGCATGCTGGATGCAAATGCCAACAAGTATTCTAATGGCTTTAATTCTGCTACGGTGCAAAGGTTTCCCCACAATCAATTCCTTCTTCTTGATTATATCCCCGAGCCACAAGTCTAGCCTTATTTCTGACTATTACACCCTCCTCATCCAGCTTTGTTTTTGAAAACCCATTTGGTTCCTATAACTCGGGTGGTCGAAGGTCGGTTGGTCGAGTCAAGACTTGGTTTCTCTCGAATTGATTGAGTTCCTCTTGCATGGCCTCTACCCATTCAGGTTCATTAAGGGCCTCTAGTGCATTTTTGGGTTCGGTTAATGAAATGAATGCAGTGAATGCACATAGATTATGTAGAGAGGAACGAGTTCTTACCCCACTCGTTGATATCGAAATGATGTTTTCTTGGGGATGACTGGAAGTAAATTTGAATGCTTTACAAGTTCTTTGATTCACCAGGTTTGTGGGTTGAACCACTTGATCTTGTTCTCGAGTGATCTTCTTCATTGGTTTGTTCGATCCGAGTAAGCTCTTGAGTTTTCGCATTCGAGTTTCCTCGTTCCGAGTGGCCTCATTTTGAGCGAGGTTGAGTCCGAGTCTTTGTAATCTCGGCTTCATCATCATCTCTACCGAGCTTCAGCTTCCGAGTATGATAATTCACTTGGCTTCTCCTGTTCACATTCATCAAACACTACATGGATGCTTTCTTCCACTTTGTTAGTTCTTTTGTTAAAGACACGATAAGCTTTACTATGAGAAGAGTAACCTGTAAAAGTACCTTCATCCGACCTAGCATCAAACTTGGTCAGGTGATTCTTACCATTATTATGAATAAAACACTTGCAACCAAAGGGCTTAAAGTATGAGATGTTTGGCTTCTTCCCTTTGTAGAGCTCGTAGGGTGTTTTCTTCGTAATGGGTCCGATGAGGCATCTGCTCAAAGTGTAGTTAGTCGTGTTGATCGCCTCAGCCTCGTAAATAAGTAGGGCAAATTGTGTTCAATCATCATCGTCCTTGCTATTTCTTCAAGGGTTCTCGTTCTTTCTCTCTACTACTCCATTCTGTTGAGGAGTTCTTGGTGCCGAGAAGTTGTGAGAGATTCCATTCTCGATCGCGTAACTCCGAGAATTCCGAGTAGTCGAACTCCCTTCCATGGTCGGTTCGAATCTTTTGAATCCGAGTTCGAGACTCAACTTGAATCTTTCTACGAGCTTGCCGAACTCCTTGAAGGCTTCATTTTTATGCTTGAGAAAACACACCCAGGTAAATCTTGAAAAGTCATCAATAATGACAAAAATGTAGGATTTACCTCCGAGGCTCTTTATCGGGATTTCACCACATAGATCCATATGTAGCAGCTCAAGCACCTTTGATGTCGAAACAGTCTTGAGAGATTTGAATGAGGATCTCGACCTGTTTCCCCTTGCACATGCTTCACAAACTTTGTCTTTCTCAAAGACACAGCTTAGGTAAACCTCTAACCAGCACCATGAGATGCCAGCTTTTTGATAGTATGCATGCTAATATGACCTAATCTACGATGCCAAGACCATGAATCATCATGAAGAGATGCGTTTAAGCAGGATAAATTCTGGCTTGGGTCGAAAGAGGAATGATATAAGTGTTACCGGATCTCTGACCTGAGAGCTTTATCTCTTTGGTGGTCTCATCTCGAGATGTAGCACTTAGATTGAGTGAATCTTACCTCCCGACCTTTGTCGCATAGCTGGGAGATGCTAAGTAGATTGTATTTTAGTCCTTTGACAAGGTAGACTGGGCTCACCAGATTGTTTCCATTTCCAATCTTGCCAATACCCACTATCTTGCCTTTGCTGTCATCTCCAAAAGTCACTTTTCCTCCTTTGTATGATTCTAGCTCGTAAAAGAGTCCTTGGTCACCCGACATGTGTCATGAACATCCGCCGTCCGGTACCAATGTCCTTTTGATCTTTTCTGAGTGACCCGCAAAACAGAGAGAATCTAACCCTTCTCGCTTCCTCTAACGAACCCAAGTAACATTCCTTATCGTGGTCCTTTTCGAGGAAGAAGGTGTTTCGGAACCCGCATTTGAATGACTTTGGGTTTTGTCGATTCTCGAGTCTTCTTCTCGAGAACCGAGTCCTGTCTCTTTCTTTTTGAAAACCTTTCCTTTTGAAACAGGAGAGAATGGTTTCTTTTTGTAAATAGTTATGGGCTTAGTCCTCCTTTCATTTCTGTGAATGGGACCATGCTCAACTTTCCTGAACTTTACCGTTCTGGAATCCTTTTGAACAATTCCGAGTAGGAATTAGATTCTTCCTCTTTGTTGAATCCAAGACCTTCTTTTCGAAAAGAGACACATTGTGATCCTAAGAGCATGTCAAGGTTCTTCCGACCTTGAGTAAACTTTAAAACCAGATCTTGAGACTCAATGAGCTTCCTTTTAGTTGCTCATTTTCTTTCCCGAGCAGCTTAGACTCAGCCTCATTAGTTTGAGCACTAGTCTTGAGTTCTCTCGAATGAGAGTCTCAGCTTTTCTAATTCATTTTTCAAAGAAGTGCTCTCGAAGTGATTGACTCAATTTGTTCTTTGAATTGAGAAGAATCGAATTGGACTTTTCTTCCAAAGTAAAAATATACTTAGCTAAATCAACTTTGGAGAATTTAAGAAAGCATTTGATTACCTCCCGAGGATTTGTTTCCTCATTGTCTAAGTCTCGAGTCCGACTCTTGTTCAGCTTTCGAATCCTCATCATCTTCGATGTATGATTTCCCATACCTCATCATCTTCCGATGAATCCTCATCGCTCCATGTTGCCATCATGGCTTTCTTCTTCTTTCTGTCCCTTTTCCTTTTGGACAGTCCTTGACTATGTGGTCTTTGCTGCCACATTCGAAACAACCAGAATTCTTAGTCAAAGAAAATTTAGACGGGGAAGTAAACTTACCTTTTCTATCTTTCTTATCTTTCTTGTAGAATTCCTCTTTTGGCCTTTTGTCCCATCTTTTGTGCTTCATCATTCTCTTGAAGCCTCTTGCAATGAGTGCCATGGGATCATCTTCCGAGTCGAAGAGCTCGGATTTGCTTCTTTGGATTCTCGAGGCTTTCAGTGCTAAGTTTCTTTTGGTACGCCCTCAGCATCCTCTTCTTCTAGATGGATCTCATGAGTTAGAAGCTTTCCGATGAGCTCGTCCGGCTTTAAGAGTGAAAGGTTCTGAGCCTCCTCTATGGCAGTCACCTTCGGACCCCATCGTCTCTTAGGTAGGCTTCGAGAATTTTCCGGCACATTTCTTCATGGGAAATTTTCTTTCCCGGAGATTTGAGATTGTTGGTAATCTCAGTGAAGCGAATGAACATCCGAGTAATGTTCTCCTCTCGGCTCCATTTTGAAAAGCTCATATTTATGAAGATACTCGACCGATCTTTGCTTGTCTTACCCGACTTGTACCTTCGTAGGTGTTGACTAAAGTATCCCACACCTCTTTAGCAGAGTCACAGGCAGAGACTCGATTATATTCTTCTCGAGCTTATGGCGCACATAAGGATGTTCATTGCTTTGAAATTCTTTCCGAACTTCTCTGCTTCTCCTGCTGTGAACTCAGCCTTTGTCTTGGGAAGGATTCTGAATTCATCTGTCTTCATTGGAATGTAGTTTCCTTGTTGTATGATTTCCCATACCTCTTCATCATGATCCATACGAAAACATTCCATAAGCTTCTTCCAAGTGCCCAAAGTTTGATCCTTTGAATTTTGGTGGCCTGTTGGAAGATCTTCCTTCGTCGAACTCTCCGGTGTTCTCGAACCATTTGATCTTTAAACCTTTGGATTGTTAGATCCTTTCCGAAAGGCTAGGCTCGATACCAATTGAAGGTTTGTTCGGGGAGAGTCTCGAGTCACCCTAGAGGGGGTGAATAGGGTGATAAAAGATTCTTGAGAAAATCAAACTCTTTTGCACTAGAATAGAGACAGAGACGGATTCCGAGTCTATCAACGAGGTCGAAAAGATTGGACTCGAAGGCTATCAATCGAAAGAGCAAGAGCGAGAAACCGTCCGAGTCTAGAATGAACTCAAAACGATAACACTTAGAATTTACGTGGAAACCTCGCTGGGGCAGAAAACCACGGACCGTGTCAATCCGGACACGAAGTCAAATTCATTATTTTGAGTCCACAAAATACCGTGAACCGATCGAACCCGAGTTGCTCCCTTAGACAACTCTATACAAGTTTTCCTAGACTCGAAATTCCCTTATCTCGATCTAGTACTTCCTAACCGAGATAACCCTTACAGCTAGGGACAACTAAGCCGAGTTAACCCTTACAGCTTAGTCAAGGGACCTTACAAAGAATGTAAGAAAAAGTTTGTAATCGAGTACAAGACCTTACAACTCGTAAAGTAATGAATTACAGAGTGGGAGTTGTAAGTTGAAGATTGAAAGTAAATACAATAACTTTGAGCAAGTATGTGTATTAACAACATGTTCGGCAACCCTCAAGTCTTGTGAGATGGCTTCTATTTATAGATGACCAGGCAGAGTAGCCGTTATCTTCATCTCGCTGACCGAGAGTCCTCTCGTGACCGTTGATAGAAGCTTTTGAGTCACTCGGAAAGTATCCGTTGTAATATGAACATTGGACAACGGTTTAACTCTCTTGGAAGTCCCAAAACCATTAGCGGTGTCTTGAAAGATAAGGTGGAAACCACCGTTAAGCTTGGTGTTCCAGCTTTTCCAGATTTGGAAACAGACATGCCCTAACACAATCTACTGGGACTGGAGCGAGAGAAGGTGAAGAGCCATGTCTCGCTGGTGATTTGACGTTCGAAGTTGGTTACTTTTGTAGTTTGAAAAGTGTATCCTCGATTGAATAACCTACAAAAGTAAATCAATTTTGGTTCTCAAAGTATAAAATACTTTGGCCCAAGATTAGACACGAGATAATAAAATAATTACCATAAATAAACCACCTGATTATCTCGAGTCGGAAACGGAATGGAATTTTCCGAGTCCAATATCCATGATACTCGAATTCCACCGACTTAGTCTAAGCGAAGAATCAAGTTCAATAAAGAATATCGGAGAGGATTAACTTGATATAAACTAAGCATGAAACAAGCTAAGAATACTAACTATAACAAAATAGGACTTATAACCACAAGTCGATTCTCGAGTGAGAAAAGACGAAATACTCGGTCTATTCAATCTGCGATTAATCTGAGTGAAGCCGGACTCGTAACAAAGAACCAATTTTCCGAATCGCTTACAGATAAGCAAGAAATATAATAAGTAATATCTCGTATCACTTAGAAAAGATACTATTTTACTCAAATAAGTTTCGAGATACGAGAGAATGCCTTGGAATCAAAACTCGTAGGTATGAGATTGTTATACCCGATTCCTTTTATACAACTCAAAAAGTATTGAGCAGGTGTCCGACTCTTCAATCTCCCCAACTTAGAAATAGCTTTAGGTGATAAGATATAATCGCCATAGCAAAGCACGTAGATGTATCTCCCAACACAAGTGTTGGAAATAATTGCATAATCATAGTTACAAAAATGGAGAGATCTTACTTTGAGCCGAATGAGGAAAAAGAGACAGAAACAGATTCATCGTGGTGTGATGACAATCACTGTCCTAAAAGTGATTTTGCTAGAAGAGAAGATGAGCGATAAGGGTTGGAAGACTGAAAGATAGTGGAGAGAGGGTCTGCGGCGGAGAGAGAGCCCGGCAGCAAGGCTGGTGAGGCCGGCTACTCGGACAAGGCGATAACCACAATGAGAGGCGAGATGTGGACGAGTGAGAACAGAGAGATGTGGATGAGCGAGGCCTAAAATTCAGTCATCTTGCCTAAAATTCACAAATTTTTAAGCTCAAGTAAGCCCCCTTTAGGTGAGTGACAACAAATCATTGGATTAACATTGAATGGTACAAATATGTTGAGCTCACCTAAAATGTGAGCTCACCCGAAAGGGAGGGATTACTTGAACCTTCATATATATATATATATATATATATATATATTATATATATATATATGAAGGTTGAGAACTACCACTTTAGGTGAGAAATAGGAACTTTGAATCTTGACCCTTAATTTCTTATTTAATGGTTCACATTTAATTACATATCTTTACTCATAACCCTAATCTCCTCTCCTAGCCTCCACACCCTTCTCTCTCGTCTCACACCAACACAATAGCCATTGCATCCTCTATGATGGGTTCACATTGCCTTTCTTTCATCACTTCCCTCTTAGGGTTTCATTTAAATTCCAACGGCAAAATTCACCCTTCGCAATGGCTATAAATGACCATTGAAATTGATCAAATTATGGGCAAAAATGACCGGAAAACCTCACAAATTGGTGTTTGACAGCAACCAAAAACGAAATTGTGGTTGTTTTAGGGTTGAATCAAATCTTGGTGGTTTAAGCAAAAACGACTTCGGAGTACCCCACATTATGTGGAAACTATTTTTAGGAGACCACATTATTAAAATAATTTTGGAAGTGATCTACATTTTACTGTAACTATTAATGGGGTACTTAATGTTAAAAAATTATTTAGATCCGTTAAATTTTATTAAATTTACTAAATTACCCCCTTCCTCACCCTCTTCCTCGGGCTCCCTATCTGTCTCTCCATAAATGCATCTCTTTCTCCTCCCCTACAAATTCAACCCCCAATTTCTTAAATTGAAAATAAAGGAATCAAATTCAACTCCCTCTCCCTCTCCCTCACCTTCCATAAAACCAATCTCCATAAAAGCATCTCTCTCTCTCTTCTTCTTCTTCTTTTTTTGGGGGTTTTTGAAAAATTTTTAGTTTTGTTTGCACAATGTTCTAGGTTTGATTCTGATGCAGCAGCCATTGGTGAGGGAGCTCGGAAGCACATGCCTCGCAACCCCCAACTTTGTTTTCTTTTTTCTTTTGGGTTTTTTGGACAAATAAAATCCCCGTAATCCCAGTATGCAAATGCGTCATCGCTCTCTCTCTTTGTCCCTCTCCTGTCCCGCACTCTCTCTAGCCACCTCCTCTCTCTCCCGCTCACTCGTCCGTCGGTGGGGTTTTCTTTCATTTGCCTTCTCGGATAGAGTTTTGTTTTTGTTTTGTGATTTTTGGGACAACCGTTGCCTAGCCTTTCGATTTTCAACCCCATTTCATTATGCCTAGCCAGTATTCTTCCCTTCTTCTTTTTCTCGCTTTCTTTTTTTTTTTTATCTCGCAATTTATTTCAATCTACTGGGATAATATGGTTTTGAGAGCAAGATGAGGAAATGGGCTCTTGCTTGCTACTTGGACACGAGAAACAGAATGGTGTTCAAACTTCAAATGCCATCTCATTTGGTAAACACTAAGAAGATTAGTTGAATTTGGTTCATAACATTTATGATTTTATCATAGTATTTTGTCAATGTTGAGAACTTTACTGCCTTTTCAATGATTGCTATATGGTGATTCTCCATTTGAATTGAGGTAACCGATTCTCGAATTTATCCACAATTTCTATGGAGAATCTTTGGGGTTTGCCTTCTTTGTTGATTGGGGTTGCGATGCATGTGCTGTAAGCTCGAAGTAAGGAGAGAGAAGGAAGGAGGGTAAATATGATGAAATTGCAAGGGAGGAGAAAGAGAGAGAGAGATAGGGAACTCAAGGAAGAGGGCAAGGGAGGGGGTAATTTAGTAAATTTCATAAAATTTAACGGGCCTAAATAATTTTTTGATAATAAGTACCCCATTAATAACTACGATAAAATGTAGATCACTTCCAAAATCATTCTAATAATGTGGTCCCCTAAAAATAGTTTTCACATAATGTGGGGTACCCCTAAGTTGTTTTTGTGGTTTAAGGGTTGAGTGACATCAAACAACAGCTGTCGTAGGCGTCGATATGCGAACGATGAATGTCGATTGAGTTCGCCTCCTGCCGACGAGGCCCGTGATGGTAGTTGTTGGTCCCGATCGACAACCGGCTGGCGATAAGGGGCGGTGGTGCTCTATTGAGGTTTTCCGGTGGGCTTCAAGATATGTGCGAGTAGAAGAGATGGAGGGATAGAAGATGACGTTGTAAGCTTATATTCACACTACAAAAAAACTCGTAATTAGCATCGGAATTTAGAGACCACAACAAAATTCGACTCTAATACTCGACGAAATTAGCGTCGGATTTCAAAAAGACACTATTTGAGTCGAAATAAAAATCGGACTCTATTAGCTTTCGAATTTAGAGTCGGATAGAAAATCCGACGCTAATTGGCGTCCGATAAATCCATCCGACACTAAAGTTGGACGCTAACTCTAAAAACATAGGGGTTCACTCGCTGGCGGGAAGTTAATTTTTAGTACCTCGACGTATGTGACATTCATTTTCCAGGGCCTCACCTTTTTGACCTAATTTTAAGGTACCCTCACCGTTGGAAGTATTGACATTATTGGGATTAAAAATTCAAAATCCGATGAGTGAGCAATTTAGGAAAGAAATGGCAGGTGGATTACCATTAATGCCCTTAAATGCATGTTGGTCAAAATATAAAAGCAAAAGTTGTGCTCTCCTCTTCATTTCCACCATTATTGAAGTGTGAAACTCTCATCCTTCATCTCCAACCAAAATCGTGGAATTCATTGTCTACAAGAGAAAGTAAGTGTTGTTCTTTAAATTTCATTTTTGAATTCCTTCATCTCCTTCCTTAAAGTGTAGATTTCTTCATTTCCAATCGTTGTGTGATTGTTGTGTTCGAATTTCGTTCATCTCCTTCCATAAATTTCCTTCATGTCCTTCCTTAAAGCTTAAATTTCGTTTTTTTTTTTTTTTGGATCTTACTTGCTATGTTCGAATTTGTACTTGTTGTATATGAATGTTTGGTTGTTGTAAATGAGTTAAAAGTTTTCAATTTAATGGGGATTTGGAATGCAATTTTTTGTCCGAGAAGAGTAAGCTTTATCCTTGAATTTGTTGTTGTTGTATATCGGTTACAAGTAAGTGCTATTGTGCCTTTTGGATCTTGCAGCCAAATCGTGGAATTCATTTTGGATCTTGATAGCTTGCTGTAGCAAAGTTTTGATATGAATGTCTGTTATCCTTTAATTTGAGTTATTTGAAATGCAATTTTTTATACTCGAAACTAAGTATAGTAAATTTTGACTAGGAATGGAAGGTTGTGGGAGTTCTTGGAGTGGAAAGAAATGCCCACGATGCTTATCGAGAGGAGCATTTCGAGTACCAGATTTCGAAATCCTCAAAAAATCCAGGTCGACCTTATTACGAATGCGGTAATTGCGGTGAATTTGCGAAGTGGGCAGGTCCGAAGGGGAAGATTTGTGAAGCTGAAGGAAGTTATGGATCCGGCATGAAGGTTCAAGGCTTTCATAAAGATGAAAATCGAGTATTCTAATACAAATTTGGAATGAAATTAAGGAGATGAAGATGACAATTAAGCTAATGGAAATAAGGATGTTTGATGCTTTGAAGATGATAATAGCATCGAATGTGGTTGTATGCATCTATGTAGTTATAATGTCAATGAAATAAAAAAGGTAGTGTATGGAGTTGGGATGAGGGTTACTGTAAGTTTGGAACAAAGTTTGTAATTGCACGGTGTTGGCAAGTGTTTGTACAGTTTCGAGTCTATTTTGAGTTGCAGTTGCAATGAAATTAGGTGCTATATTGAGGAATTAGTGCATATCATTTTGTGCTTGATAGTTTATCAATAGTAATTACTATGTTGATTATTCGTAAAAAATTGTTACAAGAATTATACTTAAGTTGAATATAATCGTAATAATAAGTAGTCGCACGGAATGTAATCGTAGTAATTTAGAATTCTGGAAAAAAATCCCTAAAAATTACAATTTAGAAACTTAAATATCCGCGGAAGCATGTAGTCGCACGGTCGTGCAAGTTCGCACGGGGTACCGTGCGAGATTCTCGCCACGGTTCGCACAGCCGATGCGACTTCGCACAGGGGCCGTGCGAAAACCCGTAACTTTCGGCCATTTCGCACAACTCTGTGCGACTTCGCACTGGGGCTGTGCGAAAACCCGAACTCTTTGGCCATTTCGCACAGCCTGTGCGACTTCGCACAGGGGTCGTGCAACTTCTCTTAATGTGTTTTAGGCTTCTTTCTTGTCTCCTCTTGGGCCCGAACTCTCCTCTTCATCGCTTTTCATCAAATTAGCCTCGAATCTCTCTAATTTAAGCCCAAAAACTTGTACTAAAGAGATTTACGAGCTTAGGTGACGATAAAGAGAAAATAATCGAAATTTAACCCAAAACAAAATCATCAAATTAACAAGCATTGGGTTAGATAATGCCTTAAAAACCGAAAAAACGAGGTTTAACAATGACAAGTAAACCCTAAAATAAAATCACATTAACAAAGATTCATAAGTATGGTACCCATTTTCGAAGAATTGAAAATGATGACAAGTAAACCCTGAAATAGGAAGTAATTGGAAGGCTAGGGAATGGCATTGAAATTAGGTTAAATACAATGCATTAACAACAAAAGTTTACAGTTATTAAAAAGTAGCAAATACTACATCGAAAGGCTAGAACAAAATTATAGTTATAAGAGCCTTGCTTGGAAGTTAATAGTCATGAATGTTTCATACAACACAACATAATATCATTATCCTAATGAATTAACAGTGCTGCAGTGGTTAGAAGGTTTCATTCTCGAATCCCAAGTGTTGCGAAGTGCCGACGAGTGGGCTGTTTGAGGTCGCTTCCTTGGTCTTCCCCTACTCTTCCTTCCTTGTCCATGGAGATCCGATGGGGCATTTTTGTTTCTGGTCTTTCTTGATGGCTTGTTCCCTTGACCTTGGCAGGTTGCAGCATTATGGTGAAGTCCTCCACATGTGCTGCACCTAATTGTTCTCGCTCCTCTTTGGTGGCTTCCTTGGCTCCTCAGGTCCTCTCTTTCTGTCCTTAGCTAATGGACCCCTCTTGAATGTAACAGAAGGAGGATCAAGCATAGGCCACTTGGAACTTTGGCCAAAATGGGACATCAGGAATAGGGTTCAAGACACCACTATAAGTAGCTTTATACATGTGAACCGAATAATAAGGGCTGCTGTAGTCATCTAAGTTCTTTCCAAGGTGAAGAAGGCATCTTGGAGCATGTTTGCATGGAATACCACTTATCTCCCAAGATCGGCAAACACAAACCCTTTTGTTCAAGTCAACAGTATAATTGATTCCATCTTTGTCAATAACATCAAATGCCATGTGACCATTAGGCACAATTGAACAATGCCAAGCATCCTCGGCAATATGTTTCAATTTGTCTTTCACAATTGGTATAAGTTTTCCCTTCCAACCCTCCGCTTCTTCCGTCCTCTTAACAATCCAAGTGACAACATGCTTCCCTATACCCTCTAACAAGGCCAGGATAGGTTTCCCTCTCAAACTATTTAATACTTTATTGAAGGTTTCAACAAAGTTAGTAGTGTTGTCGGGAGATGTGTGTTGAGGGTCAAACAAATACTGCAGACGAAACCCAATATGCTTAGAATGTGCAACTTGGGGATTAAGAGTGTAGAGAGGCAAACAAATGTAGGCTTCATATTAAGAGTATGCATGGTGAATGTGTAAGTCACAGGCTGAAGGTTTCATATTTATCCCAAACACATACAATGCAGGACAATATATAGACACTGCAACTTTTATTTTAAGAGTATGCACACTGCAGCTTTTATACACACTATATACACTATATACAGTATATACAGACTTCGATATATACACATGCAGGCTTCTAATGTACAAATACCTGCAGAGGTCAAACAAATGCAAGCTTCTAATGTACAAATACCTGCAGCGAAACCCATTTTCGGTTCAGCTTGGTGCAGGTTCCGATATATACACACTATATACACTATATACAACGCAGGACAATGATCGAGCTCCCATTTTCGGTTCAGCTTGGTGCAGCTTCTAATATATACACACTATATACACTATATACAATGCAGGACAATGATCGGAGCTCCCATTTTCAGTTTAGCTTGGTGCAGCTTCCGATATATACACACTATATACACTATATACAATGCAGGACAATGATTAGAGCTCCCATTTTCGGTTCAGCTTGGTGCGGCTTCTAATATATACACACTAGAATGACTCATTTGGAAAAAAAAAAAAAAATCAGTGCAATTGGAGACCTTCTAGTTTCAATGTGTGGCTGAACAAACTAGAATGCCTCATTTGAGCTACTGCAACTACAAGTATATATATAGCACTTGGTCTTGGCTTTACCGAAAAACATGTACCAAGTAGCATTCCAAAGTAACCTTCAAAAAAAATTTTAGAAATGGGCATTGTACCTGCACCAGTGTTCTTTTGGCTCCTTCATGAGCCATGCATATGCTGCTGGGCTTGCCTGTTGTAGCTCCTCCATTGCCTTCTTATGCTCCCAAAGGTTGAATGCATTTGCAGCATTCCAAAGCATCACCTTCAACTCTGGACCAGGAAAATTTCTCTTCATGTTCCTTTCTAGATGAACAACACATACTCTCCTTGGACTGTCAGGCATGCATTCCTTCAAGGCATGAATAACTCCCTGCAAAGCATGGCACATAAAAGTATATTAACATGAAATATATATGCAATTCATATGTTCAAAATTACAATTACAACTTAGTTACCTTGCATCTATTTGAAATAATAGTGAACTTTCCATGCTCCTCAAGCACCCACAACATGTACCAATGCATTAAAAAAATATGTCCAACTATCATTATTCTCAAACTCCACAATTGCAAATGCAATAGGGAAGCAATGGTTGGCAGCATCAATCCCAACTGCAGTTAGCAACACTCCTCCGTATTTCCCTTTTAAATGGGCTCCATCAACTCCAATCACAGGTCTACAACCCTTTAAAAATCTATCTATCAATCCTTTAAAGCTTATGAATAACCTTTTGAACCTTGGGTTTGGCAGAATCCTTTCATCTCGAGCCTTCTATTGCTGATGAATCACAAATAGCTTGGGGTTGGACATCCCAACTAATATAAGCATGAGAGCCGGGGTTTGTTTTCTTCACCATCTCTATGTACCATGCTAGCTTCTTGTAAGACTCATCATGCCTGCCTTCTATCTTTTGCAACATTATACTCCTTCCTCTCCTAATCACATGAGTCTTAACAATTACCCCATATCTCTGAAATAATGCATTCCCCATATCTCCAAGCACTCATGTTTGGGTTACTGTCGAAATCGTTTATGAATTTCTCCGAAATCCACCTAGAACTTGCCATTGGATTCTCCACAAGGGTTGGATAGTTTCGATGATGTTTTCCATGGTATGTCTTCACTTGGAAAGTTCTCCCATCATGAAGTCTAGAAGCATGAAGCCTCCACTTGCACCTTTTATGTGCACATTTGACTGTGTATCTACTGCATGCATTCTTCAATTTCTTCATGTTCTTCCCCTCCGCACACAGTAGTCCCTCACAACACTCATTATCTGCTACTTGTTTATAAAGATATCCCATTGTTTGAATTGTATAGTCCCATTAGGCTGAGGTTCCCAAAGTTGTCCCTCATACATCTTGTCATTTGGGTCAACATCATCAGCATTATCTTCATCATCGATAACATAGTAGTCATGAATGTAACCTTGAATGTCTTTATCTTCCAATAAAACATCAGACTCATCTACCTTATCATCTGATCTTGCTTCATATTCTGCATCCTTAGAGTCGAGCTTGTCCAGTCATTACCCCAGCCTTCACCATCTCCAACTTCTTCAATCACATGTTGCATCGCCTTTTTCTTCAATCGAATAATGGGGACATCAAGGGGCGGTGATGTGGCGGAGCTGGAAGCTATTGTGGACTTGCACTGCTTTTGGATTGATGTAGGGCTCTCTGCTTGGGATTTTCTGCTGCTCCTTCTAACTGAACTTGGGTTGGGCATGGTTTCTATGGGGCTTCTTCTAACTAAACTTCGCTGGGGATGGTTTACGGTGGGCTTCTTGTAACTATAATTGGGCTTGTTATGGGGTTTCGGGGCTTCTTCTAACCGTAGTTAGGGTGTTGCTTATAGGTGGGATGGGTCTTCCGGGGCTTCTTCTAGGTAGAGTAAGCTTTGTGGCTGGCTTTCTTGGGCTTGTGGGTCTGATGGGCTTACTTGGACTTGTGGGTCTGCTGAGCTTAGTTGGGCTTGTGGGTCTGCCTGGGCTTACTTGGGCTCATGGGTTTGCTTGGACTTAGTTGGGCTTGTGGTCTCTATACATAAACTTGAATTTGTCCCCACAATATAATTATCTTCATTCACGGAAACCTTGCTGGCCCTTCTTCTAATTGGCGACTTCGTTTTGGGTAGCATGCTTCATATGAGGACTCGGGTTATTGGTGCAAAGTCGCTTGTCTCGGCTTGACTGGGTTGATTGGGTTTAGGTTGACTTAGTATGAATTCATCAATGTCCTCCATTGACACAACAGCCTTCTTCTTCATACTCAACTTGCCTATCAACATCCATCACCTTTATTGTACCCACTGGAGGACCAATCTCCACCACAGCGTTTTCATCATCCGATATGTCACCTTCCACTTCTTCACCGATTTGCTTGATTTCCTTGAGTCAAATTTATTTCCTCAGCTTGTTTATTCTGCTGCTCATGTAACATTATGCCCAACTTGCACAACTCATCTGGTTCAGGCCTATCAACCATATTAATCACAACAACATCTTGTTCCTTCCAAATTGTAAAACACTCCATTACATCCGAATCTTTAGCAATCCACACTTTTTGTCTTCCTTTCCCGGGTTTGCAATAATAAAAAGAAGGAAATCTTGGAGGTTCCTTGCTTAACTCCCTCATTGTCTCCTTCGTATAATTGTACAATTCGAGGGCAAATATCTCATCCGGACTAAATTTCCCCAAATTTATGACATCTCCATTGTAGTGAATGTGGACACTCTTGATATCCATTTTGCACAATCTACACACATTACACATATTTCCTAAATAGTTAATTCCCACTTTTAACAAATTAAAAGGCCATAAAACTTTATCAAATTCACCATAAAACTTGCAATTTTAAAATTTTCAAATTCCACAACTAAACCCTAGAATCAGGTTTGTTCCATTTAATGAAAAAAACAACGAATTTTGCCTTCAAAAACACAATGTGCCAGCAAATTTACACAACATTATGCCCAAAGTCCCAATTTTTTTCACCCTCTGTTTTTCATTCTTACTTCAATCCCTCATAAATAAAACCCACAAACTTTTCATCAACACCACAATTCTCCAAATACAAACAATTTCCACTACCTACTGCCATACGAAAACTAAATTTAAACAAAAATAACCTTCATCGTCGAATTTTTATTTTCAATTTTGAGTTCTTACCTGCTCAAATGATTCCGACTTCTTCCTCTCTCCTTCGCATGCAGCAACGTTCACAGACATCGATTGTCCTTCCTTCGCTTTTCGATCCTTCAAAGTTCACCTTGATCTTTGATTTTGTAAGGTTTGTGGCGGTTTCCTTATGGTTCCTCTTCCGGAGGTTCGTTCGAGAAGATGATCGGGAAAATCACGTTATGTCTAAAGCAAATACAGGTGAGTGAAAGTAAATAAAAAGTTCACTTCCCAATGCAGGGGTATAACTGTCAATTCATGTGTCTTACAGTCACTTTATACACATTAATCCATTTTTTTAAAAATTCCAACGGTGAGGGTATCTTAAAATTAGGTAAAAAAGGTGAGGCCCTGAAAAATGAATGTCGCATACCTCGGGGTACTAAAAATTAATTACACGCTGCTGGCACATTCACGGGAGTCCACTTCTCAAATCCCTAACTCTCTCTCTCTCCTACCCATCCCCCTAAACACGAAGCCCATTGCTATCACCTCCACCGCCAACATCTTCGCTCCTCTCCGGCACCGACGTCTTCGCTCCTCTCCGGCGCCGACTTCTTCATTCCCCTTCGACGCCGGTTTCTTCGATCACCGACGTATCCCTCGCCTTAAACACGAAGCTCGCTCCGGTTCTGCTCTCGCCTCCAGGTGCGACGGCTTCGCTCCTCTCCGGCGCCGGCGTCTTTGCTCTCTCCTAACGCATCCTCCCTTGTCCGGAGCTAGCTTGTCGGCGTGTGCCTTCCTCTCTCTCTCTCTCTCTCTCGAAGAAAGTTCGGTTCAGCCTCGCGATGACGAGTTCCGATTCGTCTTCCATTATCCGTCTCAATATCGGTATTTTCCTTCTCTTAAAATTCTAACTCACTCCATCAAGCAAGTATTAGTTAACATTGGAATTCAATGCCAAAGGTTCGATTGCAAATTCAACGTTATATGCTTCATTTGAGGATGAAATTACTCGTGTTTAATTGGCGAAATTGGTATCGGTGTAGAGTTTAACTAAGTTAAAGTTGGGAATTTTAGGGTTCAAGCTGATTATCGTGAGCGAGTGTAGATTAATTTCATTTTCGGTGAATGGCTTTGTGATGAGGCTCCCGCTACGAGATGATCCCATGGCTTTCTCTCCGTCTCTCGAGCTTGTCTCGCTAATTTCATTTTCGGTGAATGGCTTTGTGATGAGGCTCCCGCTACGAGATGATGTCATGGCTCTTCTCTTTGTCTCTGTCTCTGTCTCTCGTCTCCGGGCTTGTCTATGTGCGGATATGTAGTTGATTATTTCCTAAAATTTCAACTAGCTCATTCATTTCAATTTTGTGAGGAAGGTAGGTCTTGTGTAGGAAACCAAAAGGTAGAAAATATTAGCAAGCTTCACAATGTGACTCTGGCATCTTGGATTGCTTTTCTGTTTGGAATGAAATTACTCATGATGTCATCTTCACTTTCTCAAACTTAATTCCGAGTTCGACATAACATGCTCTTATTTGCCCGGAGGTTTTATGTGTCTGTTGAGTTGGAGAATTATTATATCAATGCAAAATGATGTGAGAGCTTAAAAATTGCATTATACTAAGTCATATATAGCTATATCTTATCGCAGATTCTTGTATTGCATAGATCCTAAGTCATAACTTGGATGGTATTGGGAATTTCGGGCCTTATCCATCCGTTTCTGGATGCATGTTGCATTTAGTCATTTCTTGTTACTTGCTCACCGCATAACCCCTTGCTAGAGTTGTATTTAGGTTGGTCTTCTCATCCGAGAGCCTAACAAAAAAAGAACTAAATCTCATCAAAACAACCCTATGAGACCGTCTCAACTTAGTAACTCGCCTCCCCCCAAAAAAAAAAAGAACTTATACACATCTCGTTTACATGTTTGGATCTCAAATTCAATATGGCAAATTGTCAAATTCTCACTTTTCTTTTTGTTTTTGGAAATGTCTAATGTCTTGATGACCAAGAACTTGCATAAGCAAACAAATTTGAGGAATAAAGGTTAAACAAATACAAAGTTAGGAAAACTCATGCATTTAAATATTATAAAAGACATAAAAGTAATTAAATTTGATAAATATATTATTCAACCTGGTTCAATTCTAAAAGTTGTGGATCTAAAAGTCTTCGTATATAAAGAGAGTTTAATTAGTTCTATTTGGTTTCGACGAAGTTGTTTTTAGTCTAGGTTACCTTCTAAACGGTTGAATTTAGTTCAAGTCTCTAACAAGTTTCTCTAACAAAGAAAAACAATTTTGGATGAAAATTTGAGATTTGGTTAAGTTCTAATGGCCATCTTTTGTGGGATTCTCCATTTCATTCTCTTCATTCTCTAAAGCACGAAAGATTTCGAAATGTTACTCAAATTCATACTCAAATAACTAAAAAGGTTAGTTGTTTAGGAATCCATGCATGCATGGCTCAATAAGCTAGTAATTAATGGTATCAAAGTAGTATGACGAACTTCAATTATGTATTTTAAATTTGTTTATACATATGTTTCCAATCTGTCACAAAACTTGCTCATCATCCTCTGTCCCGGCAGTTTGAGTTTGATTATTGGCTTGCTCGCCGAGTTTGGTAGCCCTCCGGTTGAAGAATGGAGAAAGAGAATGTACTTTGCAACGAGCCCCAACCAGCTCATCCGACCGGATACATATCGCGATGAATGGGATGATGATGACCTAATCTTGCAAGCTCATCAAGATTTTCTTCAATATATGCCTCGCTGAAGAGAGTCCTGTTCCTGTCATTGCTCCTTCGCACTCTAATTATAAGGAGCCTCCATATTCACCAAGAAATTGTTGTTTCATATTGCTTTGCACTCGAATAAGTAAAAGTCATATGAGGATGTATGATTACATTGAATATGTTGCAATAAAAGTTTCTTCGGTTTTCTTGCAGTTTGTTCGGATGGCACTCGGAACTAGCTAAGTGGAGTGTTGGGGAAAAATAGGGAAAAAATTATAAAAAAAAGAGTTGCACTAGCTTGGAATCGAACCCAGTGTCCGTACCATGGTAAGGTACTATTCTACCACTAGACCACTCGGTGCTCTTTGTGCTTGAAGTAAACTTTAATGAAGGAAATATATGTAAAAAGGGAATAGCAAATGTAAAATAAGCTCCAGCAAAATAAGCACACATTTAGCATCGGATTTTAGCGTCCGACACTAATCCGACACTATTTGAGTCGAAATACCGACGCTAAACTCAAAAATCCGACGCTAAAATGAAGAAGTAGTTGGAAAAATCCCAAGGAAATTATCGTCGGACTGAAAATCCGACGTTGTGACGCTAATTGGTATAATCCAACGCTAATTAGCGTCCGATTCATCAACCGACACTAATTAGCGTGGGACCGTATCCGACGCTAATTTGCATCGGATGATGAATCGGACGCTAAATGTTTTACCGTCGAGGTCTTCCGCGTCATATTTTTATCCGACACTAATCCGACGCTAAAGACGATTAGCGTCGGATTTGCTCGATTTGGCGTCCGATTTTGTCCGACGCTAATTAGCAGCTTTCTCGTAGTGTCATTAGATTAAAAATAAATGGCTTAGATTAGAAGTTTTTAGTTCTTATTTTAAATGCAAGTTCTCACTGATATGCTCTCTCTCTCTCTCTCTCTCTCTCTCTCTCTCTCTCTCTCTCTCTCTCTCTCTCTCTCTCTCTCTCTCTATATATATATATATATATATATCGGGTTTGACTGATCTAACCCGGTTCAACTATTAACCTGTCCAACCAGTTTAATTCGAGCTAAACTGTCCGTCCGTTCGAGCCATAAATCCATTTCATCGACCGGTTCAATCACCGGGCGGTTCTCTTAACATAGTGATTTAAGGGAAGATTTTTGGAAAGTAAGGAAACTTTCCTCTTTTTTTTGGAAAAGAAGTGTCTGTTTATATGCTCTAGTTTAGATACCCAACTCTTTTTTAAAACAAAATTTTCATGTATATCGTCTCACGATAAGCTATGTTAAGATAATTAAACCGGACCAGCCGGTCGGACCGGTCGACTGGAACCGGTCTTTTTGATGGTCGGTTTAATATCTTGGCTTGTTCGGACAATTAACCGAAAATCGGTCTAAACCGATTGATCGAGTGCATTTATTGACCCATCTTGAACCGCGGTCCGGCTGTAATTTTTACAACTTTGTATATAATTATGTTGAGAGAATTTACATAGCCGAAGAAAGCTATATCGGCCATTTCATTTAAGTCCTCTCCTCCCCTCTCACTCACTAGGCTCCCTTGAAGAATGTTTTTCACTAACCTTGGGAAGCTATAAGCTCAGTAATAATGGCTATTTTAGAGAAGAGAGAGATGTGTGAGGGTTTTAGAGGAGAGAGAAAGGCTTGATGATATTTTAGAGGAGAGACAGAGAGGTTGTAGCAATAGGAGGGGGACTTCAGGGGAGAGAGAGAGAGAGAGGCGTGAGGGCTTAGAGGAGAGAGAGAGGTAGGCTAGCAATGGGAGGGGGCATTAGAGGAGAGAGAGAGAGGTACGAGAGTTTAGAGAGAGAGGTTGTAGGTTAGCAATGGGAGGGGGCTTTAGAGGACAGAGGTTGTAGGCTAGCAATGGGAGGGGGTTAAAAAAACTAAGGTTGTTTTTTTCAATAGACAAAAAATAAAAATATTAGGGTTTTGATGGGTTTTTAGTCAAGACCCATGATTCGTTACAAATATGGGTTGAGCTAACTTTGTTTTTTTACTCAAATTAGTTTGTGCCCGTGCTCTTGCACGGAATCTTCAATAATAAAAAATTATCTGTAGAAATATAATAATTTTAGTTTTAAGTATATATCATTAGAGCTCGATCCATGTAAATAATGCTAGTTTATGTTTTGTTTTGCATGAGAATTTTAAATTTAAACAATAATTTATACATAATATAACACATATTAAGGAAAAAAATAATTTGATATTCCTAAAGTTAAATATAGAAGAGTTACTTCTAAAGCGGAAAAAAACAAATTCATAATAGGAAAGAGAAAATGATAAAAAGATAGAATTAGAAGTGAAATTAAGAATTGATTAATAGAATACAAAATTATCATAAATAATGTTTTTATTAGTTATTTTAATTTGGAATAAATAGAATATAAAATTACTAAGAGGAATTAGGATTTGAAAACAAAATACTACAAATGATATTATTCTTAACCATTTTAATTTAGATTTTTGGATGAAAATAATACCAACTTTAAGGTTATTGGTAGAAAATAATATGAACTATTTTATTGGACTCTAACGAGTATAAAATTTAACCCCATTAATGTCAATAGAACAACAGTAAGTTAAAGAGTTGTGATTCGGTGTTGCAATGACGTATTAAGCAAAGTTGCTTACGTGAACGACATATTTAAATATTTAGCGTTGATTTTTTTATTTATATCGACACATTTTAAAAATTGTTAAACAAATCCTGTTGAACAAATTAAATATCTCATCGCCTAAATAAGCAACATTATTTAGCACATCATTACTATACTAAGTCACAACCCCTAACTCAGTAGAATACTGCCGATATTAAATAATCTTAAAGTTCATACTTGCTAGTATCGAAGAAAAACATTCATATTGTTTTCTTTTGTTAGCCTAAAGTTTATATTATTTTAATCCAATCCTTTTAGTTTTGTAATCCTAAAATATTTTATAATTTATATCATTATTTTCCTTAAAATTATCCCCAAAAAAAATGTATATGACATATACAAAGTTCAACCATAAGTTTATAAATGTTCTTTTGTGTTTTACAAAAGAAAAAGTTATTACTGAGATTGTAAAATTCTAAGGGGAGAAATTACCCAAGTTCTTAGAATGATCAAATCATCTATCCACATCTTTTAGACTAAGAAATTTTTTTTTTTTTATTCAACATTCACCCTAAAATTACATATTATGTTATGGACCCAAAATTTATATCCAAGTTATCATAAATGAGTAATCACTCATAATTATCAAGAATTCGCAACAAATAATTATATATTTGAATAGTTATTTCATTTATTCATTATATATTGATTATAATTTATCACTCATATCAAACCCCCTCCCCAAAAAAAAAATAGTGGTTGTTCCCTTACCTTGTTATTTGGTACCTCGCTCCATTTCAATTACCTATCGTTATCAATTACCTTTGCCTGAATTATCTGTGTAAATTGAAACATTTGTTTTATAAATTATCATCATTGGTGCCATCAAATCATATAGGAGTATCATATACTTGCTGTCAAAAGAAAAAAAAATGTCATACTTACATGATATATAGAGGAAGTTGAGGTAGGGAGTTTAGAGACGCTAGGAAGACAACTATTGATGTTGAATGAGTACTAATGAATATAACTAACTAAATAGGTTAGGCGTAATTTAGAAAATTATTATTATTATTATTATTATTATTATTATTATTATTATTATTATTACTATCAATTTCTTTTTATATAGACAATGTTATTAAAATATTTTCTTTTTTTACGTAAAAGAAATCTATTTAGTATTACTTAATCTATTTAATATTACTTCATAAGAAGATTGTTTGACTAAAAAAGAAAAAAGGTTATTATTATTCTTATTATTATTATTATTATTATTATTATTATTGTCATCACAAATAACTAATTTGAAAATTGTATGTAATATTCGTATAATTATTTTATTTCTTTTTGTAATTTCTTGAGCAAGACCTTGTTACTAATATTGACTTCTCTTTTTAATATTCTGATAGATACTAACATTGTCTTTTATAAAAAGTATATATTAAATTTGAAATTTAAAATAGAAAAATTGGGAGGGAAGCAATTTCAAATATGCACTTTTGGCGGGATGCAATGTGGAGCAAGTATCAATTTGAAAAAACAAATTTAATTATACTATTAGATACATACCGGGTTTGACCGGTCTAATATTGTTCAACCATCAACCGGGCCAACCGGGTTTAATCCAAACTAAACGGTCAGACCGATCAAACCATTGACCCACTTTGCTGACTGGATCTATTCTCTCACTCAACATAGACGATAAGTTACCAATACAAGAATTTGTGGTTTTGGATATTGTAGCTTCGACTTGTGCACTGAACCAAATGTGACATTCTAACGAAAGGAAATGGACAAACTACTGTAAAAATGCACAACACTAATATATCTCTCGTGGCCCTTCTAGTTTATCTTAATAGTATAACAATATACAAGACTAGCTACCAGCAAACAACAGATTCCTAGCTCTAAATGCGGCATAAAACGCCTGACATCTCTACTGGCAGCAGTACATTAGCTATTGCATCCAAAATAACAGCACCCTCTACAATGGAATCATCATATGAAATCCGGCCCCCACCCTCTCTCCCCGGGTTTGAATTCTCCACTGCAATCATCTCAAGGACTGTTGATCATACGTCTCTGGCATCTGCCATCATCGATGAACAACACTGAATCAAACTCCAGCAGGATCAAACTTTAAACACACCTCTCTTTAAGATGAGTGCATCGACACATTTGTTCATTAGGTGCGAATAACTCAGGTAGCAATAATGTTGTATTGAATCTCTACGAAGTTAGGTGGTATATGTTAGATGGGCTATCAGTATGTACTCAACTGGTGCAGCAGATCAGAACTTTAAATAACAGGCGTCAATAGATCAGGTAATTTTCAATTGCGAGGCTTCAGTGTTTCGTCAATTTCCTGAAAACGCAAATCATGTAATTCGTTTAATTTAGAGAACTTGAAATTTGGTCAATGTCAACCTACAAAATCCTCAGTAGCATAAGAAAGACTACCATGTAGGCATCTACTCGCATTGCATTCAGAGCCAAAGGAATTTCACTTAAGAGACTAAAAGGATCGAACCAAGAATCATTGTAAATCATGAGGTAGTGTAACTCAAAAATGTGATGAACCATATAACAAATCCCTCCCTAAACAAGACATGAGTCCGTCTATCATCTCCAATTATGCTTCGATACAACTGAGAGTCTGAGACCCATCTCAAATTCCCCTTCATGGAGATAAAGATGACACAGCCATTGGCTGACAAATATTGACCCAGCTAAATCCAGTGTCCTTGGCCATAATTACCTGGTTGTATTAATAAATAAAAGACTGAATACTACACCTAGCTCACATTGGACACTAAGAATCATGTATAACTGACAGGCTAAAGCCAGTTCATTTTACAACAAACAAATACCTTCCATTTTTCACTCGTACATGATTAACAACCATTTCACCTTTATTCTTGCCTTTACAATAGTTCATCTTGACTGAGACTGTCTTACTGTAACATACAGTGAGAACTATTTTAAACAAGGGTGAGATGATGATACCACATTAGCCTACAACTCACAGAAGGGGCTCTAGTTATGCACCACGTCAATTGTCTTGCAATAACATTTCCTGAGATGGTCTCACCTAAGAAATTGCATTATGATAAACGGCAAGATCTTCAGGGTTTTTGGAACATTGATAATCTCTTCATTTAAATCTCCTCTTTTGAAGGCGGGATGGAAGGGACATCGATGATTATCCATGTGTACTGAGCACAGAACAAACTCCAACTAACTAGCCAGAAAGAGAACAAAAGTTATACAAGTCATACATATTATTCTATTCACAAAACTTATTTTTATTCTATTCACCAAACATTATAGGATACATTCTATGGTACTTTCGCACATTGACTTAAAGGAACTAAGCTCATGAAGGTTGTTAACCTATTGATCTTTTTTACCTTATTTAGGGACCGAAAAAGGGTGGGGGGATAGCACATCTCTGAAATTCATTAGTGAATTGCTTGTTATTGCTTGCGCTTGCAGTGCTTTATGGGGGATAATTGTATCATGAACTATTCCAATTGTCCTTGTATAGGAACTGGCAATATTGTTCCTTGAAATAAAACATTTATTTTTTATTTTCCCACGCAAAAAAGAGGGAAGAATGTTGCAATGAGGAGATTAATGTAAGAAGTCTTTCCTGAATTTGAAAAAATATGGCGGTGTGTATAGACCCTCTCATACCACAAAACGGTAGCTCAAATTTCAAGTTAGTGCATCAATTAGCACTCTGGCACAGTGAATTTCAGGTTAAGACCGAATTTCACATTTACATACCAGTACAATGACAATTGTTAAATACTTATCACAAGATGCAAATTTCATTATGCAAAGCATGCAAGAAATTAAAAAAATGAATCAAGAAAAATGACGACAGAGCGTACAGCTTCAGACTTCAAGTAGAGAACCAGAGTCTTACTCCGAAACAGATGTCTCCAGCACAGGAAGATGTTTGCGATTCAAACTGTCAAGTCACTCCTTATTATCCTGGATTTGAACAAGAAATTTTTTTGTAGGTAAAATAACCAAAATGAATCTTACATATAGGAAAATATCAACAAAAAGAAAAGATTAAAAAGAGATCATACCGTCCAACTCGAGAAAGCTCGGGTTCAGACAAAAGCAATTCTTTAAGTGACTTTGTGTTTGTGTCAGATACGCCAGAACTGCAGAAATGTGAATATCAAAGTTATCTTCAAGAACAAGGTAATGAGCTTCAAGAACAAAGAACTACTCTGGAAAATGGAAATAACATTTCAAAGAATTAAGGTCCAGATATTGGCTGAATTCAGAAACTTCAGGAAATAGCATCCCAAATACCCTTAGTTTAAGTTACTCAAGACACTCCAATTTTGTCACCATTTCAGCATGACAAAACATTTGGTATGGGTATGCTGTGTTACGAGAACCGGACCAGACCGGCCGGTCTAACTGGTAAGATCAGGAACCGGTGAACTGTCCGGTCCGGTCATAGGGTTTAACCCATTTGTAGGTTGAACCGGTCAAAATACGGTTAAACCGGCTAAATCATCGTGTGAAACTGGCCGTTTGGACCGGAAAACTCGGGGGTAGGGGGAGTGTTGGCCTTGAACCCTTAACCTTACTGAAAATCGGCAGCACAAAAGACATGGCGGTACAATGACAAAGCATCCATGGCTTTTCAAAGGCTCAGATCTACCTCAATTAATCAAAAAAGGAAGAGAAGGAAGAGTAGATGACTGAGAAAAATTCACATCAATGGACAAGGAGATGATCGAGAAATTTAGAGAGGAGATGGCTTTGAGTTTATATCTACCAAGGTTGTAGCCAAATTCCTACTAGCAGAGCAAAGAGAGGAGAGAGAGAGAGAGAGACGAGCTGCTGAATGAATGCGGCATGGGGTACTTGGGTTGGAGAGAGAGGGAGAGGGAGAGAGAGGAGCTTATGAGTTAATGGAGCGTGGGGGAAGTGATGACTTTATGTCTTGTGCCAATTTGTCTTTATCTTACAAGTATATAAGCTGAAATCAAGCAATATATATATATATATATATATATATAAACCAAGTCATGCCGGTCTGATTCAATTTAACGGTAAAACAGGTCAACCAGTTCAACACTGGTCTAAACGGTCCTACCGGCTGACCCGTTGACCCACTCATCCGACCGGGTCAATCATCGGGCCGGTTCTCTTAACATAGTGGGTATGAAGACATAGCTACTCACCATTGGATGAGTTAGTTGTTCAGATTCAGTTTTGATTTGTAGATGATGGATTTGTTAGCTAATGGAAATAAAGAATGAGGAGGGAAAGGAGACTAAGCTCCAAAGTCTAGAGCTCCACGATGGCAAGAAGATTGTAGAGAGAGAAAACTCACAAAGCTAGACAGTGGAAATTAGGGTACAGTTATTGGATCTTCATAAGCTAGGCAGGTCAGGTATCTTCAATTAGGTTGCGGATATTTCATCTGTTGAACTTATGTCACTGGGTGTGTTTATTTGAAACTTGCAATACAACTCACACATACTAATATACTACTAACTTAAATGTCTCGAACACAGAGACAATCTAGATCTATTGTATTGTACTAGACAAGCTAACCTCATAGCTTCAATAACTTGTGCATGCTTTCCTTTCCACGTCATTTTCCCTCCTTCCAAGTACAACAAAATGAACAATACTCACCCAATACAAAGATTGAAATAGGCTTCTATTACATCTAAACATCTCTCTCTTTTTTTTTTTTTTTGGGGGGAGGAGGCAGGGGGCACCATGACAGGTCCCGCTATCCATATTCCATCTATAAACCATGTAATTCTTATTTCTAAAATTTTCAAACTCAACAAGTCAGGTGCTAGGATAGATGCCCAACGTCCATAGCCAAGTGTGAGCATCACTAAACATTAACCTTATACAACTAACCTATACTGGATCACTCAACATAGAAGACCGCGAAAACTAATCCCACCTCTAACCTGCAAGCAACATAATTGTTACCCAACATAAGCTGAACCAAAGAAATGTTGGTCTAGCTAGATAGCAGCCAACACCTGAAATGTCCCAACCTAATACAACAATAACAGTGGCAACAACTAATGTGGATCATGTCTTAGTTGAGAGAGATCCAGATCTAGGTAGACGTCCTTAGCCTTTGTCAAGAACAGAGATTCTCCCATAACACCCCTAAAATTTTTGGAAAGTAGATTTTTGGTAAAATGACAAAGCTAGTTGAGGAGGAGGGGCGAAACAAAAAGAGATAACTTTACAAAACAGAGTTCTCTTGGCTCCTTTTGCCACAATGTTCTAAGTTTTTCTTTGTTTTGCCACTATATTTATTTTTAAACCCCCGTGTCACTGTGCTGTAGGATTTTTATCCAAAATGCTATCGCCAAATTTTTTATTCATGTTTTTGTTGGTTAAAGGTAAATGAAAAGTCAAAACTCAGTGACATTTAGGATAAATCATCTCCAACACAGTGACAAAGAGTTTAAAAAATAAAACACTGGCAAAATGGAGAAAATATTAAAATATAATCGCAAATCGAGCCAAGAACTCTAACAAAACATAATGCAGGGAAAGAAAGAATGTTAACAATAGAGATGGAGAAAAGCACAAAGCTAGAAATGAAGAAGTATTCCACCATTTGGGGAGTTTTTGTATTTCAACTGTTTTAGTGTACTTTCATGTAAATATATTAATTTTATAGGCTATGTTTAAAAGAGTCAAAATAATGTTATTAAGTTAAACATTACTTCAGTGTGAGTTCCTGTTCTATTTTGCATAGTTTTAGGCAGTATTTAAGCTCGTTTCCCAAGTCTTTGAAATCTTAAATGAAGAAGTATTCCACCATTTGGGGAGTTTTTGTATTTCGACTGTTTTAGTGTACTTTCATGTAAATATATTAATTTTAAAGGCTATGTTTAAAAGAGTCAAAATAATGTTATTAAGTTAAACATTACTTCAGTGTGAGTTCCTGTTCTATTTTGGATAGTTTTAGGCAGTATTTAAGCTCGTTTGCCAAGTCTTTGAAATCTTATGTGCCCTAGGATATTATTCTTCTGGATGATTATTGCATAATTGAACACATAAACTAAACATGAAACTTGTTGCTTCTCTTCCTTTGTTTTTCCTCTTACAGTTCGTATTTCTCTTCTTTCTGTACTTTCCCTAATCCAGTCTCCTCTCCCTAAATTTTATTATCTCTTCTTAACTTCATCCGTTGTCCCCTAATTTCTATCATTTGATATTAGAGCTTCTCAACCTCCATTGCTTAGGGCTAATTGGTTCACAAAAAGTGGCTGGAATGGAATGGGACTTGAGATTTATGGGGGAGAGGGAATGGAATGGAACTTGATTCTTTGATATCATGTGTTTTGTTCATCAAATGAATGGAATCATTATCATTCTTGCTATTTTTTCGTTTATGGAATGGAACTCACTTTTTTATTTTCAATTTTTTTTTATATCCATATAATTAACATAAGCCTTCAGATCTAAAATAAAGGTCATTATTATAACTTTTATCTTCCCTCACCTTCTCTTCCCTTTACTTTCTCTCTCCTCAAAGAACCCAAGCTCCTCAGAGTTCCATGCCCACATCCATGGTCTTTCCTCCTTACTCAAGGTTTTCAGCTTCCGCCCCCCAACCCCCTGCCACGCCGCCCTGCTCCTCCACAAGGAATTGCAATCGACAGCACCTCCGCTGCACCAACCTAACGTGATGCCTAAGGATTCCGACTCTCTCTCTCTCTCTCTCTATCTATCTATCTATTTTCCCCTCTCTCGGATTGCATGGATGCTCTGCAAGCAGATTTGGTTGCCATTTCTCTCTCGCTCCTCGTTCTTTGTAAATTTGTCTCCCTTCCAATTGTTATCGGCATCTTCCTCCTTCCCGGCACTGGTGGTGCTCGGCTGGTGACTTTGATTATAGCCTTCTCTCCTCCTCTCTCTCTGGGAAGTGATGGTCTTTATGCAATGGTGGACAGACAATGGTCGTAATGTTTTTAAAAATAAATAACTAAGTAAATTATTGATTCCTAAGCATGAATCAGTCCACTGATGTTATCTTTAGTCCTTTTGTTAATAGATGATCAATTCAGACTTAAGCAGTAAGATTTCATAGATATCCATGGGGTATGACAAGTAACAGAAAACCTCATCCCCCCATCAACATAGCTATAATTTAAGGCACAAATCCATATAACAATTATAGCTTAGGACACCAGAAAACCTTAGAGGGATTCTTTGATTCGTTTGAGTAGCCGTGTTTTACCTAGTAGCTGGGTACTTGTATTTAGCCTTTTGGCATTTATCTTGGGTTTTACGCATATAATAATAAAAAATAAAAAAAGAAAAAGCACAATCCAAAAGAGAAAAACTCATTAATTTCCTAGCATTCATTTGGGTCTCATTTAACTGGTGCATGTACATTACTAGGACTTCGGCATACTTATGTTGGACTGTCAACCATCATAAACAAGTTAGGAGTCAGACTGCAACTTTTGTCATTTTCAAGTGAGAATACCCATATCAGAATGTTAAGGATTCAAGACCAACATGAACATTGTGGTAAAATAAAGAGATGAAATAACATGCGTTGATGGCAATGTATCATTCTTGGCGGATACTTAACTAAAAGATCCACATATGGCAACAGTGATGCAAATAACTCTTACATGCCAAGAAAAGTGGTAACATTAAAAGCTGGCTGATGCTTAATTATTGATAAACACACCTGCAGTCCAAAGAAAGCTGTCTATGGTGCAAAGAGAAATCTCCACCAACATAGGATGCAACCAAACTGCCAGCATCTGGATGAGGCCAGCACCTTGATGTAGGAAATCGCAAGATGAATGTCCCCGGCTCCTGAATTCCTAGAGGGTTCTGAAGTGCACACTCAACTTCCTCCTTTGTAATAAATCCCTCGATCCATTTAGGTGACGTGGAAGCCCACAAGACATTGATCTCTGGTCTCGATATGGTAAATGCAACAGGATATAGCCATCGCCACATTTTGTCAAAGTCATCCCGCGTCATATGCTCATGACCTCCAGAAATTTTTCTCAGAAAATTTAAGTCCTATCAAGTTAAATCACTCAATCAGCAATTGTAACTTGTACCACCTATAATTGAATCTCAAAGAGGCTATCAACATTTTTTACTCTAAATGGGGGTCAAATGATTGGTCCAAGTGTTAAAAAGGTGGAAAACATTCTTTTAAAAAATTGGCAATCCAAATAGGGCACTTATACATTGGAGAAAATACCAAATGGCTGGCAAAAATTATGTATAGTCTGAGGTAGCGGAGAAAATAACTAAATATTGAAATGCCAACAGGGAGCAACATAAACAGAGAGTACGCTGTAAACAAGCAAATCAAATAGTCGCATCAAAATCTGCTAATGTGATGAGAAACCTTAGAGCCCAGATCTCGTCACCTAAATGAGAGTCATCGTTGGTGTGGTCCAAGGAACACTTTACGCCTTTTGCTAATGTAGTCACAAGAGATGAAGCGGCAGATCTAAATCCACCCAAGTCAGAGCAGTTCTAATATAGACATTCACCTTGAAAAATAACTTGAAAGACAGAAATCAAAATTTTAATCATTGTACAGATGCATCAACAAGCAAAATTGATAGATCTTGATGAAAGTCCAAGATTCACATAATTGAAAGTTGAATGCATATTCATATAAGGTGGCCACCACACAAGAAACAGAGATCTATAACAGGCAATTCCAGCAGTAAAAATACTGCTGCCACTGAATTAGCAATCTATCATTACTGCATGTCTTCATTATTCATTAGTCGTAACCTGCAAGCTGAGTGCATCCAACTTAGCATCCAAATCGAAGAAATGAGTCCACGCAAAAGAGTTCCAAGTTTGATTCCAAAAGCTCAGATCGGTCAGCATCTCCCTTTTAAGCAAACATATCAATGCACATTTGACACAGAAAGAAACTCACATTGGCTTGAGAACCCCTAGAGCACATGATGTTCTCATCGCTTGGTAATAGTTATGAGTTATGACTTGCATTAGATTACAATTGGATTACCATAGATGACAGCCAGAAGTCCACGCTTCTTGTACGGCCTTATGAAAGTTTACAGGCCATAATAACTTTGCTAGAATGAATAGCATGTTGCACCAACTACATAATGTTGAAATATAGAAGTTACCTGTTGCGAGAGAGATCTGGCACTGCAGCAAGCAATTCTCATAAATTGCTCTTCTATCCCAAAAACAACATTGTCCCAAAGGACCTGGGAACGATCTTGCGAAATCAAACTCCACGCCCTTTCTCCTTGCTCCAAAAGTCTCTTTGCCATCATAATTTGGTACCTGGGAGGATAATAAGATAATCACAGAAGTAGTTAGGTTCCCCCACCCTCCAAGCAGCACTATTGAAAAACAGGCCTATGAATTTCTGAGGAGATAATAATCTTCTCCATGCATATGCTTGAACAAGCAATCCGAGAATTACCTGTGATGGGAGCATCCAGAAAAGAATGAAACTTGCTCAGCCATGTCTGCCATATCTTGCTCAGAAACAAATAACGAGATCTCCTTAAGCATGAGCAACCTCTCAGATAAGCCTCCAAGGCAATATCTGAAAATGGTCAAATCTGAAATTAGTTCTTTGCATAGCACAGACCTCAACTCTGTACTTCTGGCCCCAACACTTTCTGAATCTGATGCAGAGTTATCTATTTCTCCATAATTTTCTTGCAGGCTCTCCAAACTCGTCCGAAGTGCACTTTGAACCTTATATTCATACGTAAGCAGTGAGATGCAGGTGAGGGAATGAAACAGAACACAGAATGTATAGAAAGACGAGAAAATAGATTATACTTGTTACAGATGGAGAATGAACGATCTATTTTCAGTAAATGGAGGACATCGTAACTTCACTCACACAACTAGGATTGTGAGTTTATCCCTTTTTCGCCGAAGACAAATGAATAAACTCATTCTTTTCTTTGGGGGAGAGAACAAAGGGACTGAACCATTAAGGAGCAAATATATGAAAGAAATTTATATAGAGAGCAGCACAACGATAGCACTGATAACATGGGAACACATCTCACAAGGAAATGAAGCACATGAACACATGACATGTTGTGTTCAATAACTTGATCACCAGAGATCCTCGTGTTACAGCATCAAAAATATTTTTTAGGGGGGATACAGTATCATGATTTGTCCAGCAGACAATGGCCAGAGATTTTATCGACACTACTTCACATGCTTTTAATGATCTTGAGGAATAACAAAAGCATAAAGCAAAATAGGAAATTGAAGCACCTCATTTGCAACTACAGTGTATGAATTGCATTCGTCATCAGGTCTCTTAGCAGAGGCATCACCATTACTGACTGTCAAAGAAGTATCTCGTCCCAGTTTGACCCGTTTTGATGGGGGGCTTGGCCTCGCTTCACATACAGCATTTTGTTGCAGCTCTGGGTACCCACTCCCATATTTAGGAGAGTTGGATCCACTAAATAAGTGAAGGCCTGATGGTAACTTTTTCCATGTGATGGTCGATATCTTTGTATTGCGCATCCTTGAGATGCAACGAATTGATGGAGAAAATGCCACAAGGAAAGGATAATTTTTCATTTGAGGAACATTGAACTTGATGCAAAACAGCCTATTATCACACTTGGATGATAACTGAAAAGAAACAAAAAGGACGATAATCAATTAAAGTGTCAGAATTATGCTCATGATCTACACCCAGAAACATTGATAACTAAGTTAGACATATATACATCATAGAATAGTCATGTTGAATAATTGTTGGATAACATGCCAATCAAAGTATTGATAACAAACATATCCACTTAATATATTACCCGTTCCTCCACACAATGGACTGGGATTTCCTATGCACACCCTAAGATTCAATAACAACAGTACCAAGTTCTTTTTTTTTGTTTTGTTTTTGGGGCATTGGGATTGAGGAGGGTGGGGGTTTGTCAAAAGGAGGGGCTATGCCCTGAGAGACAAATTATTATTGAATCAGAATCATCCCGGTCCAAGCGGCACCTACCTAATCCATAGAAACTAAAGAGGTTACAATTAGAGGGAGGGGAATCATCCTGCTAGGTTGTTTCTTTTTTTCATGGATCAATCTAATGAACTCATCCATTACTAATGCAAAGAGGAAAGGACATAAAATGGATCTTTGGTGCAACCTACATAGTGCAGCCATTCCATCAATGCTAGATGCAACAAAATACTGAGCACCTTTAAGGGTGATTCTTCGACCCCTTTGCGAAGACCACTGCACATCAAGGAAAGAGTTGCTACATGGATATTCCCTCCTGAGGAAAGGAAACGTTTCCACATGGACGGGGCTAGGAAAGGAAATCAATGGCCAACTGTTGTTTGTGGAATACTATGAAATTAAGGGTGTGGGTCTGGGGCTCTCTGTGTTTGGTTGGATCAACCTCGGTTAGAGCAGAACGTTGCCTCATGGGATGCAAATTGCATGATAAACGGGGTGCTTCAAATTATATACTCAGGTTGATTCCAAGGTGGTTCTGAGAAAGGTTACAAAAGCTATGATATTTATTCTGCGCATGGGTTATGACTCCCATAATATCCAAGCATCTCTCCACAATGGACCCACGTCATGAGGCTTGTCATGCCAGGGGAAAGGCCAATTGATGGAGAAACATGAAAATAAAAGAAAAGGTTCTTTGTATATTTATACAAAAGAATGTCAAAGGAATAGGGCAAGGGATAAGAATTTTAGATACCACTAGCAAGTGGCAACCACTATAATTAATAAATCATATTAAGTACACAGTAAGCATCTAAGAATTATAAATTGATGAATTAAACAAGCCAGAAAACCTTAGAATAAGTTCATCTCTAGGGAAGCAACATAATGAATATTAACAACTAAACATTAACTAAGGGTTTGGCGCGGCACTGTACCATTAGTTTATTAATATTTGTTTATTTATCCAATCCTTACTCTTGCATCTGTTTATTTATTTAATTATCCCTTGCTTATCTGGCTTACTTTCAGAAAGTGTTACCCCTTCAAAATCATTTTCAAAGGACTATGTGGGCGTACCTATAAGCAACTTCTTAACCTGCAGGGTAAGGTTGCTACACCAAGATTCCCCCAACCTCCCTCAACAAGACTCACTCCGGAAATTGCACCAAATGAGAACAAGGAGTCCAACACCAACTTCATAGTCTAAGCTTCTATCATATTTAGAAGGAAACAGAATGATCAAGAACAAGAAACAAATATTTTTTCCCAGTTTAGAACTCATGTAAATGAGTTGCTGCTCTCCTCTAGGAACTCATTAATACCTAAACACACCCAGTAAAGCCACAGTATGCTAAATACAAATAGAAAACCACTTTTGACAACTTATGCAAAGATCAGGTTTGTCATCCTCAAAACATCAGCCTTCTAACCCGGACATTTTCATGTCTTGCAGTAAAGTTCATATGTAGTTATATATCACCTGTGATATCTTTAGTTTGAAAGGGGCACGCCCATGCAATAATTTTATTGGTCTATCATCAGATGGAAATTCAAATCCATCCCAACTTGTCATGAGAGAAGCTTCACCATCTTCTGATTGCTCGACAGGTGCCAGGTCAGTAGCATAGACAAGTGATGCCACAACCTGTGTGAGATAACAAATATATCAACAAAAGCATATTATTTGAGAGAAACGCTGCCACTATTGTATAGAAGCAATTAAGATGGATAGAACCAAAAAGGGATGGGTCCAACTACAACAAACTAGGTAGGCTTGTCCTCTATTTACAACTGCACATGTTTTCCATACTGCTTCACCCAACCCCCTCCCCTCCCCCCACCCCTGGCCAAAAAACCCAAAAATAAAAGGAAAGGAAGCAAACAAAATTTAAAACACTAAAAGTAGGAGAAAACAGACAAATGCACTCACAAAACTGCTGCAAATTAATAAGAGATACACACCTCTAATTCTTTGTCCACAGGCTCCTCAAATGCATCTAACAAGAGAACATCCAAAGAAAATACTTTTCGACAAGATGCCTGGCACGAGCTCAGCAAAGGTGGAATACCAAAGGTAAGAACACACAATGATAATATGCAATTCATAATAAACAGAAAAATAGAGTAGGATGCACTTCTTGGAATCATTGTTTCCTGTCACTCGGCAGTATTATTCTTTCTCAACACCCGCTCTCCCCTCCCCCTCCCAAAAAAAAAAAAAGGAAAAAAAGGCCTTCTATTTATTTCATCTACCAATCTCTAGCCTCTCAGATAAGAAAATTGCAACCATATACAGAAAAGAGATCCTCAGATAAAATTATGTAAGACATGTACGGATGCACCAACGGAAGACAACACGGTCAGATTTTTCAGACAAAAGAAGAAATATGTTAACGAAAAGCAACTACCCGATTAAGCGAGATGAAGGAAGGTAACCACGCAACAGGTTTGAACATTTGAAGATGAAGACCTTGGAATACACCAAATGTGGGCATGAATTAACAGAAACTATCCCATACAAAGATGAAAACCAGGGTGCAGAAATCTTGGAAAAAGGCAATAAGAAATTAATTTGGCCAGTTGGATCTACTGCTTACTGGGAACTGTGGCCTTTGATAAAGATGACAATTGGAAAAGAATCCTTTTAAGCAACCTTTCATGAGGCAAAGAAGCTTTCCTCATCCATGCACTATTGCATAAATTTCTACCATTTCTCCATAAGTCCACTTATTTAGTTATCTCGATTTGTCTTTCTACTTGATTTTGCTACTCTTTCTTGTCTCAATTTCTTTGTCTTTTTCTCTACTATTTTCTTTTTCTTAGTACCCTTTTGTCTTCCCGGTTTGTATATGTGTGCAAGGTTGCACGCATGAAGCTGCAGACTTCGCTAGGTTCTATTTCTGTTTGTCTCTAGAGACAAGGCACAAGGAAAAGGCAAGTAAACATTCACTTGATTTGTCAGGGTCCTCACGGATAAAGCTATGCACATATGGACTTTCCCAACCCCATTTTTGTGGGATCCATACTAGATGTGGTGCTGCTAGTTATGGTAGGTGGAAAAAAAATGCATGCCAATAAATACAATAAACAAATATATACAATGCTATCAGTCAACTGATGGGATGCTAATCGACCTTGCCACCGATAATAGTCCAAACACCGTCACTGTCAACTTCAACATCAGCCGCAGATGAGCTGTCAAGACATAAACACAGAGGTGGATCCTGGACCACAAGAATGTGATGATTTCATAAGTAACCAGGTATTGGATCCAAAAATAAATGCATTTGCAGTTATATCTGTACACCTTAACATGATGATCCTCAATAGATGACGTCAAAGGCAAAATTTTGGCATTATACACATAGCCATCAATACCCTTGTTTCCTAAATCAATAGCAGAAAGAGTCATCCTTGCGACTTTCTGAAAATCAGCTTCCTTTGCTAACAAGGAATCCAAAGATCTTTCTCCAATGATCTTTCCATCAAGATGAACGCGTATAATGCTGCTGGACACCTAGAATGGAAAATACATAAGCCAAGAATCTCAACCTAAAAAATCACCATGAACATAAAGTAAAGGGAAAAGAAAAAAGCTCTACCAAAAGAGCATCCAAGACAAAGTTCAAGTGAATCCTATATTAGCAATCATACAAGAATAATTTACAACTATCATCAGACTTGCCATACTTGAAATAGAGTAGCCAACGTAGGTGCAAGAATCATGCTTAGCCATTTTGTAAAGATTTAGTATTTTCAGTCCAAGATAAAGGGGAAAATGCAGTATTCAATAGACCATAATACATGAGAACAATAATCTCTCACACATAAACAGTAGAATAGCTACCATTTCAAATTATGACACACCTAAAACCAAGATGAACCTAATGTTCCAGAGGGGAACTACATCCTGACTCCATCTATTCAACAGTAGAATAGCTACCATTTAGCCTAATCTTATGAAATAGTGGAACCTATGGGGCGAACAACAAAACAAGGCATAAGTATCAAAATGAAGATAGGAACTTAATTAATGCATTTCATAGTAAATAATAACATCCATAATAAATCTCAAAGTCTAGTCAGCAATTTATCAATACCCAGTTGTTTCTCTCGCCACTAAAACTAGTGCCATTCATGAGATATGCACATTAACGTCATCATTTCCCCACACCTAGTCATTACACATGACTGAAATCTGAAAACAGAACATTTGAGAAATGTGAGATGGGAAACATCAATAATGGAATGATCTTGTGTGAACTGTTTTTATGGAAATTCTACGTGAATTTTTTTACTTAAGAGATTTACAAAATTGTACTTCCGTTAGAAACAAATATATTCCGTGATTAGTGCTATTGAGATTCTCATCTTAATTTCCGCAATATTTTGGTTAGGCATGTATGATATTGGGGAGCAGGTCAGTGACACATGCAGGCAGGACTCATGAATGACACTAGTGTTAATGGTGAGAGAATGAATAGTTTTTGTAAATTGCTGACTAAACACTTAGATTTGTCAACACTTTTTAAGTTTTTCTTTCCTATGTCACAAAGATGTTATTAGTTACTGCCAAATAGATTTGATAAATTATTGTCCTTATTTTGATGAGTTCGCCTTGTGTTCTCATTAGTGAAACATAGGAGTAACACCACACAGATTCCCCCTCCCCAGTAAACACGAGGCTAATCATCAAGTAAACATTAGGCTAAATCATAACTAAATAAAATGGTTAGAAATTCAGAGTAAAGGACTCTTCCTCTTAAATAACAGTAGAACCTTTTCATTATGGCATACCTCGCAACCAAGATGAACCCAGCGTTCTAGAGGAAAATCATTCTCTGAAACAACAGAAGGAGCTTTTGCTGATGATGTGGCTCTCCTGGAACCGGCATCTTCCTTTTCAGAAAAAAAGGAGGTGAAAGAGCTATTCTCTTGTCCTCCCTCAGGGAAAGAAAAGGATTCTTAGAGTTCAGCTGTAATAGGGAAGAAAATCGATATAATCAGTATATCTACCAAAGAAGGTATAAAAATTTTCAAAAAAGAAAAGGAAGATCTGAAACTGAAATGTAAATCATATATGATTGTGTCACATTATAAGACAACATGAGCCAATGCCCCAGGCTTAGTCCTAGGTTAAGAGTTATGCTTAAGAAGACAAGTAATGGGTGCACAGAACAAAGGACAGAGAACAGGTAACCACCAATAAAAAATGAATAGAAACTCCTGTTCTTGGTGGTCCAACCAATTCGTTTGATACAATGGATCTCTTTAGCTGACAATATAATTAAATGCATACCATAATATCACCATAATTCTTCTTGTGAAATACATAAATCACCTAAACTTAGGAAATCGACGATATCCTACAATCTGTATCCAAACCACAGAACGTTCAAAATATTTTGAGAAGGCAAGGATGTTGGCTACTGAGGGAAACATACATTCCAACATCAAGCTTGCTACTTGCTTGCATAATGTCTTTAATTTTTTTAAAAGAAAAATATAAAGGGAAAAGAAAAGGAACGGAAAGGAAATAAAAGAATGGAAGATCAGCAATCCCAAAAGAAAAAAAAATGGAAAGCAAGTAAATATGCAATCCACAACTCAAAGCCACAACAGTCAAGAAAAAAGTTTCAGAGAGTATTCAACATACCAATGAGATGATTATCAAATGGAAGTCATGGCCCAAAAGGATTGACACAAATATCATCAAACACAAACAATTTACGCAAATCTCTCAACAAAATGACCCACGACTTAAGCTAAGCACTCAACAGCAGCAAGAGCAATAATCAAAATTCAGAAGAAATTAGAAAGGGGAATCGTCTCTTCAAACAGCAACGTCAAATTAAAAGCACAAAAACCCAGCACTTCTATCTCAATCACAAACACGAACCCGACAACATTTAATAAAAAGCAAAGAAATAAAGAGAAATGCCGAAAAATTATTGTAGAAATACGAACCCATCACTGATATTCACTATCAAAAAAGGAATTCCCCTCTGAAAATAAAAATTGCAATACCCAAGGGAACAAACTAAGTAACAACGGCACAAAAGAAAAGGAAAAATAAAAAGACAAAAGTTGAGACCTCATATAGGATTGTGCATGGAAATGGGGTAGAACGGGGAAGAAAAACCCAGAAACAGAGAGAAAAGGAGGCAACTTTTTCGTCAATCTCCAATTTCAGATCTTTCAACAACGAGTAGCCCATATCATATACTGCCTCAGAACCCATGTTTTTCTCCCACTTTGATCAAACCAAAGAACAATCTTTTGAGGGTTTCAGAGGCTCCAAATTGAAAACCCCAGAACTTGGTACTTTGATGGCTGCCTCCCAAATCCCGCCTCTCTGTCTCTCTCTCTCTGGGTACCGTCTCACCGAGTCTCTCTCTCAAATGTCAGAGAAGGGGAGAAATTAGCGGTTTTGTGACGGCTGTTAAATAACGGCTGTTGGGAGTATGAACACCCCCCCGGCTTCCCAACTTCATTTTAATCCTCCAAAAAAAAACAAAAAACCTTTGCGTAGGGCATCAAACGAAATTTCAATTCCCATTAAATTAATGGAATCGAAATATTTACAAGGTTCTCAATCTATTCTATATATAGTGTCATACCCATGCAATTTAAGAACATTAGTTATTTTTTTCTTTTAATTTTATTAATTATATATACCCATGCGATTTAAGAATATTAGTTATTTTTTTATTTTTATTTTATTAATATAAATAAATAATAAAATATATGATTTTAAAAGAAGATGACAATTTTATAACTATAGAATTATTATTTTTATATAATTTTTAAAATTTTTAAAATTTTTATATCATATTTATATTGACTACTTTTAAGAATTGTCATATATGAGGCTTTTTTATTTTTGATAGAAAAATACATATTTTTAAATATTAATTAATTTAATAATAATTATATTACAGACATACTAATTACTTTATATATATATAATTAAAAATTCATTTTTTAATATAATATTATATTAATTCAATCTAAGACAAACATTTATGTATTCATGTAATCCTATATGATTTGCATATGTCATTTTACACATTACTCATATAGTCATATGTCTTTTGTTTTGAACAAACACTTAGACATTGATTCTATCAAAATTTTATAAATTATAAAAATGTGTTTTAATGCATGTATAAAATGATAATGTTTAGATATGAATAAATTTATTTTTGAATCAACACAGTCAATTAATTCATGATACATAATTTCATATAAATCAATTACTTAAAATATAATTAAATATTTTACTTATATAAACACAATATTTATGACACATCGCCACATAAGCATCCTATGTGTCATTCATATGGAGCTCCTACCCAACTTTTAATATATATATATATATATATATATATATATATATATATATATATTAGTGTGAATTCCTTACTTCGCATGAGTATGTGTTATTATTTGAGTAGTTGATATACTATTATAAATATGAAATATATATTTCTTGTAAAAATATAAATATTAACCTTAAAATACATATGGATATTTTATAATCTAAAGGTAATTATTAGGAGAAAGAATGTAAATTTTGAGTTACTTAATGAAAGAAAATAACTCTTCATCATGTGAACCTATAAAATAACTTTCCAACTTATTATTTTCTCGCATCACATTTTAAAGTTGAGATATATTTGTCCCACTTTATTAGCATCAAACTCCTTTAAATATATGTGATTATTGTTAGATTTTTTTGCATAAGTATCTCACATGGTAATACTCGATTACATCTAGAATTTGAACATATTATAATAATATCATTACTCACTATATATTTTTTTAACACAATGGAAGCGCTTATATATTTCACAAACACGAGTTACATATATGGATAAACAAATAATAACTTGGACCAAAAATTTTTTTCATAAGAAGAAAAATTGTTAAATATAACCAATATAATTTTTCCTACTAATTGCTAACTTAATAAACATTCATATTCTTATAACTGAATATATGTAATAAAATAAAAATTAAATGACTAGTTAAAGAAATTTTAAACAAATTAAATTATAATTATTATAATACTATATTATAATTATCATAATTTATTTAATTTATTTAAGTTTCAATACTGGAATTAATAGATATATTATATTATAGTTTTCTGCAATAGTTAGATTAATTATATACAATAAATATTATTTTTATAAAAAATTTTTAAAAATTTTAATTTTACAATTGTTGAAGTAATGGACTAATCCTTCAAAAAATATAGGTAATAAAATATAATGTTGATTCTGATTATAAATAAAATTTATAGGTGATAAACTGTAATTATTTTTTAGCAAAATTAAGTGTGATTGATGATCATAGTCATTTAAGAGTAGTAAATGGACTTTATTTCACTTATAATTAAAATTTATAAGTAATAAATTGGGTGTTACAAAAAGACTTTGATAATATAAAAAAATAAAAAATAAAAAAAAGAACCAATAATGATGTGTCAAATGTCTAACTCATAGCAAATCACTCATATATATATATATATATATATATATATATATATATATATATATATATATATATATATATATATATGTATATATGTGTGTGTGTGTGTGTGTGTGTGTGTGTGTGTGTGTGTGTGTGTGTGTGTATGTGTGTGTGTATGTGTGTGTGTGTGTGTTAAATTAATATCATCTAATATTTATAAGCTTCTCATCATGCAAATGTATTACTATCCGTTGGAGTTCAGGCTGGCAATGGAGCGGGTACGGGCGGATTTCCTACACCCACATCCATATCTATTTTCAAAATACGTACCTATACCCATACACATACCCACGGGTGCAAAAATTCATACTCATACCCATACCCATACCCACCGGGTTTGCGAGTATTCGGGTGTTATTTGAGTACAAATAAACTAAAAATAATGATACCCATATTAAACCCATATACCCATTTTTTTCAAAATTTTACCATCCATTTAGGTTTTAAATGGGGCGGGTTTTGCGGATTTTAAACGGGTACGGGTTTTTTTGTTAGCCCTAGTTAGAGTGCATCGAGGCTACTTTATCTCTAATTAAAACCGCATATGATGGAATTTTGTAAAATGATATGAGTAGATACAATGGTGTATATATTATTATGAATATCTATCGTACTTCTTCTACATTTTTGTTAATAGCTCTACTAATCAAAAATAAATAAATATTGAAACTTGTAACTTATATCATAAAATCATTATTGAAAAACAATAATTTTATGTCAAACTAAAAGTTACAATACAAATAATTATTCTTTAAAGTTTAAACACTTAAAAAGATTTATTTTAAAAGAAAAACTTTTCAATCTAGTCAAACTTCCAAGAATTATACAAAATATGTTAAACCATTTCGTGCTTAAACATTGGAATGCAGAGGCCCAAGTGGAGGAGATTGATTTCTCAACCTCCCTTTCTGGATTTGAGTACTCGGTGTCCCTCTTGTGATGCAAAATAAAGGAAACTACGCCAACATAATTGGCAAGTTTTGGAATCGGACCTAAGGGAAAATGGTGGAGCATGCATCCGAATCGAGTTGATTTAAACGTGAACAACTCCCTTCGACCTGGATTGCCATTGAAAACTCTACAAGGTAACGTGTGACTGGATGTGAAATACGAATGCCTTCCAAACATCTCGCTTCTAATGTGGAGAATTAGGTCATGAAAACCAAAACTATGAGGGAGAGAATTTATAGGAAGGCTTTTTAGACCATGGATGCGAGGCATAAGTACGACAAATGAGCCCGATGTTTATAGAATGTGAGGAGCGAATGACGAAGACTTGGCAAGGCTATCATGGGAGAAAGGTTCTCACTAGCATGACTAATACCATGGAACCAATCAAAGTAGGGAATGTACTCATTCAACAAGCTAGTTCTAAACTGTGTGATGTTGATACTAAGAGGAAGGTAAGCTCGTCGAATTCTCTCCCATCTCCGGACGATATAAAGCAGGCAACCATTAGTTATAGCACACCCAATTCAACCTAGTTGACTGAGGAACAACATTCCATAATCAAATGAGAAAGCCTGGACAATCTTGAGGGTATAAAAAATAAAGAAATCAAGGGACATTACTAAAAATTCCCTCACATCCAACACCCTCGAGCTTGATAGCAGTACAATGCATTTTCACACGAGGCTAGGAGACAGGCCGGGGTAGAAGGACAATAAAGGTTAAAAAGTATCATCCAAGATCCTCAACCAACACTACCCCGACAGAGACTACATCCAATGTGGAAAATGAGCCATAGACTTCAAGAGAGGTGGAACCCGAGGAGGGATCGAGCCCGCCTACCACCATGAAAATACTTAGTTGGAACTATCGAGGGCTTGGCAACCCCTTGACAGTTGACACCCTCCAGGATTAGTGTTGGAGGGATCGCCCCAACATCGTTTTTCTTATGGAAACGATGGTGGTTGACTATGACCTCATGAGAGTTTGCAACCAATGTGGATATCAAAATGGCATCTATTTGAGTAGTAGAAGGCGATCAAGAGGAATGGGGTTTTGGTGGGATGACATTGATGTCACAATTCGATCCCATGATCGACACCACTTCTATGCTGAAATTGAGGAAAACGTTTCCCCGAAATGGTGCACAATTGGTGTTTATGGGTGGCTCGAGACGGAAACAAATATAAAACGTGGCAAATGCTGAAACCATTTAGAGACAACACCCATATACCCTTAATTGTTTTTGGGGATTTCAACGAAATTCTATACGAATATGAGAAAGACGGGGGAAGATCGCGTAATGAACGCAAAATGGATGATTTTCGGGAGATTGTTGACTACTGTGGTTTCATGGATATGGGCGCTCCCAGGGACTGTTTTACAAGGCAACAAGGTCATTAGAAGGGATCTATAATTTGAGAACGTCTGGATCGTTTTCTTGCAAACGGTCAATGGAATCACTTATTCCCAAATACAAAGGTGACTCACTCCCTATCTACGGATCTAACCATTGTGTAATTTTGCTTCAAATAGTTATAGGTAGAAGGAGAGACCGCCACAAGAAGCATTTCAAGTTTGAAACACTTTGGCTATATAAAGAGGAGAGCTCCTAACCGATAAAAGATACTTGGATGGAGTCCACGGACCAGAACATTATGGGTAAGTTGAAAGCATGCGCAAGGAAGCTACGGGCATGGGGTCAGCATACATTTGGTAATATGAGGAAACAAATTTGGGAAACAGAAACAAATTTGGGAAACAGAAACAGACCTCAAAAAGGTCCCAAAACTTCCATCGTTGGCAGATAATCTCTAAAGGTGCAAGAACCTAATTACTAAACTGGATGGTTTGAGGAGTGAGGAAGAATCGATGGCATATCTTAGAGCGAGGTTCGACCACCTTAGAGACGGAGATTGAAACACGACATACTTTCACCATAGGGCCAAATCTTGAAGACACCGTAATAACATCTCCGATATTGAGAACAAGGAAGGTGAATGGTAAGCCGACCCAAAGGCAATGGTGGACATCATCACCCAATCACTTTGCTTGAGTCTGTTTGAAACAAGTAGCCTAGACCAAATTAATGCAACACTAGCAAATGTGGGTCATAGAGTGACAACTCAAATGAATGATGAGCTCACCTGAATACCAAATAATGAGGAAATAAAAAGGGCCCTTTTTGACATGCATCCGACAAAAGCCATGGGATCGGATGGTTTTCATGCCATCTTCTACCGGAAACATTGGGATATTGTGGGCGCATATATCTATCACTTGGTTCAACGAGGCGTTGTGTGGAGAGACCGATTTAGTGGCCATTAACCAAACCAATGTGGTCCTTATTCCGAAAGTTAAAGAACCAAAATCGATAGCCCAATTCCGCCCAATTGCACTATGCAATGTCGCCTACAAGATCTTGTCGAAAACTATGGCTAATCGATTGAAGGTAATTCTCCCAACCATTATTTCGGATTTCCATAGTACTTTTGTCCCCGGTCGATTAATTACCGATAATGTTATAGTGGCCTTTGAAATATTCCATTATCTCGAAGAGGAAAACGAAAGGAACGATAGGTGTCCGTGCGATTAAACTGGATATAAGTAAGGCATACGACCGTATTGAATGGGTGTTTTTAAGAGCAACTATGGAGAAAATGGGATTTGCGCCTCAATAGACCGATCTGGTTATGCGTTGTTAACCATCGATCTCGTGTCAATTTTTGGTGAATGGTAAACCACAGGGCTTCATACGTCTCAACTGTGGTCTTCGTCAAGATGATCCCATATCGCCATATTTATTTCTTCTTTATGCTGATGTTTTTCATCGCTTCTAATGCAAGCGGCAAAGAGGGAAGGAAAAATCAGCATAATAGTGATTTGTCGAAAGGCCCCTAAAATCTCTCACTTATTTTTTGGCTGATGATAGTGTTCTTCTAATCAATGTTAATTTTTCAGAATGCATAGCTCCCCGATGTCCGACTCGGACATACCTCATCCCCGATGTCGTGCTTGAACCGGACTTAATGGTGCAGGATTTTATAGATAACGCGCGAGCATGTTGGGATAAAGAGCTTGTACTGCGTACCTTCGTTGAAGAGGATGCCTACCATATTTTAACTTTGCCCATCAGCCACTAATTTCCCCTAATTCACTCTATTGATGGCCATGTAAAGATGGTCTCTTCACGGTAAAATCAACCTATTGGCTTGGTAAGTCTGGGCCATTTAGAGGCGATTGTCAAGGCTACTCGTCACCGAAGACTCGGAAGTGGTGGAAAAAAGTTTGGAGGTTTAGTCCTCTACCTAAACCGAATCCCTTCATATGGAGAGCATCATTAGAAATTCTAGGAGTTAACTCTGAAATGAAGCGTAGACATATCAAGGAAGATGACACATGCCCAGCTTGCACTACTTCGTTGAAATGATCTTCCATGCTTTATTTGACTGTAGATGGGTGAAGCAGGTATGGGAGAAAATGGGCCTATCACATATTATTTTAGATGCCCTATGAACCACCATGAAGGCCATGTTGTAGTGGCTTAGACACCATACTGATGAGGGTCAATTCACCTCAATAGCTGCCATAACCTGGGCAATGTGAGTGGCTCGGAATGAGGTGGTTTTTAATAATGGAAATCCAAACCGAGAAGTGATGGCTCATGGCTACATCAATTTGGTCCATGACACTCAATTATACATGGACAACTTTGAGATTGCCCAACTACCAAGTGAGATGATAACCTTCTCTAGCTGGACACCACCTCATCCAGGTATGGTTAAAATCAACATTGATTCGTATGTGGCAACAAATATGGCAATTGGGTTGGAATTCTTATTCGAGATGAGACAGATAAAATCCTTCGATGGGCACTCGAAGGTCGGAGATGGCATAGAAAGTGGATGAAGTAGAGACGGCAGCGACCCTATTTGGAATATCGCAAGTAATGGCCAAGGGATTCCGAAAGGTGATTATTGAAAATGATTCGCTTAGTTTAATATCCAAGCTTCATTCCTAGAAAAGAGGACGACCTCCGATCGATTTGCTTTTGGAAGATATTAGAGGTTTTGTTAGTAGTTTTGAAGTTTTGCACGGCTAGCCTAGTTACAAGAGGGGGCAACATTAAATTATTCTAATTCATCTAAGGCTAATTTGATTGAATAAAAACCCTCTTATAATGACATGTTTAATAGCAAAGGCAAACCTTCTCATCAAGTCCCTATAAGACCTAAGGGAAGAAGTACAAGTTTCCGGGAAAATGTCACAAATGTGGCAAGCCAGGTCACAAAGCTAAGGACTGCAAAAGCAAGAAGAAAGCTCAAGTCAACCTCGTTGAATCCGATATCATCGAGCCATGGTGTCATAGGTCAACCTTGTTAATAACTCTATTGAGTGGGTGTTTGACATTGGAGTCACCGAGCACATCCGCTTCAACCGAAGTCTATTTTAATCCTTTGAAAAGACCAACGATGAAAATGTTTTCATGGGCAATGTCTGCTACTGCCTCTATCCAAGGGAAAGGGAAGGCTTCTCTTAAACTCACTTCGGAAAAATCCATACCCTTACTAATGTTGTTTATGTGCCCGACATGCATAGAAATGTTATTTACGGTAATATACTTCTTAAAGTTGGGCTTAAAATTAGTCTTGAAGGAAATCAAGTTATTATCACTAGAAATGGGGAATTTATGGGGAAAGGTTTTTATAACCATTCTAGTCTCTTAATTGTTGATGTTGTTTGTGAGAAAGTGAATGAAAATGTTGGATGCTCTTTTGTTTATATTGTGGAATCTCCGAACTTGTGGCATGCAAGATTAGGACATGTTGATGTAACTTCTATTAAAAGACTAACATAATTAAACTTGATTCCTAATCCGACCAATAATGAATTCACCAAATGCGAAATCTATGTTGAGGCAAAATTTCACAAAAAACCTCACCAATTAATCAAGAGACAAACCGAACTTCTTGAATTAATCCATACCGACTTAGCAGATTTTAAAAATCACATGAGTAGAGGGGCAGAGAGATATTATATCGGATTCGTAGTTGATTACTCTCAATTTACTATGGTTTATCTCCTAAATACTAAAGATGAAGTTGAAGAGATGTTTTTAAAATATAAAGCTGAGGTTGAAAATTAACTTAACAGAAAAATTAAAAGACTAAGAAGTGACAGAGGAGGAGAATATGTTTCCACATCTTTGAAAAAATTCTCTCGAAGAAAATGGAATAATTCACGAAAGAACAGCGAGTCTCTTATGAACCATAACAAAATGCCATAGATCAATGGAAAAATAGAACTTTGAAAAATATGATGAACGCTATGTTGCTTAGTTCTGGTTTACTCGGATAATATGTGAGGGGAAGTTATCTTATCTCGCTTGTCTTGTACTTAATCGTGTACCTCATATAAAACTAGACAAAAACCCATATAAACTTTGGAAAGGTTACCCACCTAACTTAAAATTCCTAAAAGTTTGGGGGTATCTTGCTAAGATAGGACTGCCGAATTTTAAAAGAAATAAAATCGAACCTAAACACTCGGGTCTAACTCTCTATCTCTCTATGGTTTTGAATTGAAGTCATTCTCACTCTTTAGGAAGCTCATCCTCAAATTTTCATTACTGTCTCGACCTACTCGGAATGTATTTCTTGAGTAAGCACACACAACACTCGGGTTTCGACCCACTCGGATGCAACTTAGATAGTTGTCATAAGTAAATAATTTCATAAGCATATATTATTCTAAGTACTCGACTTTATAAGTTAGTTGAAAATGAATTACTGCGTTAATTTCTATTTCTAAGTCGGTGTCACTAACGAAATTATTTACCTGATTAATTTGATGCATGGTGTCTATATAATCTTAATATCTTGATCATTTAAAAGATAAACACAAAACGGAATTAGAACCTATTGAATATTAGACTTAGAAAATTTCATTCTCTCAAGTTATTAAGGATAATTAAGTGCTTAATTATTATTAATTAATTATTATCCTTACCTAATCTTGGACCAAAGTATTTTTATACGTTGAGTACTACTTTGATTTGCTTTTGCAAGTTGATTAAAGAATTTTAATCCTATTTTGAAAAGCAAAAGCAACCGACTCTAATCTTTAAACACCAACGGATAGAAAAGCATCTGTTTCGGGACAAGGCTCGGACACCGTGTCGGGGTTGTTTGTTACCAAATTCGGTAAACTTCAACTTTGAGTCTAACGGTTATTTCCACCCTAGATCCGAGTCACAACTAATGGGTTGGACCACCTTTTAAGCCAAGGATCTAAGCACAACGTTCACATTTACAACAACTCCTTTTATGAGTGACTCGGACTATCCGTTACAACGGCTAGTGAAACTTCTAAGTCTAGGATCGAGTCACAACGGCTACTCGCTTTGTCTGTGTATAAATAGAAGCCTTCCTACAAGACTTGAAGATTGCTGGAACCGAATGAAATATACTCTCTCTCTCAATCTTTTAGCTTTTCAACTCCGTACTTAAGTTTCTACTTTCGAATTGCAAAGAGAAAGTCTTGTAATCACTCTTACTTATTTTCATTTATATGTAAAGTCCCTTAACCGAGCTGTAAGGGCTAACTCAGCTCAATTGTCCCTAACTGTAAGGATTATCTCAATTAGGAAGTACTAGAACAGATAAGGGAACTTAAGTGTCTAGGAAAACTTGTATTGAATTGTCTAAGGGAGCAATTCCGTAAGAGTCGATCCTTATATTTTGTGGATTTAAATTAGTGGATCCGACTTAGTGTTTGGAAAGGCACTGTCTCGTGGTTTTCTCGCCCCGGTAGGTTTCCACTTATATTATGAGTTACGCACTTCGAGTTCAATCCGGACTTAAAATAATATTTTAAGTCTTTTTTTTGTAGAAAACTTTGTAATTCGACAAAATTTCCTTCACACCCTATTCACTCCCCTTTAGGGTGATTCGGACTCTCAAAAGTAAACCTTCAATTGGTATCGGAACTTTGCCTTCTCAAAGGATCTAACAAATCCAAGGTATAAAGATCGGATGGCTCTTAACTATGGAGAGTTCGATGAAGGAAGATCTTTCACTAGACCACCCAAGTTCAAGGGATCAAACTTTGCACACTCGGAAGAAGATCATGGAGTGCTTCATCCAGGATTATGACGAGGAGGTTTGGAACATCATCTCGCAATGAAAACTACACTCATATGAAGATAGAAGGAACGCTATCACCGCCTAAGGTGAAGTCCGAGTTCACTATGAAGGTTTGCTCTGGGAGAGTCTTAGTCACCCTAGAGTGGGGGTGAATAGGGTGATGGGAAATTTTAAAGAAAAACTTAGAAACTTTATTCTTGAACAGAATGAACAATATAATCCGAGTCTAGATTAGACTCGAAAAGAGTAAACTCGAGTTATGTGGAAACCCTCCTAGGGCGAGAAAACCACGGACAGTGCTAATCCAAGCACCAAGTCAAATCCACTATTTTGAATCCTCAAAATGCAATAGATCGACTCAACCAAAATTGCTCCCACGGACAATTACTTACAGAGTTTTCCTAGCCTCGAAGTTCCCTTATATGATCTAGTACTTCCTAACCGAGGTAACCTTTATAGCTAGGAACAACTGAGCTGAGTTAACCCTTACAACTCAGTCAAGGGACCTTATTCGAAAGTAAGAAGAGTATGTAATTGATTACAAGACTTTACAACTTAGAAAGTACGAATTACAAGTCGGGAGTTGTAAATAGAAGATTGAATCGACAATAATGACTTTTGCTTAAGTAGTGTGTTACGATAATAGTTTCGGCAATCTTCAAGTCTTGTGCAAGTGGCTTCTATTTATAGATGACCGAGCAGATTTAGTCTGTTGTGACTCGGTTTCCGAACAAAAGTCTTTCCTAGCCGTTGTAATGGCTCTTCCGAGTTACTCGGAAAATATCCGTTGGGATGTGAATGTTGTGCAACGGCTCATGGCTCCTAAAGGTGCTCCAGTCGGTTGGTGATGTCCGAAAAGAAGGGTGGAAACTACCATTGAGCTTAGCATAGAAGTTTTCCAGTTTTGGAAACAGATAACCCCGAGATAACGTCCGAGCCTTTTCGAAGTAGATAAGCCTTGTCTGCTGGCGATTGACGACTTGAAGCCGGTTACTTTTGTAATTAAAAAATGAGATAGCCTTGTTTGGATAACCTACAAAAGTAAACAATTTTGGTTCTCAAAGTATAAAATACTTTGGTCTAAGATGAGGCACGAGATAATAATTTAATTAAGATAATTAAGTGCATAATTATCTTAGGCCTAAAAGAGTGAAATTTTCTGAGTCTAATATTAATTATACTCAAATTCCATCGAGTCGAGTTCTAAGAAAGATCAAGTTATAAGAGTGAAAACATCAGAGTATAAATACTTGATATGGACAAATAAATCTCAAACATACAAACCGACTTAGAAAGAGGAATTAAGCACTGTAATTCACTTGGCGTTGAAATATGCGATTAAAACTCGGATAAAAAGAGTTAGAGAGATTATTTAATCATGCGATAAATCTGAGTAGTTGATGAGTGACTCGAAACATCAATGTGAGAGGATCAACAAAAATGTGTTTTCCGAGTCGATCGAAACGAATGAAAACTTATACAGGAGTTTCTATAACACTTAGAATGACTTGTAATCAAAACTTAGGAGAGATGATGTTTGTACCTGATTCTTTATGTAGTACTCGGAATGATTTATATTTAGAGTATGAGTCTTCAATCTCCCCCTTTTGGATGAAAGACATTCCACACTCGGATAGAAACTTTGTTAGTAAAAAAATGAGTTTTCATTCTCACTCAGTAGAACATATCAAGATAAAAAGTAGTGAGTGAAGTGATTCGTACTTAGAGAAAGCATTTCAAATACTATCACTACTTAGAACATTTCTACAGATAACACATTTAGCAAAGAAATAATATGAACATCTATATCGAGCCAAAAAAAAAAAAAGATAATAAGACATCGAACTCGAAAGAGTGAACTGAGAAAGAATGTCTGCTGAAAGAAAGAAAAGTTATTTATTTATACAAAAAAAAAAAAATAGACTATACAAGACGAGAGGGTGAGAAAACTCCCCTAAACATAACAACATCAAATTTTTCTATTGTTCTCCCCCTTGCCTTTCAAGCAAAAACAAAAGCCGAGAAGAACACATTAAGAAGATACAGTTGATGTTTGGACTAAAAAAATAAACAAAAGAAAAGAAATCAGGATAGGGGTACTAGGGGTGCTGTATGTGCTGAGGAGGTTGAGCGAGCGGAGCGCCGATGCTAGTATGCTTGAGATGAGGTTGACAACCCGGGCGGCGGCAGACTGGGATCTCCGGTGGCGGCTCATTTTGAGTGGATGACCCAGAACTAAGTCATCCAGAGGCTTATCCTCCTGGAAAACTACGGAGGGAGGTGCTTCTCCGGCTTGACCGCCGTGGACTGACCAATGTCCGCAGGGTCTTCGACCCACTCGGACTACCGTCCGAGCCGATCGGCTCCGGTTGAGGAACTTTAGCACCTTGTCCCTTGGCTTCCTCTTTCTTTTCTCCTTCTTCCTCCTTTTCCTTGTTCTTCTCTTCTTCCTCCTTCTTCTCGGACCGAGCCGCTTCAGCCGCAACTTCTTCTTCTTCTTCCGCCTCTCAAGAGGGAGACTTGGTAGGGCTCGAGGACTCCTCAAAAGCATATGAGCTGCCCGGGTCCTGAGCAGCCTTAGTTCTCCTTTTGCGGAGGAGCCGAAGTTGCTCCTGTTGCTCCTTGACCGGGCTCTTCATCTCGAGGAGCAGATCCTAGTGCTCCTGGATCCGAGATCGAGCCGTTTTTGGTTTATAACCATACTCGAAGGACATTTTCGTAGAGCAAAGAGTGGCTCGAACTTCTTCGGTCACTGAACGGATCTTATCTATTAGTACTCGTAGACAAGGTAGCTGAGGCTGCAGGAGGAGGTCTTTGGCATATTTTTCAAAGACAAGGCAGTGAAGACAAGGTAGCTAAGAAATTCTTTCGTGACTCGGGGACTTCCTTGGCATATTTTTCAAAGAACTCATTCGCAATCTCATTGAAAGGGATGGGATTGCAGTTGAGAAAGAGAGAGGAAACTTTGAAGAGACGGTAGAGGAGGGAAAGATTGATGCGTACCACGGTGTCGCGAACTCGTGAGGTGATGACTCCCTCGGAGCGAGGACAAGTTAGAATAGAACTCAGCAACGAGTTACGGGTAAATAAACTCACTCGAAGCAAAGAAAGTTGTAAACTCGAATGGTTTTGATATGATTTAACCATAAAAACGATGTGGTTGGGAAGAACTTGTCATCCAACGTGAGGTGTTGGGTGACGAAAATTTTTAAGGGGTTAGAGGTGCCGTCTTGGGTTTGCTTGGTGCGAGGTTTCTTGGTCGCAGACCCTAGAAAATCTTGGGCTGAACCTGTTTTAGACATGGTGATGATTTTGGAGCGAAAGAGAGTGAACTCGAAAGACGAGAGAGAGAGAGAGAGAGAGAGAGAGAGAAAGAGTAAGAGAGAACCGAGAACTTTGAGTGCGAGGGTGAGTAAGTGAGAGATTAGGCTAGCGGAGAGTAAAGTAGAGAAATGAAGGTAAATGGATGCTATTTATAGCGAAAAGGAGTGTCCTTCAAAATTTAGTCCGACCTAATCCTCTAACGGTTGCCTCGAGACAGTGTGACATTTCTGTCTCCAACGCTTAGAATTCCAGGTGACTTTCTCCCAACGGCTAGTTCACCGATTGATGCGCTCGGTAGAGAGAGAGAAAGAGAAATTTTAAAGAAATTTCTGAAATTCTCCACTAACCTAGAGATGATTTCGAAGTTTGAAGTCCATTTTCTCAAACACTCGAGTCGGACTCAATATGGTTTCGAGTGACTCGGACAATGCAAACACATAATAACTCCTAGCTCGGTTTCACTTGATCAATCGAACCAATTGTTATTAAGGCACGAAAGAGAACATTTAACACATAATCATGCAAGAAAATTTCACTTAGAAAAACATATAATCATGCATTAATCATGCCAAGTTCATTCCTAATAAAACAAAACTAATCTTCACTAAGTGGCTTAGTGAAAATATTAGCTAACTGAAGTTTTGTAGGTATGAATTCAAGTTCAATATCACCTTTCTCAGAATGGTCTCTCGGAAAATGATACTTGACCTCAACGTGTTTTGTCTTTGAATGCTTGAATCGGATTCTTAATGATGCTGATTGCACTCGATTATCACACTTGATTGGAATTGATTTGGGTAAAAGTCTAAGATCCATCAAGTGTTGCTTAATCCATAGAATCCGAGCATATCATGCTCCAGCTGCAATGTACTCAGCTTCAACAGTTGATAGAGCAATTGAGTTTTGCTTCGTTGAGTGCCAAGATATAAGGGATTGACCTAGAAATTAGCATGCTCCTGATGTGCTCTTTCTATCAACCTTGTATCCAGCGTAGTCGGCATTTGAGTATCCAGTGAGGGTCGGTTCCGAGTCTCTTGAGAACCATAGACCTAAATTCTAAGTCCCTGCAAGATATCTAAAAATTCTCTTGACCGTAGTGAGATGTGATTCTTTTGGATTAGCTTGGAATCTTGCGTACGAACATACACTAAACATAATGTTTGGCCTACTGGATGTGAGATATAGCAGAGATCCAATCATACCTCAATAAAGTTTCGATCTATCGCTTTACCTTTCTCGTCTAAGTCTAGTTTCATGCTCGCTACTCATTGGTGTTGCCGCATGTTTTGCATCTTGAAGCTTGTACTTCTTCAACAACTCCTTGATATACTTGGATTTATGGACATAGATGCCATCTTTGTCTTGTCTGATTTGTAGACCAAGAAAAAATTGAGCTCTCCCATCATGCTCATTTGGAATTCCTATATCATTAACTCAGAAAAATCTCGACAGAGATTTTCATTAGTAACTCCAAAAATTATATCATCAACATAAATCCGAGTAATAAGAAAGTCTTTCCCCTTGGTTTTTATGAAAAGAATTTTGTCAATCTGACCTCTTTTAAAATCATTTTCAACTAAGAAAGTGCTTAGTCTTTCATACCAAGCTCTAGGAGCTTGTTTCGGACCATAGAGAGCTTTTTGCAACTTGAAAACATGGTTTGGAAATTCTGAGTTTTCAAATCCAAGGGGTTGCTCAACATAGACTTCCTCTTGATTGAAACCATTCGGAAAAGCACATTTGACATCCATTTTATATAATTTAATGTTCATGCTTGATGCAAATGCCAGTAGGATTCTAATTGCCTCAATCCTAGCAACTGGTGCAAAGGTTTCCCCACAATCAATTCCTTCTTCTTGATTGTAACCTTGAGCCACAAGTCTAGCCTTATTTCGACTACCAACCCTTCCTCATCCAGTTTGTTCTTGAAAACCCATTTGGTTCCTATGGTTGGGTGGTTAGAAGGTCGTTTGGTCGGAGTCCACACTTGGTTTCTTTCGAATTGATTAAGTTCCTCTTGCATGACCTCAACCCATTCAGGTTCATTTAGAGCCTCTAGTGCATTTCTAGGTTCGAGTTAATGATATGAATGCAGTGAATGCACATAGATTTTGTAAAGAAGAACGAGTTCTTACAACATTGTTGATGTTAGACAATATGTTCTCGAGTGGGTGGCTCGATGCATATTTGAATGCTCTATATGTTCTCTCGGTTCACCCGATTTGTTGGTTGAACTAGCTAATCTTCAGTGATCCGATCCGACTGAGTTTTGAGAGGTTTGAAGGATGATCCGACCTGTTTCCCTTTGTGCATGTTTCACATATTTTATCTTTCTTAAATGCACGATTAGGTACACCTCTAACTAAACCATGAGATGTAAGCTTTTTGATAGTGTGCATGCTAACATAACCTAGTCTACATTGCCATGTCCATGAATAATCATGCAATGATGCTTTTAAACAAGATAAGTTCGACTTGGATCGAAAGAGGAATAGTGTAGGTATTACCTAATCTCTTACCCGAGAGCTTAGTCTCTTTGGTGGTTGCTTAAGAAATATAGCAATTTGTCCGAGTGAACCTTACCTCTTGACCTTTCTCACATAGGCTGAGAGATGCTGAGTAGATTGTACTTTAATCCCTTGACAAGATAGGACTGGGCTGACCAGGTTGTCTCCTTTCCCAATCTTGTCTATTCCAACTATCTTGCCCTTACTCGTCATCTCCAAAAGTGACTTTGCCTCCTTTGTAATCTTCCAACTCGAAAAGAGTCTTGAATCTCCCGACATGTGGCGTGAGCATCCACGTGTAAGTACCAATGACCTTTTGTCCTTTTCTCGAGTTACCTGCAAGTCGAAACACACTAACCCTTCTCATTTCCTCTAACGAACCCGAGTAACTCCCTTTACTGTGGTCCTTTTCTAAGGAAGATGACTCTTGGGAACCCATATTTGAATGACTTTGGGTTTAGTCCGATTCCGAGCCTTCCGTTTAGAAAAGCCGAGTTTGTGTCTCTTTCTTTTAAAAATCTTTTCTTTTATAAACAGGTGGAGAAGGTTTTCTCATGTAACCTAGTCGTGGCTCAGTCCTCCTTTCATTCTTATGAATAGGATCATGCTTAGCGTTCTCGAACTTCACAGTTGTGGAATCCTTTTGAAAAGATTTGAGTAGGAATTAGATTCCTCATCTTCGTTAAAACCAAGTCCTTCTTTCCCGAAGGAGACATATTGAGAGCCTAAAAGCATGTCAAGTTTTTTTGACCTTGAGTAAATTTCAAAACAAGCTCTTGAGACTCATCGAGCTTCCTTTTCAAATGCTCATTTTCTCTTCCGAGTGACTCGGAGTCGGTCTCATTAGCTTGAGTACTAGTCTTGAGTTCTTTCAAAGTTAGTCTCAGCTTTTCCAATTCATTTTTCAAATTATTTCTCTCGAAGTGTGAGACTCAAATTGTTCTTTGAAGTGAGAAGAATCGAATTGGACTTTTCTTCGAAAGTGTAAATATATTAGGCTAAATCGACTTTGGAGAACTTGAGAAAGTATTCAATTACCTCCCGAGGACTTGTCTCCTTGGGTCCGAGTTGTCAAAGTTTACTCGGATTCAGCTTACGAGTCCGTCGGTGCCATCGGACACTATTAGAATCTTCATCTTCTTCGGATGAGTCTTCATCCCTCCATGTGGCCATCATAGCCTTCTTCTTCTTCTTCTTTCTGTCCCTCTTTCTTATTGGACGAGTCTTTGACTATGTGATCTTTACTCGCCATATTCAAAGCAACCAGAGTTCTTAGTTAAAGATAACTTTGAAGGGGATGAGTATTTACCTTTTTTTGTCCTTCTTATCTTTCTTATAGAACTCTTCCTTTGGCCTCTTCTCCCATTTCTTATGCTTCATCATTCTTTTGAAGCCTTCCGAGTCCGATGAACCCGGACTTTCTCTTCTACTTTCGACGCTTTCAGCGTAATGTTCTTTTAGTGCTTACCTCAAGCATCTTCTTCTTACAGGTGAATTTCATGGGTAAGTAGCTTCCCAATTAGTTCGTCCGGCTTTAGTTGAGAGAGATTCCGAGCTTCCTCGATGGTCTGTCACCTTCGGACCCCATCTTCTCTTTGGTAGACTTCTTAGAATTTTTCTGCACATTTCTTTATGGGAAATCTTTCTACCCAGAGATTTGAGATTGTTTGTAATCTTAGTGAAGCGTATAAACATCCGAGTGATGTTTTCTTCCGGCTCCATCTTGAATAGCTCATATTTATGAAGATATTGACTTATCTTCGCTTGTTTCACTTGGCTTATTCCTTCATATGTGTTGACAAGAGTGTCCCACACATCTTTAGCTGTGTCATAGGCTTACACTCGTTGTACTCTTCCGAGCTGATAGCACACATCGGAATGTTCATTGCTTTGAAGTTCTTTCGAACTTTTCGACTCCTCATTGGTGTACTCGAACTTCTCTTTAGGCACAGATCTTATACCTTCTATCTTCATTGGAATGTAATTGCCTTCTTGGATAATGTTGCAAACATCTTCATCGTTGTCTAGCAGAAAGCATTCCATTAGCTTCTTCCAAGTGCACGAAGTTTGATCCTTTGAACTTTGGTGGTCCGGTGGAAGATCTTCCTTCATCGTACTCTCCGATGTTCCGAGCCATCCGATCTTTAGACATTTGGATTGTCAAATCCTTTTAAAAGGTTAGGCTCTTATACCAATTGAAGGTTTGCTCTTGGAGAGTCTTAGTCACCCTAGAGGGGGTGAATAGGGTGATGAGGAAATTTTAAAGAAAAACTTAGAAACTTTAAGCTTGAACAAAATGAACAATATAATCCGAGTTTAGATTGGACTCAAAAAGAGTAAACTCGAGTTACGTGTAAACCCTCCCGGGGTAGAAAACCACGGACGAGTGCTAATCCAAGCACCAAGTCAACTCCAGTATTTTGAATCCTCAAAATACAACGGATCGACTCAACCAAAATTGCTCCCTTAGACAATTCCTTACATAGTTTTCCTAACCTTAGAAGTTCCCTTATTTGATCTAGTACTTTACTAATTGAGGTAACCTTTACAGGTGGGAACAACCGAGCTAAGTTAACCCTTTCAGCTCGGTCAAGGGACCTTACTCGTAAAGTAAGAAGAGTATGTAACCGATTACAAGACTTTACAACTCGGAAAGCACGAATTACAAGTCGGGAGTTGTAAATAAAAGATTGAATATGACAACAATGACTTTTGCTTAAGTAGTGTGTTACAACAATAGTTTCGGCAATCTTCAAGTCTTGTGAAATGGCTTCTATTTATAGATGACCGAGCAGATTTAGTCTGTTGTGACTGGTTTCGAATAAAAGTCTTCCCTGGCCATTATAACGGCTCTTCCGAGTTGCTCGGAAAATATCCATTGGGATGTGAACGTTGTGCAACGACTCTTGGCTCCTAAAGGTGCTCCATTCAGCTGGTGATGTCCGAAAAGTAGGATGGAAACCACCGTTGAGCTTAGCATAAAAGTTTTCCAGCTTTGAAAACAGACAACCCCGACACAGCGTCCGAGCCTTGTTCGAAGTAGATAAGCCTTGTCTGTCTGGCGATTGACGACTTGAAGCTGGTTACTTTTGTAATTAAAAAATGAGATAGCCTTGTTTGGATAACCTAAAAAAGTAAACAATTTTGGTTCTCAAAGTATAAAATACATTGGTCCAAGATTAGACACGAGATAATACTTTAATTAAGATAATTAAGTGCATAATTATCTTAGGCCTAAAAGAGTGAAATTTTCCGAGTCTAATATTAATTATACTCAAATTTCATCGAGTTAGTTCTAAGAAAGATCAAGTTATAAGAGTGAAAACATCAAAGTATAAACTTGATATGGACAAATAACTCTCAAACATACAAACCGACTTAGAAAGAGGAATTAAGCCTCGTAATTCATTTGACGTTGAAATATGCAATCGTAACTCGGATAAAAAGAGTTAGAGAGATTATTTGATCATGCGATAAATCTGAGTGGTGTCCGAGTGACTCGAAACATCAATGTGAAAGGATCAACAAAAATGTGTTTTCTTAGTCATTTAGAAACGAATGAAAACTTATATAGGAGTTTCTATAACACTTAGAATGACGTGTAATCAAAACTTAGGAGGGATGAGGTTTGTACCTGATTCTTTATGTAGTACTCGGAATGATTTATATTCGTAGTCCGAGTCTTCACACTGCTGAAGAAAACGAGAAATTTAGAAAAATTTCAAGGCTATGAAATTGATGCAACAGAATAGAACAGAATATCTTCCTGTGACATAACCAAAGAAGTTTAGGATACACTCGGTCACTTGCATATAAAGGTGCCAAACAAGCTGAAGCAAGCCAAGATAAGTCGGTATCTACTGAGTTGTTCAAAATGGAGCCCGATGAGAACATAATTAGATGTACATTCGCTTCACCGAGATTATCAACAATCTCAAGTCTCTTGGAAAGAAAATGACTCATGAAAAAGTCGTCGGAAAGATTATGAGGAATCTTCCCAAGAGAAGATGGGTCCCAAGGTGACAGCTAGAGTTAGGCAGTAGGTTAGGTCGGGTCGGGTTCATGTTTAAGTAGAACTTAAACGGGTTGAAAACAACCAAACCTTAACCCGACCTTTTTAATAAACGGGTCCAAAATCATCGACTCGAACCATTTATCAACTAAATGGGTTGACCTAAACCCGACCTATTTAACTAAGTTAAAGAAAATATAAATTTAAAACAATTCAATAAAAAAATCAAAATAAAAAATAACACATTTCCAAACTTGTTCCTATTCAAGCATTCGACATTGTAGTTAAAAAAAACGTACAACATTAGCAAATTACAAACCAACTCGAAATTGTCTAAATTCGAATTACAACCAACTTGAAATTGTCTAAATTTGAATTACAGCTTGCATACTAACATAATTTAGAATCGGGAGTGAGAAAGAGCTACAGATTTGAAGATAAAGAAAGAAAGCAAATCAAGTAACTAGCGAAATAGAGGGAGAACGAAAGTTTACTCGTATTCAATTGTCACAGACTGTAACGAAATAGCAATAGCAAAAACAACAAATAGTAACCAGCGAAATAGAGGAGGAACAAGAGAGAGAGAGGGCGAGAGAGAGAGAGATGCTTACAACTGCAGATCGAAAATATAGCGAGAGGCGAGCAACCAAGGAGTAATGAGAGGATGAAGGTCCGAGAAGTCGGAGGGATGAATGGAAGACGAGCGACCATGGAGGGAGAGGGCTGAAAAGTCGAGGTATGAGAGGGATGAAGGAAGGCCGAGCCGAGCTATCAATGAGCGACCAAGGTGGAAGAACCAGACGGGCGACCATGGAGGGAGAGAGAGAAAGAGAAGATGCGAGTGTCAGTATGAAATGAAAAAGAGTGAGTGATGAGAAGTTAGGGTTTTTTGCTTCATTTATATAGTTAGGGTTTTTCAAAATGAAAATGGGTTGATTGTATTTGGTGGACCCAGATCGAAAATTGGCCCAAAATTTCAATTCCCCAAAATTTCAAAACTGAAATTTTTGTTACCTTAAAAATCAACACTAAACAAATAAACGATAAACGGTAAAAGGTCGACCTATTTAACCCAATTAATTAATCGTGTTAAATAGGTATTTTTTGTGTCAAGATTCTCAACCTTAACCTAACACATTTATTTAAACGGTTTGTTCGTGTCAACCCATTTACATAAATGTGTTGAAAATTTCTACCCAAACCCGCCTAACTTGGTGTCGGGTCGAGTTGGTAATCGTGTCGAGTCAGATTTTTCTAGCTCTAGTGAAAGCTATAGAGGAAGCTCAAGACCTGTCTCAACTCAAGCCAAATGAGCTTATTAGGAAACTACTCACCCATGAGTTATATCTAGAGGAAGAAGAAGTTGAGGTTAGAACCAAAAGAAACATTGCTTTCAAGGCCTTAGAAGAAAAAGGTCCAAATCCGATCTCCTCGTATTCGAAGAAGACCCCATGACACTTCTAGCCCGAGGTTTCAAGAAAATGATGAAATACAATGGTGGCAGAAGAAGCCTAAGTAGGAGTTATACAAGAAAGATAGAAAAGGTAAATTCTCATCCTCTTCAAATTTGTCTTTAACTAAGAACTCTAGCTATTTTGAGTGTGGCAAGTAAAGAGCACATAGTCAAAGACTGTCCAAAGAGAAAGAAGGTCGAAAGAAGAAAAAGGCTTTGGTGGCTACCTGGAGTGATGATGAGTCAAAAGAAGATGATGACACCGATAATAAATCAAAGTGTCTAATATCTCTATCAGACTTAGAAGGTGGATCTCGAGTCAAACAGACAATGCATCGGATTCTTAGGAAATAGATCCTCGGGAGATAATCAACTACTTCTTTAAGTTTTCCAAGCATGATCTTGCTAGATATATTTTTACTTTAGAGGAGAAGTCCAACTCGAATCTTCCGAATTCAAAGAGAAACTAGAATCTCTTAATGCTGAGAACACCTCCTTGAAAAATGATTTAGAAAATTTGAGATAAAATCTGAAAGTACTTGAGACCGAGTACTCAAGGTAATGAGACCGAGTCTAAATGCCTCGCAACGGAGAATGAGCAATTGAAACGAAGCTCAATGAGTCTTAAGAGTTGGTTTTAAAACTCACTCAAGGTTAGAAAAACCTTGATTTATTACTTGGTTCTCAGTGTGTCTCATTTCGAAAAGAAGGTCTTGGATATAATGCTCGAAGAGGAAGATAATTCCTACAAAAATCTTTTTAACGCCGATTCCGTAACTATTAAGTTCGGGAAGGTCGAGCATGGTCCCATTCATTCAAAAAGAAAAGGGACTGAGCCCATATGACTTTTCATGAAAAAGCCTTCTCAACCTATTTACAAAAAAGAGGTTTTCAAAGGAAAGAGACTCGGAATCGGACCAAACCTAAAATAATTCAAATTTGGGTTCCCAAAAGTGCTCTTCCTCATAAAAGGACCATAGAAAAAACAGCTTACTAAGTGAGAAGAGTTAGTTTGTTTCTGTTTTTGTAGGTAACTCGAAACAGAAAGTTAATTGGTACTTAGACTGTAACGCCCCCAATACGTGACCACATAACTAAGTAATTAACAACGGAAGACTTGTAAAATGGGAGACGTTACCACCGTTTTCAGAATGAAAACAAGGCAAATGCATTCAAGTAGATTAATTATTCAAACAATTTATGTAACAATCCAACCCAAATTTTCTTCATAGAAAATGAAAATTTTGAAACGCCGAGAATCAGCAGGAGAGGAATCATGAGCCAAGAGACCGAGGAAGGGACTAACATGTATGGGGTCAAGACGAACAGCCGAGCATCACTTCTCCCGACCAGCCTTATCTTTTCTTCCTCTTTAAACTTTGGGTGTGATTGTGAATTGTCCGCCATGTGCTCGACTTCCTAAAAATTTTAAAACATAAAACAATAGACGTGTGAGCTAGAAGCTCCGTACGTTATCGTATAAAATAAAATTATAATTTAAGTGCTCTTAAATCATGCATATCTAAAATCATTTTTCTTGAATACTCGGTTTGCAAACTTGTCAATTTCTAATTTGCTTTTCCGATTTAGCCAAACTTAGGACCCGTACTTGTGAAACAATCAATCATGGAATCCGACTCCTAGGTTCATCGAACCCCGAGGCGATCAGTCATGAACAATTGAACGATTAACGATTACGTGAACAATTGAACGATTAACGATTCTCGTGAACAATTGAACGATTAACGATTCAATCATCATATATGTAACTATGATCGTATAAACAATTCATTCATTTAACTCGATCGATCGTGGAGGGCCCTATGAACTGGAATCGTGTTCGTAAACTGTAATCGTGCACTATAACCGTGTCCGTAAATCGTAATCGTGTTCGTAAACCGTAATCGTGAACCGTAACTATGTTCAGTAATCGTGAATTGTGAATCGTAAATCGTAATCGTGAACCGTAACTATGTTCATGAATCGTAATCGTGAATCGTAAATCGTAACTATGAACTGTAACTATGTTCATAATCGTAAATGTGAATCGTAAATCGTAACTTTGTTCGTAAACTGTAATCGTGAATCGTAATCGTGAACTGTGAATGTAAACTATAATCGTGTTCAGTAATCGTAATCGTGAATCGTGAATCGTGTTCGTAAACTGTAATCGTGAATTATAACCGTGTTCGTAAGCTGTAACTATGAACTGTAACTATGATAAATCTACCGTAAACTGTGAATTGTGACTGTGAAGTGGGTCCAAATTATTTGTATAACCGTGAATTATAACCGTGTTCGTAATCGTAATCGTAATCGTAATCGTGAACTATAATTGTGTTCGTAAACCGTAATCGTGAACTATAATCGTGTTCGTAAATCGTAACTATGAACTGTAAGTGTGATAAACCTACCGTAAACTGTGAATTGTGACTGTGAAGTGGGTCCAAATTATTTTTATTATTAAAACAAGTAAACTCAATAATAAAGATGAACACTTTGGAAAAGGTATAAGCAATAACGTACCTCAACGAGCCGGACACTTCAATGACTCGATTGTTTCTACAACACAATTTCAATTCGAGTTCTCGTTTCCAAACAAATCTACTTTTGTAGATTACTAGTCCTTTAACAATATTTATATGCATTTACGATCACCAAACTTTCACTTTTCGTGTACCTATCCATATTGTTTCCTTTTGAGCTCGATATTCATACGTTTCCCGTAATAAGCTATTGATGATATAGTTTGAATTTGTATATAACGATTGATGAGTTTAATTCCCCATTCTTGTAATAAAGCTCAAGTTTGATTTTTTTTTTTTTTTTTGCTTCTATTATCTCTAGTCTCGTGCTTAATGTAGCCGAACCTTAATTGTACCACTCATTTCATCTAGTATGCCCGGATGTCCTCTTATCTCGTAACCCAAATATACTTCCTACTTAAGGTGTCAATTTGGTTTTCCAATTTTCTAAAAATTTTGGCGAGTTTCGTTTGAAACATGGCCTCAACCATTAGGCTAAAAGCCTTAAAACCTCCATAAAATCCACAATAAAACTCAACGAGCCACACGCTCGGAGTACACAACTCAACGTTCACATGCCGGAGTATATTTACAACCACAATAACCAAGTTTCAAACCAGTATGTAAACCAAGTTACAATCTCGTCAATATTCTCATTTTCTTGTGCTCATGAACTTTTCGATTTCCGATCACGACATATATATTTATAGCTAAGGCTCCGGTTAAGCAATTTAATCATAGAAATCCCGATTATCGGGAGATGGCTCCGTACGATTAATTCCTTTATTAGTACTACCAATAATCGATTAATGGTTTAGTGTGTCGTAGACAGAATAGTGAAACTCATTAATATTTCAACATGTTAACATTTAAATATTTTGAAAAGTGCAGACGATAACGTACTCGAGGTAGTTGTTCGTTTTCCTTTTAAGTATTGTTTTTCGTTATTTTCTTCAATCATGTCCATTTGCATCGATTTTCTATTTTCAGAAAGTAATTTGATTCGATAAGTTAGGTCTCTATTCAGATTGTCATACTACTTTTCTTTTCTTTCTTTTGTAAACTCTTATGTTCGGTTTCTTTTAATTTCTCACTTCTCGCCCCAAGTTCATTTGGGCTTAAAACTTTCACAATTTTATAAAGATCTATTCTTCCTCCCTTCTCAACTCGATTCACATTCTGAATTTCTTTTCAATCCCAGTCTCTCTTTCAATAATATCCAAAACCTTCTTTAAGATCTTTGCTCACTTGGTCATTCATGTTTTATTATAATCTAAGTGGTTATGGCCTTATTTTCCACCTCATCGCAACTTACTTCAAACAAGATCTCCGTTAAATCCAACAAAACCTTCAACTTCCTATCCAACTTACATTTATTTCATATTTTCAATCCAAAACTTAACATAACCCAATTACCACTTAATTCACATACATGAACATACCTCCATACTCCATTAAATTTCCATATTTCAAATTGATTTACTCTTACTTAACTAACCAAAATTCAATTACATTAATTTGCTCAAGTTTAGCACACATACACCAATAAATTCAATCTTCCATCAATCTTCAATTTCATATCCTTGAAAGCAACTCACATTAATATATACATGCTCATACTTCAATCATCCTCAATATTTTATTTTTTTTACTAATTCTTCCACAACTAAACAATTCATTCATATCATATAAAACTTAAACAAGCACATTCACAATTATAAATAAACCCAAATCAATTTCCACTCCATATCCACACATATTAAGCGCTAAATCCAATTTCAATTTCTCCCAATATTCTTCCAATTCCACCATAAATGAATTCAATCCTCATATTTACTTGTTTAGCTATTCAATCACAACATAAATTTAAGATAGAATCTACTTAGAATTGAGGATTAGAGATATACCTCAAATTGGGTTAGATGTGAAATCGGATTGTGGTGGCTTGGTGGTGGAGACCCGGCCGCGTGAGAGGTTGGTTAGCGGCGTCAGGCGTCGGTGGAGGAGTCGGTCAGCAGCCGGAGGCGGTCGGGGCGGCGCCTGTCCGGCGCAGCAGCGGCAGTGGCTGTCCTGCCCTTCTTAGGAGAAGGTGTCTGGCGGCAGAGAGGGGTGACAGCAGCACCGGCGTCCGGCCGGGTGGTGGCGATAGCGGCCGGCGAGGCCTGTCGGTGGTGGCAGCGAGTGGCAGAGCGATCGAGAGGGAGTGGAGAGGTGAGAGAGAGGTGAAGATGAATGATATCGCTTTTTTTTTTCAAACCCCTCCTCCTTTTCACCGATATATCCGGATGCTTCTAGCAATTCCTTTCCTTTTTCTTTTTTTTTCATTTGCTTATTATTTAATTATATAAACCATGTTCGAGACACAATTTTGCATTATTCAAGTATATATACATTTCTTCGCACAAATGTAAATCTGTACAAATTACTTATTATCATTTACGATTATTAAATTTGTTCGCATCTTTTATTTCGATTTCATATTGTGCCCGACTCACTACTCTTAAACAATATTAAGACGATAAGATGCAAATTTAAATTAATTAATTAAGATTAAGTTTTGAGGTGTTACATAGACAGTGGATGCTCACGTCACATGTCCGGAGATTCAAGACTCTTCTTAGAACTAGAAGAGATGAAAGGGGGAAAAGTCATATTTGGAGAAAATAGCAAAGGCAAGATTGTTGGTATTGGTAGAATTGGTCAAGGAGATAACTCAGTCAATCAAGTTTACCTTGTTAAAGGGCTTAAATAAATCTTCGAGTATCTCTCAACCGTATGACGAAGGTCAAGAGGTAAGGTTCACTCAAACCAACCGCTTCATTTCGATGCAGTCACCAAAGAGACAAAGCTTGTCTCTCAAGTATGAGGTCAAGTAACACCAACATTATTCCTCTTTCGATTCTAGTGAAGATTTATCATGTTTAAAAGCTTCTTTGAATGATGATTCAAGGACATGGCATCGTAAACTAGGTCATATTAGCATGCATACTATCAAGAAACTTGTATCTCATGGATTAGTCAGAGGATTGCCTAAGTGTTCTTTTAAGAAAGATAAAATCTGTGATGCATGCACAAAAGGAAAACAAGTTAGATCATTCTTTAACCCACTCAAGACAAGTATCTACATCCAAAGTGCTTGAATTGATTCATACAGATTTGTGTGGTGAAATTCTGTCAAAATCTTAGGAGGTAAATCATATGTACTAGTTATTATTGATGATTACTCACGATTTACTTGGGTGTGTTTTCGAAGAACAAAAATGAAGCATTCAAAGAATTCACCAAGATCTACAGGAAAATACAAGTCGAGTATGAGACTCGGATTAGGAGAATTCGAACTAACCATGGAAGGGAGTTCAATTACTCATAATTTGCATATTTCTGTGACAAGAATGACATCTCTTACAACTTAGCACCTAGAACTCCTCAACAAAATGGAGTAGTAGACGAAAGAACAAAACACTTGAAGAAATAGGAAGGACAATGATGATTGAAAATGATCTACCTTATTATTTCAGGGCCGAGGCGATTAACACGAGAAACTACACTCTCAACAGGTGTCTCATTTGACCCATTCTGAAGAAGACATCCTACAAGTCTGTACAAAGGGAAGAATCCTAACATTTCCTACTTCAAACCATTTGGATGTAAATGCTTTGTGCATAACAATGGTAAGGAACATATGACCAAATTTGATGCTAGGTCAGATGAAGGTATCTCTCTTGGTTATTCTTCACACAGACAAAGCTTATATAATCTTTAACAAGAGAACTAATAAAGTGGAAGGAAGTATCCACGTTATCTTTGATGAAATTGATCATGGCCGGATAAGTGAATCCACTTTCTCATATCTCAAGCTCAATCGAGATGAAGATGACATAGCGAAGTTGAGCTCGGAATGAACAAAAACAGAGGAATTGATTTAACTTAGAATAAGCCGGTTCGAGAACCAGCTCAAACTACTTAAGATCAAGCTAACGAAGAAAATCAACAAGTTAAATCAGCTGAAGATAAGAACATTCAACCAACAAACTTTGGTAAATCGGAGGATTAAATAGATCTTCACTGTCCATTGAGGAGGTGGACAAGTATAAATACCTCCAAGGGGTTCATTTGTAAATCATCCAAGAGAGATTCAACCATCCATTCCAAGAGTTCAATACAAAGCATTCTCCCAAACTTTCTCTCTCTCTCTAAGTGTCCTTGCTTACTTAGCTCTCTCAAGCTTAAGTTAAGCATTGTTAAGGCTTACTAGCAAGCTCTAAGAAGGTTCTCGGGTCTAGTTTGCTAGCGCCACACGGGAATCTAGTTCGAGTGAATTATCGTCCTGTGACACAAAGCTCTAGCCCCTCACCTTATCCATCTCTTCTTCTTCTCATACACCCGAAACCCTAGCTATGTCTCCTCCTCCATCATGCCTCTCTTCGTCCTTCACCGGAAAACCCTAAAGCCCTCTCATGCTTTCCCTCTTCTTCGGTCTCCTTATACCCAAAGGACAACCATCATCTTCCTTTCCTCTCTCACACCGGAACCCCAGCCATGCCTACCTCTAGCTGCTGCCATCCCCTTTTCCCTCATGGTACCAAAGCAACTTTGCTAGCCCGAGACTCCATTTCTCCCTCACTTCTTCATCTCCATGGCAGCAGACCCTTCACACCGTAAACCACCTCAAAACGGTCCACGCTTTACGCTCTCTCGTTGCTACTGTCCATCTTCATACCTTAAACTCTATTTCCCTCACAACTCCATTCCAATATGGACTCTATCCGCAAGAAGACTGATGCAAGAACAAAGAGACCGATGAGAGCTATAAAAGGCTTAACAGAGTAGAGATGAAAAGGGCGGACGGTGGTGGGCGAAGGTGTGACAGACCACAGCCGCGCCAAGGTCTAAAGTTTTTAGCTTTTAGTTTTTCAATTTTCTAGTTTTAGTTTTCGAATTTTTAGGTTTAGGAATTCTGCCGATTTGAGTTCGAGTTGTGAATTGTTGTTTTGCTGAATTTGGACATTCGATTATTCGAAGTTGGATTACGAATTTTGTGGAATTGCATCATGGACATTCGATTCTTGTTGGTATAATCTTCTCAATTTTACTCCCCGATTTTTGATTTCACACTTTTAATTTTGTTAGTAGCATTTTGTTTGTTGGTGGTTAATACTTTCAAAGTTTGATGCTCTATTTTCTCATGTTGGGATGTTCAATTTAGTCTCCGGTTTGATGCTCTATTTTTGGGAAGTTTGATGCTCTGTTCTCCGATTTGCATATTCTTATGCATATTCGAATTGGTTTATTTTGAGAGGCAATCTGCAGACTTTGTTAGTTGATTAGTTTAGGTTAGTTTTACATTTTAAATTCGAGTTGCAATTGAATTTTAATTTAGTCCATCCCTATTGTTTGACAAACACCCCGTACTTCCCTAAAATCACTTTAACACTTCAACACCGAGTCGAAAAGCTTTTGTTCTTTGAGAGCTATTGTTTTATAAATAGCATCTGTTCATCCTCATTCATTCACTTTGTTATCTCTTGCTCTCTTATTCTCTTTTCACTCGAACTTAGAATTCCTTGCTCGGACACTCTTCCATTTCGGACTCTTAACTCTCCACTCTCTCTCACTCGTTCACTTTCCTACTCCTTCACTTTCTCAAATCTCTCTCTTACTCTCAAAATGCCTAAGAGAGGAAGTGGAGCCACCAAAAGGCTAGAAGACGATCCATCCAACCTAAGAATCCTTAAAAGGAACCTTCTAAGGGAAAGGCTCTCGCTTTCGATGACCAAATACTCATTGTTACCTAGCACTATTTCATCGAAGAAAAATTCTTCTCAACCACCAAACTCTCGTGGATCAAGCCTATCCTCTACAGAGGTACTTTCAAGTATTTGTGTTTACGTGATTACATCTACCCCCAACTCGTCACCGAATTCTACTCTAACATGGTTCCGAGAGACAATGTAGTCTCTTCTCTTGTTCAAGGGAAGGTTATTCAAATTAACCTTTCTCTGCTCTTTGATGTCTAGACCTTCTTTCTGAACTCAAATCCCATTCCATTTAATGAAATCGCTGACAATTTCTTTGACAAATATGACAGAATTATTCCTAAGTCCAGAAAGAACTTTTATGTGACTCGGATAAAGTTTGAAGCTAGACTTCTTTGCTTTATTCTAATGAGAACAATGTTCTCTTTCTATCCATCCAAGGAGAACCCTAATAGTAAGGTTCTCAAAGTTCTTTATGATATTCTTGAAGGGTATGAGGTTGACTTCTTCCCTTTTATTAGTGAGCAAATAGCTTCGTTCCTACCGATGTGCAGAAACCTCCTCTTCTTTTCGGTGCTTTACCCACTGCTGTTTTTACTCGCTTTAAAATGGATCTCCCTAATAATCTACCCAAATATCTTGAACCAGCCGTCTGCATAGGCAGGGCTGAGCTAATTGGTCTAGGATACCATAAAACTTCACCTGGTGTCCGGATTCATTCTTCCGAGCTTCCACCTCCTCGGATTCGGAAGAGTTACGAGACTCCTCTTCTTATTAGTCTTCACCTGGTGTCCGGCTTCCACCTCCTCCTCAAAAGGCAAGGCTGAGCTAGTTGGTCTAGGATACCAGAAAACTTCACCTGGTATTTGGATTCATTCTTTTGAGCTTCCACCTCCTCGGACTCGGAAGAGTTGTGAGACTCCTCTTCATATTACTCTTCACCTGGTGTCTAGATTCATTCTTCCGAGCTTCCACCTCCTCCTCGGACTCAAAAGAGTTCCGAGACTCCTCTTCTTATTACTTGGACCATCTTCTTACCAGCCTGCCCCTTCTATGGAATTACTTGAAGGTGGCTTCCCGGTTTGTTGCTCTTGCTAAAGAGTTACAATCAACTCTTGGTGCATTCCAGGCTGTCATGCCTATTTTAACTCAAAGCTCGGCTTAGAAGCGGATCGATTCGAGTCGAGCTCTAAGCCGATCGATCCGAGTCGAGCTCGAAGCCGAAAGAAGTCATCAAGCAACAACAAAACCAGATCTGCTTGTCTTCAAGAGCATAGATCAAAAGCTGCTGAGGACTCAAAATCCTACTCGGAAGAAGAATCATCCTCGGAGTCCTCCAGCTCTTTTGACTCGAGTCGGAAGAAGATGAAGAAGAAGAAGAAAGAGAGGAAGAATAAGAAGAAGAGAAAGAAGAGGTAGGCCAAGCTGAATGCTAAGGAGAGAAGGAACCTGAAGGTAATCTCCTCATAACACACCGAGTCCTGTCTCGAAGAGGTTGGGGATGTTGGTCAATCCCGGGCTCAACCTTCTGCACAACCATCTTAAGTTGAAGAAGTTGAGGGCTCGGAAGAGGAGATAAAGGACGCAAAACCTTTGGTACGCAAGACTGCAATTCAAGTCCCAGATTTACCTCTTCTCTTGCCACCTCTTCCTCATCTAGCAGTTTCCACTCAAGGCTATCGTGGCAAAAGAAAGGGTCCTCGTTTTTCCTCCTCCACTCACACTACTCTACCCCAGTCTAATTTTAAAGTTTTTTTGTCTAACATTTCGTATCTAATTTTTTACTCCCTCGGTTTATTTTGATGAAATGCATAGGGGGAGAAAGGATAGATAGATGTTAGTTTAGGGGAGTTCATTTTACGTTATTGTATTTATCTTCTAAGTAATGAAATTTCGTTTATTTTTAGCATTATTGACCTATATTATACATATCTCGTCTATTATGCTCCGATTTTATGATAGTCTGCTCTCATGCTTTGATACTTGCTCATATCTCTACTCGATAAATACCTTGATATTTCTAGCATCAATTTGCTCTAACAACGAATTCTAACTTAGTTTCACTAAAAACATCTTATAATCATTCGTTTCGAGCCATGAAAACTTAAACATATGAAGTTCTAACTGTTGATACAAGTGTTGAATGTCTTTCATCAAAAAGGGGAGATTAAAGATTTAGGTATAACTCTGTATCTCTCTATTGTTTTGAATTCAAGTCATTCTCACTCTTTAAGAAACTCATCCTTAAGTTTTCATTACTTGTCTTATAATTGTTGATGTTGTTTGTGAGAAAGTGAATGAAAATGTTGGATGCTCTTCTGTTTATATTGTGGAATCTCTAAATTTGAGGCATTCAAGGTTAGGACATGTTGATATAAGTTCTATTAAAAGATTAAAACAATTAAACTTGATTTCTAATCTAACCAATAATGAATTCACCAAATGCGAAATCTGTTTTGAGGAAAAATTTCATAAAAAACCTCACCAATTAATCGAGAGACAAACTGAATTTTGTGAATTAATCTATAGTGACTTAGGATATTTTAAAAATCAGATGAGTAGAAGGGGCAAGAGATATTATATCACATTCATAGTTTACTACTCTCGATTTACCATGGTTTAGAGATGTTTTTAAAATATAAAGCCGAGGTTGGAAATTAACTTAACGAAAAACTAAAAGACTAAGAAGTGATAGAGGAGGAGAATATAATTCCACATCTTTGAAAAAACTATGTGAAACAAATGGAATAATTCACAAAAGAACAGTCTCTTATGAACCACAATAAAATGCCACAGATGAACGGAAAAATAGAACTTTGAAAAATATGATGAATGCTATGTTGCTTAGTTCTAGTTTACCGGATAATATGTAAGGGGAAGCTATCCTATATGCTTGTCTTGTACTTAGTCCTGTACCTCATATGAAATTAGACAAAACCCCATATGAACTTTGGAAAGGTTACCCACCTAACTTAAAATTCCTAAAAGTGTGGGGGTATCTTGCTAAGTTAGGACTCGCCGAATTTTAAAAGAAATAAAATCGGACTTGAAGACTCGGTATAATTCTCTCTTTCTCTCTATGGTTTTTAATTCAAGTTATTCTCAATCTTTAGGAAGTCATTCTTATGTTTTCATTATTGTCCGACCTACTCAAAATGTATTTCTTGAGTAAGCACACACAACACTCGGGTTTCGACCTACTCGGATGCAACTCAAACAGCTTGTCATGAGTAAATAATTTCACAAGCACATATTATTCCGAGCACCGACTTATGAGTTAGCTGAAAATGAATTACTCGTGTTAATTTCTATTTCTAAATCGGTGTCACTAATAGAAATTATTTACCCGATCAATTTGATACATGGTGTCTATATAATCTTAATATCTTGATCATCTAAAATATAGACACAAAATGAAATTAGAACCTATTGAATATTAGACTTAGAAAATTCCATTCTCTCAAGTTATTAAGGATAATTAAGTGCTTAATTATTATGAATTAATTATTATCCTTACCTAATCTCGGACCAAAGTATTTTTATACTTGTAAGTACCAGTTTGATTTACTTTTGCAGGTTGATTAAAGAATTTTAATCCTATTTTGAAAAGCAAAAGCAACCGCCTTCCGACCGTTAAACACCAGCGAGATAGAAAAGTATTGTTTGAGGATAAGGCTCGGACATCGTGTGAGGGTTGTTTGTTTCCAAATTCGGTAAACTCCGACTTTGAATCTAACGGTTGTTTCCACCCTAGTTCCGAGTCACAACTAGTGGGTTGGACCACCTTTTGAGCTAAGGACCTAAGTACAACGTTCACATTTGCAACGGCTCCTTTTCCGAGTGATTCAAACTATTCGTTACAACAACTAGTGAACCTTCCAAGTCGGGATCGGTCACAACGACTTCTCTACCTTGATGTGTATAAATAGAAGCCTTCCTACTAGACCCGACAAAACCGACTCAAACCGAAGGGGACGAACCGAATGACCCGAAATCCAAACCGAACCGACATCCGAAACAGTTGAACCGATTTTGACCCGAAACCCGAAAGTGAACCGACCCGAAACCGAACCAACCCGAAATCTAATGAACCCGATTAAGGCTCGAACCGAAATGACCCGATCCGAAACCAAACCGACCCGAAATATAATTGACTCAATTAAGACCTAAACCCGAAATGACCCGAACCAAATCGGACCCGAATAGATACAACCCGAATAAAAGTGACTCGAACCCGAACCGACTCAAATCCGAGTTTGACCCATCCCACATTAGATAGGGTCTCTGCAACTTTTTATTATTTTTTTGTGGGTCTCTCATGATGAACTTTTGTGCTTGTAATGGTACAATTTTGATCGAACCCAAATCCTATTCAAGCGGATCCATATTAAGGAATGGTAGTAGACCGATAGTACTCCATATGGCTCTCTAAACCATACCCGAAACCATCCTCGAAACCTACCCGAATCGGCATTGACCTTACCCAAACCGAAAATGACTGAAATTAACTTTACCCAAAGTTGACCCGATCTGAAATTTAACCCAAATCGAACCTAAACCCGACCCGAACGAGATCGATCCGAAGTTAACCCAAACCAAAGTTGACCCAAACCAAAATCGAACCCGACCCGAAGTTGTCCTGAACCGAATGACCCGATTGCCAGGTCAACTTCCTATAAGACTTGAAGATTGTCTGGAACTGAATGAAATATATTCTCTCTCTCAATCTTGTAGCTTTTCAACTTGTACTTAAGTTTCTACTTTTTGAGTTGTAAAGAGAAAGTCTTTTGATCATTCTTACTTATTTTCTTTTCTATATAAAGTCTCTTGACCGAGGTGTAAGGGCTAATTCAGCTTAATTGTCCCTAACCGTAAGGGTTATCTCGGTTAGGAAGTAATAGAACAGATAAAGGAACTTCGTGTTTAGGAAAACTTGTATTGAATTGTCTAAGGGAGCAATTCCGCAAGAGTCGATCCTTGTATTTTGTGAATTCAAAATAGTGGATAGACAATGTCCGCTGTTTTCCGCCCCGGGAGGGTTTCCATATATATTCGAGTTATGCACTTCTAAGTTCAATCTAGACTCGGAATAGTTGTCTAAGTCTTTTCTTTGCGAGAAAAATTCATAATTTGGCAAAATTTCCTTCACACCTTATTCACCCCCTCTAGGGTGATTCGGACTCTCAGCGCAAACCTTTTTGAAGGTTTGCTCGGGAGAGTCTCGAGTCACCCTAGAGAGGGTGAATAGGTGATAGAAAATTCGTTCGGAATCAAACTCTTTTGCGCAAAAAGAGACGGAGACAGATTCCGAGTCTATCAACGAGGTCGAAAAGATTGGACTCGAAGGCGATCAATCGAAAGAACAAAAGCAAGTAAAGCCGTTCGAGTCTAGAATGAACTCGGAATGATAACACTTAGAATTTACGTGGAAATCCTCCCGGGGCAGAAAACAACGGACCATGTCAATCCGGACACAAATTCAAATTCACTATTTTGAGTCCACAAAATACCGTGAATCGATCGAACCCGAGTTGCTCCCTTAGACAACTCTATATAAGTTTTCCTAGACTCGAAATTCCCTTATCTCGATCTAGTACTTCCTAACCGAGATAACCCTTACAGCTAGGTACAACTAAGCTGAGTTAACCCTTACAGCTTAGTCAAGGGACCTTACAAAGAATGTAAGAAAGAGTTTGTAATCGAGTACAAGACCTTACAACTCGTAAAGTAATGAATTACAGAGTGGGAGTTGTAAGTTGAAGATTGAAAGTAAATACAATAACTTTGAGCAAGTATGTGTATAAACAATATGTTCGGCAACCTTCAAGTCTTGTGAGATGGCTTCTATTTATAGATGACCAGGCAGAGTAGCCGTTATCTTCATCTCGCTGACCGAAAGTCCTCTCGTGACCGTTGATAGAAGCTTTCCGAGTCACTCGAAAGTATCCGTTATAATGTGAATGTTGGACAACGGTTTAACTCTCTTGGAAGTCCCAAAACCATTAGCGGTGTCTTGAAAGATAAGGTAGAAACCACCGTTAAGCTTGGCGTTCCAGCTTTTCCAGATTTGGAAACAGACAGCCCCGACACAATCTACTGGGACCGGAGCGAGAGAAGGTGAAGAGCCATGTCTCGCTGGTGATTTGACGTTCGAGCTTCGGCTACTTTTGTAGTTTGAAAAGTGTATCCTCGATTGAATAACCTACAAAAGTAAATCAATTTTGGTTCTCAAAGTATAAAATACTTTGGCCCAAGATTAGACACAGATAATAAAATAATTATGATAAATAAACCAACTGATTATCTAAGTCGAAATGAAATGGAATTTTCTCGAGTCCAATATCCATGATACTCATAATTCCATCCGACTTAGTCTAAGCGAAGAATCAAGTTCAATAAAGAATATCGTAGAGGATTAACTTGATATAGACTAAGCATGAAATAAGCTAAGAATACCGACTATAACAAGATAGGACTTATAACCACAAGTCGATTCTCGAGTGAGGAAAGACGAAATACTTGGTATATTCAATCCGCGATTAATCCGAGTGAAGTCGGACTCGGAACAAAGAACTAGTTTTCGAGTCGCTTATAGATAAGCAATAAATATAATAAGTAAGAGCTGTGTCACTTAGAGAAGATACTATTTTACTCAAATAAGTTTCGAGATACAGAGAATGCCTTGGAATCAAAACTCTATATGTATGAAATTGTTATACCCGATTCCTTTTATATAACTCAGAAAAGTATTGAGCAAGTGTTTGAGTCTTCACTTTTGATGCATTATTTATTGGATATGCTTATCAAAGTGCTGCGTATAGATTTATTACTAAAGTTTTCATTGGGTCTTATATGAATGGTAATATCACGAAGTTAGAGATCTTGAGTTCTTTGAATATGTGTTTCCGTTAAAACATGCATCTCGTGATCCGCCTGCATTATTTACATGTGTTGCCTCTAATATTCCTCAATTCGTTGAACATGATATTGAACCTAGAAAGAGTAAAACACCTAGAAAAGAATTTTCCTTTGGTCCCGATTTTATTACTCGCTTTCTTGATCGAGCATGACATATTACGTGATGAACTTTTTTCGTGTATATCATTAAAGAAGATCCTAAAACTTATGATAAAGTAATGAGATCCGTTGATGCAATATTTTGGAAAGAAGCTATTAATTATGAACTTGATTCTATTCTTAGTAGACCTGTCAATTCGGGCGGGTGGGTTAAATACGGGTCGGGTGTATTCAGGTTGGGTAAAATACGGGTCGGGTGTATTTCGGTTTTGCGGGTTTCGAGTCAACCCAACGGGTCAAGAGCGCCATTTTTCTTATTTTTTCGAGAAAACAAAATCGATATTTAGAGTCAAATTAATCAACCTTGTAAGAATATATCCTTCACTTTTTTGGTAACAATAATACCATTATAATTTTAAACATAAATTGAATGCATAAATTAAACATTAATAAGAATTAGCACTTTATAACTACGTAAATCTATTAACAAGTCATGTTGAGTATTTCATAATTATTTATCTCAAACGTTTGTTGACGAACTAAGTACAAAACAAGCTTACTAAATTCACCATTAAAGCTAAAATAAAACTCATTACAAAAATATTAAAAAGCAAATAAAACTCCAAACATTAAGTTTTAAACTTATAGAATCACAAAGTCCATCGTACTATTACATTACAAATTACAAAGTATTCAAAAACAAATAAAACACATTACATATCACAAAGTCTTCACAATACCATAAAATCACAATCTCATAGACAATCATACAAAACACATACTAAATTAATAAAGTGCAAGTCCATCAACATCAACTTGTAATATTAATCTACTAACTAATGGTAGAATCTTCGACTTCGTTCCGTCTCTTGATTCTAACTCCACCACATCTTCTTCATCATCTTCTTCTTGTACATCTTCTTCAACATTCAACTCGAACACTAGCAAAATGAGCTGCCAATCCATTCACTTCTTGATTCTCTTCATCTATATCATCAAATATTCACAATCACAAGTTAAACTAATAAACTTATAAAATACAAAATGATTATAAAGATTACAAAAATACAATGAAATTTACCCCCTACATCTCAAATCCGAAAACCCAACTACGAGTGGTAACTAATGCCTCCGCATTATCGGGCAAAAGAGAAGCTCTCCATTTTGTTAGAATTCTAGATCCCATACTAAAACATGACTCGGAAGCCACGATCGTAATAGGAATGCTCAATACATCTTTCACCATGTCACTCAAGCAAGGGAATCGATTCGAATTTTGTTTCCACCAAGTCAAAATATCTAATTCCAAAGTGTGATCTAATCTATACTCATCCAAATACTTGTCCAACTCCGAAATTGTGGAAGTAGATACCGCAACTAGGTCAAAATTAGCAAATCCCTACAACATGAAAATACGTTATTATAAAAATGAAACGTAATGTATTATAATTTATAAAAGAACAAATAGAAGAAAATTTCAAAACATACCGCTAGAGCATCATCTTCTTTCCTTGCCCCACCCACATTTGATATGGGATTGTCTTTCACATATTCACCAAAGAGCTTGTATAATTGATCTTTGACAAGCTTGGACTTTAACTCCACAATTTCAGAATCCAATTGTGAAAAGCAATACTTGACAAATTGAAATTTGTAACGAGGATCGAAAATGGCAGCAAAAGAAAGGATTATACTATAAGAATCCCAATAGTCCTTGAATTTCCCCTTCATTTTTGTCGCCATAGCTTTAATAAAAGGGTCATTACAATCAGCAAGTGAAGACAATAAAAGTTCAATCCTCCATACATTTTTCAAATACAAGTTTGTTGTTGGATATTTTCGACCGGATATAACAGTGGTTATTTCATCAAAAGGTTGAAGAAGCTCACAAATTTTCTCAATCCTAGACCATTCTTCATTTGTAGGAAGTTCGAGAAAACTAGAACTAGATCTCTCCATCCACCTCATACTTGAAAATGCACCTCGATAAGGTAATGCCCTCACTAACATCTTATAGGTAGAGTTCCACCTTGTTGGGCAATCCAACCATAAGCTTCTTGAACAATCAATGCCAAGACCCGACACAATTTCTGCAAATCTTAATTTTCTTCCCTCGGAACCAGCCACATATTTCACCAACTCCTTAACCTTAGTTATCCCCACATCAATCAACTTCAATCCCTCTTTCACAATCAAATTTAATACATGAGCACCACATCGCACATGGAAAATTTCACCACTACAAGGCAATCTAGCATGCACATTAAGAGTATCACACAACAAGTCTTGCATATTATCATTGTATCGAGCATTATCCAATGTAATGGTGAAGACTTTCTTATGAATTTTCCACTCCTTTAGTAGGTCATGAAGCCTATCATGCACGGTATGTGCATTGTGGGGAGGAGGCATGTGACTAAAGCTCAGTATCTTAGCATGCAAATTCCATTGGGCATCAATATAATGAGCAGTTAAGGAGAGAAAACCATAACCTACACAAGAAGTCCATAAGTCACTAGTCAAACAAATTCTAGAAGGAACGTGGCTTAATGACTTTATAAGTCTTTCCTTTTCCCGTTTATGGATCTTCAATGTATGATTTTTTGCCGTGTTCCTAGATATTGGATTACAATCTTCATTCAAATAACGATGAATTAGTCGATTTCCTTCATGTTGTGCATACATGTAAGGATAACCATGTCTAATAATAGCTAGAGCAACCAATTCCTTATACACGGATTTCTCAAATTTTCTAGCCAACTTCCCATCTTTAGCCATCATTAATTGACCCACATCGTTACTTGCACGGGCACTACAACTCTCGGTATGACGTCTAAAGTTAGAGGTACCATGTCCAGATTCCGGAATTGTGGGCCCTCCATTACAATATTTACAATAAGCACGAGCCTTACCATCGGCGAAGAACTTTCCTTCCTTAATGTTGTAGTGATCCCACACAGGTGAACTCCACCGCCTTTTCCTCGATGAAGAAATATCTCCATCCGATTCAATACTAAACGATGCCGATGATGGGGTAGAGCTTCCTATAAAATGAAAAATATTGACACATTAGCATCTTTCTTACTAAATTAACAAATATTGACCACTAAAATTAAACAAGCAAATTTAAAACTTAATTTCAACAAATTGCAAGTTAAATAGAATCTTAAAATCGAAACTTAATCTTCGCAAAAGCATGTGAACAAAACACAAGTACCAAAAAGCATAGAGAAACTCCAACCTAACATAATTCATGAAAGGGAAACCTACTACTCTATCAGGAAATAAGTAGTTGCACTCGAACCACTTTGTCCATTTCTAATTTGCTTCAAATTAGCAAGCAATATAGCATGTGGGTAATATATACTTGGGTTTCGTTCCGTCTCAATCATGTGGTGCCCGACACTACCAACAATTGAAAATGATTGAGAATATGTTTATTTTCCACAATAGGTTTTCATTAAGCTCCGAAACCATGGCCATGAGATATCCGACAAATTAGCGAGTGCAACGAGCTCTACAAACATTAAGCAAGCAGGAACCTCACACAACCAAAAATTCGAATCCAAATCCACACACCCAAAGTCCCGCCTAGGCGAGTGTGGATAGGTCCAAATTGTAGCCGGCTTACCCTACCCTAAACTGCAAAATTACATGGAAACTAGTTCCATTAGAGCCTAGATTCACAATTATAGATTGCCTAGATTCAAAAACTAGTTCCAAATTGTAGTCGGCTTACCCTAAACAACCTACATTTGCAAATCACCCTTGCAACAAAAATATAACCAAGAATTCTAAACAAGTTAGTATCATTATTCTCAGTAATTCTCAAGGCCCAAAACCTAATTCTAGTAGGTTGGCATTCACTTAACAATAATGACGAGTAGTCAAAGGTGTCATCACCATTATCAATAAATTTACACAATCCTTTTACAACTCGACTCACCATTGTTTTCAGAATGAAATCAAGTGAAGCACTATATCGAAATTCACCCAATCACCCCAGTGCCCCCTCCCCAAAAAAAAAAAAAGAAAAAAGGAAGAAATGAACAAGCGGAACTCGATGAATTGAAGCATTCAAACTAAGATTACAAAGAGGTAAACAAAGATTACAAAGATTAATCGAGAGGTAAACCCGGAGAATTGGAGCAAGGAGGGCTTGAGGTTCCACTACTTCGGGCAAGAGGAGGTAGACCGAGGCGTCGAAGTACCGAACCGGATGTTCTTCTTCCATGGGCGGCTGTGCTAGGTCGACGTTGTGGCGGCATGAGGGTCGACAATGGAAGAGGAAGACAGACTAGCCACCGAACGAGCGAAAAGCGAGAGACGAGAGGAGGCGAGAGACGAGGGGAGGCGAATAGAAGTGAAAAGCGAGAGACGAGAGGGAGGCGAGCGAGCGAAAAGCGAGAGACAGAGGGCAGGCGAGAAACGAGAGAGGGAGGCGAGATGCAGCAGGCAATGGCAGCGAGGGCTTGGGGAAGAAGACCTTGGGGAAGAAAACCGCAATGGAAGCCACGAGAGAGGGAAGGCGAGAGACGAGAGAGGAAGGGTTTTGTCATTTTCATGGGCCACTTTTTTAAACAAATACAAGCCCAACTTCAACTTTCCAGTTTCGCTCACCAAGCCCAACAAACCGTGATTTTTTGTCTCGACCCATTGGGTCGACCGGACTCGACCCGACCCAACCCGAAAATTTTCGGGTTTTTCGGGTCCGGGTAATTTCGGGTTTCGAGTCCAAATTTCTTGTCCAAAACCCAAAAAATTCGGGTCGGGTTTTCGGGTCGGGTCAAAATTGTCGGCTCTAATTCTTAATAATAGAATAAGGATTCTAATTGACCTTCCTATAGGTTGTAAACCTTTTGGGTGTAAATGAGTATTTAAGAAGAAACTTAAGGCTGATGGATCAATTGACAAATATAAAGTTAGAATGGTAGTTAAGGGCAGTAATCTTAAAAAGGAGATTGATTATTTTGATACTTCCTCTCCTCTAAGTAAGTTGCCACTGTTAAATCTCTAATTGCAATAGCTTCAATTCATGATTTGTATGCGCATCAAATGGATGTTAAAATTGCTTTTCTAAATGGAGATTTAGATGAAGAAATGCATGGAATAACTTGAAGGTTTTGTTGTGCATGGTCAAGAAAATAAAGTTTGTAAACTTGTTGAGTCATTATATGGATTAAAATAGGCTCCCAAACAATAGTCTAAAAATTTTGATAGCACTATCACTCTCTTCGAATTTATTGCTAATGAAGGTGATACTCGTGTATATTCTAAGCATGATTATAATGGATGTGTAATAATTTTCCTATATGTGGATGAAATGCTTATCTTTGACACAAACATGAATATCATAAATGAAGTTAAAACTTTTCTAAGTTCCAAATTTAAAATGAAAGATTTGAGTGAGGTCTGGTGTGATTTTAGGAGTTAAAGTTAAAAGAACTCCAAAAGGAATAAGTTTAAACCAATATCATTACATTGAGAAAGTACTTAGAAAGTTTAACTCATTTGATGTGGAACCTATAAGAACACCGTATGATGCTAGTATGCACTTACGAAGCATAAAGGTACCCTCGCGTGTCAATCGAATATACTAAAGTTATCCATAGTGTTATATTTCTCATGAATTATATTAGGCTTGACATTGCATATGCTATTAGTAGACTTAGCGAGATACACTCATAACCCAAACAATGAACATTGGAATGCTTTGTGAAGATTGCTTAAGTACTTGAAAGGTACTATTAATTGGTGTTTGCTTTTTAGTAAAACTCCTAGTATACTAGAAGGATATAGTGATGCTAATTGGATGCTTGATAATGATGAGATTAATTTAATTAGTGGCTATGTATTTACCCTAGTTGGTTGTGCCATATCATGGAAATCTTCTAAGTAATCTTGTACCGATATGTCTACTATGGAATATGAGTTTATTGCCCTTGAAATGGTAGGTCGTGAGGTCGATCGGTCGAGAAGCCTTTTAGCGAGATATTCCTTTGTAGGAAAAACCAGCTCCTTCTTTTGCCCGACATTATGACAACCAAGTAGCTATTGTAGTGGCCGGAAATAAAGCCTTCAATGGAAAGACAAGGCATATTCCCTTTAGACATAAGGTTGTCAAGGAGCTCTTATAGAATAGAGAGATATCATTGGACTATGTAAAGTCCGAGAAAAATCTTGTGGATTTGTTTACGAAAGACCTTTGTAAGAAAATGATCATATACACATCGAGGGGGATGGGATTAAGACTAATTGATTAAATCATGATGGTGGATCCCCACTTAGCTGAAAGGCAAGTTCCAAGGTTACCAACGAAGCCGTTATTGATTTTGCAGGCACTCTTTGTATCCCTCCCTATGGTGTATATGGGTGCTTGCTACAATAGTGGTTTAGGTTGAGCTTTGGCTCTTAATAAATTCATATCCATTAAATTGAAGGTGTGAGGTAGCACACACTTAATGAATTCACCTACATGAGATGTGGAAGTATAGATGCTTCTTACGGAGATTGGTGGGTCCATCTCCTAATGCATCCATGAGAACCAGAGTTGGGCGTATGGCCAGTATAAGGCGCCAATCGCGTAGCACAAAACGACTCTTGAGATTACTCGTGTGACTAACTAGCGGATTTACAACTTCTTACCGAGTTCCGGACTTAGTTTACTCGGTAGGGTGTTTATCTCAAGCTTGGTATCACTAAGTGCTAATTCAAATCGCAAGATATTAATACTTATGCATTAATCTCTTTCTTTGCCCAAATCAAATGTTTTCGAAATTAACTTTGAACCTTGTGGAGGATTGTTAGGAAAGTTTCAAAGTTAAACTCATTGGACTCTTTGGTGTATAGAAAGATTTTGTCCCACATAGGAACTTTTGAGTAATTTTTTTATCACTTTATATACTTGGGTCTCTCCAAGTGTCTTTGAAGAAGAAACTAAGGGTGGGCTTGGTATACCACACAAGCGCGCACGCCGCTGCTACTCGTCCGTCCGATCGAGGGGCCGGCCTCCGGCGAGGCCGAGGGTGTGGGTTGGGTTCTTAAACACATAGAAAATTCTCATCTCTCATCTCTCTTCTCTTTTCTCTTCTTTCTCTTTTTCTTTAAACTTATTTATTTTTGGGCATGGTCGTTTAGCTCCATCTGTGTTATTGAGAGTGTACGACATATCCCAAAACCATATAATCATAAGGAGTGGTCATCATCGGAAAGTTCATCCTCGCTCAAACGAAATCACTTTCAAGACAACGGTTTCTTTCGGGATAGTGGTTTCTCCATGCCACGGTGATTATGTTTTCTGTCTCATTTTTCCACCCTCGATTCAAGTAAGATATCTCCATATTTGCTGTGATTGTGCTTATTATTTCCGACATTATCAGCCACCAAATATTCCATAGCACATAGGCAAACCAGCTTATCACCTTCCTATCAAAGTTTAGCATTAATTAGCCAACCACTAATGGCCACTCATCCTCAGACCTTTGAACACCTTCACGCTATGAATTAAATCCAAACCTCCCTTTCGTGTACTTCTACAACTTAAACATCATCACTACCTTGCTACTCAACCTTTGAGCGGGAAATAGTGTAATTTGGAACAAAGAATTTTCAAACGAGGCACACCAACCAGCCTCTTGCACAACAAGAATATTTTCTATATTTCAAGAATTCACGTACATTACAACAACCATACTTTTTTTGGGTACATTTTGCCTTTCTCTGTTATCTACAAAGATTAACTTCAATTAGAATCAAACATCCCCAAGGTGTTGACATAAACAGTATCAGAGGGAATACCGGCCGTTTTGCTAGGTTTGGGGAGCTGGTCAATTATCTAACTGTGCATCGTTCTTGGGCTTCAATTTGAGTGCAGCACTGCATGACAACATATACAATCAATATTGATTCATGAAAGAAGGCATAGCAATGAAAACAACATGAAACTAGGAAGTGTTTGGTTGGAGGGATGCAGTTTACTAGAACACCAATTATCTTTGGAAAATATTCTATAAGGAACATAATTTGACACAGAAGTTTTTCTAGAGCTTGATTAAATGCCATAAAATGATTCCCTAAGCAGAAACAAAACCCATCGCTGCCCCTCTTCCCCCCAAAAAAAAATTTCGGATTATCCATAATGAGAACAAAATTCGACTTCAATCCTTTTGAATAATGTCAATTTCAGGACTAGGAGTCAAAAATAATTTCCTGCATGCAATTCACCTTCCCCCTCTCCCCCCAAAAAAGGAAAAAAAAAACCTGGATTAGACAGACAAGTTTATTGTAAAACTGATTTCCTTGACCAAATGCAGATTACCTGTTGATGCAATAACGCTTCCCTGTTGGTGGAGGACCATCATCAAACACATGTCCAAGATGAGCACCACAAGTTGCACATAGAACTTCCTGTCTAGGCATGAAGATGATTGACATATCCAACTTTGTCTTGACATTGTTTCCTACTGGTGCATTATACGAGGGCCAACCAGTTCCACTGTCAAATTTGGTGGATGATCTGCAAAATAAAGAATGAATCACAAGAGATACAGGATCCTTGTAGGAGCCAATGATACATAAATCTAATATACAGTGGCAAAATTAATGTACTTACTCAAATAAAGGAGTGTCACAGCATACACAGTGATATGTTCCAGGAGTTTTTGTATTCCAATATTCCCTGGTGCAAATGTGGGGGAAAATGATTGAATTGAATCATTCATCATTGGATCAAAAGAGTGTCATCTTGAACAAAGTTGTCCGTTGTTTTTGCATATAATTGGGTTTGTTTTTTTTTTTTTGGGGGGTGGGGGAGGGGGAGAGATGCTTTTTGACAGGCTCTTTTCTGAATAGGCACTACAAAGGGTGATCTCATAGCCAACTTGCAGCCAGAATTTAAAGTTTACCTAAGAAACTGGTTTGGCTGGTAATTCACAAATGTGAGGCCTTACCCTGTAAAAGCCCTTTCAGTTCCCTTTTGACGACATATATAGTATTGTTCTGGTGTAAGCTGCTTTTTCCATTCTTCCTCACTGAGAGAAGAATAGTCTACAGGTCCTGCCTCTGGACAGAAATCACAAAATAAACTGCATAAGCGCAAGTATAGTGAGTGAAAATTACCAAAGATTCGTCAAAGACGACAAACTTTGCTTTCTTTAAAATGAAAATGCATTTTTTTAAACTGCATGAAAATTGCCAAAAAATATGCCCCCCAAAAAAAGAAAAAAAAAAACAAACACCAGAAAATTGCAATCTAATTTTCCAAGAAAACCATTTAATCCCAATCAAACACACACTAACAGAAGTTTCTGGAAACCAAGCCTCACAATTAACGCAACGAAAGCTACACAATAGAAACATTTTAGACAACAGCAAACATACGCCACCTGACCCTTCAAGTTACACTTTAACTAATTCCTCATAAATCATGGGCTCATAGCTGATAGTTCCCATGCCTACTGAAATATCATTAGAATTTTTGGATCATAATTCAATGATGAGCTTATATGTGAATAAATATGTATTATAAGGACTATTACGGTTATAATCTAAACTAAAAATGATCTAATGAGGATACAATTAATTGGGTTTTAATATATCTAATAGGGTGTGGGCTTTACATGTGTAGAGACCGATGACCCATTACTATTCTATGATGGGCGAACAGTAGTGTGCCAAAACTCTAGAAGGGTACAGCTATAAATAAATAAAGGTTATAGTCCCTAAGTCACACGTACGAATTAATTCTCCCTAATATCCCATTATCGGAGAGATTGTAAGACTATAAAAAATCTAAATGTTCTCTTAATAGTACGTGTAGATTTGGAAGACCTAACCACGTCATTCAAGGAGAACCGATGTCAACTATGGATTCAGTACGTTCTATTAACTTATCCTTTTGATTCGGCATATTGGTTTCCGGTACATAATAATGGACTTTATTATAATTTTCCTTAACAAGTGGTATCGAGCCTTCCTTATGTTGAATCTTTAGGAACAATTCGGGTTAATTTTGGTGGTTATTCAAATTGTGAATTTTTGCCCTATTTTCATTCGCTTCCGCTGCCGCCAATTTGGTTGATTTAATTGGGAACTTAATTGGTTTTGTTTGGCGAAATTCATTAAGGGCTTTTGCTTGAATCATTATCTAGTGTGTTCCTGTGAATTTGATTGAAGTTTTATGAATTATATCATGAGTTCATTGCCGAATTGTTTTGCGCATCAAACCCTAGTTATACCCAGTTATTCGAGTGCTTAAGTTGCAAAAAATCGAGACTTTTCGATATTATTTCGCTAAATTAACTAAAGGCTATTGTTTATTGCATCCTATGGCATGATTATGTACGTTCGATTGAGGATTTTCAGTACTAATCATAAGTTTAACTGGTATTGTGTTTCCACGGGCTTCAAACCTAATTTTCGGTTGGGATTTGCATAATCGGGCTTTATCTCTTCTATTTTGCTGAAATTGGTTGAGAATCATTCTTTTGGTGATTTAAATGATTTTTATTGTAATTTATCTTGTCAAATAGCATGATTTTCATAGCTACTGTGAATTGGGCGAAGAACCCTAATTTTTCGGTACTTAAACTGCAAAATTAGGGCCAAATTCGTTTCGTTTAATGCAAATCGAGTTAGGGCTTTTATTTCTGGCATATTTAATCATGATTTGGTGCATTCAATTTCTATTTTCATTGATTAAATTTCTGGGCAATTGTTTGGTTGCAAGAACCCTAACTTTCGGACATAAAAATGCGAAATTGGGCCTCAATTCAGTTACGTTGATGAAAATTAACTTGGGCCTTTTGATTCTGGCATAGTTAATTGTATTTTGGCACCTTCAATTTTTATTTTCATTGATTATTTTTCTGGACAATTTCGCAAGCAAGAACCTTAATATTTCAGGCCTTAGATTGTGAAATTAAGGTTGCTTTCACTTTCGTTTGGCAAAATTGATTTAGGAATATTGTTTTCCAGATGTTTAATCATGTTTTGGTTGCCTCAATTTTGATTTTCAATGATTAATTTTCTGCTCAAATTTTGCATTATAGAACCCTACTTTTTGAAACTTATTTTGCAAAATTGGGATTGAATTCGCTCCAGTTGAGCAAAATTGATTTAGGTGTTTTGTTTGCTATATTTCTAGGCATATTTTGGCATATTCAATTTTGAGTTTCATGAAATATTTTATTTTCGGTAAATTTTCAATTTTTGCGATTTTATGCATTTTCTTGAAGTATTTAAGAAATTTAAAGCAAATCATATTTAATTACATAAAATTATTATTTAAAGTTTATTTCGGAATAATTTTAAATTCGAATACGGGTATGGCTGTTTATATTTTTCGATTAATTAATTAAGACAACATGTCACCAAAGTGACCTCTCTTGTTAAGATTAATTATTTGAAAAATATAAATGGTATGTTCATGCAATTTATGTTAATATTGTTCGGCCCCAAGGAAGTTCGAGTATTGATTTAAATTGTTTGAATTTTGTGATGATAAACACATGATAATTATTTGGTTTTGCATGTGATTATTGAATCGGCCCAAAGGAAGATTCTTTAATTGACATGCTTGTTATTATCGGTATTTGATTATTGGGCCAAGATATCACTAAAAAGTTAGTACTTTCATCCAAAGATGGAATATTAATGAAAAATCGGTATCTTGATATGGGATTTCACCTTATTTGAACTTATTATTATTTTAATTAAGTTTTAAACTTTAAGAGCATGTTGTAAGTATCTTCTTTTCCTTTGATGCAACTGTAATTCCGCTAATATCACTTCCGACATTAACTCTATTCCTATTCCTACGCTGAATGGCTCTAACTTTAAATCATGGCAAGAGAACCTCTTAATTGTTCTTGGAGTCATGGATCTTGACCTTACATTAAGGGTGGTCTCTCCCGCTAAACCTAGTGCTTGAGAGTACCTCTTATTAAAAGAGGGAATATGAAAAGTGGGAGAGATCAAATCACATGTGTCCGATGATCATAAAGAAAACCATTCTTGAAGCATTCAGGGGCACTATATCCGAAGATAAGAATACAACTAAGGAGTTCCTTGCTGAAATTGAAAATAGGTTTGCCAAGAATAAAAAGGCTGAAATTGGTACGCTCTTGACAAACCTAATTTCGATGAGGTATAAAGGCAATGGAAATATCGGGAGTACATCATGTCTCATCTAGCTTTGATACTAAAAGCACTTAAACTTGACCTCTCCGAGGCTCGTTAGTGTATTTAGTTTGATGTCTCTTCGAGCGGGTTTTAACCGGTCTAAGGTGAGCTACAACTCGTCGAAGGAGACTTGGTCTCTAAATGAGCTCATCTCACACTTGTCAAGGAAGAGGAAAGGTTGAAGATAGATAAGACCGAAAGTGCTCTTGCCTTAACCTCTAAATCCAAGAGGAAAAGGGTTAAGAATAAGGAAGCTACGGATAAGACACCTCATAAGAACCTCATAAAGAAACAAGAGAAGGTGAAGCCAGTTACTTGGAGCTGATAAGGGTTGTTTCTTTTGTAGTGGTGCGGATCATAAGAAGTAATGCACAACTATCATGCTTGGCGTGCTAAGAAAGGTATGCTTCTTTGTTTGGTTTGTTCACGAGTTAATTTAGTCTCGATACCTAGACATACGTGGTGGATGGATTACGGTGGGGAGTTACCGAAAACCCAGTGATGGTAAAAGATACATCTACATGGGAGACGGTCGGAAGGTTGCTTGTGGAGGCAATTGGAAAGTTTAGATTATTACTAAAGATTGGATTTTGTTTGGATCTTAATGAAACTTTTGTTGTATCGTCGTTCGGACGAAATTTGATTCTGTTCCCGTTTTGGACAAATCCGGTTATCATTGTTCATTTGGAAATGGAATTTTCAGTTTGTTTCATGATTCGAAATTGGTTAGATCCGATTCTTTATTGCATGGTGATAGTCTATATTCACTTAAAACAATTGCTTCATATTCGAATCCCTGCATTTAAGTACACGAGGCATAAAGAGAAAATTAACCGATGAGAATTCTACTCCATTATGGCACAAAAGATTGGTTCATATCTCCAAAAGGAGATTAGAAGGACTCGTGTCGGATAGAATTCTTAAACCTTTAACTTTCACGAGACATGAATGTGTGAGTTGATTGTATAAAAGGCAAACAAACCAATAAAAGGAGATTTGATGCCAATAGATCATTAGACGTCTTAGAACTTATTCATACGGACATTTGTGGGCCTTTTCCAAATCCTTCTTGAAATGGTCAATAATATTTTTTAACGTTCATAGACGACTATTCTAGATATGGGTATGCATATTTCATTCATGAAAAATGTTAGTCATTTGACGTGTTAAAAAATTTTAAGGTTGAAGTTTAAAACTAACTTAGCAAAAGGATAAAAAACGTCGGATCCGACCGAGGTGGTGCATACTATGGTAGATATGACGGTTCGGGTGAACAACGTCCAAGACCATTTGCAAAATTCCTAGAGGAATGTGGTATCGTCCCACAGTACATCATGCCGGGTTCACCTACAATGAATGGTGTTGCTTGAAAGGCAAAACCGAACTCTTAAGGACATGGTGAGGAGTATGATTAGTCACTCTACCTTACCAAAGTCACTCTAGGGTAATGAAAAAGCAAAACCGGACTCTTAAGGACATGGTGAGGAGTATGATTAGTCACTCTACCTTACCGAGTCACTCTAGGGTAATGCGGTCTTAACTGCAGCTTACATTATTAACGAGTTCCAACTAAAAGCGACTACTAAAACCCCTTATGAACTTTGGACGGACAAGAAGCCAAATCTAAATCATCTTCATTTTTGGGATGTCGAGCTAGGCACGGCCTTATAGGCCGGATGAGAAAAAGCTGGACTCTAGGACGGTTAGTTGCTATTTTGTTGGATACGCTGAAAGGTCAACGGGATTTAAGCTTTTTGATCCCAACTCTAAGACATTTTTGAGACGATAAATGCTCGGTTTCTTGAGGATATCGAGTTTGAGGGGCGAGATTCATTTAGAGACATTGCCTTTGAAAAAGAATATGTTCATATCCCTACGAGTGTCGTGGTTCGACACCGACCTTGTTTTGACACACCACAAGACAATGTTGATGAACTCGAACCTCCTGTAGTTGTTCCTCAAGAACAAACTCTTACTCCTTAAGAACCTATGCCATTAAGGAGATCCACTAGAGTAAGGAGAAATTCGATGCCGGAAGATTATTTCGTATTTCTTTATGAACATAAGATAAACATTGGTTTGATGGAACATGATTCTCATCAAACTAGTGAAAGTTCTAACTCTCAAGAGTGGATAGATACCATGAACAACGAGATTAAGTCCTTAGTGATGAAAATGATCCGCTCAACGTTCGTGAGGCCACGGAAAGTGAAAATTCTCGGAAGTGGCTAAATGCCATGAATGAGAAAATGCAATCCATGAAGGACAATGATGTATGGGATCTCGTCCCTTTGCTAGAAGGTGTGAAATCCATTGGTAATAAATGGATATTTAAAACCAAGAGGGATTCAAATGGCAATGTGGAGAGATTTAAGGCACGTTTTGTTGTGCAAGGTTTTATACAAAAGGAAGGCATCGATTATACGGACTCTCTCTCTAATTTCTTCGAAAGACTCTTCAAGGACTATAATGGCATTAGTTGCGCATTTTGATGCGGAGTTACATCAAATGGATGTGAAAACAACGTTTCTCAATGATGACATTGATAAGACTATATATATGAGGCAACCAGAAAGCTGTGGTTGGAGACCCAAAGAATATGGTTTGCAAGCTCAAGAATCCATCTATGGACTCAAACAGGCGTCTCGCCGAGTGGTATGTGAAGTTTCACCAAGTAGTTCTCTCGTTTGGTTTTGATTTGAATTTACTTGATGAATGCATATATCATAAGTTTAGTGGGAGCAAATATATCTTTTTGGTTTTGTATAACGATGACATATTGCTTGCCAGCAACGATATAGGCTTATTGCACAAAACCAAGAGATTTCTATCAACGAATTTTGAGATGAAAGATCATGGTGACGCCTATTTTGTATTAGGTATCAAGATACATCAAAATTGCTCTCGAGATATTCTTGGGTTGTCACAAGAGAGCTATATCGAAAAGGTATTAAAAAGATATGGCATGCAAGGTTGCAAACCAGGAGACACCCATGGCTAAGGGAGACAAGTTTAGTCTCACACGAGTGCCCTAAGAATGATTTTGAGAAAAAGGGAATGGGAAAGTTTCCTTATTTGCACTTGTCCAAACATTGCGTACATCATCGGGGCGATACTTAAGCAATCCAAGGTTAGAGCACTCGGAGAGCAATCAAAAGGCTATTGTGGTACTTACAAAGGACAAAAGAGTACATACTCACATATACGAGATCACATCGGCTTGAGATCATTGGGTACATTGACTCCGATTTTCTCTGGATGCATGGATAGCATGAAGTCTACATCGGGCTTCATTTATCTCCTAGCTAGTTGGAGATGGAGGTGTCATCTCCTGGAAGAGTGCCAAACAATCCATTACGGCTTCTTCCACTATGGCAGCAGAGTTCATTGCTTGCTATGAGGCATCTAGTTATGGGATATAAAATTTTATCATGGGATTGCGTATAGTGGATACTCGTTCATAGACCACTTAAACTATTTTGTGACAATAAGTCGGCGAGTCATGTTTTCTAACAAGAGTTCGAGAAAGTCAAAATTTATGGCTCTCAAATTCTTAGTTGTGAAAGAAAGAGTTCGAGTGGGGAATTGTCAATTGAACACATTGGTACAAACTCTATGATTGCGGATCCGCTTACTAAGGCGATACCACCCAATCGGTTTCATAAGCATGTGGCTCATATGGGTGTTGTGTTATCTTTTGAGGATATTCGGTTTTAATTTAGATGCACATTTGACTTATGTAATTTGGTTTTCGATTATGAGGATATTTTTGTAGAAATAAAGTTACATTAAAGTTTTCCTTATACTCTGTTTATATTTTGGATCTCACTAAAGTTTAAAGTGAACAAGTTGGAAATAAACATGTTGAGATCACATCACATGAAATTTTCATGCTACACATCCACATCATGATCCATGTCATTCTTTTGTATTAGCATAAGTGATCATTGACGGGTCGAGTTACGATGATGTAATGAACGCCGCTTTGGTCCTATGTTGATATTATTGATGGACGGGATTGGCTTAGATATATTGTTATAATGACGAGTAATATTGAGCTCAAAATTTAGTTGATACATATTGTAAGGTTACATATAACTCAAGTGGGAGATTGTTGGATCATAATTCAATGATGAGCTTATGTGTGAATAAATATGTATTGCAATCATAGTTATAACCTAAATTAAAAGTGATCTAATGAGGATACAATTAATTGGGCTTTAATATATTATATGTGTAGAGACTGGTGGCCCACTACTGTTCTATGATGGACACAACGAGTAGTATGCCAAAACCCTAGAAGGGTACAACTATAAATAAAGGTTATGGTCCCCGGGTGACCTACGAATTAATTCTCCACGACATTCCATTATTAGAGAGATTGTAAAACTACACAAAATCTAAAGGTTCTCTTAATAATACATGTAGATTTGGACGATCTAACCACGTCATTCAAGGAGAACTAATGTCAACTATGGATTCGAGTACATTCTATTAACTTATCCTTTTGATTCGAGCATATTGGATTACGGGTACATAATAATGGACTTTATTATGATTTTCCCTAACACCAAACTCATGGGTCAAGTAATTGCTTCTTAGGGGTATAACAGATCAAACCACTAAAGAGTAAACTACTAAAGAGTAAGCTGCAATTGAATAGCCAGAATTAACAGCGGATCCCGGACAATTACAGAAAACCCACAAGCATGTTCCCCCACACTTTCGAGTTCCGGATAATTAATACCCTCTAGACCATTCGACCAACACTTTAAATGACAAAGTTAACATTTCGAGTCATACAATTGACTCACTCAGGTGATCTACACAAAAGCTACTAATCCGAGTGCATGTCGTGTGCTTGTGTCTACTTATGAGGAAACACATTCGGATATTTGATGTTACTCACCTTCCCACCCGAAGGTCAAGGGTTTGAACCCCACAACTTTTGCAAGGGCCTCCCCCAAAACCCCATCCCTTTCTTTGAAAAAAAAAAAAAGAAAGAAAAAGATCATGTCTGGTTATAATACTCTATCAACGAGTAATGATGATGCTTCTTGATGTTATACGGGGTGAGGGAATTCAAAAAGAGGTAGGTCACTCCACAGTTCTTAGTCACATAGATGCCAGAAGGAATATCATGTAGAGGAATCCTTGGATACAAACACAATGATGAAGGGTAACCAACTCTCAACAAGAAAGAACACTTAAATAGCATGATAGAAACTAATAAAACTTGTATACTCCGGGATTCACGCATAATTACACCTGCTCAAATCCGTTATAACCGATTATTAGACAAGTATCAGGAAGATTTTAGATGGTCCGTAATTTACCGAGTACTTGGTTTGACCCATGGACTCAAGATGTGTCCATTACACGACAAAACGGGTGCATTGGGAAGGTTTAGAAGTTGAGCGAACTCCACTTTCACGCGCTGACAACTGTGATATGCTACGTGATTGCCACATTATAATATTTTGTAAAACCGTGACTGCAATCGAGTAGTTTGAATCCTTTGTTCAGCCCTCTAATCCTCTATAGATTTGTTATGGGATATTCTATGACCAGCACAAGTCATAGCTCCTGCAAAACTAGACCTGTCATTGAACAGGTAAAGTTCTCTTAAAAGAGCAACAAAAGGTACTTGGAATTCTGTAAGAGTGGTTGGATTATCAAAGTTTCTACCTATTCCATCATAAGCATGAAAGTTTTTCACAGTTTGAGGGTTGTTCTCTCACCTCTCACTTGTAGTCTTGTTATCTGTGTGGAGATTAATTCTTCCTTTTGAAATTTAGCAAAAATGATAAATCCAATTGCTTGCTTAAACTGTAAACGCCAGATCCTATACCTCTAATCCAAAACCCAAAAGTAAAAGCCTAAACCCTAAACCCTGGAAGGGTGGTGAAAGCAATGACAATTGGAGGGATGGCTGAATAACTCTTAAATTACTGGTCTAGTCTAATTGGATTTCCTTTCATAACTAGATGGAAGTCTATGGACGCTGTTAGCTGACAACTTCTGCAGACTGCCGAAATCTTTCAATGGAATGCATGAAATTAGCAGAATCAATCCTTTTGCCAAAGCTTTTTAGTTAAACATACTCCTGAAGCTACAAAATCAAGGAAAGATGCCAAAAAATAAAGAATCTTTGAAAAGTTATACTATTATCTTTTCAGGTAATATTTGTCTGTGAAACAATGTTAAAATTAGGAATTTGGATATTGTGTATTTTAGCAAGAATTAATCCTGTTTTACTCAGAAGTAGTTTATTATTGATCACTATTAGCTTCACTGAATCCTCCCCTTTGTCCGTTCTATTTTACCTATATGCCCTTATTATTCTCCTCTATCTTCCCTAAATCCTTACATCCCCCTGTTCCCCACCCTCTCCCCCCAAAAAAAAAAAAAAAGAAAAAAATCTCCAGATTCCTTCTATTTCTGTACCAGTCCACTTATATGTAGATGCCCAAAAGAATTAGAAAAAAGCGAAGTTGACCATCAAGAATTTGAGGAATATTATCATACGGAGAAGGTTATCATTTCCCTGTTCTTTTGGTAGTTTTCATATATATTTTCATAGGTAAGTTGGAATAGTCAAAATAAGGCTATATAGGAGGATGTTTAAGCACTATCCCATGCAATTTTCTAGTCAGGAACAATTTAGCCAGTTTTAAATTCTTTCACATGTATATGTGGGTGTTAAATAGGCTATTCTCCTAAGCTACCTTTGTGTTATTGATGATTAATTATTTGCTCTGGTTCGTTCCCTAGGTTGTATTAACTTAATGCCCACTTCAAATCCCTTATGCTCCTTCTTTATCCAATTCTCCCTAAATCTTGTTCTTATATCCCATTGTATTCCTAATTTCTCCTTGCCATCTTTCAACCACAAAGTTTGGCATTACGGTATCAGAGCCGCTCTTTCTCCTTGTTGCACTCGTAGCATACATGAAGAACATTCCCATTTCAAATTGATCGATGCTAGATCTCCTTCTTCAAAAGCATTCAGCTTGCAAATTTGCTAGCTTATCACTGGCATCAATTATTCTACCTTGTGATTCGGATGCTCGCTTTCTAATTTCTATTGCTGAAGTAATCAATGGTGCCAAAGCATGAGCAATGGTTGTGATTGGATTCTAGCCATAAACCATTCACCAGTAACTTCACCCCTTGAGAACTAGAAGACAATATTCACTAACAACTCTGACAAATCAGCAATTAAATTACTATAGATAAGTGCCTCCAATTCCCAGACATATCAAATCATAAATGTTAGCAATTTCATGGTCTAACTGAGGTGTTGGCTAGCTGCGATAGCCTCAATTCACTCAGCCCATTTCAGCTCATTCCTCAAGACAACATAGCCAAGAAACAACACCTTGGTGTACAATTTTGGTCACAAAGAACTTGAAAAAGTTTGCAAATATTCACCAACTTCCAACAGCTTGTAAAGGAGCTTTTAACATATCCGAGAGTCTTTTGGCTAGTTAAAAGATTTTGATGATGCACAAAAGTAACGAAATTATTAGTTAATTTGTCTTTTTTACAGCATGTTCATCTATAAGTTCCTCAGTCCAAGGTACCACAAATGCTATTTCCTGGAAGCTATTGATTTCCATCAATCTGAGTGTTCCTTACAAATCTTGTGAAGTAATTGCCAAATGAACATGCTCTTTTTCATTATTTTTCAATTTGATATCCTCTTTCTTGAAGATGAATTTAAATTTCACTTCTCCACAGTTCAAGAGAGTTTGGCACAAATACTTGAAGAATTGCTTTTGTCAGGACCTCAATGTTCTAAAGTGTGAGGTGTTATGTGGTCTCTCTGTTTAAGTGTTTCCTATCATAATTTTGATCCACAGAATCCAATTTATTGTCTGAACCTAGGATGAGGACTGAAGGATTGATCCAACTGTTTGAATTGGATATGTCTTACCTCTCAAAGGGCCAATGCTTTTTGCTTCAAGCTTATAGTTGTTTTGTTCAAGTGCTTACAACTTCTTACAACTACCTTACACCTCGCTTACAACATCTTACAATTACCTTACACCTATTTTACAACTATCCCACAATTGCTTACAACAAAAAAATTGGCGAAAAAGAGATTCTTACCTGGAGTAATTTTGATTACCTACTTTTTCTTTTTCTTTTTTTTTTGGATAAGGAAAATAGAATATATTTTAGATCATTAACAAAAGATTGGATGCCCAATAAGTATCCTACAAAAGGACTATATACATTGATAAACCCATCCATGGGGATCCACCTAAAAAGTCCGAGGAAGAGGAGTTTTCAACTGTGTCTCAAGCCTCAAAGAGGTCAAGGTCAAGAAAAATATTGCCAAAGAAGCCATCTGAGACCTCTACTGAAGTTTGGCCAACCTGTTCTACGCTTAGCCCAATCTTCTGGTCCTAATTGCTTAATCAATTACTAAGAAAAACACGAACCGAACTAATTTCGACCGAAGTCGACATGGTATGGCTGTTTAGTGTGAAAACATGTAATTTTTTTTTAATTTCGGAGTAAATCTTTGCTATTTTTGATATTGATACGAAGTTAACCCAATTATTAAATAGGTCGACCTCAAGAGACTCATTTCCTAGCTCTAATTTAGGGAGATTAAAAGGACCTAACTTTAAGTTTAGATTCTTATCATTCCAATACAGCAAGTTTGAAATCAGGACTTCATTTGCACTTCCAAAAGGCCAAATAAAGTCAAAGTGTTAAAACTGCTCCCACGGATATTTTTCAGACTTGGTTTTGTGAGCTTGATTTAACAAGCTAAATTAATGTTTAGGAGCTGTTAATCTGATATTTTGGTTCCTTTATGAATTGATTTTAATGTCATGAAGAAAAACTAAAGCTAATTAGAAGGTCAATTGCATTTGGAAGCCAAATTTGAAAGTGGTGCTCAGCTGGAAAAGCTAAGAGCATCAAAAGTTTTCAGAGCTTATCTCTCAAACAGCTTAGCTAAAGAAGACTCAAAAGTAGTCATATCAAAGCCAACTCTTTAATCTTTCCAATGACTCCTCTTGTACTAAAATGGCAAGTAACTTGGAAAATATAAGACTTTGAATTTCGGTGAGTGATAGCGATTGAAAGCGACACTTTGTCCAGGTTTGAATCCAGATTTCAAACCTTTTTGTTCCACTTATTCACAAATAAACGAGCTCCAAATTTGATGAATCATATGACAAATTAAAGCTTAAGGAGTCTACTTTATGAATATAAAGTTTAATAGGAGTGAAATCAAACAAAGAGGGAGACAGAATTGCAAACATCTTAATGGTTCAATTCCAGTGCAGCTGGACACTTTAATGTTAAACTCTAGTTCTCTCTCCTCGAAGAGATTTTTTAGTGTTTCTTTTTGGATATGAAAGTAGACTTCCCAAAGTTTATTGTGGCTTTAGTTTCATCAAAGTTGGGCAATTGGATCACGAGATATGGCCATTAGGAGTTGGGTGTTTTTGAGGTTGAAAGCGACATGTAGGTGTCATTGTCAACTTTGGTCCTAGCTTCACTTTGTGCTCTCTCCTTTGCAATTGGCTGCTTTTCCTTGCTTATTAATATATGTATTAGCTGGTTCAAGGCTCCTATATATAAAGGAGGCCTATAGGTTGTAATATTCATACTTGAGTTGTTAATGAAAGTTGAACTTAGTTCCTTCCCTCTTTAGAACTCTCTATTTGCTTATCTTAGTTTTGGCTAAACTAAGTGGTGATTAAGTGAATCATAATCTTATTTAAGGTAGTGTGCCTTATCCTTTAACTAGATTAAGAGCCATAACTTTGATTAAGCTGGTGTTCAGGTGAGAGTCTTAATCAACTCCTGGTGGTGTATCTTATCCTTGGTGTCGATTAAGGGCCTACGAGTTTTACTTGGTGGGGGTGTCTTATCCAAGTTAGGCTCTAGATCTATCCCTTTATTCTTGTATTTTCAATTTTGCTTCTTTGAGTTTAACCTACTGATTTGATACTTGTTGTGGCTCTATCGTTGAGCTTGCATTTCATCCTCCCCTATATACATAATATTTGGTATCGTTGCTCATGGTTGCCGAAGCTTCTAACCCTAAACACAACCCATTAAGCCAAAACACAAAATCAGTATGCAAAGAACCCCTTGAACTCTTAGTTTAAAAAGCGCGCCTCAGGCGCGCCTAAGCGCAGAAAATCCCGAAGCCCACCCCTTGCGCCTTGCAAGGGTGAAGCCCAGCCCCTCCAAAAGCCCTCCGAGGTGCGCACCTCGGTCTGCGCCTCAACCAAGGCGCAGTTGCGCCTTGTGCGCCTTGCTTGCCTCAATGGGCTTTTTTCTATTTTTGCTATTTTTCTCCCTCTCTCTTTCTGTCCCCCCTCTCTCTTGTCTCTATGTTTGTTAACAATTAGTAAGTGGGTAAATTGCCCCACCTTTTTCAATTTGTGCTATTTTTTCTTTTTTTGGTTAAAATCGTAGCGAATGTATTGTGTTATCACAATCTAAGCCTCTTTGTAGTATTTTTCGTAGTACAATGATATCTAATCACTTATTTGATGTCATTACCTAGCATATTTGATCAAAAATATTGCTTAGCATTGATTTTCAAGCATTTTTAAGTGCGCCCGTTCCAAAAAGCCCACACCTTCGCCTCAAAGCCCGTGCCCCATGCCCCAGGACCCTTTGCGCTTTTGTGCGCCTTGAGCTTTTTAAACTAAGCTTTGAACTTCAGCCATCATCGGGAGATTCGAAGAAAGAGAAAGCTTGGTTTGAATTGGCTATCCTTGAAGTCCCAAAGTTTGGAGGTTGAAAAGAAGAGTTTTCAAGCTAGTTTTCTAAGGTCGACCAGGTGCTTTCTTGTTACAACCTTCAAGAGAAAGAAATGTTTAAGAGGTTGTCTTGAAGTTGAGAGGACACTTCAATGGTGGAAGAACTACAAGTTCAAGAGGAATAAGAAAGGAAAAGATAAGATGAGGATATCCTTTTTAACAAGGGGAGTCCATGAGGTATGCTACCAAATATGATGCATATAAGACAGGATGAAATACATGCTCAAAACTAGAGCCACAACACTCTCAAAACAATAAGTTAAACTCAAGGCACCGAAATTGAAAATAAAACAAAAAAGGGTAAACTTTTATTAAGGATAAGACACACCACCTTAATCAAAGTTCGGGATCTTAATTTAGTTTATGATAAGACACACCGCCCTAAATAACATTAAGATTCATTTGATCACAACTTAGTTTAGCCAAAACTAAGATAAGTAGAGAATTTAGCTAGCTATGATTAAGGATAAGACACACCACCTTAATCAAAGTTCGGGCTGTTAATCTAGTTAATAGATAAGACGCACCACCCTAAATAAAATTAAGACTCACTTGATCGCCACTTAGTTTAGCCAAAACTAAGATAAGCAAGTAGAGAATTCTAAAATGGGAAGGAACTTTGCTCAACTTTCATTAACTCAAATCTAAATATTGCAACCTATAGACTTCTTTATATATAGGAGCCTTGAACCAACTAATACATCCATAAAACAAGCAAGGAAAAGAGATCAATTACAAAGAAAGACCAAAAAGTAAGGCTAGGACAAAGGTTGAAAATAATAGCTACATGTCGATTCAGCCTATAGAACACCCAACTTCTAATGGCCACATCCCGTGATATACTTGTCCAACTTTGATGAAACAAAAGCCAGAATGACCTTTATGAAGTCTACTTGCATCTCCAAAAACAAAGACCGAAAAAGCTCTTATGTTGAGAAAGAACTTAGATGTTTGAAATCAAAGTGTCCAGCTGCAGAGGAATAATCTGACCATTAAGTTGAGTGGAATCTGACCGTTAGTTAGGAAGTTTAGAGTTGTGTATCCCTCTTTATTTGATTCAGCTGCAAATGAACTTGATATTCATAAAGTAGGCTCCTTAGTCCTTAAGCTTTAATAAATTATATAATTCATTGAATTCAAAGCTTATTTACTTGATGAATCAATAAGAACAAAACAGGGTTCAAATCTGGACAAGTTGTCGCTTGCAGTCACTATCACTCACATAACCCGAAATTGAAGCTCTTATATCTTCCAAGTTACTTGCTCATTTTCGTCCCAACAGGAGTCATTGGAAAGACTAAAGAGTTTGCTTTCATATGACTACTTTTAGGTCTTCATTGGTTTAGCCATTTCAGAGATACACCTCGAAAATTTTGGATGGTCCAACTATTCCAGCTCAGCACCACTTCCAAATTTGGCTTCCAAATGCAATTGATGTTCTCATTTAGGTTTGATTTTTCTTCACAGCCTTAAAGTCAACTAACTAAGAACCCAAAATATCAAATTAACCAGCTCCTAAACATTAATTTAGCTTGATAAATCAAGCTCACAAACAGGGCCGAATCCATTTAAGGGCAACCGGGATCACCCAACCCCGTCCTTATGGGAAAAAAATTGCATAAAGGGGAAAAAAATGGATATATACCCAGCATTTTTGTTTGATCCCAGCAAGCGCCCTTTTTAATAGCTTGAGCTGAAATGCTGTGTTCTGCTTGAGAATTATCTATACCCAGCATTTTTGTTTTGCTTTGCTTTGCTGGCAGCCTCGCCGAGACTCCGACTTCTAACAGCCTCATGTCTACCTCCAAACCCTCTCCTCTGTTATCAGCAAGTCACTTTCTGTCTCCTCATTGATCGTCCTCTTTTAATTGATTGATTGATCATCCTTCATTCCTATTCTTGCTTTTAACCATTGCTTAGCCCTTTGGGCTTCAATTCACATTTTCCCGAAATGGGCATTTTTGGTTTTCATAACTTCATCGGATTGAGCTCTTTCACGACTAAATATGTGGTTAATTGTGATTTATGTTGCTAATGCTTTCCAGTTTTTTAATTGAAATATGATATTGACTTTAATTCTTCAAAATTAGGGTGAAATAGTTCCTCGGTGTTTAATTGAAATGTAACAGTAGGGACTCACTTAAATTGGTATTGAATGGTAGTTCGTAAATCTCTAAATATTTGGATGGCCACGGTTAGGGGTGTGCGTTGGCCCCAGCCCGGTTCGGACAAGCCTCAATTGGTTTGGACCAAACTCAATTTTAAAAAATTTCGCAAACCGAAGACCAGATCGAATAGATGCTTCACCAGACTGGACTGGACCGAATTGATATTAGTTAGATCTTTTTGTTAGAAAAAGAAATTATCACTTTTATATTCAAGTATAGTCAATTAGATATTTCATTATGGTATATTTTAAAAGTGCATATATCAAAATTAATACTAGCCTACTAGGTAATTTGAAATTAGTTTTTATTTTTTACTTACTTGGAGAATATATATTTAATATAGCAGCTAGATTATTATGAATATGGGGTTTCTGTCCAGGCAGGATTTTTCGCATTGACTTTGTTATTTTCAAAGCTTGAGAATTTAAACTTCAATCGCTGATTTTGCTATTAGGGAACGTTGATTTAACTATTTGGAAACATGTAGAGAACTGAAGTTTACTACTTCCAGTTGCAATTTTAGACTTGACTAGAATACCATATTTCGGTATTTGTGAGATTTGAGCTTAGTTTAAAAAAGCTAAAGGCCCACAAAAGCACAAAACGTCCTGGCTGGGCTGCGGGTTTCGAGGCAAAGGCACGGACTTTTTGTATCGAGACGCACTTATTAAAAATGCTTGAAAATCATTACCAAACAATATTTTTGGTCGAATATGCTAGATGATCACATCAAATAAGTAATTAGATATCATTGTAACTTCGAAAAATACCACAAAGAGTCTTAGATTGTGATAACACAATGAATTCGCTACGATTTTCACCGAAAAAGCAAGCAGAAAAAAGAAAAAAATAACAAAGATTGAAAAAAGGGGCAACTAACCCACTTACTCACAGTCCAACAAAGGCAAAGACAGAGACAAAAGAAAGAGGAAGGGGGAGGGGAGACAGGAAAATAGCCAAAAGACGAGAAAAAGCCCTCCGAGGCGCACAAGGCACTGAAGGCACAACTGCACGGTGGCTGAGGCGCAAACCGACCTCGGAGAGCTTTTGGAGGGGCGAGGGCTTGACCCCTTGCAAGGCGCAAGGGGTGGGCTTCGCTTTTGTGAACCTAGGCGGGCCCGGGCACACTTTTTAAACTAAAGATTTGAGATTTGAGGATGATATTTTTGAAAAAGGATCCAACATATCAAGCTTCATTCGAGAACAGGAGACCTCGTTAGGGATAATTATAGGGAGAATTAAGGATTGAGGTAATTGTGTAATTTCATTATATGAATAGTTTCAAAATTTTCAATCTTACGTGTTTTATGCCCAACCCTCATCGTTCTAATTCTAATCCACCACTACTCCCGAAAACCACGTCCGAAAATACCCAAAGGGGCAGTTTTGGCACTTTGACTTTAATTGGCCCTTTAGATGGGAAAATAAAGTCGTAGTGACTTTATACTTGCTTTATTGGAAAGATAGACTCTAAACTTAAACTTAGGTCCTCATCTCCTCTAAATTACCCATTGAACTAAGTGTATAACAAGCTGCATAGAATTCGAGTGGAGGGCTCAATGGCTTATTTGGCAATGTGTTTCTACACGTTGACCTGTTTGGAGCTTGAGGCACCTTGAAAACTCCTTTTCCTTGGACTTAAGGTGGATCCCCATGGATGGGTCCATCATACATCCAAAGTAGAACCTATCCACAAAATCTACAAAATCAAAAGAAGATTGGCAAAGGTTGCTTCCATCCCAAAAAAAAAATAGTCTTACTCATATAGTCTTTGGTATGCCGAAGTGGTATCTCCACTCCCTCAAAGACTCTTTTGTTTCTCTCATGCCAAATACACCAAAAACCTCTTATGTGGGGTTAACATTGCAATATGACATTCTTTTCTTTAGCTTTATTATCGAAGAAACCCTCCCAAGCTAAAACATGGTACCTTACAGAGTTAGAAGCAACCCAAGAAACTCACAAGAAACTATAGGCTAACTCCCAAAGAGACCTTGCAAATTGACAACAAAGCAGTAGATGCTTGGGCAACTCTAAATCCCCTTTGCACACAAAGCATCTTTTCACCAAAATCTTCCCCTTCTTTTGCAAATTCTCACAAGTCAAGATACTCCTCCAAGAAACTTCCCAAACAAAAAATGAAACCTCTAAAGGAGCCAAAGACTTCCATATAATCTTCCAAGTGAATTGATGAATCGACTGAATGACGAAAGAAGAAAAAGATAGTGTTGAAATCCCATTTAACCAAATCAAGTGAAGTGTCCCCCAAAATGATCCCATTCAGCTTGTTGAGAAAGCTTATTAGATCATCATCATCAATAAAGGAATCACGGACAGAAAATTAAAGACAACACACAAGTACCATATCCGTTGACCATGATCAGCAACGAGTAGCATCAATGTTCACCTAAAGGACATAAAGAGAAGGAAAAAGATCTTGCATGGAGCACCATCACACCAGCAATCCTGCCAAAAGAAGATGGATGACCCAATATCGACCCCAAAAGAGAAATGGGAAAAAATCTTCCCCATCCTTTGTATATGTATTTCCACAAGCTTTGGCCATAAGATCCATTCAGTTTATAGGGAGAACATACAAGTCCATAGCAGACTAATTAATGCTAATCACCTTTCTCAAAAGTTATCCTTCCTATTCATGAATCTCCACACCACTTGCCAAGCTAGATTCCTCCTGAAGCTCAATTCCTGGTTCCTGGTTTCATAAAAGTGACTGTGATCTCGAGCATTGTACATCATCCACGAAGTTTGTATCAAGGAAGCACTCAGGCAAAAAATTTCTGGTCTTCACCTTAAAACCAAAATGACAGAATGCTGTCTGTGACTCAGTCAATTGACAATGTGGCTTCTGTGTGGTCTATAAGGACAAGGTTTATTTGCCAAACATCTTTAGACTTTTTGACCCCTCCAACCTTCTCAGCAGAAAAAACAAAAACAAAGGGCCACCATCTTACTTTGAGGCCTTTGGAATCTATCTGTCGTTCTTGGAAAAAAATAAGTAACCAACTTACTTTTAATCTACTCTCTCAAGGGAAAGAAGAGGGAATTCTGATTTCCAATTGGCTACCCTCAGGCCACAAACAGAACATAATAGGACCAATATCAACCAGTAAGTCTCTGAAGCACTCCCCACCCCCTCTCCAAGGTATATTTATTAATAATAAGAAAAGAAGAGCAGGGAAGCATCCAAGAATCATAGTTAACCGCAGATTAGATATAGACTACCTACAAAATACATAATGTCAAACCAGCAAGAACAGATATACTCACTCCCAAAAGTGAAGAAGTTTGAATCCACTTACTAATAGTGATGCAGATTAAACCCCCACCCCCAAAAAAACCCCTTTTAAAATACCTCCGATCTATTTCCGACCAATAACAATAACGAACAAACCAGGACTAATGCACTACAGTTCCCAAAGTTCATATCAACCGAGCATAAGGAACAAATTCAGTTCAGAATCCGAAAGTGTTGTCCCCTTCAGCAATATTTTACTGTGTAATTGCTTCAGAAGCAGGATACCAATACTTCCAGCAGTGAAATTTCCATAAGTTAAAACCCATCATCCAACATGCGACATCTAAGATAGACTAGCTTAGCCCAAGGTACATTAGAGTGCAGGCCTTGATATAAAAACTTCAATATTATGTTTCAATGTGCCTACCAATAGCCATTTTCCAACAGTAGTTACCAAGACAACTCAACCCCGAATTCACATTTCATTATCCAGAATCTAATTAGATTATTAATTTAACTAAGCAGCAATCTACATCGGTGTAGCACAATCTGCATACTATAATGCTGACAACTACTATTTCTACCAAGAATTACTAGTTATCATTTGCCGCATAGATTTAAATTAAAAAAGATTCATAATCAAAAACTCTAATTTACTTTTGATTAAAAAAACCTCTACTTTTGCTAACAAAAAATATAGTAAAATTATACCAATACATTATAATATGATTGGTTGATTTCAATTTAATCATTAAATCACCCTATTTTCAAGGTAATATTTTCCATTATGTAAGTATATATAGAACAGTTGATTTATAATAGTAAACTAGAAATCAAAGATATCAATTCAGCGGGAAATTTCCAATTCTAAAATGCGCATGCGACCAGAAGATATGATCATCCACGTATCACAAAAATTTTCTAATAGAACTTTCTGATCAGGGTTCAGGGATATCGTTCGAGATGATGATTTCCCAACTAAAACTATAAGAGTTTATGCCTTAACCATAACAAATGTCAGTTCAAATGAGTACAATCCTTTGAGAAGTGGGTTCTCAGAGACAATAAACAAATTGTAAAGTAAGATAATACTAAAATCCCAGAAAGCTTGAAAACACTTTAAGATGAAAACTCCAGAGAGAGAGAGAGAGAGAGAGAGACCTTGAACATTGGGGGGATTTTGATTGGAAGCAGAAGAGCCCATTGCTTGAACAGAGAACAAATTCCCACCGGGTTTGCTTACCAAGGCGAAAGCCAAAGAAAGACCCGCTTTTTGGCGGAAATTGAATTGGGTTTTTGTTTTTGTAGACACCAACTTTGGAAAACTCAAGCTGCTCAGACTGTGGGACGCCATTGCCGCTCCTTTTGAACCAACCAACGACAAAAAAAGCAAAATTAAATATTCCAACTAGGCAACTTCAATGGAGATGGGCGCTAGTCCATTCCCAACCTTCCATGTACTAAATGACAAATGTTAAAACTCGATTATGGGCCACACGTTATAGCTGGCTGTCTTCGCGTCCAATTTAATTGGGCAACGCAAGTTAGGGTTGATCTGAGGGTGGACTTGAATGCAGGAAATAATATCTCTGTGTAGGCACCAGAAGAGCGTGGCGTAGTGGCTACGAGCACTGACACGTTTCGGTCGGCTTGTGTTCGCGTAGGCTTTTGCGTCTCCGCACCCTAGATGTACGTGAGAGCATTTATTTATAGGTGTTACATCATTTATTAATTTTTAATATATTATTTATTATAATAAAAATAAATAAAATATTTTTTAATTAATTTTATTTTATTGTAACTTATTTATTTTTTAAAAAAATTCTCTTTTTGTAATTGATTTATTTTATGTAATTGATTTAAAATTTTTTTGAAAAAATCCTATTGCAACTGTTTATCATATGTTTTTTTAATAATTTCTTTTTATCTTATGATAAATTTCAGTTTAGATTTTTTTAGAAAATATTATCATATTATTTGCATATTGAATATGGGAGTGTCCAACGAGATTTAATTGCAATTTTTTTCTTGCCATTTTTATCGCAATCACCAATAATCAACGTGTAAATGTTTTACTTTAATTGTTCATATATCAATGCTAACTTATTCATTAGGCCGTACGTAGTTATTTATGAGTTATGTGATGATTATTCACTGGTAATTGTTATCCGATCAATGTGAAATTATTTGCCTCAAATTAATCAAATATTAATATTCTCAGTGAACAATTCATATGAGATGAATGAACAAATATATATATTTCAGTGAACAAATCGACCTTTAATAATGAACAAAATGTATTATACCATTAAACAAATAAGCATATTTACATGAACAAATTGTATGACACTAATGAAGAAATTGTCCATTTTTTATGAATAAATAAATATTATCTCATGTGAAATGCACTTGTTTCCTTTGTTAGTATTTCTTGTGAAGTTTCTTCCATTTTTAAAGGATGGATTGCTTTCTTGACAACAAGTGGTTGCTCCTCATCATATTCTTCTTCAATTGCACGCAAGTCTTTGTTGACGATTTCAATTTTGATTGGCAATGTCTTCAAACCGTTGAACTTAGTGTTGCAGATTTCCCTTTGTGGAAACAGGACAATCCCGACGCAGTGTCCGAGGCTAGGTCGGAGGTGGAAAAAGCTTTGTCTCGCTGGTGATTTGACATTTTGAAGCCGGTTACTTTTGTATTTCAAATTTAGGATAGCCTCGTTTGAATCACCTACAAAAGTAAATCAATTTGGCTCTCAAAGTATAAAATACTTTGGTCCAAGATTAGACACGAGATAATGATATAATTAAGATAATTAAGTTACTGATTATCCGGGTCGGAAAAGAAATGGAATTTTCTGAGTCTAATATTCATGATACTCAAAATTCCATCTGAGTCGAGTCTAAAAGAGAATCAAGTTAACTAAAGAATATCAGAGGAAATAAACTTGATCTAGACTGAGCATGAATTCAAATTAAAATACCAGAGTTAGAACGCAGAACAGATAGTGTTTGAATCATGCGATATATCTGAGTGATGAGCGACTCGGAACTGAGTGTCACATAGTGAGTGCAGATATGCTTTACGAGTCACACAGAGTCATGTGTAAATGCATGAGATAATTTCTTTAACACTCGAGAGAAAATACTATATCACTCGAGAAAAGTTTCTAAGACACAGGGAATGACTTGGAATCAAAACTATATAAGTGAGAGAGTCTCATACCTGATTCCTTTAATAGAACTCAGAAAGGTGAGATGTATAGTCCGAGTCTTCAAAATATTTTCCTCCCCTTTATGAAATATTAATTTAGTGGCTTGTCGACGACAAGAATGGCCTCACTGCTGTTTCAAATATGTCTTTATTATTAGTAACATTTAAATTAAGTTTCATTGCGATACTATCGCTAATTAAATTTGCATAACACTTATAACTTACTTCATAAAAATTAGTTAAGCTAGTTTCGTTGATTTTTATGTGATTTTGATAATTTACTTAGATCAAAATATTTTTATTTTGAAATTTACTTATACCTTAACTATTGCAACTTGTTTAACATACAAAAGTATGATTCTAACTAGAGTTATTATTATTATTATTATTATTATTATTATTATTATTATTATTATTATTATTATTAATTTAACTTGATTAATTACATCTACCTAAATCTTACTTTTGATCTTATCATTTAGTCACCTCTCACATCATTTTATCATCTATTTCATAAATTAATTAATCTACTCCACAAATTAACTAATTTACTCAAATTCCACATTTTCACAACACACTAATTGAAACTTATATACATATTTTCCTCAACAAACTTCATATCCATATGTACAATTAGATACCACTAAATTTCCTCAAGTTTTACATACTTCTAAACTTATTATCCAAATTCAATCTCCATATACACCTTCTCTTTCTTTCACTCAAATATGGCAAATCCCAAAAATACAATAAAAACCATCAAATTTACCCAAAACTTATATCGAAACATCTCCAGTTCACTTCACTAAATCACGATTTAACAACATCAATCACAATTATACACTCCCTTTATACAATTAATCCACCATGAACACCGAAGCACAACTGTTTACACGAATTCGAATTTCTACAATCAATCTTTGAATTTATATCATAAACACCTTTTTAAACCCATATAATTCAATTATTAACTAAAATCAATAACAAAATAATGGAAGGAGATAAAAATTGGGTTTAGGGTTTTCACCTTCAAGATTCAAAAATGGATGCCCCAAAAGGAGGGATAGGTTGGTGGTGGTGTGGTTGAGCTCCGGTAAGCTCCTGATGGCACCGGCAACCGCTTTCGGCCGATGGGCGGTTGCTGTGGCTAGGCAGAGCTGAGGCAGCAGGCAGGCCCGAGGCAGGCGCGCGAGAGAGGGAGAGAGAAAGAGACACCTATCGGGCGGCGTTGGCGCCGGCGTTGGTGGCGTCCGGTGGCCAGACCATGAGACAACAGTAGAGAGGCGAGACAGGGGAGGGGAAGTAGAAGAACGGAAGAGAGACAGAGTGTAACGCCCCAAACCCCGTAATCACCAGGTTAATCCTAAGGACTGATTAACTAGTAATTAGCGCAGCGGAAATATAGGTTAGAGGCGTTACCGCCATTCCAAACAAGGAACAAGGCAACAATCAGATAGATTACGTACAACACTTCATAAGGTCTGAATTCGAAAGTAAAACGTCCGATGAAAACAACATAAGCGGAGAAAATAAAATAGATGCCGTTAGGGTAATGACTTAAAACACAACGAAAATAACTCAAGACACGACATGTCACCACCACTGTGAGCCCCTAAGACACTTTGGCCAGTAGACAACCCTACTTCTTGCTTCCTTCTGGAGTAGCTTTACCTAAAACAAAACAGATAAAACATTTCGAAATAATGAGCCAAAGCTCAATACGCTTATCCATGTACTGTAAACAATTAGGTGAAGATATATATTTGAGCGCATGCATTTCAATTCATTTATGAATCAGACGGGAATAAGATAGTAAAACAATTATTCATTTATTATCTGAGTGGCTCCTTACGATCATCGGTTTCCCTAAATATGCGCATACCCAGACTGATCGGCAAAGTCTGGTTGATAATGGCCAAATATATATGATATGATATGATATGATATGATCATGATAACATGATTGATATGGGGTGGGCCACATAATTAGGTGACAAATAATATTTGAAATGGTTCATTTCATTAAGCAAACCATTTGATATTGTTATGTATAAACATATGGGTTTTTGTAAGGTACAAGCAATAAACGTACCTTAAATCGTGGAATTAGTCCTTCTGATTCCTTTGAAGTTGCTGACTCGGATGAACGACGTGGATGCCTTAACAAAATAAAGTGTTTCATTAATAGGTTCGATACTCTTAGTAATTAAATTTATTATCGTTATTATTGTCATTGCTATTGTTATTACTATTGTTATGATTTACATTATTTCCTTTTTGTTTGTAACTTCTCATGATTAGATGAATTTATGAAGGCAAAAATCACTTCTTTCCTTCAACCGTCAAAATGACTTATTTTCTTTAATCTTCCCAAAATCACTCATTGTCTTGAACTTCTTACAATCATTCAACTTACCTATTCTCCTCAATTCACAATTTTATTCTATATCCTCATAGCACAACATGCATGCCCACTTTAGTTAATCTCTTCCTTCAAAATTTTCTAATAAACTCGAGTCATCACGAAAACTAAGTTTCCTTTGCTTTGGAAGTCATCACGGACCTCCCCACGGCCAGTGGAGGTCAATGGCCGGTTCTAGAGGTCATCAAGGACCTTCCCACGGTCAGTGGGAACTTCTGGTGGCCACCACGGGTTATCCCACGGCCTGTGGGAGCACCCGTGGTGGGTGTTTTGGGTCAATTAACTCGCTGCTGGCCACCACGGTCTGTCCCACAGGCTGTGGGGCTACCCGTGGTGGGTGGCAGAGTCTTCCAACTCTACTCTCTTATGCTCTACGAATTTTTTGTCTTCTAATATCTCTATGAAAGGTTTACTTTGCACATTTTCCATCATTTTAAGTATTATATTAGCCCACTAAAACCCATTAAAAGCACATGCAAGATAATCACTTCTCATACCAAGATTTGGGAAACCCGAGTTAACGTTTCCAATCAACGATTCCCAAAAGCATAATACTAACTATGTAATATGATTTTTTCACAATAATCTTTTGCATGCAACCTCTAACTAATTATTTCTAAAAATTAAAGGAATTAATTAGTTGAAGGTTGAGGTTTTCACCCAAACTCACAAGAAAATGAAGGTTTTATGGTGGAATGAGGTGGCTGATCGGAGCTCCGGTGGCTGCGGTGGTTGGCGGCGACAACTAGTGGCGGCAGAAGGCGGCGACCGGCGACGACTGGCGGCTGGTGCAGCAGCAGGCACAGGTGCAGGTGCAGCAGAGCAGCAGGTTTAGGTGCAGGTGCAGCAGAGCAAACTGCAGTGGTGGCTGGCTTTGCGGTGGCCGACGGCTGGTGGCTCTGGTGATGGCGACCGGAGGAGCTGCTGGTGGTGGTGGTGGTGGTGGTCAGTCTGGCTGGACAGTGGAGGGGGTTGAGTGAGGGAGGTGAGTTTTGTTGGGAAGAGAAACAATGATGAAGGTGAGGTTTTTGAGATGTTTGGGGGTTTAAATAGGCAACAATTTAAATTTGAAATCTCTCTCCTCAAACTGAAACCATCTTCCTTTTTTTTTATTTTTTATTTTTACTTTTATTTTTCATTTGCTTGGTTATTGGGCCCTTCACTCTATTCAAGCCCATTACCCTAATAGCCAAGCCCAAGTCAAAAGAATGTCGGTTTTATGAATTCCGACTTGAATAATTATTATAAACTTTAGGTGTATGAATTATTATTATTATTATTATTATTATTATTATTATTATTATTATTATTTCTTGAATAATCACAAAGCATACTTTATTTGCTTATTTATTTATTTACTTATTTTTGGCCAAGCGTCGTTATAATCATCCGAGTCCTGCAACACATAAAATGGTTACTTGCACATATATATATATATATATATATATATATATATATATATATATATATATATATATATATATATATATATATATATATATATATATGTGATGATGAGAAACAAAAGTGTGAATTGAAGTGCACGCGCTCATTAATATTTATTAATCTTTGTTATTGTATTGATTTAGGGTCGGGGCATTACACAGAGGGGTCTGAGGGAATCAATTATGATATTTTGAATATGTATAGTTTTTATCTTTGTTATTTTCCTTTTCTTTATGTGGTGATTTCCAGAATATTTCAATAAGATTTGTGCTCACAAAAATCAGGATTATCACTTCTTCCAAGCCCATTTAATGTTCTATAGATTTCTCTAGAATTTGGGCCTTTTTTGGACCAATATTACATTTTAAAAAAAATACACATTACCAATCTCATATCTATCTTCCCTACTTATAATTTAATCCTTTTATTTTATTTATCAGTTATCATTCCTTTTTAATTTAGTATTTCTTAATTGTATTTTAATAACGCTGTATATAAATTATAAGATCTATTTTAAATGTAACGGTTCTCTTCAAATATATTATAAGCATATATATATATATATATATATATATATATATACCTTCACATTTACGTGTATTATGTATGTGTATTTCTGAATTTTTATTTTAGCATACATGTACATTTACAATTATTATTTTAAAATTTCTATTGGAGGCCACTTTGTCATGTTAGCCATGTAGCATATAGAAACAAATAATTTAAATGTCGAATTGAAGTGCGCAGGTTTGACTTTATAAATTGTCGACTTCGAAAATTGTAATTAGTGAAATAAATAATATGGGTTATGGTCGTACTATTACAGAATTTGCTGACACCACCAGGAGGACGGACAAGTTAGTCTTGGCCCTAGATAGAGATGAGCATCCTGGTCATGCTCGAGCCATTGGTGGGAGGGTGGGGAAACTTGAGCACTTCGGGGCTAGAAAGAAGCACCCCGTCTTTTCCAGCCAAGTGGACATCGAGGCAATGATTTCTCAAGTGGAGTCTCGATTGTCTGCCCAAATAGAGTCTTAAATGGCCCAGATGCAAGCCTGCTTCACGAGTACTTGACCAAGATGGGTATCCATTCACTCAACTTGGAAGAGTTATGTGAGGGTCATTTCTTACCCCATACACTGGTGAGTATGAACGAGAGCTCACCTATAGACCAATTCCAAGATATGGTCAAGGTAATTAAGATTTTGCTACCTAATTCGAATGCATGTTTTTGTTTGACTAATTATTGGTGTGTACTTATTAAATGAATGGTGTATATAGTGGTTGTTGTGGAACTCCATCGTATGACCATTGAGTAATTAGTTATAGTTGAAGACTCGGACTTTATACTTACACTTTTCTGAGTTCTATCAAGGAATCAGGTATAAGACTTCATCTCTTATAGGGTTTTGATTTCAAGTCATTCCATGTGCCTTAGAAGCCTTTATGAGTGATATAACATTCTCTCCGAGTGTTATAGAAACTATTATACATGTTTGCGCGTGACTCGACTGACTCGAAATCATATGTACTTACCACTTCACACTCGGTTCTGAGTCACTCAACGCTCGAAATATCGCATGTTCAAACACTTTATTTCACGCACATAAACTTAGGTCTGACTTCATGTTACAGGAATTACATTGTTAATTTACTATTCTAAGTCAGCATATTTAGTTTGAACTTTGTTTAGTTTAGATCAAGTTTGTTTACTCTGATCATTTGACTTGTTTATCTTCTAGATTGACTAAGATGGAATTTGAGTATCATAGATATTAGACTCAGAAAATTCCATTCCTTTTCCGACTCGGATAATTAGTCACTTAATTATATTAATTATGTTATTATCTCGTGTCTAATCTTGGACCAAAGTATTTTATAATTTGAGAACCAAATTGATTTACTTTTGTAGGTTATTCAAACGAGGCTATCCTAATTTTGAATTACAAAAGTAACCGAGCTTTAAAACGTCAAATCACCAACAGACAAGGTTTTTCCACCTCGACCTACCCCCGGACACATCGTGTCGGGGTTGTTTGTTTCCAAAACTAGAAATCTGCAACACTAAGCTCAACGGTGGTTTCCACCTTATTTTTCAAGACACCACCAGTGGTTTTGGGACTTCCAAAGGAGTCAAGAGCCGTTGCCTAACGTTCATATCTCAACGGATATTTTCTGAGTGACTCGGAAAATCCATTACAACGGTCATAAGGGACTTTTAGTCAGAAGATGGACACAACGGCTAAGCTGCTTGGTCATCTATAAATAGAAACCAACTTCCAAGACTTGAAGATTGTTGAACTAAATTGTTAATACACATACTTGAGCAAAAGTCATTGTATTCATTCTCAATCTTCTACTTACAACTCCAATTCCGTATTTAATATTTCTCCGAGTTGTAAGGTCTTGTACTTAGTTACAAACACTCTCTTTCTTACTCTCTAAGTAAGGTCCCTTGACTGAGGTGTAAGGGTTAACTCAACTCGGTTGTCCCTAACTGTAAGGGTGATCTCGGTTAGGAAGTAATAGATCGAGATAAGGTAATTTATGAGTCTAGGAAAAACTTGTATGGAGTTGTCTAAGGGAGCAACTCGGGTTGAGTCGATCTGCTGAATTTTATGGACTCAAAATAGTGGATTTGACTTCGTGCTTGGATTAGCACGGTCCATGGTTTTCTGCCCCAGGAGGGTTTCCACGTACTTTCGAGTTATTACTTTTCCGAGTGCATTATAGACTCGAGCTCGTTTCAAAGTTTTGCTTAATCTGTTTCTTCACTCTTCACTGAATTCCGAGTTAGTACTTTTCCGAGTTCATCCTTGACTCTCGCTCACCTCAGATTCATATCTATTTTAAATTTCAAGCAAATTTCATCATCACCCTATTCACCCCTCCTCTAGGGTGACTTAGCCTCTCCTAGAGCAAACCTTCAATTAGTATCGAGCCTAGCCTTTCGGAAAAGATCTAACCATCCAAAGGTTTAAAGATCAAATGGCTCGGAAGAATGGAGAGTTCGATGAAGGAACATCTTCCAGCGAGACCACCAAAGTTCAAAGGATCTAACTTCGTGCACTTGGAAGAAACTCATGGAATTTTTTCTGCTAGATCATGATGAGGATGTTTGGAGCATCATACAAGTAGGCAACTACATTCCCATGAAGACGGAAGAAATAAGACTTGTACCCAAGACAAAGGCCGAGTTCACTCGCTGATGAAGCGAGAAGTTCGAAAGAACTTCAAGGCAATGAACATTTTGATGTGTGCATCAGCTCAGAAGAATACAACCGAGTGTCTACCTGTGATACAGCCAAAGAAGTATGGGACACGCTGGTCAACACCTATGAAGGCACAAGCCGGGTCGGACAAGCGAAGATAAGCCAATATCTTTATAAGTATGAGCTGTTCAAGATGGAGTCGAAGAAAATATCACTCAAATGTTCATTTGCTTTACTAAGATTACCAACAATCTCAAATCTCTGGGTAAAAAGATTTCCCACGAGGAAATGTGCGGAAAGATACTCGAAGCCTACCTAAGAAAAGATAGGGTCCCAAAGTGACAGCTATCGAAGAGGCTTAGAACTTGTCCGTACTAAAGCTCGACGAACTCATTGGGAAGCTTCTCACCCATGAGATCCACCTGGAAGAGGAAGATGCAGAGGTCAGCACCAAAAAGAACATTGCACTGAAAGCCTCGGAAACCGAGAGAAGCAAATCGAGTTCTTCGACTCGGAAGAGGATCCTATGGCACTTATCGCTAGAGGCTTCAAGAGAATGATGAAGCACAAGAAATGGGATAAGAAGCCAAGAGAAGAGTTCTATAAGAAAGACAAGAAGGATAGAAAAGGTAAATACTCTTCCCTTTCAAAGTTATCTTTGACTAAGAATTCTGGCTGTTTTGAATGTGGCGAGCAAGGAACACATAGTCAAGGACTGTCCTAAGAGAAAAAGGGACAGAAAAAGGAAAAAGGCTATGATGGCCACATGGAGTGACGAGGACTCATCGAAGAGGACGAGGACTCGGATGACTCAAAGTGTCCGATGGCACTTTCTAATTCGAAGTGGAAACGAGTCGAGCACGGATCAATCGGACAATGAGGAAGAAAATCCTCAAGAGGTAATTGAATACTTTCTCAAATTTTCAAAAGTTGATTTAGCCAAGTATATTTTCACTTTGGAAGAGAAGTTCAATTATGATTCTTCTCATTTTAAAGAACAACTTGAGTCAATTTCTTCGAGAGCATTTCTTTAAAAAATGAGTTGGAAAAGCTGAGACTTACACTCGGAGAACTCAAGACTAGTACTCAAACTAATGAGACTAAGTCCGAGCTTCTCGGAAAAGAAAATGAGCAACTAAAGCAAAAGCTCAACGAGTCTCAAGATCTTGTTTTAAAATTTACTCAAGGTCGGAAGAACCTTGATATGCTCTTGGGATCTCAATGTGTCTCGTTTAGAAAAGAAGGTCTTGGTTTTAACAAAGAGAAGGAATCCAATTCCTACTCGGAGCTTTTCAAAAGGATTCCAAAGCTGTAAAGTTCGGAAAGGCTGAGCACGGTCCCATTCATAAAAATGAAAGGAGGACTGAGCCCGGACCAGCTTACGAGAGAAAATCATCTCCACCGGTTTATAAGAGAAAAGCTTTTCAAAAGAAAGAGACACAAACTCGGTTCTCTAAATGGAAGACTCAGAATCGGACCAAACCCAAAGTCATTTAAATGCGGGTTCGAAAAACCTTCTTCCTTAGAAAAGGACCACAGTAAAGAGTGTTACTTGGGTTCATTAGAGGAAGTGAGAAGGGTTAGTTTATCTCTGTTTTGCAGGCCACTCGAAAAAGATCAAAAGGGCATTGGTACCTTGACAGTGGATGCTCAAGCCACATGTTAGGAGATTCGGGACTCTTTTTGAGTTAGAAGAGTACAAAGGAGGAAAAGTCACATTTGGAGATGACAACAAAGGCAAGATAATTGGGATAGGTAAGATTGGAAAAGGAAGCAATCTGGTCAGCCCCGTATACCTTGTTAAAGGGTTAAAGTACAACCTGCTTAGCATCTCTCAATTGTGTGATAAAGGTCAAGAGGTAAGATTCACTCAAACCAACTGTTATATTTCTAATGACACTACCAAGGAGATCAAGCTCTCAGGTAAGAGATTAGGTAACACTTACATTATTCCTCTTTCGACCCGAGTTAGAATTTATCTTGTTTAAAAGCATCACTTCTTGATGACTCGTGGACATGGCATCATAGATTAGGTCATGTTAGCATGCATACTATTAAGAAAATGGCATCTCATGGTTTAGTCAGAGGATTGCCTAATTGTGCTTTTAAGAAAGATAAAATTTGTGAAGCATGCACAAAAGGGAAACAAGTCGGATCATCTTTCAAGTCTCTGAAGACAGTTTCCACATCCAAGGTGCTTGAAATGCTACATATGGACTTATGTGGTGAAATCCTCGTTAAGAGTCTTGGAGGTAAATCATATGTACTGGTTATTGTTGATGATTACTCACGATTTACCTGGGTGTGTTTTCTTAAGCACAAAAATGAAGCATTCAAAGAGTTTAGCAAACTATGCAGAAAAATCCAAGTTGAGTCTTAGACTCGGATCTAGAGAATTCGAACCGACCATGGAAGGGAGTTCGACTACTCGGAATTTGCAGAGTTTTGTGACAAGAATGGTATTTCCCACAACTTCTCAGCACCAAGAACTCCTCAACAAAATGGAGTAACGGAGAGAAAGAACAGAACTCTTGAAGAAATAGCTAAGACAATGATGATTGAACATAATCTACCCTACTATTTACGGGCCGAGGCGATAAACACTGCAAACTACACCTTGAATAGATGCATCATCGGACCCATCCTGAAGAAAACACCATACGAGCTCTACAAAGGGAAGAAACCCAATATCTCATACTTCAAACCCTTTGGATGTAAGTGTTTTGTTCACAACAATGGTAAGGATCACCTGACCAAGTTTGATGCTCGGTCGAGATGAAGGTATTTTTCCGGGTTATTCTTCTCATAGCAAAGCTTATCGCATTTTCAATAAAAGAATTAACAAAGTGGAAGAAACCATCCACGTTGTGTTTGATGAGATTGAACAGGAAAAGCCAAGTGAATCATCATTCTCGGACCTAAAGCTCAGCAGAAATGATGATTGTAATGAAAATGAGCCTATCGGGAATCAAACCCAACCAGCTCGGAATGAAGTCACTCGGAATGAAGTGACTCGAGAATGAGACAACTCAAGAACCCGCTAAGAATGATGATGGACAAACTGTTGAACAAATTCACTCGGAACGGATCTCCGAAGATTAACCAATTCAGCCTACGGATCCGGTGAATCGGAGAACAGGTAGAGCATTTAAGTATGCTTCTAGTCATCCACTAGAAAACATATTATCTAATATCAATAGTGGGGTAAGAACTCGTTCCTCTCTTCAGAATCTATGTGCATTCACTGCATTCATTTCATTAACTGAACCTAAAAATGCACTAGAGGCCCTAAATGAACCTGAATGGGTAGAGGCCATGCAAGAGGAACTCAATCAATTCGAAAGAAACCAAGTCCGGACTTTGACCAAACGACCTTCGATCACCCAGTCATAGGAACCAAATGGGTTTTCAAGAACAAACTGGATGAAGGTGGGTTGGTAGTCGAAACAAGGCTAGACTTGTGGCTCAAGGATACAATCGGGAAGAAGGGATTGATTGTGGGGAAACCTTCGCACTTGTTGCCAAAATTGAAGCCAATAGAATCCTGTTAGCATTTGCATCTAGCATGAATATCAAGTTATATCAAATGGATGTTAAGTGCGCTTTTCTTAATGGCTTCATCGAAGAGGAAGTCTATGTTGAGCAGCCCCTGGATTTGAAAACTCAGAATTTCCAAATCATGTTTTCAAACTTCAAAAAGCTCTTTATGGTCTTAAACAAGCTCCCAGAGCTTGGTATGAAAGACTGAACGATTTCTTGGTTCAAAATGATTTTAGAAGAGATCAGATTGACAAGACTCTTTTTATAAAAACCGAGGGAAAGACTTCCTTATCGCTCGGATATATGTTGATGACATAATTTTTGGAGCTTCTAATGAAATTCACGTGTCGAGATTTTTCTGAGTTAATGAGACAGAATTTCAAATGAGTATGATGGGAGAACTCAATTTCTTCCTTGGTCTACAAATCAAGCAAGACAAAGATGAAATCTATGTCCATCAATCAAAGTACACCAAGGAGCTGCTGAAAAAGTATAAACTTCAAGATGCGAAGCATGCAGCAACACCTATGAGCGATAGCATAAAGCTGGACTCGGATGAAAAAGGTAAAGCAATAGATCAAAAGCTCTATCGAGGTATGATTGGATATTTGCTATATCTTACTTTCAGTAGGCCGGATATAATGTTTAGTGTCTCGTTTATGTGCAAGATTCCAAGCTAATCCAAAAGAATCATATCTCACTACGGTGAAGAGAATATTCGAGATATCTTGCAGGGACTCGGAATTTAGGTCTATGGTACTCCGGAGACTCGGAACTAACCCTCACTACTCGGATGCTAATTACGCTGGGTACAAAGTTGATAGAAAGAGCACCTCAGGAGCTTGTCAATTTCGGGTCAATCCTTAATATCTTGGCACTCAAAGAAGCAAAACTCGGTAGCTCTATCAACTGCCGAGGCTGAGTATATAGCAGTTGGAGCATGTTGTGCTCAGATTTTGTGGATAAAGAAACACTTGAGAGATCTTGGACTTTCTTTCAAATCTGTTCCAATCAAGTGCGATAATCGAGTGCAATCGGCATCACTAAAAATCCAGTTCAGCACTAAAAAACGAAACACATTGAGGTCGGTATCATTTCTTAGGAGACCATTACTGAGAAAGGTGATATTGAACTCGAATTCATTCCTACCAATCTTCAATTAGCTGATATCTTTACTAAACCACTTAGTGAGGATCAGTTTTGCTTCATTAGGAATGAGCTTGGTATGTTAAATGCATAATTATGTGTTTTCTATGTGAAAATCTCATTGCATAATTATGTGATATGTGCTTACGATTCTTTAATAACCATTAGTTCAGTTGATCCAGTGATACTGAGCTGATAGTTGTTATCTATTTCCAGTTTCGAGTCACTTAGAAACTTAGCTGAGTCGAACTCGAGACTTAGAAAAATGGACATCAAACTTCCGAAATCATCTCTAGACAAGTGGAGAATTTTGGAATTTATTTTCAAAATATTTAGTTTTCTCTCTCTCTCTTGTGCGCCGTGATCGGACAACTAGCCGTTGGAAGATAAACCGCTAGAATTCTAACCGTTGAGGAAGAGAACAATCACATCGGTCCGAGGTGATCGCTGAAAGAGCCGAGTCGAACGGATGCTGAAGGACGGATATTTTCTTATAAATAGCACCTATTCTCTTTTATTTCTTGACTTTACTCTTTGCATACTCTCTGTCTCGAAATCAAATCCTTGTAAACAAGCGCTCCGTGATTAAAGAGACACCCAATGATCTCAAGCTTCGTAAAGAACATCTCAAGTAAGCTCTGTTGCTTACAAACTCTTTCTTCTTCTACTCTTTTATTTTTCTCTTTCACTCTCTTCGAGCTCCTCTCTTCTCCTCTCTCTCAAGCTTATCTACTCTCTCTTTCCTCCATCAAAAATGCCGAAAAGAGGTTCTCACCCTGATTTTTTGGCTCTACCACCAAGAAACCCCGCACAAAAAGCCAGGAAGGCCCCTCAAATTCAAAACCTCTTGTCACCCAGCACCTTGCGTTGGATGATAAATTCTTCCCAACCACAAAATTTTCGTGGTTGTCTCACATACTATCGACCGGGGTGTATAACTTTCTTTGTTTCAGGGAGTACATCTATCCTGAACTTGTCTCTGAGTTTTATACTCATCTTTCCAGACTACGAGGGTATTCTAACCTCTAGAGTTTAGAACATCACTTGTTCGAATCAATACTTCCCTCCTCCATCGTCCGGTCAAAGTATCTTCCCTTTTCTTGAACAGACAATCCAATACGTTTCAATGAGGTCGCTGACGACTTCTTTGAAAAGTACGCCAAAGAGTTCCCCGGGTCACGCAAAAACTTTTCCGTGACCCAACCAAAGTCGAAGCTCATCTTCTATGTTTCTTGCTGATGAGAACCTTCTTCTCACGAGCATTCCGAGCAAGGAGAACCCTAACTTCAAGCATCTTAAAGCTCTTTTTGATATTCTAAAGGGCTACGAAGTAGTCCTCTTTCCGCTATCATCGAGCAAATGGCAGCTGTGCTGGCTCGGACTCGAACAAGAAGAACACCCCTCTTCCCTTCGGTGCTCTTCTCACTCTTATTTTCAAACAGTTCAAAGTTCCTCTTCCCTCGGATCCGAACGCCGTTTACGAGGCTGCCATTGTAGTCGGCAAAAGGAACTCCTCGGGTACGGACACCAGGAAACCAAACCTGGTGTGCGGATCCACAGCTCGAGCCGAGGCCACCCTCCTCGCCTCGGACTCGGATCGAAATGCCTCTGTCTCTTCTGCTCCACCTGGTGGCGCCTCCACCTCGAGTGCTTCCAAAACTCTTTCTTCCATTTTGTCCACCGCTTTCATGGACAAAATTTCTTCTGTGTCCTTGGAACTCAAGGACTTTCTCCGGTCATTAAAGACTGTCTTCCAGTCTATGACCATAAACCAGAAAACCGTCCAATCTCAAATAAGGGAGCGGAAGGACGTGCTCCTTGAGATGAAAACTTTGGTAAAGGAGCAAAGGGAGCTTCTCGAGTTCCTTTAGGAGAGAAGATCCAAGGCAGCTCGGGATCTAGGTAACTCGGACACTTCGAGGAATCCTCGAGCCCCACCAAGTCCTCCTCGGACGAGAGGAGAAGAAGAAGAAGAAAGAGAAGAAGCGAGAGGAGCCTACGGTTGAGGCGGCGCCTTCGATCAAAGCGAGCCGGAAGGACAAGGAGAACACGAAGGACAAGGAGCAAGCAGCGAGGGTCCGGGTGCTCCTAAAGCGCAACCGAAGTGATCGGCTCGGACATCGGGCTGAGTGGGTCGGAAGAACCTGCCGACCAAGGACGGACGAGCAGCGAGTCGGCCCGAGCACACCCCTCGAGTCGTTGAGTTCCAAGAGGACGAGCCTCCGAACGACCTAGTTACGGGTCGGCCACTCGGAGCGAGCCGATACCGGAGATTCCTGTACTTCCTCACTTAAGCACATCGTCAAGATCTTATTAGTGCCGGCGCACTACTCGTCCTTCCTCCTCAACCCCGACCGATCAATCCCCTCCTTAATTTCTTAGTGTTTTACTTATAGCATTTCATGTTTTCTCTTTTGTCCGGACATCAAATATGTACTTCTCGTTGTATTCTTCCCATTTTTTTGCTTTCGTTGAAAGGCAAGGGGAGAATAGATAAGAAAAAAAATTGTTGTCTTGTTTAGGGGAGTCTCTCTCACCCTCTGTAAATATTTCTCGTCGACATTAATGAAATAAATGCATTTCATTAATAATTGCTCTCTATCTGGATTTATTTCTTTTCTTGCTACGATAGCTATGAAATCTTAAGTTATCTTACGAGCATGTTTGCAAATTAGATTTATATCACTAACAAAGTTTTTGTCTAAGTATGGAATGCCTTTCATCAAAAGGGGAGATTGAAGACTCGGACTTTATACTTACTCTTTTACGAGTTCCATCGAGGAATCGGGTATAAGACTTCATCTCTTATAGGGTTTTGATTTCAAGTCATTCCATGTGCCTTAGAAGCCTTTCCGAGTGATATAACATTCTCTCCGAGCGTTATAGAAACTATTATATATGTTTGCGCGTGACTCGATCGACTCGAAATCATATGTACTCACCACTTCACACTCGGTTCCGAGTCACTCAACGCTCGAAATATCGCATGTTCAAACACTTTATTTAACGCACGTAAACTCGGGTCCGACTTCATGTTACGGGAATTATATTGTTAATTTACTATTCTAAGTCGAGCATATTTAGTTTGAACTTTGTTTAGTCTAGATCAAGTTTGTTTACTCGATCATTTGACTTGTTTATCTTCTAGATTGACTAAGATGGAATTTGAGTATCATGGATATTAGACTCAAAAAATTCCATTCCTTTTCCGACTCGGATAATTAGTCACTTAATTATATTAATTATGTTATTATACTGTGTCTAATCTTGGACCAAAGTATTTTATAATTTGAGAACCAAATTGATTTACTTTTGTAGGTTATTCAAACGAAGCTATCCTAATTTTGAATTACAAAAGTAACCTAGGCTTCAAAACGTCAAATCACCAACAGACAAGGCTTTTTCCACCTCGACCTAGCCCGGACAATCGTGTCGGGGTTGTACTGTTTCCAAAACTAGAAATCGCAACACTAAGCTCAACGGTGGTTTCCACCTTATTTTTCAAGACACCACCGGTGGTTTTGGGACTTCCAAAGGAGTCAAGAGCCGTTTCCTAACGTTCATATCTCAACGGATATTTTCCGAGTGACTCGGAAAATCCATTATAACGGTCATAAGGAACTTCTAGTTAGAAGATGGACACAACGGCTAAGCTGCTTGGTCATCTATAAATTGAAGCCAACTTCCAAGACTTGAAGATTGTTGAACTAAATTGTTAATACACATACTTGAGCAAAGTCATTGTATTCATTCTCAATCTTCTACTTACAACTCCAATTCCGTATTTAATATTTCTACGAGTTGTAAGGTCTTGTACTTAGTTACAAACACTCTCTTTCTTACTCTCTAAGTAAGGTCCCTTGACTGAGGTGTAAGGGTTAACTCAACTCGGTTGTCCCTAACTGTAAGGGTGATCTCGGTTAGGAAGTACTAGATCAGATAAGGTAATTTATGAGTCTAGGAAAAACTTGTACGAAGTTGTCTAAGGGAGTAACTCGGGTTGAGTCGGTCTACTGAATTTTGTGGACTCAAAACAGTGGATTTGACTTCGTGCTTGGATTAGCACGGTCCGTGGTTTTCTGCCCCAGGAGGGTTTCCACGTACTTTTTGAGTTATTACTTTTCCGAGTGCATTATAGACTTAGACTATTTCAAAGTTACGCTTAATCTGTTTCTTCACTCTTCACTGAATTCCGAGTTAGTACTTTTCCGAGTTCATCCTTGACTCTCGCTCACCTCGGATTCATATCTATTTTAAATTTTAAGCAAATTTCATCATCACCCTATTCACCCCTCCTCTAGGGTGACTTAGCCTCTCCCGAGCAAACCTTCAATAGTTTGTTTTTGTTGTTTTGGATGAGGCCCGTTATCTAGGGAAAATGTCTACTTTTATGGGGAAACTCTATCCGTTTTTTTTTTTTCAGGATTCTTAGATAGTTTAACTTATCTCTCAAAAGTTATTCCATGATTCTAATTGTTATGCTAATTCTTATACAGCTGGTGGAGTACAAGCTAGCTTCTCATCACCCTCCCCTATATCACATTGTGGCAACAAGAGTTGTTTATCTTATGAAACCAGGTGCCTCCGTTCACTTGGGCACCGCTTTTAGTTAATTAGGTTAAGGTGAGTGTGAGAGAAGCTGTGCAAGGGAAAGGCAAGCGTGATTTACCAATCTAGGTACCAGACCTCCACACTCGTTGATGACGCGATCAACAATTATGTTCCTTGGCCCAAGAGTTTGGTCATCCTCTCTTAGATTTAACTATTGTTAATATCACATATTTATATTTATAATTCGTGTATTATGACCCTCCCTAAATTAGGATGTCATGGACAAATCCGAGAGTGGGATGAAGGGCTCTCCCATGTCCTCAATTGGCACCAACAAGTATTCATCGGTGGCTAATCATCGTCCAAAGTAGTCCCCTCTCCTACCCATTCACGTGTCATCTACGGATTGGTGCTTCTGCAAAGTTTTGTGAAGACTTTGTTAGAAGACAGAACATCCAAAATCAAAACGCCAAATCACATATTTGGGGTAGATGAGGACGATTATGACATGACCATACGTGTGATCTTAGACGACATAATGCAATTTCTACAGGTGCAAGAGATCGGCACATCCGCTATTATACTTGGCATGATGTGAGTTACTATATATATATAAGTTCATTTTTTAACTGTTAATTTCCATTTCTAACTATATGTATAATTAATATGTAATAGGTGGCTCCATGAGATAGGAAACTAGTTTGTTCAATTTCTCAATCCTCATTCCATTCAAGAAATAGGACATGAAACTAAGATCAATCCAATTATATCCGAAGAGTCATGAAAAATGTGCGAGAAAAATGTTGCTTGGCGCCGTTCATTGAGGGATAAGTATACAAATAACTTGAATGGAGTTTTAATGGTGTTACATATTTATAATATGTTATTTGTATGGGTGTAGCCAACATTGGATGCTTGCTGCCATATATCCAAGGAGCATTGTCGTGTCTTGGGTTGATCCTCTCGGTCATCTAGTGAGGAAAGATATCAAGAACATACTCAACTCATGAGTTCATAACTTACTCATTTTATTCTTTTTTTTAAGTATTCTTTTCAATTGTATGTTAATTTGAATTTCATTTTTCATCCGATTGAAAACTAGTGCTCTCGTAATGTATTATTGTACGAGAGGCTCATGTGTGAGATCAAACCCAACTATTGTCCTCGTAAGGTGAGGTTCTCTTGCTTAGCAATTAAATTTTCATTTGATATTGCTTGCTAGCTACATAAGTACTAATTAATTCTTCATGTGTTGGGATTTATATATATAGTGCCACAAACAAAAGGGAAATGTGGAGTGTGGCTTTTACATTCCCGAGTACATGAAAGAGATTATGACCCATATGGATTTAAATGATCCCGAATCTAATCCCAAAGAGGTATTTGCACTTGAACTTGTATTTGATTATGAAAAATTTAATTTTAATAATGTTATGTTATAATCAGCTTAAGTAATACTTACACTTGATGTAATTAATATTACTTTTATAGCATTGGTCACACTATTTCACGGGAAAGAAGCTCCCCACTCCCTATAGAGATGCTTTGTGTTGGACGAGCTATTGTATATATATATTTCTAGCTAGTTCTGGTTTGTATATATTCTCAAAAAGTTTGTGTAAATGGTTGTATGTTAATTGTCTAATTGTACAGGGGGTAAGAAAACAAAAAATTAAGACCGTTTACTATGTTCTAACCAAAAAAGCTGTAGTAATAGGTTTGAAAAATAACCAGTTAATACGGTTCTTAGGTAAGAACCGTAATAAAAAGTGGCCCCAAAATTTTGGCTAGCCTTTTACTACGGTTGTGGGAAAAGAACCGTAGTAATAGGATCAACTTATAACTACGGTTCTTTGTTCGAACCGTAGTAATAAACCGTTTTTCTTGCGGTTCCCCAAACAAACTGTAGTAATAAGTCATCTTTTACTATGGTTGTAAACCGAGTCAAAGATACACATCTACTATTACGCCCTTATACATGACACCCGATAACTGTAGTAAAAGGTATTTTTTAACCGTAATAAAAGGTGGTTCCTGAAGTAGTGTTTTCCTAATGTAGAAGATTATTTTTGCTTTGCTTCATTCCTCCATAGCTAATTATCACTCGAATCTTGAGTGATTTTTGAAAAGGATATACGGTTTCGTTAAATATTGCTTAAAGATGAACGAAATGCACAACGTCCGATTCGACTGGCAAGAATTCGACAACAATGAGCGGTGGAGAGATGAGCAGCGTTGAGGATGAGAAGCGTGAGAAGGATTCGAGTAGAGCGATCGTAAAGTTGTAAAGTGCGTGAAGGGTTTTTTGTGGGATTTGTGTGGATTTACCAAAAAGTTAAGGATTTATGTCTAAGTAGAGAGAATATGTGAATGTTCCAAGAGTGAGATGTTTCTTAGGAATTGTCATATGATGAGTTTGTGCCAAAGTTGGCGAGTATTTACAGAAGAAATAAATAAGGGGCAAAATAATAATTTACTTGTCATTATTCATGAAACCCTAACCCTGATGGGGTTTACCTACCCTCATGTGAATGAGGGCTTTAGCTCCTCACATTTCACGTACACGCGACTTAAGGCGAGGCAGGTGGGATGTGGAATAATGTCACATGTATTTCGCAATCACAAATATATGTGAAAGTTGGATGAAGTGCTTACTTCTAGTTGTAATGCCTTATGTGAGCGATTTTTGTTGTACGTTTTTTTGGAAGAAATGGGAGTCGATCTTTTGTGTATCGACTTTCTTGTTTTCTTGCTGCAAGGTTGTTCCAATGAAACAAGAGTACGACTTTTTGGGCTTTTGCGAGGCCAAGGAGTATGAAATGCATGACCCTTTAGCCTCTTGGGGCTAAAAGTGTGTTAGAAGGGTGTGTTCTCCTAGAGAACTTCCATTTGACGAGATTAAAAGTACAACACTTAGTCCTTTGCATGAGAAAAGTATGTAAGCTTGGAGACCTCCTAGCCCTTTGGGGCTAAAAGTGTAGTGTTCGGCTTGTTGAGAAACATCCCGGAAAAGCTTGTGGCCTTTTAGCTCTAGTAGGCTAAAAGTATGACTTTACGCACCAAAATGTCATTGTGGGTCTTTAAGCGACCTTTCAGCTCCCATAGGCATGAAAGTGCATGATTCTCGCTAGGGAACATCGCATGAAGAGCATGACCCCTAACCTCCGAGTTATGAGTGCAAGTGCCCATGGCTAGGCCATTTTAGGTCTTTGTGCGACCTTTAAGCTCCAATAGGCTTGAAAGTGCAAATTTGATTAATTAAGGACGACCTCCGGAGGGTATTCCTTTATGAAGGTGAAGATGTGACTTTTTAGTTCCTGTAAGCTAAGTCGTCGATAGATGTCGACAAACGTTGAACTCACTCCGAAGGATGTTCCTTTACGGAGGTGGAAACATGACTCTTTAGCTCCCGTAGGCTAATTCATCGCTAGACATTGATAGACATTGAACTCCGAAGGATGTCTCTTTGTAGAGGTGAAAATGCGACTTTTTAGCTCCCGTAGGCTAAGTCGTCATTAGAGGTTGACATACATTAAACTCTTAAGGATGTCCCTTTACGGAGGTGTAAACACGACTTTTTAGCTCCCGTAGGCAAAGTTGTCTTTAAACGTCGATAGACGTTTGAACTCGAAGGATGTCCTTTTGCGAGGTGGAAACGCGACTTTTTAGCTCACGTAGGCTGAGTGGCCGTTAGATGTCGGCAGATGTTGAACTCCAAAGGATGTACCTTTACAGAGGTGGAAACAAAGTTTTTAATTAGCCTCCATAAGCTAAGTTGTTGTTAGACGGTCGATAGACGTTGAACTCCAAAGGATGTCCCTTTACGGAGGTGGAAACGCGACTCTTTAGCTTTCGTAGGCTAATCTATCGCTAGACATTTATAGACGTTGAACTCCGTAGGATTTCCCTTTGGGGAGGTGGAAACGCGACTTTTTAGCTCCCATAAGCTAAGTCATCGTTAGACTTCAACGGACATTAAACTTCGAAGGATGCCCCTTTACGGAGGTGGAAACGTGACTTTTTAGCTCCCGTAGGTTAAGTTGTCGTTAGATGTCGACATGCGTTAAACTAGCAAGGACATCCCTTTACAGAGGTGGAAACTCGACTTTTTAACTCTCGTAAGCTAAGCTGGTCATTTGACGTTGAACTCCGAATCATACATTTCGTCATTTGCGATTTTTGCGGAATTATACGATTTTTAATTTTTTACGACACGGTTTAACGACTCACTGTACCCGACTTCCCACTCTCGACTCGATCCTCGACTCATTGCGTTTGGCCCCCTCACTCTTTTCTCTCTCGCTTCTTGCCCACTCATGCCATTGTTTTCTCACTCTCGCTACCTCATGCTAACTCTCTCATTCTCTTGCTGCTCCCCCTTGCCCTTCCCTCCCGACTCCTGTTTCCCGTCCCCGCTTCCTCTCCTTCTCGCTAATTCCCCTCATGCCCAAACCCTCACACACAAACCCTTCCTCCCACTCCTCACTGCCCACTCTTGCTCGGGACCTCCCCCATCCGGACTCCCGCCTCCCGTCTCCTCCCTCCTCGGTCCCTCTTACTATTCCCCTCGCCCATCTCCCTTGCCAAACTCTTACCCAGCCCCCACCCCCACCCCCACCTCCCGACCCTACTCCTCCCTCTCCCTCCCGCCTTTGCTAACTCCCTCTCTCGCCCGCTTTCTCTCTCACAAAGCCTAGCTTCCCGACTCCCGACCCCTCCTTTCCCTTCTCCCGGGTTCCTTACTCTTGACTCCCTAGATCTTGTTTCCCCGTCTCTTGCTAACCTCCTCTCCCTACTCCCTCTTGCTCTCTCGCCCAATCCTCCTAAGCTAGACTCGACCACGACTCATAATTCCCGGACTCCCAACCTAAAAACCGACTTCCCAACTTCCTCTTTATCTATAAATTTTTATTATTTTTATTTTTAAAATTTGTGTTAGAATATTTTTGAGGGAAACATTCCCAACCAATTTATGCACAAATAGATAAGATTGAAGGGGACAAGAAAATACTGACCTCGATTTTGGGGCATGAAAAATGCGAACTCCTTTAGATCGAAAAATACCGACTTGATTTGGAGCAATAAATTAGCGACTTCTTTAGGGAGAAGAAATTGTAGACTCCTTTGGATAAAAATATCAATCCATCTCGAGAGGGAAAAATGGCAACCCTAACTCATTTAGTTGAGAAATATTGGCCCTTCTTTGGTCGAGAGAAGTTGAACCCATTTTGGGTAAGAATGTGTTGATTGCACGTTAGGCTGAAACATGTCGACTCCTCAGTATGGGCTTTCGTAGGGTGACTCTGGTTTGTGCCCAAGTCGCAATTTTACATTGGATGTTTATGTTAGCTCCTCGCTTGCTCATAAACTTACTTCAAGAAACGACATTTTCCGTTGGGCTATAATAACGACTCTGTGTCTTAAAGGCCAAAACATCTTCTTCTTCATCAATTTGTGAATAACAACTCCTTTCATTTTTTGAAAAAATATGGCCACCCAATTGACTTCCCTTAGATTTTGAGGAGAGCAATCGTAGATTGAACCTATGTAGGTATGGCGTGCCAAGCCGAGGTTTCTTATTCATATAGCTTCGGGTCGATTTATTACGGAACAAAAGTGCTCTTCAAGGCATTGACCTGGTGCTTTTTCTGGTGAGTTGGAGCTTGAATGATGTCTCTTAGGGCTCTTCTATGGCCCTATGGGATCTTCGCTTGACGAGCGGTATACACTTGTCTTTTTCTATGCAAGGGGGCCTTCTTTTGACGGGTGTATGTACCGAGGACCATAGCGAGATCTTTTCATGCTCGGCATTTACTTGTCTCATACTTGGCTTTTGCTTGCTTTGATTTTCCATGTACTTCTTACCTTAGCTTGATTTGTGCACCATTTGCTTCTTCTCGTACATTTTTAGTTCTTGTCGAGTTTTGAATTCTTGCCATTGGGGTTCATGTTATTCCCTTACTTCAATTGAGCTAGTGGGTCCTGCCAAGCCCTAGTTTTAGAGGCTTGACGTCGTTTCATTGGGGAATCATGTTAGGCCTTTAGATTTTGCCACTTGGTTTGGTTGTATTAGGGGTCATATTAGCCCATATTGGTTCCCCCAAACTAGGCGAAGAACAAAAATGTTAAACATAAGAAGTTACATGAATTACATAGACGTATACTTCTTGTATTAATGAGGAAAATTAAAGTCAGCACAAAAGGAGGAATTTATGCCCTGTTGAGCACTTTAGAAAAAATGTCTCAAGCGCGAGTAATTCCTTTACAAAATTAACACTTACTTATTCAGGCGAGTCCTTAAAGAAGGGAAACTCATGCCGGACAATGAGCTTCCATGACACTAGTGCTAGAAATAAAGATAGTGACTTCTTAGAGAGGTGACTCTATTTACAAAGGTGCTCGAACAACACCTATGCGAAATACCTCTTTAAGTTGTCACTTTATTTGGGGAAGATGTTTCCTTTCTTAGAAAAGGCCAATGATACCTTGTTCGAAGCACCTTGGCAGCAAGAGCTCTTCCTTCATGGGAGCATCATTATCTCGGGGCCTTTGGTTGGAAGTTCCTCCTTAGGTCGCTTTTCCTTGTGGTCATCTTGGGTCTCCTTGGCGTCTTTTTGCCATTTAATTAATGGCTGAAGGCTTACATAGTAGCATTCTCGCGCAGTCTTTTGGTCTTTGTAGATCTTGCCCATGAAGCCATCATTAGGCTCGTATTGCATGAGCAAGAGGTGTGGTGCGATGACAAGTTTGACCTTGTGAAGGGTTAGATGTCATATGATAATATTGTGAAGACTCGGTTTTTAACTCTAAGTCATTTTGAGTATTATATAAAGATTCAGGTATAAATCCTATCTCTCTTAAGTTTTGATTTCAAGTCATTCAGAGCACTATAGAAACTCTTGTCTAAGTTTTCATTCTATTCGGACTCGACTCGAAAGCACCTTATTGCATATCTCCTATACTAATGTTTCTAAGTCACAAAGACATCGCTCGGAACTATCGCATACTCAAATAATTTACGTAACACTCTTATTCCGAGCATTGATTGTGTATTTCAACGCAAAAGAATTACAGTGTTAATTCCTTATTCTAGGTTAGTTTATTTCCTTGAGAATTATTTGACCGAGATCAAGTTGTTATACTCGATATTTTACTCTCTCTACTTGATCATCCTTAGGATTGACTCGGATGGAAATTGAGTATATTGAATATTAGACTTAGAAAATTCCACTCTTTTGGGCCAAAGATGATTAAGCATTTAATTATGCTAATTTAATTATTATCTATGCCTAATCTTGGACCAAAGTATTTTATACTTTGAGAACCAATGTGGTTTTTGCTTTTGTAGGTTATTCAAACGAGGCTAAGTTATTTTAGAAATACAAAAGCAACTAGCTTCTAGCCGTTAATCACCCATCGGACAAGTTTTAGCTACTTCGGCCATGACTCGGACACCGTGTCGGGGTTGTTTGTCTCCAAAACCGGAAAACTCCAACTCTAGACTTAATAGTTGTTTCCACCACAACTTTCAGTCACCACAAAGTGATTGGACTATCTTTTGGAGCCAAGAGCCGTTGCACAACGTTTACATCCCAACGGATCTTTTACGAGTAATTCAAAAGAGCCGTTAACACGGCTAGTGAAGACTTGTGTCCGAAACAAGAATCAACGGTCACTCTGCCTGGTTAGCTATAAATAGAAGTCACCTCACAATACTAGAAGATTGCTTGAACACATTGCTTGAATTGAATTTATTGTTGAACTAATTGTTCTCATTCTTATTCAATCTTCTATTTATAACTCCAAGTCCGTATTTAATATTTTCGAGTTGTAAAGAAAGTCTTGTATTTAGTTACGTTATTTTCTTACTTTCTAAGTAAGGTCCCCGACTGAGCTGTAAGGATTAACTCATCTCGGTTGTCCTTGATTGTAAAGGTTACCTCTGTTAGGAAGTACTAGATCGAGTCTCTTTAGTGGTGAACTCAAATTTGGCTTTTAGCACGGTAGTTCCATTCTCCGTCTTCATTGCAACAAGCCAAGTGAAGAAGGCGAAGATAAGTCAATATCTTTATAAGTATGAGTTGTTTAAGATGGAGCCGAAGAAAACATCACTCATATGTATGTTCAATTCACAAAGATTACCAATAATCTCAAATCTCCGGGTAGAAAGATTTCTCACGAAGAAATGTCCGAGAAAGATTCGATAAGTCTCCCAAAGAAGAGATGGGGTCCCAAAGTGACAGCCATTGAAGAAGCCTAGAACCTCTCTCAACTAAGGCCGGACGAGATTATTGGCAAGCTACTCAATCACGAGATTCATTTGGAGGAAGAGGATGCAGAGATCGGCACCAAAAAGAATATTGCGCTTGGAGGCCTCGAAAGCGAGATGTGAAAGTCCGAGCTCCTTAGAATCGGAAGAGGACCTTATGGCACTCATAGCCTGCGGCTTCAAGAGAATGATGAAATACAAGAAGTGGGAAAAGAGGTCAAAGAATGAGTTCTACAAGAAATATAAGAAGGACGAGAAAAGGTAAATAGTCTTCTCCTTCAAAGTTATCTTTCTAAGAACTCTGGTTGCTTTGAATGTGGCAACAAGGAGCACATAGTCTAGGATTGTACGAAGAGAAAAAAAGGAGAGAAAGAAGAAGGCTATGATGGCCACTGGAGTGATGACGACTCATCCGAAGAAGATGACTCGAGATGACTCTAAGCTGTCTTATGGCAGCGACGGACTCGGAAGCTGAATCAAAATCGGACAATAAGGACTTGGATATTGATGAGGTAGTTGAATACTTTTTCAAATTCTCAAAATTTGATTTAGCACGATATATTTTCACCTTGGAAGAAAAGTCCAATTTTGACTCGTTCCAGTTCAAAGAACGACTTGAGTCTCTTACTGATGAGAGCAATGCTTTGAAAAACGAATTGGAAAAGCTGAGACAAAATCTGAAAAAACTTAAGACCAATACTCAAGCAAATGAGGCGTATGTCGAGTCACTTAGAAGAGAGAATGAGCAAGCTGAAAAAAAGCTCAATGAGTCCCAAGAGCTTGTTTTGAAATTCACTCAAGGTCGGAAAAACCTTGATATGCTATTAGGCTCTCGGTGTGTCTCCTTCATGAAAGAAGGACTTGGTTTCAATGAAGAAGAGGAATCAAAATCCTATTCTAATCTTTTAAAAGCTGATTCCGAAGCTGTAAAGTTCGGGAAGGCTGAGCATGGTCCCATTCATACAAATGAACAAAGTACTAAGCCCGGACTCGTTTACGGGAAAAAGCCTTCTCCTCCTGTTTATAAAAGAAGAGATTTTCAAAAGAAAGAGACACAAAATCAGTTTTCTAGAAGAAAGACTCAAAATCGGACCGGATCCAAAATTATTCAAATCCGGGTTCCCAAAAGTGCTTGTTCCTTAGAAAAGGACCATAGTAAAGGGAGTTACTACGTTTGTAAGAGGAAGTGAGAAGGGTTAGTTTGTTCCTGTCTTGCGGATAACTCGAGAAGAAGAAGAAAGGTCATTGGTACTTAAATAGTGGTTGCTCACGCCACATTTCAAGAGATTCAAGACTCTTCTTTGAGCTAGAAGATCCGAAAGGACGAAAAGTCACATTTGGAGATAACAACAAAGGCAAGATAGTAGGGATTGGCAAAATTAGTGAAGGAAACAACATAGTCAGCCGAGTCTACCTTGTCAAAGGACTGAAGTACAATGTCCTTAGCATTTCTCAGCTGTGTGCCAAAGGTCAAGAGGTAATGTTTACTCGGACCAACTGCTACATTTCGATGCAATCACTAAAGAGACTAAGCTCTTAGGTCCGAGGTTAGGTAGCACCTACACTACTCCTCTCTCCGATTCAAGCCAGAATTTATCTTGTTTGAAAGCATCCGTGAATGATGATTCATGGACTCGGCATCATAGACTAGGTCATATTAGCATGCATACTATCAAGAAACTTGCATCTCATGGGCTGGTTAGGGGTTTACCTAACTGTGCTTTTAAAAAGATAAAATTTGTGAGGCATGCACAAAAGGTAAGCAAGTTAGATCATCTTTCAAACCACTCAAAGCTGTATCTACATCCAAAGTGATTGAATTGCTTCATATGGATTTGTGTGGTGAAATTCTGTGAAAAGTTTTGGAGGTAAATCGTATGTACTTGTTGTTGTTGATGATTTCTCACGATTTACTTAGGTATGTTTTCTCAAGAATAAGAATGACGCCTTCAAAGAGTTCACTAAGCTCGTAGGTAAATTCAAGTAGAGTCTCGGATCGAGATTAGAAAGATTCGAGCCGACCATGGAAGGGAGTTCGACTACTCGGAATTTGTAGACTTACGTGACAAGAATGACATTACTCACAATTTCTCTACACCAAGAACTCCTCAACAAAATTGAGTAGTAGAGAGAAAGAACAGAACTCTTGAAGAAATAGGAAGGACTATGATGATTGAAAATTATCTACCTTACTATTTCTCAGCTGAAGCGATCAACACCGTAAATTACACACTCAACATATGCCTTATCAAACCCATCTTGAAGAAAACACCCTACAAGCTTTAAAAGGAAAGAAACCCAACATCTCCTACTTCGGACCATTCGGGTGTAAATGCTTTGTCCACAACAATGGTAAGGAGCATCTAACTAAGTTTGATGCTAGGTCGGATGAAGGTATATTTATGGGTTACTTATCTCATAGCAATGCTTATCGTGTTTTTAACAATAGCACTAACAAAGTGGAAGAAAGTATCCACGTTGTCTTTGATGAAATTGATCTTGGCAGGATAAGTGAGTCCACATACTCAGATCTCATACTTAATAGAGATGAAGATGACCTTGCTGAAGCCGAGCTCGGAAAGAGTCAAAACATAATTGCGAGGCAACTCGGAATGGACTAACTCGGGATGTTATGACCAAGACTGAACAAACTCTAGAGCCAACTCGGAATGCTGAAGATCAAGTCAATAAGACTTAGCGAGATCAAACAACTAAAGATCGATCTGCTCAACCAACAAATTCGATGAAATCAAAGGACAAGTAAAGCTTTCAAATATGCATCCAGCCACCTACCGAAAACATACTATCTAACATCAACGAGTGGGATAAGAACTCGATCCTCTTTGCATAATCTATGTGCACTTTCTACATCCATATCATTAACTAAACTGAAAAATGCACTAGAAGCCCTAAATGAACCTGAATGGGTAGAGGCCATGCAAGAAGAGCTCAATCAATTTGAAAGACACCAAGTCCGGACTCTGTTAAGTTGTATTTTATACGTATTTTTAGTAGTTATTTAGTTTATATTATATAGTTTATTTTATCTAATTTATCCTATTTTGTCTATTTATAGGTAATTATCAAATAAAGTGGGGAAGAAAAGAAAAGATATTAAAAGTGGATTTTTAGCTACCGACAAGCATTCAAGAAAAGACATGAACTCGGTCCATAAAAATAATGTCATAAAATATTTATTTTATGATATTATATTTTATGAAGTCTTAATTTGAAGAGGAGAGTGAAGATAATCATACTTCTAAACCTACTAGGACTCCTCCTAAGAATTGGATGAGAAGAAAGAGGAACCAAGCCAAGCACCCTCACTAGCTATTTAATAGCCACGCAGCCCCTCACGAGACAAGGGCTCCGGCTGGCCATCCCAAACCTCTCCCTCTCGTTGTCTCACATCCCTCTCGACTTCATCATAAATCTCCTTCGATCATCATAATCGCTGCTGCCCACCTCTTGGCCACAATCATCAACGCCTCCCACTTTCTTCCCCTTTGCCACCTCCTACTTGTTTCTAACTATCTCATCACCACCTCACGCCAGCCCCCTAATCATCGCCAATCATCATCACAATCATTAAGCAGCTTCCATATAATCATCATCATCGACGTCCATCATCAACATCATCATTCCGCGTCGAAGAAATTTATATCGGTAGTATTATTTAGTATTGTAGTTTTTTTACAAGTAAAGATTGAATTTTTATTATTAGATTAATATTAAAGATGCTATTTTTATTTAGTTTACGTGTTTTAAATTACATTATGTTTGAGTAGTTTTTTTATACTTAGTGTTTTTATAAATTTGATATGTTTGATAATTATTTATTTGCTTTTTAGTTATTTTACTTAATTGTCAATTTTTATTACAAAGTTACAATCTTTTATTATTAATTTCATTATTCCCCCTTAATTAACAGTCTTTTAGGTTATTTTTAGGAATTTTATTTTAATTTAATTTTGAGTCTTCATATATTTTAATTTTGAGATTATTTTTTTGTAAGTTTTTATTATTTTTGAGTCAGTTTGTTAGAAATTAGTTTAAAAATAATTTCTTTTATTATTTTTCATGTTTTATCTTCTTTTAGGATTTAGATAGAGTCCTAGTTTGATGTAATTAAATTTTAGAACTTTTGAAATTAATTTGATAATTTTTCATATTTAATTATTGAATTTAATTACTGCAGGTTTTTAGTTAGATAATTTCGTAATTTTGGTTTTAAATTTTATTTTTATATTGTTAGGGCCTGGTTAGGTCTAGAAAATTAGTGTTTATATTCTAGATAATTTTAGTATTTATTTTCGTAATTAATTTAGTGCAGAATTTTACTTATTTAATTTTCTGTTTTAGAATTTGTTTATTTTTGCTTTAGTCTTCTGTTTTAATTATTCAAAAAATATACAAAAATATTTTTGGGTTATTATAGTTTTTATATTCTGTATAAATTATTTATTTATTAGTGCATAATTTTCTGTGATTTAAAGCTATTAATTTAATAGTTTATATTTTCTGTTTTGTTTTAAAGAGTAGTAAATTTAATTAGATTTAAGCTTACATATTTATTATGTCTTTCCTCGTGGATTCGATCCATACTTTCCTATACTATATTGTTAATTATAAGCCTAAGTAGTGGTTTAATTTGTAAATGTACGACAGGCTAATAAATTTTGGCGCCGTTGCTTGGGAAAGAAAATAATAGTTAGTTTTTATTTAATTTAGATTTACTAGTTTTATTACTTATTTGTGACTTCAATAGTTTATTTTCGTAATTTTTTAGTTTTTTTAAAATTTTGATAAGGAGCATACATTTGACAAAGTTGAAGCCAACTAAGTGTTTCGATTACTGTTTACGTAATTTCTAAAATTATTGAGATGACTACTTTATGTGAACTTACCACCTAACTTGGATACACAACTTCTACCTATCTTATATCCTACATTGGACCGACCACTAAAACCGAACTCCGAATTTTTAAATATATTACCTAAATTTCATGGAATGCCTGGTGAGGACCCATATCATCATATCAATGAGTTTATTATTACATGTTCCATCATGCAACTTGAGGGAATCACCCAAGACCAAATTAAGTTGAGATCCTTTCCCATTTAACTTCGGGATAAGGCTAAAGATTGGTTTTATTACCTACCCCCGCAACGTTCACTACATGGACCCAAGTTCATAAAGCATTCTTAGAAAACTTCTTTCCTACATCTAGGATTGGGTCCATGAGAAAAGAAATTTGTGGCATTAAACAGATGATTGGGGAGACTTTTTATGAATATTGGGAACGTTTTAATAAATTATGTGCTAGTTGTCCCCAACATCAAATTTACGAACAATTACTTGATTCAATATTTTTATGAAGGGTTATTGTCAATTGATAGAAATATGGTAGATGCTTGCTAGTGAGGGGGCTTTGGTTAATAAGACTCCAGCTCAAGCTAGAGAATTATTAATAATATGGCCCAAAATACTCAACAGTTTGAAACTAGGGATACCCAATTTACGAAGGTTAATGAGCTCGGTTCAAGTACATCATTAGAAAATCAATTGTCTCATATCAACTGCTATGTTGAACAAACTCGTCATCTGGAGGAGTTCAAAAGGCGTAGTGTGTGGAATTTGCTTGTTTGGAAGGGCATCATACTGATGCATGCCCTACATTACAAGGAAGAGGGGAGTAAATGCCGTTTTTCCTAATCAAGGTCAAAGAAAGTACGATCCATTTTCAAACACCTACAATGAAGGATGGAGGGATCACCCTAACCTTAGGTATGGGCCTAGAAACAACCCCCTGGTTTTGACCAAGCCCAACATCAACCATCCGCAAAAGATAAAACGAACGTCCTTTTAGAGCAAATGATTAAGAAAATGGATGACCAGAAAAAGGAATATGATCTTAGGTTCCAAAGTTTAGAAATGACTACTAAGCGAGGTCCAAGAGAGACAAGCTGCAATGAGATACCATGTTCGATGATCTGCAAGCCCAATTGCAAAATAGATTACCATTTTAACCTTCCAGAACCCCAATAAAAATGTGAGTGCCATAAGACTAAGGAGTGGGAAGGAACTTAATGAACCCAAAAATGATAGAGAGGTAGAGCTCGAACTAGAGGTCAAGGAATCTGAACCGACTTAAAGAAAGATAACACCTCTAATGCCAAAGAGATAAGTGACAATAAGAAAGATCCTTACGAACCTATCCCACCTTTCCCTATTAGATTGAGAAGCATAACTCCTAAAATAGATGAGGCAAACCAAGAAATCCTAGAAACGTTTAGGAAAGTAGAGATCAACATTCCTCTCCTAGATGCCATTAAACAGGTTCCTCGTTATGCTAAATTTCTTAAGGAGCTTTGTACTTCTAAAAGAAAATTGAAAGGAAATGAGAAGATAAGTGTGGGGGAGAATGCATCTGCTTGTTTTTCAAAAGAAGCTCCCACCTAAATGTAAAGACCCAGTGTGTTCTCTGTCCCGTGTAAGATTGGAAACCTATACTTTGATAGAGCCATACTTGATTTAGGTGCCTCCATTAATGTGATGCCTAGGTTTGTTTATGATAAACTGAATTTGGGATAGTTGAAGAAAAGCTGGGCAAGTAATTCGGTTGGGTGATAGGAGTAGTACTTACCCGGATGGAGTCTTAGAGGATGTTTTAGTCCAAGTCAATGAGCTTATTTTTCCTGCTGATTTTTATGTATTGGACATGGGTAATGCATGCCACAACATTCCTATTTTTCTTGGTAGACCATTCCTTAAAACATCTAGGATAAAAATAGATGTGCATGGGGAACATTGACTATGGAATTTGATGGTGATGTTATTAAGTTCAATATTTTTGATGCCATAAGATTTCCTGCCGATGTGAATTATGTTTGTGCACTTGATACAATTGATGAATTCTCCTAAGATGTTTATGATTTGTCTCAAGAAGATGAATTATTAACCGTGCTTACCAAAGGGATGGATCATTTTGTATTTCATGCTATACCCTATCATATTAACTTAGGACTAGTAGATAGCATAGAGTCTTTGTTACAGATTGCAAGTAATGGAAAGACCTAGTATGATAGAGCTACCTGTAAATCATGAAAAGTTGCCACCCTCTCGTGTTTCACCCCTTAAATTAGACTTGAAACCGTTGCACTGAAAATTTGAAATATGCTTATTAGGAGATAATTAGACTTTACTTGTTATAATTTCTAATGCACTAACACTTGAACAAGAAGATAAGCTTATTAAGGTTCTTAGAGAACATAGTGAAGCATTAGGGTGGACTTTAGCAGACCTAAAAGGGCTCGGCCTAACATTGTGTTCACATAAAATCACATTAGAGTAAGAGGTTAAGCCTAAGAGAGACCCTCAACGGAGACTAAACCCACCTATGATGGAGGTAATGCAAAAGAAATTCTTAAGTGGATAGATGCTTGGAGTGATCTACCCCATAGCTGATTCTGAATGGGTTAGTTCGATTCATGTAGTTCTTAAAAGGGGGTACAACGAGTAGTCCAAAATAACGAAGGTGAATTGGTTCCTACCAGAGTCCAGAGTGGCTGGAGGGTGTGCATTGACTATAGAAAATTAAACAAAGCCACAAAGAAAGATCATTTTCCCTTGCCTTTTATGGACCAAATGTCAGAAAGATTAGTTGGGAAATCACATTAATGTTTTCTAGATGGGTATTCGGGGTATATTCAAGTCCCTATAGCTCTAGAAGATCGGGAAAAGACCACCTTTACATGTCCTTTTGGCACTTATGCTTTTAGGAGAATGCCTTTTGGTTTATGTAATGCTCCTGCTACATTTCAAAGATGCATGATGAGTATCTTTTATGAGCTTATCACCAAAATTATGGAAGTTTTCATGGATGATTTTACTGTGCATGGTGATTCATTTGATGAGTTCTTACATCATCTTACTTTAGTACTTACGCGTTGCATTGAAACTAATTTGGTACTTAATTTTGAAAAGTGTCATTTCATGGTTGAACAAGGGGTAGTATTGAGGCATGCTATGTCATCTAAGGGTTTAGAGGTTGACAAGGCAAAAGTAGACATCATTCAATCTTTACCCTATCCCAAATGTGTAAAGGATGTAAGGTCATTTTTAGGTCATGTTGGATTTTATAGGAGATTTATTAAAGACTTCTCAAAGATTGCCTCTCCTTTATGTGCTTTACTTGCAAAAGATGCTAAATTTGATTTTAATGAGGAATGTGAGAGGGCTTTTGATGAATTTATATTAAAATTGACCACTAATCCTATAGTACAACCTCCGAACTGGACCTTACCTTTTGAGTTGATGTGTGATGCTAGTAATAAGGCGGTAGGGGTTGTCTTAGGTCAAACAGTAGGGAAGGTACCTCATGTAATTCATTATGCTTCTAGAACTCTTGACCAAGCACAATGTAACTATACCACTACAGAAAAGGAAATGTATGCTATTGTTTTTGCTCTTGAAAAGTTTCTTCCTTATCTGCTAGGTGTGAAAGTTATTGTTTATACTTATCATTCTGCTATTAAATATTTGTTGAATAAGAATGACTCTAAACCCAGGTTGATTAGATGGGTCTTATTATTGCAAGAATTTGAAATAGTTTTTAAAGACAAGCGAGGAGCTGAAAACTTAGTTGCAAACCATCGAGTAGGCTAGAAAATGGGGAAAGTAGTGACCCTTTCAGTGATTGTTTTCCTAATGAGACTCTATATGTTGTCATTGATAGATTACCTTGGTATGCTGACATAGTAAATTACAATAGTTGCCAAAACTTTTCCAAGAGACATGTCTAGAGCCTAAAAAGAAAAGATAAGATCTCGGGTTAAATTTTATGTTTGGGACGACCCTTACTTATGGAAATTTTGTGGAGATCGGATTATAAGGCGTTGTGTAGATGACACTAAGTTTCATTCTATTTTAACTTTCTATCATTCATTTGAAAGTGGGGGCATTTTGGACCAAAAAGAACAGCACAAAAAGTCTTAGAATGTGGATTTTATTGGCCTACTATTTTTCGTGATGCTTATGATTTTTGCAAAAATGTGAAGCATGCCAAACGACAGGAAATTTATCGGGGAGGAATCAAATGCCCCTATATAATGTGTATGTGTGTCAAATATTTGATGTGTGGGGCATGGATTTCATGGGACCGTTTCCCTTTCCTTTGGTTTTACTTACATACTCCTGTTTGTTAATTATGTGTCTAAATGGGTTAAAGTGGTAGCTACTAAAGCTGATGGTGCTAAGACTGTGGTGAAACATGTTAAATCTCGTATTTTACATAGATATGGGGTACCTAGAGCGAGTCATTAGTGATAGAGGGACACATTTTTGTAATAAAACTTTAGGTACCTTGCTAGCTAAATACCATGTAACTCATAAGGTGTCTACAAGTTATCATCCCCAAACAAATGGCCAAGCTGAAATCTCTATTAGAGCAATAAAAGGAATTCTAGAAAAAGTTGTTAGGCCGGATAAGAAGGATTGAAGTCTTAGATTAGATGAAGCTCTCGGGCTTATAGAACTGCATACAAGACCCCTATTGGTATGTCACCTTATAGGCTAGTCTTTGGAAAAGCATGTCATCTCCCTGTAGAGTTAGAGCATAAATCATATTGGGCTGTAAAGAAGTGCAATTTAGATTATGACTTAGCGGGAAAGAAGCATAAGCTACAACTGCAAGAATTAGAAGTACAAGCTGCAGTAATTTATAAATCATATTGGGCTTGTCGGGAAGGAATTTCAAATAGGGGAGAAAGTGTTATTGTTCAAGTCACAACCGAGACTGTTTCCTGGTAAGTTAAACTCTAGATGACTAGGACCTTTTGAGGTAGTAAAGACTTATCCACATGGGCCTGTTGAGATTAAAAGTTATTCTACTAACAAGATTTTTAAGGTGAATGGTCACGAGGTTAAAGAATTTCTATGAAGGAAGCCAAATTTACTTATTGGTAGAAATTCATTTAGAAGACCCATGAGTTACAATGATGTCTAGCCAAAGACGGTAAACAAAGGCGTTGGTTGGGAGGCAACCCAACATTTTCGAGGAAATTTCTATAATTTTTACTTTAATTTTATTTTTATGTTTAGTTTTGCATGCATCGGGGACAATGCATGAATTAAGTGTGGGGAGTGCATTATGCATTTATTTTTATTTTATTTTTTATATATTAAAAAAATTAGTGTCTTTCTTGTGAAGAAATGCATAAACATGAATATATGCTAGGTTAACTTGTTCAAATTTTTCGGTTTATAGTTTTTCTTTTCCTTTGTAAGTGAAAAATTTGAACATGTTAATTGTCATTCAAAGTTGTTTGAGTTGATCCTCATATATTTCTTCAATTAGTGACAATCATAATTTTTCTGTCGGTTTGATCATGTTATATGATCGTGATAGAGGCAATAAATTGACTTAAACCATTCACCTCTACTACTGAACTTAGCGAGAATAACTCATTGAAAATTTGATTTTTCTTGTCTTGCCTTTTTATAAAAAAAAATATTAGTCTACCAACAAGGGTCGGAGATCGGCACCATTTCCCCTTAAGTTTAGGTCTCAAGTTGAGCCTTATGAATGGAGTAACCCATGTTGGGAGAGTCACGCCCCTTTTGGGCCGATCAATGGCTCGAACCATACTAACGGAAAAAAAAAAAAAAAAATGTTAACTCCAGTACCTCTATTTGGGTGAGTGGGAGACAGGGAGTGTTATATTTCTAAGACCCTATATGGGCCTCGAATATGTGCTTGAATGGACTTAAAAAATGAAAAAAAAGAAAAAGAAAAAAAGAAAAGAAAAGATGTTAAAAGTGGATTTTTAGCTATCGACAAGCGTTCAAGTCAAGACATGAAGTCGGTCCATAAAAATAATGTGTCATAAAATATTTATTTTACGATATTATATTTTATGAAGTCTTGATTTGAAGAGGAGAGTGAAGATATTCATACTTCTAAACCTACTAGGACTCCTCCTTAGAGTTGCATGAGAAGAAAGAGGAACCAAGCCAAGCACCTCACTAGCTATTTAATAGCCATGCAGCCCCTCACGGGCAAGGGCTTTGGCTGGCCATCCCAAACCTCTCCCTCTCGCTGTCTCACATCCCTCTCGACTTCATCATAAATCTCCTTCGATCATTATATCCGCTGCCCACCTCTTGGCCACAATCATCAACGCCTCCCACTTTCTTCCCCTTTGCCACCTCCTACTTGTTTCTAACTATCTCATCACCACCTCAGGCCAGCCCCCTAATCATCGCCAATCATCATCACAATCATTAAGCAGCTTCCATATAATCATCATCATCGACATCCATAATAGACCTCATCATTCCGCGGCCGAAGAAATTTATATTAGTAGTATTACTTAGTATTGTAATTTTTTTTACTAGTAAAGATTGAATTTTTATTATTAGATTAATATTAAAGATGTTATTTTTATTTAGTTTATGTGTTTTAAATTACATTATGTTTGAGTAGTTTTTTATACTAAGTGTTTTTATAAATTTGATATCTTTGATAATTATTTATTTGTTTTTTAGTTATATTACTTAGTTGTCAATTTTTATTTACAAAGTTACAATCTTTTATTATTAATTTCGTTATTTCCCCCTTAAATAACAGTCTTTTAGGTTAGTTTTAGGAATTTTATTTTAATTTAATTTTGAGTATTTATATATTTTAATTTTTAGATTATTTTTCTCGTAAGTTTTTATTGTTTTTGAGTCGGTTTGTTAGAAATTAGTTTAAAAATAGTTTCTTTTATTATTTTTGTGTTTTATCTTCTTTTAGGGTTTAGATAGAGTCCTAGTTTGATGTAATTAAATTTTAGAACTTTTGAAATTAATTTGATAATTTTTCATATTTAATTATTGAATTTAATTACTGCAGGTTTTTAGTTAGATAATTTCGTAATTTTGTTTTTAAATTTTATTTTTATATTGTTAGGGCCTGGTTAGGTCTAGAAAATTAGTGTTTATATTCTAGATAATTTTAGTATTTATTTTCGTAATTAATTTAGTGCAGAATTTTACTTATTTAATTTTCTGTTTTAGAATTTGTTTATTTTTTGCTTTAGTCTTCTGTTTTAATTATTCAAAAAATATACATAAATATTTTTGGGTTATTATAGGTTTTATATTCTGTATAAATTATTTATTTATTAGTGCATAATTTTCTGTGATTTAAAGCTATTAATTTACTAGTTTATATTGTCTGTTTTGTTTTAAAGAGTAGTAAATTTAATTAGATTTAAACTTACATATTTATTATATCTTTCCTTGTGGATTCGATCCCTACTTTCCTATGCTATATTGTTAATTATAAGCCTAAGTAGTGGTTACTGTTACTCAAAGAAACAAAATTTTGTTTATGCTCTATCAACTACCGAGGTCGAGTACATTGCGAGATGGAGCTTGTTGTGTGGATTAAGCAACACTTGAAGGATCTAGGGTTATCATTCACATTTATCCCAATAAAGTGTGATAATCAAAGTGCAATCAGCATTACCAAGAATTCGGTTCAACACTCAAAGCCAAAGCATATTGAGGTCGGATATTATTTTCTAAGAGACCACTATGAGAAATGTGATATTGAACTTGAACTTGAATTCATTCCTACGAAATTTTAGTTAGCTGATTATTTTCACTAAGCCACTTGTGAAGATCGATTTTTCTTTATTAGGAATGAGCTTGGTATGATTAATGCACAATTATGTGATTTCTAAGTGAATTATGCTTGCATAATTATGTGTTATATGTTTTCTTTTATTTTAATAACAAATGGATCGGTTGACCGAGTGAAACCGAGCTATGAGTTATTAGTTCTCCGAGTGTTTTGAGTCACTCGGAAGACGTACTCGAGTCGGACTCGGTTGTTGAGCAATATGGACATCAAACTTCGGAATTATCTCTCGATAAATGGAGAATTTCATAAATATTTTCTAAAAGTCTCTTTTCTCTCTCTCGGACGCGCATTTGAATCGAAGAATTTTACCCGTTAGAAGAAAGCTGCTGGAATACTAGCTGTTGGAGTGCAGAACATCACACCCGTCTCGAGACTCGCTGTTTGAACTTTAGGTCGGATCGAAGGCCAAGAGTCATTTCGTTTCGCTATAAATAGCATCCCTTTGCCTTCTTTTTATTACTTTGCCTTTTGCTCTCCTTTCTCAAAATCTCTGTTTTCTCATATTCACTTTCTGAATTCAAAGCTCTCATTCTCTCTCTTTGCTCTCTTGTGTCCTCTCTCGTCTTTCAAATCCCACTATGCCTAAGTGAGGTTCAACACCGAAGTTGTTGGGGTTTACTACCAAAAATCCCCACACCAAAAATCCTTCAAAGGGTACTTCCAACCCCTCAAAAATTTTTGTCACCTAACATCTCACGTTGGATGACAAATTCTTCCCAACCACTTCTTTCTCATGGTTGCAACACATCAAAAGCACGGGGGTGTACAATATTTTGTACTTCGGTGAATTTATTTACCCGGATCTCATTGCCGAGTTCTATTCAAACATGTCCTACTCGAAGGAATCATTACCTCAAGAGTTCAAGAGAAGGTTCTTCATGTCAATCTCTCTCTTCTTCATAGACTTTTCAAAGTCTCTTCTTTTTTTTTTCTCAATTGTAATCCCATACCATTTATGGAGATTGCCGATAAATTCTTCGAGAAGTATGCCAAGGAAGTTCTTGAGTCACGGAAGAATTTCTCGGTGACTCGAGATGAGAACCGAGGCAAGATTACTCTGTTTCATTTTGATGAGAACCTTCTTCTCTCATCATTCCAGCAAAGAGAATCCTAACTCAAAGATTCTCAAAGCTTTATACGATATCTTCAAGGGCTACGGCGTAGACCTCTTTCCCTCTATCATTGAGCGGATGGCTTCGTGCCAGCTCATTCAAAGAAATCCACTCCATTTCCTTTCGGAGCCCTTTTGACTGTTATTTTCAAAATGTTCAAAGTCCCCTCCCCTTAGATCCAAATGCTGTCTCCGAGGCTGCCATTATGGTTGGCGAAAAGAGCTTCTCGGGTATGGGTACTAGGAAGTCAAGCCCGGTGTCCGGGTTCATGGGTCCGAGTTGAAACCTCCCTCACCCCTTCCCATTCGAGTCTCAAACACTTCTAACACTTCCACCTCCCTCTGCTGGTCCCTCTACTTCTCTACCACCTCCTTCACCCTTTGCTGCTATGTTTACCGAGTTGGTAGACAAAATTGCTTCGTGTCCGAAGAACTTCAAGACACTCTCCGCTCTCTAAAAAATGTCCTTCAAGGCCTAGTTATAACTAGAAGACCGGGCAGTCTCGGATTCGAGAGAACTAGGATCCGTTAATTGAGCTTAAGGGAATCATCAAGGAACAGCACAAGCAGCTCCAACTCCTTCAAGTATAGAGATCAAAAGTTCGCTGAGGACTCATATAATACTGATATGTCCGAGAAGTCCTCCAGCTGACCAAGTCTACCTTGGCTGAGGTAGAAGAAGCATCCGAGGGAGCAAGCGAGAAAGAAGCTCAGGCTGAGAAGAAGGGAGAGAAGAATAAAGAAAAAGACGAGGCTGCTCAACCCGAGGGCCAAGGTGCAAAAGAACCGGAACCAAAGCCGATCTCCTCGGATCATGTTACGAGTGGGTCGAAGAGGTCTGGCGAGGTTGGTCGAGTCCAAAGAAGTTGTCCTAGAAGCATAGCCCACCGGAGTCTTCGAGGAAGATGAGCTAGAGGATGATGTGCCCTTGGTTCACGGAACCGGGACGAGCACATTCACTGATATCCCGAGTCTTTGTAGCCGCCCGTTCTTCCACTTCTACACAAGCATGCGGCGCAGTGCACTTCTCGTCCCTCCTCCTCCTGGCGAGCAAGCCCCCTTTTCTTAATTTATTTTTTTACTTTTGTCCACACATCAATTATACTTATTTGCTATTTTCTTCTCTTCTTTTTGATGAAATGCTAGAGGGAGAGAATATAGAAAACTTGATGTTGTGTTTGGGGGAGCTCACCCTCTTTTTGAGCAATGAATGAATTTTTATTTTTCGAACAAACTTGTTTCTGAGTCATATGTCAATATGTTTCTTTCTACTTTTACGTTCCGAGATAATCTGTTCATTTCTTTGTCTGTAATTTATTATCTGCATAACTATTCTAAGTTATGATATGATCCGAACTGTATCCACTATCACTCTTTGCTCGATACGTTCGATCATTGAAAATGAAAACTCATGTTTCGCACTAACATGTTTCTATCTTAAGTATGGAATGCCTTTCATCAAAAAGGGGAGATTGAAGACTCGGTTTTTAACTCTAAGTCATTCGAGTATTACATAAAGATTCATGTATAAATCCTATCTCTCTTAAGTTTTGATTTCAAGTCATTTTGAGCACTATAGAAACTCTTGTCTAAGTTTTTATTCCGTTCGATCGACTCGAAAGCGCCTTATTACATATCTCCTACGTTGATGTTTCTAAGTCACTCGGACATCACTCGGAATTATCGCATGCTCAAATAATTTCTCTCACACTCTTATTATGAGCACTTGATCGTGTATTTCAACGCAAAAAGAATTACAACGTTAATTCCTTATTCTACGTCGGTTTATTTCCTTGAGAATTATTTGACCAGATTAGGTTGTTACACTCGAGATATTTTACTCTCTCTACTTGATCATCCTTAAGATTGACTCGGATGAAATTTGAGTATATTGAATATTATACTTAGAAAATTCCACTCTTTTAGGCCAAAGATAATTAAGCATTTAATTATTCTAATTTAATTATTATCTATGCCTAATCTTGGACTAAAGTATTTTATACTTTGAGAACCAATGTGGTTTGCTTTTGTAGCTTATTCAAACGAGGCTAACTTATTTTTGAAATAAAAAAGAAACCGACTTCTAGTCGTTAATCACCAACAGACAAGTTTAGCTACTTCGGACATGGCTCATACACCGTGTCGGGGTTGTTTGTTTCCAAAGCTGGAAAACTCCAACTCTAGTCTTAACAGTTGTTTCCACCATAACTTTCAGTTACCACCAAGTGATTGGACTATCTTTTGGAGCCAAGAGTCGTTGCTCAACATTCATATCCTAACGGATCTTTTCGAATGACTCGAAGAGACGTTACAACAGCCTAGTGAAGACTTACGTCTAGAACCAAGAATCAACGAGTCACTTTGCCTAGTTGGCTATAAATAGAAGTCACCTCACAGGACTAGAAGATTGTTGAACAAATTGCTTGAACTAAATTTATTGTTGAACTAATTGTTCTCATTCTTATTCAATCTTCTATTTACAACTCTAAGTCCGTATTTAATATTTTATGAGTTGTAAATAAAGTCTTGTATTCAGTTACATTCTTTTCTTACTTTCTAAGTAAGGTCCTTTAACCGAGCTGTAAGGGTTAACTCAGCTCGGTTGTCCATGATTGTAAAGGTTACCTCGGTTACAAAGTACTAGATCGAGATAAGGGAACTTTTGAGTCTAGGAAAACATTGTAAGGAATTGTTTAAAGGAGCAATTCTGGTTGAGTCGATCCTTTGTATTTTGTGGATTCAAAATAGTGGATTTGACTTGGTGCTTGGATTAGCACTGTCCGTGATTTTCTACCCCGGGAGGGTTTCCACATAAATCAGTATTATCACTTTTCGAGTCCAATCTAGACTCAAAATCTATTGTTGAGCTGAATTGTTCTAAAAATTGTTTAATTTTCTTCATCACCCTATTCACTCCCCTTTACAGATGACTTAGACTTTCCACGAGTAAACCTTCATATTGTATGCTTGAAATAATGTCCACCACTAGGAAGTCCACCTCCGTGTTTCGACCTTAGCCTTTTCTCCGATGTTAATAGGTAGGCATATCATGCCTATGGGATGGACTATTTGCACCCCCAAGGATGGGATTGACGAGGGGTACAAGATCTTGCACGGAGTACTTCAGGTATTTCAAACATTCCATAGTGATAATAACCACTGAACTCATTGTGTGCACAAGGATCCTTCTTACCGTAGCATCGGAAATCTTCAATTTGAGGACCATTGGGTCGTCATGGGGGTGGTTATGCCCTTTAAGTCTTGCTCTCCAAAGTTTATGGTTGGCACTTTCAAAGATGGAGGTTGTCTCGTTATCATGACTTGTTGGGCACTTCGGAGATGAGCCTTCTAAGAAGATGGAGTAATGCATCCTGTAAAGCCCCCAACGATAGTTGTAATGACTTTGATAGAGTCTTCTTCATCTTGTCGCTCGTCCCCAAGGTTTGAGGAATCACTTTGCATTCCTTGAGCTCCTCTCTTGAGGAAACGATCGGTTTGATTGTTATCGGCAAGCTCCATGAGTGATTTTCTTAGTAAATGATATGCGACTTCATGTCCGGTTTGCTCATGGAACTCGTAATATTTATTGGAGTTTCGTGCTTTGGCCCGAGTGGTCATGGGAGTCGGCTTTCTCAGCATTGTGTGGCCCTTGATCTCCATGAGAATACTCCTTGGGTCGGTGTTGAAGTAACGATCTACTTCATCTCCCTTAGGCTTCTTGTCAGTCCTTGTATTAAACATCCCATCCCTCTCTTCTTCTTAGCATCTTCTCCTTCCTTGGCGCATGTTTCTATGGCTTAGATGAATTCAATTGCTTTCGAAATGCCTCTGTAAAAGTACATACTTTTTTCTCGGTGAGGAAAAATTTGAACCTTCCACTCCTAAGTCTCGTTGAGGAAGGCGATGTAGGTAACTCCATCTTGTAAGTTGGGAATAAGGACGACCACTCCATGGAATCTTCGGACGTAGTCCTTAAGAGTTCATTCCTTCCTTATTTAATTTTAGAGAGGTGGACACTAATCCTCTGTTTGTAACTTACGATAAATTATCCCACAAACTTTTCACACAAATCTTCAAATGAGGAAATGCTCCCCGATGAAGGCCATTGAACCATTTCTATGCGACTCCCTTCAAAGTGGCCGAGAAGAATCGGTAGTAAGTGGCATCATCTCCATATTGTACATATATGTGGGATTTATAATATGATAGATGTTCTTCCAGATTGTCGTTCCATCATATGGATCAATGTCGACACTCTTATCTTCTTCAAGCGAAGAGCATTCATGATCCATTTCGAAAAAGGTGTAATGAAAGTAGGATGAGTCAGGCGCGAATTAGATCCAGATTTTGGAATAGCACGAGGCTGAAATTGCAGAATCTCTAACAAAGAGGGGCTCTTCCTCCACTCGGATCGAGGGGAGTGCACCTTTTTTAAATGTTTTACGGTTTTTCATGACCGATAACGCTTGATGCCTATATGCTGATCGCTCATGTTCCCTGGCAGTGACCGCTGCTGGTCATACCTAGGGATGTTATGTTGGCGTGTTCGTTCGAATTACGACCACGAGTCGTTGAACATTTCGCGTTGACGGATCTTACGCTTCCTTGGGGTCTCTGCTTTGGGTTCGGACAAGGAGAATCATTGAGACTACGAAACCATGCCGAGTGCTTGCTTGTGTGTAGCATTGGGGGTCGAGGAGATATGCGAAGTGGCGATTTTTCGAGTGCCTCTCGAAGAGCCCTCTTAGCTTCAATATCCCCATAGCGTCACCTTCCTCATGACCCTTCATCGGAGGATCGCTTGGTTGCTTAGTTGGCGTCACCTTCCTCAATATCCCCTAGTATTCGGTGGCTCGGTTGGCGATTCTTGGATAGCATTCGAGGGCATCACTCCCGAGAAGTGGCCAACAAGTTGACCTCCCTAGGGGTTGTGCCACATCTTGGAGTGGGATTGTAATGGAACAACAAGATGAGCAAGTTCTCATCCATAGTGGCCTGCACTTGCTCTTGCACTTGTTATGCTACAATGTACTGTTAGTATTTCGATAAGGCTCGAAGTGCCCCTAAAGTGACGTATCCCTCGGACTAGGGTTGTCGATTACTCGTGGAGTGTTTGAGACGACTCCACGTCCTCGGCATGAGGAGCACACCGTGGGATTGGCCCCTCTAGGCAAGGAATTATGAAGAGGAGAAGTAGGAGGATTGGTTGTGTCATGCATTATTCTGGATCGTGATCGAGTACCACCGGCGATCATGGACCACCGCTCTCCCCAAAGACGATGCCAAAATGTTTTGGGAAAGAAACCGAGAAGATGCTTGATGTGGATGATGAGTTGAAGAGAGAGGATTTACTTGTCTTAATCGCGATTGTTGGACTTGAGTGGCGAACTCCTCACAACGATTGTTCCTTCATGCACAAAGGCATGCCTTTGGGTTGGATTACGAGGAGCACCCCTCCGACGCTCACTCAAGTTAGTTTGACGAAAAGTCGGAAAGTCGAGGAAAAGCCCATTAAGGGGTTTTTTCGGATTTGTGTGGCTTGACCAAAAGGTAAGGATTTATCTCTAAGTAGAGAGAATATGTGGATCCGCCAAGAGTGAGATGTTTCTTAGGAATTGTGATATGATGAGTTTGTGCCAAACTTGGTGATTATTTATAAAAGAAATAAATAAGGGGCAAAATAGTCATTTATCGTCATTAGGCATCAAACCCTAACCCTAATGGACTTTGGGCCTTACCTAGCCTCATGTGAACGCGGGCTTAGATTGGTGTTGTGTTGTTCTTATTGATTAGGAGAGTTCGTGTCTGGACGTGGCAAATGAACTGGCGGTTTTCGGAAATTACCACATCAAAAGGTAATATGTCTTTTTCCGTGTAGTGTGGGAGTGTATACTCTCATCTCCGACATTGTCATATTGCCAACAATCGCTGTTTAGTTGTATACAATTCACTATTAAATGTAAATAAATTTATAATTTTATTTTTATTATTTTGTTTGTATAAAAGTATCATAATATAACACCTACTTGTACAATTATAATTAGCACAAATTATATAAGTTTCATACATTTACAAGATTGATTGTATTATATTATATCCAACCAAATGCTTTAGGGGTATATTACGTCATTGTCAGCGTATTTTTAGCATATAAATTTGTTATATGCTCCAATATGTTTTAAAATTCTTTTTGCTTATCAACATACTCCAATATGTTCTAAAATACTTTTTGCACATCAAGATACTCCAATATGCTTTTGACCAACAATGTTTGGAGTAGCGTATAGTATTTTGACCAAGTCAAACTAACCAATCAAATATTAGTGTTCAATAAGGTAATGTTTTAAATAACGTTTGTATTAACTTCTAGCGTTTCGAGATAATGTTTATGAAAAACTAAAAATATTAGTTTTTCACATTTAAAAGTAGTATTTCATTTTTTTCACAAAAATATCCCTTCATTAATTTAGATTTGAAAAATTATTTATATCATTTTATGTCAATTTACAATAATCAATAGTGCCCAACCACTAAATTTAGCACACATTTATTCAACTATTCATTTGAATAGTTATCCGCTAACAATTAAAATCTAACCAGATATCGCTGACCTAAAAGTTATCCACTACTACAAACATTTATCCACTTCTCAAACAACTCAATTTCTCGAACGAGAATTAATATGTGCGAACCTGCTCTAATATGCTCCAACCTACTCCAACATCCTTCAACTTGCTCAAATAATTTTTTTGTTTAATATAACGTGGGACGTTATTCTTTGGCCTAACTTTTTCTATAACGTGAAATTAACGGTTTTACCCATTGCTTAATGTATATAATTATTGAATTAATTTTAAATTTTATAACCTAGACGGAAAATATTCTCCATACATGATGTATATTTTTATGAGATTACATGATATTTGTTCTTGTATAGTAAGTGATATTTTTTATGAGAATCAAAATTGCATCTAACTCATTAATTATATTTGACAATAAACCATCAACCGATAGAATTGAAATTGCCAAGATGAAGAAATTATACGAGCTACTCAGCACCAACTTGAGTCAGTAGAAGAAATCAACGCACACAACCAGATCTAACAGGGGAAAAATTGAATGGGTAGTCCTTCAAATTCACGGATGCAAACTCAACAAGAATCCTAACCCAGATTCGAACTCAATACTCAAAATAACTAAATTTATAACTCGAATTTTGAACGAAATCAAATTACACAATAGAAATCGAAACCTAAATTGAAAATTTAAAAACTAAAAACTAAAACTAAAATTTTAGGATGAAGAACTGAAAATTTGATGAAGAAATTGCGGCTTGTCTTGAGAACGATGCTCGCCGTCTATCCGTTCTGTCTTGCTACTCGCCCTTTTATGCTTCTCGATCTCCCCCTTCTTTGTGCTCATGCGCGGTTGTGGATAAAGGGTGAAGGATTAGAGTTTGATTTAGGTTAGGGTTTGGGTGAATGGAGGAGTTTTCGATTGGTGAGAGGCCGAGGAGAGAGAGAGAGAGAGAGGTGTGAGGCTTGAAAGGAATGGCTGGTGAAAATGGACAGCAACAGAATAACGAGAGGGAGAGTCCAGATAGGACTCGACTTCTTCAGGCGGGGAGGTAGTAGCGGAGAGTGAGAGAGATAGAGATGAAAGGGTATGGATTCCTCACGGTGGCAGAGATCGAAGAGGATAGAGAAAGCAAGAGGTGATCTAGGGCTAGGGTTTCGATCTGGTACAAGCCCAAAGAGGAACAAGAGGGAGAGAGTAGCAATGGGAATGGAGTTAGGGTTTTTGGGAGGTAGTAGGGACGATGGAAAGAGAGGGAGAGGAAGGGGGGTGTTGTGGGTTATGGTTTCGGGGTCTTGGTGAAGGAGGAGAGAGAGCCAGTGAAAGAAGTTTAAGTGAAGGAATCAGCCGGTGGGGATGGGCCAAGCAACAAGGTAGCAAGGAGAGAGAGAGGTGGTAAGTGGGATCGATTTGGCGAAAAAGCATAACTTCCCAATGCTTCAGTTTTCCAGCTTTCTTATTATTTGTCAGGGTTTTCCATATTTCCTACAAATATAACACAAATTAAATTAAAATTTCTAATTTAATAATTATTACCGAAAAAATAGGATGCAAACAAGTATTAGAAATATCATAATTTTGGACTCAACAAATATCCACACCTAGATTTTGCTCGTCCTCGAGTAAAATAAAACTAAAAAAGCAATAAAAGAAAATCCTAACTCACATTTGTTGGAATCACGATTACATTTAACGTATGTGTATGAGCCACGATCGATCGGGGCTCGTCGAGCTTCCCCACTTGTGTTAGGTCTCTTTTTTAAAGATTGATTTTGAAGATGGTTTTGAAAGTCGATTTTGGAATGTGGGGATGAACCTTTTTATTAAAATTTCCGAATTTTATTAAATTTGATTTAAAGTAACCGAACATAATAATGAAAGCGAGTTAAAGAAACGAAGCGAAAAACTAAAAGATTACATCGGGCATGAGGAATTAAAAGCGATACAATTTTCTCCACAATACTGAAAACGATAAAAGCATATAATAAATAAGTAAATCATTGTGAAGATTGAATAAGTGCCATCAAGTTTTCCCACCTGCTAATTTGCATCTCGAATCTGGATCTAGTGATGCGACAACGGTGAATCGGGAAGGGCTTTTTGTAAGTTATTTTTGCGAAGGCGAGTTTGTAGAAAGATGAATGATGGAGTTTTCGGGTTCAAATGAAGTAGAGTAGGGAGTAGAATATGAATAGGCTGAAAAGAGACCAAGAGATCAAAATAAAGATGAGAGTATTCGGTAGCTCTTAATTAGGTTTCAACAACGTGACTTTGAGGGACGAGCCATTGTGAAAATGAGAGCCAAAGCTCTCTATTTATAGGGAGGAGAGTAGGTCTCAAATGACCTAGGGTTTATGCTAAGCTACCCATCCGAATTAGGCTGCTAAACCGGGCCAGGATAATATAAAGATTGAACCGAATAAAATAGGTGTAGGGGCGCCGACCATGGAGTGTTCTTATAGGGTTTCGAGCTCTCCGTGCTCAACAAGATTCCTTAGCACAAAGCATAGCGTTTCAAGGTGAAAAAGGTGTAGGGGACGCCGACCACCAAGTGTTTTTCTAGGGTTTTGTGCCATTTACGTGCCGTAACAAGTATTCTCGGCCAAAACGCAACGTTTTCGATGAAATACACTCGGTAGGGGTGTCGGCCATACGATGTCGTTATGAGGATTTGAGCTCTATGTCTCGAGCGGATCTGTTTTGGAGCAAAATGCGGGATTTTGATGCTTGTGATCATAAAATGCAACGTCTAACGTCTTGGGATCTTCACTCTGTCTCCGATTGAACGAAGTGAAATGCGGAATTTTAAGCTTGGAATTTCCCGGTACGCGGCACTCGGACTCCGTTGTCTCTGGAGGCTTGACCCGAGCTTGGATCGTCTCGAAAGAAAAAGGATTTTTAGACCAACCCAAGGTAAAAGGCTATTTATTTGGTGCTAGGGTTTCTTTGCGATTTACTAGCTTCCATCGCACCACTCACACACCGACCATGATCCAAATCAACAAACAGGACTTATGATTTCATCATTGGGCCCACAAATAAATAAAATAGAAAAGGCATGACACTTTTTAGGTGTCCACGAGTTTCGATTTGGTGTAGGCCCGAAAAGGAAAAAGAGCGAGAAAGTAGCAATAGAAATGGAGTTAGAGTTTCGGGACGTAGTAGGGCCGAAGGAAAGAAAGGGAGAGGAATGAGGGTTTTGTGGGTTAGGGTTTCGGGGTCTTGGTGAAGGAGGAGAGAGAGCTCGGTAAAAGAAGTTTAAGTGAAGGACTCGGGCCGAGTGGGGACGGGCCAAGCAAATAGGGAACAAGAAGGGAGAGAGATGGGAAGTGGGCTCGATTTGGGGAAAAAGCATGACTTCATGGCCCAATTCTTCAATTTTCTAACTTTCTTATTATTTCTCGGGGTTTTCCATATTTCCTACAAAATAACACAAATCAAATTAAAATTTCATATTTAATAATTATTACGGAAAAATAGGATGTAATAAGGTATTAAAAGTATCGAATTTTGAACTCAACAAGTAAGTTATGCAAATTATTTTTAATAGGAACATAATTTTATTGTTACTGAATAATTTTATTAAACTTGATGTATTAAAATGTGAATCTTATTTGATACTATAATGTAAGACCCGGAAATTTTAGGTGCTTGCTTGCTAATGAATTAAATTATTAAAAGTTAAGTTAAAAATTTAAAATTAAAACCCGAGGATGAAACCCGAGCGTGGGCTAGCTAAAATGGGTTTTGTGAAGCCAATTTGGGCCCAATTAAAAGAAAAGAAAAGAAAAAAGTTGAGAAATGGGAATGATGGGTGGCTGGCTTGAAGGAAGCCGGCAAGGAATTAAGTAAAGGAAGTATGGGGTCCAATTAGAATTGGGCAGTGAGAGCCCATTAGGTGTAATCAGGAAAGGAGGAGAGAGAAAGAGGGATTAAGAGGAGACTGGAATAGAAGCAGAGAAAAACGGAAGAAGCGAAGCGAGAATAGAGGAGGAAGAAAGAGGGAGCACCGAACGAGAGAGAGAGAGAGAGAGAGAGAGAGAGAGAGAGAGAGAGGAGGCGAGCGTGCGAGGGCCAACGAGACCAAGGGGGACCGGCGACCACCTGCAGAACCAAAGGCGGCATCCGGCGACGCGAGCAAAGGGAAGAGAGCGAGAGCCGAGATAGTGAGAGCGAAAGGGAGACCGAAGGGGAACAGAGAGGAAGAGGAGGCACGACATGCCTGCGTGGCCGGCGAGCGGGAGAAGGGAGCCGGCGAGACCGAGACGGAACCAAGGCGGGGTTTGAGAACCCAAAAACAACAGAGCGAGAGGGAGACAGTGAGAGTTTGAGCGAAGGAAAAGGAATTGGGCGCCGGGAAGAAGAGAAGGGGACCGAAAGGGAGAAGGAAGTAAAGTAAAGCACCCAATTCGAATTCAATTCAAACCGAAATTCTTAGAACCTCTAAGAATCTAAGGTGAGTAATTTACATTCATCATCTAAAGATAAAATGAATTAGGTGGATTGAACTTGAATTTGAAGTATGAAATTGGAAACCCTAAGTTAATTGAAGAAGTTAGAGGCCTAAATTCACGAAACTAAGCAACTCACGAATCGAAAAGCATGTTGCGATTTATGCCTAGTTCATGAATTTAATGATATTTGAGCATTGTTGAACATGATTATTGAGCTATGTGATTGAGAATTTAATGAAATTAGCTTGAATAGAATTAGTGAGAAAAATCGGAAAATTGAATTTCATGATTTAAGTGCAGATTTTTCATGAATTTACCCTGTTGTCTGAATTATTGCGAGTTCACGTGTAGCCCGAAATTGCTGAAACTTTTATTGCAGCTTCTTGATAATTTATGAGAGTTTCCTGTAAATTTTGGTATGCATTGGATTAGTAGATTGAGAGATATGGAATTTTTAATGAAAATGTGCTGTTTTGGGCAAAATCGGAACTAAGTGAGTAACTGAATTAAGAACTGAAATTTAAGAAGCTATATGGCTAGATTAAGAGATATATAGTGAGTAAGAAAGGTTATAGAACCATAAACCACCTATGCGCGATAATACGCAATCACGAAATGATAAGTTTGTAATTAGAAATTGTAATTGATATGTTTATGTGATGATGTGATTATTTTAAAGTACATTGATTATAAATAACATAAGCATGTCTACATGGATTGGATTGATTGTACTTGAGTTGGAACTTGCCTATGTGAATTGCTTGTTTTGAAGAAGTTACGTATAAACGTGTTGAGCTTGAATTATATGAATTAAGTGTATGTTGTGTATAAGTAATAAGAAGATAATAAGAAAATAAGAAACATAAAGAACTAAAGAAGGGAGAAAGGATTGTGTTATTGATCTAAGACCCCACGAATTAAAGAACCCTTTGAAACTATGGCCATAGAGGTGTCTCATCAAACCGAAGCCACGAATTGAATTGCTTCCACGAATTACCGATAGTATGCATCTTTCGAGTTTGAGGCTACCTCGAGGCCACAAATTGTATGCCTCCAAGAACCGAGCCCACGAATTGTTTTGGCTCTAAGAACTGGGTCTTTAGAGCATAACATAAATCTTCTTTCCATTCGAAACTAAGAATACTTAAGAATTATGATATGAAGAAACGAATGATTATGCATGATGACAAGAAAGAAAGAATCAACAATTTATGAAATGCATAATTGAACTCAAGAAGAAGAAGAAGAAAAAGAAGAAGAACGAATCCCGATTTCATAAGAAATGAATACGATAAGAAGTAAGATATGATTTACGTTATGAATGTCTTACATGATGAATGATTCTATGACGTACTTGCGTAGAAAGAAGAATAAAGCATGTCTTGATTAAATACATGAGTAATTGATATCATTGTGCTTCTCGGCAAGTTGGTAAGTTTAGGATCTCGCATGTTTTAAGCATGTATGATCCGAATCGCATGTTATGAATGAATTGTGAACTTGGGTGTGTTTGTTAATGAATTAATGTGCAAAGTGAAACCGGGGTTGGGTTTGGGTTATTCACTGGGTTCGTGGAGCTCATGACCTCACCAAAATTTCAGGTATAGAAGTTCGGACTTGCAGGAGTTGTTTTGGCTTTCGAAATAGCAGGCGGATAGGAGATGCCGAACTTACTGCATGTTTATTCGTCTTTTGTTTGTAAAGATGTTGTAAAGATCGGTTGTATGTGAACTTAAGTTTTGACTATGAATGTAAAAGGCCCCATGTGAATACTCCGAGCGTGTGGCTCGTTGAGTTTGTGTGGTATTTACTCCGAGCATGTGGCTCGTTGAGTTTATGAATGTGTTTCGTGCGGGGTTAAGGCTTAAAGCCTATGAGATTAGCCATATTACGGAGGAAACTCGCCGAAATTTTCAGAAACCTTTGAAAACCTAGAAACACGCTTCCGCCAAGTAAAGAGAAAACTATTAACCCTAAGTTGAGACCTTAAGCAGCCTTAGGAGTTCCTCTCAAGGAACCCCGGCATGTAATACTCCTAGGGTGGGTCTAGGGTGTTACATATAACGCCCAAAATACCTTTTAACGACGGTTAACAAGCGCCGTGTATGTGGGCGTCGTTATATGTACCACCTTTGACTGTGGTTCTATAACCATAGTAAAAAAATACCCTATGACGATGGTTCTATAAAAAAAAATCATTGTCATATATGAACCTATAACAAAAGTTCTTCATCCGAACCGTTGTCATAGGTCCAATTTATTTAAAAAACAGAGTCCTTTCAGATCCGAAATCTAAAGGAGCTTTGAAATTTTGAGATCTAAAATGAAAAATGAGTAAGAGAGCGAAGAACAATGAATGAAGAAAAGTAACTCTAGAAAAACTAAAGAAATATACATCTAAAAGACTAACGGAATACAAATCTAAAAGGAGTGAAGCAAAACCAAACAAAGAAACATATAAAATATAGATCTAAGAACGAAATTCAAACCAATTATTTCCTCTTACAGATCTAGAACAGCACCCATCTCTTTCTCAACTTTAGCTTGCATTTGCATCTCTCGAAGATGTAGCGGCTTACTCCTCCATCTCCTTCGGACGCTTCTTCATCTCATGTAGTTCCCGAGCCACGCATTAAAAAAAAGAGGTAAGATTACCAACACATTCTAAGGTTTCTCGGAACCACGAGGAACAATGAAACAATTGACGAATAGAAAATGTAAACGATTTTCCAAATAAATCAAGCAATAAACATAATAGGAGAGAGAATTGAATGAATTGGAGAAAACCTTGACGGCGTCCTCTTCGATGGCGGACATGTCGACGTCGGGGTTGTGGCCTTCTGTGTCTACTTCCTTTTCCTCTAGCCTTTCTCTCTCCTCTCAATTCCCTTGACGCCCGAATTCCCCACTCTCTCTCTCTCTCTCTCTCTCTCTCTCTCTCTCTCCCTCTCGTTATTCACACTCGTTATCGTAACTCTCCTCAGCAGAGGAAAATGGCAAACCCGCTAAACTTTAACTCCAAATTCCTCCCTTCAACCCACCCCTCCGTCGAGCCCCGCTGCACAACCACTCGCCTCCATCTCGCCACCGCCTCCCGGACGCGAATTCGTGCAATGATCCAGGAGATTTTCATGCCTACGTTGAGATAAAGAGAGATAGAGAGTGTTCGGGAGAGAGACACAGAGAGATTAGGGATTGAGTCAAGTGAAATTAGGGAGAGAAAGGGGAAAGGAATCAGCCAAGGAGAGGAAGCGCCAAGGAGAGAGAGAGAGGAAGCGTTTGAGAGAAGAGAGAGAGACAGAGAGATTAGGGATTGAGTCTCCTCAAGTGATGAAATTAGGGAGAGAGCAGAGGGGGAGAAGAACCAGCCGAGAGAGAGAGGAAGCGGCCAAGGAGAGAGAGAGGAAGCATTTGAGAGAGAGAGAGAGACAGAGAGATTAGGGATTGAGTCTCCTCAAGTGATGAAATTAGGGGAGAGAGCAGAGGGGAAAAGAACTAGCCGAGAGAGAGAGGAAGCGACCAAGGAGAGAGAGAGGAAGCGTTTGAGAGAGAGAGAGAGATAGAGAGATTAGGGATTGAGTCTCCTCAAGTGATGAAATTAGGGGAGAGAGCAGAGGGGAGAAGAACCAGCCGAGAGAGAGAGGAAGCGGCCAAGGAGAGAGAGAGGAAGCGTTTGAGAGAGAGAGAGAGATAGAGAGATTAGGGATTGAGTCTCCTCAAGTGATGAAATTAGGGAGAGAGCGAGAGGGGAGAAGAACTAGCCGAGAGAGAGAGGAAGCGGCCGAGGAGAGAGAGAGGAAGCATTAGGGTTCTTTAAAATATTTGTTAATGTTATGATCACAGTTCAATTAAAAGAACCATCGTCAAAAGTTTTCATCGAAATTTTGACGACGATTCTTTTATTTGAACCATCGTCATATTTACATTTATAATTGCTTTATTTACAAAAATGGCACTGACCCATTTTTAATGACATTTTATCCTTTTAACCGTCGTTAAAGACCCCGTCGTTATAAGTGATTTCGTAGTAGTGGAGTAATTACAAATTGGTAAAATTAATATTAACGAGTGGAAAGTAATTTAATTTATAGGATGTCACGCCACATATTTTAAAGACTTGGAAGGCCAATAAATTAATAATAAAATAGATAATTTTATTAACGATAGTTTAGGAGTAATAACCTTATTTAAAACTTAAATTATACTCAAACTAATGAAATAATATAAACTAAATTGTTATGATTATCTTCCTGTCAATGATCAACTTTATCACTATATGATAGTATTATCTTAGTGATCAATCCTAATTGACGAAAGGTCCCCAACAAGTAATCAACCTATTAAGAATGGGCTAGAGAGAGAGAGAAAAGAGAGAATTTCTCAACTTCAATGGCGAAGAAGAGGAAATCCCCAAACCCTAGACTCACAAATCGCTCCCCATCCACGCCGGAGACTACAATACAAGCACCTGTGATAATCCCGGCCTACAAAACGCCTCAAGTTGATTTTGCAGAGGAGATAATCAATGGAACAAGTACTTAGTATCGAGAAAATGAAGTTGAAGGACAACACAAAGGAACAACTACTAACAGCGCAGCATGGGCTGAGCGACTAGTACAAGCGGGAAGGAACAATCCAGGCAAATCACCGGAGGAACATGGTCCTCATCGAGATCTATCAAAAGTGCCGAATGCAGGAATAAGATTGGATTATAATCGACCGGTTGAAAAGGATGGATGTTGGCTACAAAAAAATTGATGTAAGTGACATTGAATCCGAGATAAAATATTGGAACTCGTCTTTCATATGCAAAATTTTGGGAGCCAACCCACCTCTTAGTGTTATGGAAGGATTTCTAAATTGAATTTAGGGAAAACAATCATAGATAAGGTTCCGAAAAAGGATAATGGAACCTTCATTGTCTTTTTTTTGCCCAGCTAAACAGGGATCAGATTGTGCAACAAAGTATTTACTATTTTGACAAAAATAACTAATAGTCCAAGTTTGGTCACTTGGAGATGATTTTCATATGGATGTCACAACGGTGCCCATCTCGGGTGAGATTCCATAAACTCCACCCAAAATTCTTGAGTGTGGATTGCCTAAGTAAGATGGCAAGTTTAGTGGGACAGCCACTCATTGCTGATAAGCTCACTTCAAATAAGGGACGCCTAAACTATGCCGAGTACTTATAGAGATTGACATTACTAAACCAATACTCGGAGGAAGTTGAATTTATTGATGAGAAGGATGAATTCATAACACAGGGCATAGAGTAGGAATGGTTTCCTAAGAAATGTCAAAAATGTGGTATGTACGGGCACATGGAGGAGAAATGTAGGAAAGGGATCAAAAGAGAATGGAGATACTGAGAATGTTATTAAAACCATCGGACCAAGCATAGGCAATATAACAAGGACACAACCGGAGTAGAATAATACTTTTAATGTCCTGGAAAATAGAGAGGGTGCAGATTACGAACATGAGAAACAATTAGAAGATCCACCTAACCCTAGTAACATGGGGGAGGAGTGGAAATGGATAAATTCGCAATATGGAATGCGAGGGGCATGAATAACCCCTCAAAGTAAGGAGAGTTAGCTCTCTTCTTGAATAATAAATAGGTGCATTTAGTTGGATTAGCGGAAACAAAAATCATCAAAGAGCATGTCTCAAAGGTGACTCGACGAGTTTGCAAAGGCTGGAAAGTTAATACCAATGCAACCGATGAGTTGAAAAGTAGGATTTGGCTTATATGGGATCCTAAATATTTTGAACTAGACATTCTTCATGTTCATAAACAGGCCATACACTATGCCATACAAGCATATGGATATAAGAAAACAAGTGCCATCTTATAGTGATCTATGCATCCAATTGCAACATTGAAAGAAAGGAATTGTTGCAAATACTAAATAACATCGGTGTAGGTGTTAAGGAATGGATGGTAGCAGGAGACTTTAATTGCCTCCTAAATGGAAATGAAAGAATGGGTGGAAATTCGATGGAATATAGTGATATATTGGATTTTAATGAATGTGTGTTAAATTGCCAGCTTCAGGAAATGAAACATGTTGGACATTTCTTCACCTAGATAAACAAACAAAACCCAACAGACAAGGTTTTATCCAGATTGGACAGAACGTTAGTGAATGAGGAGTGGTTAGATACTTTCCCAAATATGGAATGTTTAGTAGTAGCCGGAGGAATTTCTTATCATTGCTGCCTATTATATAATGAACACCTTGTCGAAAGGAAGAAACCACCATTCAAATTCTGTAACATGTGGACACAGCACAAGGATTTCCAATCCCCAATTAAGGCGAACTAGATCTACGATTGTGCTGTATTAAAAATGTATCGGTGGTGCAGAACCGAAAAACACAAAGCTTGCTCTAAAAAAGTTCCGAGAGGGATGCATTCTTTAACATTGAGCAACAAATTGCTGAGGTTAGAGAAAATCTTATCAAAATACAATATAAGATATTTGCAGGACAAGGGGATGAAAGGATATATCGGGCAGAAAAGGAGGCAATAATTGAGATATATAGATTAAGGCAAGCTACAAAAGTCACAAATATTGAGAGAACAAGTCGGATGGCTAAAAGAAGGAGATCGAATATCGCCTACTTTCACGCGAGTCATCGAGCAAAGAATCACCAAAGGCGGAATAAGTTACATCTCAAACATTGATGAAGTACTTACATATGACCCAAATGAGATTAGAGATACACTAATTGACTACTTTCAAAAACTCCTTGCTGCCAAGACAAGGAAGCAAATAATGAAATGGTCAATAATACAAAAGGGGAAATGCATTCAGAGCAAGCATGGAATTGAGATGATCTAGGGATTTACAACCCAACAAATCAAACAAGTATTTTGGAACATTGACATGAATAAGAGCCCAGGCCCGGATGGATTTGGAAGCGAATTTTTCAAAGCTCTTGGGACATAATAGGCAATGAGATAAGTCTAGCTATCCTTGATTTCTTCTCCTTTGGTGCTATGCTAAAACAACTAAATACCACCGATGTATCACCGATACCAAAGGTAGAATATCCTTAATCTGTACTGAATACAGGCCCATATCCTCTTTTGTAAAGTCCTCTACAAAGCTATATCTAAGCTAATGTGCAGCAGATTGAAAAAAGTCCTTCCTGAAATCATCATGGATAATCAATCAACTTTTGTGGCAAATAGACTAATTTTATACAATGTATTAATAGGATCTGGACTTAATAAGGCAAGTACAGGAGGAAACACATATCCCCAGATGTGTCATTAAGATTGATATTCGTAAAGCTTATGACACTATTGACTGGCTATTTTTGAAAGATATGATGACTACACTGGGTTTTCCTAGTAAATTTATGAAATGGACAATGGAAGCATATCTACTCGCCCGAATATCCTTCAATTACAATGGAGGATTGCATGGTTTTTCTCCAAATGGGGAGGGGTATTAGACAAGGAGACCCACTATCTCCTTTATTGTTTGTAATTGGGATGGAATATTTATCTCACTTGTTTAAAAATATGGAGAGTGATCAAAGATTCAGGTTCCATCCAGGTTGCGGCAAGATTGCATTAAGTTACGTCATTTTTGCGAGATGACTTACTAGTCTTCCGTAAGGTCGATAAAGACTCGAGTAGAGTGTATAATGGAAGTCATAAGGAAGTTTGTAGAAGTATCGGGTTTGGAAGAAAATGTCCGAAAAATCTCAAATTTTCTTTGCTGGAACAAGTGCTGAAACCGAGCAAGAGTTGATTAGTTTGACTCGTTTTGAGAAGGGGCAGCTACCACTGAACTACTTGGGGTACCACAAAAACAAGGTAAACTCAATAGCAATGATTCCGTAATTTTAATCTCAAAAATCACTATAAAGATAAGAAGTTAGGGTGTGAGGAAATTGAGTTATGTTGGAAGAGTGCAGTTGGTCAACTCAAGTATCGATGAACATGCATATATATTGGGGTTCTATCTCCATCTTGCCAAGCCAAGTAATCAAAGATGTTGAGAAGCTTTGCAGGCAATTCTTATGGACTGGAGCGAGATAGTAATTCAAAGATTATTCCAGTAGCATGAGATGATGTATGCTCTCCTAAAAGCCGAGGAGGATTAGGGGTTAGAAGTAGCAAAGACTGGAACAAGGCTTTAGTAGGAAAGCTTTTATGGTCTCTAGCAACAAATGCGAGAAAACCTCTGGGTGAAATAGGTCCATTCTATATATTTGAAAAATTCAGATTGGATGTAGATCGAGTGAAAGAGGGATCTAGCCGGTATTTCAAGCAAATCATGAAACCGAGGAAGCACTTAAGTGTATGGATGGACACTCAACGAAGGAACGGATAGTGATATAGCATAATAGATATAAAGTGCGGCTAGCATACAAAGCCCTGCAGCAAAGAAAACCAGAAGTAGAATGGTGGAAATTTGTATGGCATAGAAATATAATACCAAAGCATGCTTTTTGCCTTTGGATGATTTTCAAAAAGAAGATACTCACCAGAGACATATTACGTAGATGGAAGCCCCTAGAAAACACCAAATGTAGTTTTTGTGATCATGAGGAAACAATAGAACATTTATTTTTACAATGTAGATATGCACAGGAGATACTAGAAGCTATGGAACTGCAAAACTGTGAGAAAGACCGGAGAGTCGTGTGGAATGAATGGCTTATAGGAAGAAAGAGCCCTCCCACTCAAATGGCAGTGATTGCCCTTTGATGGCTGCAATATGCTACAAGATATGGCAGGAGAGAAATGCTAAATCATTCACAGAGAAAAGCAATCCAAAAGAGCGAGATCATAGAAGATATACCATGGACAATGAGGCACCAATTACTCACAAGAAAGAGGATATATAGATGTTGGATAGAAAGACTGCAAATTGATACTACTGGGTAGCCCTGGGAAATTGTGATGTACTTTTTTAATATGTCAATCAACCTATTAACATAAAATAATTTAAAAAGTAAGAATGGAATCTCAAGTACTAGAAAACCTAACCATATTAAAACAATTTAAAAAATATTTTAATTTTATAAATGGGATAAGAGGGAATAATGTTTTCACATTTTATGTCTTAAGATTTCCCAAATAACAAGCTATGTCGCCCGTATGTTCCCAAAAGGGAGATAAATGATAAGGTAAGGCGATAACACATGCACATGTTGGGACTAGGCGGAGGATGTCCCTAGGTGATCACCATAACAATCACGATAATGGTAATTGGGATACATGAGATTAAAAATCAAATTTAAAATAATGAAACGATCATTTACGATAAATGTGTTGAGTTTGAAAGACTTGACATCTAATGTACCTTTTAAAATGATTTGGAATCAAACCTTGGACCTCCAATATTAGCTTGTAAGTATTAGTAACTAGGCTTTCGCAATTGAAAAAGTAAAACTACGAGACACATCGATCCCCTTTGTGGTTTGAATGATATGGGCTTGATTTGTGGCAAATTCCACAATTGTGGTGTCATAATACCACGGCTTCCGAAATTGTAAAAAAGATGGATGGATTTAGGGATATATTATGTTGGTTGAAGGTGTTTGTGAAGACTTAGACTCTAAATTTATATCATTCCGAGTACTATCAAGGACTCGGTACCAACCTCATCTCTCCTAACTTTTGATTACAAGTCATTCCGAGTAATATAGAAACTATCGCACATGTCTTCATTCATTCCGACCGACTCGTAAATCACATTCTTGTTCATCAACTCACACTTATGTGTCCGAGTCACTCAGACACTACTTAGACTCGATCGCATGTTCAAACATTCTCTCTAACACCTTTAATCCGTGTTCTGACTTGATATTCTAAGTTAAAGTGAACTACAACGATAATTCAACTTTCTAAGTCAGCATGTTTGTTTGAAACATATTTGTCTAGATCAAGTACTCAAACTCGATATTCTCTTTATAACTTGATCTTCTCTAAGACTGACTCCGATGGAATTTGAGTATAATGAATATTAGACTCGTAAAATTGCACTCTTCTAGGTCTCGGATAATTATGCACTTAATTATCTTAATTAAATTATTATCTCGTGCCTAATCTTGGACCCAAGTATTTTATACTTTGAGAACCAAAATTTGTTTACTTTTGTAGGTTATCTAAACGAGGTTATCCTATTTTTGAATTACAAAAGTAACCGGCTTCAAGTCGTCAATCACCAACGAGCAAGGCTTTTCTACTTCGAATAAGGCCCGGACACTCGTGTTAGGGTTGTCTATTTCCAAATATGGAAATCTTCAATGCTAAGCTTAACTCGTGGTTTCCACCCTACTTTTTAGACACCACTAGTGGATTGGGACATCCTAAGCGAGTCAAGAGCCGTTGCATAACGTTCACATCTCAATGGATCTATTCTAAGCGACTCGGAAGAACCGTTACAACGGTCACAAACGACTTCTAATCGAAGATAGTCACAACGGCTAATCCGCTTGGTTATCTATAAATAGAAACCACTTCACAAGACTTAAAGATTGCTGAACACATTGCTGAAATTATATCTCTCTGTATAATACTCATTCAATCTTCTTTTACAACTCCTAGTCCGTACTTAACGCTTTTCGAGTTGTAAAGTCTTGTAATCAGTCACATACTCTTTCTTACTATCCGAGTAAGGTCCCTTGACTGAGCTGTAAAAGTTCACTCAGCTCGCTTGTCCCTCGTTGTAAATGTTACCTTAGTTAGGAAGTACCGGATCGGATAAAGGAACTTTTGAGTTTGAGAAAACTCGTTAGGAAATGTTTAAGGGAGCAATTCGGTTGAGTCGAGTCACTGTATTTTGTGGATTCAAAATAGTGGATTTGACTTGGTGCTTGGATTAGCATTGACCGTGGCTTTCCGCCCCGGGAGGGATTCCACATAAATCTAAGTTCATACTTTTCCGAGTCCAATCTAGACTCGGACTGTCTTGATTATTCAGTTTAACCTTTAACCCTTCCATTCTTTTAAAATTTTCTCATCACCCTATTCACCCCCTCTAGGGTGACGAAGACTCTCCACGAGAAAACCTTCAATTGGTATTAGAGCCTAGCCTTTCGAGAGAGGATCTAACAATCCAAAGGTTTAAAGATCAAATGGCTCAGAATAATGGAGAGTTTGATGAAGGAAGATATTCCAGCAGACCACCAAAGTTTAAAGAATAAAATTTTGTGCATTGGAAGAAGTTAATCGAATGCTTTCTACTCGGATCACGATGAAGTTGTATGGAACATCATACAAGAAGGCAATTACATTCCAACGAAGATGGAAGATACAAGATACAAGATCTATGCCTAAAGCAAAATTCGAATAAACCACTGAAGAGGCGAGAAAAGTTCGTAAAGAACTTTAAAGCGATGAATATTCGATGTGCGCCATCAGCTCGTAAGAATACAACAGAGTGTCAGCTTGTAACACGACCAAAGATGTGTGGGACACTTTTGTCAACACATTTGAAGGAACAAGTCAAGTAAGAGAAGCGAAGATAAGTCAATATCTTCACAAATACGAGCTGTTCAAGATGGAGCTCGAAGAAAACATCACTCGGATGTTCGTACGCTTTATCGAGATTACAAATAATGTCAAATCTCTAAGTAGAAAGATATCCGACGGAGAAATGTGCAGAAAAATTCCGAGAAGTCTACACAAGAGAAGATGGGGTCCAAAGGTAACCGACATCGAGGAAGCTCGGAACCTCTCACTCTTAAAGCTAGACGAACTTATTGGTTAGCTACTCACCCATGAGATCCATCTCGGAAGAAGAGGATGCCGAGGTCAGCAATAAAAAGAATATTACGCCGAAGGCCTCGAAAGCGAGAGGAGAAAATCGAGTTCCTCGAGGCTCGAAGAAGATCCCATGGTACTCATTGCTCGAGGCTTCAAAAGAATGATGAAGCACAAGAGATGGGAGAAAAAGCCAAGAGAAGAGTTCTACAAGCAAGACAAGAAGGATAAAAAGGTAAATACTCTTCCCCTTTAAAGTTATCTTTAACTAAGAACTCGGTTGTTTTGAATGTGGCACCAAAGATCACATAGTCAAAGATTGTCCAAGAAAAAGAGGGACAGAAAGAGGAAGAAGGCTATGATGACCACATGGAGTGATGAAGATTCATATGAAGAAGATGAAGAATTAGACGACTCAAAGTGTCTAATGGCTCTATCGGACTCGAAGCTGAATCTGAGTTAGACTCGACAACTCGGACAATGAGGAGACAAATCCTCGGGAGGTAATTGAATATTTCCTTAAGTTTTCTAAGGTTGATTTAGCTAAATATATTTATACTTTGGAAGAAAATTCTAATTTCGATTCTTCTCAATTTAAAGAACAACTTGAGTCACTCACTTCGAGAGCATTGTTTTGAAAAATGAATTAGAAAAATTGAGACTTACTCTAAGAGAGCTCAAGACTAGTTCTCAAGCTAACGAGACCGAGTCCGAGACACTCGAAGAGAAAATGAGCATGTAAAACGAAGCTCAATGAGTCTCAAGAACTTATTTTGAAATTTACTCAAGGTCGAAAAACCTTGACATGCTCTTAGGCGCTCAGTGTGTCTCCTTCGAAAGGAAGGAACCGGTTTTAACAAAGAGGAGGAATCTAATTCCTACGCAGATCTTTTAAAAAGGATTCCAAAACTGTGAAGTTCGGGAAGGCTAAGCACGGTCCCATTCATAAGAATGAAAGGAGGACTCGAGCCCGGACTAGCTTATAGGAGAAAACCTTCTTCATCGGTTTACAAAAGAAAAGATTTTTAAAAGAAAGAGACACATACTCGGTTTCGAAAAGGAAGACTCAAAATCATATGAAACCCAAAGTTATTCAAATCTGGGTTCCCAAGAGTCTTCTTCCTCGAAAAGGACCACGAGTAAAGGGAGTTACTAGGTTCGTTAGAGGAAGTGAGAAGGGTTAGTGTGTTTCGACTTGCAGGTAACTCAGAAAAAGATAAAATGTCATTAGTACCTAGACAGTGGTTGCTCATGCCACATGTCGGGAGATTCAAGACTCTTTTTTGAGTTGGAAGATTACAAGAGAGGTAAAGTCACTTTTGGAGATGACAGTAAAGGCAAGATAGTTGGAATAGGCAAGATTGGAAAAGGAGACAACATGGTCAACCTAGTCTATCTTGTCAAGGGATTAAAGTACAATCTACTCAACATCTCTCAACTGTGTGACTAAGGTCAAGAGGTAAGATTCACTCGGACAAATTGCTATATTTCGATGACACTACCAAGGAGACTAAGCTATCGAGCAAGAGATCGGGTAATACCTACACTATTCCTCTATCCGATCCAAGTCGAACTTATCTTGTTTAAAAGCTTCTCTGCATGATGATTCTTGGACATGGCATCGTAGACTAGGTCATGTTAGCATACACACCATCAAAAAGCTTGCATCTCATGGTTTAATTAGAGGATTGCCCAACTGTGCATTTAAGAAAGATAAAATCGTGAAGCATGCACAAAAGGGAAACAGGTAAGATCATCTTTCAAATCTCTCAAAATTGTTTCCACATCCAAAGTTCTTGAATTGTTGCATATGGACTTGCGTGGTGAAATCCCTGTCAAGAGCCTCTAAGGTAAATCATATGTACTTGTGATAGTTGATGACTACTCACAATTTACCCGGTTTGTTTTCTTAAGCACAAAAATGAAGCTTGCAAAGAGTTCAGCAAGCTCTGCAGGAAAATTCAAGTTGAGTCTCGGACTCAGATTAGAATAATTTGAACTTACCATGGAAGGGAGTTTGATTACTCGGAATTTGCAGAGTTCCGTGATAAGAATGGTATCTCCCACAACTTCTCAGCACCAAGAACTCCTCAACGTAACGGAGTAATGGAGAGAAAGAATAGAACTCTTGAAGAAATAGGAAGGACAATGATGATTGAACATTATCTCGCCTTATTATTTCTGAGCTGAGGCGATCAACACAACGAAACTACACATTGAACAGATGCGTCATCGGACCCATCCTGAAGAAAACTCCATATGAGCTTTCGCAAAGGGAAGAAACCCAACATTTCATACTTCAAACCCTTTGGATATAAGTGTTATGTTCACAATAATGGTAAGGATCACTCGACTACGTTTGATGCTTGGTCGGATGAAGGTATGTTTCTTGGTTATTCATCTCATAGTAAAGGATATCGCATTTTCAAGAAAAGAACTAACAAAGTGGAAGAAAGCATCCACATTGTTTTTGATAAGATTAATTAGGGAAAACCAAATGAGTCAACATTCTCGGATCTAAAACTCGATCGAAATGAAGATGATCTTGCTGAAGATGAGCTCGAGACGAGTCAAGGAAAAGGAACTCGAATGAGATAACTCAAAATATCATGACTCATACTGAATCAGGTCAAGAGCCAGCTCGGAATGCTAAAGGTCAATAAGATGAGCAAGCTCAATCAGATCAAATCACTGAAGATCAACCAATTCAACCTACAGATCTGGTGAACCGGAGAACAGGTACATCATTCAAATATGCTTCGAGTCACCCACTCGAAAACATTTTGTCCGATAGCAACAAGTGGGGTAAGAACTCGTTCTTCTTTGCATAATCTATGTGCATTCACTACATTAATATTATTAACTAAACCCAGAAAGGCACTAGAGGCCCTCAATGAACCTGAATAGGTAGAGGCCATGTAAGAGGAACTTTATTAATTCGAAAGAAACCAAGTGTGGACTCGACCAAACGACCTTCCGACAACCCAGTCATAGGAAACAAATGGATTTTCAAGAACAAACTGGATAAGGAAGGGTTGGTAGTAAAAATAAGGCTAGACTTGTGGCTCAAGGTTACAATCAAGAAGAAGGAATTGATTGTGGGGAAACCTTTGCACCAGCTTGCTAGGATTGAAGCAATTAGAATCCTACCGGCATCTGCATCAAGCATGAGCATTAAATTATATCAAATGGATGTCAAATGTGATTTTCTGAATGGTTTAATTCAAGAGGAAGTCTATGTTGAGCAACCCCTTGGATTTGAAAACTCGGAATTTCCAAATCGTGTTTTCAAGTTGCAAAAGGCTCTTTATGGTCTCAAACAAGCTCCCGTGAGCTTGGTATGAAAGACTAAGCACTTTCTTGGTTGAAAATGATTTTAAAAGAGGTCAGATTGACAAAAATCTTTTCATAAAAACCAAGGGGAAAGACTTTCTTATTGCTTAGATTTATGTTGATGATATAATTTTTGGAGCTACTAATGAAAATCTTTGTCGAGATTTTTCCGAAGTTAATGAGACCGGAATTCCAAATGAGCATGATGGGAGAACTCAATTTCTTCCTTGGTCTACAAATCAAACAAGACAAAGATGGCATCTATGTCCATTAATCAAAGTATACCAAGGAGTTGTCTGAAGAAATACAAGCTTCGAAATGCAAAACATGCAAGCAACACCGATGAGTAGCGACGATAAAACTGGACTAAGATGAAAAAGGTAAAGCGAGTAGATCGAAACTCTATCGAGGTATGATTGGATCTCTGCTATATCTTACTTCCAGTAGGCCAGCCATAATGTTTAGTGTATGTCCGTGTGCAAGATTTCAAGCTAATCCAAAAGAATCACATCTCACTGCGGTGAAGAAAAATTTTAGATATCTTGTAGGCACGTCTTCTTTGTTTCCTGCTGAAGACTCGGACTTTACATATACATCATTCTGTGTTCCATCAAGGAATTAGGTATAAGACTTCATCTCTTATAAGGTTTTGATTACAAGTCATTGTAAGTGTCTTAGAAACTTTGTTGAGTGATATAGAATCTTTTCGAGTGTTACGTAAATCATTGCATATGTTCTCACTTGATTCCGACTAACTAAGAAATCATACTCGTTCGCACACGCTTCGAATCACTCGGACAACACTCGATATATTGCAAGTTCAAACATTTGCTCTAATGTGCATAAACCCAGTGTCCGACTTCATGATCTAAGTTTAATTGAATTATTGTGTTAATTCATCTTTTAAGTCAGCATGCTTGTTTTGAACATTGGTAGTCTAGATCAAGTCTTTCCGCTCCGATGTTCTTTATCCGACTTGCACTACTTTTAGACCGACTCGGATGGAATTTGAACATAATGGATATTTGATTTAGAAAATTCCACTCTTTTAGGACTCGGATAATTACGCACTTAATATCTTAATTAAATTATTATCCGTGTCTAATCTTGGACCAAAGTATTTTATACTTTGAGAACCAAAATTGATTTACTTTTGTAGGTTATTTAAACGAGGTTATCCTACTTTTGAATTATAAAAGTAACCGGCTTCAAGATGTCAAATCGCCGACAGACAAGGCTTTTCCTACTTCGACCTAGGCTCGGACTAATCGTGACAGGGTTGTTTGTTTTCAAAGCGGAAATCTGCAACGCTAAGCTCAATGGTGGTTCCCACCCTACTTTTCACACACCACCAGTAGATTGGGACTACCAAAGGAGTCAAGAGCCGTTGCCCAACGTTCACACCTCAATGGATATTTTACGAGTGACTTAGAAAGACCATCGCAACGGTCACAAAGGACTTCCAGTCGGAAGACAGTCACAACGGCTAGTTTGCTTGGTTATGTATAAATAGAAGCTAACTCTCAAGACTTGAAGATTGCTGAACCAACTGTCTATACACATACTTAAGCAAAAGTCATTGTATTCAAACTCCATCTTCTACTTACAACTCAAACTGTGTACTTAGCATCTTTTTGAGTTGTAAGGTCTTGTAATTAGTTACAAATACTCATTCTTACTTTCGAGTAAGGTCCCTTAACCGAGCTGTAAGGGTTAACTCAGCTCGCTTGTCCCTAACTCGTAAAGGTTATCTCGGTTAGGAAGTACTAGATCGAGATAAGGGAATTTATGAGTCTAGGAAAATCTTGTAAGGAATTGTCTAAGGGAGTAATTCTGGTTGAGTCTTTCTACTGTATTTTGTGGATTCAAAATAGTGGATTTGACTTGGTGCTTGGATTAGCACTCACCGTGGTTTTCCGCCCAGGAGGGTTTCCACGTAACTTTCCGAGTTAGTACTTTTCGGAGTTCAATCTAAACTCGGATTCTCATCGAGTCATTTCTAGTTTTATTCTTCTATTATTTGTTTAAATTTCCCCATCACCCTATTCACCCCACCTCTAGCGTGACTTAGCCTCTCCAAGAGCAAACCTTTAATTGGTATCGAGCCTAGCCTTTTAGAAAGGGTCTAACCATCCAAAGGTTTAAAGATCAAATGGCTCGAACAATGTAGAGTTCGATGAACGAAGATCTTTCAGCAGACCACCAAAGTTCAAAGGATCTAACTTCGTGCACTTGGAAGAAGCTCATGGAACGTTTCCTGCTGGATCACGATGAAGATGTTTAGAACATCATACAAGTAGGGAACTACATTCCAATGAAGATGGAAGAAACAAGAGTCGTGCTTAAAACAAAGTTCGAGTACACCACCGATGAAGCGTAGAAGTTTAGAAAGAACTTAAAGGCGATGAACATTCGATGTGCGCCATCAGCGCAGAAGAATACAATCGAGTGTCAGCCTGTGACACAGCCAAAGAAGTGTGGGATACACTTGTCAACACTTATCAAGGCACAAGTCAAGTCGGACAAGCGAAGATAAGCCAATATCTTCACAAATACGAGCTGTTCAAGATGGAGCCGAAGAGAACATCACACAAATGTTCAATTGCTTCACCGAGATTACTAACAATCTCAAATCTCTGGGTAGAAAGATTTCCCACGAGGAAATGTGCAAAAAGATACTCGAAGTCTACCTAAGCGAAGATGGGGTCCCAAGGTGACAACCATCAAAGAAACTCGTAACCTGTCCTCATCGAAGCTAGACGAACTCAATGGGAAGCTACTCACCCATGAGATCCACCTGGAAGAGGAGGATGTAGAAGTCAGCACTAAAAAGAACATTGCATTAAAGGCCTCGAAAACGGAGTAGCAAATCGAGTTCCTTTGACTCGAAGAGGATCCCATGGTACTTATCGCGAGAGGCTTCAAAAGAATGATGAAGCACAAGAGAAAGGATAAGAAGCCAAGAGAAGAGTTCTATAAGACAGACAAGAAGGATAGAAAAGGTAAACATTCTTCCCTTTCAAAGTTATCTTTAACTAAGAACTCCGACTATTTTGAATGTGGCAAGTAAAGAACACATAGTCAAAGACTATCCTAGAAGGAAGAGAGACAGAAAGAAGAAAAACGCTATGATGGCCACTTGGAGTGATGAAGACCCATCGGAATGACCATCGTAATGAGTCACAAAGGACTTCTAGTCGAAGAGAGTCACAACGACTAGTCTCCTTGGTTATCTATAAATAGAAGCCAACTCTCACGACCTGGAAGATTGCTGAACAAACTATCTATACACGTACTTAAGAAAAAGTCATTGTATTCATACTCAATCTTCTACTTACAACTCCAACTTTGTACTTAACATCTTTTTGAGATGTAAGGTCTTGTAATCCGTTACAAACACTTATTCTTACTTTATGAGTAAGGTCCCTTGACAGATTTGTAAGGGTTAACCGAGCTTAATTTTCCCTAACTGTAAAGGTTATCTTAGTTAGGAGGTACTAGATCACATAAGGGAATTTATGTGTCCAGGAAAATCTTGTAAGGAATTGTCTAAGGCAAGCAATTCCGGTTGAGTCTTTCTACCGTATTTTGTGGATTCAAAATAGTGGATTTGACGTGGGGCTTGGATTAGCACCGACTATGCTTTTCGGCCCCAGGAAGGCTTTCACGTAACTTTCCGAGTTAGTACTTTTCTAAGTTCAATCTAAACTCGGACTCCCCTTAGAGTCATTTCTAGTTTTATTCTTCCATTACTTGTTTAAATTTCTCCATCACCCTATTCACCCCCTTTAGGGTGACTTAGCCTCTCCAAGAGCAAACCTTTAATTGGCATCGAGCCTAGCCTTTCGAAAGGATCTAACCATCCAAAGGTTTAAAGATCAAATGGCTCGTAACAATGGAGAGTTCGATAAACGAAGATCTTTCAGCAGACCACCAAAGTTCAAAGTATCTAACTTCATGCACTCGGATGAAGCTCATGGAACATTTCCTGCTAGATCACGATGAAGATGTCCGGAACATTATACAAGTAGGAAACTACATTCGAATGAAGATGGAAGAAATAAGACTCGTTCCCGAAACAAAGTCCGAGTACACCACTCGATGAAGCAGAGAAGTTCGGAAAGAACTTCAAGGCGATGAACATTCCGATGTGCGCCATCAGCTCGGAAGAATACAACCGAGTGTCGGCTTGTGACACGACCAAAGAAGTGTTGGACACATTTGTCAACACTTATGAAGGCACAAGTCAAGTCGAACAGGCGAAGATAAGCCAATATCTTCACAAATACGAGCTGTTCAAGATGAAGCCGGAAGAGGACATCACACGAGATGTTCATCCGCTTCACCGAGATTACTAACAATCTCAAATCTTTGGGTAGAAAGATTTACCACGAGGAAATGTGCAAAAAGATACTCGAAGTCTACCCAAGCGAAGATGGGGTCCCAAGGTGACAACCATCAAAGAGGCTTAGAACCTGTCCTTACTGAAGCCGGACGAACTCATTGGGAAGCTACACACCTGTGAGATCCACCTTGAAGAGGAGGATGCAGAGGTCAGCACTAAAAAAACACTCGAACTCAAGGCCTCGTAAAACAGAGAAGCAAATCCGAGTTCCTTTGACTCGTAAGAGGATCGCATGACACTAATCGCGAGAGGCTTCAAAAGAATGATGAAGCACAAGAGATGGGATAAGAAGCCAAGAGAAGAGTTTTATAAGAAAGACAAGAAGGATAGAAAAGGTAAACATTCTTCCCCTTCAAAGTTATCTTTAACTAAGAACTTCGACTGTTTTGAATGTGGCAGCAAGGAACACATAGTCAAAGACTCGTCCCGAAGGAAGAGAGACAGAAAGAAGAAAAAGGCTATGATGGCCACTTGGAGTGATGGAGACTCATCGAAAGACCATCACAACGGTCACAAAGGACTTCCAGTCGGAAGACAGATCACAATGGCTAGTCCGCTTGGTTATCTATAAATAGAAGCCAACTCTCAAGACTTGAAGATTGCTGAACCAACTGTCTATACACGTACTTAAGCAAAAGTTATTGTATTCAAACTCAATCTTCTACTTACAACTCCAACTTTGTACTTAACATCTTTCCGAGTTGTAAGGTCTTATAATTAGTTACAAACACTCATTCTTACTTTCCGAGTAAGGTCCTTTGACCGAGCCGTAAGGCCTAACTCAGCTCGGTTGTTGCTAACCGTAACGGTTATCTCGGTTAGGAAGTACTAGATCGGATAAGGGAATTTGTGAGTCTAGGAAAATCTTGTAAGGAATTGTCTAAGGGAGCAATTCCGGTTGAGTCTTTCTACCTGTAATTTGTGGATTCAAAATAGTGGATTTGACTTGGTGCTTGGATTAGCATTGACCGTGGTTTTCTACCCCAGGAGGGTTTCCACGTAACTCTCTCGAGTTAGTACTCTTCCGAGTTCAATCTAAACTCGGACTCTCCTTAGAGTCATTTCTAGTTTTATTCTTCCATTATTTGTTTAAATTTCCCCATCACCCTATTCACCCCACTTCTACGGTGACTTAGCCTCTCCAAGAGCAAACCTTCAGTTGGTATCGAGCCTAGCCTTTTAGAAAGGATCTAACCATCCAAAGGTTTAAAGATCAAATGGCTCGTAACAATGGAGAGTTCGATAAACGAAGATCTTCCAGACAGAGCACCAAAGTTTAAAGGATCTAACTTCATGCACTCTGGATGAAGCTCATGGAACATTTCTGCTAGATCACGATGAAGATGTCCGGAACATTATACAAGTAGGAAACTACATTCGAATGAAGATGGAAGAAATAAGACTCGTTCCCAAAACAAAGTCCGAGTACACCACTGATGAAGCGAGAGAAGTTCAAAAAGAACTTCAAGGCGATGAACATTCCGATGTGCGCCATCGGCTCGGAAGAATACAACCGAGTGTCGACTTGTGACACAGCCAAAGAAGTGTTGGACACACTTGTCAACACTTATGAAGGCACAAGTCAAGTCGACAAGCGAAGATAAGCCAATATCTTCACAAATACGAGCTGTTCAAGATGAAGCCGGAAGAGGACATCACACGGATGTTCATCCGCTTCACCGAGATTACTAACAATCTCAAATCTTTGGGTAGAAAGATTTACCACGAGGAAATGTGCAAAAAGATACTCGGAAGTCTACCTAAGCGAAGATGGGGTCCCAAGGTGACAACCATCAAAGAGGCTTAGAACCCGTCCTTATCGAAGCCGGACGAACTCATTGGGAAGCTACACACCTGTGAGATCCACCTCGAAGAGGAGGATGCAGAGGTCGGCACTAAAAAAACACCGAACTAAAGGCCTCGAAAAACAGAGAAGCAAATCTGAGTTCCTTTGACTCGAAGAGGATCGCATGACACTAATCGCGAGAGGCTTCAAAAGAATGATGAAGCACAAGAGATGGGATAAGAAGCCAAGAGAAGAGTTTTATAAGAAAGACAAGAAGGATAGAAAAGGTAAACATTCTTCCCCTTCAAAGTTATCTTTAACTAAGAACTTCAGCTGTTTTGAATGTGGCAGCAAGGAACACATAGTCAAAGACTGTCCCGGAAGGAAGAGAGACAGAAAGAAGAAAAAGGCTATGATGGCCACTTGGAGTGATGGAGACTCATCGGAAAGACCATCACAACGGTCACAAAGGACTTCCAGTCGGAAGACAGATCACAATGGCTAGTCCGCTTGGTTATCTATAAATAGAAGCCAACTCTCAAGACTTGAAGATTGCTTGAACCAACTGTCTATACACGTACTTAAGCAAAAGTTATTGTATTCAAACTCAATCTTCTACTTACAACTCCAACTTTGTACTTAACATCTTTCCGAGTTGTAAGGTCTTATAATTAGTTACAAACACTCATTCTTACTTTCGAGTAAGGTCCTTTGACTGAGCTGTAAGGCCTAACTCAGCTCGGTTGTTGCTAATCTGTAACGGTTATCTCGGTTAGGAAGTACTAGATCGGATAAGGGAATTTGTGAGTCTAGGAAAATCTTGTAAGGAATTGTCTAAGGGAGCAATTCTGGTTGAGTCTTTCTACTCGTAATTTGTGGATTCAAAATAGTGGATTTGACTTGGTGCTTGGATTAGCATTGACCGTGGTTTTCTACCCCGGGAGGGTTTCCACGTAACTCTCCGAGTTAGTACTCTTCCGAGTTCAATCTAAACTCGGACTCTCCTTAGAGTCATTTCTAGTTTTATTCTTCCATTATTTGTTTAAATTTCCCCATCACCCTATTCACCCCACTTCTACGGTGACTTAGCCTCTCCAAGAGCAAACCTTCAGTTGGTATCGAGCCTAGCCTTTTAGAAAGGATCTAAGCATCCAAAGGTTTAAAGATCAAATGGCTCGGAACAATGGAGATTTCGATAAACGAAGATCTTCCAGCAGAGCACCAAAGTTCAAAGGATCTAACTTCATGCACTTGGATGAAGCTCATGGAACATTTCCTGCTAGATCACGATGAAGATGTCCGGAACATTATACAAGTAGGAAACTACATTCGAATGAAGATGGAAGAAATAAGACTCGTTCCCAAAACAAAGTCCAAGTACACCACCGATGAAGCGGAGAAGTTCGAAAGAACTTCAAGGCGATGAACATTCTGATGTGCGCCATCAGCTCGGAAGAATACAACCGAGTGTCGGCTTGTGACACAGCCAAAGAAGTGTTGGACACATTTGTCAACACTTATGAAGGCACAAGTCAAGTCGACAGGCGAAGATAAGCCAATATCTTCACAAATACGAGCTGTTCAAGATGAAGCCGGAAGAGGACATCACACGGATGTTCATCCGCTTCACCGAGATTACTAACAATCTCAAATCTTTGGGTAGAAAGATTTACCACGAGGAAATGTGCAAAAAGATACTCGTAAGTCTACCCAAGCGAAGATGGGGTCCCAAGGTGACAACCATCAAAGAGGCTTAGAACCCGTCCTTACCGAAGCCGGACGAACTCATTGGGAAGCTACACACCGTGAGATCCACCTTGAAGAGGAGGATGCAGAGGTCGACACTAAAAAAACACTCGAACTAAAGGCCTCGGAAAACAGAGAAGCAAATCCGAGTTCCTTTGACTCGTAAGAGGATCGCATGGCACTAATCGCGAGAGGCTTCAAAAGAATGATGAAGCACAAGAGATGGGATAAGAAGCCAAGAGAAGAGTTTTATAAGAAAGACAAGAAGGATAGAAAAGGTAAACATTCTTCCCCTTCAAAGTTATCTTTAACTAAGAACTTCGTACTGTTTTGAATGTGGCAGCAAGGAACACATAGTCAAATACTGTCCCGAAGGAAGAGAGACGAGAAAGAAGAAAAAGGCTATGATGGCCACTTGGTGTGATGGAGACTCATCGAAAGACCATCACAACGGTCACAAAGGACTTCCAGTCGGAAGACAGATCACAATGGCTAGTCCGCTTGGTTATCTATAAATAGAAGCCAGCTCTCAAGACTTGAAGATTGCTGAACCAACTGTCTATACACGTACTTAAGCAAAAGTTATTGTATTCAAACTCAATCTTGTAAGGAATTTGTGATAAGGGAATTTGTGAGTCTAGGAAAATCTTGTAAGGAATTGTCTAAGGGAGCAATTCGGTTGAGTCTTTCTACTCGTAATTTGTGGATTCAAAATAGTGGATTTGACTTGGTGCTTGGATTAGCATTGACCGTGGTTTTCTACCCCAGGAGGGTTTCCACGTAACTCTCCGAGTTAGTACTCTTCCGAGTTCAATCTAAACTCGGACTCTCCTTAGAGTCATTTCTAGTTTTATTCTTCCATTATTTGTTTAAATTTCCCCATCACCCTATTCACCCCACTTCTACGGTGACTTAGCCTCTCCAAGAGCAAACCTTCAGTTGGTATCGAGCCTAGCCTTTTAGAAAGGATCTAAGCATCCAAAGGTTTAAAGATCAAATGGCTCGGAACAATGGAGATTTCGATAAACGAAGATCTTCCAGCAGAGCACCAAAGTTCAAAGGATCTAACTTCATGCACTTGGATGAAGCTCATGGAACATTTCTGCTAGATCACGATGAAGATGTCCGGAACATTATACAAGTAGGAAACTACATTCGAATGAAGATGGAAGAAATAAGACTCGTTCCCAAAACAAAGTCCAAGTACACCACCGATGAAGCGGAGAAGTTCGAAAGAACTTCAAGGCGATGAACATTCGATGTGCGCCATCGGCTCGTAAGAATACAACCGAGTGTCGGCTTGTGACACAGCCAAAGAAGTGTTGGACACATTTGTCAACACTTATGAAGGCACAAGTCAAGTCGGACAGGCGAAGATAAGCCAATATCTTCACAAATACGAGCTGTTCAAGATGAAGCCGGAAGAGGACATCACACGGATGTTCATCCGCTTCACCGAGATTACTAACAATCTCAAATCTTTGGGTAGAAAGATTTACCACGAGGAAATGTGCAAAAAGATACTCGGAAGTCTACCCAAGCGAAGATGGGGTCCCAAGGTGACAACCATCAAAGAGGCTTAGAACCTGTCCTTACCGAAGCCGGACGAACTCATTGGGAAGCTACACACCTGTGAGATCCACCTTGAAGAGGAGGATGCAGAGGTCGACACTAAAAAAACACCGAACTAAAGGCCTCGGAAAACAGAGAAGCAAATCCGAGTTCCTTTGACTCGAAGAGGATCGCATGGCACTAATCGCGAGAGGCTTCAAAAGAATGATGAAGCACAAGAGATGGGATAAGAAGCCAAGAGAAGAGTTTTATAAGAAAGACAAGAAGGATAGAAAAGGTAAACATTCTTCCCCTTCAAAGTTATCTTTAACTAAGAACTTCGACTGTTTTGAATGTGGCAAGCAAGGAACACATAGTCAAATACTCGTCCCGGAAGGAAGAGAGACAGAAAGAAGAAAAAGGCTATGATGGCCACTTGGTGTGATGGAGACTCATCGGAAAGACCATCACAACGGTCACAAAGGACTTCCAGTCGGAAGACGAGTCACAATGGCTAGTCCGCTTGGTTATCTATAAATAGAAGCCGACTCTCAAGACTTGAAGATTGCTGAACCAACTGTCTATACACGTACTTAAGCAAAAGTTATTGTATTCAAACTCAATCTTCTACTTACAACTCCAACTTTGTACTTAACATCTTTCCGAGTTGTAAGGTCTTATAATTAGTTACAAACACTCATTCTTACTTTCCGAGTAAGGTCCTTTGACCGAGCCGTAAGGCCTAACTCAACTCGGTTGTTGCTAACTCGTAACGGTTATCTCGGTTAGGAAGTACTAGATCGGATAAGGGAATTTGTGAGTTTAGGAAAATCTTGTAAGGAATTGTCTAAGGGAGCAATTCTGGTTGAGTCTTTCTACCTGTAATTTGTGGATTCAAAATAGTGGATTTGACTTGGTGCTTGGATTAGCATTGACTCGTGGTTTTCTACCCCAGGAGGGTTTCCACGTAACTCTCCGAGTTAGTACTCTTCTGAGTTCAATCTAAACTCGGACTCTCCTTAAAGTCATTTCTAGTTTTATTCTTCCATTATTTGTTTAAATTTCCCCATCACCCTATTCACCCCACTTCTACGGTGACTTAGCCTCTCCAAGAGCAAACCTTCAGTTGGTATCAAAGCCTAGCCTTTTAGAAAGGATCTAACCATCCAAAGGTTTAAAGATCAAATGGCTCGGAACAATGGAGAGTTCGATAAACGAAGATCTTCCAGCAGAGCACCAAAGTTCAAAGGATCTAACTTCATGCACTGGATGAAGCTCATGGAACATTTCTCGCTAGATCACGATGAAGATGTCCGGAACATTATACAAGTAGGAAACTACATTCGAATGAAGATGGAAGAAATAAGACTCGTTCCCAAAACAAAGTCCGAGTACACCACTCGATGAAGCGGAGAAGTTCGGAAAGAACTTCAAGGCGATGAACATTCCGATGTGCGCCATCGGCTCGGAAGAATACAACCGAGTGTCGACTTGTGACACGGCCAAAGAAGTGTTGGACACACTTGTCAACACTTATGAAGGCACAAGTCAAGTTAGACAAGCGAAGATAAGCCAATATCTTCACAAATACGAGCTGTTCAAGATGAAGCCGGAAGAGGACATCACATAGATGTTCATCCGCTTCACCGAGATTACTAACAATCTCAAATCTTTGGGTAGAAAGATTTACCACGAGGAAATGTGCAAAAAGATACTCGGAAGTCTACCCAAGCGAAGATGGGGTCCCAAAGTGACAACCATCTAGATCTCAACTCTCTGGGTAGAAAGATTTCTCACGAGGAAATGTTCAAAAGATACTCAAAAGTCTACCTAAGCGAAGATGGGGTCCCAAGGTGACATCCATCTAAGAGGCTCAGAACCTGTCCTTACCGAAGCTAGATAAACTCATTGGGAAGCTAATCACCTATGAGACCCACCTGGAAGAGGCGGATACGAGAGGTCAGCACTAAAAAGAACATTAAACTAAAGGCCTTAGAAAACAGAGAAGCAAATCGGAGTTCCTCCGACTCGAAGAGGATCCCATGGCACTTATCGCAAGAGGCTTAAAAGGAATGATGAAGCACAAGAAATGGGATAAGAAGACAAGAGAAGAGTTCTATAAGAAAGACAAGAAGGATAGAAAAGTTAAACATTCTTTCCCTTCAAAGTTATCTTTAACTAAGAACTCCTGCTGATTTGAATGTGGCAAGCAAGGAACACATAGTCAAAGACTATCCCCGAAGGAAGAGAGACAGAAAGAAGAAAAAGGCTATGATAGCCACTTGGAGCGATGGAGACTCATCGGAAAGACCATCGTAATAGTCACAAAGGATTTCAAGTCGGAAGATAGTCGCAACGGCTAGTCTGTTTAGTTATCTATAAATAGAAGCCAACTCTCAAGACTTGAAGATTACTGAACCAACTGTCTATACACGTACTTAAGCAAAAGTCATTGTATTCATACTCAATCTTCTACTTACAACTCCAACTTTGTACTTAACATCTTTTTCGAGTTGTAAGGTCTTGTAATCGATTACAAACACTCATTCTTACTTTACGAGTAAGGTCCCTTGACCGAGTTGTAAGGATTAACTCAGCTCGGTTGTCCCTAACTCGTAAAGGTTATCTCAATTAGGAAGTACTACATCGAGATAAGGGAATTTATGAGACTAGGAAAATATTGTAAGGAATTGTCTAAGGGAGACATTCTAGTTGAGTCTTTTTACCGTAATTTGTGGATTCAAAATAGTGGATTTGACGTGGTGCTTAGATTAGCACCGATCGTGGGTTTCTACCCAGGAGGGTTTCCACGTAACTTTATGAGTTAGTACTTTTCCGAGTTCAATCTAAACTTAGACTCTCCTCGGAGTCATTTCTAGTTTTATTCTTCCATTACTTGTTTAAATTTCCCCATCACCCTATTCACCCCCATCCGGGGTGACTTAGCCTCTCCAAGAGCAAACCTTCGGTTGGTATCGAGCCTAACCTTTTGGAAAGGATCTAACCATCCAAAGGTTTAAAGATCAAATGGCTCGAGAACAATGGAGAGTTCGATGAAACGAAGATCTTCCGAGCAGACCACCAAAGTTCAAAGGATCTAACTCGTAAGCTGGAAGAAGCTCATGGAACGTTTCTTGCTTGGATCACGATGAAGATGTCCGGAACATCACACAAGTAGGAAACTACATTCCAATGAAGATGGAAGAAACAAGACTCGCGCCCAAAACAAAGTCCGAGTACACCACTTGTTGAAGCAGAGAAGTTCGGAAAGAACCTCAAGCCGATAAACATTCTAATGTGCGCCATCAGCTCGGAAGAATACAAGCGAGTGTCAGCCTGTGACACAGCCAAAGAAGTGTGGGACACACTTGTCAACACTTATGAAGGCACAAGTCAAGTCGGACAAGCGAAGCTGAGCCAATATCTTCACAAATACGAGCTGTTCAAGATGGAGCCGGAAGAGAACATTAGACGAGATATTCATTTGCTTCAATGAGATTACTAACAATCTCAAATCTCCGGGTAGAAAGATTTCCCACGAGGAAATGTGCGAGAAAGACACTCGAAGTCTACCCAAGCAAAGATGGGGTCCCAAGGTGACAACCATCAAAGAGGCTTAGAACCTGTCCTTACCGAAGCCGGACGAACTCATTGGGAAGCTACACACCTATGAGATCCACCTTGAAGAGGAGGATGCAGAGGTCGACACTAAAAAAACACTAAACTAAAGGCCTCGGAAAACAGAGAAGCAAATCCGAGTTCCTTTGACTCGAGAAGAGGATCGCATGGCACTAATCGCGAGAGGCTTCAAAAGAATGATGAAGCACAAGAGATGGGATAAGAAGCCAAGAGAAGAGTTCTATAAGAAAGATAAGAAGGATAGAAAAGGTAAACATTCTTCCCCTTCAAAGTTATCTTTAACTAAGAACTCCGATTGTTTTAAATGTGGCGATAAGGAACACATAGTCAAATACTGTCCGTGAAGGAAGAGAGACGAGAAAGAAGAAAAAGGCTATGATGGCCACTTGGAGTGACGAAGACTCATCGGAAAGACCATCGTAATGGTTACAAAGGACTTTCGGTCGGAAGACAGATCACAACGGCTAGTACGCTTCGTTATCTATAAATAGAAGCCAACTCTCAAGACTTGAAGATTGCTGAACCAACTGTCTATACATGTACTTAAGAAAAAGTTATTGTATTCATACTCAATTTTCTACTTACAACTCCAACTTTGTACTTAACATCTTTTTGAGTTATAAGGTGTTGTAATCGATTACAAACACTCATTCTTACTTTCGAGTAAGGTCCCTTGGCTGAGCTGTAAGGGTTAACTCAGCTCGGTTGTCCCTAACTTGTAAAGGTTATCTCATTTAGGAAGTACTAGATCGGATGAGTGAATTTACGAGTCTTGGAAAATCTTGTAAGGAATTGTCTAAGGGAGCAATTCTGGTTGAGTCTTTCTACTGTATTTTGTGGATTCAAAATAATTGATTTGTTTTGGTTATTGGATTAACACCGACCGTGGTTTTCCGCCCTAGGACGGTTTCCACGTAACTTTACGAGTTAGTACTTTTACGAGTTCAATCTGAACTTAGACTCTCCTCGAAGTCATTTCTAGTTTTATTCTTCTATTACTTGTTTAAATTTCCCCATCACCCTATTCACCCCCTCTAGGGTGACTTAGCCACTCCAGAGAAAACCTTCGATTGGTATCGAGCCTAGCCTTTTAGAAATGATCTAACCATCCAAAGGTTTAAAGATCAAATGGCTCGGAACAATGGGGAGTTCGATGAACGAAGATCTTCCAGCGAGACCACCAAAGTTCAAAGGATCTAACTCCGTGCACTTGGAAGAAGCTCATGGAGCGTTTCCTGCTGGATCACGATGAAGATGTTTGGAACATCATACAAGTAGGGAACTACATTCCAATGAAGACGGAAGAAACAAGACTCGTGCCTAAAACGAAGTCCGAGTACACCACCGATGAAGCGAGAGAAGTTCGGAAAGATCTTCAAGGTGATGAACATTCTAATGTGCGCCATCAGCTCGGAAGAATACAACCAGAGTGTTAGCCAGTGACATCTGCCAAAGAAGTGCGGGACACACTTGTCAACACTTATGAAGGCACAAGTTAAGTTAGACAAGCGAAGATAAGCAAATATCTTCACAAATACGAGACTGTTCAAGATGGAGCTAGAAGAGAACATCACACGGATGTTCAACCGCTTCAATGAGATTACTAACAATCTCAAATCTGCGGGTGAAAGATTTCCCATGAGGAAATGTGCAAAAAGATACTCGAAGTCTACCCAAGCGAAGGTGGGGTCCCAAAGTGACAGCCATCAAAGAGGCTCGGAACCTGTCCTTACGAAGCCGGACAAACTCATGGGAAGCTACTCACCCATGACATCCACTCGAAAGAGGAGGATGCGGAGGTCGGCACTAAAAGAACACTTGGACTAAAGGCCTCGGAAAACAGAGAAGCAAATTGGAGTTCCTCCGACTCGGATGAGGATCTCATGGCACTTATCGCAAAAGGCTACAAAAGAATGATGAAGCAAAAGAGATGGGATAAGAAGCCAAGAGAAGAGTTCTATAAGGAAGACAAGAAGGATAGAAAAGGTAAACATTCTTCCCTTTCAAAGTTATCTTTAACTAAGAACTCCTACTGTTTTGAATGTGGCAGCAAGGAACACATAGTAAAAGACTGTCCCTGAAGGAAGAGAGACAGAAAGAAGAAAAAGGCTATGATGGCCACTTGGAGTGATGAAGACTTATCGGAAAGACCATCGTAATGGTCACAAAGGACTTCCGGTCAGAAGACAGATCACAATGGCTAGTCCGCTTGGTTATCTATAAATAGAAGCCAACTCTCAAGACTTAAAGATTGGTGAACCAACTGTCTATACATGTACTTAAGCAAAAGTCATTGTATTCCTACTCAATCTTCAACTTACAACTCCAACTTTGTACTTAACATCTTTTTGAGCTGTAAGGTCTTGTAATCGATTACAAACGCTCATTCTTACTTTTGAGTAAGGTCCCTTGATTGAGTTTTAAGGGTTAACTCAGGTCGGTTGTCCCTAACTGTAAAGGTTATCTCAATTAGGAAGTACTAGATCGGATAAGGGAATTTCGAGTCTAGGAAAATCTTGTAAGGAATTGTCCAAGGGAGCAATTCTGGTTGAGTCTTTCTACTGTATTTTGTGGATTCAAAATAGTGGATTTGACTTGGTGCTTGGATTAGCACTGACCGTGGTTTTTGGCCCCAGCAGGGTTTCCACGTAACTTTCTGTGTTAGTACTTTTCTGAGTTCAATCTAAACTCGGACTTTCCTCGAAGTCATTTCTAGTTTTATTCTTCCACTACTTGTTTAAATTTCCTCATCACAATATTCACCCCCTTTAGGGTGACTTAGCCTCTCCAAGAGCAAACCTTCACCTTCTGATGAGAACTTCTTCTCTCAGCATTCCAGCAAAGAGAATTCAAATTCTAAGATTCTAAAGGCTTTTTTGGCATACTCGAGGGCTACGATGTAGACCTCTTCCCAGCGAATCATCGAGCAAATGGCCTCTGTGCCGGCTCGGAGTAAGAAAACAACTCCACTTCCTGCTCTCCTTCATCTTCAAACAATTCAAGGTCCTGCTCCCCTTAGATCCTAACGAGGTTTCGGAGGCTGCCATAATGGTTGGCGGAAAAGGGCTTCTAGGCTATGGATACCAGGAAACCCAACCGGGTGTCCGGGTCCACGATTAAGAACCGAGGCAACCATCTCCTCCGCCTAAGACTCAGACTCCTCTCTCTCTCTCCCTCCTCCACCTGGTGGTGCCTCTACCTCGGGTCCCCCTCCTCAAGCCACTATCGCTTTGTCTACCACAATGATAGACAAGCCCTCCTCCGTGTCCTCGAAATCAAGGAAATTCTCCGGTCATTCAAGACTATCTTTCGATCTATGACCATTAACCAAAAACAGCCCAGTCTCAAATCCAAGAGCATTAGGATATGCTCCTTGAGATGACGGCCATGGTTAGAAGCGAAGGAACCGATCAAGCTCCTCGAGAGAAAGGTGCTCCAAAGCGGCTCGGGACCCGAAAGCTCAAACACATCGGAAGAGTCCTTGAGCTCCGCCAAATCTCCATCCGGAGAGGCAGCTGAAGAAGAAGAGGAGGTTGTGGCTGAAGCGGCTCCTTCCGAGGAGGAGGAAGGCGAGAAGGAAGCGAGAGGAGAAGGAGGAAGAAGAAGGAGAAAAGGGAGAAGGCTGAGGGACAAGGGGCTCCCGCCCCTCAGCCGGAACCGATCGGCTTAGACGGCGAGTCCGAGTGAGTCGAAAGACCTCGCGATACTTGGTTAGTTAGCAGCGAGTCAAACCCGAGGAAGCTCCACCCTCCATAAAATTCCAAGAGGATGAACCTCTGGATGATCTTGTTCCGGGTCGGCCACTCGAGCTAAGCCCATCCCGGAGATATCGGTGATGCCACCACCAAGATCTTCAACGTCTTCATGTTCATATCGGCGAAGGTGCACGACACGTTCATTCGCTTCGACTCGGACAACTCTCGCTCCACCGTCTTAATTTTTTTCTCTCTCTTTCTGTTTTTCATTTTTTGTCCAAACACAAATATTCTTCCCCATTTTGTTGTTTTTGCTGAAAGGCAAGGGGAGAATATTGAGAAAATTTGTTGTCCTATTTAGGGGAGTTTTTCACACCTTTCATGTGTATATATCTTCTATGCTTATGAATATATATAAATGAAGTTTCGAATTCGTGACTATTGCTTTGCTTCTTTCGAGTTTACATATCTTAGTGTATTTTGCTCCGATATATCATCTCATCTATTTATTTTTGCTCCGATATAACTACTAAGAATTTTTTCATTCAACATTCTAAGTCCGAATCACTTCATTTATTTCTCTGCGATATTTTACTCGAAGCTCTAATACATTCTCTGCCACATGAATAAGAATGAAAACTCTTGATTATTCCATCGACAAAGTTTCTATCCGAGTATGCCTTTCATCAAAAGAGAGAGATTGAAGACTCAAACTCCGAATTTATATCATTCGAGTACTATCAAGGAATCAAGTAAAACTACGAGACACATCGATCCCCTTTGTGGTCTGAATGATATGGGCTTGATTTGTGGCAAATTCCACAATTGTGGTGTCATAATACCACTTGCTTCCGAAATTGTAAAAAAGATGGATGGATTTAGGGATATATTATGTTGGTTGAGGGTGTTTGTGAAGACTCGGACTCTAAATTTATATCATTCTGAGTACTATCAAGGACTCGGGTACCAACCTCATCTCTCCTAGGTTTTGATTACAAGTCATTCTGAGTGATATAGAAACTATCGCACATGTTTTCATTCGATTCGATCGATTCGAAATCACATTCTTGTTCATCAACTCACACTTATGCGTCCGAGTCACTCGGACACTACTCAAACTTATTGCGTGTTTTAACATTCTCTCTAACACCTTTAATCTGTGTTCGACTTGATATTCTAAGTTAAAGCGAACTACGGCGATAATTCAACTTTCTAAGTCGAGCATCTTTATTTGAAACATATTTGTCTATATCAAGTACTCAAACTCGATATTCTCTTTATAACTTGATCTTCTCTAGGACTAACTCGGATGGAATTTGAGTATAATGAATATTAGACTTAGAAAATTCCACTCTTCTAGGTCTCGAGATAATTATGCACTTAATTATCTTAATTAAATTATTATTTGTGTCTAATCTTGGACCAAAGTATTTTATACTTTGAGAACCAAAATTTGTTTACTTTTGTAGGTTATCTAAACGTGGTTATCCTATTTTTGAATTACAAAAGTAACCGGCTTCAAGCTGTCAATGACCAGCGAGACAAGGCTTTTCTACTTCGAACAAGGCCCGGACAATCGTGTCGGGGTTGTCCGTTTTCAAATCTGGAAATCTTCAACGCTAAGCTCAATGGTGGTTTCCACCCTACTTTTCAGAGACCACCGAGTGGATTGGGACATCCTAAGCGGTCAAGAGTCATTGCATAACGTTCACATCTCAACGGTCTTTTCTTAGCGACTCGGAAGAACCGTTACAACGGTTACAAAGGACTTCTAATCGGAAGATAGTCACAACGGCTAATCTGCTTGGTTATCTATAAATAGAAGCCACTTCACAAGACTTGAAGATTGCTTGAACACATTGCTTGAAATTATATCTCTCTATATAATACTCATTCAATATTCTTTTTACAACTCCTAGTTTGTACTTAACACTTCTACGAGTTGTAAAGTCTTGTAATCGAGTCACATACTCTTTCTTACTATCCGAGTAAGGTCCATTGACTGAACTGTAAGGGTTAACTCAGCTTAGTTGTCCCTAATCGTAAAGGTTACCTTAGTTAAGAAGTACTAGATCGAGATAAGGGAACTTTTGAGTTTAGGAAAACTCGTTAAGAATTGTTTAAGGGAGCAATTCGGTTGAGTCAATCTACTCGTATTTTGTGGATTCAAAATAGTGGATTTGACTTGGTGCTTGGATTAGCACTGGCCGTGGTTTTCCGCCCCGGGAGGGTTTCCACGTAAATCTAAGTTCATACTTTTCGAGTCCAATCTAGACTCGGACTCGTCTTGATTATTCGGTTTAAACTTTAACCCTTCCATTCTTTTAAAATTTCCTCATCACCCTATTCACCCCCTCTAAGGTGACCAAGACTCTCCACGAGCAAACCTTCGAGTTTGGATCCCACGGTTTGGGATATATATATGTGGTGTATTTATTGATAAATTGGTGGTAGAATTCATAAGGTTTAGAATTTAGAAAGAGTAGGAGATTATGCTTATATTAATTAAAAACATTTAAGAGATTGAGAAAATAAATTGAATTAAGACATGTGACTACGGATAATTAAAATTTTAATCTATTACAATGAATTTTGATAAGATGATGCATCAATCCATTGTCATTGTGGGTCCAAATATTGATATGAGATATTATTATTATTATTATTATTATTATTATTATTATTATTATTATTATTATTATTATTATTATTATTCGGGGTGTTACAATCTTACCTCCTTAAGAAAAGTTTCGTCCTTGAAACTTTAACTAAAGCCTAAAAGGGAGTTATTTTCTATATCGATTTTAGGATAAATATAGGGTTGTATCTCTAGGATTTCACTAGCAACTATTAGTTTGTATAGAAAGACTAGCCGGATCAAATGATGTATTAAATACTTGTGGTAAGGAAGGATAGCAACATTCATACCCGAGGATTCACCTTCTTGCCTAATCAAGGCATGCACTTTGCCATTAGTGTACACTTTAATAGTCGAGTTCCGATATGCTGACTTTGACTCATCCCTGAATTCTCATCCTCTCCTAGCTTTGGGGCAATCGGCTAATGTGTGATTTGCACTAGCATACCAAAGGCATAAGCCCAACTTCTTACGACACTCCTCGGTTGGATGGTTCTTGTATTCGTAATAGGTACACGAGAGTCCGGTATAAGTAGGCTTAGAAGAGATTTCAAGTTTCTTAAGCTGTTGTTGATTCTTCTTCCTGTCAAGACCTCTTTAATCAATTTTGGTTGATATGGATATGGATATCTTTTTATGGATTGTTATTGAGTAGCCCATCTACCATTCGATTAACTCCTTCAACATGGGTTGCTCGATCATATAGTGATTGGTAGGAGTCTGGAAAAATGTCGCTAGTTGCTTGTGAAGGTTAGGTTTAAGACCGTTTTCAAACCATTCCATGCACTTCTTGTCATTAGGGATTAGGTCAAGGGAAAACCTTGCTAACTCTATAAATTTGGTAGCATATTCAACCACCCTCATGCTACCTTGTCTCAAATCCATAAATTCTCGCTCTTTTTATTTCATTAGAAAGTCGGTGTAGAATTTGGCCCTTATTTGCTCCTGTAGTTTATACTAATTATATCAAGTTTTCTTGAGTTGGTTCTTTTGAGTGTCCCACCATAAGTCCGCTTGTCCTGACAAGTAGTAACTTGCTATTCCAGCCTGTTGATCTTCCGAACACTTTATTGTTGCAAGCTAGTTGTTGTGCTATTTCTTTCAAATTTATCTCTCCTATTCGTGCAAAAGATCTTTCTTTACTCAAAGAATCTACTATAATCAAACAAATAAATTTTATTGATAGAAAAAAAACAACAAATTAGTTTCCTACAAAAGGAAGTTACTTATAAAAGAATTGAAGAAAAATTACAACAACCATCCATCCAAAACAAAATAAAAGAATTACAAAATTTATTCCACAAAGAAGTTTGTTACGATCTTCCCAATGCTTTACGGGAAAGAAAAAAACATGTTGTTACACTTCCTTATGAAAAGGATTTTTCAGAAAGTAAAATCCCTACTAAAGCTCGACCTATTCAAATAAACAAAGAATTGTTAGAATTCCGCAAAAAGAAATTCAATCACTTTTAGACAAAAAATTAATTTGTCACCACTGCTTCCCCACTACTCAACCACAAACAGTACCCGAGCTTCATCCCCGAGCTCTAGACCGATCCTGTTCCCCTTTTGGTATGAGAGCCAAGTCTGTCTATTCTGTTGTTGCACTATAAAGTCTAGCGTTGGTCAGCCGTTGGTCAGCCCCATGCTATTCGTTGGTCAGCTGTGTGAGGTGGTCCCGGTAGTATGTGCGTAATTATCGACTAAATAGACAAGCTTAAGCTAAGATGGCCTCTAGGCTACGAGATCTTCTAAGTTTAGGTAGTAGCAAGAGTACTAATGTGGTCAATAGCAAAGAAGTTAGCTGCCAAGTTGATTTTTTAAATTGGTCTATTCCAAAACAAAAGATAGAAACAATCTATCAAATAGGCAAGTTTGATTTCAATACAGCTTTTTCAATAAAAGATCATGAAGAAACCTTCAGTTTAGATGAAGAGTTTCAAACCATTAAGTTATTATCCAATATTTCTATTAAAAAATATAAAGAAAAATACGAGATATATTCATTTTGGAATGATTTAAATAGCACTCAAGCCTTTAACAAGACTAGGATTAGATTATCCTATATTCATGGCCCTTAGAGACAATAGATTAATCGAGATATCAAGATTCTTTATTAGCAATGGTTCAAACCAATATATGCAATGGTCCTATTTATGTCAATTGTTGTCCAAATTATTCGAGTAGATCCGAATGATCCTGGATACTAGATACATTAATTTTAGATATTCATTTACAAAATGATTCAAAAGTATTATTTAGAGAATTATCAAGAAATTTCGCTATTACTTGTAGAGTTTATTTCAAGTTATTATCTTCTTAATTAAATCAAAAGTGTTTATTAAAGCCATCTCTAGATGAAACAATATTATTAAAAATTGAATCGAGAGAATACTTCAAGCTTTACTCCTAAATTATTAAAGTGGAACGAAATAACTATTCCGCAAGAATTTATTATTTAAAATATTAAACCTCCTAGGAATATTGCTCAAAAGAATATGCAACAAGTAATTGAAGAGCTGACGGCAGAATATTAATAAGATTTAATTCAATTAATGAAAGATCTTTCTCTTCAAGGCTTTCGAGAGAAAAAGATCTTCCTCGATCTTCCTTTTCTATGCCTTCAAGAGCAACTAATTATGATTATTTAAAAGACAGTCAAATAGAAGATTCTGCTTCCTCCTCCTCAAAAATTTATTACAAATCACCAATAGCTGAACCAGTTGATGAATCTAGTTCATCAATAGGTTCCGCTACTCATTCAGATTATGCAACCTCCTTTTTATTCTTCTATTAATGTTATTTCAGAACCCTTTACAATAGATAAAGATTATTTAAGAAAAGATTTCGATTCAATAGAAAATAGAGATAAAAAGTAATGGTTTTTATCTCATTTCGATCTCGAAGCTCAAGCTTTCATTAGGCAAGAATGGTATTCACTAATGGAAAGATAATCAAGAAATTAAAGAGAAAATTATTTCCTTATTTGAACTCAAAGATACTCCAGTCAATTCGGATAATTCATCCTCTAATTCTGAAAATAATAATCTTTATGCATTAGAAAGTGATTCAAGTAATTATTCATCGGGTAATGAGTCATCAAGAATATGTTACAAATGCATTAATATGATCAATACCACTAAAAATAAAAAAGAATTTTTACTAGACTTAATTGAACAAATTCAAGATCCTGAATTAAGAAAGGAATATTTAGAAAAACTCAAAGGTATTTTAATAAAGGAAGATTTATTAAAAACTACTCCTTCCGGTTTAGGTATCAATAAAATATTTGAAAAATATGATACTCCAAATATTTTAAAGGTAGTTAATATTCAAGACCTAAAAATAGAAATTAATAATCATAAAGAACAGATTAAAGAAATAAATCAAAATTTATGTTTTCTCCATACAAAAGATTTAGAATTAGAAACAAAATTAGCATTAATTGAAAACAAATCAAGTTCTTCAAATATTGAAGAAGATACTTCAAGTACTTCTAATCAACAATTTATTTCAACCATCAACCATATAAATTATCAAAAATGGTATATTACTTTAAAAATTAATGATGACTTTGAATTCAATACAATTGCTATGCTAGATAGCGGTGCGGATCAAAATTGTATTAAAGAAGGTCTAATTCCATCTAGGTATTATGAAAGAACTAAAGAGCGTCTTCATAGTGCTAATGGAACGGCACTACAAATTCAATACAAATTATCAAATGTTTATATCTGCAATCAAGGTTATTATTTTAAGAACACCTTTGTCCTAGTCGGGGACATAGGACAACAAGTTATACTAGGAACCCCTTTCATTACTCAAATTTACCCTTTTAAAGTTGATCAATTTGGTATTCATGCACAAATTTATGAAAATTATATTTCATTCAAATTTATATCTTCAATGTTTTCAAAACATTTATCTATTAAAAAGCATCCTTTTATTAATATGATTTCTAACGATGATTCTTTCTTTTCAGCTCTCAAAATGAGTCAAGAAAAAGAAAGAAATATTCAAACTCCTCACCACTATGCAGTCAAGCCTATTAGTCCTCAATTTTTGATTCCAACAACAAATACATTTCAAGTCTTACATGGTCAAGATTTCCCGCCTCTTTCTTATGCACAAGTTTCTTCAAAATTCCAAAAACCATCAATATTAAATTCTTCTTTTGATTCAAAATATTTTACAAAACCCAACAAAGAGCATGTTGTCTACACTAAGTTTAGACAACCGCAAAACCTCTCTACACTCAATGATTTTGTTAAAAGCACATTCATACCTGAATGTTACTTTATTAATGATAACCCCCTCAAGAATAGAACTTTTTATGAATTTATTTTAGTTAATTCAAAATCTGCCCTTATTGAGCATGTTCCGAGACAAAACCAATCAAAATCAAATAGCCTATTCAAAACTACGAATTCTTAAAATTCTCACTGCAAAAGAATTCACAAATAGATATGCAATCAAATCCTTTTCTCAACCATTCAACCCACCAGGTTACAATTATGTTGACTATGAAAAGGAATGGTATTACACATTCCTTTATAGACCATTCAATCATTCCTGGTTTATCGACTTCGATACAAGAACCGAGTTTCAATTCCCCATTTGGTTCTATGAATGGTGGCTAACCATGGGGTCTCTTCAAGACATTTAACCGGAAGAGGTCAAAAACCTTTCGTCGGCTATTCAAATACTTCAAACAAGCAGTCCGGATCTCAAGGAAATTTTATTCCATAAGAAATATGGATTCCCTTGGATCCTTTGTTGGTCCTTCTCAATCGCCCAATGTCTCCTAACATTGGAAAATCACTTGCCTTTCAGAAACCATCACTTGTAATCACTACTCACTACCCACTACATCCTTATTACTTTCTTCAATCTCTCTCCGAGAGCTTTATTCAATCCTTGTATCAATTTTCAATTATTAATCAAAGTAAGTTTTGATTCGTCTACCTCTTCATTTCAATTGCTTTCATTTAATTGTTTCAATTGCTTGTTTTAATCTTTTGTTTTGAAAAATCAATTTGCTAAATTAATTTGTCACCCTGCTTCCCCGCTACTTAACCACAAACGAGTACCAGAGCTTCATCCACGAGCTATATATATATATATATATATATATATATATATATATATATATATATATATATATATATATATATATATATATATATATATATATATAAAAGATAATTACAAAACTTCCTACCTAACCCACTTGCTTATATGGCATAACAAAATAAATATAGGTACAACAACCCAATATTATCTACAAAGAGGAGTCTCCTCGCATGGCTAGGCTCATATGGGCAAGTTAAATCTGCTTCAACTAGCTACTTAACCTCATGGTTATGATCACCTCTGCTCTAGTTATCTCATATCCTCGCTTTGGTAAGTCTTCCTCAACATCCTCCTCGACGCTTACTGCCTTCGAAAGAACTCCCTCATTGACTCAGCTTGACTCGACTTGGCAGCCGGTTGCAAAGGAATCTCCTCATCGGCGGTCTCGTGCCATAAGAGAGACCACGTTCTTGACTAGACTTCCTCATCAAGTATCTCCCTAACAAAGTCCATACTCACCTTTCCTTCCTCAAATTTCGCTCTCCTCACATGAACATGGGGATTGTGTTTCCCCTTCGTTGTTACCTAATCATGCCCATTCTCACACTCGGAATTCATGTCCTCCAATAAGCCCTCCAAGGTTACATGGTATACTCTCACTTTTGTTACTCCCTCTTTCTCTCTCTCTCTCACACACACACACACATACACACTTCTTAGATAAATACCGATGGACACGGTTGGTGGGAATTTTATCATTTTTATAGCTAGTGAACCATTAATCTATTCCTTCCACCCAAAAAAAAAGGAGAAAGAAAATTCAAGTTAAGGCTTTCTTGGAAACTTAGCATCCTTATGGAGAATGTCAATATAAAAATATCATATTAAACCAATTACACTCAAAGTCCTAATAATGGGTTCAAAGTTGATATTAAAAGTGTTTCCAAATTTATTAAAGGACTTGCATTCTGCCAACATAAGCTAATTTAAGTAATATGTCACTTGTTTATACAAAATATCATATTTGAGTATTATAAATGATGAAAAAATCATTAAGGTAACAAAACTATATTTTATGGATCAACAATACCTCAATTCTAGTGAAATAAAAAACATCAAAAGATTAAAAAAATAATATTCTAAACACTACAAAACAAGTGGCTTTTACCTACATGGCTATTATGTTGGTATAAGACACTTTTTGTTGGTACCAACAAATTATATCTATTAATAAAGTGTTTGTAAAAACTCCGTAGATAAAAGTTTTACCAACGAAAAACCAAACCGATGCCATTGATGCTCGGTACCAACATAAACGTATTGTTTATAATACTTTTACTGTTAGCACTTCGAAGTTTGTGTGTTGTTGCTATGTGATAGTACTTGACAAATACGTACATTGGTAATGGACATTTTGCCTTCATAATCGTTATCCAACATATGTATCCGTTGACATTAAAATCTTCACGTACATGATATCTATTGGTAAAAAACCATCGCTTCAATAGTTTCCATAGGTAAAAAATGTTATGTGAGCAGACTATCCGTTGGTAATAGGATTTCGTTTTGCAACCAAGACTATATATTGTGAGAAAGGTTATTACAAAAATTTGAAAATAGTAATGTGAACATCTGTCACCATTTTGACATAGCTTAACATCATATTTTAAACATGAAATAAAAAAACATCTTGACACAAAAATTTGAATCTTTATCACAATTGAGATATAAGAGTTCACAAAGGATGACTTTTTAGCCTTTACGAAGCATACTAATTAGTATTAAATTCGAACCACACACTTAGTAAATTAAGAAAATACGAATTATACTATATTATCTTATTGTTCATATAAGTCATCATCTTTATCTTCCACCCTTTCATTGTGTTTCCCTTCAAGTTTATAGTTATTTGCATTTGAAATCTTTTCATCATCAATCTGAATTTGAAAAGGGAAATAGGAAGATATATGGGAATGTTGATCTTGTGTGATTGGGAAGGTTCGAATTCTTGAAATGTACAGATTGCATAATGGCATGCTTACTTACGAATTTTGTGCTTATTTTTCTTACTAATGTATGCTTCCTTACAATATTTTTATGCATGTCATACTATTTGGCATACTAAATGCTCTAATTTCTGAAACTAGGAATACCCAAAATTTTTGAAAAATTTTACATCGAAGAGTTAGAGAGGAAGCAATTCCTTGTGAGATAGAGAAAGGTAGCGGCTAATACCATTAGAGATGAACCAATTAAGAGAAAGATCAGTAGGAATGTTACCTGGACCTGGAGTTTTTAAGCAACGGAGATAATAGAAGTTCCTTTAAAGTTAGAATTTGTTTCAATTGTCGTTGGAATTATGGAGGTCCTCGGAGTCTCGAGTCCGACGGTGATTCGGGTTCGGTTCCTTGCTATCAAAGGTGAATCGAGATAGCAGTCAAGAACACAACTTAGATTATACTAAGGTACACTAGTATAGGAACCACTTTTTACGACGGGTCTTTAACGACGGTTAAAAGGACAAATCGTCATAAAAAATAGACTGGTGGCATTTTTGTAAATAAGCAGCATTGTTTACCACCTATGACGATAGTTGTTTCAATGAATCGTCATCATATGTTAGGTTGTTAACATATGACGACGGTTCATTGAAAGAACCGTTGTCAATGAACCGTAGTCATAGGGCACATTTGATAACGGTTCGTTATATGAATCGTCATTAAATGTGTTCCAAAATTAGATCTAAGAACCCGAGACTGCGATGCCACCTTTTTACATGCCTAGTTCATCTGCTCTATACTCTCGGTCTTAACCCTCTTCCACAATTCCTCTCGTCCATAATACCTCGGATCTAGATCTGCTAGGCCAAATACTTGTCATCGGCAAGCTTTAATCGCTATTGTACTTCTTATTACTCATTCCTTTAACTTACTCTTTTCTATCATCTCTTTTAGGTTGCTGTCCTCTCTTGGCGTTGTAGTTCTCTGTCATTGTCGTTGTGGTTCGACTGTCATCCTTTTGCTCACTCTCTTCGTTGTCTTCTTCCGGTATGAATGCCAATACTCTATTAATTTTTGCTTTAAGTTAGTTACAAAATTTAGGTAGTTGAATGTGGAATGTATTTGCGGTAATTATGGAAATGTTGAGAATGTGGGTAATATTTAAGGTTGTTAAAATGTTGAATCGTTTATTGAGAATGTGGGTAACATTTGTTTAGTTTGTTAAGTTGAAAATTCGTGAAATGTTTGAGATGTTGAGAAAGGGGTTTAGGAGTTTAGGATTTAGTTTAATATAGGGAAATAGAATGATAGTAAGGATGGTAAATCAAAGGAGTTTATCCAAATTTGTTTATGGTTTAGAGAAATAGAAAGATAATTTGGATATAGGGGATCCCCCAAAACTTGTCATAAAGATAAATTTGTATCCAAATTTGTTTATTTTGATGAGGTGATGTGGGGATGGACTCATTTATCCAATTATCGAAATTGGTATCCAAATATGGTTAGAGTTTAGAGAAATAAAAATATTTATGGTTTAGGGTCTGGAGAAATAGAAAAATTTGCGGTTTAGGGTTTAAGGATCAAAAGGGAGAGAATATAAATGTGAAATGTAAAAAATCGGAAATGTATTTGGATATAGGGATCTCCCCAAATACTTGTCATAAAGATAAATTTGTTATCAAATTTATTTATTTTGATGAGTTGATGTTGGGGTGGACTAATTTATCCAATTATCTAAATTTGCGGTTTCCTTTTTGGTTGCAAGTTTGTTGTATTATACATGATCGTAAACTAGAGTACATAATTTTTTGAAGTTTATGTAATGCATAAGACAATAATGAATATAAATAAAATGTTGAGGCTATCCATTTAGTTTGCTTTAACTACCCTATGACATAACTAGAATTGCAGCTCCCATAACCTTTGTTGACTTCAGCAATAAGGTCGGATTCACTAGGCAGGACAAAAGTCTATGTACAGCAAGGGTCAATCCACGAAGAGAGGAAAAGGGATAAAGGATTTATTGGAGAATACGGTGATAAACAATAGGGAATTATCACTAGTTTTGTGATTGTTTACCACCTTTTTCTCCGATAAATCTTTTATCCATTTTCCCTTTTCGTGGACTCGACCCACATTTTATATAGATTCTATATCTTACCTTGTGAATTTGATCACATTGTTCAAGACAACAAGGGTCATGGAGACTACGATTGTAGTTATCTCTTGGGGTCGTTAAAGCGAATTAAAGGGATGACCTCAACATTATATTCATATTAATTTGTCCTATGCATTATGTAAAATTTCAAAAAAATATGTCTAATTTATGATAATGTATAATACATCAAAATTGGAAGCAAAAAGAAAATATATATATATATATATATATATATATATATATATATATATATATATATATATATATATATATATATATATATATATATATATATATATATATATAATATATATATACGTAAACAATTCTCTTACAAAACGAATAGAGGGAAGTGTATTTATATATAAACTACAAAAAAAAACAAGTTATAACAATGGTCCGTGTTAAGAATATATACTAAGTAACATCATTTTTTTATTTTTCATATAGTTTGATAAATGGCATACTTAATTGTTTATCATTGTGCTTATTTTGCTTATTAATCTATACTTTTCATAAAATTATTGTATGCATTTCATAAACTTGGAGAACCCATTCAAAAATTTGTTCATAACAAGTTATCCTAGGTCGCGGTACATGCATAAATGTGCGTATAGCACTTAGGATATTAGCTTGATATGTATACGTTTTTGAATTGTCCGTGTTGGACAATTTGAGAATAATATGATAATATGTTGTGTGGTTATTATAATCTTATCATAAATTTGACAAGATATCACGAGTGCTCATTTCCCCTCTCGTTCTTGGTGCAATTATGATGACGATGGGTTTGATGTGTGTATCTTTACTTATTTTACCATATAATTAAGTAAGGATATACACATTAGCCACTTTGTTTTTGTATGTTGTACTTGAAGTTCTAAGGGAAAATACTGCCAGAATTTTGTCAAATGTATGATAAGATTTTGCTATCTAGGATCATATTATTCTTGAATAGGTTTAGGACCATCTATCCCTGTAGAAGGATCTTAGGCTCATGTCATATTATTTGTGCGTAAGTACGTATTTCTCGAACTATATGTGGTGAATTGCTTCTCGTGTTTATGGGTAAGGTATGGATCGAGCGTGGGTTTATAACGATAGGAGGAGTGTAGAATATTGTGATGGTGTTAACAACTTTTTAGAGATTGCGATCGAACATGCCACCAAATTCGAAAAATAGTCCATATTCCATCCGTGTTTAAGGTGTTTAACTCCTTACAATTGCGCCCTAAGGTTATAAAAGGTCACCTATATTAGCATGGGTTTGACACAACTTATAAGGTGTGGGTATGGCATGGGGAAGAGGAGTTTGTGAATAATGGTGTTCGAGAGGAAGATGAAGGGTATGATAAAAATGAAGCGAGTAGTATGGAATTAAAAGATCGACTCGAAGATTTGGTTCGTGGAGTAGAACGTGAATTAGTCGATCAACCACATGTATTGGAGCAATTCTTAACCGATTCGGATAAGCCTCTTTACCCGGGTGTGATAAATATACCCGTTTATCGGTTGTATTGAGGTTGATGAACTTGAAAACGAATAATGGTTGGAGTGACAAAAGTCTCACGAACTTGCTGAGTGTGCTCAAAGATATAGTCGTAGAAGGCAACGTCCTTCCCAGCCGTACATATGAGGCGAAGAGGATGTTATGTCCTATGGGCATAGGGTATAAGAAGATACATGCTTGCCCCAACGATTTCATATTGTAGTGAAAAGAACATGCACATAGACACGAATATCCTAAATGTGGTGCACCTCGATACAAAATGAAAAAATCGATGGAGAGAGTGTTGAGGGACTTCCCACAAAGGTGTTGTGGTACTTGTCGATAATACCTAGGTTTAAGCGCTTGTTTTCAAGTGGAACCGATGCCAAGAACTTGACATGACATGCTGACGGAAAAGTCACGTGATGTGAAGCTAGTCACCCTGCCGATTCTCCTCAATGGAAGAAGATTGATTTCGAAATTTGGCGGGAGGCACGGATTATACGTTTGTCCCTTTGTACAAACAGAATAAACCCCCATGGCGACCTCAGTAGCAAACACAATAGTTGGCCCGCTCTTTTGGTTATCTACAACCTACCATCGTCATTGTGTATGAAGCACAAGTACATTATATTGTCCATGCTCATTTCGGGTCTAAATAGTTAGGAAATGATATAGATGTGTACTTGGCGCCTCTTGTTGAAGATTTCAAGTTGCTTGTGGCATGAATGTGTGTCGGTTTGTGATGCATATAGTGAAGAGCAATTTACATTGATCTTCACCATAATCAATGACTTCCCGTGTACGAAAACTTTTCCGGATACACCATTAAAGGCCATAAGGCATGCCCCATATGTTCGGAGGGTACTTACTCCTATCAACTTAAGCACGGAAAAAAGATGGCTTATCTCGGACACCGAAAGTTTCTTCCTTTTTTCCATCAATATGGTAAGAAAAAGAAGGCTTTCAATGGTAAAATTGAGATGGATTCTGCTCCAACTCCAATAATAGGACATCAAATATATGACCAAGTCAAGGATCTTGATGTGGAGTTCACCAAGCTATACCGACGTCAATCCGAAAATGGTGTGTGGAAAAAGAGATCAATATTTTTTAATCTTCTATATTGGAAAGAGTTGTATGTGAGACATAGTCTTGATGTAATTCATATAGAGGAAAACATATGTGAAAGTCTCATTGGCACTCTTCCGAACATATCGGGAAAATTAAGGATGGAGAGAAAGCATGACTCGATATGTGTGAATGGGAATACGGGAGGAATTAGCACCACAACCAAAGGGGAAGAGAAAATATTTGCCTCCGACGTCTTACACATTGAGTAGAAGGGGAAAACAATGTTTGTGTGAGACCTAGAAGAAACTCAAACTACCATAGGGATATTCTTCAAACATTAGTGGACTCATTTTGATGTCCGATTATAGACTAATCAGCCTTAAATATCATGATTGTCATGCTTTGATGCAACAAATATTGTCGGCTACTATCCAAGCCGTGATGCCGAAACATGTTAGATAGTCGATCACAAGACTTTGCTTCTTCTTTAATGTCATATGCAGCAAAGTCATTGATTTGGAGAAATTGGATGATCTTCGATGCGCCGTGATTGTTACATTGTGCCAATTTGAGATGTATTTCCTACCTTCTTTTTTGATATCATGGTGCACCTTGTTGTCTATTTGGTGGGAGAAGTGCGATTCTATGGCCCGATTTTTACCAATGGATATACCCTTTTGAACGTTTTATGAAAATTCTCAAAGGATATGTTAGAAATCAGTACCGACCGAAACGTGCAATGTTGAGGTATACACAGCTGAGGAGTGTGTCAATTTCTGTTGTGAATACTACCCCCAAATGAAAGTTGTTGGTATTCCAAAACATCGATTTATGGGGAAAATCGGTGGGCAGGGAAACTAAGACCCACGGTTCCAATAATTAGTCGGGATAGAAGGGATCAAGCACATCTTTATATTCTACAAAATAATAATATAGTGCGGTCGTTCATTGATGAGCATAAATCCCTCATAAGGAGATAGTATCAAGGAAAAAATGAGACATGGGTACTCACCTATCATAATCGCACATTTGTCGACTGGTTAGAGATAGAGTCATCACTAGCCAATTGGAAGAATTATGAGAACATATCTCACAAACATTAGTAAACTTGGCTAGATGACTGCAATTGGAAGTCATATCTTATCGTGGGTATGACAATAATGGATACTCTTTCAATAGAAAGAGCCGGGACAATAGGAGCACCTCATAAAATAGTGGGGTCACATTGGAGGCTCATGCACTTCATGTTTCAAGCTATAAGGACAAAAATGCTGTTGTAGTTAAAATGTCATATTAGAAGTCATTAAGAAGATATGGGAGCTAGACTATGTTGACTTACGTGAGCCCGTTTTCCGAGTGCAAATGGGTTGACAATAACAATCGTGTCCGAGTTGATGAGATGGGATTCACGATCTCACAAGAGAAGGACCTAAAAGGGATCAATTTGTTATGGCATCCCAAGCAAGACAAGTGTTCTACGTTGACGACTTGGCCAATGATAAGTGGTCTATTGTTCTTCAAGGGAATAGACATGTTGCTGGTGGGGATGGTGAAAATGTGTGTGAGTTTGTTAAGGAGACCCTACCCTTCTCCTTGGGAATGCATATCGAAAATGAGGATGCCAATTTTGAAGAATCGTATTTAAGGGTTGACCATCAAGAAGGCATATGTATTGAAGAAAAGTCCAAAGGAGGGGAAAAAGGGCATAAACCATGTAATTTTATCAACTCGGTAAGAACATTATTGTATAACAATATTTTATTCCGGAGGATATCCATATTGTTGCTCTTTTTAGAAACTGCACTGCTGTTTTTTTTTAATTATTTTTGACTTGTAGTATTCATGTAACAGATTATTATTCGATGAGGATCAAAATAAGGACTAAGCTATCCAATGGAAGGGTAGAATGCTTTTTCAGTTGAGAAGCGAGAAGATGAGATTAGCGATCAATGTTAGTTTTGATTTCCTTTCCCATTTTACAATGCTTCTATGTTTGTTTTGTTTCTTATGGAGAAGTTGTTGCTTTAGGTACCTGAATTTTGTAGATCAACCAAAACTCAATGATATAGCTTTTGAAGTAGTTGATTCAAAAGGTGCACACATGATGATGACAAGGTTTTTCAAGTAAACAAGTGATTTATACCCTTTTTGGTCGCTAGCTTAGCTCCCACTTCTCAACAAGGAATTTTTTGTATAAATTCAGATGAAGTGATTTATACCACGAAGTTCCTTGTTGAGAAGCGGGAGCGAGAATAGTGACCAAATGTTAGCGTTGATGTCCCTTTCTAATTTATGATCCTTCTATGTTTGTTATGTTTCTTGTGAATAAATTGTTGCTTAACGTTTTACTCAGCTTTTATGTGGACAAGAACTCCAAGCAATGTGTTCATGAGAGGAGCATCACTTTGGGACAATGACAAAGGAAATAGAGGTTGCTGGTGTGATGTGTTGTTTGTATATTCCTTTTCGGTACTTATGTTAAAAAGTCCATCTTTTTGTCTTGAAACTTTGTGGTTTAAATGATTTCAATATTTATGTCAAATGGTTCATCTCTATTTGCCCAAAGTGATGTTGTTTAGTAGATTGAGTTATGTGCTTGTCTTTATGACTATATTGCTTGGTTGGAGTTCGTGCAGAGGTAACATGGACAGCAATATATGATATATATATGTTGTCCGGGCTACCGTTGCAACAACTCCAAACAAACAATATCGTCATAAAGATAATCATATAACTAAATCTACTACAAAAGTATCACTTTAGGTAAATAGAATTTTTCCTGGGGGCAAAAACATTCAAATCGGTTTGTACCACAAGGTTTCAAGACCGGAGATGAACTTTTTCACATAAATACTCGAAAAGAAGAGTACTCTTCGTATCATATTTCACATCATTGTAATATATTCTTTGTTGGAACTTATTGTGAAATATGGAATTGTGTTGCCGAACTTGTGGTTATTGTAATGTGGGAAATTTTTGTAATATTGGAACAATTGAGGTTGTTGGTGGTTGCTGTGTAAGTTGTGATGTATTCGGTAGTGTATTTTGTACAAGGGGTACGGAAAAAATAATAATAAAAGATTTCACACCTATGATGACGGTTCTTCCTTAAAAATCGTCGTCATATGTCCTGACCTAAACATTTTGGCAGAACAGGGGATTTGGGCCAAGACGTATGACGACGATATTTAAGGAAGAACCATTGTCATATGTTAACCTATTACTACGGTTCTTTTAAAAGAACCGTAGTATAGGTTGTATATAACGACAATTCTATAGAAGAATCATCATCATAGGTTCTCTTTTACTATGGTTTTGAACAATAATAAAAGATGCCTACATACAATGACGGTCATATAGAAGATGTCCGATAACCGTTGTTAAAGGTCGTTTTGAACCGTAGTTAAAAGTGGTTCCTTTAGTAGTGGTATGATTTTGATATAAAAATATGGCAAGTAATATCAGTGTGCTCTAAATGCATGTCTTGAGAGCAAAACTAATAATCTTAAGATGCCAAACAAAACGTCTAACTTGACTAAAACTAATAATATGGCGTTCAATTAATGAAAATTTTCCTTTATTTTTAAAATAATCTCCTTGCAAATAATAGACACTAGGGCCCAATGGCAGAGAATTCATAATGGACAGTAGGAGAGATATATGGTTTGAGATTCAGAAAGATAAAAAAAAATCTTATTTTTTCCTTTTTTTTTGTTCGTTTGTATGATTTACTTGAATTTCAAATTTTGTTTTTGCATTTACAGTCCTTTTTGGCATTAGTTATTTGATTCTTTTCAAGCGGGAGAAAGTGTCGGCTTCGGCACACGTTTCACTCTGCCATTGCTTATCGAAATTGATCTTATATAATATTGGAAAGATCTTTCATTGAGGAATGTAATGATGAGGTCTCGTTTATCTTTTAATCCTTGGATCTGGTGTTTGAAATGTTTTCATTGAACGTTTTCTTCTGCTCTACATCCACATTCCACAGGGACACGGGAAAGAAAAGGTAAACAAAATCTTCTATACCTTGATATCTTGATTATCTTCAAGCTCTTCATAGCAAGGGTCACGCATGACGAGGTTGACTTCCCTATCTCAGTGAACAGACCTCCTAATGTTTTGATGCTATTGACAAACTTAAATAACCTCATGGGATCTAACTTTTTCATTAATATTAATATATTCTCATATAGATTTACGCCAATTATTACGTAATGAAGGCAATGATATGGATTAAAATTTTCCTTAAATTCTTTCAAAAATTTTAAATATATTTTCCAGAGTAAATGGAAAAAATAAAAGAGAAATTTAAAATAAATCTTTCAACTATATCTAATTTTATAACAATATTTTCTTTAATGTATAAATTTTACGCACATATTATTTATAATTTTTCAAGTAGAAACCACTATAATATCATAAAGGCCTTATTTTACACAATTATTACTACTATTATTAAATTTTGTTTTATTCCCTTGCATGGGTTCCTTGTGAAATGGAATTAATACAGAAATTACACCAAGGAGCGCACTTATTGTACAGTCTATAAATAAGCCCAATTAACGGTGTTTCACGTGTCACTCCACCGGCAGCCAGAAATCTCCAAAGCCCGAAACCCTCCTCAACGTATCTATTTACATTATTTCATGCGTAAATTCATCAGAATACATGCAATTTCAACCCCACCCGCCCCCTCCGCAGCTAAAATCAATCTTCCATGGATGCATTGTGGAACGTAGAAGACAAACTCAATATATCGACCCACCAAGCCGTTACGGCCCTCGTTTGCACTGCAATTTTAGCCATTGTACTATGCACCGTCACCATTCTCATGGTTGTCAAGAGCAAGAAGTTAGCTCGAAGCAATACCCAAATCTTGAGTTACGATACCTCATCAATGGACGGCCAAAGTGAGTCATGGTTCATTACAAAGAAGAACGATCTGAGGGGGCCTGGGTGCTGGAGTGGAGCGCGAAAATGGGATGGCATTGATGATGTTGTAATGAGAAGCAAGAATTGTTGGTTAAGGTTTTCCGAGTCCAATAAGTTGCCAGTGTGGCAAAGGCCTATATTGATGGGAGAGAAGTGTCAGCTTCCTAGGTTCAGCGGGCTTATTCTTTATGATGAGCAAGGGAGGCCCCTTCCTCATCGTCATAATCGGGTTCACTCTGCGGATATGGGTTCTTATAACCAGGTATGTATATGGCACTCGGAGAAAAAATGTTATATTAACCATTTGGTTTAGGCTTCGAGGCGGACTATATAACGTGGAGATCAATAGATTTTGATTTTGTACTTGCCAAATTCAGGTTAGTTGTTGGTTTGTTTAGCAATTAAAATTGTTTTCTTGGTACAAACAACATTTGGTAGGAAATAAAAGATCAATATGAGTCAAGTAATCAGGTACAAATCGAATTTAAATACCTAAAAGACATCCTTAAATGGAGACGATCAAAGGAGCCTCTTCCGCTAGGTAGCTCTAATTGAGTCCCTCTCTAAGGGTAAAGCCTAAACTTGCGAAATTGGTCATTCAATTTCGATTTTTGATATAAGGTTTACTTGGTTATGTTCCTAGTCAATTAGATTAAGGTTGGTATTGGTTTTACGTCTGGTCATGTTTGGTTTAGGTTGATTTCTAATCGGTTGATTTTTACATGAATAAGCCTGTCTTATAAAAAACTAACTTTGGTGGAAATTGTTCAAATTGGATTCTGTTCACTTTATTCATTTGGTCTTGGGTTAACTATTTCGAGAGTTAGTTCAAATCTGATTTCGAATCTTTTGTTCGAGTCATTTGGGTTAAGTTCAAAGCAGTTCATTTTTGCTAGGTCTGAGAAAGCCCACACAACCAAGAGGTTTTAGTGCATAAAAATCAAACCCTCAACCTTAATTGAGTGATGTAATGATTAGACTACCTATAGCTCCCGCTTAAAAGTCATCTATTTTTTTCTTTCGTTTGAGGTTTTTTTCCTTTTTTTGTGACGGCACTTTCTGGTAGGATATATTTTCATAAAAAAGTTGGCCAAATTAGTTTCCGAGCCATTACTTCTTTCTGAAACTAATTAAAGTTGTGCATGCAAAATACTCTTGTTTTTCCATGAAAATATACTAAAGATTTCTTGAATGTTTACTGTGGGAGGCTATGACTATATGGAATACCTCATTTAAGTGTCAAAATAAAAAACCAAAAAAAAAAAAATGTGCTAGGATTCTTTCCTATAGGCTCTAGCGTTGTTGGTGTAAATACTAACATCGATCTCAACAGCAATGAAAATTTATGATTCATTGTAGTGAAATTTCATGTGGTCATTGCCTTCAGCTTACCAAGGGCCTTGCTTGGTGCAATTGAATTTAACATAAAATTACTAGCCGTTGTTTTCATTAATTTCTCTTCATTCCTTGTGTATGCCATTTATATGTGTTATAGTTTTGGGGGCAAACTAACAGTGCGATGAATTACAGGTAGAAGCAGAGGTGGTTGGGGAGACTCTACTCAAGGACTTACTCTTGACCCTTTGCTAGGGATTCGGTTAAGAAGTCGAACAAGTTATGCAATACATCAATTATGATTTCATTTGTTCAGTGTCTGTCTTCTAGCTAGCACTAGTTTTGATATATGTATCTCAAAAATGAGTAATTTGGAGAAAATGGTTGTTCCCCTTAGCCGCTCTCCTCTCAGCCGTGACTTTTATTATGAATTACGAAAGCAATAGTTACAAGCCCATTATAAGGAGCTGAACAGTACAAGGTAAACTTAATTACAAAAATTACAATAGAATTCTCCTTATACTATTACTCCAACTACTCCCCCTCAAGCTGGTGCGTAGGGATTTGAAACGCGCAACTTGCCTAAAAGATACCGACTAATAGAGTATTAGAGATATTATCGTACATAAAATAATTGTAAATTATTTTTCTGTATTATCTTCTATATATATAGAATGCCTGACTCCCATATTGGGTGAGTCATTCCGCCATATATCTTTCACATGGTATCGAGCCAAAGGCTTGATTTCAAATTTTAGTGCAACCCTAGCAGCCGCCTCGACACAAAAAAAAAAAAAAAATTGTTCACGGCTACTCGTTCACGGCTGCAACCCATCCACAAGCCCTAACCCTAGTTTTTCTCTCTCCTCCATGGCTGCTCTTCCTGACTCGCCGCGGTCACTTCAGTTGCTTCAGCTGCCGTCGTCCCGGTCACCGGCCCTCCTCCTCCAAATGGTGCTTCCCCGCGCACTCCTTCTCCTTTCTTCTCCTCGCCGCGCTTGCTCTGTTTCGGTTTCTCCCAGTGTGGCCTCCGTCGTTCTTGCTGCCTCCGCCTCGGGGCTTGCCTTCCCGCCACCGCCGCCTCTCCCTCTTGTCACATGCCGGGCTCTTGCCGGTAATATCTCTACCGAAATAATATTTTATGTACAATAATATCTCTAATACTCTATTACGACATTGTCGGTGTCAAAGAGCCTTGGTAAAGATATCAACTAGTTGTTTAGTTATACGAGTGTACTCGGTAGTAATGTCACAAGAAATAATACATTCCCAAACAAAATAACAATCTACATCTCTTGGGAAAATAAGGACTAACCTTAGTAATGCGTAAGCAATTAGATCGATTGTCGTTTGTTAGCCCACAAACAAGTTCTCGTGCCGATCGGTATCCCACGAACAAAATCCTAGGTCGCGACCACACCAATTCTAGTTGTACATCGAAATCCGGATTTACCAGTGTCACCCGGAATAATATAACCGGCGGCTATTAGAGTTGCTGGAAAACAGCCATGACACAAACCCGAAGACCCTTGGAATGGTGGGTGTAACTGTGAGAGAAAGTTGAGGATTTCTAAAGAAAGTTTGAGAGAAGCAACAATGCTGTGTACATCTCTTTCCCATATCTATTCTGTATATTCCATTACAGATTAAATAGCAGACCTTCGCTCCTATCTCCGGAGTTGGGAAGTTCGATCTATCTCAACTTCCTTAACCATCCCACTTATCCAGGAACCTTTCCTAGAGAAGTGGGAGACCGAGTTAAGTGGAAGCCGATGGGCCTAAGTGGCCGTTTATTAACCTTGGTCAACAACTCCCGATCGACCATGTAGGCTTTAACAAAAATCTCTAATCCTTCATATCTCCTCACGTTTCATACCGGGAATGAATCGTGCAACCAAAAAATAATCAGTAGTGTCATATTAAGTCACCATCTAACTAATATGACACTTTCATAAGGACAACGCCCCAAAACATTCAAAACATCATCTGTGGCATATATAATCCCTTTATGCCTACTGATATATCACATGATTATATTCCAAATATAATCGCTCAGGCTGATATGGTGAATATGAAATGGTTTCCTTAGCCACTCATGATGTTACATCTCGGTAAGATTGTTTTTCTAATGTATTCCGCTGAGCTGTATATTTCTATAACTCTTAGAGTGTACATTAAAGTAGCAACATCTAACTTAGATTTCACATTAAAAGTCTGTATATTCCTAATCTCGGTAAGATTGTTTTGAAATATTAATGTTTCGGGATCACACAGTGACAAGGAAGGGAAACTATTGTCACTCCACAAGGTCGACTTTTAGCACACACGAGTATGAAATGTGTGTTATGATATAACTCCCACTAAGGTGAGCTTGTCACTTTTTTTGATCATACTAATTACAAGTCCAAGTTTTTCTCAAAAACCGACTTGAGTTACTTGGATTAGCGCACTCAACGTAATCCCGACACTCAAAATTCGGCTAAAGGCTTCAATATAAGGTTGTGTTATATTCGATTTTTTCTTAAATCTCATCTTAGACTTACTAAGTCGACTATTCATGTATATTTTTCATACTATCTGAGTACGAAAAATTAATCAATATTGCACACCTAGTGCCAATATGATTTTTAGTCTCATCCTAACCGTTACTTAAGCGTTAGTGTTGATTATATGTGTGATAAGATAATCGAAGCCTAGTGACATTCAGATGTGCCAAATCAAGCAACCAAAAAAGTTATGAACATTCAAAGAAAAAGAAACACCAATCTTTATTTCAATGAAAAAGTTCATCTCGAATGTATGTCCAAAACCAAAAATACAAGATGTTTCAAATGACTAAACTCTACGAAGACCTAAACTCATCATATGAGTTTTGAACACATCTCTAGGAGTTGGTTTAGTCAAAGGATCAGCGATCATCTTGTTAGTAGATAAATATTTGACAACAATCTCTTTCAACTTTATAGCGTCCCTCATAAAATGATAATGCCTTTTAATATGCTTAGCCTTCCTATGAAACTTAGGATCCTTAGCATATTGAATGGCAGCCGTGTTATCGCATCACATCTCGACAGGATCATCAACTCTTGGAGAAAGGTTGACATCCTGGAGAAAGCTCCTTAGCCAGATTGCCTCTTGAGCGGCAAGGCAACTAGCGACATATTCCGCTTCCATAGTTGACGAGCTATGCGGTCCTGCTTCTTCCTACACCAAGATATGGTTCCCTCACTAAGGGTGAAAATGTATCATGAGGTTGACTTGGACTCGTCCATCCCCTCGGTTTGAGGTCCCCACCTTGATAACAAAGTACCAAGTCAATAGTTCCGCGAAGATAGCACATTATTCTTTTGACGACCTGCCGGTGAGCGAGGTCCCGGGTTGTTTTGGTAACGACTAACCAATCCAACCGTGAAGTAAATGTCGGGCGTGTACATAGTATGGCATACATTAAGCTTCCTACCACATTAGAGTAAGGAACACTACTCATTTTCTACTTTTCTTTATTTGTTTTAGGACATAGCTCATGACTCAATGTAAGACCCTTATCGATTGGAAGGTCAACGAGTTTAGAACTTTGCATTCGAAAACGTTCCAGGACTTTCTCAATATATGCCTTCTAACATAAACTAAGAAGTTTTTAGAACAGTTCCGGATTATTTCCACACCAAGGACATACTTGGCTTCACCCATGTCTTTCATCTCAAAGACGGAAGACAACCACTTCTTAGTAGCGTTGATTATTTCCGAGGTTGTTTCCAGCCGGTAGTATGTCATCAACGTACAATGTAAGGAACATAATCTCTACTATCATCCTCTTGACATATACACAACGGTCTTACGAAATCATGGTTAAGCCATACGAAGTAATAGCTTCATGGAATCTAAAGTACCATGATCCGGAAGATTGTTTAAGACCGTATATAGATCTTTTAAGACGAAACCAATAGGTTGATCCATATAAATCTCCTCCTCTAGATTTCCATTGAGGAAGGCAGTCTTTACGTCCATCTGGACTAGCTCCAAGTCCAAATGAGCAACCAGGGTTAGAAGTAGGCGAATAGAGGTCATTCTCACCATAGGAGAAAAAGTCTCTTCATAATCTACACCTTCAACTTGTGTTAATCCTTTCACCACTAATCGGGCCTTGAACTTATTAATTAATCCATCTGCTCAACGTTTAACCTTGAAAACCCACTTGTTTCCAATGGCCATACGTTTGGGAGGAAGATCAACCAGTTCCCAAACTTCATTCTTTGCCATTGAGTCCAACTCATCTCTCGTGGCTTCCATCCATTCCGTATGGTTTGGTGAATTTATAGCCTCTACATAAGAGGTTGGCTCTTCTATTTCCAAAGGCATGCAAAAGACGATATCCTCTTCGATTTGAAAAACTTGTCGGAGAACTTTTCCTCACTCGCTCTTTGGAATAATTTTAGGACTTGGCTCTCTTATCGACTAGGCTCGGGATCCCTCCTCCTTTTCCTTTGAGGTGTGAGACTCGAGTAATAGGAGAATCTCTCCCACTAATCCCTTGGGATGTGGATGAGGGTTCTCGAGAAGGAGGACTCGACCTCGTGGTTGGGAACTGGAGATTGAGGACATTCCTCATTCTCTTGTTGGATCTCCTACGTAGACATATTTCCATCATTTGAGATGGTAGGACCTCTCCCACTATCTCTGTTGTCCGGTGGAACCATTATCCTCGGTGACATGATGAGTATACAAATCCTCCCGCTCACCGAGAGATAGTTGTTGTAACTCATACAACTCTAAGTCCTTCTTAATTTCACCAATACTTGGGAACTCATCCTCAAGAAAATTGGCATTTGGGGATTCTATGTCCTTCATGCCGCCGATTGGATGTTCTCCATTCATGACATATCCTTTTGAATTTTACGGATACTCGATGAACACCATTTTTGGTAGCTCTAGGACCAATTTTCCCATGTTGATGAGTTGGGTTGTGCACATAGCCAGCCGAACCCCACGAGCGTAAATGGTCCAAGATGGGCTTTCTACCATTCCATAACTCATATGGAGTGATTGAAATACTCTTACTAGGCACTCGATTCAAGATGTAAGCTGCCGCAAGCAATGTATCCCTCCAAAACTAATTGGTAAATTAGCTTGGGCCATCATTGACCTGACCATGTCAAGTAATGTTTGATTCCAGTGCTCGGCAAGACCATTTTGTTGAGGAGTGCCTGGAATCGTAAGTTGCCTGCATATGCCTCTTTCCTCACAAAACGTTTTGAACATATCGAAAGGTATTCATGACCATGATCGATGCAAAGAGACTTCACTCTACGCTCCAATCTGCTTTCTACTTCCACTACAAATCGTTTGAGCATATCTAAAGCTTCATAAGGGTGTGATAAAAGGTACACATACCCATATCGTGAATAGTCGTCTATCAAAGTGAGAAAATAACTAGCTCCATGACGTGCTTTGACATTCATAGGTCCACATATGTTGGAGTGAATAAGTTCTAAGGGATGTGACGCTCTAGAAGCCTTACCGAAAGGCTTCTTGGTCGCCTTAGCAGCTAAGCATGGCTCACATCTAGGCAACCTAACCTTAGTGAGCCGGTCTACAAGACCTTCTTTTACTAGTCTAGTCATTCTATCTTGGCCAATATGTAACGCCCCAATCACCATTATTTAATAATCCCTTGATTAGAGAATATTACGTAAGGTCGCAGCGGAAGAAAATGACCGAAGACGTTACCGCCGTCCTAAAAATAGGACAAGGCTAAATAAATGAAATAAAATGGAATACAATTTTTGCAATCCAACTGTTATATTTCCATTGATCCTGTTAGGAGTAATTGCTTATTACCCAAGTAGCTAAGTCATCCCAAAATACAGTTTACTTGTTTAGTAACATAATATTTATACAACCTAGACTTTCGTCTATTCCACAAGATAATATGCAACGTGTAATAATTCCCAAGGTCATACCTGAACCATGGTTGAGGGTAAAATCACCGTGAGCGTCTATACACCTTCAGAATTACAAATGCAATGTGGCTGGCTATGGTTTGCCTTCGTCGGACTTGGTACGTAATTGATTGTTCACCAATGCTTCCTCCTAAAACAAAAACAGTAAAATATTTCAAAGAATGAGTCGAAACTCGATACGAACATTCCTGCACTATAAAACAGACTTTGAAAAATATTTTAATTGAGGGCGCGCATTTCAATTCATTTTAGTTTGAAATCGGGGGAGAGAATATGAGTAAACTTGCTTGCTAGGTTATTATCCGAAAGTAGAACCCCTTGATAATTGATACCATCTTAGTAAGGTGCACACCTCCCGGGCCGACCGAGAACCCGAGTTGAAGCCGCACGGGTGGAATTGAAGGGCATAAGCCCCGATAATTGATAATTGAGCGGGGACCACTTAATTAGGTGACAAAACTTGATTTGCAAATGATTCATTATTAGTTATTTATATGAGAAATGTTGAGATTTGCTGAAATATGTGAATTTTCGAAGGGTACGAGCAACGAAGTGAGAATATTTGTTTCTCCCCTTTTAAAAAAATTCAAGTTACCAGCTAATCGGCAACGAAGTGGCCTGAGTTCTGTTTCAAATAGATTTTTGTTAATAATGTATCTCTTGAGTTTTAATAATTTGATTTGTATAAGCATTGACAATTCATTTCATTTCGCATACTCATACGAGAATCGATTAAACTAACGTTTGTATTAATCAACTTTATTGTGTTAATTCCATTTCAAATATTGAATACAATACATACTAACTAAAGAAGTTGATTAGGCTAATTAGATACTCAATGATTTTGATGTAATTCAATTTGTTCGTTGACTTGGATTGAAAATGGTGTATATATATATGTGTACCTAAACAAACACTTATCCCTAATTTATTCCTTACTTCTCCCTTCCCTGCATTCAAAACCCCATAGTTAAGTAATTAATTAATCCAGTCAAATGCCTTTCCATAGGAAGGTTTCACAATTTGCCGAATTGCCCAAAATTCACACGTACACCATTTTAAGGTGATGAGCATTATTCCTTCAACAAATTCACATTCACAATCACAATTAGGTATACTTAAAGCTCAAATTTTTCTCACACTTCTACACTTACAAATTATTTAATTTTAATCTCTACATACACATTCCCATTCATTTGCTCAATATAATCATTCCCAGAATATAACAAATCCATCAATTACTCAATTTTTATAACAAAACATCCCTCACCTCATCTACTAAATCATAATTTCCAAAAGAATCACATTCGTTCACATCCATACACAATCAATCCATCAAAATACCAATCACAATGGTTCGCACCAATTCATAGTTTTCCCAATTCAAACCTTAAATTCACACTATAGACCTATTTATGAATCATATACCTCAATTTACGATTACAATTGCTTAAATAAATAATGAACTTGGTAATTTAGAGTTTAGCGTTTTACCTTCAAATTCGGAGAGGAGAAGTCAAGGAGAGGAAGAAGGAGATGGTGTGCGGCGGCTGCTATGGCGACTGGCTGGAGAGGCCGGTGACGTGCCTCGGCACCGGGCTGCGGTGGTTGGCCACTAAGTGGCCGTGGTAGGGGAACCGGGAAGCGAGGGCCGGGGCCACGCGGGAATGAGAGGGAGAGCGAGAGCGCAGCAGAGAGAGTGAGAGGGAAAGGATGGCCGGCGCCGGTCTTCTAGCCGGAGTCGATCGTGCTGGTGGTTGAAGGAGGCGACACTAGCGAGAGGGGAGAAGCAGGGGAGGATGAGAGAGGCGAGAGGAGGACAAGAGAGGCAGAGGAACGGGAGAGAGAGACGAGGGAAGATGAAATTTGCTCGACTACTTGACCCTCAATATTTTTATCTTCATTCATTTTTTTTCTAAAAATTCCAGAGAAATCCATTTCCGGATTTCGCCTTCAAAAAATCTGCTTTGTTTATTTTATTATTTTGATTTTATTTTGATTTATTTATTTATTTATTTATTTATTATTATTATTATTATTATTATTATTATTATTATTATTATTATTATTATTTTCTTATTGTTACTTTTTAATTTTATTTAAATAATGATGTTTACAAATTATAACCTTATTATGAGATTTTTATTAGGGCCACTTCGTCGCTTTAGCTGCATAACACATATAAAAATAATTTAAATATAAAATATCGAATTGAAGTGCACGCACTCAATGATATTAATCTCGTAATTGATAAGGTAAATAATGTGATTTAAGGTCGGGTTGTTACACAATATGACCAAGTCTAGCATGCCATTTAGTAGATTCGAATTGGAATCAACAAATGAAACTAATGCAGAATTATCATAGCAAACGTCTAAATCCAAAATAGGGAAATTGTTTTGAAAATATGCATTGCCAAACAGATTGCCACCATAATAAATCTCTAAACCATCTTTTTTGAAATAAACTGAAAACCTACTTTAACTAAGGAGACAAAGGAAACAAGGGAACATTGTACCCCGGGCACGAAGAGAGCATTAGTAGAAGTAACTTATTTCCTCCACATATAGCTTGAGCTGATATGTTCCCACACCGAGAACATCTTCAATTGTGGCATTCCCGAATGTCACGGTTCGTATGCCCACCGGATAAGGGTGAAACTTTACAAACCCAGCTCGGTCTTGAACTGTGTGCTTGCTTGCTCCCGAGTCTACAATCCAATTAGGAAGAGAGTTAGCAACTAATGCATGGGAACAAACAAATAATTCAGAGACTTTAATGGAAGGGGTCACCTTTTGAGGCTCGGGACAATCTCTAGCATAGTGACCCTTCTTTCCACAATTATAACACTTCACACGTGCCATAACTTTCTCTTTGTTGCCCTTAGCCTTATCGTTGTTTCTTGGCATTTCCACCTATAGGCCCGGGTTTCTTAGAGGGACGAGAGCCGTTCTTCTTCCCTCGCTTGAACTTGTTGCCTTTAGGTTTGTTTCCTTTAGCAACTAATGCAGCAGGAATAGGAGTAGGAGCATGTGACTTCATGCGATCCTCTTCAAGTTCGAGATGACGCACAATATCGTCCACGATCTGGAGGTGATACTATGCACCATCGGGGTCTTAAAGGCTTGCTAAGGACCCTTAGATGGAATGACACGAATCATATTCGTGACTTGATCATGCTTAGAGATCTCGATCCCTCCAGCCTTAAGATCACGAACCATTACACTCAATGTTCATATGTGTTCGATTATACTATGCTTCGGGCCCAAAGTGTATTGCATCCATGTAAGATGCAATTGACGGAGTTTAGTAAGAGAAATTTGCCCGAACTTAATCTTAAGCTGATTTCACATGTCTTTAGCTGTGGGATAGTTCTCGAACTCACCGATTAAGTCATCATGCATAAGGTTTAATAGGACATACCACATCGAGCGGTCCTTTTTAACCACTCCTGATATGCTTTCAAAGCCTTCTAATATCGTGCAGTACTAGTATCAACATCCTTGTCATGTTTATCCTTAGTAGCAGGGGGTATACATTTTGGCAGTAAAAAATGTAGCATTTCATGTTCATTTAGAAGGAACTTAACCCTCCGATGCCAAATGTCATAGTTGGACCCCACCAACTTTTCACTAGAGGTCATATCAGTCATAGGTTTTATTGCCATATCTACAAGAAAAACTTGGACATTTCAAGCACATCTTAAAACAATTAAATTTTCACAAACTTCATTATTCAAGTCATATGATCGAAAATTTTACTAAGCTCATAATCATCACATATGGAATGAACTACAAATTTTAGAAAAATTAATTGACACTCTAATTCCATAGAAAATATATTCATATGAATTTTAACATTAAACAAATTAACATTGAACTTTACATACCACAAAGGTGGTTAAGATATAAAACTAATTTACATAAAAAGAATTTTGTACGTGATATTATTAATTCACATTAATTCTAAAAACTAATTTATAGATAATATCACTTAACTCATATTATATAAAAACTAATTTTATAATTGATATGACTTAATGAAATGAATTCTTATATATATATAGCATGTGACGCAAAGATATTGCTTTTTAAAACTAATTTACACAACACTATATTAAACATATTTATATAATGTTCATGCTAATTGTCAACTTTAAAACATGTAATACGGAATTACATATATTAAATCAATAACATGCCAAACAAAATGTTACATAAAACAAAATTATGTAATTTATATATATAATATGAAACAGATTCATATTGATTGACAAAATTAACCGATTAAAATAACTTACACAAAATTATAAAATCAGATTAATATTAATTTAAATTTACATAAAATAAAAAACGTAATTACGTACTAAACGTATTAATTATAATTAGCATGCTGTTGGAATAAATAAAATGGACCATCTCGTGACCCAAAGACGCATGCCTCGGGAACGAAAAAAAGAACCGGGGCTTGGCATGCTTGCCCTTATTACCCGACTTGTTTTCACGTCTTTCATTTATTCACACACAGTTTCATTTTTCCAGGGAGTTTCCTCTCTGTTCTCTCTCCCTCTCGGTCTCTCTGTCCTCTCTCCACCTCCGTGAGTAGCCATGGCCACGAGAGGATCGAGTCGGGGGTTTAACGCGGACACATAATCTTAGTTAAACGGGGATTAAAATTAGTCTCGAACAAATTATGCCGGATTAAAGTTTGCCTAAACTAATCGAGGCTAAAACTAATCGGGGCTAGGAACAAGCAATCCTACGCTCCGATACCACTTGTTGGGAAAATAAGGACTAACCTTAGTAATGGGGAAGCAATCAAATCGATTGTCGTTCGATAGCCCATAAACGAGTTCTCGTGCCGACCAAGTATACCACGGACAAAATCCCGGGTCGCGAGCACACCAATATAACCGACGGCTACTAGAGTCACCGGAAAGCAGCCACGACACAAACCCGAAGACCCCGGGATGGTGGGTCTAACTGTGAGAGAGAGTTGAGGATTTCTAGAGAAAGTTTGAGAGAAGCAACCAATGCCGTGTACGTCTATTTTCCAGTATTTATTCTGTATATTCCATAACAGATTAAATAGGAGCCTTCGCTTCTATCTCTAGAGTTGGGAAGTTGAGTCTATCTCAATTTCCATAACCATCCCACTTATTCGGGAACCTTTCATAGAGAAATGGGAGACTGGTTAAGTGGAAACTAATGTGCCTAAGTGGCCGTTTATTAACCTTGGTCAACAACTTCAACATATGCTTTGTTCTCTCATGTAAAACTATACCAGCCGTGATGTGCAACGTGACCTCATTATCACAATATAGTTTTGCGGCATGTCAAGGCACTTTAAGGAACTTTAATAAATTTTATAGCCATACAATTTCACTTGTAGCATTAGCCATTGAATGATATTTTGCTTCAACTAATCGATGAGTGAGAAAGTATATCTTATTTCTTTGTTTTCCGAGAAATAGGTGGCTTCCTTAACTTGACCACGTAGCGATCCATCGATCATCGTTTCATCGGACAACTAGCCCAATTTAAATCATAATAAACATGTAAATTAAGAATATTAGTGGCAGGTAAAAGTATCTCTTTCCATTTTTAGAGCCGAGGTACGTCTCATGTCTAAAATCTCTCTCTATTTTGTGCATAAGTTGTAAAGCTAAAACAACCGACTTCTTATCGTTAATTGCCAGCAGACAGAAAAGCCACATTTTCAAGTAGGCTCGGACACCGTTTGTTAACATATCTTGTAAACCTTAAGTTTGAGTCTAACGGTTGTTTCCCCTTATATTTTAGTTGCAACAAGTGGGTTGGATTACTTTTTAGCCAATAACCGATGCACAACGTCTACTTTCACAATGGTTCATTTTCCGAGGGACTCGGACTATACGTTACAATGGCTAGTGTTTCTCAACAATCAAGCCTAAGATACAACGATTATATGTGTTGCTGATTATAAATAGAAGCCACTTCAAAAGACTTAGAATATTGCTGAAACACAACTCTCAACTCATATACTCAATCTTTCTAGCATTCAACTATTTACTTAGTTTCTCAACTTCGAGTTGAACAAAGATGTCTTGTAATCACTCACATTTATTTCTATTCAATTCTTCCGTATTTCCTTTGATCGAGCTGTCAAGGGTAACTCAGCTCGGTTGTACCTAATCGTAAAGAGTACCTCGGTTAGGAAGTACTAGGGTAAATAAGGTAGCTTACGTGTCTAGGAAAATTTCTATTGAATTATCTAAGGGAACAATTCGGAGAGTCAGTCCTTGTATTTTATGGATTCAAAATAGTGGATTTAACTTGGTATCTAGACCGATACCAATTGTAGTTTTCTACCCCGGAGGGTTTCCACATAAAATTCTTCTACTCTTCTCTTTACGAGTCAAATCTAGGCTCATCTCTTATTTTTGAGTTCGACTTGAGCATAAGGTTTTTATTTTCGCAAAATTTCCTTCACACCCTATTCACTCCTTCCCCTTCTAGGGTGATTAAGATTCTCAAAGTTCAAACCTTCAATTGGTATCGAGCCTCCCTTTTAAAAGGATATAACAATCTAAGGTTTAAAGATCAAATGGCTCTTAATTATGGAGAGTTTGATGAAGAAATGTCTTTCACTAGGCCACACCAAAGTTCAAAGTGTCCAACTTCACCCACTGGAATAAGATTATAGAATGCTTCATCTAAGACTATAACGAAGAAGTCTAGGGGATCATCTGCAAAGAAAACTATATTCCCTCCAAGTTAGATGGTACTCAAACTATAGCCAATGTGGAGTTAGAATTCACTTCGAGTAGAAGGAAAAGCACATAAAGAACTTCAAGGCTATGAACATCATGATGTGCTCCATAGATGCCTCAAAATACAACATAGTAATCGATTCCGATACAACAGAGTAGGTGTGGGACACCCTTGTCACCACCTATGAAGACACAAGTCAAGTGAGGCAATCGAAGATAAGTCGAGTATCTCCACAAGCACGAAATGATCAAAATGGAGGCTGACGAGAACATAACTCATATGTATATTCGCTTCACTAAGATTGTCAACAATATCAAGTCTCTTGGAAAGAAAATGTCCAACAAGAGATTGTTTGAAAGATTCTAAGGAGTCTTAGAAATAGAAGATGGTGACCAAAATTAACAACTATTGATGAGGCGTAGGACCTCACCAAGCCGAGACCGGATTAGGCGATTAGAAAACTTCTCACCCATGAGTTACATCTAGAGGAGGAAGAATTTGAGGTCAACACCAAACGAAACATTACTTTTAAAGCCTCGGAGGAACCTGATCCAAGTCCGAGTTCATCGGATTCCGAAGAAGATCCCTTGACACTTGTGGTTAGAGGCTTTAAAAGGATGATGAAGGACAAGAAATGGCAAAAGAGGCTAAAGCAAGAGGTCTTCAAAAAGGAGAACAAAAGAAAATTTCCATCCTCTTTTAAATTTATCTTTAAGTAAAAATTCTAGTTGTTTTGAATATGGAAGCAAGGAAGACATCGTCAAGAATTTCCCAAAAAGAAGAAAGGATCGAAAGAAGAAGAAGAAAGCAATGGTGGCATCCTGGAGTGATGATGAATCGGAAGAAGATGATGACACTAATGATGAATCAAAGTGTCTCATGGCATTGACGGACTCGAAGTTGGATCTAAGTTAGAAAGTGAAGCTTCAAACACTCGAGAAACTGACCTTCAAAACGTAATTGACTATTTCCTTAAGTTCTTGTAGCATGATTTAGTTAGATATATTTTCACTTTGGAGGAAAAGTCCAATTTTCACTCTCCTATGTGAAGGTTTGCTCTTGGACTAAGTCACCCTAGGGAGGGGGATGAATAGGGTGATGAAGAAAATTAAACAATTTTTGCACCAACACAAACCAAAAGCGATTCTAAGTCTAGATTGGACTCGAAAGGTAAATGCACGGATAATAATTAAATCAGAGTAATTAAATGCTAATTATCTTTGGCCTAAAAGAATGAAATTTTCCGAGCCTAATATTCAATATGTTCAAATTCTATCTTGATTCAATCCTAAAACAATCAAGTTAGAAAGAATAAAAAATCGAGTATAAGAACTTGATCTGGTCAAATAGTTCTCAAGGAAATAAACTGACTTAGAATAAAGAATTAATGCTATAATTCACTTTGCATTGAAATACGGAGTCGAGTGCTCAAGATAAATATGTTAGAGAAATTATTTGAGCATGCGATGGTTCCGAGTGGTGTCTAAGTGAGTCGAAACACAAATGTAGAAGATATGCCATAAAGCGTTTTACGAGTCAGTCGGAACATAATGAAAGCTTAGATATGAGTTTTGATGATGCTCGGAATGACTTAGAATCAAAAACTAAGAGAGATAGAGATTTTCACCTGAGTCTCCAATCTCCCCTTTTTGATGAAAATCATTCCACACTTAAGATAGAAACTTGTTAGTTTAAAACATAGGTTTTCATTGCAAATGATCGGAGCAAGAAATAATGTTCTCTTAAGCATCAAAGTAGACTGTGATTGGAGATACTTATAAGGTGTGGCTTAGATCATATCATAACTCAAAATAGTTGTGCGGATAATAAATCGGAGTAAAGGAAAAAAAAACATATTGTATCCTGAGCAAGTATGTTATAGAATTAAGTATAAGAACATCAAGGCAAGATAAATATGTAACTTAGAAACAAGTATGCTCGGAAAAGTAAAAATCATTCATTGCTTAGAAAAACAACATAACAAGGGAGGAACTCCCCTAAACTAAACATCCAAGTTTTCTATATTTTCTCCCCATATGCATTTCATCAAAAGGTGGGAAGAAAATAGCGAGATAAGTACAATCGATGTTGGACAAAAAAATTAAAAAACAGAAATAGAGAAAAGAGATGAGCGGTGTGCTCGCGCTCGTATGGTTGTGTAGAAGTGGATGAACAGGGTGACTGCAACATTAGAATGTCTCGAATCTACTCAGTCTTGGTTCTAGGAACCAAGGAAACATCGTCCTCATGCTCATCTTCCTCGAAGAAAACAGGGGCGAGTGCTTCGGGACAACTACTCTGCACTAACCAACTTCATCAGCCTCTTCGACCCGCTTAGTGCATGATCCGAGGAGATCATCTCTGGTTCTTGTTCCAGTGCACCTTGGCCCTCAAGTTGAGCGACCTCTTCTACTTCTTTTCCTTCTTCTTCCTTCTCCTGTTCTCCTCCTTTTGCAGCCTCAACTTCTTCTTTAGCTGCTTCCTTAACTACCTCTTCTACCTCGGCTGACGTAGACTTAGCTGGGCTAGAGGACTCCTAAGAAGTATCGGTAGTGTCCGAGTCCTCAGCAGCTTTCGACCTGCGTTCTTGAATTGATTGAGTTCCTCTTGCATGGCCTCTACCCATTCAGGTTCATTAAGGGCCTCTAGTGCATTTTTGGGTTTAGTAAATGAAATGAATGCAGGGAATGCACATAGAGTTTGAAGAGAGGAACGAGTTCTTACCCCATTGTTGATATCGGATATTATGTTTTCTAGTGGATGACTAGAAGTAAACTTGAACGCTTTACCTGTTCTCCGATTCACAAGATTTGTGGGCTGAGCTACTCGATCTTCGAAGCTTGTTACGAGTGATCTTCTTCATTAGCTTGTTCGTTCTAAGCGAGCTCTTGAGTTGTCTCATTACGAGTCATTTCGTTCGAGTGACTTCATTACGAGCCGGTTGAGTTTGAGTCTTTGTGGGCTCGGTTTCATCATCTTCTCTGCTAAGCTTCAATTCCGAGTATGAAAACTCACTTGGTTTTTCTTTTTCAAGCTCATAAAAAACAACGTGGATGCTTTCTTCTACTTTGTTAGTTCTCTTGTTGAAAATGCGATAAGCTTTGATCCAAATGGTCCGAAGTAGGAGATATTTGGTTTCTTCCCTTTGTAGAGCTCATAAGGTGTTTTCTTCGGAATGGGTCCGATGAGGCATCTATTCGAATATAGTTGGTCTGTGTTGATCGCCTCGGCCCAGAAATAGTAAGGCAAGTTGTGCTCAATCATCATAGTCCTTGCTATTTCTTCAAGGGTTCTGTTCTTTCTCTTCACTACTCCATTTTGTTGAGGAGTCCTTGGTGCTAAGAAGTTGTGAGAGATATCATTCTTGTCACAAAACTACGAGAATTACGAGTAGTCGAACTCCCTTCCATGGTCGGTTCGAATTCTCCGGATCTGAGTCCGAGACTCAACTTGGATTTTTCTACGAGCTTGCTGAACTCCTTGAATGCTTCATTTTTGTGCTTAAGAAAACACACCCGGGTAAATCGTGAATAATCATCAATAATAACAAATATATAAGATTTACCTCCGAGGCTCTTAACAAGGATTTCACCACATAAATCCATATGTAGTAACTCAAGTACTTTGGATGTGGAAGCTGTCTTCGAGAGATTTGAATGATGATCTGACTTTTTCCCTCTTGTGCATGCTTCACAAATTTTATGCTTCTCAAAAGCACAGTTAGGTAAACCCCTAACCAAACCATGAGATGCCAACTTTTTGATAGTATGCATGCTAATGTGGCCTAATCTACGATGCCATGTCCAAGAGTCATCATGAAGAGATGCTTTTAAGCAAGATAAATTCGACACGGGTCGAAAGAGGAATAATATAAGTGTTACCTGATCTTTTCCTGAAAGCTTGATCTCTTTGGTTGTAACATCTAAAATGTAGCAGTTAGTCCGAGTGAATCTCACCTCTTGACCTTTATCGCACAGATTGAGAGATGCTTGAGCATATTGTACTTTAATCCTTTGACCGAGATAAACTGGGTGGCCGGATTGCATCCTTTTCCAATCTTGCCTATCCCAACTATCTTTCCTTTGCTATCATTTCCAAACGAGACCTTTCCTCCTTTATGTTTTTCCAACTCGGAAAAGAGTCTTGCGTCTCCGGACATGTGGCGTGAGCACCCACTGTCAAGGTACCGAGTGACCTTTTGATCTTTTCTAAGTGGCCTGCAAAACGAAGCAGTCTAACCCTTCTCACTCCCTCTAATGAACCCAGTAATATTCTTTCTTGTGGTCCTTTTACGAGGAAGAAGGTTTTTCGGAACCCAGATTTGAATGACTTTGGGTTTAGTCCGATTCCGAGTCTTCCTTGTAGAGAAGCTGAGTCCGTGTCTCTTTCTTTTTGAAAACCTTTCCTTTTGACACTGGAGAAAATGGTTTCTGTTTGTAAACGAGTTCGGGCTTAGTCCTTCCTTCATTTACGTGAATGGGACCATGCTCGGCTTTCTCGAACTTCACGGTTACGGAATCCTTTTAAATAGTTACGAGTAGGAATTGGATTCCTCCTCTTTGTTAAAACCAAGACCTTCTTTCCTGAAGGAGACACATTGTGATCCTAAGAGCATGTGAAGGTTTTTCTAACCTTGAGTAAATTTTAAGACCGGATCTTGAGACTCAATGAGCTTACGCTTTAGTCGCTCATTTTCTTTTCTAAGTAACTCGGACTCGGTTTCATTGGATTGAGTACTAGCCTTGAGTTCTTTGAGTGTAAGTCTCGGTTTTCCAATTCATTTTTAAAAGATATGCTCTCGAAGAAATTGACTCAAGTTGTTCTTTGAATCGAGAGGAGTCGGAATTAGACTTTTCTTCCAAAGTAAAAATGTATTTAGCTAGATCAACTTTGGAGAATTTGAGAAAGTATTCAATTACCTCTTGAGGATTAGTTTCCTCATTGTCGAGTTCGAGTCCGAGTCGACTCTTTTTAAGCTTATGAGTCGAGATTGCCATTAGACATTTAGAGTCGTCCGAGTCCTCGTCATCTTCGATGAGTCCTCATCGCTCCATGTTGCCATTATAGCCTTTTTCTTCTTTCTGTCCCTTTTTCTCTTCGGACGAGTCTTTGACTATGTGGTCTTTGCTTTGCCACAATCAAAACATCCAGAATTCTTAGATAAAGATAACTTTGAGGGAGAAGAATACTTACCTTTTCTGTCCCTCTTATCTTTCTTATAGAATTCTTCTTTTGGTCTTTTGTCCCATCTTTCGTGCTTCATTATTCTCTTGAAGCCTCTTGCAATGAGTGCCATGGGGTCCTCTTACGAGTGAGAGGAACTCAGATTTGCTTCTTTGGATTACGAGGCTTTTAGTGCAATGTTCTTTTTGGTACTGCCCTCGGCATCCTCTTCTTCTAGGTGGATTTCGTGAGTGAGAAGCTTTCCGATGAGCTCGTCCGGCTTTAAGAGTGAGAGGTTCCGAGCCTCCTCTATGGCAGTCACCTTGGGACCCCATCTTCTCTTGGGTAGGCTTCGAGTATCTTTCTGCACATTTCCTCGTGTGAAATCTTCTTACCCAGTGATTTGAGATTGTTGGTAATCTCGGTAAATCGAATGAACATCCGAGTGATGTTTTCTTCGGCTCCATCTTAAATAGCTCATATTTATGAAGATATCGGCTGATCTTCGCTTGTCGACCTGGCTAGTGCCCTCGTAAGTGTTGACGAGAATGTCCTACACTTCTTTTGCTGAGTCACGAGCGGACACTCGATTGTATTCCTCCGAGCTGATGGCGCACATCGGAATGTTCATTGCCTTGAAGTTCTTCCTGAACTTCTACGCTTCGCCTGGAGTAAATTCGGCCTTTGTCTTGCTAATGATTCTGAATTCTTCTGTCTTCATTGGAATGTAGTTCCCTTGTTGTATGATTTCCCATACATCTTCATCATGATCCATGAGGAAACATTCCATAAGTTTCTTCTAGTGCCCAAAGTTTGATCCTTTGAATTCGGGTGGTCTGCTGGAAGATCTTTCTTCATCGAACTCTCCGTTGTTCCGAGCCATTTGATCTTTAGACCTTTGGATGGTTGGATCCTTTACGAAAGGCTAGGCTCGATTCCAATTGAAGGTTTACTCGGGGAGAGTCTGAGTCACCCTAGAGGGGGTGAATAGGGTTATGGAGGATTTTCCTAGAAATTCAAACTCTTTTACTAAAGTAAAGACAGAACATGATTACGAGTCAAAAGCTTAGTTAGAAAGGTATGGACTTAGAAATGCTATAAAGAGTACGAAGCAAATTAAGCTAAAGCTTTGAGGTCTGTCCGAGTCTAGAATGAGCTCGGAAAGTAAACACTAAGAGATTACGTGGAAACCCTCAGGGGCAGAAAACCACGGACCGTGCTAGTCCAAGCACGAAGTCAAATCCACTATTTTGAGTCCACAAAATACCATAGGCTGGCTGAACCTGAGTTGCTCCCTTAGACAACTCTTTACAAGTTTTCCTAGACTCAGAAATTCCCTTATCTAATCTAGTACTTCCTAGTTGAGATAACCCTTACGAGTTAGGGACAACTAAAGCTGAGTTAACCTTTACAGCTTAGTCAAGGGACCTTACTTAGAAAGTAAGAAAGTGTTTGTAACTAAGTACAAGACCTTACAACTCGGAAAGTGATGAATTACAAAGTGGGAGTTGTAAGTGGAAGATTGAGAGTAAATACAATGACTTTTTCAAGTACATGTATTAACAATAGGTTCGGCAATCTTCAAGTCTTGTGAGTTGGCTTCTATTTATAGATGACCAAGCAACATAGCCGTTATCTCCAACTTCGACGGGAAGTCATTTGTGACCGTTGATAAAGGCTTTCCGAGTCACTCAGAAAGTATCCGTTGTGATATGAAAGTTGGACAACGGTTCTTAACTCTTTTGGAAGTCCCAAAACCACTTGGTGGTGTCTTGAAAGATAAGGTGGAAACCACCGTTAAGCTTGGTGTTCCAATTTTTCAGATTTGGAAACAGACGGCCCTAACACAATCTTACGGGACTGGGACGAGAGAAGAGGAAAAGCCATGTCTGCTTGGTGATTTGACATTTTGAAGCCGATTACTTTTGTATTTTGAAAAGTGTATCCTCGTTTGAATAACCTACAAAAGTAAATCAATTTTGGTTCTCAAAGTATAAAATACTTTGGTCCAAGATTAGACACGAGATAATAAGATAATTACGATGATTAAGCAACTAATTATCCGAGTCGAGAAAGTGAGTGGAATTTTCGAGTCTAATATCCATGAAACTCAAAATTCCATCTCATTTAGTCTAAGCGAAGAATCAAGTTACAAGAAGAATATCGAGTGAAATGACTTGATATAGACTAAGCTCAATTAAGACTAGACACACTGACTCCAACAGAATAGAACTTATATCATGAAGTTAGATGCGAGTGCGATAAAGGCGAAATACAAGTCTATTAAGCAAGCGATATATCTAAGTGATGAGGGACTCGGAAGCGAGTGAGATATGCGAGATCTGTTTTTGAGTCACTTAGAGACAAGTAAGAAATGCATGAAGTGATCTGCTATATCACTTAGAGATGATACCATGTCACTCGGAAAAGTTTCTAGAGTACAGAGAATGCCTTGGAATCAAAACTCTATAAGTGAGAAATTCTTATACCTGATTCCTTTCTTAGAACTCGGAATTGGGCAAATCCGGTGTCCGAGTCTTCACTTGTCACTTTCTCTAACGAGCCTAGTAACTCCCTTTACTGTGGTCCTTTTATGAGGAAGAAGACTCTTTGGAACCCAGATTTGAATTACTTTGGGGTTGGTCCGATTTTGAGTCTTCCTTTTAAAAAGCTGAGTCTGTGTCTCTTTCTTTTGAAAATCTTTTCTTTTATAAATTGGTGGAGAAGGTTTTCTCAAGTGAGCTAGTCCGGGCTCAGTCCTCCTTTCATTCTTATGAACAGGACCATGCTCAGCCTTCCTGAACTTAACATTCTTGGCCTCTCTTGTAGAACTCTTCTCTTGGCCTTTTGTCCCATTTCTTGTGCTTCATCATTCTTTTAAAGCCTCGAGCAATGAGTGCCATGGGATCTTCTTACGAATCTAAGGAACTCAAATTTTCTCTTACGCTTTACGAGGCCTTCAGCGCAATATTCTTTTTAGTATTGACTTCGACTTCCTCTTCTTCCGGATGGATTTCATGGGTAAGTAGCTTCCTAATCGGTTCGTCTAGCTTTAGTTGAGAGAGGTTTTGAGCTTCCTCGATGGCTGTCACCTTGGGACCCCATCTTATCTTGGGTAGACTCCTTAGGATTTTTCCGCACATCTCTTCATGGGAAATCTTTATACCCAGAGATTTGAGATTGTTTGTAATCTTAATGAAGCGTATAAACATCCGAGTGATGTTTTCTTCGGCTCCATCTTCAACAGCTCATATTTGTGAAGATATTAACTTATCTTTGCTTGTTTTACTTGGCTGGTTCCTTCATATGTGTTAACAAGAGTGTCCTACACATATTGGTTGTGTCACAAGTTGACACTCTGTTGTATTCTTCCGAGTTGATGGTGCACATTAGAATGTTCATCGCTTTAAAGTTCTTTCCGAACTTTTACGCCTCTTCGATGGTGTATTCGAACTTTGCTTTAGGCACGGGTCTTGCATCTTCCATCTTCATTGGAATATAATTGCCTTCTTGTATGATATTCCATACATCTTCATTGTGGTCCAGCAGAAACCATTCCATGAGCTTCTTCCAGGTGCACGAAGTTTCATCCTTTGAACTTTGGTGGTCTGCTGGAAGATGTTTCTTCATCGAACTCTCCGTTGTTACGAGCCATTTGATCTTTAGACCTTTGGATTCTTAGATCATTTTTGAAAGGCTAGGCTCGATACCAATTGAAGGTTTGCTCTTGGAGAGTCTTACTCACCCTAGAGGAGGGTGAATAGGGTAATGAGGAAATTTTAACAAACTTAGAAGATTAAAGCTTGAAAAGAATAATCAAGACAATCCGAGTCTAGATTTGACTTAGAAAAGTATGAACTCGGATATGCGTGGAAACCCTCCTGGGGTAGAAAACCATGGCCCGTGCTAATCCAAGCACCGAGTCAAATCCAATATTTTGAATCCACAGAATAGAGCGGATCGACTCAACCAGAATTGCTCCCTTAAACAATTCCTCACGAGTTTTCCTAAACTTAGAAGTTCCCTTATCCGATCAAGTACTTCCTAACCGAGGTAACCTTTACAACTAGGGACAAGCGAGCTGAGTTAACCCTTACAGCTCAGTCAAGGGACCTTACTCGGAAAGTACGAAAGAGTATGTGACTGATTACAAGACTTTACAACTTAGAAAGTATGAATAACAAGCTAGGAGTTGTGAATAGAAGATTGAATGAGTATTATACAAAGAGATATAATTTCAGCAATGTGTTCAACAATTCTCAGCAATCTTCAAGTCTTGAGAAGTGGCTTTTATTTATAGATGACCAAGCGGATTAGGCATTGTGACTATCTTCTTAATAGAAGTCCTTTGTGACCGTTGTAACAGTTCTTCTAAGTCGCTTAGAAAAGATCCGTTGAGGTGTGAATATTGTGCAACGGCTCTTGACTCCAAAAGGTGCTCCAATCAACTGGTCGTGTCCGAAAACTAAGGTCGAAACCACCGTTGAGCTTAGCGTTGAAGATTTCCAGTTTGGAAACAGACAACCCTAACACGGCTTCGAGCCTTGTTCGAAGTAGAAAAGCCTTGTTCAAAAGTAAGCTTGAAGTCGGTTACTTTTGTAATTCAAAAATAGGATAAACCTCGTTTAGATAACCTACAAAAGTAAACAATTTTGCTTCTCAAAGTATAAAATACTTTGGTCCAAGATTAGGTATAGATAATAATTTAATTAAGATAATTAACCGCATAATTATCTTAGCTCCTAGAGGAGTGGAATTTTCTGAGTCTAATATTCATTATACTCAAATTCCATCCGAGTCGATCTTAGGAAAGATCGGGTTATAAAGAAAATCTCGGAGTCAATGTGTTAGAGTCGATGGTCGGAATAAATGCACAGTTTTGAGTGGTTTGAATGATGATATGACTTTCTTTCCTTTTGTGCATGCTTCACGATTTTATCTTTCTTAAATGCACAGTTAGGTAATCCCCCAACCAATCCATGAGATGCATGTTTCTTGATGGTATGCATGCTAATATGACCTAGTCTACGATGCCAAGTCCATGAATCATCATTCAAAGATGCTTGTAAACAAGATAAATTCTGACTTGAGTAAGAAAGAGGAATAGTATAAGTGTTGCCCGACCTCGGACCCGAGAGCTTAGTTTCTTTGGTGACTCGCATAAAAATGTAGCAGTTGGTCCGAGTGAACCTTACCTCTTGGCCTTTGTCACAAAGCTTAGAAATACTGAGGAGATTGTACTTTAGCCCTTTGACAAGATAGACTGGACTAACTTAGTTGTTTCCTTCACCAATTTTTCCAATTCCTACAATCTTGTCTTTGCTATTGTCTCCAAATGTGACTTTTCCTCCTTACGGATCTTCTAACTCGGAAAAGAGTCTCGAGTCACCTGACATGTGGCGTGAGCATCCACCGTCCAAGTACTAATGACCTTTCTTCTTCTAAGTTACCCGCAAAACAAAAACGAACTAACCCTTCTCACTTCCTCTTCCAAACAAAGTAACTTGTCTTTACTATGGTCTTTCTTTGAGGAAGTACACTCTTGGGAACCCGATTTGAATAATTTTGGGTCTGGTCCGATTCTCGAGTCTTCCTTCTAGAAAACTAAGTCTGTGTCTCCTTCTTTTATAAATAGGTGGAGAAGGATTTTTCCTGTAAGTTGATCTAGGCTTAGTCCTCTTTTCATTCTTATGAATGGGACCATGCTCAGCCTTCCTGAACTTTACGGTTCGGAATCTATTTTGAAAAGTCTAGAATAGGAATTAGATTCCTCTTCAGACATTGTAACCAAGTCCTTCTTTCCTGAATGAGACACACTAAGAGCCAAGTAAAAGATTATGGTTTTTCTTACCTTGAGTAAGTTTCAAAACAAGCTCTTGAGACTCATGGAGCTTCCTTTTCGGTTGCTCATTCTTTATTCGGAGTGACTCGGACTTAGTGTCATTTTCTTAAGCACTAATCTTAAGTACCTTTAGATTTTGTCTCAGGTTTTCTAACTCATTTTTCAAAACATTACTCTTAGTAGTAAGGCACTCAAGTTTTTCTTTGAACTGTGAAGAGTCGAATTGGACTTTTCTTCTAAAGTATAAATACATCTACCTAAATCAACATTGGAGAATTTGAGAAAGTATTCAATTACTTCCTTAATATCTGAGCTCTCATTGTGTGACTAAGATTGAGCTTCTAAGTCTGTCGGTGCCATAAGACACTTTGAGTCATCAGAATCATCTTTTTAGATAAGTCGGCATCACTCTAGGTAGCCATCATATCCTTCTTCTTTATGTCCTTCTTTATTTTGGGACAATCTTTGACTATGTGCTCCTTGCTGCCATATTCAAAGCAAGTAGAGTTCTTAGTTAAAGATAACTTTCAAGGGGATGAATATTTACCTTTATTGTCCTTCTTATCTTTCTTGTAGAAGTCATCCTTTGGCCTCTTTTCCCACTTAATCCTAAAATGATCAAGTTAGAAAGAATAAAATATCGAGTATAAGAACTTGATTTAATCAAATAATTCTCAAGGAAATTAATTGACTTAGAATAAAGAATTAACCCTATAATTCATTTTACGTTGAAATATAGAGTCGATGCTCGAGAATAAATGTGTTAGAGAAATTATTTGAGCATACGATGGTTCCGAGTGATGTTTGAGTGAGTCGAAACACAAATGTAAAAGATATGCAATAAAGCGTTTTGTGAGTTAATCATAACAGAATGAAAACTTAGACATGAGTTTCTATAATGCTTAGAATGACTTAGAATCAAAACCTAAGAGAGATAGAGATTTTTACCTGATTCTTCACTATATTCAAAGAGAAACTGGGGTCTCTTAAGTTTGAGAACAAAGTCTTAAAAACTGATTTGGAAAAATTGAGACTTAACATGAAGGTACTAGAGACTAGTTCCCAAGATAATGAGACCGAGCCGAGTGCCTCGGAACATAAAATGAGAAACCGAAAAGGAAGCTAACAAAGTCTCAAGATTTAGTATTTTCAAACTCACTCAAGGTCGGAGAAACCTTGATTTACTCTCGAGTTCTATGTATGTTTTATTTCGAAAGGAGGGACTTAGCTATAATGTTAAACACGAGGACAACTCCTAATAAAATCTTTTCAAAAATAATTTCAAAAACATCAATTTTAGAAAAGTCGAGCACGGTCCTCCTATTCATTCAAATAAGAAACGGATCGAGCCCAAAAGTGTTTATCAAATAAAGTCTTCTCAACTTGTTTACAAAAAGAAATGCTTTCAAAAGAAGGAGACACAATATCCTAAGAAGAAGACTTAAAATCAGCCTTAAAATTATTTAAATCTAGGTTCCCAAAAGTGCTCTTCCTCAAACACCGACCTCGGTAAGGACGAGTTACTAGGTTTGTAAGAGGAAGTGAGAAGGGTTAGTTTATTTCGTTTTGCGGGCAACTTAGAAAAGGAGAGATTACCGGTACTTGGACGAGTGGTTGCTCAAGGCACATGTCTGGAGATTCATGAATCTTCTTTGAGCTAGAGAAGATGAAAGGAGGAAAAGTCACATTTGGAGATAACAACAAGAGCAAGATTATAGAGATTTGTAAAGTTGGCCATGGTGACAACTCAATCAACCCAATCTACCTTGTTCTAGGGACTCAAATATAATCTACTGAGTATCTCTCAATTGTGTGCCAAAGCTCAAGAGGTAAGGTTCACTAAGACCAATTGCTTCATAACCGATGCTACTTCAAACGAGACAAAGCTCTTAAGTCCGAGGTCGGGTAACACTTACACTATTCCTCTTTCGATTCCACTAAAAATTTGTCAGGTTTAAAAGCTTTGTTAATGATGATTCATGAACATAGCATCGTACGTTAGGTCATATCAGTATACATACCATTAAGAAACTTGCTTCACAAAGGTTATTTCGAGGACTCCCAAACTGTAACTTTAAGAAAGATAAAATGCGTGATCATGGACTAAAGCAAAATAGGTCAAATCTTCATTTAAGCCACTCAAAACAATATCCACCTCGAAGGTGCTTAAATCCTTTCATATGGATTTATGTGGTGCAATCCTTATTAAAAGCGTAGTTGGTAAATCATATGTACTTGTCATTGTTGATGATTTCTCACGATTTACCCGGGTTTGTTTTTAAAGAATAAGAACGAAGACTTTAGAGAGTTCACTAAGGTCCGCATGCAAATTCAAGTAGAGTCGGAGACTCAAATCGGAAGAATACGAACCGACCATGGAAAAGAGTTTGAATACCCATAATTTGCGGACTTCTACAACTTGAATGGTATCTCCCACAACTTCTAGCACCCAGAACTCCTCAATTAGAGTAGTAGAGAGAAAGAATAGAACCCTTAAAGAAATTGGAAGGACAATGATGATTGAAAAATGATCTTCCTTACTATTTCTAGGTCGAGGCAGATGAACATAACACACTACACCCTCAACAGATGCCTCATTCGACCTATGCTTGAAGAAAACTCCATATGAGCTTTACAAGGGAAAGAAGCCCAACTTTTCATACTTTAAGCCATTTGAGTGTAAGTGCTTTGTGCATAACAATGGTACGGATCATTTGACAAAGTTTCATGCAAGGTCAAATGAAGGTATTTTTCAAGGTTATTCTTCATATAGCAAAGCTTACTGCATTTTCAACAAAAGGACTAACAAAGTGGAAAAAAGTATCCGCGTCATTTTTATGAAGTTGATCATGTCGGGTTAAGTGAATCTACATTCTTGGATTTCAAGCTCAATAGAAATGATAAGAAATACTTGGAAGTCGAGCTCGGAATGAGTGAAAACAAAAGAACTAGGCCTACTCGGAATGACCTAGTTGAAGAACCAGACTTAGACCACTAAAGCACAAGAAGAAGCACATATACAACTAGCTTAGACAATTGAAGAAACAAGTGCTCAACCATCCAATCTAGTAAACCAGGGGTCAAGTAAAAATTTCAAGTATCCCTCGAGTCATCCACCTAAGAATATCATTTCGACATCGAATCCGGGGTAAGAACTCATTCTTCTTTGCATAATCTATGTGCATTCTTCGCATTCATCTCATTTACTGAACCTAAAAATGTAATAGAAGCCCTACTTGAACCTGAAAGGGTAGAGGCCATTTAAGAAAAGCTCTCACAATTCGAAAGAAACAATGTTTGAACCTTCACCAAATGACCTTCGACCACCAAGTTATAGGGGCCGAATGGGTATTTAAGAACAAACTGGACGAGGGATGGTTGGTTGTCGGAAATAAGGCTAGACTTGTAGCTCGGGGATATAACCAAGAAGAAGGAATAGATTGTGGGGAAACCTTTGCATCTATTACTAGGATTGAGGCAATCGGAATTCTTTTACCATTTGCATCCAAGCATGAATATTAAAGTATATCAAATGGATATTAAGTGTGCATTTTTATTGTTTATATTCAAGAAGAAGTTTATGTAAAGCAATCCCTTGGATTTGAAAACTCTCAATTTCCCAACCATGTGTTCATATTACAAAAAGCTTTGTATGATTTGAAACAAGCTCCAAAAGCTTGGTATGAAAGATTAGATAGTTTCTTGGTTGAAAATGGATTTAAAAGAGGTTTGATTGATAAAACTCTATTTATAAAAACCAAGGAAATGACTTTATTATAATTCATATATACGTTGATGATATAATTTTTGGTGCTACTAATGAGATTTTATGCCACAAATTTTCTGAGCACATGAGATAGGAATTTCAAATGAGTAGGATGGGATAACTTAATTTCTTTCTTAGACTGCGAATAAAGCAAGACGAGGATATAATCTATGTAGTCTCCTTATTAACAATCGAGGCATATTACATAACAACAAGAGCTTGCTCTGCTCAGTTACTATGGATCAAGCAACATCTCAAATATTTCGGACTGATATTCACAATAATTCTATCAAGTGTGACAATCAAAGTGCTATTGGTTTCACCAAGAGCCCAATTTAGCATTCAAAGACAAAGCACATTAAGATTAGATATCACTTTCCGATAAACCATTTTGAAAAAGGTGATATTGAACTTGAATTTATTCCAACTAAGCTCAAATTAGCTGATATTTTCACTAAAACTCTAAGTGATGATAATTTTTTCTTTATTAGAAATGAGCTTGGTATGTTGAATGCCTGATTTTATGCTTTATTGCATGTTTTACTATGAGTTTATCTTGTTTAGTCACGTTTTCATTAAGCATACTCTAAATAACTGGTAGTTCAGCTAAAAATTCATGAATTAAGCTCTAATTATGAGTAACTAAGTGCTTTACGAGCAACTCGAGACAATTCGAGTGAGTCGGACTTAGTTAAGAGAAAATGGACATCAAACTTCTAGGATCATCTGTAATTTAATAGTTTATCTTAGAAACTTTTTAAAAAAAATTATCTGTCTTTTTCTCTCTTCCTTCGAGATCTTTAGCATGCAAACAATTGGGAAATTAGCCGTTGGGAAGTAGATTTAAAAGATAACCGTTGAGAGACGATGGAATGCTAAATGGTTCAACTAGCCGTTGCTTTGAAAGCTCGGGTTAGTTGTGGTTTCTTTCGAGTTGAGAGCATTTGTTGAAGATTTTCTCTTGGAGAGGCAAAGTCACCCCATAGAGCGGTGAATAGGGGATGGAAGATTTTGGTTGATTAATAAAGTATTTTGCACAGCAAAGACTTAGAAAAAATTCTGAGTCTAGATTGAACTCGGAAACAAACAAGACACAGAATATACATTGAAAGCCTCCTGGGGCGGAAAACCACGGACAGTGCTAATCTAAACACTAAGTCAAATCCACTATTTTGAATCCACAAAACACAAGGACTGACCCTTACAGAATTGCTTCCTTAGACAATTCAATTACAAGTTTTTCCTACACTCAAAAAATTCCGTTATGTGATCTAGTACTTCCTAACTAAGGTAACCTTTATAGCAAGGGAACAACTAAGCTGAGTTAACCCTTGCAACTTAGTTAAGGGACTTTATAGAGAAATGAAGATGTAAGAGTGATTACAAGACTTTTCTCTTTACAAGTTAGAAAGTAAGAACTTAAGAAGTAGAGTTATAAAAGTTAGAAGATTGAGTGAGAGTAGAATATGTTCGGTTCCAGCAATGTTCAGCAATCTTCAAGTCTTGTAGGAAGTCTTCTATTTAAACTTAGTAAGGAAGAATGATCTAGTACTGCTGTCACGAGCTAATCGGTTCCGGTTGAGGGGCGGGAGCACCTTGTCCCTCGGCTTCTTCCTTTTGTCCTCCTTCCGCCTCCTTCTCGTCTTCTTCTTTCTTTCCTTCTTCCTTCTCCTCGAAAAGAGCTGCTTCAGCTGCAGCCTCCTCTTCTTCTTCTTCCGCCTCTCCAGAAAGAGATTGGATAAGGCTCGAGGACTCTTCGATGTGTCTAAGCTGACCGAGTCTCGAGCTGCTTTGGATCGCCTTTCTTAGAGGAGCTCGATCGGTTCCTTTTGCTCCTTAACCTGAGCCTTCATCTCACGGAGCACATCCTGCTACTCTCGGATTTGAGATTGGGATATCTTTTGGTTAATGGTCATAGAGCGAAGGACAGTCTTGAATGAGCTGGAGAGTGTCCTTTATCTCGGTGGACACGGAGGAGAGCTTTTCTAACATTGTATTAGAGAATGCGAGACGAGAGAATGTGAGAAGCACTCGAGGTGGAAGCACCGCCGGGTGGAGGAGGTAGAGAGAGAGTGGAGTCCGAGTCCGAGGCGGAGGAGAAGGTTGCCTTAGTTCCGAGCTGTGGACCCGGACACTCGGTTGGGTTTCTTGGTATCCATAGCGTAGAAGCTCTTTTCCGCCAACTACTATGGCGGCCTCGGATACCGCGTTAGGATCCGAGAGGAGTGGGACTTTGAATTGTTTGAAGATGAAGGTGAAGAGAGCCCAAAAAGGAAGAGGGCGGTTTTCTTTGTCCGAGCTGGCACAGAGGCCATCTACTCAATGATACCTAGGAAAAGGTCTACTTTGTAGCCCTCGAGAATGTTAAAATGAACCTTGAGAATCTTTGAGTTCGGATTCTCTTTGCTTGAGTGTTCGAGAGAAAAAGGTTATCATCGGCAAGAAACAGAGAAGACAAACTTACGTCTTCATCCGAGTCACGGAGAAGTTTTTGCGTGACTCGGGGATTTCTTTGGCGTATTTCTCGAAGAATTCATCAGCAACCTCATTAAATGGAATAGGGTTCGTTGTTGAGGAAAAGAGAAGAAACTTTGAATAAGCGGTGGAGGAGGGAGACGTTAACACGAATGACTACATCTTGAACTCTAGAGGTGAGGACCCCCTCGAGCTAGAAAGGTTGGAATAGAACTCGGAGATGAGTTACGGATAGATAAACTCGCTGAAATAGAGGAAATTGTATACCCTTGTAGATTTGATGTGATTCAACCACGAAAACTTTATGGTTGGGAAGAATTTGTCATCTAACGTCAAATGTTGGGTGACAAGGATTTTAGAGGGGTTGGAAGGACCCTTTTGGCTTTTGGTTCGGGGCTTCTTGGTTGCAGGACCAAGAAAATGCAGGCGGAACCTCTTTTAGGCATAGTTAGGGAGTTTCTTTGAGAAGAAAAGAGATGAACTTTGAGAGAGAGCGAAGAGATAGCTTGAAGAGAGAAAAAAAAGGGAGTATTGAGAGCTTTAGGTTTTCTTACTTGAAATGTTTCTTGCTTGCTTGAGAGTGAAGGTTCGCTCTTGAGAACACTCAACTTTCTTGAGAGCTAGTATGCGTGAGTGTGAGTGAGTAGAGAGTAAAGTAGTGAAATGAAGGAAAATGGATGCTATTTATAGAGAAAAAGATGTCCCTCAATATCCGGTTCGACCCAACTCTCCAAAGGTTGCCTCAAATTGGTGTGACTGTTCTGCTCTCCAACGGTTAGAATTCCGGTGTTTGTCTTCTAAGAGCTAGTTCTCCGATCGATACGTGCGAGAGAGAGAGAGACAGAGAAACAGAGATTTTAAAAGAAATTTCTGAAATTCCGCACTAATCTAAAGATGATTTCGAAGTTTGATGTCCAATTTTCTCAAAAGTCGAGTCCGACTCGGTAGAATTTTTGAGTCACTCGAAACTGCAAGCAAATAATAACTTCTAGCTTAATATCACTCGGGTCAACTGAACTAATTGTTATTAAGACATATAAATGAGACATAAAACACATAATCATGCAAGGCAATTTCACTTAGAAAAGCACCTAATCATGCATTAATCATCCCAAGTTTATTTCTAATAAAAGCAAAAATGATCCTCACTAAGTGGCTTAGTAAAGATATGAGCTAGTTGAAGTTTCGTAGGAATGAATTCAAGTTCAATATCACCTTTCTCAGAATGGTCTCTTAGAAAATGATACCGACCCCAATATGCTTTGTCCTTGAGTTACGAACTGGATTCTTAGTGATCCCGACTGCACTTTGATTGTCACACTTGATTGGAATTGATTTGAAGGAGAGTCCAAGATCTCTCAAGTGTTGTTTGATCCATAGAATATGAGCACAGACATGCTTCAACCGCAATGTACTCAGCTTCAGCGAGTTGATAGAGCTACTGTGTTACGCTTCTTTGAATGCCAAGATATAAAGGATTGAACCCGAAATTGGCATGCTCTTGAGGTGCTCTTTCTATCAACCTTGTATCCAGCGATAGTTAGCATCCGAGTATCCAGGTGAGAGTCGGTTTTGAGTCTCCCGAGAACCATAGACCTAGATTCCGAGTCCCTACAAGATATCTAATGATTCTCTTCACCGCAGTGAGATGTGATTCTTTTGGATTAGCTTGAAATCTTACAAATAGACATACATTAAACATTATGTTTGGCCTACTTGGAAGTAAGATATAGCAGAGATCCAATCATACCTCGATAGAGTTTCGATCTACTACTTTACCCTTTTCGTCCGAGTCTAGTTTTATGCTTGCTACTCATTGGTGTTGTTGCATGTTTTGCTCGTTGAAGTTTTTACTTCTTCAGCAACTCCTTGGTATACTTTGATTGATGGACATAGATCCCATCTTTGTCTTGCTTAATTTGTAGACTAAGGAAGAAATTGAGTTCTCCCATCATGCTCATTTGGAATTCTGTCTCATTAACTCGGAAAAATCTCAACGAGATATTTTCATTAGTAGCTCTAAAACTTAAGTCATCTACATAGATCCGAGATATAAAAAGTCTTTCCCCTTGGTTTTTATGAAAAGAGTTTTGTCAATCTGACCTCTTTTAAAATGATTTTCAACCAAGAAACTGCTTAGTTTTTCATACCAAGCTTTGGGAGCTTGTTTGAGACCATAAAGAGCTTTTTGCAATTTGAAAACATGATTTGGAAATTTTGAGTTTTCAAATCCAGGGGGTTACTCAACATAGACTTCCTCTTGAATGAAACCATTAAAAAAGCACATTTAACATCCATTTGATAGAATTTGATATTCATGCTTGATGCAAATGCCAATAGGATTCTAATTGCTTCAATCCTAGCCACTGGTGTAAAGGTTTCCCTATAATCAATTCCTTCTTCTTGATTGTAACTTTGAGCCACAAGTCTAGCCTTATTTCGACTACCAAGCCACCTTCATCCGGTTTGTTCTTAAAAACCCATTTGGTTCCTATGACTTGGTGGTCGGAAGGTCGTTTGGTCGGAATCCAAATTTGGTTTCTTTTAAATTGATTAAGTTCCTCTTGCATGGCCTCTACCCATTCAGGTTCATTTAGGGCCTCTAGTGCATTTTTGGGTTAAGTTAATGATATGAATGCAGTGAATGCATATAGATTTTGCAAACAAGAATGAGTTCTTACCCCACTATTGATGTCGGACAAGATGTCTTCGAGTGGATGACTTAAGGCATATTTGAATGCTCTACCTGTTCTTTGGTTCACCAGGTTTGTACGTTGAATTGGTTGATCTTCGGAGGTGTGATCTAATTGAGCTTGCTCATCTCATTGACCTTCAGACATTCGAGCTGGCTCTTAAGCCGATTCATTCCGAGTCATGGTATTACGAGTTACCTCGTGTTGAGTTGCTTTTCCTTGACTCTGTTTGAGCTCATCTTCGATAAGATCATCTTCATCTCGACTGAGTTTCAGTTCCGAGAATGTTGACTCGGTTTTCCCTGCTCAATCTCATCAAAAATAACGTGGATGCTTTATTCCACTTTGTTAGTTCTTATATTGAAAATGCGATATGCTTTACTATGAGATGAATAACTAAGAAAAATACCTTCATTTGATCGAGCATCAAACTTGGTCAAGTGATCCTTACCATTAATGTGAACATAGCACTTGCATCCGAAGGGTTTGAAGTATGAAATGTTGGGTTTCTTTCCTTTGTAGAGCTCGTATGGAGTTTTCTTTAGGATGGGTCCGATGAGGCATCCGTTCGGTGTGTAGTTTCGTTGTGTTGATCGCCTCACCCCGGAAATAGTACGGTAGATCATGTTCAATCATCATTGTCCTTCCTATTTCTTCAAGAGTTCTATTCTTTCTCTCCACTACTCCATTCTGTTGAGGAGGTCTTGGTGCTGAGAAGTTGTGGGAGATACCATTCTTATCGTAGAACTCCACAAATTCCGAGTAATCGAACTCTCTTCCATGGTCGGTTTGAATCTTTCCGATCCTTGAATTTTCCTGCAGAGCTTGCTGAACTCTTTGAAAGCTTCATTTTTATGCTTAAGAAAACAAACCCGGATAAATCGTGGGTAGTCATCAACAATCACAAGTACATATGATTTACCTCCGAGACTCTTGACGAGGATTTCACCACATAAGTCCATATGCAACATTTCAAGCACTTTGGATATGGAAACTGTTTTGAGAGATTTAAAAGATGATATGATATATTTCCCTTTTATGCATGCTTCACATATTTTATCTTTCTTAAATGCACAATTAGGCAATCCTCTAACTAAACCATGAAATGCAAGCTTTTTGATGGTGTGTATGCTAACATGACCTAGTTTAGGATGTCATGTCTAAGATTCTTCATGTAGAGATGCTATTAAACAAGACAAATTCTAACTTGGGTCGAGAGAGGAATAATGTAGGTATTACCTGATCTCTTACATGAGAGCTTAGTCTCCTTGGTAGTTTCATCGAAATGTAGTAATTTGTCCGAGTGAATCATACCTCTTGACCTTTGTCACACAGTTGAGAGATGCTTGAGTAGATTGTACTTCAATCCCTTGATAAGGTAGACTGGGCTGACCAGATTGTCTCCTTTTCCAATCTTGCCTATCCCAACTATCTTGCCTTTACTGTCATCTCCAAAGGTGACTTTGCCTCCTTGTAATCTTCTAACTTACAAAAGAGTTATCTTGCCTATCCCAACTATCTTGCCTTTATTGTTATCTCCAAAGGTGACTTTGCCTCCTTTGTAATCTTCTAACTCGGAAAAGAGTCTTGAATCTCCTAACATGTGGCGTGAGCATCCACTGTCTAGGTACCAATGACCTCTTGTCCTTTTTTGAGTTAGCTACAAGTCAGAAACACACTAACCCTTCTCACTTCCTCTAACGAACCCAGTAACTCCCTATATTGTGGTCCTTTTATAAGGAAGAAGACTCTTGGGAACCCAGATTTGAATAACTTTGGGTTTAGTCTAATTCTAAGTCTTCCTTTTTAAAAGCTGAGTTTGTGTCTCTTATTTTTGGAAATCTTTTCTTTTGTGAACTGGTGGAGTAGGCTTTCTCCTGTAAGTTGGTCTAGGCTCGGTCCTCCTTTCATTTTTATGAATGGGACCGTGCTCAGCCTTCCTGAACTTTACAGTTCTAGAATCCTTTACGAAAAGATCCGAGGAGGAATTAGATTCTTCCTCTTTGTTAAAACCAAGTCCTTCTTTCCTGAAGGAGACACATTGAAAGCTTAAGAGCATGTCAAGGTTTTTTTACCTTGAGTGAACTTCAAAACAAGTTCTTGAGACTCATTGAGTTTTTGTTTCAAATGCTCATTTTCTCTTCGAGTGTCCTAGACTCGGTCTCATTAGGTTGAGTACTAGTCTTGAGCTTTCTTAGAGTAAGTCTTAGTTTTTCCAATTCATTTTTCAAAACAATGCTCTCGAAGTGAGTGACTCAAGTTGTTCTTTAAATTGGGAAGAATCAAAATTGGACTTTTCTTCCAAAGTATAAATATATTTAGCTAAATAAACTTTGGAAAACTTAAGTATTCAATTACCTCCCGAGGATTTGTCTCCTCGTTGTCCGAGTTGTTAGAGTCTAACTCAGATTCGACTTCTAAGTCTAATAGTGCCAACGAGACACTTTGAGTCATCCGAGTCTTCATCTTCTTCGAGATGAATCTTCATCACTCCATGTAGCCATCATAGCCTTCTTCGTTTTTTGTCCCTCTTTCTCCTTGGACAGTCTTTAACTATGTAATCTTTGCTGCCACATTCAAAATAGCCGAGTTTTTAGTTAAAGATAACTTTGAAGAGGAAGAGTGTTTACCTTTTCTATCCTTCTTGTCTTTCTTGTATAACTCTTCTCTTGGCTTTTTCTCCCATCTCTTGTGCTTCATCATTCTTTTGAAGCTTCGAGCGATGAGTGCCATGGGATGTTCTTCCGAGTTTTAGGAACTCAAATTCTGTTCTTTTCTTTCTAAGGCCTTCGACGCAATATTCTTTTTATTACCGACCTCGGCATCCTCTTCTTCTAGATGGATTTCATGGGTAAGTAGCTTCCCAATCGGTTCATCCGGCTTTGGAAGAGAGAGGTTTTGAGATTCTTCGATGGCGGTTACCTTTGGACCTCATCTTCTCTTGGGTAGACTCTTTAGGATTTTTCCGCACATCTCTTCATGGGATATCTTTCTACCCAAAGATTTGGGATTATTTGTAATCTCGGTGAAGCGTATGAACATCCGAGTGATGTTTTCATCTGGCTTCATCTTGAACAGCTCGTATTTGTGAAGATATTGGCTTATCTTCGCTTGTCTTACTTGGTTGGTTCCTTCATATGTCTTGAAAAGAGTGTCCCACACATCTTTTGCTATGTCATATGCTCGACACTCTGTTGTATTCTTCCGAGCCGATGGCGCACATCGGAATCTTCATCGCCTTAAAAGTTCTTTCCGAACTTTTACGCTTCTTCATTGGTGTACTTGAACTTTGCTTTAGGCACGGGTTTTGTATCTTCCATCTTCATTGGAATGTAGTTGCTTTCTTGTATGATGTTCCATATATCTTCGTCGTGATCCAGTAGAAAGCATTCCATGAGCTTCTTCTAGTGTACAAAATTTGATCCTTTAAACTTTGGTGGTCTGCTGGAAGATCTTCCTTCATCGAACTCACCATTGTTCCGAGCCATTTGATCTTTAGACCTTTGGATTGTTAGATCCTTTCCGAAAGGCTAGGCTCGATACCAATTGAGGGTTTGCTCCTGGAGAGTCTAAGTCACCCTAGAGGGGAGCGAATAGGGTGATGAGGAAATTTTAACAAAATGGAAGGGTTAAAAATTAAACCGAATAATCAAGATAATCCGAGTCTAGATTGGACTAAGAAAAGTGTAAACTCGGAATTACGTGGAAACCCTCCTGGGGCAGAAAACCACAGCCAGTGTTAATCCAAGCACAAAGCCAAATGTACTATTTTGAATCCACAAAATACAAGATATCTGACTCAACCGAAATTGCTCCTTTAAACAATTCCTAATAGAGTTTTCCTAGACTAAGAAGTTCCCTTATCCGATCTAGTACTTCCTAACCGAGGTAACCTTCAAAACTAGAGACAACTGAGCTGAGTTAACCCTTACAGCTCAGTCAAATGACCTTAGTCGAAAGTAAGAAAGAGTTTGTGACTGATTACAAGACTTTACAACTCGGAAAAGTGTTAAGTACGGACTTGGAGTTTCAAAAAGGAAGATTGAATGAGTATTGTACAAACAGATATAATTTCAACAATGTGTTCAACAATCTTCAACTCTTGTGAAGTGGCTTCTATTTATAGATAACTAAGCAGATTAGTCTGTTGTGACTATCTTTTGATTAGAAGTCCTGTGTGACCGTTGTAACGGTTTTCCGAGTCACTCGGAAAAGATTCAATTGAGATGTAAACGTTGTGCAATGGCTCTTGACTCCTTTGGATGTCCTAATCCATTGATGGTGTCCGAAAAGTAGGGTGGAAACTATTGTTGATCTTAGCTTTGAAGATTTCTAGTTTTGGAAACAAACAACCCCGATAAAGTGTCCGGGCTTGGTTCGAAGTAGAAAAGCCTTGTTTGCTTGACAGTTGAAGCCGCCTACTTTTGTAATTCAAAAATAGGATAAGGTCGTTTAGATAACCTACAAAAGTAAACAAATTTTGGTTCTCAAAGTATAAAATACTTTGGTCCAAGATTAGGCATAGATAATAATTTAATTAAGATAATTAAGTGCATAATTATCCGAGTCCTAGAAGAGTGGAATTTTCCGAGTCTAATATTCATTATACTCAAATTCCATCCGAATCAGTCTAAGGAAAGATCAAGTTATAAAGAGAATATCGAGTATGAGTACTTGATCTAGACAAAAGCGAGTTCAAATAAACATGCTGACTTAGAGAGTTGAATTAACGTTGTAATTCACTTTAACTTAGAATATGAAGTCGAACTTAATTTGAAAGTGTTAGTAAGATTGTTTGAACATACGATAAGTTTGAGTGATGTATGAGTGGCTCGGAACCATCGGTGTGAATTGATGAACAAGAGTATGCTTTCCGAGTCAATCGGAATCAAATGAAAACATATGCAATAGTTTCGTAACACTCAAAATAGTTTCGTAACACTCGGAATGACTTGTAATCAAAACCTAGAATGGATGAGGTTTATACCTGATTCCTTGATAGTACTTAGAATGATATAAATGCAGAGTCCGATTCTTCAGGCAAGTTAGAGACTTTAAGTACAATCCTGCGAATCGGAGGTTATACATCCTCTAGTTCTTCTTCTAAGCCCTCGGGCTCTTCGACTTGAGATTGTTGAACCGAGAAGGGAGCCTTTGAGTGGCTTACATCGCCAGCCTCTTCCGAGGTAGATTGAGTATGATATGAGGAAATCAACTCAAGTTCTTTCTCCCCTTGGCCCTCGGATGGGGCTGCTCCATTTCCTTCTTCTTCATTTGCTTCTTCTCATGCGGCTTCTCCTTATTCTTCTTATGACTCGAGTCGGAGGAGCTTGAGGACTCGATGGTGGTGCTTCTTTAAAGGATGGTTCCGAGTCCTCAGCAACTTTGGATCTTCTCTCCTGGAGGCGGCGAGATCTGATCTTGTTGGCGCTTGATCACCTCCTTGGGCTCTCCGACTAGGGCTTAACTCGATCGATTTGTCACCGAACCTTACTTTGGAACCGAGTCAAGATTGGCATGAAAGCTTGGAAAGCCACTATAGTTGAATACAACACTTTGGTTAGAGCAAGTAAACTTAGAGGCCACCTTATGAGCCAACTCGAGAGTAGGGGCAGGCTGGGAAGATGAAGGTCTAGTAGTGAGAAGAGGAGTCATAGAGTCTTCTTAAGTCTCGAGGTGGAGGAGGAGGAGCAAGCCCGGATGTATGAACCCGGACACCGGATTGTATTTCTTGGTATCCTAGTCCAATGAGCTCATTTACTGCCTATACGGACGACTTGCTCCAGAAGTTTGTGTGGATCGAATACGGATCCACCTTGAATTGAGCGAAGACAGTAGAGAGTAAATCTCCAAAGAGATGAGGGGATTTTTTCTGATATGAGGGAACGAAGCAATCTGCTCCAAGTTGAAAGGGAAGAGGTCAACCTCGGACCCTTCAAGGAGATCATAGAGAACTTGGAGAACTTTGTTGTTTGGGTTCTCTTTAGAAGGGTAGAAAAAGAATAAGGTTCTCATCAATATTGAGCAAAGAAGTCTTGCTTTTGAGGTCATCTCGAGTCACGGAAAGTTCTTTTTAGACTTAGGGATCTCTTTGGCGTATTTGTCCAAGAAATCATCAGCGACTTCATTGAACGGGATAGGTTTGGAGCTCAAGAAAAGACACTTCACATGATAGAGATTGTGAAGGAGAGAGAGATTGATACAAATGATTTTTCCTTGAACAACGAAGAGATTCTGTTGTCTCTTGCGAACATGTTTTTATAGAGCTCGGTGACGAGTTCTCGGTAGATATAGTCGCAAAAACATAAATACTTAGTACCTATGTTGAGAGTGAATTTGATCCAAGAGAAAGTAGTGGAAGAGAAGAATTTCTCTTCTAAGAAGTAGTGTTAGGCCATGAAAGCTTTTGATCATCGTAGGCAAGGGCTTTGCCCTTAGACGAATCCTTTCGAGGATTGTTAAAGTGGGTGAATTCGGTTCTTGCTTTTTTGTGGCTAAACCTCCTTCTATGGCACTTCCTCTCTTAGGCATGGTTGAGAGAGAATGAAAGAAATTTAGAGTAAGAAAGAGAAGAGAGTACATGAATGAGAGATAGAGTAGAGAGTTGAGTTTCGAGTAAGGGAGCAAAGAGTGCAAGAGTAAGAGCAAGAAATAGTAACGTGAATGAATGAAAACGAAGGGGTGCTATTTATAAAACACGAGCTTTCATTAAACAAAGCCTTTCTGACTCAGCCCTCAAAGTAACGGTTAGCGGATCGTTGAGTATTCCAATGAGTAATGGCTATCTTAAAACTACTTCCCTCTAACGACTAGTTTATAGATTGTTCACATGCTAGAGTGAGAAAAAGAGATTTTTGAAAACTTTTCCAAGATTCTCAATTAATCTAGAGATGATCTCAAAATTTTTATGTCCATTTTTCTCATAAATTGAGTCTGACTCAATGATGTGTTTGAGTGACTCACAACACGGATCAAAAAATTAATAACTCATACTTCAATCTCATCTTTGTTCAACTGATCCATTTTGAAGTTTAGCTCTTAGAGAGGTTAAGTCACCCTAGAGGGGGTGAATAAGGTGATGGAAGATTTTTGTGAATTAACAATAAATTCAGCCCAGGAAGCACTTAGAAAATAATTCCGAGTCTAGAATGAACTCGAAACAAGGCAAACATAGAAATACGTGGAAACCCTTCGAGGGCAGAAAACCACGGACAGTGCTAATCCAAGCACCAAGTCAAATCCACTATTTTGAATCCACAAAATATAAGTGACTTACTCTTTACATAATTGCTCCTTTATACAATTCAATTACAAGTTTTCCTAGACTCAGAAATTCTTTTATCTGATGTAGTACTTCTTAACCGAGGTAACCTTTACAGCTCGGTTAAGGGACTTGCAGAAAATAGAAAGTGTAGAAGTGATTACAAGACTTTCTCCTTACAACTCGGAAAGTAGAAACTAAAGAATTTGAGTTGTAATCGAAGATTGAGTAAGTATGCAATGTGCAAGTGTTTTTCAATGTTTAGCAGCAATCATCAAGTCTTGTAAAGAGGATTCTATTTATACACAACATGGCAGATTAGCCTTTGAGACTTGTTCCGGACTCGGTGAGCTTCAATAGTCATTGTAACGGCTAGTCCGAGTCACTAAGAAACGGATCCGTTGTAATATGAACATTGTGTGGTGTTGCTTGGCTTGAAAAGTGGTCCATCCCACTGGTTGTTATTGAAATCTGGGTGGAAACAACCGTTGCTCTCAAAGTTGACATTTACCAGATTTGGAAACAAATAACGCTAACACGGTGTCCGAACCATGTCCACAAATGTAGCTTTTCATGTCTGCTGGTGTTTAGTGGCTAGAAACCAATTGCTTTTGCTTTTTACAATTAGATTAAAATACTTTAGTCAACCTACAAACGCAAATCAAAGTGGTACTCAAAGTATAAAAATAATTTGGTCTAAGATTAGGCAAAGATAATAATTAATTCAATGTAATTAAGCACTTAATTATGTTCACCTTAAGAAAATGGAATTTTCCGAGTCTAATATTCATTAGGTGCAAATTCCATCTTGAGTCAATCCTTTTAATGATCATGTTAATAATAATAAACAATCGAGTGTATTAACTTGATGAAGTAAATAATTTCATTCAATAAATTGACTTAGAAAAGATAATTAACACTACAATTCATTTTCAGTTTGAACACGAAGTTAGTACTTAGAATATAAAGTGTTTGTGAAATTATCTACTCATGCCATTGTTTTGAGTTATGTCGAGTGGGTCGAAACCCAATTAAATGTGTTAAACTCAATATATGGTTTCGAGTGGGTCCGACAGAATTGAAAACTTAGAGATGAGCTTCTTAAAAGATTAGAATGACTTGAAATCAAAACCATACAAAGTTATACCTGAGTCTTCAATGAAGGTTTGCTCTTGGAGAGGCTAAGTCACCCTAGAGGGGGCGGGTGAATGGGGAGATGGAATATTTTTTAAAATTACAAACGAGTTCCGCACAAAAGAGACTTATAAAATAATTTTGAGTCTAGAATTAACTCAAAAACAAATCAAACACAAAAATACCTGGAAACCCTCCAGGGGTAGAAAACCATGGATAGTGCTAATCCAAGCACCAAGTCAAATCAACTATTTTGAATCCACAAAATACAAGGATTGACTCTTTACTGAATTGCTCCCTTGTACAATTTAATTACAAATTTTTCTAGACTCACAAATTCCCTAATCCGATCTAGTGCTTCGTAACTAAGATACCCTTTACGATTAGGGACAACCGAGTTGAGTTAGCCCTTACAGCTCCGTCATGGAACTTAGTAGAAAGTAGAAAGAGTAGAAGTATTACAAGACTTTTCCTTTACAACTCGGAAAGTAAGAATTACGGAATTGGAGTTATGAGCTGAAGATTGAGTAAGTATGCACTAAGTGAGTGTTAAGCAATATGTTAAGCAATCTTCGGGTCTTTTATAAAGGCTTTTGTTTACACACAACATGGCAGATTAGTAGTTGTGCCTTGTTCTGGACTAGTGAGCTTCAATAGCCATTGTAACGGCAGGTCCGAGTCATTCGAAAATGATATGTTGTAATATGAACATTGTGTGGTGGTCCTTGGCTCAAAAAGTTGTCCATCCCTTTGGCTATGACTGAATTCAGGGGTGGAAACAATTGTTGGATTCAAAGTTGAAGTTTATTGGATTTGGAAATAAACAACCCTAACACGGTTTCGAGCAATGTCCGTAAATGGTTTATTTATGTCTGCTGGTGTTTCATGGCTAGAAACTAGTTGCTTTTTCTTTTCTAAAATAGATTAAACTACTTTAATCAACTAGCAAAAGCAAATGAAAGTGGTACTCAAAGTATAAAAACACTTTGGTCCAAGATTAGGCAAAGATAATAATTAATTCAAAGTAATTAAGCACTTAATTATCTTCAGCCTAAAAGAGTGAAATTTTCCGAGTCTAATATTCATTAGGTTCAAATTCCATCTAGAGTCAATCCTTTAAATGATCAAGTTAATAAGAATAAAGAATCAGAATACATTAACTTGATCAAGTAAATAATTTCATTAATTATGCTGACTTAGAAAATATAATTAACGCTATAATTCATTCTCAGCTTGAACACCAAGTCAATACTTAGAATATAAAGTATTTGTGAAATTATTTACTTATGCCATTGTTTTGAGTTATTTCTAACCGAGTAAGAAATCCGGTTAAAATTGATATGGTTCATAGATGGTTTCGAGTAGGTCGGAAAATGATAAAAATTTAGATATGAGTATCCGAAAAGGTTAGAATGACTTGGAATTGAAGACTCGGACACTCGCTCAATACTCTTCCGAGTTATATAAAAGGAATCAGTATAACAATTTCATACATGTAGAGTTTTGATTCCAAGGCATTCTCTCGTGTCTCGAAACTTATGTGAGTAAAATCGTATCTTCTCTAAGTGACACAGTTCTTACTTAGTATATTTATTGCTTATCTGCAAGCTACTCGTAAAACCGGTTCTTTGTTCCGAGTCCATCTTCACTCGTAATAATCGCAGATTGAATATACCAAGATTTCGTCTTTTCTCACTCGGAATCGACTTGTGGTTATAAGTCCTATCTTGTTTTAGTCAGTATTCTTAGCTTGTTTCATACTTAGACTATATGAAGTTAATCCTCTCCGATATTCTTTATTGAACTTGATTCTTCGCTTAGACTAAGTCGGATGGAATTCCGAGTATCATGGATATTGGACTCGTAAAATTCCATTCCATTTCGACTCGGATAATCGGTTGGTTTATTTATCGTAATTATTTTATTATCTTTGTCTAATCTTGGGCCAAAGTATTTTATACTTTGAGAACCAAAATTGATTTGCTTTTGTAGGTTATTCAATCGAGGATACAATTTTTCAAACTACAAAAGTAACCTGAGCTTCGAACGTCAAATCACCAGCAGACATGGCTTTTCACCTTCTCTCGCTCTAGTCCCAGTAGATTGTGTCGTGGCCGTCTGTTTCCAAATATAGAAAACTGGAACGCCAAGCTTAATGGTGGTTTCTACCTTATCTTTCAAGACACCGCTAATGGTTTTGGGACTTCCAAGAGAGTTAAACCGTTGTCCAACGTTCATATTACAACGGATACTTTCGAGTGACTCAAAAAGCTTCTATCAACGGTCACGAAGACTCTCGGTCAGCGAGATGAAGATAACGGCTACTCTGCCTGGTTATCTGTAAATAGAAGCCATCTCACAAGACTTGAAGATTGCCGAATCTATTGTTTATACACATACTTGCTCAAAGTCATTGTATTTACTTTCAATCTTCAACATAAAACTCCCACTTGTGTAATTCATTACTTTCGAGTTGTAAGGTCTTGTACTCGATTACAAACTCTTTCTTACATTCTTTGTAAGGTCCCTTGACTAAGCTGTAAGGGTTAACTCAGCTTAGTTGTCCCTAGCTGTAAGGGTTATCTCAGCTAGGAAGTACTAGATCGAGATAAGGGAATTTCGAGTCTAGGAAAACTTGTATAGAGTTGTCTAAGGGAGCAACTCGGGTTCGAGCCGGTTCACGGTATTTTGTGGACTCAAAATAGTGAATTTGACTTCATGTCCGGATTGACACGGTCCGTGGTTTTCCGCCCCAGGAGGGTTTCCACGTAAAATCTAAGTGTTATCTTTCCGAGTTCATTCTAGACTCGACATGCCTTTTCTGCTCTTGTTCTTTTTGGTTAATCGCATTCCGAGTCCAATCTTTTCTGACCCTGTTGATAGACATAGAATCTATCTTCCTCTCTATTCTCGCGCAAAAAGTGTGATTCCGCAAAGAATTTTCTATCACCCTATTCACCCCCCTAGGGTGACTCGGACTCTCCCGAGCAAACCTTCAATTGGTATCGAGCCTAGCCTTTCGTAAAGGATCTAACAGTCCAAAGGTTTAAAGATCAAATGGCTCGTAACACCGGAGAGTTCGACGAAGGAAGATCTTCCAACAGGCCACCAAAATTCAAAGGATCAAACTTTGTGCACTCGGAAGAATCTTATGGAATGTTTTCTTATGGATCATGATGAAGAGGTATGGGAAATCATACAACAAGGAAACTACATTCCAATGAAGACAGATGAATTCGTAATCCTTCCCAAGACAAAGGCCGAGTTCACACCAGGAGAAGCAGAGAAGTTCGTAAAGAACTTCAAAGCAATGAACATCCTTATGTGCGCCATAAGCTCGTAAGAATATAATCGAGTCTCCGCCTGTGACTCGCTAAAGAGGTGTGGGATACCTTAGTCAACACCTACGAAGGTACAAGTCGGGTGAGACAAGCGAAGATCAGCCAATATCTTCATAAATATGAGCTTTTCAAAATGGAGCCGGAGGAGAACATTACTCGGATGTTCATTCGCTTCACCGAGATTACCAACAATCTCAAATCTCTAGGAAAGAAAATCTCCTATGAAGAAATGTGCCGGAAAATTCTCGAAGCCTACCCAAGAGACGATGGGGTCCGAAGGTGAATGCCATAGAAGAAGCTCGGAACCTTTCACTCTTAAAGCCGGACGAGCTCATCGGAAAGCTTCTGACTCATGAGATACATCCGGAAGAAGAGGATGCTGAGGGCAGTACCAAAAGAAACTTAGCACCGAAAGCCTCGGAATCCAAAGAAGAAAATCCGAGCTCTTCCGACTCGGAAGACGATCCCATGGCACTCATTGCAAGAGGCTTCAAGAGAATGATGAAGCACAAAAGATGGGACAAAAGGCCAAAAGAAGAATTCTACAAGAAAGATAAGAGAGATAGAAAAGGTAAGTTTTCTTCTCCTTCAAAGTTATCCTTATCTAAGAATTTTGTATGCTTTGAATGTGGCAAGCAAAGACCACATAGTCAAAGACTCGTCCAAAAAGAAAAAAGGGACAGGAAGAAGAAAAAGGCCATGATGGCAACATGGAGCGATGAGGACTCATCGGAAGATGACGAGGACTCGGATGACTCAAAGTGTCTCGATGACAATCTCGACTCGGAGCTGAAAGAGAGTCGACTCGGACTCGAACAATGAGGAAATTAATCCTCAAGAGGTAATCGAATACTTTCTTAAATTCTCCAAAGTTGATTTAGCTAAATATATTTTTACTTTGGAAGAAAAGTCCAATTCCGATTCCTCTCAATTCAAAGAACAACTTGAGTCAATCACTTCGAGAGCATTTCTTTGAAAAACGAATTAGAAAAGCCGAGACTCTCATTCGAGAGAACTCAAGACTAGTGCTCAATCTAATCGGACCAAGTCCGAGTTACTCAGAAAGAAAATGAGCAATTAAAACGAAGCTCACCGAGTCTCAAGATCCGATTTTAAAATTTACTCAAGGTCGAAAAACCTTGACATGCTCTTAAGATCACAATGTGTCTCCTTTCGAAAAGAACGTCTCGGTTGCAACAGAGAAGAGGAATCAAATTCCTACTCGTAACTCGTTTAACAATGACTCCGTAACCGTGAAGTTTAGGAAGGCTGAGCAAGGTCCTATTCACGTAAATGAAAGGAGGACTAAGCCTAGAACTATTTACAAAAAGAAACCATTCTCTCCTGTTTCAAAAGGAAAGGTTTTCAAAAAGAAAGAGACACGGACTCGGCTTCTCGAGAGGAAGACTCGGAATCGGATAAAACCCAAAGTTATTCAAATCTGGGTTCCAAAACACCTTCTTCCTCGTAAAAGAACCACAGTAAGGAATGTTACTGGGTTCGTTAGAGGAAATGAGAAGGGTTAGATTCTCTTTGTTTTGCGGGTCACTCGGAAGAGATCAAAAGGACACTGGTACCTTGACAGTGGATGTTCACACCATATGTCGGAGATGCGGGACTCTTTTCCGAGTTGAATAGACATAAAGGAGGAAAAGTCACATTTGGAGATGATAGCAAAGGCAAGATCGTGGGAATTGGCAAGATTGGAAAAGGAAGCAATTTGGTCGATCCAGTCTATCTTGTCAAGGGATTAAAATATAATCTGCTCAAGATCTCTCAATTTTGTGACAAAGGTCAAGAGGTAAGATTCACTCGCACCAATTGCACTATCTCCGACGTCTCCACCAAAGAGATCAAGCTTTCAGGTAAGAGATCAGGTAATACTTACATCATCCCTCTTTCGACCTAAGTCAGAACTTATCTTGCTTAAAAGCATCTCTTCATGATGATTCATGGACTTGGCATCGGAGACTAGGCCATATTAGCATGCATACTATCAAGAAATTGGCATCTAATGGTCTAGTTAGGGGTTTACCTAATTGTGTTTTTGAGAAAGACAAAATATGTGAAGCATGCACCAGAGGGAAACAAGTCGGATCTTCATTCAAATGTTTGAAGACAGCTTCCACATCCAACGTACTTGAATTACCGCATATGGACTTATGTGGTGAAATCCTCGTGAAGAGTCTCTGAGGTAAATCTTACATACTTGTTATTATTGATGATTTTTCACGATTTACCTGGGTGTGTTTTCTTAAGCACAAAAATGAAGCCTTCAAAGAGTTCAGCAAGCTCTACAGAAAGATTCAAGTTGAGTCTCGGACTCGGATCCGGAGGATTCGAACCGACCATGGAAGGGAGTTCGATTATTCGGAATTCTCGTAGTTCCGTGACAAAAATGGAATCTCTCACAACTTCTCAAGCACCCGTAACTCCTCAACAGAATGGAGTAGTAGAGAGAAAGAACAGAACCCTTGAAGAAATAGCAAGGACGATGATGATTGAACACAACTTGCCTTACTATTTCTCGCGCGAGGCAAGTGAACACAGCTAACTACACTCTAAATAGATGCCTCATCGGACCCATTCTCAAGAAAACACCTTATGAGCTCTACAAAGGGAAGAAGCCAAATATTTCCTATTTCGCACCATTCGGATGTAAGTGCTTCGTTCACAACAATGGTAAGGATCATCTAACCAAGTTTGATGCTCGGTCGACGAAGGTATTTTTCTCGGGTTACTCCTCTCATAGCAAAGCTTATCGCATATTCAATAAGCGAACTAACAAAGTGGAAGAAAGCATCCACGTAGTATTTGATGAGCTTGAACAGGAGAAGCCAAGTGAGTCTTCATACTCAGGACTCGAAGCTCGTAAAAGATGATGACGAAGCCGAGCCTGCAAAGACTCGGACCCAAGCATGCTCGTAATAAAGTCACTCGTAACGAGGAAACTCGTGAATGAGACAGCTCAAGAGCTCGCTCGTAACGAACAAGTTAATGAAGAGGATCACTCGTAACAAGCTTCGAAGATCAAACAGACTCAGCCCACAAACCTCGGTGAATCAAAGAACTGGTAAAGCTTTCAAATTTACTTCCAATCATCCCCAAGAAAACATCATTTCGATATCAACAAGTGGGGTAAGAACTCGTTCCTCTCTACATAATCTATGTGCATTCACCGCATTCATTTCATTAACTCGAACCCAAAAATGCACTAGAGGCCCTTAATGAACCTGAATGGGTATAAGCCATGCAAGAGGAACTTATTCAATTCGAGAGAAACCAAGTCCGGACTCCGACCAACCGACCTTCCGACCACCCAGCTTATAGGAACCAAATGGGTTTTCAAGAACAAACTGGATGAGGGTGGAGTGGTAGTCGAAACAAGGCTGGACTTGTGGCTCAGTGGATATAATCAAGAAGAAGGAATTGATTGTGGGGAAACCTTTGCACCAAGAGCTGTAATTGAGGCCATTAGAATACTATTGGCATTTGCATCCAAAGCATACATATTAAACTATATCAAATGGATGTTAAGTGTGCTTTTCTCAATGGTTTTATTAAAGAAGAAGTCTATGTCGAGCAGCCTCCTGGTTTTGAAAACTCAGAATTTCCAAATCATGTTTTCAAACTTCAAAAGGCTCTCTATGGTCTTAAACAAGCACCTCGAGCTTGGTATGAAAGACTCGAGTAGCTTCTTGGTTCAAAATGATTTTAAAAGAGGTCAGATCGACAAGACTCTCTTCATAAAGACCAAGGAGAAAGATTTCCTTATTATTCAAATCTATGTTGATGATATTATTTTCGGTGCTACTAATGAGTTTCTGTGTCGAGAATTTTCCGAGTTGATGAGTCAAGAATTCCAAATGAGTATGATGGGAGAACTCAATTTCTTCCTTGTGTTACAAATCAAACAAGACAAAGATGGAATCTTTGTTCATTAATCAAAGTACACCAAGGAACCGCTGAAGAAATACAAACTTCAAGATGCAAAGCACGCATCTACCCCTATGAGCAAGCAAAGATAAAGCTTGACTCGGACGAGAAAGGTAAAGCAATAGATCAAAAACTCTATCAAGGTATGATTGGATCTTTGCTATATCTTACTTCCAGCGAGCCGATAAAATGTTCAGTGTTTGCCTATGCGCAAGATTTCAAGCTAATCCAAAAGAATCACATCTCACTCGCGGTGAAGAGAATATTCAGATATCTTGCACGTACTCGTAATTTAGGTCTATGGTATTCCGTAGACTCGTAACCGACTCTTACCGGATACTCGCACGCAGACTACGCAGGATACAAAGTTGATCGAAAGAGCACATCTAGAGCTTGCCAATTTCGGGTCAATCCCTAATATCTTGGCACTCAAAGAAGCGTAACTCAGTAGCTCTATCAACTCGCCGAAGCTGAATATATAGCAACTGGAGCCCGTTGCGCTCGGATTTTATGGATTAAACAACACTTGAAGGATCTTGGACTATTCCTTAACTCGGCTCCAATCAAGTGTGACAACCAAAGCGCAATCAGTATCACCAAGAACCCTATCCAAGCATTCGAAAACAAAGCATATCGAGGTCGGTATCACTTCTTACGTGATCACTCGTAAAAGGGTGATATTGCTCTTCGGCTCATTCCTACTAATCTTCAACTAGCTGATATTTTTACTAAGCCTCTTAGTGAAGATCAGCTTTGCTTTATTCTGAATGAGCTTGGTATGTTAAATGCTTAATTGTATGCTACTCTTGTTGCATAATTCCGTGTTATGTGCTTTCACCGTTAATAACCATTAGTTCGATTGATTCAGTGATACTAGGCTGATAGTTATTTCGCGTTTCGAGTCACTCGTAAACCTTTCTAAGTCAAACTCGGACGTAGAGAAACTTGGACATCAAATTTTCCGAAACTATCTCTAGAACAAGTGGAGAGTTTCGGATCATATTTTCAAAATTTTCTCTCTCTCTCTCACGCTCGTGATCAGGTTTTAGCCGTGGATTTCTAACCGCTGGAATCTCAACCGTTGAAGAGAACCGTCACACCGGTCTTTGGTGACCGATGGACAAGCCGAGTCGAACGGAGTTATACTTAACGGATAGTTGACGGGCGCGCTTATTTTCTATAAATAACGTCTATCCATCTTCCTCTCGGTATTCTAAACTCTCTCTCCCTCAAACGAAACTTTTCGCGGAAGATTTCTACGTGAACTGTCATCCTTGGTCATCCGCAAGCGTCGAAGAAGCCCTCTCTCTCGTAATATTCGACCGCTCTCATCTCTTTCTTCTACATTTTTCTTTTCGTCTCTTCTCTTCTACATCTCCTTCTCTTTCCTACTCGAAGAGCTTCATCTTTTCCTCTCTCCCTCAAAATGCCTAAAAGAGGAAACCATCCCGACTTCCAGGTCTCTCCATCTTCCAAAAAGCCTCGCACCAATAAGCCGTAAAGCTCAACCCCTTCCAAACCCATTGTCACTCAAAGACCTCGTGGCCGGACGACAAATTCTTTCCAACAACCAAATTTTCTTGGTTGTCCAACATACAAACCACCGGAGCATACCACTTTATGTGCTTCAACGAAGTTCATCTATCCCGAACTCGTTTCGAGTTCTATGCTCACCTCACTCACTCCGAAAATGTTCTAACCTCTAGGGTTTAGAACATCATTGTTCGTCCGAACACCTCTCTCCTCCACCGCCTGTTCAAGGTCTCTTCTCTCTTCCCGAACAAGCAACCCCATTCCTTTCATCGAAGTCGCCGACGAATTCTTTGAAAAATACGCTAAAGAATTCCCCGAGTCTCGGAAAAACTTTTCGTGACTCAATTGAAGTCGAAGCTCGTATTCAGTGCTTTCGCCGATGAGAAACTTTTTCTCACAAAGCATTCCAAGCAAGGAAAACCCAAACTCCAAGCACCTCAAAGCTCTCTTCGACATCCTTGAGGGATACGAAGTAGACCTCTTCCCTCTATCATTGAGCGGATGGCTCGCTGTGCCACTCAACTCCAATCCAAGAAGAACACCTCCCTTCCTTTCGGTGCTCTTCTCGACCCTTGTTTTCAAACAATTCCAAGTTCCTCTCCCTCGGACCCCAATACCGTGTCCGAGGCTACCGTTGTGGCTCGGCAAGAAGGAACTACAGGGGTACGGATACCAAGAAACCGACCCTAGTGTCCGGGTTCACAACTCAAAGCCGAGGCCTCCTTCTCCACCTCGGACTCGAAATCAACCCTCTCTCTCTCCCATCTCCACCTGGTGGTGCTTCCACCTCAAGTGCCTCCAAATCTCTCTCTGCTCTCTTGTCCCTCGTTTTCATGGACAAGATCAGCTCCGTGTCTTCCGATTTCAAAGACATGCTCCATTCTTTCAAATCTGTTCTCCAAGGTCCGACCATCAACCAAAAGACTCGGTCAATCCCAAATCCGAGAGCAAAGCAGTATCTAGTTCTTGAGATGAGGGAACTGGTCTAGGAGCTGGTGGAGCTCCTCGGAGAGAGACGGTCCAAGGCGGCTCAGGACCGTGGATGACTCGGATGCGTCTCAAGCGTCTTCGAGCCTGTGTCCGACCTCCTCGGACAGCGGAGAAGAAGAAGCTGCAGACGCCGAGGAACCCGCGGCCGAGGCAGGTCCTTCCGGGCAAAGGGAAGAAGAGGTCGTGGTAACCGCCGAGGGTCGATCGCTCCACAAGCTCAAATAGTCAGTACTCAGCTCGCATGACAGCGATCCGGGTGGGTCGACGACCTAGCTACTCCAGGCGGGTCGACAGAGCAGCCCCTCCAGCTCACCGAGGTTCCAAGGGAAGAACCCCTCGATCCACTCACTCCGGGTCAGCCACTCGTAGCTAAGCCCCCGACGATAGTCACGGTTCTCCCTTCACCGCGCTCAAGCACATCGTCAAGATCATATCAGCGCGGCGCATCTCCGCTCCCTCCACTCGGAAATCTCCCTCTCCCTCGTAGGAGCCATGCACCGAGTCACAATTCCTCAATCTGCAGAATTTTCTTCTTTCGAAATTTTTTTCTCTTTTGTCCGGATATCTAAGTTGTACTAATTGCTATTTTCTTCCCTTCCTTTTCTTGTTGTTTGTTTTTACTGAAAAGCAAGGCGGAGAAATAGAGAAAAACTTGTTGTCTTGTTTAGGGGAGTTTTTCCGCCCTTTTTGAATTTTAATGGATTAATGCATTTCATTATTAACTTCCGAGTTTATTTTTGCTAGCATGTCTTTTCCGAGTTAATGAAGCATACTTTATTTTTTTTGCTCCGATATATTAAGTATCGCTTCCGACTCATTGAGTATGTCTTACTCATGCGCAAACTACTCATAATCAATCTTTCCATCTAACAAAGTTTCTGTTTTAAGTATGAATGCCTTTCATTAAAAAGGGGAGATTGAAGACTAAGACACTCGCTCAATACTCTTCTCGAGTTATATAAAAGGAATCGAGTATAACAATTTCATACATGTAGAGTTTTGATTCCAAGGCATTCTCTCGTGTCTCGAAACTTATGTGAGTAAAATCGTATCTTCTCTAAGTGACACAGTTCTTACTTAGTATATTTATTACTTATCTCGCAAGCTACTCGTAAAACCGGTTCTTTGTTCCGAGTCCATCTTCACTCGTAATAATCGCAGATTGAATATACCAAGTATTTCGTCTTTTCTCACTCGGAATCCGACTTGTGGTTATAAGTCCTATCTTGTTTTAGTCAGTATTCTTAGCTTGTTTCATACTTAGTCTATATCAAGTTAATCCTCTCCGATATTCTTTATTGAACTTGATTCTTCGCTTAGACTAAGTCGGATGGAATTCCGAGTATCATGGATATTGGACTCGTAAAATTCCATTCCATTTCGACTCGAGATAATCGGTTGGTTTATTTATCGTAATTATTTTATTATCTCGTGTCTAATCTTGGGCCAAAGTATTTTATACTTTGAGAACCAAAATTGATTTGCTTTTGTAGGTTATTCAATCGAGGATACAATTTTTCAAACTACAAAAGTAACCGGCTTCGAACGTCAAATCACCAGCAGACATGGCTTTTCACCTTCTCTCGCTCTAGTCCCGATAGATTGTGTCGTGGCTGTCTGTTTCCAAATATAGAAAACCGGAACGCCAAGCTTAACGGTGGTTTCTACCTTATCTTTCATGACACCGCTAATGGTTTTGGGACTTCCAAGAGAGTTAAACCGTTGTCCAACGTTCATATTACAACGGATACTTTCCGAGTGACTCGTAAAGCTTCTATCAACGGTCACAGAAGACTCTCGGTCAGCAGATGAAGATAACGGCTACTCTGCCGAGTCATCTATAAATAGAAGCCATCTCACAAGACTTGAAGATTGCCGAATCTATTGTTTATACACATACTTGCTCAAAGTCATTGTATTTACTTTCAATCTTCAACTTAAAACTCCCACTCTGTAATTCATTACTTTCCGAGTTGTAAGGTCTTGTACTCAATTACAAACTCTTTCTTACATTCTTTGTAAGGTCCCTTGACTAAGCTGTAAGGGTTAACTCAGCTTAGTTGTCCCCAACTGTAAGGGTTATCTCAGCTAGGAAGTACTAGATCGGATAAGGGAATTTATGAGTCTAGGAAAACTTGTATAGAGTTGTCTAAGGGAGTAACTCGGGTTCGGTCAGTTCACGGTATTTGTGGACTCAAAATAGTGAATTTGACTTCATGTCCGGATTGACACGGTCCGTGGTTTTCCGCCCCAGGAGGGTTTCCACGTAAAATCTAAGTGTTATCTTTCTTAGTTCATTCTAGACTCGGATAGCTTTTCTCGCTCTTGTTCTTTCTCGGTTAATCGCATTCCGAGTCCAATCTTTCTCGACCCTGTTGATAGACTCGGAATCTATCTTCCTCTCTATTTTGCGCAAAAGAGTGTGATTCCGCAAAGAATTTTCTATCACCCTATTCACCCCCTTTAGGGTGACTCGGACTCTCCCGAGCAAACCTTCGAGAATCAAAACTATAGAGAGATAAAGAGTTATACATGAGTCTTCAATCTCCCCTTTTTTATAAAAGACATTCCATACTTGAGATAAAAAACTAATCGGTTCGAGAGTTAAGTTTTCATTATATGTTGATCGTAGCAAGAAAAATAATAAAGAGTATTGAACAGTCTCAGCTTAGATCATATACAACTCAGAATAGACTTCTTTCGATGAAATGAGCATATGTGTCACGGAATAGTGAAAAAATATATCGGAGTAAACACGAAATATGCTCAAAAATAGATATGCTCAGAAATAGGCAAATTTCATTAAATAGTCGAAGCAATTACACAGAGACTTAAATAAAGAAAGAAACAAACTAAGAAAAACTCCCCTAAACCAAACATCTCTATTTTCTATATTTTCTCTCCCTCTATGCATTTCAGCAAAAATAACAAAAAGAGGGAGGAAAGAACAATTAAGTACAAAGATGTTGGATAGAACAAAACAAATTTTGAAATAAAGAGGGAGGACGAACATTCTGGTGAGAAGTAGAAGAGCGAGGGTTGTGCCGGCGCCTATAGCCTTAACTAGAGATAGCTTGGTGAGGAGGCAACAACAGAGGTAGATCACGTAGTGGAATTATACGCTCGCGAGACACATAAAGAGCTTCCTTTGCTTCTTCTTCTTCCGAGGGCTTAGATGTCTGCAGCTGTAGGTTGTGGTTCCGAGGAAGGGGCATTAGACTAGCCTACATCGCCGGCCTCCTTCGAGGCGGATCGAGTGTGATATAAGGAGATCACCTCGGGTTCTTTGCCGCCCATACCATTATATTGAACCGCTTCGAGCTTCTTTTTGTTTTTCCTGCAGCTTTTCCTTGTCCCGCTTCTACTTCTTCAGCTTCTTTTAACTCGTAATTAGAAGAACATGAGGACTCGAAGTTTATGCTTCTTCGATTCTTAAAGGTGGCAGATTTTCTGTTGTTGTTGCCGAATGAGCTCCTTGAGCTCGACAATCAAGGCTTGACTATGATCAATATGAGTCGAGCCCTACTTTAGAGCTGAGTCATCAATGGCATGAAAGCCCGGAAGGCTCCTAGAGTTATTCGAACTCTTTAGCCAAAGAGGCAAGCCGAGTGGCCACCTTTTGAAGTAAATCAAGTGAAGGGGCAAGCCGAGAAGTGGATGGTCCAAGTAGTAAGAAGTGGAACCTCGGCTTTAGTCCGAGTCTGATGTGGAGGAGGAGGAGGAGCTAGTTTTGAGGAATGAACCCGGACACCAGGTTGGATTTCCTAATATCCAAGGCCAATGAGTTCACCTCGCCAAAACAGACGAGTAGGCTCTAAGCACTTGTTTCGGTCGAAGGGAGATCCACTCGAAACCGAGTAAAGACAGCTAAAAGAAGACCTGCATAGGGATAAGGAGTCTTTTTCTGGTCATATGGAACAGAAGCAATCTATTTCAAAATACAAGGGAAGAGGTTAACCTCATACCCTTTCAAAACATCAAAGAGAACCTTAAGAACTTTGCTATTAGGGTTCTATTTTGGGGAATAGAAGGAAAAGAAAGTTCTCATTAGAATGAAGCACATAAGTGTGGCTTTAGAAGTCATCTGAGTCATAGAAAATTGTTTTCTAGAGTAAGGGATTTCTTTAGCGTATTTGTCAAAGAAGTAATCCGTGACTTCATTAAAGGGGATACGGTTAGAGTTAAGAAAATGGCACTTCGCATCAAAGAGTTTGTAAAGTAGAGTAAGATTGATATGAATCACCTTGCCTTGGACGACGAAGAGATCACGTTATCCGTTGCTTGTCATGTAGGAATAGAACTCGATAACGAGTTCTAGGTAGATGTATTCATAGAAGAACAGGTAATTGAAGATACCTATTTTGAGAGAAGGTTTGATCCAAGAAAAAGATGTCTTGGAGAAGAATTTGTCGTTAATAAAGAAATGTTGAGCGACCATGACTTTTGAATAATATGAGGCAAGGGCTTTTCCCTTAGCTTGGGCACCCTCATATCAAGTTGTTCTAGTTCCGGCCTTCTTTGTGGCCGAGCCTCCCTCCATAGCTGAATCTTTCTTAGACATATTGAAGGAGATAGAGAGAATTTGAGAATAAAGAGAACGTGAGTAAAGAGCACAAATGAGTGAGAAACAAGTGAGAGAACTTAAGTGCTAGAGCAAAGAAAGCAAGAGTATGAGCAATAAGTAGGTAAAGTGAATGAAAGAAATCGAAGCATTGATATTTATAGAGTAAAGACTTTCATTGAACAACCGCCTTTCGACTCATACCTCCAAGTAACGGTTATCATACCATTGAGTCTCCTAACAAGTAACGGCTAGTTTCGAAGCAGTTTTCTTCTAACGGTTATTTCTTCTAACTCTTTGCATGATAGAGAGAGAAGAAAAGATTTTCGAAAACATTAGTGAGGTTCTCCATTAATCTAGAGATGATCCTAGAATTTTAATGTCCATTTCTCTAGTAAATTGAGTCCGAATTAATAAGGTGTCTAAGTGACTCGTAACACACTTAGAAAAATAATAACTCGTAGCTCGGTCTCATTCTCGTGTCAATTGATCCATTTGTTATTCACTCAAAGCATATAACAATGAATAAGAGTAAAATAACTTATGTATTAACTAAGGTAATCACGCAATTAACATGCCAAGTCCATCCCTAATAAAGCAAAATTGATCTTCACTCAAAGGTTTAGTGAAAATATCAGCTAATTGAAATTTTTAGGGATAAACTCATGTTCAGTATCACATTTCTCATAATGGTCTCTCGGAAAATGATACCGACCTCAATGTATTTCGTTTTTTAGTGCTAAACTAGATTCTTAGTGATGTTGATTGCACTTTGATTGTCACACTTGATTGGGATAGATCTGAATGACAGTCCTAGATCCTTTAAGTATTGCCCGATCTAGAGAATCCGAGCACAAAAACTCCAACCGCAATGTACTCAGCCTTAGCAGTTGATAGAGCAATTGAGTTTTGCTTCTTTGAATGCCACGAAATGCGTGATTAACCCGAAATTGACACGCTCCTATTGTGCTTTTTGTATTAACTTTGTATCCAACATAGTCAGCATTTGAGTATCCAAGTGAGGGTCAGATATGAGTCTTTCAAATACCAGAGACCAAGTGTTTGAGTCGGTGCAAGATATCTAAAGATTCTCTTCATCACAGTGAGATGTGATTCCTTATGATTAGCTTGAAATCATGCAGAAAGGAAAACACTAAACATGATATCCGACCTACTAGATGTGAGATAAAGTAGAGATCCAATCATGCCTCCGTAAAGTTTCGATCTATAGCTTTACCTTTCTCATCCGAGTCCAGTTTTGTGCTACTACTCATAGGTGTTGTTACATGCTTCACATCTTGTAGATTGTACTTATTCAATAACTCCTTGGTGTACTTTGATTGATAGGCATAAATTCAATTCTTTTCTTGTTTGATTTGAAATCTAAGGAAGAAATTGAGTTCTCCCATCATGCTTATTTGGAACTCCTATCTCATTAACTCAGAAAACTCTTGGCGTAAAGTTTCATTAGTAGCTCCAAATATAATATCATAAATATAGATCTCGAATGATAAGAAAATCATTCCCCTTAGTTTTTGTGAAAAGGGTTTTGTCAATAAGACCTCTTTTGAAATTATTTTCAACCAAGAAACTACTTAGTCATTCATACCAAGCTTTAGGAGCTTGTTTTAGACCATATAAAGCCTTTTGCAACTTGAAAACATGATTTGGAAATTAAGAGTTTTCAAATCTAAGCAGATTGCTCACCATAAAATTCTTCTTGAATATAACCATTAAGAAATGCACACTTAACATCCATTTGATAAAGCTTGATGTTCATGCTAAATGCAAATGCTAAGAGAATTTTGATTGCCTCAATCCTAGCAACAGTGCAAAGGTTTCCCCACAATCAATTCCCTCTTCTTGGTTATATCCCTAAGCAACTAATCTAGCCTTATTTGTGACTACCAAACCTCCCTCATCCAGTTTGTTCTTGAAAACCCATTTTATTCCTATTATTGGTGGTCGAAGGTCGTTTGGTCAAAGTACGAGACTTGGTTTCTTTCAAATTAACTTAAATCTTCTTACATGGCCTCAACCCATTCAGGTTCCAAGTAAGGCTTCTAGTACATTTTTAAGTTTAATTGATGAAATGAATGCTGAAAATGCACATAGATTTTGCAAAGAAGAATGAGTTCTTACCCCACTCGTTGATATCGAAAGTATATTCTCAAGTGGGTGACTCCATGCATACTTGAAAGTTCTACATGTCCTCCGATTCACCGAGGTTTGTTGGTTGAATGGTCCGATCTTCAGCTGGTTCGGTTTCTTGAACATCTTTAATTTGATCTTTAGTATTCCGAGTTGGCTCTTGAACTTGCTCATTCCGAGTTAGCTCTTGAACTTGCTCATTCCGAGTTGGCTTATTCCGAGTTGCCTCAATTCTTTTGTTTCGACTCATTCTGAGCTTAGTTTCAACAATATCATCTTCATCTCTATTAAGCTCGAGATCCGAGAAAGTTAACTCAGCTTGTCTTGCCATGATCAATTTCATCAAAGTCAACGTGGATACTTTCTTCCACTTTTTAGTTCTCTTATTAAAAATTCTATAAGCTTTACTATGAGATAAGTAACCAAGAAATATACCTTCATCTAACCTTACATCAAACTTAGTGAGATATTCCTTACGGTTGTTATGCACATAGCATTTACATCTTAATGGTTTGAAGTACGAGATGTTGGGCTTCTTTCCCTTGTATAGCTCATAGGATGTCTTCTTCAGAATGGTCTAATGAGGCATCCGTTGAGTGTATAAGTTGCTTGTGTTGATCGCCTCGGCCCGTAAATAGTAAGGTAGATCATTTTCAATCATCATTATCTTTCCTATTTCTTCAAGAGTTCTATTCTTTCTCTTCACTAATTGATTCTATTAAGGAATTCTTGGTGCTGAGAAGTTGTGCTATATACCATTCTTGTCATAGAAGTCTGCAAATTCTAAGTAATCAAACTCCCTTCCATTGTCGGTTCGAATTCTTCCGATCCGAGTCTCAAACTCCACTTGAATTTTCATGCAGATCTTAGTGAACTATTTGAAGATTTCATTCTTGTTCTTCGGAAAACATACCCAACTAAATCTTGAATAATCATCAACACTAACCAGCACATATGATTTATCTCCTAAGCTTTTCACATGAATTTCACCATAAGAATCCATATGAATGAATTCAAGTACTTTGGATATAGATACAGTCTTGAGTGGTTTGACAGATGATCTTATTTGCTTTCCTTTTGTGCATGCGTCACATATTTTATCCTTATTAAATGCACAGTTAGGTAAACCCCTAACTAATCTATGAGATGCAAGTTTCTTGATGGTATGCATGCTGATATGACCTATTCTACGATGCCATGTCCATGAATCATTATCAAAAGATGCTTTTAAACATGATGAATTTTGACTAGAATTTGAGAGAGGATTGATATAGTGGCTCACACCTGAGAGCTTTGTCTCTTTGGTGACTGCTTTAGAAATGAAGCAGTTGGTTTAAGTGAATCGTACCTCTTAACCTTTGTCACATAACCGAGAGATGCTCGGAAGGTTATACTTGAGCCGTTTCATAAGGTAGACTCGGACTCGATCGAATTGTCCCTTGACTAATTCTTCTAATTCCAACTATCTTGTCTTTGTTATTGTCTCTAAATGTGACCTTTCCTCCTTTCATATCTTTTAATTCCGAGAATAGTCTTGAGTCCCCGGACATATGGCGTAAGCATCCACTGCCTAAGTACCAGTGACTCAGTAAAACATAAACAAACTAACCCTTCTTAGTTCCTCTTACAAACCCAAGTAACAATCTTTACTATGGTTCTTTTATGAGGAAGACCACTTTTGGGAACCCAGATTTGAATAATTTTGGGTTTGGTCTTATTTGGGGTCTTCCTTCTAAAGAATTGAGTCCGTGTCTCTTTCCTTTGAAAACCTTTTCTGTTGTAAACAGGTTGAGAAGGCTTTTTCATGAAAATTGGTTGGCTCAGTCCCTTTTCTCTGTCAATGAATACGACCATGCTCAGCCTTCCTAAACTTCACAGTTCGAAATCGGTTTGGAAAATATTGTTATAAGAATTGTCTTTCTTTTCATTGTAACCAAGTCTTTCTTTTATGATTGAGACACACTCGAGATCCAAGTAAAAGATCAAGGTTTTTCTAAACTTGAGTGAGTTTTAAACCAACTCTTGAGACTCATTGAGCTTCGTTTTAGTTGCTTATTCTTTGTTATGAGGCACTCGGACTCAGTCTCATTATCTTGAGTACTTGTCTCAAGTACTTTCATATTTTGTCTCAATTTTTCTAATGCCTTTTTCAAAGTAATGCTCTAAGTAGTAAGAGAGTCTAGTTGATCTTTGAGTTCAAACAAATCAGAATTGGACTTTTCTTCCAAAATACGGATATATCTTGCAAGATCAAGTTTGGAAAACTTAAGGAAATAGTTAATTACCTCTTGAGGATTGGTTTCCTCAAGCATCTCGAATCATCACTATCCGGCTCGGATCTAAGTTATGAGTCTATCGGTTCCATTAGACACTTTGACTCATCACAATCATCATCTTCGAGAGGAATCATCATCACTCCAGGTAGCCACCATAGCCTTTTTCTTCTTTCTCTCCTTTTTCTTTGGACAATCTTTGACTATGTGCTCCTTGCTAGCATACTTGAAACAGACCGGAGTTCTTAGTTAAAGACAAATGGGTAGAGGATTAATATTTACCTTTCTTGTCTTTCTTATTTGAAGACTCAAGTATAATTCTCTATCTCACTTAGGTTTTGATTCTAACTCATTCTAAGCCTTATAGAAACTTATATCTAAGATTTCAGCCTGTTCCGACCCACTCGAAACCATTCATCAAGCATAACACTTCTTAACCGTGTTTCGACCCACTCAAATACTACTTGGAACAATCGTATGAGTAAATAATTTCTCTAACAATTTTATTTTGAGCACCGACTTTGTTTTCAAGTAAAATGAAATACTACGTTAATTCTACGTAACACCCCACCCCAACCGGGTGAATGTATTACGTCTCATAGTTCCCCGAGGGGAACCCCTAAAGCTACTTAAGATCTCAACTTAGGTTTACTAACTTTCTCTTAGATTGGCGGAAGCGTATTTCTCGGCTTTCAAAGGTTTTCCAAAAATTTCGACCGAGTTATGCCTATAATTTGGATAACCCAAAGGCTTAAAGCCTTAATCGTGCAAAAGACACGATCATAAACTCAACGAGCCATACGCTCGGAGTATCCACAACACAAACTCAACGAGCCACATGCTCGGAGCATCTACATTGGTCTTTTATTATACATAGTTAAAAATTCGATCCAACATAAGATGATCTTTAGAAACATGAAAACATAAAGCGCATAAGGAGTCCAGAGATGTCCTATCCGTTGGTCCGCTTTTTTAAACGTCACAAAGCCAACTCCCTAAGTCTAACTTCTGTACTCGAAAATGCTTGGTGAGGTCATGAGCTACACGAGCCTAATGATTAACCCAAACCCAACCACTTATTTCACTTTGCAAATTAATTCATTAACAAACACACACATGTTCAATATTCATCAGTAGCATACAATTTAGGATATACATGCTCAAAATACGCAACCTACACGACTTACCGTATTTACCGACTGAGTGGCACATATGACATCAATCGTTCATGAAATCAATCAACACATACTTCATTCATTCTTTCTATTGGTATCCATCATACATTCATTCTTATTTCTTCTATTCAAATCGGATAATCATTTATCATGTAAATCATTCATCACGTAAGTTATATCATAATTCTTATCTTATTTCATATAAGTTTCAGATATGAAAACAAGATTCATTCTTCATCTAGAGTTCATTCTTGCATTCAATCATCATGTAAACCCTTGATTCTTTCTTTTTTGTTCATCATGCATAATCATTCGTTTCTTCATATCATAATTCTTTAACTCATCTTAGTTTCGTAAGACCCGTAATTTTGGGTTAGGTAGTTTACGAGTTAAGTTTATTAGTTAGCCTTAGTTAAATAGAGTGGGTCAAGCGACCAAGTTTTATACGTGGTTAGATACTTGTAAATTAATTTGAGCGAATTATTATTAGTTTGCGTAACTCTTATTAGTGAAGCGTATTAATCCGAAACCGCGTATGTTACGTATGTGGGTTTAATTATTGTGAAGATTAACAAAAAAAAAAAAAGAGAGAAAAGGGAAATAAGGAGTTGGATTAGTGTAATATGGATGGGGTGGCTGGTTCTTGAGAGGCCACGGGAGAGAGAGTCATAATCAGCAGATGAGAGAGAGAGAGAGAGAGAGAGTTTGGGATTGAAACAAAGAAGTAGAACCGAGAGACAGAGAAGGGAAGCGAGAGAGCAAGAGGAGTAGGGAAATCAAAGGGGAAGAGAGGGAGGACGAGAGCAAGAAAGAGGAAGGGATTGAGAAGCCGGAACCGTGGATCGAGAGAGCATGGGCGAACAGAGCACAACGCAAGAGAGAGAGAGAGAGCGAGCGGTGTGAGGGCCAAGGAGGCCGAGCAGATCGGCAACAGCCGCAAACTCGGAAAACAACGGCTGGCGATGCGAGCAGGCGGCGAGCGAGGAAGAAAGCCGAGACCGGGCAGAGTGAGGGGCGGAGGAGGGACCCGAAACAGAGGCAGACGCGAGAGAGTCTAGGAGACCGGGAACCGGAAAAGGAAGCAGCGGCCGGCGAACAAGGAAGTGACGGCCGGCGAGCCGTGGGCGCGTGCGAGGGCCGGACCTAGCTGTGCAAATGGAGACCGAGTCAAGAGGAACGAACGAGGCAAAGAGAAAGATACAAAGGCGTAACGGGAAAAAAGGAGGGCAAACCCAATCCGAATTCATCCAAATCATATTACAAACCATAAAATTCGAGGTGGGTAGTCCTATACTCTAAACTATTAGTACTTTCGAAACCCAATTGAATTTATCGTGATTGTGGAATGTGGTTGTGAATGTTGAATATGTATGCTATTGAACGAGTTTAGTAGTTGCTGAAAGTGGAATTAGGAGTCTTGAAGGGAATTGGTAGTTGTTTAGGCCTAAATTGAAAATCGGGAATTCGGACGGAGTTAGGCCGCTTGAGTGTAGTGAGTTGTATCGAGAATTCAGTCGATTGGGAATGAGCACGTTATGGTTTGGGTATAAGTTATGAATTAATATTTCAAATTAAGCCTTAGAGATTTCTTGAACTTGCAATATTGAGAGCTAATTATGAATATTGGGTAATGATGGGTCGAAGTATAAAGAGGAGTATGAATTCATATTGATTGATGCACAATTGAGGCATGGGAGTGAGAAATTGGTGATTTTCCGATTAATTGAGTTCAAAATATGTTTAAATCCTTAAGGTTGAATTAAATTCGAAGATAAGCGGAGCTAGCGAAAGTGGAGCGATAAAAAGGAATTAAGAACTCGTATGATTAAGTTGGTCAAGAAAGAACGATTAATGGGATAGAAACCTAAGATGAGAGCAAATGGCACTTGGAGATGAAGGGAATTAGAGGAATTTTAGCAAGCAAAGTAAGGATGAGAGCTATCCGACTAAGTATGAGTAGGAAGAGGTTGATTAGTAATGTGGAGGCGTAATCGGAAAACATTAAAGTAAAAATGGTAAAGTGTGAGATGATGAGTTATTAAGTGGAAGCATAAATGAGGAATTGAGGTAAAGACAATGAACTCGTGAAAAGTGAGAACGTTGAATTAGATAATATCTACTTGTGGTTATTGTGGCTCGAAAATGGAAATTAATCGTACCAGAGTGGTGGATTGAGAAAAGTATAGTTGGAAAGAGTTTAGAATGATTGCTTGCATTGAATGATGGCTATTCGTGTTAACCGATTTCTATACGTGATGCTCAAAAGTAGTTTTGAAAGGCATTTTGTACTTTACGTGAAATTATCCTTGAGTGCAACTTCGTGTGAACCGCCTTTCAAACGTGAATGTGTTTTAAAGAAGCGAAACTTGTTTGAGAAAGTGAATCAAATTTGAGAAAGTGAATTTAGAAGGGTGGCACGTGTGTCATGCCTTCTATGATGATAAATTGATTGAGATCTTGGTTAGAAACCATGTTTGATAAGTGATTGTGATCACTTCGGTTTAAATGAATTTTGGTCTAAGATTGTTTAGACCAGACGAAGGAGGTGGTCGTGCGTATCGAGCCACGGGGTACTTGCGTATCAGGATGCCCATCAACCGGAGAGGTTGATTCTTTCCTCGACGAGGAAAGCGGAGCCTTCTAGGTATTTGACTAGAGATAGGTCCCGGGAACTCGAGTCGGGGTCGCGCCCGAGAACCGCCTCGGTGCTAGTTTAATCGTCGAAAGCCTCAAAAGAATTTTCAGTTTATGATTGAAAGTATTTGAAAGAAAGTGCAGATGATTCCACCTTGTTTAAAGTAATTCCATTCCTAAAATGATTGCAAACCGTGCTTTCAAATGATTGAAGTGTTATGAGCTTTATGTTGCGAATGATTCCAAGAGATTTCATTGAAAAGTATATAGATTTGTATTATATTATTATGCTTTCACCGATTTCATTATTATGAGTATTATGTGTAAAGAATTTCCATTTTATGGGTACAGGACTCCGGTGAGCCCGTGATTTATTGCTCACCCCCACAAATTTCCCCTCCTAGTGTTGCAGGTACATTTTCGAAAGTATGATCCACACCTAGCATATTTCGGACTCCGTCGATCTGCTTGTTTGCTGCGTGCTTGAGTAATTCGAGTCAAGAATATGCATTTCTTATATTTCTCAAGCATTGCAGTTTGTAATTTAGTTCATATAGTTGTAGCGAGATGTATAACGAACCATTTAGATTGTTTTAAGTTTTATCGCATGATTGGTTGGACTCCGGCGTGTGGTCGTTGAGTTGTATACTCCGAGCGTATGGCTCGTTGAGTTATATTGTGGTTTATATGCAGGGTTTTAAGGCTTTAAGCCTATGGGATAGTCCACATTATAAACAAAGCTTTGCCAAAATTTTTAAGAAATCTCAATTCTTTTGAAAAACCACATTTATCATTTTTAAGTTGAGTTTAGACAGACCAAACCGACACCGTAAAGAGCCTTGGGAGTTCCTTTAAGGAACTCTAGCGATGTAATACTCCCGGGGGTGTTTTTGGGGTGTTACAACAAATGAAAAGAAGATTTATGTTATGCTCTAAAGATATAGTTTTTGGAGCCAAAACAATTTGTGGGTTGAGTTCTTGGAGGCAAAATAATTCGTGGCCTCGAGGCTTGCCTCGGACTTTGAAAGGACGTATAATGTCAATAATTCGTGGAAGCAAAATAATTCGTGGCTTCGGTTGACGAGACACTTTTATGGCCATAGCTTCAAAGGGTTCTTTAATTCGTGGGGTCATACATCAATAACACAATCCTTTTTCCCTTATTTAGTTGTTTATATTTCTTATTTTCTTATTATTTTCTTATTACTTATCGACAAGATACACTTAATTTATATAAATCATGTTCAATAACTTCATAAGTAACATCTTCACATGTAACAATTCACGTAAACAAGTTTCAACTCAAGTACAGTCAACATAACTCATATAGACATGCTCATTCATTTATAATCAATGTACTTTAAGATAAACACATCATAGCATAAACATATCAATTAGGATTTTTAATTACGAACTTATCATTTTATAATTGAGTATTATCGTGCATAGGTGGTTTACAGTTTTGTGACTTTCCTTAATCATTATATATCTCTTAATCTATCCATATACCTTTTTAAATTTCGGTTCTCAACCTAATTACTTAGTCCTCTCCAATTTTTCCCAAAACAAGACATTTTTACTCAAAAATTCATATCTTCCAAGATAATCACCCAATGCATACAAAAATTTACAGGAAATTCTAATAAAATATCAGAAAGCTACAGTAAAAGTTTCAAAAATTTTGGGTTACACATGAATTTACGTAAACACGGACAACAACATAACCAGGGCAAAAGTCCGCATTTTTCACATGTATTCGATTATCCGATTTTACCCCGTAATCCTATTCAACTTAAATTCACCAAAAATTTCAACATAGACCTCAATAATTGCTCAACAATAATCAAACATCATAAATTCATGAATTAGACCATGTAAATAACAACATGCTTCCCAATCAGCGAGTTGCTAAATTAAGTGAATTAAGCCTCTAATTTCTTTAATTAAACCTAGGATTTCAAATTTCATGAATCAATTTGAAGTTTACTCCACCTAATTCATTTTAATTCTAGAGGATGAATTCGAATTACTCACCTTAGATTCTTAGTGGTTCTAAGAATTTCAGCTTTTGAATTTAATTTCGAATTTTAAATTGGGGGTTTGCTTCTTTTTCTTCTTTTCGATTTTCCCTTTCTTCTCCTACCTCTTAGTTTGCCTATCCTTCATGCTAGCTCTGGTTTTCCCTTAATCGTTTACCATCCTCATTTATACTCTCTTCCTCTCGCTCTGTTTTGTGTCCCCCACTCTCGTTTTTTTGCTATTTCTAGTTTGGTTCTCTCGGCCTCACTCTTGTTTGGTTTCGACCCCTCATGCTGGCCTCTTCTTTCCTCTCATTCTCTGCTTCTCTTTCTTTGTTCTAGATTCCCATAATTCCTCTTCTTCTTTTTAGACTCTCGCTCCCTCATTCTCTCGCCATTGCCATTTCTCGCTTGGTTCTCGCTTTGGTTTTCTACTTTCGCTCATTTGCTCTTTCTCTGTTCATCCACTTCTCTCGTTTGCCCTTCTTCTTCTTCTTCTTCTTCATTTTTTATTCTCAATCTCCGACACTCGTTTGTCTAAGTTCTGTTTCCTCTCTGGTTTTCTCTGGCCCCATTTCCTTTCATTCCCCTTCCTCTTCTCGTGTTTCTACTTCTCTCTCTCTGTTTATTTGTTTCTTAGTCTTATCTTTATTTCCTCTTTCTTTCTCAAATCAACACCTCGATAAATTTGTTGTTAAAATTCCAATAGAGCCCTCTCTCTCTTTTGCTTATTTACTGCCACCAAATGCCACTAATCCTCCTCTCTTTAATTTATGTGGCAGCTCCTCTAAATCCCAGTCATCCCCCATTTTCTCATTTTCATTCCTTTTTCTTTTTATTTTAATGTTTTCTATTTTGGGTCTTTTGTGTAATATTGGGCGCAAAACAATATCACTATCCCATCTTAGTTAACCCATGCTCGGGTTTCAATTCTCGGGTTTTAATTTTGATTCAAGAAAACTATAACTCAATAATTCAATAACTTCAATTTATCTTAACTTTCAATAATTTAATTCTATATGAAGCAAACACCTTCAATTTCCGGGTATTACATTTTAACTTCTAAGTCGAGTTTATTTATTGAGAATTATTTACTTGATCAAGTTTATGTATTTTGATATTTTATTCTTTCGAACTTGATCAATTTAAGGATTGACTCAAGACGGAATCTGAATGTAATGAATATTAGACTCAAAAATTCCTTTTTTTAGGCTGAAGATAAATAAGTGCTTAATTACTTTGATTTAATTGTTAGCTTTGCCTAATCTTGGACCAAAGTATTTTTATACTTCGAGTACCACTTGGTGCTTGGATTAGCACTGTCTAGAACAAGGCTCAACGGTCATTTTGCCTTGGTGCTTATAAATAGAAGCAACCCCACAAGACCTCAAGATTGCTTAACATATTGCTAGAACTGAATATATTATAGTCTTACTCAATCTTCTAGCTTTTACAACTCGCAACTTTGTATTTCTTACTTCCTGAGTTGTAAAGAAAGTCTTGTAATCACTTCTACTCTTTACATTCTTTCTAAGTCCCTTGATCGAGCTGTAAGAGCTAACTCAGCTCGGTTGTCGTTGATGGTAATGATTAACTCAGTAAGGAAGTACTAGATCAAATAAGGGAACTTCGAGTCTAGGAAAACTTGTAAAGGAATTGTCTAAGGGAGTAATTCTGGTTAGAGTCAGTCCTTTGTATTTGTTGATTCAATTAGTGGATTTGACTTAGTGCTTGGATTAGCTCTGTCCATGGTTTTCTCGCCCCAAGAGAGTTTCCACGTATCTCTGTGTGTTCTTAACTTTCCGAGTTCAATCTAGATTCAAAATCTGTTTCTTAGTTTGATTTGTGCTGAATAGTTTGATGTTTCTTAAACATCTTTCATCACCTATTCAGCCCCTCTAGGGTGACTTAACCTCTTCAGGAGAAAACCTTCAATTGGTATCGAGCTTAGCCTTTCAAGAGGATCTCATAATCCAAAACCTAAAGATCCAATGGCTCAAAACAATAGAGATTTCGATGAAGGAAGATCTTTCACTAGACCACCTAAGTTCAAAGGGTCAAACTTTGTACATTGGAAAAAGATGATGGAGTGCTTTCTACTGCATAATGATGAAGAAGTTTGGAACATCATCAAAATGGAAATTCTATTCCAATGAAGATGGAAGGAGTCAGATCCGTGCCTAAAGAGAAGTCAAAGTATATTGTCGAAGAGCATGAGATGTTCAGAAAGAACTTCAAAGCCATGAATACTCCGATTTGTGTTATCAGCTCGGAAGAGTACAACAGAGTGTCAGCACGTGACACAGCTAAAAGGTGTGGATACACTTGTCAACACCTATGAAGGAACCAAGTGAAGTGAAGCAGGCAAAGGTAAGTCAATATTTTCACAAGTATGAGCTGTTGAAAATGGAGCCATAAGAGAACATCTTTCAGATGTATGCTTAATTAAGTGAGATTACAAACAATCTAAAATCTTTGGGTATAAAGATCTCTCACGAAGAAATGGTTAGAAAAATCTTGAGAAGTCTACCAAAGAGAAGATGGGATCCTAAGGTGACAGCAATTGAAGAGGCTTAGAATCTTTGTCAACTGAAGCCTAATGAGCTCATTGGGAAGTTACTTACTCATGAGCTGCACCTGGAATAAGAAGATGCCAAGGTCAATACCAAAAATAACATTGCGCTAAAGGCCTCGGACAAGTAGACGACAAAATCCGAGCTCCCGAGACTCATAAGAGGATCCTATGGTGCTCATTGCCCGAGGCTTCAAAAAGATTATGAAGTAAAAAAGTGACAAAAAGGCCAAAGGAGGAGTTCTACAAGAAAGAAAAAAAGGACAAAAAGGTAAATACTCGGATCCTTCTAAGTTGACTTTTACTAGTATCTTCACTTTGGTAGAGAAGTTTAATTCTAACTCTTCTGATTTCAAGAAACAACTTGAGTCTCTTACTCGCTGAGAGTAATGTTTTAAAAAATGAGTTAGAAAACTTGAGAGAAAATATGAAAGTACTTGAGACCAGTGCTCAATGAGATTGAGTTTGAGTGCCTCGTAACGGAGAATGAGCAATCGAAACGAAGCTTAATGAGTCTCAAGAGCTAGTTTTAAAACTCACTCAAGGTTAAAAACCCATCATCTTTTACTTGGCTCTCAGTGTGTCTTTTTAGAAAAGAAGGTCTTGGTTACAATACTGAAGAGGAATCTAGTTTCTATTCAAGTCTTTACAAAACTAATTTTAGAATTGTAAAGTTCAAAAAGGCTAAGCATGGTCTTAATCACTCACATGAAAAGAGGACTGAGCCCAAACTAGTTTATAGGAAAAACCTTCTCCACCTGTTTACAAAAGAAAAGATTTTCAAAGAAAAGAGGCACATACTGCTTTTCTAGAAAGAAAACTCATAATTAGACCAAACCCAAAATTATTCAAATCTGGGTTCCCAAAAGTGTTCTTCCTTAGAGAAAGACCACAGTAAAGATAACTACTGGGTTGGTAATAGGAAGTGAGAAGGGTTAGTTTGTTTCGTCTTGCAAGTGACTCGAAACGAAACCGTCACTAGCACTTATACGAGTGGCTACTCATGCCATATGTCAAATTGCAACATAGTTGGAATTGGCAAGATTGGCCAAGGAAACAACTCAGTCAGGCCAGTCTACCTTGTCAAAGGGCTTAAGTATAATCTCCATAGCATTTCTCAGCTATGTGACAAAGGCCAAGAGGTAGGGTTCACTCGGACCAACTACTACATTTATGATGCGAGTCGCGAAAGAGACAAAGCTCTTATGTCTAAGTTCAGGAAACACTTATACTATTCCTCTTTTAAATTCTAGTAAGAATTTATCTTGCTTAAAAGCATCTTTGAACAATGATTCATGAACATGGCATCGTAGACTAGTTTATATTAGCATGCATATCATCAAGCTTTATCAAATGGATGTCAAATGTACATTTCTCAATGGTTATATTCAAGAAGAAGTTTATGTTGAGCAACCCCTTGGATTTGAAAACTCATAATTTCCAAATCATGTTTTCAAATTGCAAAAGGCTTTTATGCTCTTAAACAAGCTCCCGTGAGCTTAGTATGAAAGATGAAGGAGTTTGTTGGTTGAAAATGATTTCAAAAGAGGTCAGATTGACAAAACTCTTTTCACAAAAACCAAGGAGAATGATTTTCTTACCATTCGGATCTATGTTGATATTATTTTTGGAGCTACTAATGAAACTCTATGCCAAGAGTTTTCCGAGTTGATGAGATAGGAGTTCCAAATCAGCATGATGGGAGAACTCAATTTCTTCCTTGGTTTAAAAATCAAGTAAGAAAAGGATGGCATCTATGTCCATCAATCTAAGTACTCCAAGGATCTATTGAAGAAATGTAAGCTACAAGATGTGAAGCATACAGCAACATCGATGAGTAGCAGTTTGAAACTAGACTCAAACGAAAGAGCACATCAGGAGCATGCTAGTTTCTAGGTCAATCAATCAATCTCCTAGTATTGAAAGAAGCAGTAACTCGATTGTCGACTATGCCGACTATGCTGGATAAAAGGCCGATAGAAAGAGCACATCAGGAGCATGCTAGTTTCTGGGTTAATCACTCAATCTCCCGGTATTCAAAGAAGCAGTAACTCAATTTCTTTATTAACTATCGACCCTAAGTACATTGCAGCTAGAGCTTGTCTGTGCTCGGATTCTTTGGATCAAGCAACACTTGAAGGATCTTGGATTATCATTCACATATATTACAATCAAGTGTGACAACGAAAGTGCAATAAGCATCACTAAGAATCCAGCTTCAACACTTAAAGACCAAGCATATTATGGTCAGGTATCATTTTATAAGAGACCATTTTGAGAAAGGTGATATTTAACTTGAGTTTATTCCTACAAAATTCCAATTAGCTGATATTTTCACTAAGCCTCTAAGTGAAGATCAATTTTTCCTTAAGGAATGAACTTCGCATGTTAAATGCATAATTATCCGAGTTATTACATGAATTATTCTTTTGTGGTTAATTATTACATGATTGATTAGATAACAATGGATAAGTGACTCAGAATAAGACAGAGCTATGAGTTATCAATTTTCCGAGTGTGTTCCGAGTCACTCGGACACCTTGCTCGAGTCATTCGGACACCTTGCTCGAGTCGGATAAGATTATGAGCAAAATGGACATCAAAATTCTAAGGCCATTTCTAGATAAATGTAGAATCTCATAAATGTTTTCAAAAATCCTTTCTTCTATCTCTCTCTCTTTCTCGTCACGCAAATAGTCGGTAGAAATTAGCCATTGGAAGAAAGTAGTTCGGAAAACTAGCGGTTACAGACACGAGTGACTCAATAGTCCGATAATCATTGCTTGGTAATTGAGTCGAAATTTAGTTGGAAGCCTTTTCTCACTCGTAAATAGCACCGCTTTAATTTCTTTCTTCTACTTTAACTACTTATTGCTTTCTCTCTTGCTCACTTTTCTCTCAAACTCGCTTACTCTCATACTCATATTCTCTCTCTGTTTCGAACTTTCTGTGTTCTCTACTCACGCTCTCATCTCTCTCAAACATTGTCTACTCTCTACCACGCCTAAGAGAGGATCTATTGTGCAAGGAGGTTCGGCCACCAAGAAGGACAGAACCAAAACCACTCGTGTTGAGGCTACACAAAAGGGCAAAAAGCCCGCCTTAGAAGACCCAAGCACAACGTCGCCCAACACTTCATTCTCGGACGACAAGTTATTTCCAAAAACCTATCGATGTGTACAATTATCTTTGTTTCGTGAATATATCTACCCAAACCTCATGTCCGAGTTCTACACTCACATGACAGCCAGCAAGGGCGTCATCACCTCTCTTGTTCAAGGTAAGACCATTTGAATCAATCTTGCCTTACTTTACAAACTTTTCAATGTGCGGACCCTCTTCCTCAACTCCAATCCAATTCCTTTCAGTGAAGTCTCCAATGACTTCTTTGAAAGATATGCTAAAAAGCCTCGTTAGTCCAAAAAGAACTTTTATATGACTTAGATGACCATAGAAGCCAGGCTTTTGTGTTTCATTCCGATGACGACATTCTTTTCCTACTCGCCCTTCTAAAGAAAACCCTAACTCCAAAGTTTTGAAGGTTCTCTATGACATTCTCGAGGGTTACGAAGTAGACCTCTTTCCATTAATCTTGAAGTAGATAGCCTATGTTCCTACTAACTCTAAGAAGACTCTATATCCTTTCGAAGTGAACTTAATTAGTTTTGGGTCCCTTTCCTTCATACCCTAAAGTCTGTCTTAGAGCTTGTCGTTTGTCTTGGCGTAAGTGAACATATTGGTCTAGGATACTAGGAAGTTAAGCCTAGTGTCCGGGTTCACTCATCCGAGTTATCACCCCCTCCTCCTCCAACTCGGACTCATACAACTCCAAAGGTCCCACGTTTAACCGATGGACCTTCTACTTCTCTACCTGCCCTTCTGTCAAGCTTCTTGAGAAAGTGGCCAACAAACTTGTTTCTCCGGCCCTAGATTTACAATCAACTCTACGAACCTTCCGGGCTTTCATCCCCATACCGACTTAGATGCAAAGCCAAGCTTAGACTTAGCTCAAGAAGAGTCAAGATTTGATTTCTTACTTTAAGGAAGTGATCAAGGAACAACGCGATCAAATTCAGCGCCTCCAAAGAGAAGATCAAAGGCAATCGAAGAAGATCAAATTCAGCGCCTCCAAAGAATCCTCTCGAAAAATTTGAGAAGTCTTCCAGCCCTTCTATGTCTAACTCGAAGAAGTCGAAGAAGAAGCGGAAGAAGGAGAGGCTAAAGAAGGAGAAGAAGAAGAAAATAAGGAAGGAGCTGCTTAGCGTCGGGATCGGGGCAACAAAGAACCCGAGGTGATATCTTCGAGATCACACTTAGAGTGCCTCGAAGAGGCTGGTGAAGTTTGCCAGTCTAAGGCCCTTAACTCGGATTCTTAGCCAGCAGCAGTCTTTAAGGAACGAAAAGAAGAAGAGAACGGTATGCCTTCGGTTCATAGAATCGGAATTTCTCCACTTCCGGATGTACCCATTCTACAACCACCTCGCCCGGTTAGTTCCACTCAAGCATATAGGCACAGGCGCATAACTCGTTCTTCAACCTTATGCCAGATCGCCCCTTTCTCCTAATTTTAAACACAGATTTTCTTTGTTTTCTTTGTTTTATCTTTTTATCCAACATATTTTGTACTTGTTCTTTCCTCCCTCATTTTATTATTTTTTTGTTCAAATGTATATGGGGAAAGAAAAGATAGAAAAATAGATGTTTGGTTTAAGGGGACCTTATCCCTTATCTCTTACTTGTTTTCTAAGTTTACTTTACTTTGTTTTGTTCTCCGTACAAATGTTTCTCGTAATGAATGAAATAAGCTAATTTCATCAAAAATATCTTATTTTTGAGCATAACTATTTCGAGTATATATTTTTATCTTTGTTATGATATTATTGCTTTACTCGTTAACATCTCTAGTCCGATTACTTCAAGAAACATGTTATGAGTTATGTTTTGATATGATCCGAACTTATAAATGTTCATCATTATCTTTCTTGCTCCGATAAATACTCGTGCTCCGATCATTACATTATGAAAATTTAACTCTCTAAACTTATTAGTTTCTATCATAAGTATTGAATGTCTTTCATCATAAAGGGGAGATTGAAAACTCCTCTATAATTCTCTATCTCTCTTAGGTTTTGATTCTAAGTCATTCTGAGCCTTATAGAAACTCATATCTATGTTTTCATCCTGCTCCGACCCACTCGAAACCATTCATCAAGCATAACACTTCTTAACTATGTTTTTGACCTCCTCGGACACAACTCAAAAAAATCGCATGAGTAAATAATTTCTCCGACACTTTTATTCTAAGCGACGACTTTGTGTTTCAAGTAAAAATGAATTACTTCATTAATTCTAACTTCTAAGTTAGTTTATTTATTGAGAATTATTTACTCAATCAAGTTTATGAATTCTGATTTCTTATTCTTTCTAACTTGATCATTTTAAGGATTGACTCAAGATGGAATCTGAACCTAATGAATATTACACTCGGAAAATTCCATTCTTTTGAGGTCGAAGATAATTAAGAGCTTAATTACTTTGATTTAATTATTATCTTTGCCTAATCTTGGACCAAAGTATTTTTATACTTTGAGTACCACTGTGATATTCTTTTTAGGTTGATCAAACAATCCTAATCTATTTTTGAAATACAAAAGCGGTAGTTACTAGCCGTTAAATACTAGCATACGTAAATTACCCATTTCCGGACATGGCTCGATACAGCATGTTAGAGTTGTTTGTTTCCATAACTAGAAAACTGCAGCTTTGAGACTAACGATTGTTTCCACCCCAAGATTTCAATCAACACCAGAGGGATGGACCACCTTTTAAGCCAAGGATCACTACTCAATGTTCATATCTCAACAGATCTTTTCCGAGTGACTCGGACTAGCCGTTAAAATGGCTATTGAATCTCACCGATCCGGAACAAGTCTCAACTATTATTCCGCCTTGGTGCTTATAAATAGAAGCCACTCCACAAGACTTGAAGATTGCTGAACATATTACTAGAACTAAATATATTCTACTCTTACTCAATCTTCTAGCTTTTACAACTCCAACTTTGTATTTCTTACTTTCGGAGTTGTAAAGAAAGTCTTGTATCACTTCTACTTTTACTTTCTTTCTAAGTCCCTTAACTAAGTCTGTAAGGGCTATCTCAGTCAGGAAGTACTAGATCGGATGAGGGAACTTCGAGTCTAGGAAAACTTGTAAAGGAATTGTCTAAGGGACTTAACCTCTCGAAGAGCAACCTTCATTGTAGAACTCCTACTTTGGCCTCTTTTCCCACCTTTTGTGAAGGTTTACTCTTGGAGAGACTAAATCACCCTAAAGGTGGGGTGAATAGGATAATGGAAGATTTTTAGAAAATACAAACTATTTTGCACAAAATAGACTCGGAAAATAATTTTGTGTAGAATCAACTCGGAAAGTACAAGTACATAGAGAAATATGTGGAAACCCTCCTGGGGTAGAAAAGTGCAGACAATTCTAGTCCGAGCACCAAGTCAAATCCACTATTTTGAATCCATAAAATACAAGGACTGACTCTTTATAGAATTGCTCCCTTAGACAATTCAATTATAGATTTTTCTAGACTCGAAATTCCCTGATCGTAACTAGTATTTCCTAACCGAGCTACCCTTTACAGTTAGGGATAACTAAGTTGAGTTAACCCTTACAGCTCAGTCAAGGGACTTAGAAGAAAGTAGAAAGAGTAGAACTATTTACAAGACTTTCTTTTATAACTCGAAAGTAAGAATTACAGAATTCGAGTTGTAAGTTGAAGATTGAGTAAGTATGCACTAAGTAAGTGTTAAGCCACGTCTTTAACAATCTTCAAGTCTTGTATGAAGGCTTTTATTTATACATAATAGGGTAGAATACCCGTTGAGACTTGTTCTCGATCGTTGAGCTTTAATAGCCATTGTAACGGCTAGTCCGAGTCACTCGGAAAATGATCCGTTGTAATATAACGATCGTTGAGCTTAGAAGGCTCCCGAGTTACTTGTAACTCTTTAGCCAGAGAGACAAACCGAGTAGCCACCTTCTAAAGGTACTGTTCGTAAAAATTGGGTTCGAGTCAATTCGCGTTTGGACAATTCGGACATTTGGACAAAAACACCATACCGGACCCTGTCCGAATTGCGGATTCGGACGCCCGACCGGACCCGAACCCGAACGCAAATCCGAATGTCCGATGTCCGAACTCGAATGTTCAAATGTCCGAATTTTTGATATGAACTTTTGAAAATTAAACTGAAATTATGTATGTCACCGAACTCGAACCCGAATTTCGATGTCCAAACCCGAATGTTCGAATATTTTATTCAAAATTTTGTGGATTTTGGACTAAATTATACCTAAACCTGAATGACCGAATGTCCAATTGTCCGAACCTAAATAAGTCACAAAATTTGGACAACCTGAACCCGAATTGCCAAACCCGAACCCGACTTGAATTTTAATTCGGACATGACCCATTGTCCGAATTTAAAATTCGGACAAAAATTTGTGATTGGAACCGTTTTTTCGGGTCGGACAAATTCGGTTTATCGGATTGGAAGGATTTTTGCCAGCACTATCTAAAGGAGTTCAATAGAACTGGCAGGCAGAGAAGTAGATGGTTGAGCAGTAAGAAGTGGAACCTCGGGACTAGTTTGAGTTTAAGGTGGAGGAGGAGCGAGTTTTGAGGATGAACCAAGAGACTAGGTTGGATTTCCTAATATCCAAGGCCTATGATTTCATGTCCGCCAAAACAAACGGCAGGTTCTAGGCATTTGTTTGCTTCGAAGGAAGTTCAACCCCAAACTAAGTAAAAATAAATGAATGAAGAGCCCCGGAGGGATATGGATTCTTCTTTTAGTCGGATCGAATGGAAGCAATCTGTTCCAAAATAAATGAAAAGAGGTCAATGTCATACCCTCCAAAATGTCAAAGAGAACCTTGAGAACTTTGCTATTAGGGTTCTCTTATGAGGGAAAGTAAGAGAAGAAGGTTCTCATTAGAATGAAGCATAGAAGTCCGGCTTCGAAGTTATCCGAGTTATAGAAAAGTTCTTTTTGGACTAAGAAGTTTCTTTAGCATACTTATCGAAGAAGTCAACCGTGACTTCATTGAAAGGGATATGATTAGAATTCAGAAAAGAGACTTCACATCAAAGAGTTTGTGAAGTAGAGCAAAGTTGATACGAATCATCTTGCCTTGGACGACAGACAGAGATCACGTAATCTTTAGTCGTCATGTGGGAATAAAACTTAGTAACGAGTTCTAGGTATATGTAATCACAAAAACATAGGTAGTTGAAGACTCCTATTTGGATAGAAGGTTTGATCCAAGAAAAAGAAGTTTTAGAGAAGTACTTGTCATCAATAAAGAAGTGTTGAGCGACAAATACCTTTAAATCTTCTAAGGCGAGGGCATCACCCTTTACTTGTGCAGCCTCATAACTAGTTGACTTGGTTCCGGCCTTCTTTGTGGCCGAACCTCCCTCCATGGCCGAACCTCTCTTAGGCATATTGAAAGAGATAAAGAGAGTTTGAGATTAAAGAGAAAGAGAAAGTGAAGAGCACGGATGATCGAGAAACAGAGAGAGAGTTTGAGTGTGAGAGTGATTGAATGCGAGAGCAGAGAGAGCGAGAGTGTCAACATTAAGTAGGCAAAGTGAATAAGTGAAAATAAAGCGGTGCTATTTATAAAATAAATGCTTTCATTGAACAACCACCTTTTGACTCAGCTAAGTTAACATGGGTTTGAGAAACTTAAGAAAATAGGTTTCGTTTATTACCTTTACTACCATGATTTAGTCTTATAATTTTATATGCATCCGACCACCAAAGATAACGTTCTTTACTCTTCTGTTAAAGGAAAATGAATTGTCATCCACCTTCCTATCGTCCACAAGATCATCAATCTTCGGTGTCTATTTTTAGACACTAATCCAACTCCTTTTCTTGAATTAGTCGAGGAATTCTTTTCTAAAATACGGTTGAGCCCCTCCAAAGGCTTGCAAAAACTTTTATGTGATATATTTTAAGTCTAAGGCCAGACTTCTCTAGTTCTACCTGATGAGAACGATGTTCTCATTCTATCCCTCAAAAGAGAACCCTAACAACGGAGTCTCGTGGTTGACATTCTTGAAGGGTATGTGGTTGACCTTCTCTGTCTCATCCTCGAGAAAATCGCTTCTATTCCCCTGGATCGGAAGATACCCCTCTTATTTTTGAAGACCTTCTGTCCAAAAATTTTTCTCATTTTGAGGTTCCACTCCCTCAAGATCCCAAGAAATGAGCTTCGAACCTTGGATACCAGGAAACTACACCTGGTGTCCGGATTCACTCGTCAGAGATTACTCAATGTCCCTCTCTTCCCAAGAAGAACACTCAAGACCCTCTTCTTTTAGTAGCTAGTTCTTAATTTTAACCAATCCTTTTGCTCAACTCCTTAAGAAGGTGGCTTCTCAATCTGCTGCTTTAGCGAATTCTAATCCAACTACAAACAACGACTTAGAGGAAAATTTTATCGAGTCGGACTCGATTGATGTGGTCAAGGAGGTCATTCGAAGGGAAGAAGACTAAATAAAGCTCCTCCAAGAGCGCTAGACGAAGTAGAAGAGGAATAAACTCTTTATAAGACTCTTCCTTAAACTCAAAGGAAGAAGAGGAAGAATAAGGAGAAAAAGAAGTTGCAACCCAAGTCATCTCATCTTTTAAGGGCACGGGATCAACTTCGAGGAAGTAGGAGAAGGTTGCCAATCGGAAGCTCCTTCATCTCCATAGCACATTCAACCTCTTCAGGCTGAGGGCTCGAAGTGGACAAAGAGGAAGAGTAGCCCCTTACTTGTTAAAAGAGAGTTCAGCCAGTTCATACTCCTCAAACCGCAACCTCTTTGCTCGCCTCCTCCTCTCGCCGTGACTATACAACCAACAAGTTCTTCTCATCTTTATCAGCGTAGGTGTAGGGCGTCACAGCCATCCTCCTCCAATCGGACTATCCACTCCCCTCTTGATTCTATTTTTTCTTTTTTCCTACATTCTATTTCTCCCTGGCCTAGTTACTTTTTGATAAAATACATAGGGGATAGATAGTTGTATGATTTATGGGGAGTAATTTTATTTTTTTGTTATTTGTATTAGCTCCCGATTTATCTAATGAATTTTAGTATTTCTTCCTATCTCCGATATGTCTTATTAGCTTTGATCATTTCTTTGATACAATTCATTATGTCTGCTCTAATAGCATAATCCGCTCCGATATTTGTAGACTCATAAAACTTGTTGTCACATACTTTATATTCTTCTTGGCTCGGACATAAATGATCTTTGCAGAATCTTTGATATCTAAGTATTGCTCAAATCACTAATGACATATATCTCATACATAACGTTCTTTGTGCAAGTGAATCTATTTACTGTCTAAATCTTATTGTCCGACGCTACTAACTCATTTTTCTAAGTGTTGAATGTCTATCATAAAAAGGGGAGATTGAAGACTCATGTACGAACTTATCTCTCCTAATGGTTTTGAATTCAAGTCATTCTCACACCTTAGAAACATTATCTTAGAGTTTTTCGTCTCTGTCCGACCCAATCATAAAGATTTTTATGTAAACAATGAGTCTTGCGTTTTTGACCCACTTAGATAGACTCGGATAGACATCTTGCCTAAAAAATTTTGTGAACATAACTCATTATTGCAATTGGCTTGTTCGAAAGTTGAGAACAGAATAAAAGTGCTAACTCTAAATTAGCCGAGGTTAATTTAACTGAGATTTTTTTGAAATGGCAAAATATTAAAAGTGTCTATATATCTCTTTAACGCATTTATCACTTAAGTAAAGACAGAAATGGAATTATAACATATTGTATATTAGACTTAAAAATTTCATTTGATTAGATTAAAGATATTCAACATTTAATTATTTGAATTAATTAAAATCCTTGTCTAATATTAGACCAAAGTATTTTTATACTTCGACTATCACTTTGGTTTTGTTTTAGTGGTTGATAAAATTTTATTAATCTGAATTTAGAAAGTAACAATAACCGACTTCTTACCATTAATTGCCAACATACGGAAAAGCCACATTTTCAAGCAAGCTCACACACCGCCTCGAGGTTGTTTGTTACTATTTCTTGTAAACTTCAACTTTGAGTCTAACAGTTGTCTCCATCATAGATTTCAGTAACAACACGTGGGTTAGATTACTTTTTGAGCCAATAACCGATGCACAACGTCTACTCTCACAACGGTTTATTTTCTAAGGGACTCGGACTATCCGTTATAATGGGTAGTGTTTCTCACTAGTCAACCCCAAGACACAACAACTATCAGCTTTGCTAATTATAAATAGAAGCCACTTCACAAGACTTAGAAGATTGCTGGAACAAAACTCAACTCATATACTCAATATTTCTAGCATTCAACTCGTACTTAGTTTCTCAACTTTTAAGTTGAACAAAGACGTCTTGTAATCGGACACATTTATTTCTACCCAATTCTTCCGTATTTCCCTTAACAGAGCTATAAGGGGTAACTCAGCTCATTTGTACCTATCTCTAAAGGATATCTTAGTTAGAAAGTACTAGGGTAGATAAGGTAGCTTCGTTCCTAGGAAAATGCAGTATTGAATTATCTAAGGGAACAATTCGGAGAGTCGATCGTTGTATTTTGTGGATTCAAAATAGTGGATTTGACTTGGTATCTAGACTAATACCAGCCTTGCTTTTCCGCCCCGAGAGGGTTTTCGCGTAAAATTCTTATGTTCTTCTCTTTTTGAGTCCAATATAGGCTCGACTCTTATTTATGAGTTGAAACTTGAGCACAAAGTTTTTTTTTTTTCCGCAAAATTTCCTTCAAACCCTATTCAGCCCCCTTGTAGGGTGATTCAGAATCTCAAAGCTCCTAACCTTCAATTGGTATCAAAGCCTAGCCTTTTAGAAAGGATCGACAATCCAAGGTTTAAAAATCATATGGCTTTTAATTATAGGGAGTTCGATGAAGGAAGGTCTTTCACCGAGCCACCAAACTTCGGAAGGTCCAACTTCTCCCACTAGAAGAAGATTATTGAATACTTCATTTAAGACAACGAAGAAGAAGTCTAGGGGATCATTTGTATGGGAAACCATATTACCACCGAGTTAAATGGCACTCGAACTCTAGCCAAGGTGAAGTCAAAATTCACTTTTGAGGAGAATGAAAAGCACGTAAAAAATTTAAGGCTATGAAGATGCTAATGTACGCCATATATGCCTCATAATATAACCGAGTATCCGCTTGTGATACAACAAAGGAGGTGTAGGACATCCTTGTCATCGCCTATGAAGGCATAAGTTAAGTGAGGCAAGCGAAGATAAGTCGAGTATCTCCACAAGTGTGAAATGATCAAAATGGAGGCTGACGAGAGCCTAACTCGGATGTATATTGGTGTCACTGAGATTGTCAACAATCTCAAGTCTCTTGGAAAGAAAATGTCCAATGAGGAGATTGTTAAAAATATTCCGAGGAGTCTTGCGAAGAGAAGATGGGGACCAAAAGTAACAACTATTGAGGAGGCTTAGGACCTCACAAAGTTGAGACCGGATGAGCTCATTAGGAAACTTCTCACCCATGAGTTACATCTAGAGGAGGAAGAATCTAAGGTCAGCACCAAATGAAACATTGCTCTTTGAGACTCAAAGATACCTAATCTAAGTCTCGAGCTTATCGGATTCCGACGAAGATCCCATGGCACTTGTGGCAAGAGGCTTCAAAAGGATGGTGAAGTATAAAAAATGGCTGATGAGGCCAAAGCAAGAGGTTTTCAAAGAGGAGAACAAAGGTAAATTCCCATCCTCTTCAAATATATCTTTAACTAAAAATTCGGCTGTTTTGAATGTGGAAGTAAGGAGCACATCATTAAGGATTGCTCAAAAAGAAGAAAGGATCGAAAGAAGAAGAAGGCGATGGTGGAAACCTTGAGTGATGATCTGTCGGAAGAAGATGATGACACCGATGATGAATCAAAGTGTCTCATGGGACTGACGGATTCAAAAGCTGGATCCGAGTCGAAAGTGCGGTTTGAGACACTAATGAAACCGACCCTCGGGAGGTAATTGATTATTTTCTTAAGTGCTCTGAGCATTATTTAGCTAGATATATTTTCACTTTAGAGGAGAAGTCCAATTCGATTCTTTTATATTCAAAGAGAAACTAGAGTCTCTTTAAGTGTGAGAACAAAGTTTTAAAAACTAATTTGGAAAAAGTAAGATTTCACATGAAGGTACTAGAGACTAGTTCTCGAGATAATGAGACTGAGTCAAAGTGCCTTAGAATAGAGAATAAGCAACTAAAAAGGAAGCTCACAGAGTCTCAAGATTTACTTTTAAAACTTAGTTAAGGTAAAAAAAAACCTTAATTTACTCTTAGGTTCTTAGTGTGTTTCTTTTTGAAAAAGAGGGACTTATCTATAATGCTGAACATGAGGATAACTACTAATAAAATCTTTTAAAAAATGAATCAAGAAACATCAATTTTAGAAAAGTTAAGCACGGTTCTATTTATTCAAAGAAGAAAGGGATTGAGCCCATAAGCTGTTTATCAAAGAAAGTCTTCTCAAACTGTTTACAAAAAGAAATGCTTTCAAAAGAAGGAGAGTTAGTATCCTAAGAAGAAGACTCAAAATCAGACTAAGCCTAAAATTATTTAAATATGAGTTACCAAAAATGCTCTTCCTCAAACACTCGAACTCAATACGGACGATTCATTGGGTTTTTAAGAAGAAGTAAGAAGAGTTAGCTTATTTCTATTTTGCATGCAACTCGGAAAAGGAGAGAACACTAGTACTTGGACGAGTCGTTGCTCAAGGCACATCTCTAGAGATTGAAGACTCTCATTTGAGCTAGAGAAGATGAAAGGAGGAATAGTCACATTTCGAAATAACAATAAGGGCAAGATTGTAGGCATTGGTAGAGTTGGTTATGGTGATAACTCGGTCGATCCGGTCTACCTTGTCCAGCGACTCAAATATAATCTACTGAGTATCTCTAAGATATGTGATAAAGGTTAAGAGGTAAGATTCACTCGGACTAATTGCTTCATAACTTATGCTACTTCATATGAGACAAAGCTCCCTGGTCCGAGGTCCGATAACACTTGCACTATTGCTTGAAGACTCGGATTTGAACTCTAAGTCATTTTGACTACTATATGAAGAATAAGGTATAAATCTCATCTCTCCTAAGTTTTGATTTCAAGTCATTCTGAGTGCTAGAAACTCTTGTACAAGTTTTCATTCATTTCTAACTAACTTAGAAAGTACATTATTGTATATCTTCCACACTCGATGTTTCTAACTCGGTTAGAACTTTCGCTTGCTCAAATAATTTCTCTAACATTTTTATTCCGAGTACTAACTCGCTTATTTTAACGCAAAGTGAATTACAATGTTAATTCCTCATTCTATGTCAGTTTATTTCTTTGAGAATTATTTGAACAGATCAAGTTGTTAAACTTTGATGTTCTATTCTTTTAACTTGATGAACCTTACGATTGACTCGATGAAATTTGAGTATATTGAATATTAGACTCAGAAAATTCCACTCTTCTAGGCCAAAGATAATTAAGTCCTTAATTGTCTTAATTTAATTATTATCTATGTCTAATCTTAGACCAAAGTATTTTATACTTTGAGAACCAAAGTGGTTTACTTTTGTAGGTTATTCAAATGAGGCCAACTCATTTTTGGAATACAAAAGTAGTCGGTTTCTAGTTGTCAATTACCAAGCAAATAAGCTTTATCTATTTCCGAACATGGCTCGGACACCATGTCAAGGTTGTGTGTTTCCAAAACTAGAAAACTGCAATGCTAGGCTAACTGGTGGTTTCCACCTTGCTTTTCGAGACAACACCGGTTGACTGGAACACCTTTGAAGCCAAGAAGTGTTGTACAACGTTCACATCCCAACAGATCATTTTTGAGTGACTCGGAAGAGCCATTGCAACGGCCGATAAAGACTTTTGTTAAGAACCAAGACTTAATGTTCACTCTGCTTAGTTGTATATAAATTGAAGCCATCTCACAAGACAAGGAGATTGCTAAACATCATTCAAAAACACATTACTTGAGGAAACGTTATTGTTTTCATACTCAATCTTCTATTTATAACTCCCAATCTGTATTTAATATTTTTTGAGTTGTAATGTTTTGTAATCAGTCACATTCTTTCATACTTTCGAGTAAGGTCCCTTCATTGAGCTGTAAGGGTTAACTCAGCTCGGTTGTCCCCGATTGTAAAGCTTACCTCAGTCGGGAAGTACTAGATTAGATAAGGGAACTTTTGAGTATAGGAAAACATTGTAAGGAATTGTTTAAGGTAGTAATTCGGTGGAGTCGAGTCCTTTGTATTTTGAGGATTCAAACTAGTAGATTCGACTTGGTGCTTAGATTAGCATTGATCGTGGTTTTCTACCCAAGAGGGTTTCCACGTATTTCTAAGTGTTTGCATTTCTTGGTCCAATCTAGACTTAGAATCAATTGTTTATCGGTTTACAAGCAAAAAGTGTCTAAGTTCTTTTAAATTCCTTCATCACCCTATTCATCGCCCCTCTATGGTGACTTAGACTCTCCAAGAGCAAACCTTCAATTGGTATCGAGCCTAACCTTTCAAGAAGGATCTAACAATCCAAAGGTCTAAAGATCAGATGGCTCATAACTTTTGAGAGTTCAATAAAGGAAGATCGTCCACCGGACCACCAAAGTTCAAAGGGTCGAACTTTGTGCGGTGGAAGAAACCGATGGAGTGCTTTTTCTGGACAATAATGAAGATGTCCGGAACATCATACAAGAAGGAAACTACATCCCAATGAAGATGGAAGGAACAAGATCTGTGCCTAAAGAAAAATTCGAGTACACCAATGAAGAAGTAGAGAAGTTCGGAAAGAACTTCAAAGCAATGAACATACTAATGTGTGCTATCAGCTCGGAAGAGTGCAATAGAGTGTCGACTGTGACACAACCAAAGATGTGTGGGACACTCTTGTTAACACATACAAAGGAACAAGCTAAGTGAAACAGGCGAAGATAAGCCGAGTATCTTCACAAATATGAGCTGTTCAAGATAGAGCCGGAAGAAAACATCACTCGGATGTTTATTCGCTTCACCGAGATTGCAAACAATCTCAAATCTCTAGGTAGAAAAATCTCTCATGAAGAAATGTGTACAAAAATTCTGAGAAGTCTACCAAAGAGAGATAAGGTCCCAAAGTGACACCCATCGAGGAAGGTTAAAACCTCACATAACTAAAGCTAGACGAACTGATTAGGAAGCTGCTTACTCATGAGATTCAGTTGGAAGAAAAGGATGCCGAGGTTAGCATAAAAAAGAACATTGCGTTGAATGCCTCGGACGGTAGAAAGGAAAGTCTAACCTCCTCGGACTCGGAAGAGGATCCGATGGCACTCATTGCCCGAGGCTTCAAAAGAATGATGAAGCATAAGAAGTGGGAAAGTAGGCCAAAGAAAGAGTTCCACAAGAAAGATAAGAAGGACAGAAAAGGTAAATATTTTTCTCCTTCAAAGTTATCTTTAACTAAGAACTCGACTCGTTACGAATGTGGTAGCAAAGATCACATAGTCAAAGACTGTCATAAGAGAAAGAAGGACAAAACATCGAGGGCTATGGTGGCCACATGGAGCGATGACGACTCATCCGAAGATGAAGATGATTCCGATGACTCAAAGTGTCTAATGGCACTAACGGACTCGAAGCTGAATCCGAGTCGGATGCCGACAACTCGGATACCGAGGAGACAAGTGCTTAGGAGGTAATTCAATACTTTCTCAAGTTCCAATTCGATTCTTCTCGGTTCAAAGAAGAACTTCGATCTCTTACTTCGAGAGCAATGGTTTGAAAAATGAATTGGAAAAGCTGAGACTAACTCTAAAAGAACTCAAGACCAGTACTCAAGTTAATGAGATTGAGTCCGAGTCACTCATAAAAGAAAATGAGCATATGAAAAGAAAGCTCAATGAGTCTCAAGAGCTTGTTTTGAAATTCACTCAAGGTCGGAAAAACCTTGACATGCTTTTAGGCTCTCAATGTGTCTCCTTCAGGAAAGAAGGTCTTGGTTTTAATGAAGAAGAGAAATCTAATTCCTATTCTAATATTTTCTACAAGGATTCCGGAACTATGAAGTTCGGGAAGGCTAAGCATGGTCTCATTAATAAGAATGAAAGGAGGACTGAGCCTGGACCAGATTACAAGAAGAAACCTTCTCCAACTGTTTACTAAAGAAAAGTTTTTCAAAAGAAAGAGACACAAACTCGGTTTTCTAAAAAGAAGACTCGAGAATCGGACCAAACCCAAAGTCATTCAAATCTAGGTTCCCAAGAGTCTTCTTCCTCGAAAAGGACCACGATAAAGGGAGTTACTTGGGTTTGTTAGAGGAAGTGAGAAGGGCTAGACTATTTCGACTTGTAGGTAACTTAGAAAAAGACGAAAGGTCATTGATACTTAGACAGTGGATTTTCATGCCACATGTCAGGAGATTCAAGACTCTTTTCTAAGTTAGAAGAGTTTAAAGGAGGCAAAGTCACCTTTGGAAATGACGAGTAAGGGCAAGATAGTTGGGATTGGCAAGATTGGTGAAGGAGACAACCTAGTCGAGTCCAGGTTTATCTTGTCAAGGGATTAAAGTACAATCTTCTCAGCATCTCTCGGTTGTGTGACAAAGGTCAAGAGGTAAGGTTCACTCGGACCAATTGCTACATTTCGATGCAGCTACAAAAGAGACTAAGCTCTCGGGTAAGAGGTCAAGTAACACCTATACTATTCCTCTTTCCGAACCAACTCAAAATTTATCTTTCTTAAAAGCATTGCTGCATGATGATTCTTCGACATGGCATCGTAGACTAGGTCATGTTAGCGTGCACACTATTAAAAAGCTTGCATCTCATGGTTCAGTTAGCGGTTTACCTAATTGTGCATTTAAGAAAGATAAAATTTATGAAGCATGCACTAAAGGGAAATACCTAATTGAATTTTCCACATCCAAAGTGCTTGAATTGATCCATATGAATTTATTTGGTAAAATCTCTATGAAAAGCCTTGGAGGTAAATCGTATGTACTTGTGGTTATTGATGACTTCTCACGATTTACCTAGGTTTGTTTTCTTAAGAACAAGAATAAAGCTTTCAAAGAGTTCAGTAAGCTTTGTAGGAAAATTCAAGTAGAGTCTCGGACTCGGATTAGAAGAATTCGAACCGAACATGGAAGCAAGTTCAACTACTCGGAATTTGCAGAGTTCCGTGACAAGAACGGTATCTCCAACAACTTCTCAGCACCTAGAACTCCTCAACAAAACGGAGTAGTGGAGAGAAAGAACCGAACTCTTGAAGAAATAGGAAGGAAAATGATGATTGAAAATGATCTACCTTACTATTTCTAGGCTGAGGCGCTCAACATAACAAATTACATACTCAACGGATGCCTCATCGGACCCATCTTGAAGAAAACTCCCTACGAGCTTTATAAGGGAAAGAAACCCAACATCTCATACTTCAAACCATTTGGATGTAAGTGCTTTGTTCATAATAATGGTACGGATCACCCGACCAAGTTTGATGCTAGGTCAAATGAAGGTATACTTCAGGGTTACTCATCTCACAATAAAGCTTATTGTATTTTTAATAAAAGAACTAACAAACTGGAAGAAAGCATCCACGTTGTGTTTGATAAGAGAGATCGGGGAAGAACAAGTGAGTCAACTTTTTCCGATGTGAAACTTAGTCATGATAAAGATGATCGTGCTTGAAGCTGAGCTCGAGAAAAGTCGAAGCAAGCAACTCAGAATGAGGCAACACATAACACTTTGACTCGGACTTAACAAGCTCAAGAGCTAGCTCAAAATGCTGAAGGATAAGAAAATGAGGAGACTCAACAAGATCAAACAACTGAAGATCAGTCAATTAAACCAATGAACTTAGTGAACCGGAGGACAGGTAAAGCATTCAAATATGCATCTAGCCACAAACTCGAGAACATTCTTTCGACATTAACGAGTGGGGTAAGAACTCATTTTTCTTTGCAAAATCTATGTGCATTCATTTCATTCATATTATTAACAGAGCCCAAAATGCACTAGAGGTCCTAAATGAACCTGAATAGGTAGAGGCCATGCAAGATGAGCTCAATCAATTTTAAAGAAACCAAGTCCGGACTTTGACCAATGACCCTCTAACTACCCAGTCATAGGAACCAAATGTGTTTTCAAAAACAAACTGGATGAGGATGGGTTGGTAATTAGAAATAAGGCTAGACTTGTGGCTCAAGGTTACAATCAAGAAGAAGGAATTGATTGTGGGAAAACCTTTGCACCAATTGCTAGGACCGAAGCAATCGGAATCCTGTTGGCATTTGCATCTAGCATGAATATTAAGTTATATCAAATGGATGTTAAATGTGCTTCTCTGAATGGTTTCATTCAAGAGGAAGTCTATGTTGAGCAACCCCTTGGATTTGAAAACTCAGAATTTCCAAATCATGTTTTCAAATTGCAAAAGGCTCTATACGGTCTTAAACAAGCTCCTAGAGCTTGGTATGAAAGACTAAGCAGATTCCTGGTTGAAAATGATTTCGAAAGAGGTCAGATTGACAAAAGTCTTTTCACAAAAACCAAGGGGAAAGACTTCCTTATTGCTGATATTTATGTTGATGATATTATTTTTGGAGCTACTAATAAAACTCTATGTCGAGAGTTTTTTGAGTTGATGAGACAGGAGTTCCAAATGAGCATGATGGGAGAGCTCAATTTCTTTCTTGGTCTACAAATCAAACAAGATAAAGATGGAATCTATGTCCATCAATCTAAGTATACCAACGGGTTGAAAAAGTACAAACTTCAAGATGTGAAACATGCAGCCACACCTATGAGTAGTAGTATGAAACTGGACTCAAACGAAAAGGTAAAGGAGTAAATCAAAAACTCTATAGAGGTATGATTATATCTCTGCTGTATCTCACATCTAGTAGGCCGGACATTATGTTTAGTGTCTATCTGTGTGTAAGATTTCAAGCTAATCTAAAAGAATCACATCTTACTAAGGTGAAGAGGATTTTCAAGTATCTTGCGGGGACTCAAAATCTTGGTCTATAGTATTCAAGAGATTCATAATTGACCCTTACTAGATACTCAAATGCTAACTATGCTGGTTACAAAGTTGATAGAAAGAGCACATCAGGAGCATCCCAATTTCTGGGTCAATCCCTCATAACTTGGCACTCAAAGAGGCAGAACTTAGTTGCTCTATTAACTGCTGAAATTGAGTACATTGCAGCTGGAGCTTGTTGTGCTCGGATTACGTGGATCAAGTAGCACTTGGAAAGATCTTTGACTCTTATTCAAATCTATCCCAATCAAGTGTGACAATAAAAGTGTAATTAGCATCACTAAAAATCCATTTCAGCACTCAATGACAAAGCATATTGAGGTCAGGTATCATTTTCAAAGAGACCATTCTGAGAAAGGTGATATTGAACTTGAATTCACTCCTATGAAATCTCGGTTAGCTGATATTTTCACTAAGCCACTTAGTGAGGATTAGTTTTGTTTTATTAGGGATGAGCTTGGCATGATTAATGCATGAGTATATGTTTTCTAAGTGAACTTTCCTTGCATATTTATGTGCTATATGTTTTTTAAACAAATGGATCGGTTGCCAAGTGAAACCGAGCTATGAGTTATTAGGTCTCTGTGTGTTCCGAGTCACTCGGAACCTATACTTGAAGTTAAACACAATTTTTGAGCAAAATGGACATAAAACTTCTGGAATCATCTCTAGAGAAATGGAGAATTTCAAAAATATTTTTAAAATGCCTTTCTTCTTTCTCTCTCTCTCTCTCTCTCTCTCTCTCTCTCTGCCGCCCATTTCATTTAGAGAAAACTAGCCGTTGGAAGAAAGCTGCTGGAATTCTAATCGTTCGAGAGCAAAAACATCACACACTGTCCGAGACGGCTTTTAGAGCTTCGGGTCGGACCGAAGGATGAAGGTCATTTCTGTCCGCTATAAATAGCATCCCTTTACCTTCATTTCGTTACTTTACTCACTCCTCTCTTACTTTCTAAGAACTCTCACTCACTCTCGGAACTCTAAGCGTTCTCTCACCTTCTTTGCCCTCTCTCTCTCTCTCTCTCTCTCTCTCTCGTGTCCTCTAGACTTATTTAAAACAAAATTCTCGCCATGCCTAAGAGGGGCTTAGCACCTGATTTGCTGGGGTTTGCTACTAAGAAGCCCCGCACTAAAACTCCTTAAGAGGGTACCTCTAACTCCCTCTAAGATCTTTGTCACCCAACATCTCACGTTGGATAACAAATTCTTTCCGACCACTTCGTTCTTGTGGTTGCGGTACATAAAGAGCACTTAAGTGTACAATTTCTTATGCTTCGGTGAGTTTATCTATCCTGAACTCGTTGCCGAGTTCTACTCCAATATGTGTTACTCGAGGGAGTCATTACCTCACGAGTTCAAGACAAGGTCGTTCGTGTCAACCTCTCTCTCCTTCATAGAATTTTCAAAGTTTCTTCTCTTTTTCTTAACTACAATCCCATCCCATTTCTAGATATTAAAGATGAATTCTTTGAGAAATATGCCAAGGAGGTCCCTGAGTCACGCAAAAACTTCTCGAGAGGCGAGGCCGGACTTCATTGTTTTCTATTGATAAGAACTTTCTTTCTCATCACTTTAGCAAAGAGAATCCCAATTCCAAAATTCTCAAAGCTTTCTTTGATATTCTAGAGGGCTACAATGTAGACCTCATCCCCCTTATTCTTAAGCGAGATGGCCTCTGTGCCAACTCAATCCAAAAAATCTACTCATTTTCCCTTTGTAGCCCTTCCGACTGTAATCTTCAAACAGTTCAAGGTTCCCCTCCCTCCCCGAGATCCTAATGTAGTTTTTGAGGCTGCCATAGTTGTTAGCGGGAAGGAGCTTCGGGCTACGGATATTAGGAAGTCAAGCCTGGTGTCCGGGTCCACGGGTCCGAGTTGAAACCCCCTTCACCCCCTTCCACTCGGACTCGGATCCCTCTACCACTCCCTCCTCCCTCTGCTAGTCCCTCCACTTCTTAACCACCTCCTACGAGCGTCTAAGGCTATGTTTACCATTTTGGTAGACAAACTCTCTTGTGTGTCGAAGAACTTCGCGACACCCGCACTCTCAAAACTGTCCTTCAAAGCATGGTGATCAACTAGAAGACAAGCCGAGTCTCAAATCTAGAAGCACTAGGATCTACCGATCGAGCTCAAGGGCCTCATCAATGAGCGAGCACGAGCAGCTCCAACTTCACCAAGAATGTTGATCTAATGTTGCCCAGGACCTAGAAACCTCGGATACCTCTAAGGAGTCCTCCAGCCTGACCAAGTCTCCTTCGAGCTGAGGTCGTAGAAGAAGAAGCTGCAGCTGAAATAGCTCAACTCGAAGAGAAGGATGAAGAGGAGAAGGAGGAAGAGGAGCAAGAGAAAGAGGAGGCCGCTTAACTCGAGGGACAAGGTGCAGCTACCCCCGAACCAGAATTGATCTCCTCGGATGATGATCCGAGTGCATCGGAATAAGCTGGGGACATTGGTCGGTGCATAGCTGTTAAGTCAAAAGCACCTCCCTCCGCTGTCTTCCAAGAGGATGAGCTTGAGGAAGATGTGCCCTCGGCTGAGACGACCAGGATGGAGTCACTTCCGACATCCCTGTGTTGCCGCTGCCACGATCATCCACGTCCTCTCAAGCATATCGGCGACGGCGCACTGCCCGTCCCTCCTCCTCCCGACAGACAAACCCCCTTCTTAGTCTTTTTTTCTTCTCTTTTATTTTTTTTTCCATCATCTATTGTACTTGTCTTGATAGTTTCTTCCCTCTTTTGATGAAATCCAAGGGGAGAAATTTAGAAACTTGATGTTGTGTTTAAGGGAAGCTCACCCTCTTTCTATGAGCAATCAATGAATGAATTGTTTTAGTTTCGAACATTCTTATTTACGAGTTACTTATTTCGAGTTAGATATTCCTTATTATCTTTTTGTACTCGATATAATTCATTTCTTTGATCTAATGTGTTATCCGCATAAGCTGTAATGAGTGATGATATTATCTACAATGCATCTTATAAGAATGGAATGCTTCTCATTTGTTACTCCTCGCTCCGATATGTTACGCTTAGTGAAAATGAAAACTCATGTTTCGCACAAACAAGTTTCTATCTAAGTGTGGAATGCCTTTCATCAAAAGGGGAGATTGAAGACTTAGATTCTAACTCACTCTAAGGGCATGTTTGGTTAGATGTAATCAAAGTGGTAATGCAATCAAATTGGTAATGGTGATTACATTACCATATTTGGTTACAACATTGTAATGCAATCAAAATTACATTGTAATCACATTAACCTCTATCTATGCAATTACAATTACTTGAACATTTACTAAACAATCATGATTACATCCATCCTTGTGATTAAATTTTAACACACTTCCAATAATTCTCTGTCTCCCCCCTCTCAATTCTATATCCATTTTCTCTCTCTTCCTTGGCAAGCAAAAAATTTGTCCATTTGATAAGAAACTTATTTTTTTTTCTTCTATTATCATAATATATGATATAATCATTAAGACATTAAGAGAAAATTTCAACTTTAATATTTTAGATTTAAAATTTAAGTATTCAATTAAAAAGATAAAAAGCTTAAATTAAAATTTTTAGATCAAAATTTTTTTACTTCTTAACACTTATCTTTAATTCGATAAATATTTATCATAAATAAAATAATTTTAGTTTGTATTTTTTATCCATGAAAAAAATTCAAAACTTAATTATATGATAAAAGAGATTAAAAAAAGCTCAAATATAAATTTCAAGTTTAAAATTTTGTTATGTGGATAACATTTATCTTCACTACGACAAATATTTATTATCACTAAAAATTTAAAATTAGGAAATACGATATAAAATATTAAAAAAATCTCAAATATGATTTTGAATTTAAAATTTTTTTGTGTGGATAACATTTATCTTTATTAATGTATCCATTGTTATTAGAATAATATAGTTTATATTTGCAATTGATTATTTGATAGAAAATATTTTTAAAAGCTCAAATCTAAATATGTAACTCAAATTTTTATTTAGATAGCATTTATATCTATTACAATAATTTAATTACTAACTTTTGTCATTGAAATAATCCGTTACCACTGTGATTACATTCCACTTTTTATATAACCAAACATGGTAATGTAATTGTTGTCCCATTACATTGCATATCTAATTACATTACATAGTTGATTACATTACACCCCTATTATATTACATCCAACCAAACACCACATAAGTCATTCGAGTACTATATGAAGATTAACGTATAAATCTCATCTCTCCTAAGTTTTAATTTCAAGTCATTCCGAGTGCTATAGAAACTCTTGTACAAGTTTTCATTCGTTTCTTACTGACTTAGAAAGTACATCATTGTATATCTTCTAAACTGATGTTTCGGCTCACTCATAACTTTCGCTTGCTCAAATAATATCTCTAACATTTTTATTCTAAGTACTCGACTAATTATTTCATCGCAAAGTGAATTACATTGTTAATTCCTCATTCTAAGTCAGTTTATTTCTTTGAGAATTATTTGAACAGATCAAGTTGTTAAACTCGATGTTCTATTCTTTTAACTTGATCATCCTTAGGATTGACTTTGATGGAATTTGAGTATATTGAATATTAGACTCAGAAAATTCCACTCTTTTAGGCGAAAGATAATTAAGTCCTTAATTGTCTTAATTTAATTATTATCTATGTCTAATCTTGGACCAAAGTATTTTATACTTTGAGAACCAAAGTGGTTTACTTTTGTAGGTTATTCAAACGAGGCTAACTCATTTTTGAAATACAAAAGTAGCTGGTTTCTAGCTGTCAATTACCAACGAGACAAGCTTTATCTACTTCTAAACATGGCTTAGACACCGTGTCAAGGTTGTCTGTTCCAAAACTAGAAAAATGCAATGCTAGGCTAACCGGTGGTTTCCACCTTGCTTTTCGGACAACACCGGTTGATTGGAACACCTTTTGAAGCCAAGAACTGTTGTACAACGTTCACATCCCAACAGATCATTTTTGAGTGACTCGGAAGAGCCATTACAACGGCCGATAAAGACTTTTGTTAAGAACCAAGACTCAACGTTCACTCTGCTTGGTTGGATATAAATAGAAGCCACCTCACAAGACAAGGGGATTGCTAAACATCATTAAAAAACACATTACTTGAGCAAACATTATTGTTTTCATACTCAATCTTCTATTTACAACTCACAGTCTATATTTAATATTTTCCGAGTTATAAAGTCGTATAATCAGTCACGTTCTTTTCTTACTTTCTAAGTATGGTCCCTTCACCGAGCTATAAGGGTTAACTCAGCTCGGTTGTCCCTGATTGTAAAGGTTACCTCGGTCAGGAAGTACTAGATCGAGATAAGGGAACTTCGAATCTAGGAAAACATTGTAAGGAATGGTTTAAGGGAGCAATTCGGTAGAGTCGGTCCTTTGTATTTTGAGTACTTAAAATAGTGGATTCGACTTGGTGCTTGGATTAGCACTGACCGTGGTTTTTACACAAGGACGGTTTCCACGTATTTCTAAGTGTTTGCATTTTTAGTCCAATCTAGACTCAGAATCAACTATTGTTCACTTTCCAAGCAAAAAGTTTCTATGTTCTTTTAAATTCCTTCATCACCTTATTCACCCCCTCTAGGGTGACTTAGACTCTCCAAGAGCAAACCTTCATTGCTCTTTCTAATTCTACTCAAAATTTGGCATGTTTAAAAGCTTGTGTTAATGGTGATTCATGAACATGGTATCGTAGGTTAGGTCATGTCACTACGCATATCATTAAGAAACTTGTTTCACAAGGGTTAATCTGAGGACCGCCAAGCTGTAACTTTAAGAAAGATAAAATCGTGATGCATGCACTAAAGGGAAACAAGTTAGATCTTCATTTGAAGCCACTCAAAACTATATCCACCTCGAAAGTGCTTGAATTGATTCATGTGGATTTAGGTGATGAAATCCCTATTAAAAGATTAAGAGGTAAATCATATGTGCTTGTCATTGTTGAGGATTTCTCACGATTTTACACGGGATTATTTTCTAAATAATAAGAACGAAGCCTTTAGACAGTTCACCAAGGTGCGAGACAAATGCAAGTAGAGTTCGAGAGTCATATCGGAAGAGCACGAATTGACCATGGAAGGAAGTTTAATTACTCAAAATTCGCGAGACTTCTAGAACAAGAATGGTGTCTCCTACAACTTGTTAGCACCCAGAACTCCTCAACAGAATGGAGTAGTGTAGAGAAAGAATAGAACTCTTAAAGAAGTAGGAAGGACAATGATGATTGAAAACGATCTTCCTTACTTTTTGGGCTAAGGTAGTGAACACAACAAACAACACTATCAACAAATACCATATTCGACCTATTTTGAAGAAAACTCCATATGAGCTTTACAAAGGGAAAGAAGCCCAATATTTCATACATCAAGCCATTCGAGTGTAAGTGCTTTGTGCGTAACAATGGCATGGATCATTTGACTAAATTTGATGCAAGGTCATATGAAGGTATTTTTCTAGGTTATTCTACACATAGTGAAAGTTACCACATTTTCAACAAAGGGACTCACAAAGTGGAGAAAGGTATCCACGTTATTTTGGATGAAGTTGATCATGGCAGGTTAAGTGAATCTACATTCACACATTTCAAGCTCAATAGAAATGATGACGAAATAGTGGAAGTTGAGCTTAGAATGATTGAAAATAAGAGAAGCCGAGCCTTCTCAAAATGAGCCTGTTCAAGAACCAGTTGAGACCACTAAAGCACAATAAGAAGAGATAGAAACAATGCAGACAGCTAAAGAAACAAGTGCTCAACCATTGAATCCGCTAAACCAGAGGTCGGGTAAAGCTTTAAGGTATGCCTCTAGTAATCCACCTGAGAATATCATTTTTGACATCAACTTCAGGGTAAGAACCCGTACATTCTCTACATGTATCTCATTTATTGTACCTAAAAATAGAAGCCCAACTTGAACGTGAATGGGTAGAAGCCATACAAGAAGAGCTCTCACAATTTGAAAGAAACTAAGTTTAGACCTTGACCAAATGACCTTCTAACCACCCAGTTATAGGAACCAAATGGGTATTTAAGAATAAACTCGATGAGGGAGGCTTGGAAGTCATAAATAGGGTCGAGACTTGTTGCTTAGGGATATAACCAAGAACAAGGAATAGATTGTGGGGAAACCTTTGCACCTGTTACTAGGATTGAGGCAATCAGAATTCTTGTAGCATTTGCATCCAACATGAACATTAAGCTATATCAAATGGATGTTAAGTGCGAATTTTTAAATGGTTATAATCAAGAAGAAGTTATGTAGAGCAACCCCCAATCTTTGAAAACTCTTAATTTCCCAATCATATGTTCAAATTATAAAACACTTTGTATGGTTTCAAATAAGCTCCAAGAGCTTGGTACGAAAGAGTAAGTAGTTTTTAGTTGAAAATGGATTTAAAAGTGGTTTACAAAACCAAACGGGAATGACTTTCTCATAATTCGGATATATGCTGATGATATAATTTTTGGTGCTACTAATGAGATTTTATGCCAAGAATTTTATGAGCATATGAGACAGGAATTTCAAATGAGTATGATGGGAGAACTTAATTTCTTTCTTGGACTACAAATATGTAACGGAAGACAAGGATGAAATTTATGTCCATTAGTCCACGTATGTGAAGGAATTACTCAAGAAGTACAAGATACAAGATGTTAAACCAACACCGACTCCAATGGGTAGCAGTACCAAAATTAACTCGGATGAGAAAGGTGAAGTAGTAGATCAAAAACTATACAAAGGTATGATTGGATCTCTAATCTACCTTACATCTAGTAGACCATATATTATATTTAGTGTGTTTCTATGTGCAAGATTTAAATCTAATCCAAAAGAATCACATCTCACTACTTGTAAAGAGAATTTTTAGATATCTTGCGGGAACTCGGACACTAGGTTTACGGTACTCAAAAGACTCAAGTATGACCCTAAATGGTTACTCAAACACCGATTATGTTGGGTACAAGGTTGATAGGAAGAGTACTTTAGGAGCATGCTGATTTCTAAGTCATTCACTCATCTCCTGGCACTTGAAGGAGCAAAATTTAGTCGCATTATCAACAGGTGAGGCTGAGTACATAACAACGAGGAGCTTGTTGTGGTCGGTTACTATGGATCAAGCAACATCTCGGAGATTTGGGACTGACATTCAAAGCAATTCCTATCAATTGTGAAAATCAAAGTGCTATAAGTATTATAAAGAACCAAGTTCCTCATTTAAAGACAAAGCACATTGAGGTCGGATATAACTTTTAAGAAATCATTCGCAAAAGGTGATATTGAACTTCAATTTATGCCAACTAAGCTCCAATCGGCTGATATTTTCACTAAGCCGGTAAGTGACGATCAATTTTGTTTTATTAAAAATGAGCTTGGTGTGTTAAATGCCTAATTTTTTACTTTATTGCATGTTTTCCTATGAGTTTATCTTATTTATACATGTTTTCATTAAGCATAGTTTGAATAAGCTGGTATTTAAGTTGAAACATCATGAAGCCGAGCTCTAGTTGTGAGTAACCGAGTGCTTTCTTTCTAAGCAACTCAAATAGTTGACTGAGTTAGACTCGGTTAAGAGAAAAAAGACATTGAACTTCTTGGATCATCTCTAATTTCATAGAGAATCTTAGAAAATTTTTCAAAAGATTTCTTTCTTTCTCTCTCTCTCTCTCTCTCTCTCTCTCTCTCTCTCTCTGGCATGCAAACAGTCGGGAAACTAGTTGTTGGGAAGCAATTTCAAAAGATAACTATTGAGAGATGATGGAATGCTAAATGGTTCAACTAGCCGTTGCTTTGAAAGCTGGGTTAGTTATGATTTCTCTCCATTGAGAGCATTTGTCTATAAATATCACTTGTTCATTATCATTCTTTCACATTGCAATTCTTGCTCTCACACTATCTGAAACTCTTACTCAAAATATCTTACTCCTACTCGAGACTTATCCGTCCTTTAGACTAAGGCACTCACTCCTACGTTCTCTCATTCTTTTTCATCACTTTTATCTCTACATCTCTCGGTTCCTCTCGCTTCATCTCTTTCAATATGCCGAAGAGAGGTGCAACCATTGAAGGAGGTTCAACCACCAAGAAGGCTAGAACTTCTACTCAAGCCAATCAGTCGTCTCAATAAGATGAACCACAAAAAGAAATCTTGAAAGGCAAAGCTTTAGCCTTCGATGATCCTAAACACGCCATCGTCGGCCAACACTACTTCTTGGACGATAAATTCTTCTCTACCACCAAGTTAACATGGGTTGAAAAACTCAAGAAAACGAGGTTTTTTATTACCTCTACTACTGTGACTATATCTACCTGAATTCGGTCTCATAATTTTATCTACACCTAACCACCACAAATAACATTCTTTACTCTTCTCCTCAAGGTAAATAAATTATCGTGAACTTTCCTCTCCTCCACAAGCTCTTCAATATTCAGCGTCTATTTTTTACACTAATAAAATTCCTTTTGTTGAACTAGCTGAGGAATTATTTCCTAAATACGCTTGAGCCCCTCGAAAGGTTTGTAAAAACTTTTACGTGACACGGCTGAAGTCCGAGGCCGGACTTCTCTATTTCTTCCTAATAAGAACGATGTTCTAATTCTATACCTCAAAGAAGAACCCTAAGAACATAGTTCTCAATGTTTTGTTTGACATTCTTGAAGGGTATGAGGTTGACCTCTTCCCTCTCATCCTCGACCAAATCGTTTCCGTTCCTTGGGTCGGAAAAACCCCCTTTTCCTTTTGGACCAATTCTCTCTAAAACTTTTTACCCATTTTGAGGTCCCACTCCCTGAAGATCCTAAAAAATTTCTAGAGCCAGCCTTTTCTTTTGGCATAAATGAGCTTTTGAACCTTGGATACTAAGAAACTACACATGGTATCCGGATTCACCTGTCCAAGATTCCTCCACCTCCCTCTACACCTAGGAATAGCACTCAAGACCATTTTCTTCTAGCAACTGGTCCTTTATCTTAACCAGCCCCTTCTACTCAACTCCTTGATAAGGTGGCTTCTCAATTTGCTGCTCTAGACAAGGAGATACAATGAACTCTTGGCGCTTTCTAAGACTTTATGCCAATTTTGACCCAACTATGCAACCAGCAAGTTCTTCTCATATTTATCAACGCAGGAGCATGGCACCACAGTCATCCTCCTCCAATCGGACTGCTCCACCCCCTCTTGATTCTATTTTTTATCGTTTGTTCTCCATTGTATTTCTCTCTGTCCTAGTTATTTTTTAATAAAATGCATAGGGGGTGAGATAGTTGTATGATTTAGGGGAGTAATTTGTTTTTCTTTTCGGTATTTGTATCGGCTCCTAGTTTATCCAATGAATTTCAGTATTTCTCCCTTTCTATGATACATCTTATTAGCTTTGATCATTTCTCTAATATAATTCATTATGTCGCCATAATCTGCTCTTATATTTGTAGACTCGAAACTTGCTCGATATACTCTTTACTCTTCATGACTCGGACATAAATGATCTTTGCACAATCTCCGATGTCTAAGTATTGCTTAAATAACTAATGACATATCTCCGATGCATAACGTTCTTTGAGCACTAAATCTATTTATATCTAAATCTTATTGTCTTATGCTACTAACTCATTCTTCTAAGTGCTTGAATGTCTTTCATCAAAAAGAGGGAGATTGAAGACTCGGGTATGAACTTATCTTTCCTAATGGTTTTAAACTCAAGTCATTCTCACACCTTAGAAACATTATCTTTGAGTATTTTATCTTTGTCGACCCATTTAGAAAGCGTTTCTTAATTGAACACTTAGTCTTGGGTTTCGACCCATTCAAATAGACTACGATAGAAATCTTGCCTAAATAATTTTGTGAACATAACTCATTATTTCAACTACCTTGTTCTAAGGTTCAAAACATAATTACAGTGAATTCTAAATTAGCCAGGTTTATTTAATTGAGCTTATTTTGAAATGGTAAATTACAAAAAGTGTTTATATATCTCTTTAACTCATTTATCACTTAGGTATAGACACAAATAAAATTATAAAATATTTTATATTAGACCTAAAAAATTCTATTTGATTGATTAAGGATATTCAACATTTAATTATTTAAATTAATTAAAATCTTTGTCTAATATTGGACCAAAATATTTTATACTTTTAGTACCACTTTGGTTATGTTTTTACAGGTTAATAAAACTTAATTAATCCCAATTTGAAAAGCAAAAACAATCGGCTTCTTACTCGTTAACTGCCAGTAGACGGAAAAGCCACATTTTCGAGTAGGCTCGGACATTGTGTTAGGGTTGTTTGTTAACATTTCGGTAAACTTCAACTTTGAGTCTAACGGTTGTTTCCACCCTTGATTTCAATCACAACAAGTGGGTTGGATTACATTTTGAGCCAGGAACCTATAGATAATGTCTACTTTCACAACGATTCATTTTCTAAGGGGCTTAGACTATCTGTCACAATGGCTAGTGTTTCTCACCAATCAAGTCAAAGATACAATGGCTATATGTTTTGTTGATTATAAATAGAAACCACTTCACAAGACTTAGAGGATTTCTAGAACAAAACTCTCAACTCATATATACTCAATCTTTCTTGCATTCAACTACGTACTTAGTTTCTCAACTTCTAATTTGAACAAAGACGTTTTGTAATCGGACACATTTATTTCTACCCAATTCTTACGTATTTCTCTTGACCGAGTTGTAAGGGATAACTCCGCTCAATTATACCTAACTGTAAAGGGTAGTTAGGAAGTATTGGGGCGAGATAAGGTAACTTCGCACCGAGGAAAACTTGTATTGAATTATCTAAGGGAGCAATTAAGAGAGTTAGTCCTTGTATTTTACTGGATTCAAAATAGTAAATTTGACTTGGTATCTACACCGATATTAGTCGTGGTTTTCTATCCACCGAGTAAAATTCTTCCGTTCTTCTTTTTCTAGGTCCAATTTAGGCTTAGTCTGTTATTTACGAGCTCGACTTGAGGACACGGTTTTATTTTCATAAAATTTCCTTCACACCCTATTCACTCCCCTAGGGTGATTTAAGCTCTCAAAGCTCAAAGCTTCATAATAACTTATTGAGTTTGCATACTAGGTTAGGTTAGGAGACATGAACACCAAGTGTTGGTTTCATGTATATATTTTCATATAGGTCTCCATGTAAGAAGACATTATGGACATTATCTTATGTAGTTGCCTCCGATCTTTTTGTAACAACTCGACTCTTAATCATATTTAATTATTTTAAATTATACATTAAAACATATTAATATTAAATTGACTAAGAGTAGTAAGTCGTGAAAAATTCAAACTCGGAATAAAAGATGCAAACGAAATCGATGACTTAAGTACCACGAAATCTTATTGGTAATTTGTAGAAATGTACACTCATCTACAAATGTGTGTATGCACTCGAATGTGTAATTTGGTCCTGAGTTCGGCAGATTTGTTTAGTAAATATTAATAAATAAAAAAGTTAAAACAAACAAGTTAAAAGGAGCCAAATGTGTGGTATCAAATTAACCACGTTGTAAAAATATTAATTTGATAAGAGAAAACTGCTTCGACATGACAATTAAAAAAAGTAATAGAAGATAGGCAACCTATTAGCTCGGCCAAGTAAATCGGAGAGGGAGTGAGCTGAGTTTCAAAAGTGATTAACAAAGAAGCCCATTCACCTACTCTCTCTCATCTCCCTTACTCAACCTCCTCCTTCCTCTCTGTTGCTTATGCTCTCCACCACCACCACCAGCCAGCCCACTGTCGAGAGCGACTAGCTGCTGTCGCGACCCACTGTCGCCGCTGTCATAGCTCTCCTTCCTGCTCTATCTTCGCCGAGAAAAAGGGCAAGCCTACTGCCCCTATTGCTCCAACCGTACTACCTCCACTGTAGATTGTTGCCACCGCCGCTTGCTTTTCGGCAAGTCAATGTTCACGCCTTACCTTCCACCACCCATTTCCACCTTTAAGCAAGGTATTACTTCCACCGTCCACTTCTAATTAGGTTTATTTATTTATGTTTTAATTGATAATTTAGTAAAGTAAATATAAACTAAGAGACTAATTGTGGAAGAATTGAAGAAGGATATTTAGGATAATTGGAATATTAACATGCATGTGGTGGATTCATTTCAAATTTATGTAAATGAAGCATTAAAGATTAAAGGTTTGCTCGGGGAGAGTCCGAGTCACCCTAGAGGTGGGGTGAATAGGGTGATAGAAAATTCTTGGTGAAAACACGGACTTTTGTGCGGAAAGGAGACAAAGACAGATTACGAATCTATCAACAGGGTCGAAAAGATTGGACTTAGAAAGAAATGAATCGGAAGGAACAGGAGCGAGTAAAGCTATCCGAGTCTAGAATGAACTCGGAAAGATAACACTTAGATTTTATGTGGAAACCCTCCTAGGGCGAGAAAACCACGGCCCGTGTCAATCCGGACACGAAGTCAAATCCACTATTTTGAGTCCACAAAATACTGTGAGCCGATCGAACCCGAGTTGCTCCCTTAGACAACTCTATACAACTTTTCCTAGACTCGAAGTTCCCTTATCCGATCTAGTACTTCCTAGCTGAGATAACCCTTATAGCTAGGGACAACTAAGCTGAGTTAACCTTTACAACTTAGTCAAGGGACCTTACAAAGAATGTAAGAAGAGTTTGTAACTAAGTACAAGACCTTACAACTCGAAAGTAATGAATTACAGAGTGGGAGTTGTAAGTTGAAGATTGAAAGTAAATACAATGACTTTTCTCAAGTATGTGTATTAACAATAGATTCGGCAATCTTCAAGTCTTGTGAAGTGGCTTCTATTTATAGATAACCGGACAGAGTAGTCTGTTATCTTCATCTGCTGACCAAGAGTCTTATGTGACCATTGATAGAGGCTTTCCGAGTCACTCGGAAAGTATCCGTTCAAATATGAACATTGGACCAACGGTTTAACTCTCTTGGAAGTCCCAAAGCCATCGGTAGTGTCTCGAAAAATGAGGTGGAAACCACCGTTAAGCTTAGCGTTCCAGTTTTCCGGATATGGAAGCGGACGGCTTCGACACAATCTTCGGGACTGGAGCGGGGAAGGTGAAGAGCCATGTCTCGCTGGTGATTTGACGTTCGAAGCCGGTTACTTTTGAGGTTTGAAAAAGGTGTATCCTCGAATGAATAACCTACAAAAGTAAATTAATTTTGGTTCTCAAACTATAGAATACTTTGGCCCAAGATTAGACACGAGATAATAAAATAATTATAATAATTAAGCAACTGATTATCCGAGTCGAAACGAAATGGAATTTTACGAGTCCAATATCCATGATACTCGGAATTCCATCCGACTTAGTCTAAGCGAAGAATCAAGTTCGATAAAGGATATTAGAGAGGATTAACTTGATATAGACTAAGCATGAAATGAACTAAGAATACTGACTATAACGAGAATAGAACGTATACCCAAAAGTCGGATTCGAGTGAGAAACATTGGAATAATGGTATGCTCAAAATGCGATTAATCCGAGTGAAGATGAACTCGGAAAATAGGAACCAGTTTTCGAGTCGCTTATGGAAACGCACTAAATGCAATAAGTGAAAACCGTATTACTCGAGAGAAGATACTATTTTACTCAAAGAAGTTTCGCGATACCGAGAATGCCTTGGAATCAAAACTCTATATGCATGGGATTGTTATACCTGATTCCTTTTACATAACTCAAAAAGTATTGAGCATTGTCCGAGTCTTCAAAGATTGATAGAGTATTGAATATATTTGTAGATGCGTGCTTGACTTGTGCAAATAAATGAAACTGAATCTTGGTCTAGTGGTGCAAGCTAAATTAATTTGAAATGTAGAAAATTGATGAAATTATGGACGAATACTCATCGGAGTGAAATAAATTGAAATTAGGTTATGTTACGTCTTAGAAGGAAAAATGAAGAAAAATATACTTAAGAGCTTTATTGAAATTAATAGAGACCTTGTTGAAGTTGATTTTGTAATTGGGTGACAATGAGTAGCGAGGGTGGTGAAGAGACAAGAGTAATTAAATGTGTAACAATCTCTGCAATAGTTTTGAAAATGACTCGAAATGAGAATTGGCTTGTAATGAAAATTAGAATATTGAATCAAGCCGAAGGGTAAGCGGGAATAGAAATTTGTAAAATTATAGAAAATTTATTACTCGAATGAATTTGAGTAATAAGTGGGAATTAGAGGAATTCAAATGTGAAACATTTACCAGAAATAGACATGAAACAATGATTAATAAGTTTATTGATGCATAAATTAAAATTTTGGTTGGAAACAGAAAGTAATGGGAATGGCTTAACTGAAGAAACCAAAGAAAAATCATATTTAAAGGGAAGCAATATGTTAATTAAGGTACGTTAGTACTTGTACTTTTCAAAATATTTATATGTTCAATTGTTATGTTAAAATGTTAACGAGTTTTTTTATTCGGACTACAAATTCTTTGGGACCCGAGTTAATAATAATAGTTTATTGTTAACTGCTCATAAATGTCTACTAATAAAAGTAACCATATTGGGTCTTTCCCAATAATCAAGATCTTCATGATTAAATTGTTTAACTGAAGGCATAGCTATAAAATTGTATGTATTAGGTCCCAAACCTATACCAAAATTCGCAAACTCTATGAAAACGAAAATAAGAATTTCGTTCCAAAAAATGAATGAACCAACTTATGAAATGGAATCGAGAGTAAGGCTCATGTGTGTATGTGATGATGATGGACTAATGAGGTGAGTTAAAGTAAATGTATATAAGTGCATGTTAGCTCAATTGTATAAGAAAGTATGATAGAACTTTGGGTTAATCAATGTAACCAACAAGATTGATGATTAGTGATACCTCAAGAAAAAAACTCATAAAGTTATATTTCAACAATTTTGGAAAAATTAAGTAGATTATAAAGTATTAGTGGCTATACAAACTTTGAAGTGTCCGAAAGTTTGCTCTTAAGAGCCTCGAGTCACCCTAAGGGGGTGAATAGAATGAGAAGAAACTTTTGCGGAATTAAAGGGTTTTCAGTGAAGTTAGAACTCGGAAAAGAGATTCCGAGTCTAGAATGAACTCGAAGGTAAGAACACAAGAAAATACGTGAAAACCCTCATGGGGCGAGAAAACCATCGACAGTGTCAATCCGGACACCAAGTCAAATCAACTATTTTGAATCCGCAAAATATAAGGAGTGACTCTTACACAATTGATCCCTTAGACAATTCAATAGAAATTTTCCTACGCACGAGATGTTTCCTTATCCGCCCTTCCTAACCGAGTCACACTTTATAGCTAGTCACAACTAAACCGAGTTACCCCTTATAGCTCGGTCAAGGGAAATTACAGAGAAGTAGAAAAAGTAAGAGTTTGACTAATTACAAGACTTCTTCTATTTCAATCAAAAGTATAGATAAACTTAAGTACATAGTTAAAGCTAGAAAATATTAAGTGAATATGATAAGAGTTCATTTCTAGCAATCATCTAAATTATGTAGAGTGGATTCCATTTGTAATTAGCAGGGCGGATTACCCTTGTGACTAATCCTGGACTAGGAAGATTCACTAGTCTTTGTAATGGATAGTTTGAGTCCCTCGAAAGAGAACCATTGTAAAGATGAACGTTGTGCATCGGTCCTTGGCTCAAAAGGTGGTCCAACCCATTAGTTGTGACTAAAATATGGGGTGGAAACAACTGTTAGATTTAAAGTTGTAGTTTATCGAAATGGAAACAAACAACCACGACACGGTGTCTAAGTCGTCTTGGAAATGAGACTTTTTTGTCTGCTAGTGTTTTAACGGTTAGAATCCGTTTGTTTTTTCTTTTTAAATTGAGATTAAATCACTTTAATCTTCCTGTAAAAGCAATTCAAGGTAGTATTCAAAGTATAAAAATACTTTGGTTTAAGATTAGTCAAGGACAAAAATTAATTTAAACAATCAAGCGCTTTATTAACCTTAACCTGAATAAATGGGATTTTACGAGTCTAATATTCAATATGTTCTAATTCCATTTTGTGTCTATCTTTTAGGTGAATGCGAGAATTAAAAATTATATAGACACAATGCATCAATTTTCCAAATAAATAATTTCGGTTAATAGATAGATCGACTTAGAATTTGGATTAACGCAATAATTCCTTTTCAAATTTTGCAATAAGTCGGAGCTGAGAATAAGTTATGCATATGAAATTATTTAGGCATGAGGACTGTTCGAGTTGTATCCGAGCGGGTCAAAAACCCAAAGATAATTGTTTTACTCAAGAGATGGTTTCGAGTAGGTCGGATAGGAATGAAAACTTAAAGATGAGCTTCTCAAGATGTGTGAATGACTTCAATTCAAAACTATAGAGAGAGAAAGAGCCATACTCGAGTCTTCAATCTACCCCTTTTTATGAAAGACATTCAACACTTAGAAATTAAAGTTAGAAGTTCGAGATAATTATGTTTTTAGTGCTCAAATATGAGCGATTGTTAGAATAGTATGAGTTAGACATAAAGGTTAAGAGATGTAACTCGTTATCGAGCTATTTGACAAAGTATTAGAGCAAAATTAAATATTAGAGCAAATAAGCAAATTTTCAGAGCAATACTATCGAGCTATAAGCCGGTTAGTAGAGCAAAAAAAATAAGAATCATTGAATCTCATAAAACGCTTAAGTTTCGTTGACTTGTGCTAAGAAACAAACAACATGAAAAAAACTTAATTCAACTCTCCCTAAACCAAACAACTATCTCTTCCCCTATGCATTTCATAAAAAACATAAGTAGGAATGAAAAGAGTAACAGAAATGTTGGACAAGAAAAAGTGAACTAAAAGGGGGTGGAGCGAGTGCGAATGGAGGACGAACGAGGTGTCTTGTGCCTATGCCTATAGTGTTGTGATGAAGCTACGAGGTTATACAATTGGTGGCGGTAGAAAAAAAGGCAATGGTTCTGGTTGAGCAGATCCTTCAAACTAAGGGTTTTGCTTCCTCAACTTCCTCTTTTGAGCCCTCACCTTCTACAAGTTGAGTAGGCTATGAAGATGGATGGGCTTCGGATCGACTAACGTCCCCAACTTCCTTAGAAGCTAACTCTGTGTGCTCGAGGAGAAAACCTCGACATCCTTTTCTCCTTGGCCTTCTTCTTAGCCTACTCCAGCTTCTTGTTCTTCTCCTTCTTCTTCTTCTTCGTTTGATTCGAAGAGGTGGAAGACTCTAAGGATGAGTCCGAGTCCGATGTTGATTCCGAGTCCTCAGCGACCTTATATCCACGCTCCTGGATATGCCCGATATGATCTTGCTGCTTCTTGATAATGTCCGTGAGCTCGGTGACTAGAGCTTGACTCGATCAATCTGCTTCGAGCCGTGCTCTAAAGCTGAGTCGGGATAGGAATGAAAGCCTAGAAAGCACCAAAAGTTGATTGTAACTCTTAGGCGAGAGCCGCAAATTGAGATGCCACTTTACGAAATAAGTCGGTAGAAGGGGTAGTCGAGAAAATGATGGACCTGTAGTTAGAAGAAGAGTTTCTATTGCATTCTTCCGAGTTGGAGAAGAAGGAAGAGGGAACTCGGAACTATGAATTCCGACATCAGGTTGAGTTTTCGGTATCCGAGATTGACCAACTCAGCTCCGCCAATGCGGACGGCGGCTCCAGAAATTTGTTAGGATCATTTGGAAGCTCTACTTGAAATTGAGAAAAAATTTTGGAGGGAGAGCTCGAAAAGGCAGAGGGGGCTTCTTCGATTTAAAGGAACGAAGTAATTTTTTCTATTTCAAAAAGGAAGAGCCTTAACCTCATATCCCTCAAGTATATCAAAAAGAACCTTGAGAACCTTACTTGTTTTAGTGAAAGGAATTGGGTTTGCGTTCGAAACAGGACATCGAACATCAAAAAGTTTACGAAGCAAAGGAAGATCGATAGTGATGTTCTTTCTTTGAATAAGAGAGTACACAACATTGTCCTTTGAGTAAATGTTCTGATAGAACTCCGAGACTAGCTCGGAATAGATGTAATCACGAAACGCAGGTAGTTGAAAACTCTTGTTTTGATGAATTGTTTGATCCATGAGATTTTTGTAGAAAGGAAGAACTTTTCTTTGAGAAAGTCGTGTTGAGTGACTATGGAATGTTTTAATTCATCAAAAGTGAGAGCTTTCCATTTTGAGGGTGAAGGTTAGCTCTTGGAGAGGTTAAGTCACCCTAGAGGGAGGTGAATAGGGTAATGGATGATTTTTAGAACTAAAGACCAAAAGCTGAACAGAACGGACTTAGAAAATAATTATGAGTCTAGATTGAACTTAGAAAGTGCAATACACAAATAAATATGTGGAAACTCTCCTAGGGCACAAAGCCATGGACAGTGTTAGCCCAAGCACTAAGTCAAATCCATTATTTTAAATCCACAAAATAAAAGGATCGACTCTCTACAAAACTGCTCCCTTAAAAATTCAATTATAAGTTTTCCTAGACTCATAAATTCCCTTCTCTAATCTAGTACTTCCTAACTGAGATACCCTTTATAGTTACGTATAAGCGAGATGAGTTAACCCTTACAGCTCGGTCAAGGGACTCCGAAGAAAGTAGACAGTATAGCGATTACAAGACTTTCCTTTACAACTCGGAAAGTAAGAATTATGAAATTGGAGTTGTAAGTTGAAGATTGAGTAAGTAAGCACTAAATAAGTGTTAAGCAATGTTTTCAACAATCTTCAATTCTTGTAGAATGGCTTTGATTTATACACAGAAGGCCAGATTAGCCGTTGAGGCTTGTTCTAGACTGGTGTACATTAATAGCCATTGTAACGGCTAGTTTGAGTTACTCGGAAAACGATTCGTTGTAATATGAACGTTGTGTGGTGATCCTTGGCTCAAAAAGTGGTCCATCCCTCTCGTTATGACTGAATTATGGGGTGAAAACAACCGTTGGACTCAAAGTTGAAGTTTACCGGATTTGAAAACAAACAACCTTGACATGGTTGCTTTATGCTTTTCAAAAATAGATTAGGCTTCTTTAATCAAACTACAAAAGCAAATCAAAGTGCTACTCAAAGTATAAAAATACTTTGGTGCATAATTAGGCAAAGATAATAATTAATTCAAAGTAATTAAGCTCTTAATTATCTTCAACCTAAAAGAATGGAATTTTCTAAGTCTAATATTCATTAGGTTCAAATTCCGTCTTGAGTCAATCCGTAAAATGACCAAACTAGTAAGAATAAAGAATTAGAATGCATAAACTTGATCAAGTAAATAATTTCAATGAATACGGTGACTTAGAAAGTAGAATTAACATTGTAATTCATTTTCGGTTTGAAGACCAAGTTAGTACTCGGAATATAAAGTGTTTATGAAATTATTTACTCATGTCATTGTTCCGAGTTATTTCGAGTAAGTCGAAACCCGATTAAGAGTGTTATGCTTCATAGATGGTTACCGAGTGGGTCGAGAAAATAATAAAAACTTAGATATAAGTTTCTTAAAAGCTTAGAATGACTTAGATTCAAAAATATAGAGAGATAGAGAGTTATACCTGAGTCTTCAATCTCCCCTTTTTGATGAAAGGCATTCCATACTTAAGATAGAAACTAATAAGTTCGAGTTATCATTTTATGTTGATTAGAGCAAGAAAAATAATAATAACGAATATTGAATAGCTCAACTCGGATCATATACAACTCATAACACGCTTCTTGAAGTAAATAGAGCATACTTGTTACAAAATAAAGAAAAATTTATCGAGTAAGTACGAAATATGCTCAAAAATAGGCAAATTTCATTAAACATTAGAAGCAATTACACGAAACTTAAAGAAACAAATTGAGAAACAACTAAGAGAAACTCCCCTAAACTAAACATCTCTAGTTTCTATCTTTTCTCTCCCCTATGCATTTTAGCAAAATAAAAAAATAAAGAGGAAAGAAAAATTAAGTACATAGATGTTCGACAAAAAAAAATTTAAAATCAAGAGGGAGGAGGAGCGATCGGCGAGAAGTACAAGAGCGAGGGTTGCGCCTACACCTATAGCCTTGAGTAGAGACACCTTGGTGAGGGCCAATAGCAATGGTAGATCGGGCGGTGGAATGACTCATCTGCAAGTCGGGGTAGATTTTCCTTAGCTTCTTCTTCTTCCTCACCAAATGCTACTATAGGTTGTGGTTATCGGGTAAAGGCCTTAGATTGGCCTACATCACATTTCTCTTCCGAGGCGAGACTTAGTGTGATATGAGGAGATCACCTCGGGTTCTTTGTCGCCCTTACCCTTAGATGGAACTGCTTCAGCCTCCTTGTCTCCTTCTTCTTCGGGTTCTCCTTCAGCTTTTCATTATCCTTCTTCTACTTCTTCTACAGACTTCTTCTAAATCAAACGCGAAGAACCGAAGGACTCTGAAGGTTGTGTTTCTTCGGATTCCGAGACCTCGACTGTCTTCGACCTTCTTTCTTGGAGGTGGCAGATTTGTTGTTGTTGTTGCTAAATAACCTCCTTGAGCTTGGCAACTAGGGTTTGACTCTAATCAATCTAAGTCCGAGCCTTAGTTTGGAGCCGAGTCGATATAGGCATGAAAGCCCGGAAAGGCTGCCACAGCTGCGTTCAGCTCTTTTGCTAGGGCAACAAGCCGAGCAGCCACCTTCTAAAGAAGTTCAATAGAAGGGGTAGGTAAAGAAGTGGATGGTTCAGCGAGTAAGAAGTTAAACCTCGGGACCGGTTTGAGTTTGAGGTAAAGGAGGAGGAGGAGCTAATTCTAAGTAGTGAACCTATACACCAGGTTGGATTTCCGATATCCGAGGTTAATGAGTTCACCTCTGCCAAAATAGGCAATAGGTTCTAAGCACTTATTTGGGTCAGAAGGAATGTCGACCTCAAACTAAGTAAAAACATATGAAAGAAGAGCTCCAAAGGGATAAGGAGTCTTTTACGGTTAGATGGAACAAAAGCAATATGTTCCATAATAAATGGAAAGAGGTCAACATCATACCCCTCCAGAATGTCAAAGAGAACCTTGAGAACTTAGCTATTAGGGGTTTTTTTTTAGGGATAGAAGAAGAAGAAGGTTCTCATAAGAATGAAGCGAGAAAAGTCCGGCTTCGGAAGTCATTTGAGTCACGGAAAAGTTCTTTACGGGTCGAGGAATTTCTTTAGTGTATTTGTTAAAAAAATCATCCACGACTTCATTGAAGGTTTGATCCAAGAGTTTGTGAAGTAGACCAAGGTTGATACAAACCACCTTACCTTGGACGATAAAAGAGATCACATTATCTCTAGCTATCATATGGGAATAGAACTTAGTAACAAGTTCTTGGTAGATATAATCACAAAAGCTCGGGTAATTGAAGATACCTATTTTGAGAGAAGGTTTAATTAAGGAGAAAGATGTTTTGGAGAAAAATTTATCGTTAATAAAGAAATGCTCGAGCGACTAAGATTTTTGAATCATCCGACGCATCGGCTTTTCCCTTTGCTTGAGTAGCCTCAAAATGAGTTGACTTGGTTTTGGCCTTCTTTGTGGCTGAACCTCCCTCCATAGCTCAACCTCTTAGGCATATTGAAGGAGATAGAGAGTATTTCGAGTAAACAGAAAGTAAGAAAGAGCACGAGAGGAGTAAGAAACATAGAGAAAGTTTGAGTGCGAGAGATTAAGTTAAAGAGCAAAGAAAGTGAGAGTTTAAGCAATAAGTAGGCTAAGTGAATGAATGAAATCAAAGCGGTGCTATTTATAGAATAAATGCTTCTATTGAACAATCGCCTTTCTAACTTAGCCTATCAAGCAATGGTAATCGGACCGTTGAGTCTATCGGCAAGTAATGACTAGTTTTCCAAGCAACTTTCTTCCAACGGCTACTTCGTATGACTATTCGCATGACAGAGAGAGAGAACAAAGGATTTTCAAAAACATTTTTAGATTCTCCATTGATTTTGAGATGATCCTAGAGTTTTGATGTCCATTTTACTTATAAACCGAGTCCGACTCGGTGATGTGTCCGAGTGACTCGAGAACACACTCGGAAAATTAATAACTCACAGCTCGGTCTCATTCTATGTCAACAGATCCATTTGTTATTCACTCAAAGCATAAAACGATCAATCGAGTAGAATAACTTATGCATTAACTCGAGATAATCATGCATTTAACATGCCAAGTTCATTCCTAATAAAGAAAATATGAGCTTCACTCGGAGGTTTAGTGAAAATATCAACTAATTGAAATTTTTAGGAATAAACTCAAGTTCAATATCACCTTTCTCATAATGGTCTCTCAAAAAATGATACCTAACCTCAATGTGTTTCGTTTTTAGTGCTGGACTAGATTCTTGGTGATGCTGGTTGCACTTTAATTGTCACACTTGATTGGGATAGATGTGAATGTTAGTCCTAGAGCCTTCAAGTGTTGCTTGATCTAGAAAATCTAGGAACGACAAGCTCCAGCTGCTTTGTACTCAGCTTCAACAGTTGATAGAGCAAGTGAGTTTTTATTCTTTGAATGTCGGGAGATGAGTGATTGACCCAGAATTGACATGCTTCGGATGTGCTCTTTCTATTAACTTTATATCCAGCATAGTCAACATCCGAGTATCTAGTGAGGGTCGGATCCGAGTCTTTTGTATAACAGAGACCAAGTGTATGAGTCCCTATAAGATATCTAAAAATTCTCTTCACCGTAGTGAGATGTGATTCCTTAGAATTAGCTTGAAATATTGCACAAAGGCAAACACTAAACAAGTAGAGATCCAATCATACCTCTATAGAGTTTCGATCTACAACTTTACTATTCTCATATGAGTCCAGTTTTGTATTATTACTCATAGGTGTTGCTGCATGCTTCACATCTTGTATCTTGTACTTCTTCAATAACTCCTTGGTGTACTTTAATTGATGGACATAAATGCCATTCTTTTATTGCTTGATTTCCAGTCCAAGGAAGAAATTGAGTTCTCCCATCATGCTCATTTGGAACTCCTGTCTCATAAACTCAGAAAAATCTTGACATAGAGTTTCATTAGTAGCTCCAAATATAATGTCATCAACATAGATCCGAATGATGAGAAAATCATTCCCCTTGGTTTTTGTGAAAAGAGTTTTGTCAATAAAATCTCTTTTGAAATCATTTTCAACCAATAAACTACTTAGTCTTTCATACCAAGCTCCGGGGGCTTGTTTCGGACCATATAAAGCCTTTTATAACTTGAAAATATGATTTGGAAATTAAGAGTTTTCAAATCTAGGGGTTGCTCAACAAAAACTTCTTCTTAAATAAAACCATTGAGAAACACACATTTGACATCCATTTGATAAAGCTTGATGTTCATGCTAGATGCCATTTTTAATCATCATTGTCCTTCCTATTTCTTCAAGAGTTCTATTCTTTCTCTCCACTACTCCATTCCGTCGAGGAGTTCTTATTACTGAGAAGTTGTGGGAGATGCCATTTTTGTCACAAAAGTCTATAAATTCCGAGTAATCGAACTCCCTTCCATGGTCGGTTCAAATTCTTCGATTTAAGTCTCGAGACTCCACTTGAATTTTCCTGCAGATCTTTGTGAACTCTTTGAAGGCTTTATTCTTGTTCTTCGAGAAAACACACCCAGGTAAATCGTGAATAATCATCAACAATAACCAGCACATATGATTTACCTCATAAACTTTTGACAGGAATTTCACCACACAAATCCATATGAATCAATTCAAGTACTTTGGATGTAGATACAACTTTGAGTGGTTGGAAACATGATCCGACTTGCCTTCCTTTGGTGCATGCTTCACAGATTTTATCTTTCTTAAATGCACAATTAGCTAAACCCTTAACTAATCTATGAGATGAAAGCTTCTTGATGTATGCATGATAATATGACCTAGTCTACAATGACATGTCCATGAATCATCATTTAAAGATGCTTTTAAACATGATAAATTTTGACTAGAATCCGAGAGAGGAATGGTATAGATGTTATCTAACCTCAAACCTAAGAGCTTTGTCTCCTTTGTGATAACATCAGAAATGAAGTTGTTGGTCTAAGTGAATCTTACCTCTTGACCTTTGTCACATAACTAAGAGATGCTTAGAAGATTATACTTAAGCTCTTCGACAAGGTAGACTAGACTGACTGAGTTGTCTTCTTCACCAATCTTACTAATCCCAACTATCTTACCTTTACTATTGTCTCCAAATGTGAGTTTTCCTCCGTTCATATCTTCTAGCTCGGAGAAGACTCTTGAATATCCGGACATATAGCATGAGCAGCCATAGTCTAAGTACTAGTGACCCTTTCATTTCGAGTTACCTATAAAACAGAAACAAACTAACCCTTCTCACTTTCTCTAACAAACTTAGTAACTGTATTGACTATGGTGTTTCTTTGAGGAAGAGCACTTTCGGGAACCCAGATTTCAATAACTTTAGGTGTAGTCCGATTCCGAGTCTTCCTTTTAGAAAGCTGAGTCTATGTCTCTTTTCTTTGAAAACCTATCTTTTCATAAACGAGGTTGAGAAGCTTTTCTCATGTAAATTAGTCTATGCTCAGTCCCTTATCCTTGTGAGTGAATGGGACCATGCTTAGCCTTCCTGAACTTAACAGTTACGAAAAGATTGTCACAAGAGTTATACTTCTCTTCAGCATTGTAACTAAGACCTTCTTTTCTAAATGAGACACACTTAGAGCCAAGTAAAAGATTAAGGTTTTTCTGACCTAAGTGAGTTTCAAAACCAACTCCCGAGACTCATTCACCTTCTTTTTCAGTTGCTCATTCTCTGTTCTAAGGCACTCGAGTTCGGTCTTATTATCTCGAGTACTTGGTCTCAAGTACTTTTAGATTTTGTCCCAGTTTTTCTAATTCCTTTTTAAAAGTGATGCTCTCAGTAGTAAGATACTTTAGTTGCTCTTAAAAATCAAAAGAATCGTAATTGGACTTTTCTTCCAAAGTAAAGATATATCTAGTAAGATTAACTTTAGAAAACTTAAGGAAATAGTTAATTACCTCCTAAGGATTTGTTTCCTCAGCATCCGAATCATCACCGTTTGATTCGGATCCAACTTTAAGTCTTTCGGTTCCACTAGACACTTTGAGTCATCAGAATCATCATCTTAAGAGGAATCATCATCACACCAGGTAGCCACCATAGCCTTTTTGTTCTTTCTGTCCTTCTTTCTCTTTGGACGAGTCTTCGACTATGTGCTCCTTTTTGCCACACTCAAAACAGCCGAGTTCTTAATTAAAGACAATTTAGAAGGGGATGAGTATTTACCTTTCTGTCTTTCTTATAGAACTCCTGTTTTTGCCTCTTTTGCCACTTTCTGTACTTCATCATTTTTGAAGCCTCATGTAATGAGAGCTATAGGATCTTCTTCGAGAATCTAAGGAGCTCGAGACTTTGTCGTCTGTCTTCTAAGGCCTTCAATGCAATATTCCTTTTGGTGCTGACCTCAGCTTCCTCTTCTAGGTGCAACTCATGAGTAAGTAGCTACCTAATAAGCTCATCTGGTTTCAGCTTGGAAAGATCTTAAGCTTCTTCAATTGTTGTCACCTTGGGACCCCATCTTCTCTTTGGTAGACATCTCAAAATTTTTCGACAACTTGTTCGTGAGAGATCTTTCTACCCAAAGATTTGAAATTTTGACAATCTTAGTGAAGCGAATGTACATATGAGTGATGTTCTCCTCGGGTTCTATTTTGAACAGCTTATACTTATAAAGAAACCGACTTACTTTAGCTTGCTTCACTTGGCCGGTTCCTTCATAGGTGTTGACCAATGTATCCCACGCCTCTTTAGATATGTCATAGGCGAGACACTACTTGTTGTATTTTTCTAAGTTGATTACGCACATCAAAGGGTTCATGGCTTTGAAATTCTTCCTGAACTTTTCATTTTCTTCGAGTGGTGTACTCTAATTTCTCTTTGGGTACAACCCTTGTTCCTTCCATCTTTGTAGGAATGTAGTTCCATGCTTGATGATGTTCCCGACATCCTCATCACAATCTTGGAGGAAGCATTCCATTATCTTATTCCGAGTGTGCAAAGTTTGACACCTTGAACTTGGGTGGTTTAGTGATAGATCTTCCTTCATCGAACTCTCCATTGTTTTGAGCCATCGATCTTTAGACCTATGGATTGTGAGATCCTCTTGAAAGGCTAGGCTCTAACACTAATTGGAGGTTAGCTCTTGGAGAGGTTAAGTCACCCTAAATGGAGGGTCAATAGGGTGATGGAAGATTTTTAGAATTAAAGACCAAAACTACACACAACAAACTTAGAAAATAATTATAAGTCTAGATTGGACTCAGAAAGTGCAATACACAAAGAAATATGTGAAAACCCTCCAGGTGTAGAAAACCACGAACAGTGCTAGTCCAAGCATAAAGTCAAATCCACTATTTTGAATCCACAAAATACAAGGACTGACTTTCTACGAAGCTGCTCCCTTCAACAATTCAATTACAAGTTTTCCTAGACTCAAAAATTCCTTTCTCTAATCTAGTACTTCCTAACTGAGATACCCTTTATAGTTAGGCACAAGCTGAGCTAAGTTAACCCTTACGACTCAATCAAGAGACATACAAGAAATTAGAAAGAGTAGAACTGATTACAAGACTTTCCTTTACAACTCGGAAAGTAAGAATTACATAATTAGAGTTGTAAGTTGAAGATTACGTAAGCACTAAATAAGTGTTAAGCAATATATTTAGCAATCTTCAAATCTTGTCGAGTTGCTTCTATTTGTATATAGTAGGGTAGATTAGCCATTCAGACTTGTTACGGACTGGTAAGCTTCAATGGCCATTGTAACAACTAGTCCGAGTCACTCGAAAAGGATGCTGTTGTAATATGAACGTTGTGCGGTGATCCTTGGCTCAAAAAGTGGTCTATCCGTCTAGTTATGAATGAATTATGGGGTGGAAACAACCGTTAGACTTAAAGTTGAAGTTTACCGGATTTGGAAACAAACAACCACGACACGGTGTCCGAGCCATGTCCAGAAATGGATGATTTCTATCTGCTAATGTTTAATGGCTAGAAACCGGTTGCTTTTGCTTTTCAAAAATAGATTAGGCTTTTTAATCAACCTACAAAAGAAAATCAAAGTGATACTCAAAGTATAAAAATACTTTGGTCTATAATTAGTTAAAGATAATAATTAATTCAAAGAAATTAAACTCTTAATTATCTTTAGCCTAAAAGAATGGAATTTTACTGGGTCTAATATTCTTTAGGTTCAAATTCCATCCGGAGACAATCCTTAATGATCAAGTTAGTAAGAATAAAGAATCAGAATGCATAAATTTAATAAATATACTAACTTAGACAGTAGAATTAACGTTGTAATTCATTTTTAGTTTAAACACCAAGTCGAGTACTTCAAATATAAAGTGTTTGTAAAATTATTTACTCATGCTATTGTTACGAGTTATTTCTAAGTAAGTCGAAACGTGGTCAAGAGTGTTATCTTTGGATAGATGGTTTCGAGTGAGTCGAAAAATAATGAAAACTTATATATGAGTTTCTTAAAAGCTTAGTATGGCTTAGAATCAAAACTATGGAGAGATAGAGAGTTATACCCGAGTCTTTAAAGGTGTCCTTTTGTGGATCCTCGAGCTGAGAAACTCGGGTTCTTACGTTCTTAATGGCGGACTCTCCTTTAGTGACACTTCCTCTCTTCATATTATCTGGAGTGGATAACAAAAGTTGACCCCAAATGTCGCAAGGCATTGAACGCTTGAGAGTTGGATCCCCAAGGAGCTGGGCCTACTGCTGCACTACTCCAAATATGCGAAGTAAATCCTCAAATAGATGAATGAGCCTGTAGAAGGAAATGCGGGGCTAAAAAAGCTAAAGAGATGAGGGCTCGCAGAATTGAGAAGCTAAAGAAGCACACCTAAGATGACAAAGCCGAGTCTAGTGACTTAAAAGGGAGAAAGTGAAAATAAACTAGGGCTCTATTTTTTAGAGAGAATTTTTAGGAAGAAATAAAAGAATTTAGGACGGTTAGTTTCGCCTCTTTAGAACAGTTTATTTTCCAAGTAGTGTGCTTATTTTATTTTCCTTTTATTAGCTATGTACTCAAGAAAGTAGTAGGCTTACCTTTTATTAAATAAAAGTAAATTTTATTCTCACTTTTATGCTTTATTTTATTTATCGCTCACCTAGGGAGTAAATAAAATGGACCGCCTAATTGTACCGTCTTTAAAATTAATCGAAACAATTAAAGAATTAATTATACTAATGGGCCATCTAATTGGATCACCCAAAATAGAATAACAATTAAATAAATTGACCCTCTAATTGGACCGTCAAAACAAATAATTATAGAAATAAAATAAGGGGAAATTGTTCGGCTCGACCAGCCCCGTTGTCCGGGTGATGGCCGGCACACTGCCATATCGCGGCTTGGTTAGGTCAGCCTTGGTCCACGATTTAGGGTCGTGCTAAACGTAATATTTCTTCGGTCGATCGAAGTTTGTGTACTGAAAGATCTCTTCACCATCTAAATCGAGTTAATTTTCTTGCTCCTTCGGGCGAGTATCTAACTAAGCACAAATGCGCCTTGCTAGTTAGGCATAAACTTTCCTTGTGGATCCTGTATTAGCACCCTAATCTCCTTATGGACTAAGTCTCCAATTCGCAGATTTTGAGGCTTCACTTTCTTATTAAATGCCCTTGATATATGTGCATGGTATATTTGGACATTATGCAAGGCGTTGAAGTGTCTTTCATCCAGCAACACTAACTCTTCGTAGCATGCCTTAGCCCATTCTACTTTTGAAATCTGACTTTCGGTAATGATTTATAATAAGGGGATGACGATTTCTATTAGAAGGACTCTTTCCATGCCATATAGGGGTGAGCATGACTTATGGGTACCACGAAACCGGACCGGAACCGGTCAAACGGGTAAGGGTAAGGTTCCTAAAATTTAGGAACCGGTCAAGCTAGTAAGGGTAAGGTTCCTTAAATGAAATCATGGAACCGGAACCTGGAACCGTTGAAAGGGTATTTTATTTTATATTTCACGAGATCTTGCCGACGGTGACGGATAAGTTATTGATGTTAAAGATGCAATAGAAGTTTAAAAGTTGCATTATTTTTATTTAAATTTAGTTAATGAACTTGAGACATTTGATTGTATTAGTTTTTGAAGAGACTTTGTAAGATTGTGATCACATCCCCTTTAAGAACGTTGTTTCTACTACCAACTTTAATTTTGTAAAAAATTACTAAAAATTGTGGTATTTATTTGTTTTCTTGTTGAACTTTAGCTAATTAAATTATTAATGTGAGTTGATGTTTGTAAGTTTTTAAGGCCTTAAAGTTTTTTTCATAAGAATAATGGTGTAAACAGGGTACCACAGGACTGGAACCGGAACCCGAGGTTTAGGGTCGGGTTCCTAAAATTTAGGAACTAGTCAAACGGGGTAAGGGTCCGGTTCCTAAAATTCAGGAACCAGTCAAATGGGGTAAGGGTCAAGTTCCTAATTTTGGGACAGAGGTACCGGAAACGTTCATCCCTAATGCCGGACGGTAGGGAGTAAGATGTTGCTCCCGTAGAGGTCCTAATAGATGTCCGGTAGCCCTATAAAGCAAAGGGAAACTTATCGGGTCAATCCTTATAGATGATAGCCATCTTTTCCACTATTTTGCGGATATTGTTGTTGGCGGCCTTGACTACTCCATTAGTCCGAGGGCGATAGGCAGAAGATTTGTGGTGTTTGATCTTGTATTTCTCTAGTAGATCTGCTACTTCTTTCTTGAAGTGACTACCATGGTCATCGATCAATTTATGGGGTACCCCATATCGACAAATGATATTAGGGGTAATGAATTTGGCCACCTACTTCGATGTCAAAGTGACGTAAGAGACTGCTTCTACCCACTTGGTGAAATAGTCAATTGCTACTAACACAAATTCATGACCGCCCGGTCATCCGCTACCATGATCGAGTAGTAGTATCCTAGCCTCCGAATCTTCCGGACTAACATCTTTCCATTCATATGGGGTCGACATTCCCCATCATGAATTTCATCCATGATGTGCTTTGCTTCATGTTGGTTGACATAAAGTAAGCTTTTCCTTGTGTTGGTTTTCTTATACAAGCTGTCCTAGGCTGATAAAAAACTAGGCTTCCGAGCATCCTGATGGCTTTTTAGGCTCTAGGTATGGAGTCCAACGGATATTCTTGTTTATCCGGATGCTAATAGATGTCATGGTACCAACTAGTTTGGTCGAGTACTAGACACTTCTAGTATGTATACGTGCGCGGAGTTGACTCCGTCACTCTATACGGATGGGCATTGAATGAATGTCATTAGGGATATTGTTCATGGATGTTAACTTAGCTAAAGCATCTGCGAACTGGTTGTCATCCCTAGGAAGGTAGGTGTATGAAATGCTCTCAAAATGTTTTGATAATTCTATTAGATGTGCCTGGTAGGGTGCCAATGCTTCACTACGTACCTTCAATTTTGCGAACTCGATTAATGATCGGACTGGAGTCACCCAAAACCCCGATGCTCTTGGCTCCGATCTCTATAACGGCTTGAAGTCCTGTGATGCATGCTTCATATTTCGCGGCGTTGTTGGTGACCTCAAAATCCAATTTGATTATTGAAATGGGAGTATGTGCTCCCTTTGGTGAGACTAGAAAGATCCCTACTGCAAAGCCCTTTAGATTAGAAGCGCCAGTCAAAGTACATTGGTCATATGTCTACCTTTACTTGTAAGATATTTTCGTTTGGAAAGTCGAGGTGTTTGGGTTGAGATTCGATTACTGGGTAGATCGGCTAGGGATTCCAACACTAACCTTCCTTTAATCACTTTTTGAGGGACATACTTGAGCTCCAATTCGATAGCACTACTGTCCATCTAACTATCTCGCTGCTAATGGTTGGTTGCTCAAGGATGTACTTGATGGGATCCATCGGGACTACCACATGTACCGTGTGGGCCAACATGTAGTGCTCGAGCTTCTTGGTAGCTCAAACTAATGCCAACGATGTCTTCTCTAGTGGCTTATATCTTGTCTCATAATCTAAGAACTTCTTGCTTAGATAATATACCATGTACTCTTCGTTTCCATCCTATTGAGCTAGCATGGCTCCCATAATTATCTCTGTCGTGGCGAGGTACAAAAGTAGAGGCTTCCCTAGTTAGGGCGGAACTAGCACTTGGAGGGTTGGCTAGATATTCCTTAACCTTTTTGAATGCTTTTTGGCATTCGTCATCCCAAATAGGCTCGGACCCTTTCTTCAACTTCTTTAAAATGGGTTCACGAGACCATAGTCGGTTTCGATATGAAGTGACTAATGTACTGTAAACGTCCTAGGAAACCCCGTATCTCTTTTTCTGTTTCATGCGGCAGAATTTCCTGAATAGCTTTAATCTTGGATGGATCAACTTTGATTCCTCTAAGACTGATAACATAACCCGACAACTTGCCCGAGGTTACCGGAAGGCACACTTTTGAGGATTAAGGTGCATGTTGTACTTTCTCGGTCTTTCGAAGAACTTTCTAAGGCTGGGTAAGTGCCCCGCCCTATCCTTGCACTTAATGATCATGTCATCCACATAGACTTCGGCTTCTTTGTGTATAATAGCGTTGTAGTTGTCTTCGATGTTGTACCGAGCATTCTTGAGCCCAAATGGCATCACCATGTAATACTACGTCCCCACTCGAGTGGTGAAGGTCGTCTTCTCCATGTCATCTTTAGCCATTTTTACCAGATTATACCCTACATAATCATCCATAAATTAAAGTAGAGCATGTCCCATTGTGTTATCTACAAGGATGTCTATATGGGGTAGCGGAAATCATCCTTGGGACTTGCCTTGTTTAAATCCCTAACATCGACACATATCCCAACCATATCGTCCTTATTCGAACCGAGACTATGTTTGCTATCTAATAAGGATACTTGGACTACTCTAATAAACCCAACCTTTAAGCTGTTTCGAACTTCTTCCTTAATGTTCGAGTGCCTATTCGAGTTTCATCCTTCTAAGCTTCTACTTAGCGGCTTAACGCCCTCGTAAAGTGGAATTTATGTTCCGTTATACTTGGATCTATTCTTGGCATGTCTTTTACAGGACTATGCAAAGACATATATGAACTATATAAGGAGTGAAGTAAATTGCTTCTACTCTTCAAGATCCGAGTGTCTTCCTGATTTTGACCTCTTGGGGTTGATCAACCGATCCTAAATTAATTGTTATTGTTTCCTCTATTATTTGTGAGCGATTTTCATGATCTTCCGTAGCTTTTATTAATTTTTAGGGATTTCTTGTTCATTATTAGAGGAAAAACAATTGAAAACGAGGAGAATGCAAGGAGTAAGTAGAAAGGTTCATCTTCTTGAATGAGAAAATGAGTACATCGGACTCAGAAACGGAAGATGCGGAATTAAAAACAAAAGAACTAGAAGCAACAGAACAGAAATAAAAGCTTGAGTGCCGGACTTAGGAGGGGATGCTCTTCTAAGCTAACAACAAACTCTTGGCCCTCCTCGGCATTGTTCCAAGTAATGTGCTTGGACCTTAAGCGTCAATGTCGGTGATGAATCTGGATGGATCGAGCTGCAAGTACGACATGGCTCAAGATAGTACCATGACCAAAATCCCCTCTAGGTTCTTCTCTTATCTGAATAGTAGACCGAAGATGTTATTCCCAGCCAAGTTGGTGCGAGTCTAGTGTGGATTGTCCCTCTTCAAGGAGGTAGGGTGCCTCCTTTTCCGAGTATGTAGCAGTCATTGAAAATCTTGAAACCAAGTACCAGAATACCCTTCTATTTGAAGTAATATGGCTCAAGAAAATCATAGTAGGGGAAGTCATCCTCTTCTTTCAGAAATTGCACATTTAGAGTATGAGGAAAGAGCTTGATGGAACAGATTATGTAAGGTGCAATCCTCCTAGTCTGAACTTCCTACTTGGCTTGGGCTACTTCCTTAGCGATAAGTTGATAGCCTAGCCCGAATTTATAGTTGTTAGTGGGTTCAAAGGGTAGAAAGATAGGGAGGTATGCCCTTCTATCTGCAGCTAGGCCTGGAAAATACCTTTTTTCGTAAGCATCAAGTGGATGCTAGGGTTGCATGAACATGAATATACCCTAGGTTAACTTGCTTAAATTTTTACGTTTATAATTTTTCTTTCCCTTTGTAAGTGAGAAATTTGAACACGTTAATTGTCATTAAGATTTGTTTGAGTTGATCATCATATATTTCTTCAATTAGTGACAATCATAATTTTTCTGTCAATTTGATCATGTTATATGATCGTGATAAAGGCAATAAATTGACTTAAACCGTTCACCTAGACCACTTGAACTTAGTAGAATGACTCATTGAAAATTTGATTTTTCTTGTTTTGCCTTTAAAAAAATGTTAGTCTACCAACATGGGTCGGAGTTGGTGGCTCGCACCATTTCCCCTTAAGTTTAGGTCTCAAGTTCAGCCTTATGAACGGAGTAACCCATGCTTGGAAGAGTCATGCCCCTTTTGGGCCGATCAATGGCTCGAACAATACTAACGAGAAAAAAAGTGTTAACTCCAGCACCTCTATTTGGGTGAGTAGGAGAGAGGGAGTGTTATATTTCTAAGACCCTATATGTGTTTGAATGGAGTTAAAAAAAAAAGAAAGAAAAAAAGTTCGAAGAAAAGTTTACAAAACAATTTATTATCGATTTTTAGTGAGTTATCTGCTGATTCAAGCATCTCTATATCCGTACTACACCTTAATTTTTCCCATCCTAAAAGTTTTTAGACCTCTTGATTAGAATGTACATGTTTGAAAACGATGGATAATTTTTCTTGTTGCTTAATTGAAAGAGACATTGTGAAGCCGATGAATAAACTCTCGATGACAACGAAATGTTTAGTTTTTCACTTGCTTGGGAAAGACAAATTTTCATCAAAATATTTTTGGAAGCAAGGAAAACCTAGTTTACACTTTATATTTTATGTATATCTTTATAAGAAAGCATAATTTGAGGTCGAGTCTTAGATTTCTTTGCACGAGGACGTCCAAAGTCTAAGTGTGGGGAATTTGTTAAGTCGTATTTTGTACGTATTTTTAGTAGTTATTTAGTTTATATTATATAGTTTATTTTATCTAATTTATCCTATTTTGTCTATTTTTAGCTAATTATCGAATAAAGTGGGGAAGAAAAGAAAAGACGTTAAAAGTGGGTTTTTAGTTATCGACAAGCGTCCAAGAAAAGATATGAAGTCAATCCATAAAAATAATGTGTCATAAAATATTGAATACAAATAATTGACGAGCTTTGATGTCTCTTGCTAAGGATATGGGGAACTATCTCTTCGAAGATGTTAATAATGATGATGATTATGCCGATTATTAAATAACCTCTTGTAGGGTACTTTTGTTATTATTTTTGTATTTTGTACTATAATTAGACTTTTATGCAAGGAGATGAATGAAAAAAACTCAATCTAGAATGCTTTCTTTATTTATATGAAGCAAAAAAATTTCAAAGACAAAAATCGGAAAATTGCACTAGCCCCTATTCCCCCAAAAGAAAATAATAAAAAGGAGAATTGGAAACAATAAGTAAAAGCACGATCCCAAGTAAGTTGACAGAATATTGCAAAAGAAATGGGCTAAAAATGAAAACTTGGCCTAATATGCAGGCATTGGTTATCGAACGGGCCAATGGACCGGTTAAACCGAGCAGCGTCGGTCAACGAGCCGGGCCAAGGGATTGTGATGCGAGCAGCGACACAAGGCAAGGTTAAAATTTCCAGAATCTTAATAAATACCACCCCAACTATCCCACATAACTAAAAGAACCTAACGAAGTTCCCTAAACCAAACCACATAATCCTAGAAATTATCACATCCAAAAAAATCATGAACTTCATGGTTAAGTTGACCTGGTGGATACACAAGATTGGGGATGTAGAAAGCGTTGGTATATCTATTTATGGACTAAACACCCTCTTCGACATTAGACAGGTGAAGATCCATTGGACTTTTCTAAAAGCTGCGATGTCGTATCGGGATCCTGCGATGAATGTCTTGAAGTTTGGAAATAAGGAGTTATGCCCACTCCCTAAAGAGTTCAATGATGAAGACTCGGACTTTATACTTACACGTTTCGAGTTCCATCGAGGAATCAAGTATAAGACTTCATCTCTTATAGGGTTTTGACTTCAAGTCATTCTATACGCCTTAGAAAATTTTCTGAGTGATATAACATTTCCTCCGAGTGTTATAGAAACTATTATGCTGTTTTCGTCGACTCTCACCGACTCGGAAAGCATACTTCTATATGCCACTTCACACTCAATTCCGAGTCACCCAACACTCAGATATATCGTATGTTCAAACACTATCTTTTCCGCGCTTAAACTCAAGTCCGACTTCATGGTTCAGGAATTACATTGTTCCAAGTCAGCATATTTAGTTTGAATTTTGTTTAGTCTAGATCAAGTCTGTTTACTCGATATTCTTTATCCGACTTGATTGTCCTCTAGATTGACTAAGATGGAATTTGAGTTTCATGGATATTAGACTCAGAAAATTCCATTTCTTTTCTAACTCATATAATTAGTCACTTAATTATTTTAATTATATTATTATCTCGTGCCTAATCTTGGACCAAAGTATTTTATACTTTGAGAACCAAATTGATTTGCTTTTGTAGGTTATTCAAACGAGGCTATCCTAATTTTGAATTACAAAAGTAACCTGGCTTCAAAACGTCAAATCACCAGCAGACAAAGCTTTTTCACCTCCGACCTAGCCCCGGACATCGTGTCAAGGTTGTCTGTTTCCAAAACCGGAAATCTGCAACACTAAGCTCAACGGTGGTTTCCATCTTATTTTTCAAGACACCACCAGTGGTTTTGGGACTTCCAAAGGAGTTAAGAACCGTTGCTCAACGTTCATATCTCAACGGATATTTTCCGAGTGACTCGGAAAATCCTTTACAACGGTCACAAAGGACCTCCAGTCGGAAGATGGACACAACGGCTAAGCTGCTTGGTCATCTATATATAGAAGCCAACTTTCAAGACTTGAAGATTGCCGAGTCTATTGTTAATACACATACTTGATCGAAGTCATTGTATTCATTCTCAATCTTCTACTTACAACTCCAATTCCGTATTTCATAACTTTCTTAGTTGTAAGGTCTTGTACTCGATTACAAACACTTTCTTTCTTACTTTCTAAGTAAGGTCCCTTGACCGAGCTGTAAGGGTTAACTCAGCTCGGTTGTCCCTAACTCGTAAGGTGATCTCGGTTAGGAAGTACTAGATCGGATATGGTAATTTCGAGTCCGGGAAAAACTTGTAAGGAGTTGTCTAAGGGAGCAACTTAGGTTAAGTCGATCCATCGTATTTTGTGGACTCATGATAGTGGATTCGACTTCGTGCTTGGATTAGCATGGTCCATGGTTTTCTAACCTAGGAGGGTTTCCACGTACTTTCCGAGTTATTACTTTTCCGAGTACATTCTAGACTCGGACAGCTTTGCAATCTGTTTAATATGTTTCTTCACTCGCTTCTGAATACCGAGTTAATGCTTTTCCGAGTGTATCCTTGCCGCTCACTCACATCGGATCCTTATTTCTTTTAATTTTCAAGCAAGTTTCCTCATCACCCTATGCACCCCCTCTAGGGTCATTTATACTCTCCAATAGCAAACCTTCAATTGGTATCGAGCCTAGCCTTTTAGAAAAGGATCTAACCATCCAAAGGTCTAAAGATCAAATGGCTCGGAACAACGGAGAGTTCGATGAAGGAAGATCTTCCAGCAGACCACCAAAGTTCAAAGGATCTAACTTTGTGCACTTGGAAGAAACTCATGGAATGTTTCCTGCTGGATCATGATGAAGATGTCCGGAACATCATACAAGAAGGAAACCACCTTCCCATGAAGACAAGTAAAAACAAGACTCGTGCCCAAGATCAAGGCAAAGTACACCACTGAGGAAGCAGAGAAGTTCGTAAAGAACTTCAAGGCAATGAACATTCTGATGCGTGCCATCAGCTCGGAAGAATACAACCGATTGTCAGCCTGTGACAGCCAAAGAAGTGTGGGACACACTGGTCAACACTTATAAAGGTACAAGCCAGGCCGGACAAGCGAAGATAAGCCAATATCTTCATAAATATGAGCTATTCAAGATGGAGCTAGAAGAAAACATCACTCGGATGTTCATTCGATTTACAGAGATTACCAACAATCTCAAATCTCTAGGTAAAAAGATTTCCGACGAGGAAATGTGTAGAAAGATACTCGAAGCCTACCCAAGAAAAGATGCTTGTCCCAAAGTGACAGCAATCGAAGAGGCTCGGAACTTGTCTCTACCGAAGCCGGACGAACTCATTGGGAAGCTTCTCACCCATGAGATCCACCTGGAAGAGGAGGACGCGGACGTCGGCACAAAAAGAACATTGCGCCGAAAGCCTCGAAACCAGAGAAGCGGATCCGAGTTCCTCCGACTCGGAAGAGGATCCCATGGCACTTATTGCTAGAGACTTCAAGAGAATAATGAAGCATAAGAGATGGGATAAGAAGCCAAATGAAGAGTTCTATAAGAAAGATAAGAAGGATAGAAAAGGTAAATACTCTTCCCCTTCAAAGTTATCTTTAACTAAGAACTTTGGATGTTTTGAATGTGGCAGCAAGGAACACATAGTCAAGGACTGTCCCAAGAGAAAAAGGGACAGAAGGAAGAAAAAGGCTATGATGGCCACATGGAGTGATGAGGACTCATCGGAAGATGACGAGGACTCGAGATGACTCAAAGTGTCCGATGGCACTTTCCGACTCGAAGTGGAAACAGAGTCGGACACGGATTAATCGGACAATGAGGAAGAAAATCCTCAAGAGGTAATTGAATACTTTCTTAAATTTTCCAAAGTTGATTTAGCCAAGTATATTTTCACTTTGGAAGAGAAGTCCAATTCAGACTCTTCTTATTTTAAAGAACAACTTAAGTCAATTTCCTCCGAGAGCATTTCTTTTAAAAAATGAGTTGGAAAACCGAGACTTACACTCAAAGAACTCAAGACTAGTGCTTAATCCAATGAGTCCGAGTATGAGTTACTCGTAAAAGAGAATGAGCAACTAAAGCAAAAGCTCAACGAGTCTCAAGATCTTGTTTTAAAGTTTACTCAAGGTCGAAAAACCTTGACATGCTCTTGGGATCTCAATGTGTCTCGTTCACAAAAGAAGGTCTTGGTTTTAACAAAGAGGAGGAATCCAATTCCTACTCGGAGCTTTTCAAAAGGATTCCAGAACTGTAAAGTTCAGAAAGGTCGAGCACGGTTCCATTCATAAAAATGAAAGGAAGACCGAGCCTGGACCAGCTTACAAGAAAAATCATCTCCACCGGTTTATAAGAGAAAAGTTTTTCAAAAGAAAGAGACACGGACTCGGTTCTCTAAATGGAAGACCCGGAATCGGACCAAATCCAACGTCATTCAAATCTGGGTTCGAAAAGCCTTTTTCCTCGTAGAAAGGACCACAGTAAAGGGTGTTACTCGGGTTCGTTAGAGGAAGTGATAAGGGTTAGTTTGTTTCGACTTGCAGGTGACTCGAAAAGAACAAAAGGGCATTGGTACCTAGATAGTGGATGTTCACGCCACATGTCGGGAGAGTCAAGACTCTTTTTTGAGTTAGAAGAGTACAAAGGAGGAAAAGTCACATTTGGAGATGACAACAAAGGCAAGATAATTGGGATAGGCAAGGTTAGAAAGGAAGGCAATCTGTTCAGCCCAAGTATACCTTGTCAAAGAATTAAAGTACAACCTGCTTAGCATCTCTCAATTGTGTGATAAAGGTCAAGAGGTAAGATTCACTCGGACTAACTGTTACATTTCCGATGATACCACCAAGGAAATCAAGCTCGCAGGTAAGAGATCGGGTAACACTTACATTATTCCTCTTTCGACCCGAGTCGAATTTATCTTGTTTAAAAGCATCACTTCATGATGACTCATGGACATGGCATTGCAGATTAGGCCATGTTAGCATGCATACTATTAAGAAACCGGCATCTCATGGCCTAGTCGGAGGATTGCCTAATTGTGCTTTTAAGAAAGACAAAGTTTGTGAAGCTCGCACAAAAGGGAAACAGTCGAGATCATCATTCAAATCCCCGAAGACAGTTTCCACATCCAAGGTGCTTGAATTGCTACATATGGACTTATGTGGTGAAATTCCTGTTAAGAGCCTCGGAGGTAAATCATATGTACTTGTTATTGTTGATGATTACTCATGATTTACCTGGGTGTGTTTTCTCAAACACAAAAATGAAGCATTCAAAGAGTTCAAGCAAGCTCTGCAGAAAGATCCAAGTTGAGTCTCGGACTCGGATCCGGAGAATTCGAACTTACCATGGAAGGGAGTTCGACTACTCGGAATTCTCGGAGTTTTGCAACAAGAATGGCATCTCTCACAACTTCTCAGCACCAAGAACTCCTCAACAAAATGGAGTAGTGGAGAGAAAGAACAGAACTCTTGAAGAAATAGTTAGGACAATGATGATTGAACACAATCTACCCTACTATTTCTGGGCCGAGGCAATTAACACCGCAAATTACACCTTGAACAGATGTCTCATCGGACCCATTCTAAAGAAAATACCTTACGAGCTCTATAAAGGGAAGAAACCTAATATCTCATATTTCAAACCATTTAGATGTAAATGTTTTATTCACAACAATGGTAAGGATCACTCGACCAAGTTTGATGCTCGGTTAGATGAAGGTATTTTTCGAGTTATTCATCTCATAACAAAGCTTATCGAATTTTCAATAAAAAAACTAACAAAGTGGAAGAAAGCATCCACGTTGTGTTTGATGAGATTGAACAGGAAAAGCCAAGTGAATCATCATTCTCGGGCCTAAAGCTCAGTAGGAATGATGATCATGATGAAATTAAGCCTATCAGGAATCAAACCCAACCAGCTCGTAATGAAGTCACTCGTAACGTAGTGACTTAGAATGAGACAACTCGAGAACCCGCTCGGAATGATGAAGGACAAACCGATGAACAAGTTCACTCGGAACAAACTTCGAAGATCAACCAATTCAACCTACGGATCCGGTGAATCATAGAACAGGTAAAGCATTCAAGTATGCTTCTAGTCATCCACTAGAAAACATATTATCCGATATTAACAGTGGGGTAAAAACTCGTTCCTCTCTTCAGAATCTATGTGTATTCACTGCATTCATTTCATTAACCGAACCCAAAAATACACTAGAGGCCCTAAATGAACCTGAATGGGTAGAGGCCATGCAAGAGGAACTTAATCAATTCGAAAGAAACCAAGTCCGGACTCGACCAAACGATCTTCCGACCACCCAGTCATAGGAACCAAATGGGTCTTCAAGAACAAACTGGATGAAGGTGGACTGGTAGTCGAAACAAGGCTAGACTTGTGGCTCAAGGTTACAATCAGGAAGAAGGGATTGATTGTGGGGAAACCTTTACACCTATTGCCGAATTGAAGCCATTAGAATCCTGTTAGCATTTGCATCTAGCATGAATATCAAGTTATATCAAATAGATGTTAAGTGTGCTTTTCTCAATGGTTTTATCGAAGAAGAAGTCTATGTTGAGCAGCCCCTGGATTTGAAAACTCGAATTTCCAAATCATGTTTTCAAACTTCAAAAAGCTCTTTATGGTCTTAAATAAGCTCTCGAGCTAGGTATGAAAGATCGAGCAATTTCTTGGTTCAAAATGATTTTAGAAGAGGTTAGATCGAGAAGACTCTCTTTATAAAAACCAAGGGAAAAGATTTCCTTATCGCTTAGATATATGTTGATGACATAATTTTTGGAGCTACTAATGAAATTCCGTGTTGAGATTTTTCGAGTTAATAAGACAGGAATTTCAAATGAGTATGATGGGAGAACTCAATTTCTTCCTTGGTCTACAAATCAAGCAAGACAAAAATGGAATCTATGTCCATCAATCAAAGTACACCAAGGAGCTGCTGAAAAAGTATGAACTTCAGGATGCGAAGCATGCAGCAACACGTATGAGCGATGAGCTTGAAACTGGACTCGGACGATAAAGGTAAAGCAATAGATCGAAACTCTATCGAGGTATGATTAGATCTTTGCTATATCTTACTTCCAGTAGACCAAATATAATGTTTATTGTCTGTCTATGCGCAAGATTTCAAGTTAATCCAAAAGAATCACATCTCACTACGGTGAAGAGAATATTCGAGATATCTTCCGGGGACTCGGAATTTAGGTCTATGGTACTCCGGAGACTCGAACCGACTCTCACTCGGATACTCGGATGCTGATTATGTTGGATACAAAGTTGATAGAAAGAGCACTTCAGGGGTGTGCCAATTTCGGGTCAATCCTTAATATCTTGACACTCAAAGAAGCAAAACTCAGTAGCTCTATCAACCGCTGAAGCTGAGTATATTGTAGTTGGAGCATGTTGTGCTCAGATTTTATGGATAAAGCAACACATGAAAGATCTTGGACTTTCTTTCAAATTAGTTCCAATCAAGTGTGATAATCGAGTGCAATCGGCATCGCCAAAAATCCAGTTTAGCACTCAAAGATGAAACACATTGAGGTCGAGTATCATTTCTTAAGAGACCATTCTGAAAAGGTGATATTGAACTTGAGTTCATTCCTACCAATCTTCAATTAGCTGATATCTTTACTAAGCCACTTGAGTGAGGATCGGTTTTGCTTCATTAGGAATGAGCTTGGTATGTTAAATGCATAATTATGTGTTTTCTATGTGAAAATCTCATTGCATGATTATGTGTTATGTGTTTACAATTCGTTAATAACCATTAGTTCAGTTGATTCAATGATACTAAGCCGATAGTTATTATTTATTTCCAGTTTCGAGTCACTCGAAACCGAGCGGAGTCGGACTCGGACTTTGAGAAAAATGGACATCAAACTTCGAAATCATCTCTAGATAAGTGGAGAATTTCGGAATTTGTTTTCAAAATCTTTCTTTTTCTCTTTCTCTCTCGCGCGCCATGATCGGACAACTAGCCGTTGGGAAATAAACCGCTGGAATTCTAACCATTGAAGAAGAGAACCGTCACACCGGTCCGAGGTGACCACCGACGAGCTGAGTCGAACGGATGCTGAAGGACGTTTCGAGTTCCATCGAGGAATCAAGTATAAGACTTCATCTCTTATAGGGTTTTGACTTCAAGTCATTCCATGCGCCTTAGAAACTTTTCGAGTGATATAACATTTCCTCCGAGTGTTATAGAAACTATTATCGTTGTTTTCGTCGACTCGATCGACTCGGAAAGCATACTTTTATATGCCACTTCACACTCGGTTCTAAGTCACCCAACACTCGGATATATCGCATGTTCAAACACTATCTTTTCGCGCTTAAACTCAAGTCCGACTTCATGGTTCAGGAATTACATTGTTCCAAGTCAACATATTTAGTTTGAATTTTGTTTAGTCTAGATCAAGTCTGTTTACTACGATATTCTTTATCGACTTGATTGTCCTCTAGACCGACTAAGATGCAATTTGAGTTTCATGGATATTAGACTTAGAAAATTCCATTTCGCTTCTAAATCATATAATTAGTCACATAGTTATTTTAATTATATTATTATCTATGCCTAATCTTGGACCAAAGTATTTTATACGTTGAGAACCAAAGGATTTGCTTTTGTAGGTTATTCAAACGAGGCTATCCTAATTTTGAATTACAAAAGTAATCGGCTTCAAAACGTCAAATCACCAGACAGACAAGGCTTTTTCTACCTCGACCTAGCCCCGGACAATCGTGTCGGGGTTGTCCATTTCCAAAGCTGGAAATCTGTAACACCAAGCTCAATTGTGGTTTCCACCTTATTTTTCAAGATACCACCGGTGGTTTTGGGACTTTCAAAGGAGTCGAGAACCGTTGCTCAACGTTCATATCTCAACGAGATATTTTCCGAGTGACTCGGAAAATCCTTTGCAACGGTCACAAAGGACCTCCAGTCGAGAAAATGGACACAACGGCTAAGCTGCTTGGTCATCTATATATAGAAGCCAACTTTCAAGACTTGAAGATTGCCGAATGTATTGTTGATACATATACTTGATCAGAAATCATTGTATTCATTCTCAATCTTATACTTACAACTCCAATTTTGTATTTCATAACTTTCTTAGTTGTAAGGTCTTGTGCTCGATTACAAACACTTTCTTTCTTACTCTCTAAGTAAGGTCCCTTGACTGAGCTGTAAAGGTTAACTCAGCTTAGTTGTCCCTAACTGTAAGGGTGATCTCGGTTAGGAAGTACTAGATCGGACAAGGAGTTGTCTAAGGGAGCAACTCGAGGTTAAGTCTCGTCTACTGTATTTTGTGGACTCAAAATTGTGGATTCGACTTCGTACTTGGATTAGCACGGTCCGTGGTTTTTGCCCCGGGACGGTTTCCACGTACTTTCGAGTTATTACTTTTCGAATACATTCTAGATTCGGACAGTTTGAATTCTGTTTAATTTGTTTTTTCACTGCTTACTTAATTCCGAGTTAATGCTTTTCTAAGTGTATCCTTGCCGCTCACTCACATCGGATCCTTATTTATTTTAATTTTTAAGCAAGTTTCCTCATCACCCTATTCACCCCCTTCTAGGGTGATTTATACTCTCCAAGAGCAAACCTTCAAATGACATACTTAGTTGCAGTTGCACTCATCGAACTAGGCCAATTGTTCCCACATCATCAAGCAACATTGCAGGAACCTGCAGGTAGAATCTAGGCTTGAGTAAAAAGGGATTTGGAGTTGATCCCGATTAGGAATGAAGTTAATTTGGCCAACTTGCTACTACACTTTCGTCCCATATACGGGTCGGGATCGGCGTGCATCTAGAGGCATGTGGCTATTATTATGTGTGTGATTAGTTGCTTCTTGTTGGTGGGAGTGTAGGAACCACGGTCGGAACCGGACCGGACAGGACCGAGCTTCCCCACGAATGTTCGACGTCGAGTTTTAGAAAGCTTAAAGGAATGGTTTAGAGTTTTGAAGATGGTTTTTTAAAGTGGGGATGAACCTTTTATTAAAATTTCCGAATTTTATTAAATGTAATTTAAAGCGAATTAGACAAAGTTTGAATGGCGGTTTTATTAATTATTTCTTAACTGAAAAATAAAGAAAGTAGGGTTTCTATTTCTGCCGTAGGCTCTACGGCAAAACTAGTGTGAAAACACCGGTTTGGACCCGAGCTCGCCTACCGACCACACGGTGCAGGTGGTAGCCTACACCTAGTGGTCGCCGACGCCGGCCGAGGCTAAGGTTGAGATAGTCAGCCTCGTCCTCCGGCCGGGCATAGCAAATCCGAGTACCCCTTTTCACTTGTTTAGTCAAAAACAGTCGAGAAGCGGATTGGAAGAGAAATAAAGTAAAAAGGACTTGCCGGTCAGCTTTTAAAAGAGAAAAACTAACAAAAACATAAAAATAAAAAATTTCTCTCTCGATCTTAATATGGGAAAACTAAGATCGAAAAGGCTGAAAATTGACTCTATCGATCTTTGAACTCATAATCGAATTCGGGCGAGGGTGCGAAACATAGGGATAAACCCTTCGTTCCGTCCATCCGAAGATGACCATTACTAGTTTGAGTAGTAAATTAAAATAATCAACAAAAGCAAGTAAGCCAAATGTGACGAGAATTAAAAGCAACCAACAAGATAATAGAAAGCGATTAAGAAAGTAAAAGCGGAAAGAAAAGAAAAGTGAGAAATTAAAGAGATTACATCAGGCGGGGAGGAATTAAAAGCGATACAATTCTCAAACCACAATACGGAAAGCAATAAAGCATAAAAATAAATAATTAAACCATTGAAGATTGAATCTGTGCCCTCGGGTTGTCCAACCTACTAATCTAGATCTCTAGTCCGGATTAATTTGGTGATGCGATGGTGGTGGATTGAAGGGGCTTTTCCGAGTTTTGAGTATAGGTAGGTAAGGGAGATGTATGAATGATGAAGTCTTAGGTTCATATGTTGTTGGAATGGGGACTAGAATGGGAAGAGGCTGAAAAGGGAGCAAGACATCGGAAAACATAATAGAGTATTCGGTAGCTTTTAGGCGAATTTTAAGAGAGTAACATTGAGGAATGAGCCATGTGAGAATGAGAGAGTCAAACCTCTCTCTTTATAGGGAGATGTTAGGTCAAGGAAATGACCTAGGGTTAGCTTAGCCAGACCTTTCAAAATCAGCACCGAAATCGGGCCAAGATATTGTGAAGATTGAACCGGATAAAGGAAGAGTAAAACCGGATAATTCGGGTTCACGGCGCTAGCGACCAAGGGATTTCTAGGGTTTTATGACCTAAGTGTGTTGCCCGGGATTCCTCAGGCTGGAATGCAACGTTTTGAGGTGAGAAATATGGTAAGTTGCCCTGACCATAGCAGACTTTACAAAAATGGAAAGTTTGCATATTTTATAGGTTTCCATTTTTGGCAAGTTTCTATTTTTGCGGGTTTAATTTTTTGTGCGCGATGCGTGCTCTCGGTCTTGGGTGGACTGTCTTATAGCCAAACCACAACACTTTAATGTTTATGATCATGAAATGCAGCGCCTAACATCGTCTTGAGGTCTTCGGCTCCTTGTACGATCGGAGAAAAGTGACACGCGAGTGTTCTAAGCGTGGAATTTCCCTATACGTGGCACTATACTCGTCGTCTCTAGAGGCTTGGTCCAATCCTGGATCGTCCAAAGGAAAAGTGGATTTTTGGATCGACCCAAGGCAAAAGGCTATTTATTTGGTGCTTGGGGTTCTTTGTTGTTTAGTGGCTTCTATCGTACGAATCGAACCTAGTTTGTGATCAAAATCCTCAAACAGGACTTGAGATTACATCATCGGGCCAACAAATAAATAACAAGAGAAAAGGCATGACACTTTTTAAGTTTCTACAAAGAGGCCCTAGGGATAGGGCGCCTAGTGTATTATCGAATGTGGTGGCGCGAGTAAAGAGAATACCACTCCTTGACCCCGCTGATCGTTGCTTGAGACTTTTGTGGGTTTGAGACAGATTTAGGTAAATTCAAACGATAATTTCACCAACGTCCCCCTTCTATTGCAGGTATGTGATGACTCAAGTGGTCATCGAAAGCCAAATCGGTGGTCATGGAAATTCGGTGCCGGCCAGCGGTGCTTCCACCCTATAACACCCCAAAACCCACCCTAGGAGTATTACATTGCCGAGTTCCTCACAAGGAACTCCCAAGGCTCATTCAGGTGTCGGTTTGGCTTCCTATTTCCAACTTAAGGTAATAGAGGTAATTTTCCAAGAGAGTTTGAAAATTTTACGAAAATGTCGGCAGAGTTCCATTTGTAATATAGACTATCCGCTAGGCTTAAAACCTTAAAACCTGCATAAAAATCATAATATAACTTGACGAGCCATACGCTCGGAGTACGAACTCAACGACCACACGCCGGAGTCCAACCAATCATGCATTAAAACTTAAAATAATCTAAGTGGTTCATGACACATCCGGTACAACCTATATGAACTAAATTATAAACTACAATACTTCAAAATATAAGAAATGCACGTCCGTAACATGAATCATTCAGCAAATAACAAACATTAATGAGAAGGTATCCAAAATATGCTAAGTATAGATCACACCTTCTAAGAGTGTACCTGTAACACTGGGGACGGGAAAAGGGCGAAATTTGTGGGGTGAGCAAACCACACGCTCACCTGGAGAGTCTTAAACTCTTAAAACAGAAATTATTTACACATACTACTCATAATAATGAAATCGGTGAAAGTATAATAACATCATACAAATCTAGATACTTTTCCATGAAATCCCTTGAAATCATTTGTCAAATGTAGATCATAACACTTCAATCATTTAAAGACACAATTTCGAAATCAATAGCAACTCTTTTGGAAGTCAATCAACTTTAAACAAGGTGGTGCAACCACCTACACTTTCTTTCAAATGCTTTCAGTTAGAAACCGAATCATTTCGACTAAATCACTTCTCATGAATCACTTTCAATAAATCTCCTTTCATAAATCACTTTCAATAAATTTGCCAAATGCAGATCATAACACTTCAATCATTTAAAGACACAATTTCGAAATTAATAGCAACTCTTTTTGGAAGTGAATCAACTTTAAACAAGGTGGTGCAACCACCTACACTTTCTTTCAAATGCTTTCGGTTAGAAACCGAATCATTTCGACTAAATCACTTCTCATGAATCACTTTCAATAAATCTCTTTTGGTGAATCACTTCCCGGGTTGTGGACTTGAACTAGCACTTCGCAATTTCTTATAACTTCTCCGATTTCTCTGGTTTCTCCGGGGCGTGACCCCAAATAAAAGGCTTCGGGACCCATTTAGGAAGATTCTAATTGGGCATCCTACTACACCAGGACCCCTAGCTAGCCGCCCGAGCTAGAATCCTTCCTTGTGCTAAACGATCCAGGCAAAGTCGATTGAAAACAATTTCTTCAATACATTCACCCAGCTTGTTTCAAACAACATTCTCAACTCAATTTCACTTCTTAGAAATACGTTTTCACATTTGAAAAGCATATATCACGAAATCACATCCATGTATCGTTCGCGTAAAACATAGAACTTCTTTTAAACTAAATTTTGAGCAAAATTTGAATCAGGTTGCTTTATAAGTCGAGCATTTCCATGGTAAGGTTCAACATTCAAAGCTAACATATTTATTCAAGTGTTCAACCAAGTATCTAACATCTACTCATATTCACCCATACTCTTTCAAGAGAGAACCCCTTATTCCTATAAATGTAGTTCTCGTCATACCCCGTTTTCAAACCCACAATCAATTAATGTAGATTCACATTCCCTTGATACTCCACGTTCCAGCTCCTTTTCTATACTTCAAAGTTCGTTTCTCCTTAACTCAATCCCTTTTTAAGCATAACGAACTCGGAACTACAACTCCTTTGAGCAACAATAACCACAAATAATCATCACCTAACTTAAATGTCCCAACTTCACACAAATTGCCATCTTTACCTCAAATTTTCATCTTATGACTCTACCTTATCAATCAACTCTTTCTCGCCCATGCTCCGCCACATAACTCTTAATTTCACTTCATCACTCAAATTCCCTTAGCTCCACTTATCTTCAAGTCTACTTCAATCTCAAGGATTTAAATATGTTTTGAACTCAATTAACCTAGCAATCACCCACTTCTCATTCCTATGCCTCAATTGTATGCCAATCAATATGGACTCATACTCCCTTTTAGACTTGGACTCATCATTTTCCCAATATTAGCATTATCTCTCAATGCCGCAAATTCAAGAAATTTCTAAGGCTCAATTAACTCATAATTCGTACCCAAATCACAATTTCTTCATCCTTAATTGCTAACCGAAAGTTCAATACTACTCATTTGACCTATGCAACCTAATTCCATCGGAATCTCTAGGTTCCCAATTCAACCTTAAGTAACTACTAAATTTCTTCAAAGTTCCCAATTCAAATTGAACTACTTAACCCAAGCAAATCCTCTCATGTCCCGGTTCAGCCCTAACAACTCCCTAAATTCATTATAAGTTCTTAATTCAATCTTAAACAACCACTAGATCTGTTATGCAATACGGATACTCAATATTCACAACAAATTCAATTGAATTTCGAAATAACTATTAATTTTGAGAATAAGACCACCCACTTCGAATTAGGGATTTGGGCAATTGATTCCGGCTTTTGGTCCTTGGTTTCTTGCTCTTCCTCTTTGTTGCCTGCCTCTACCCACGCCCTCGGTCTATGCTCCGGCTCTACCCACCTCGGCCTAGCTCCGCTCTTCTCGGTCGCACTTTGCCTCCCGCTCTCTCCGGTTTGGGTTTCCGGCCTCCGGTTTCCCCGCTCGTCGGCGGCCTCTCCTTGTGTCATCATCCCTCCCTTCCCGTTTCCGTTCGGCTTCTCGCTCTTTCCCTTTCTTCTCTCGCTCTGTCTCTTTCCTTCGCTCGCCGCCTACCGGTGTTCACCGGCTGCTGTCCTCGGCCTATAGTGCTCCCGGCCTTCTTGCCCTTTCCTTAGCCCTCACACTCATCCATCTTTCTTTCCCTCGTTTTCCCTGTCTCTATGTCTCTCACTTTTTCACCTCTTCTTTTGCTCTGCTCGGCCTCCCTCGCCCTCGCCCTCCCTTTGCCCACCGGTCGTACGTTCTTGTCGTTCGGGCAAGCCACCGGCCTCCTTTCTATCTCTCGCGCTCTCTCTCTACTTCTTTCGCTCGTCCTCTCAATCTCACTCTCTGCTTCCCTCCTTTTCCATTTCGAGTCCCAAGGCTCCTTCTTTTCTCTCTCTTCGTGGCTTCCCTAGGAAAGGCACACCTATTTCCACTTTACACTAATCTAAGTCCAAACCCTACACTTAATCCCCCTTCTCACTCCTCTTTCCCTTTTCATTTTTTAAACCTAATAATAATTAGACCCACATACGTAGCATAAGCGATCTTGAATTTATACGTAGCTAGTCCGGGCAAAAATTCGAAGGAAGGAATTAATACGCTTCACTAGTAATAGTTATATGAACTAATAATAATTCGCTCAAATAAATTCGAGAATATATATATCCACGTATATATCTTAGTCATTCGACCTACTCTATTTAATTAAAACTAAATAATTAACTTAACTCATATAACTACATAATCCAAAATTACGGGTCTTACACACCCGATGCTAGATGGCTTTTTTAATTTTACTCCTATTGGGCAGCGAAATAGAACTGGTTAGGTCGTGTAGGATACATAACTTTTCTAACGTTTGGCATATGTGATGTGCGAGATCTAGCTAGTTGAGCATGTGGGTTTGGTGTTGGCACCTGCTAGGATCGATACATACTTAGCTTTGCGGTTACGTCAGAGGCCTTAACATGCAGCTCTAATAAAGCGGTCTACTATTGTAGGAACCGCCGGCCCCGCGCTTGCCTCCGTTAGGAGGGGGCCGATTCGGAGCGATGCTTCCCCATGAATGTCGGGTCTTTCATTCTTGATTTGAGAATGATTTTTAGAAGATACTTTTTAGAAATAGGGATGTATCTCTTATTGGGATTTTGGATTTTGTTCAATCGATTTAAAATATATTAAGTAAAGGAGATTGGCGATTTTATTAATCATTTATTTTATAAATTATTTTTGGAAGCCTCAGAATATTATTTCAACACTTAAGAGAATAACAAAACAAAATAAACTCATTTCTACTCCAAGGCTTTTGGGCTAAACCGGTGTAAAAACATCGACTTGGACCAAAGCCTTACCTGGTGACCGTCCGACGCAGCGAAGAGCCAGCACTCGTATGATCGCCGACACCGGCCATGTGCCATGATTGAGGTGATCAATCTCGGTCCATGGCTTAAACTGTCATAAATAAAAATTCATTTCTACCATTTTCAATCGAAATACCGAGGGCGGATTAAAGAGAAATAAAAAGGAAAATTAGTGTCGTCGATCGGTTTTAGGAATAAAAACTAACAAAAATAAATAAAGAGTCTTTCAATCTTAGTATGGAAAAGACTAAGCTTGAAATAGGTTTAAAACTTGATTCCATCGATCTAGAACCAAGAATCTAGACTCGGGGCGAAGGTACGAAACGTAGGGATAAGCCCTTCGGTTCCGCCCGTAAGCGGACGACCTTTATTAATTTGATAAGTGAGTTTAGGAAAAGTGTTTCGAGCAAGCACACAACATATTAAATGTGAAATTAAATCAACCAAGGCATGCTTAGGAAAACGATACAAGCATATATGAAAGCAATAAATAAAAGCAATAAAGAAAAGTGAAAAGGAAAGTGAAAAAAAGCAAAAAGAAAATAAAAAGATTACGAGAGGGTAGGGAGGAATTAAAAGCTATTAGATCTCTTCTTCACAATACGAAAAGTAATAAATAACATAAATTAAATAAACCATAAGAATTGAAAGCGGATCCGGCACCCGCAGTTGTCCCACTTGCCGATCCGGGTCTTGAACCGGACTCGGAAGCGTGACGGTGCTAAACCGAAAGTGACGTATGTGAATGATGAAGTATTAGGGATCGAATATCGGTATTGGTGTGAGGATTATCTTAAAGAAAACCAATAGATCATAATACATAAATCATTCGATAGCTCTTAGTTATATTTCGGTAGAATTTAGCAGCAGCTTGGCATAGGAAATAGCCATTCACAAAATGAGAGCCTAAGCTCTCTATTTATAGTGGAGGATTAGGTCACAAATAACCTAAGCAAGCAACTGAAACAATCGTCTAAATAAAGCAACGAAACCGGCTAGAAATGAGAAAAATCGAACAAATTCTTTCCTGAACCGGGATCCTAGGGACAACGCCTAGATACGCGGCACCGGTCAAAAAAGACGTCGTAAAGTCCAACCATCCTTCCGTGTTGCGGTGCGTTTCTAGAGCAAAACACGAGCGTTTGGACGAAGACTTGCCGAATCGCGACGCCGGTCAAGAACAACGTCGTTTTGTGAAGTTAATCTCCGTGTCTCGGTTGGACGCTTGGAGCAAAACGCAGCATTTTGGTGATGTTTACCATGAAACACGGCGCCGGTCAATGCAACATTGTACGGACTATTTAAGCTCCCCGACTCGGTTGGACACTCGAAGATAAAACGCGGCGTTTAGCATGTAACATAGCCTGATATGCGGCGCCGGCCAAGGCTTGACCTTGAGCATTGACCCGGGCTTGGACTAGCCAAAAGAAATGGGTTTTTGGACCAACCCAAAGCAAATAAGGTTAATTGTTTTTGTGCTAAAAGCTTTTTGTGGTTCACTAGCTTCCGTCACGACAATCGGAATCCGATCGAGATCCGAATCTACAAACAGAGTCGGGATTTCATCACCGAGATGACAAAATAAAATACGAAATACAAGAGATAAGAGTGACACGTTTTAGGTGTCTATAACTGCTGGGTGGAAGGCGTGGTTCGATGCCACTCCTCTAGTGATTTGGTGAATTAAACACTCACATGTGTCCTAATTCAAGACTCATTCTATAAGGTACCCGTACGTGCGACTATTACGGTTCAAGTACAACACGCATTACTTCCTAGACCATGTTATGTGGCAAATAGGTTGGGTTCGGGATATCTCGTACATGGATTGTGTACCACCAACTTCATGATACAAGTCTAACAGACACTAGGCAAGTTTACTCGGATAAACCTCTATGATTGGGGAAGCCTAAAAAGAGCATTCTAAAGCCATCTCTAAATTTTATCCGGAGTTAATAAGGGAGGTTGACCCCGTGATGCATAGGACACCGAGGGCTAGAGAGCGAGAACAAAGGAGAGATGCTCCTACTGCTACACCCTTGAAAGTTTGCGAAGTAGATCCGCAAGCTAATGAAGAGGCTCGTAGGAGAGAACCCGAGGCTAAAGAAGAGGAAGAAAGAAGGGTTTACAGAATCGAAGAAGTGAACCTAGGGAGATGCAGTTGAGTCTAGTGACCTAAAAGGAAAGAAGGTCAAAAAGGACTAAGGCTTAGTAATTAGGAAATAGGAAAGCTATTTTTATTATTGAATTTTGTTTTGCCTCTTTTGGATTTTAATTTCCAAGTTGTGTGCTCGTTTTTCCTTTTGCTATGTATTAGGATAAGTAGTAGGCTTATCTCTATTATTAATAAAGTAAAAAGCAAGTATTATGGTTACTCTTATACTTTATTTAATTTTTGATCGCTCACCGAATAAAATTACGTGGCCTCGCCTTTAAAAAGAAATAAGATGATCTCAAATAATGGACCACCTAAAATATGGATCGTCTAAAAATAATCATAGGAAAGAAAAATAACACGGGTTTCCTAAACTAAACCGAGGCCAATCTCCGTTGATTGGGCTTGGGTCGAGGCCGGCTTGAGGCTAGCCTAGTGTAAGCCTAGCTCGGTGTTATGCCTATTCAACTTAATTTGATGCTAAACATAATATTTTTTCAATTGGTCTAGATTTGTATACTGAAATAAAACTTCACCATCTAAATCCTTAAGTTTAACTGCTCGCTCTTAGTAAGATTTGATTGAGGATGTATTATCCTTGCCATTTTGGCCTGAATTTTCCTCTTGGATCTTAGATAGGTGCTCTAATTTCCTTAAGCACCATATCACCAACTTGTAAGTGATGAGGTTTGACCATTTTGTTGAATGCCCTTGATATAGGTGACTAGTATAATTCTACATTATGTAAAGCACGTAGAAGTCATTCATCTAATAGGACTAACTCTTCATACAACGCCTTAGCCCGGTCTCGCTTCTAGAATTTGACTTTCGGTTATGATCCTTAAAAGGGATAAAAATCGCTATTGGAAGGACTATTTCCATGCCATTAACCAAGGAGTAAGGAGTTGCTCCCTAGAGGTCCTAGTTGAAGTTCGATAACCCCATAAGGCAAATGGTAATTTATCGGGCTAATACTTATACCCGATAGCCATCTTTTCTACTATCTAACGGATATTCTTATTGGCTACCTCGATCGCTCCATTTGTCCGAGGGCGATAGGGTGAAGACTTATGATGCTGGATCTTATACTTCTTATGTAAGTCTACTACCTCTTTCTTAACGTGATTACTATGGTGACTGATTAACTCATACGAGTATTGTAGGAACCACAGCTGGTACCGACAAAGCATCCCCACGAGTTAGGCATTTTGAGGGTTAGAAAATGATTTTAAGTTTTTTAAGATGAATTTTTAGAAAGAGGGGATAAACCTCTTATTTAGATTCCCAAATTTTATTAAATCGAATTGAAATGGATTAGGTAAAGTTTGAATGGCGATTTTATTAAGTATTTTATTTTAGAAATTATTTTCGAAGTCTCGGGATATTATTTTTTAATTGAACAAAATAAAGAAAGTTAGGGTTTCAAATCTGTCGTGAGGCTTTAGGGCCAAGCCGGTGTTTTCACACCGGTTTGGACCTAAGCCAAGGCCACTGACCACTCAATGCTTGCTCGAATCGAGAACATAGCGGTCGGGGCGCCGGCCGGAGGCCACGACCAAAGAAATCAGCCTCGTCCTCTAGGCTAGCAAGCGGATCCAGAATCCCTTTTTTAATCCATTCGATCAAAAATAGCCGAGATGCAATATTGAAGAATTAAAGCAAAAATAGGAGTCGCCAGTCGGTTTTAGGAAAGAAAAACTAACAAAAACAAAATAAAGTTTACTTTTCCAATCTTAGTATGGGAGAAACTAAGACTTAATAAGATTAAAAATGATTCCATCGGTCTTAGAACCGAGAATCGGATTCGAGGGCGAGGGTACGAAATGTAAGGAAAAGCCCCTCCCTTCCGCCCGTCAAACGACGCGTTTGAGTAGTGAGCTTACATAATGTATTAAACATAAGAAAACGACATGCTATGAGAATTTAAAGCAACCAAAACATAGTGGAAAGCAATAAAAACAAATATAAGGAAAGCGTAAAGAAAACGAAAGATAAAAGAAAAGAAACGCGAGAAATTAAAAGGATTACATCGGGCGGGGAGGAGTTAAAAGCGATACAATTTCTTCTCTATAATACTGTAAGAAATAAAGGCACAAAATATAAATAAACCATTTTGAAGGCTGAATTGGCACCCTTACGTTGTCCCACCTGTCGATTGTGGATCTCGAGATATGGATCCGGCGATGCGACTGCGGCGAATCGAGACGGACTTAGCAAGAAAAAATCGAGCCAAAATAAAGTGATATGACTGGATAGAACCCCGATCGGGGGCATCGGTCATTCGGTATCACTTTAAGGTTTTGAGCTTTCCGTGCTTGCAAAGGGAGTCCCCGGGCCAAACGCAGCGAATGAAATAACCCAAGTTAGGGGCGCCATCCACTTTTCTCGGGTGGACTATCTTAGAGCAAAACGCATCACTTTGATGCTTGTGATCATGAAATGCAGCGACTAACGTAGTATTAAGGTCTTCGACTTCATGTCCGGTTGGACATAAAAATAAAATGCAGGATTCTAAGCTTAGAATTTCCCGTATGCGATACGCCACTTTCGTTGTCTCTAGAGGCTTGGCTCGGGCTTAGACCGTCCGAAAGAAAAGGGATTTTTGGACCTACCCAAGGCAAGAGGCTATTTATTTGGTCATGGGGCTTTACTGGCGTCCATCACACCAATCGGACACCGTCCGTAATAGGACTCGGGATCTCATCATCAAGCCAACAATATAAAATACAAATTTAAAAGAGATCGGGGACAACACATTTTAGATGTCTACGAGTTAGCCACACTTTGACCGAGTCCGAAAGATGAAGGGTCAAAGTAAATAGTAAAGGATACTTATCTTGATTTAGTGAATTGCTTTGAGTGTTGATTATAGTGTGGTCTCTTAAACCGGTTGCTCGTAAAACCTAAACTCCGAGACAAAGACCTAGACTTTATCGCGATGTATGCGTTCTAAAGTCCAAGTAAAAGGATCCTAAGCTTGGCTTGATCGGAGCCTAAAGTTTGGTAAATTTCGATGTTGAAACTTTGATAATTTTTTTATCTAAAGCTTGGCTTGATAATCTATTGTATTAACATGTTCATTAGTAGATAATCATATTGACAAAAGTTCGAGTGTTTTACTCGAATAATTCATTCGCAAACCGGCTAAAAATTTGATATGAAAAGGCTGGTTTAATGGGTCTAAGAGCTTCCACTTGTATGCATATGGTGCCAAACATCTACTTCCATGCTTGATGAGACTTCATAAGCTACCCCATCAGCCTAGCGCCGCAAGGTCTGCCGTTGAAGAGACATCACGTCTCTTCGTGGCCGGCGTCGGCATGCCTTTAGCAGTGTGCTTACGCGGATTGCTTTGGTCTCCTTTGCTTTTTTTTACTCTTGTCTTGGATGCTTGGTTGCTTTGGCTAAATGGGTCTATAAAAGGGGAGTTTAGTGTGTTCATTTTGCACACGTCACTTACTCCTCTCTAGCTTGCTAGCTTTGCTCTTGTTGTATTCTTGCTTTACTCTTGTTGAAAACTAGTTGGACTTCAAAATCTTCTCTTCAAAGATGTCGAGAAGAAAGGCTCATCCTACCAGGAGGACAAGGGTTCATAAATTGGTCCAAGATAACTTCTTGGAGTGGGAATGGCATCCACATAAAGAATGGAACCCAAATGACCTCTTGGTGGAGTCCGAAAACCATGTTTTTTCACTTGCCATATCTCCATCGATAAGCTCGTTAGCTTAAACTTCTATTTTTGCTTACTTAGAGTAGTTCTTCTACTAAAAATCTTGTTGGATTTTTGTCTTACAAAAAGGCTCGACTCGAAGTAGTGGAGTCATCTTCAAGTTCGTGGAGACATGTAGAAAGATGCACTATCCTTTAGAAGATGTAATGCACAATGTTGGGTTTGGTTTTCTCTTCATTACTTATCATCTTTGTGGCAAAAGAGAGCGAGATCCCATTAGGGCTATTAGTGAGGGCTTTTGGGATACCACTAATACCTTCCATCTTCCCTTTGCGGAGATGACTATTACTCCTTTCAATTTTACCGTCTTATCCGGTCTAGGCTTCTTGGGGAGCCACTAGTCTATGACTCGGAATTTGTATAAAGATCATGGCTATCTTCCTCACCTATTCGTCCCGTGGCTAATAGGTTTTCCCAAGAAAATTTCTTTAAATACACCGTCCTTTTGAGGCTTTTGAGGATATCCGGTTTTGGGCCCGACATTCTCCACAACAAGTTTGGATCATGCTTGCTCTCTTGTTAAGCACGGTATGCTTTTCTAACCAAGCGTCAAAGGTTTATGTTCAGTATTTGGTGAACTTAGCGGACCCAGCACAAAATTAAAGAGCTTAACTAGGGTGCACTCGATATACACTTGCCTTATAAGGGTTCTCCATTCCGGTGTGCGACATATCAAGCACGAGAAGGATTTGACAAATTATCTTCCACTATGTGGCTTGTGGAAGATCCGTGAGGTATGCTCTAATTCTCCATTTACTTTTAATATATTTTATCTTGTGTGGATAAAATCTCACTTGTTTTTCGAAAAGGGCAGTCATGGTTGTATGAATATTTCCCACGCCTATCACCCAGTTCAACAAATCATCCTACTTTTTCGGCCTCCATATCATAGGCTAGAATCCATCCTTAACGACCAAAATCCATGATATAGGCTTCTTGAGGTATGGACTCAATCATGTGGCCTCGGTATGTGACTTTTAAGCTTAAAAATTACCTCAAAAATGTGCCCAAAAATTTTTGCTTCACTGCCTAGCTAGTTGCCACCGCCCATAGCCTCGTGGTTGACCTTGTGGGCGTGGTTGTAGCCGGCGCTAGCCTTGGCTTAGTGCATTCTATGCCCATTTTCTTGCTACTTTTTGCTTGTGATTGCTTATCTAATTATAAATCCTATATGTGTAGGCCAATTTCCATCCTTGGGCACAACTCTAACTTCCTTCAAGCGTAATCATCACACGAGAGTTAAGTGAAAGGAGGATCTTATTTAAGGGTCCTTTTGGGTTTTGCTTGGTACCTTGGCGAGAGAGTTATGCTACAAATTCGCAATAATACATGGCCTCTGTTTGTTCCTCTTGACCTACCGCAAACCATGTTTTATTTCCGCTCTCTTTCTCCACAAGAGCAATAAGAAGCGACCACCGGGTACCTCTTTACCTAGTTATTAAACTTATATATGTCCTACGCATATCACTTGGGGCGGATCATAATCCGACTAGTGAGTTTCTTGTATGAAAATTAACTTCAACTCTTTGTAGCTGCTCCCGAAGGACATCCAGATTCCATGTCCGGACGTGGACGTTTCTCAACCCGAGAAATCTCCATATAGATTCCTAAACTGTCGGAGGAGGAATGTGTGGGGCTCCCTTTCCCTAAAAACTAGTAAGGGAAGAGTTTTATGCTCTTTACTTTTAGTTGTATGTTAAAAGTTACTAACACCATTAAATCTTTGTAATATGATCCGGAGCAATCCCGGACCATGTCCATTAGACTCCAATCTGCCCTTAGGGGTATTCGAGACTTCTTCTCTAGGAGAACCTTCCTAACCTTCCGGGTGAGTCTTTGGCTAGTGAAATGCTAACTTTATTAAGCTTTTAGTGGGTATGCTAATCGCTCTTCGATCTAGAACGTCTTCATCAAGAGGCCTCCTTGGTGGACCGGGAGTTCAAACACATTCAACAGGCCCACAAACACCTCCTAGTGGTACCTCTAGAGTGGATACCTCTCGCCGCTCTTCACGACGTGCGCATCATGGAGTACTTCGAAGTAGGACCTAGCACCTCTAAAGAAAGTTTGGATATTCCGCCTCTTCAAGCATTCAATCGCCATGGGAACCAACTTAATTTCCACTAGGTGTCTTATAGCGGACCTTCTCATGGAGCATCTCAATCTTGGGACCATGGAGCTAGCTCTTCTCAAGGTGGTGGAGACGGTCGATTCTCCACGTTCGTCTTGGAGGACTTCGAGAATTATATCTTCAATAATGCTTCTAATGGCGAAGATTAGTTGATCCCTTGTAGGGTTCTTTCTGTTGTTTAATATTTAATATTTTGTAAGATTTTGACTCTATGGAATGAGATGAAATGCAAACATTCGTAGGAAATGCAAATATTTAATATTCGATTCTAAAAAATGATTTCTTTTATTAATATGATGCAAAAATTGGTAGGAAAAATTACAAAGACAAATCGAAAAATTTTTGCACACATAGCCCCTATTCCCCAAAAAAATAATAAAAATAAAAATAGGAATTTGTAAGTTCACGAGTCCAAAAATAACGGGGCTCGACCGAAGATGGGTCGGGGCAAGAATAAATAATGGCCCAAGGACTGCTCGGGCCAACAAAAATAAGACGAACCGACCGATCCAAGGCCCTAGCCGGCGCACTGCCATGCGCAAGAAAACTAGGGCGCAGGTGAATGTTGTTGGTGCTTGTGCAGTAGGACTACGATGCCTAAAAATTGCTTTAAATTGGACCCTTGATGATGACCAAAAATTGTGCCTTCGAACATTCTTCTACAATTCCCTCGGAAAAACATATCCTAAAGAAATTTCCCAAGTTCCTGCAATTTTCCTTCTAACTTCTAAAGATGAACTTCATAACCGATTTACCTCGTTGGATGCATGAGATGACAAACACCGAGAGGGTAGGCTTGTCACAATATGGGTTGAATACTTTATTCAGTATTTGCCAAATGAAAGTTTATTGGAATTTCTTAAGGGCTGTTGTGGCGTATTGGGATCCTCACCATTACATTTTCAGCTTTGGGGATAAGGAATTGTGCCCCTTACCCGAAGACTTTGATGTTATACCGAGCATCCAATGTCGCACCAAGCCTGTTGTATCCAAATCTTCGATAATCCGCACGAAACTATAAATACCTTCTAAAGCCGAGTAATAAGAATCTAGGGTGGATTCTTATCGGGAATCAAGCGAACCTAATGAACCTAATGAATCATTATCTTTAGAATTCTCCGAGTCTATCATCATCCTAAGACGACAAGCTATTATCACTTGCCCGATTGGTGGTTTCTTGCTAGTAGGAGGTCTGTGGGGACATGGCACTCGCGGCACTACTGCGCTTAGTTAAGCAACTAGATGATTACTGCTCTCTAACTCCGCCGAGAGCTGCTGAAACTATAATAGGATTAGACCGGGTCAAGGCTATTGCAGTTAAGTAAGTAACGACTCGCTGAAACCAAACAGTGGGAGCCGGTCGGCGGCTTCGGCCAAGGAGCGGCTGTCCGGTCTCGTCGAGGCTTAAAAGCCTCCGATTTTCACCGAAAGTCACTATTTTTCACCTTTTTACTATTTTTTTTATTTTGCGCTTATTGGGCCTTAAAGAAAGGTTGAATTTTGACAGTGTAGGAGACTTATTTTTTTATTATCTATGATGGCAGATTTGGTTGATTGAGGATCTATAGTTGATTCGAGCTCCTACAAAAGTAGATACCTATTTAGCGATACACTTTTGTCAACGAAAGTGGGTAGAGATGGTAGCTGAACACCTTACTTCTTGGTAGGAGGAATACCTTAAAAACCACGAGTAATACCATAGTTTGGTATATTGCACACTCGAAAATGTTCCAATTTGGGACACATACTAGACACCAACCCTTTGTATGCCTGCTGGGTTTGAAAGCTAGTACTTATTACTTCCTTGACCATGACATATGGGAACAAAGTAGGCGATTCCCCTCCTGGATTGTATTTGGCCCGTTACCTTTGAACTATTTCAAGGTTTTAGCATTCTAAGTGAGTTAAATCGTGACTTGAATATTTGACGAACCTGTCGAAGCCGTTGAAACCTGCAGGTGAGTCGATTACTACTATGTGGACACATTATCCGGAGTGGATAATGGAAGTGGACCCCAAACGTCGCAAGGCACTAAGGGCTCGAGAGCCGAATCCCCAAGGACTTACTCTTACTGCTGCACCCCTCCAAATACACCAAGTGAAACCTCGGACAACCGAACGGGCCCGCAAAAGAGAATATTAGGTAAGGAAGCTGAAGAGAGGAGGGCCCGTAAAATTGAGGAGCTAAAGAAGCGTACCCAAGATGATGGCTCCAAGTCTCGTGATCCGAAAGGAAAAAAAGTGAAAATAGACTAGGGCTTGAATTTTTCTTACAGAGGATTTGTTTTTAGCAAGGAATAAAAGGAATTAGGAAGTTTAGTTTTGGCTCTTTAGAACAATTTTAATTTTCCAAGTAGTGTGCTTGTTTTTTTCCTTTTATTAGATATGTATTCAGGTAAGTAGTAACTTTACCTTTTTATTAAATAAAAGTAAAAAGTAAGTTTTGTGTTCACTTTTTTGCTTTATATATTTTATCGCTCACCTGGAGGCATAAATTGGACTGCCTAATTGGACCATCTTAAAAATTAATTAAATGATTAATTACACCAATGGGCTATCTAATTGGACCACCCAAACATTGAATAACAATTAATTTAATAGAAAGGCCATCTAATTGGACCATCAAAATAAACAATTATAGAGAAAAAAACCAAGGGGCATTACTAGGCCCAGCCAACCCAACATTGTCCGGGTGGTGCCCGGTGCTTGCCATGGCGTAGCCTGGTTGGGCCAAGCTTGGCCCGTCGTTTAGGGTCGTGTTAAACGTAATATTTCTTCAATTGATCCAATTTGTGTACTGAAAGACCTCTTCACCATCCAAATCAATCGGTTTCACTGCTCCTCCTAGCAACATTTAACTTAGCACAAATGCGCACTGCCAATTAGGCCTAAACTTTCCTCGAGGATCCTGGATTGGTGCTCTAATATCCTTAAGGACCAAATCCCCAACTTGCAGATTTCGAGGCTTTACTTTTTGTTAAATGCCCTTGATATACGTTGCCTAGTATATTTAGACATTATGTAAGGCGTTGAGGCACTTTTCATCCAACAACACTAACTCTTCATAGCGTGCCTTAGCCCACTCTACTTCTAGAATTTGACTTTCAGTAATGATTCGCAATGAGGGGATTGAAATTTCTATTGGAAGGACTGCTTCCATGCCATATACTAGGGAGTAAGGTGTTGCTCCGGTAGAGGTCTTAATGGAGGTTCAATAGCGCCATGAAGTGAAAGGCAACTTGTCGAGGCCAATCCTTATACTTGACGACCATATTCTCCACTATTTTGCAAATGTTTTTATTGTCGGCCTCAACTGCTACATTGGTCTAAGGACGATAGGGAGAAGACTTATGGTGTTTGATCTTGTATTTCTCCTGTAGATCTGCTACTTCATTCTTGAAGTGACTACCATGGTCACCGATCAACTCATGGGATACCCCATATCGACAAATGATGATGTGGGTAATGAACTTGGCCACCTACTTGGACATCAAGGTTGCATAGGAGGCTGCTTGTACCCATTTAGTGAAGTAGTCAATTACTACTAACACAAATTCGTGATCGCCGGTTCCTTTAGGGGTCACTTTGCCAATAATGTCAATTCCCTAAACCGAAAATGACCAAGGTGATGCCGGTGTTGTGAGAAATGATGGTGGTTGGTGCTGTAAATTTGCATACACCGACACTTATGGCATTTCTTAACAAAGTCATGACAATCTGCTACCATAGTTTGAAGACTTAGATATAACTCTCTATCTCTCTATGTTTTTTATTTCAAGTCATTCTAAGTCTTTAAGAAGCTTATGTGGCGTTTGGTGGGATATAATACAATAGGGGTGTAATGTAATCAACTATGTAATGTAATGGGACAACAATTACATTACCATGTTTGGTTATGTAATGTAATCACAATGGTAATGTATTATTTCAATGACCAAAGTTAGTAATTAAATTATTGTAGTGGAGATAAATGCTATCTAAATAAAAATTTAAGTTACATATTTAAATTTGAGCTTTTAAAAATATTTTCTATCAAATAATCAAGTTTTATTGTAAATATCAACTATATTATTCTAATAACAATAAATATAGTAATAAAGATAAATGTTATCACACGAAAATATTTTAAATTCAAAATCATATTTGAGATTTTTTTAATTTTTTATATCATATTTCCTAATTTTGAATTTTTTTGGTGGCAAAAAGATTAATTCGATTATTCTAGTGGCAATAAATGTTTGTCGTGGTGAAGATAAATGTTATCCACATAACAAAATTTTAAACTCTAAATTTATATTTGAGCTTTTTTTAATCTCTTCTATCATATAATTAAGTTTTGAATTTTTTCATGAATAAAAATACAAACTAAAATTATTTTATTTATGATAAATATTTATTGAATTAAAGATAAGTGTTAAGAAGTAAAAACATTTGATCTAAAAATTTTAATTTAAGCTTCTTTTATCTTCTTAATTGAATACTTAAATTTTAAATCCAAAATATTAAAGTTGAAATTTTCTCTTAAAGATTTAACGATCATATCATATATTAAGACAATAGAAGAAAAAAATTTAGTTTCTTATCAAATAGATAAATTTTTTTATTGCCAAGGAGGAGAGAGAAAATGGATATGGAATTGCCGGGAGGGGGCAGAGAAAATTATTAGAAATGTGTTAAAACTTGATCATAAGGATGGATATAATCATGATTGTTTAGTAAATGTTCAAGTAATTGTAATTGCATAGTTAGAGGTTAATGTGATTACAATGTAATTTTGATTGCATTACAAAGTTGTAACCAAACATGGTAATGTAATCACCATTACCACTTTGATTGTATTACCACTTTGATTACATCCAACCAAACATGCCCTTATATTTAAGTTTTCAATATTGTCTAACCTACTTTGAAACCATTTCATGAGTAGAAGACATTTCACTGTATTTCCAACCCACTCGGATACAACTTAGACAGGTTGTCATGAGTAAATAATTTCACAAGCATATCTTATTTTGAGTACTAACTTATTAATCTAATTGAAAATGAATTATTGCATTAATTCACATTTCAAAGTCAGTTTATTTAAAGAAATTTTTTACTAGATCTATGTGATACGTGTCTGTTAACTATTCTTACCAACTCAATCATTTAAAGATAGACACAAGATGGAATTGGAACATATTCAATATTAAACTAAAAAAATAGCATTTCTTCAAGCTATGGATAATTAAGTTCTTAATTATCAAGATTTAATTATTATCCTTGCTTAATATTGGACCAAAGTATTTTTATACTTTGAGTACCACTTTGATTTTCTTTTGGACATTGATTAAAGTATTTTAATATTATTTTGAAAAGAAAACGCAATTGGCTTCTAACCGTTAAACACCAGTAGACGAAAAACGCCTTTTCGGACAAGGTTCAAACACCATGTCAATGTTGTTTGTTACCAAATACGGTAAACTTCAGCTTTGCGTCTAACGGTTGTTTCCACCCCATATTTCAGTCACAACTAGTGGGATGGACTACTTTTCAAGACAAGGACCAAAGCACAACGTTCACATTTGCAATGGCTCCTTTTCTAAGTGGCTCACACTATCCGTTACAACGGCTAATGAAGCTCTCAAGTTCGGAATCGGTCACAACGGCTACTCGCCTGCTGAGTATAAATAGAAGCCTTCCTATAAGACTTCAAGATTGCTCGCTAAACATTGAAAGAACTGAATCTACTCTCTCACTCTCAATCTTTTAACTTTTACAACTCCACACTTAAGTTCTTACTTTTTAAGTTGTAAAGAGAAAAAGTCTTGTACCTAATGTTATATATTCAATTCTTTGTAAATTCCTTTGACTAAGTTGTAACGGTCCACCTGTAAAGGTTATCCGAGTTAGGAAGTATTAGAACGGATAAAGGAATTTCTATGTCTAGGAAAAACTTGTATTGAATTGTCTAAGGGAGCAATTCCGTAAAAGTGAGTCCTTGTATTTTGTGGATTCAAAATAGTAGATTTGACTTAATGCTCGGATTAGCAATGTCCTTAGTTTTCCGCCTCGGGAGGGTTTCGACTCGTGTCTTGTATTTTGTACGAGTCCAATCTAGACTCAGTGAAAACTCATGAATAACTCTTTATCTCTCTATAGTTTTAATTCTAAGTCATTCGAAACTTTTAAGAAACTCATATCTAAGTTTTCATTATGTTCTAACACACTCGAAACCATTCATTAAGAATAACATTCTTAATTGTGTTTCGATCTACTATTGACTCTAAAATTATGATATTTTTAATACCTTTTTACATCTTATTTTGTTCATAATAAATATTAAATTAAGATTTTTAATTTGATTTGTGTTATTTTTGTAGGAAATGTGGAAAAATCAAAAAGTAGCTAAAAGAGCTAAAATTTAGAAGAAATGGATCGGTTATTTAAACTTGCCCCAAACCGAGCTCGGGACCAACCCAATTTCCCCCTCTCTGCTCTTCCTCGTCCAACCTCCAAAACCCTAGCTTCAAGCCCTCGTCCCTTCCCTCTTCTTCGGGCCTGCAGCACCGAAACTTTAACCCTATCTTCCCTCTTCAACCTCTCCACGCCACTCTCTTACCTCTCCCTCTCGGTCGCCCTCAACACCTAAAACCCTAGCTTACCACGCCGATGTTGTCCCTCACAATCCCATCTCAAACTCTGCCTCTTCTCCATCTCCTTCTTCCTCACGACTCCGAAGCGGAACCCACGAAGCTTTCCCCTCTCACCACGCTCCTGCTGTTATTCACGAGACATGAAGCCTCCATCACAATTCCTTCATCAACTTAAACACTCCCTATTCCTCTCATTCGGCTCGTACACGAAAACCCCACCTCTATCAAACTCTAGCCATTCATACTCGAACTCTATCCACAAGGAAGGTACTTGGGGAGGCTTGAAAGCACAACAAGAAGAGGAGACTAAGCCTTTAAAAGCGAGACAGAGAAAAGGCAAAGAGGAGGCCGAGTGACAAGTGGGCAAGGTGTGATAGACCGGAGCCGCGCCTAGGTCCGTCCAAGTGTTTAGCTTTTTGTTCTTCAAATTTTAGTCCTAATTCCACAAATCTTAGTTTCCTAGTTTCATGTTTTCGGTTCGTAATTTCATAATTTACTTCTCAATTAAGCTCTTCGCTTCTGAATTCAATTGATGTACTTAAAGTTCGAGGTCGTTGGTGTTGGTTTGTGCTATTGATTCCGAGTTGGTATTGGAATCGAGTTGCCAGTATAATCCTCTAAAGTTTGCTTCTTGATTTTCGCTTCGCACTTTCAATTTTGATAGTTTGATTCGATTTAGTTGCATTGTTCGGTTTTCGAATCTGGTGGGTGTGGTTTTGATTGCCTTTCACTTGCTGGAATATACTAATGCCAAAGTTAGTCTTCGCTTTTCGTTTTCGGGATGTTGAGTTTAGTTTGTGTTAATTCGTTTTGAGTTTATGTTAGTTTAGGTTAGGTATAGTTTTAAGTTTTCGGTTCGTATTAGCAATTTGTTAGTCATTTGGTTTAATTAATTTAAGTTTTTAGATTTAAGTATTAAATTCGAGTCACAACCTGGTTTTAATTTAGTTTATCTCTGTGGTTCAACTAAAATCACTCCAACAAAATCCGTACTTCCCTAAAATCACTCCAACAAAAATGAATCTTTGTTTGAGTCTTAGTCTAAATTTTAGTTTCTGTTTTATATTCATACTTTGGCTTAGTGACTTAGATTTTTATTTATATTTTATTTTGATTTTTTGTTTTCATTTAGTTTAATTAACTAGTAAGTTTAGTTTTATTTGAAGTCAGCTTTTGTTATTTTTTATTTTGTTTTAGTTTTAGTTTTGATTTGGTTTTGGTACAGTTGTTTTATGTCTTAGTTTAAACTTTTCATAATTTTTTGTTTTTGATTTAGTTGTTTTATTTCTGAAACAAAAAAAAAATCAGAAAAACAAAAAGATCAAAAAATATAATTATGGGGTTGTTTGTGCATGAGATGTTGAGTTAGAAAACCTAAAGAATAGAAAATGACTGAATTTGGATAAGATAACCTTGAGCGATCACTTTTATCCCATTAGTAGTTTTAACTCTTCATGTTTTAATTTGCCTAAGTTGGGATCTCGAAGTTATGCTTTTGATTGAATCATACTATATTCGGATGCTTCCAAATTCTATGGTTCGAAGATGCATATATGTTTTTGATGGAATTTGATGATGTGATTTCTATGATGCATTTTCCTAATATCTCTAATGATTTTGTTTTAAAAGATGCTGTTAAAAGATGGATGTATAGCTTAACCGCTAACTCTATTTTTAACTGGGATGACTTTGTTAAAATATTTTTGAGAAAATACTTCCCTAATAGCAAAACCGTAAAGTTAAGGAATGAAATCAATCAATTTATTCAGTTGGATAAAGAACCATTTTGGAATTATTTTGAAAGATTTAAGACTTTGTTGGCCGAATGTCCTCATTATGGTTTAGAACTGTGGCGTCTTTGCCAAGTTATTTACGAAAGACTTGACCAACAGACTAGGACCATGATAGAGTCTATGTGTCGTGGTTGTTTTCTTTCTAAGAGTCCTACGGAATTTTTAGAGGACTTAGTAGAAAAAATGATGCAATACGAAACCACTAGAGATGAGAGTTTGAATTCTACGATTGATGGTTTGAAAAGGAGGAGTCATGTTGTTTCTAACGTGAGTTACCTTGAGTCCAAAGTTGTTGCACTTGAAAATATGATAAGGGGTTAACTACTCAACCCAATCTTTCTATACTTCTTTGGTGTCATGTTCTCATTATCAAGGCTTACATCACCTTTTTAATACTTGTCCTTACTTGGTCACGAGGCCAAGAGCAAGTGCAAGTCAATATTGCATTTCAAAGATCTAAGTTTGATTCTTATTCTCTTACCTTTAATGAAGGGTTCAAACATCACCCTAATTTTTCATGGAATAGTAGATCTAATGTTGTAGGTCAAAACATGCCCCAACCCACTTTGTTTCATTATAGATCCCACCAGAGACCAATTTATCCAGTTGCGCGCAATGCATCTAAACCATCACCTCGCATTGCTTAGACCCAACCTCCTCCTAGTTACACTGATGTTGATAAAAGTTATTATAACATGGAGAAAATGCTTAAGAATATAAGTGAGCAGATTGACCCAACTTAAAGGAATTTTTCTTAGTCAACCGGAGGTGAACCCTAGTATTGCTACTTCCTCTTCTAGGGGTGAATGATATATCCCTTAGGTCGAGTAAAAAAGTTGATAACCATGTGAGTGACCAAGAATTATATCCTCACACTGTGGCTCAAAAGTCATTTTCCCACTCTTTTTCTCGAGAGCCTGGTTCATCCAATACTTCTAAGGACACTACCGATGATGTTCCTCTAGAAACCTCTACTAATTTTTCTGAAATAGAGGAAACTAAGGAGAAAGATACTACTGATATAGTAGAACCTTAATCTCTTATAAATTCCTCCTCTCCTACTATTATACAGGTTCATGAGCTTGAAATGCATGTTAGTTGTGAGAATGAGCAAATGATATACCTATTGAATCAAAGATCTCATTAGAAAAGGATGTTTGTTTTGATAATTTTATAGTTTATTCCGAGTCGTTTTCCATTGACCCCATCATGACTAACCCTCAATTTGAACTTTTTAAGTCCATGATTTATGACTATAAAACTTTTGAACCTATTAGTTCACAATTTGACAAGTTGAAATGGACTCTTAGGACGTGTTCCATAAAATTAGTTGTTTTAGTAGTTGTTAGTCTGTTTTATTAGAAATTAACTGTTAATGACTAATGGTTAGTGGTTAGATGTTCAACTAGTGATTTGAGATAAGTGTGTTCGCTAATAGTAGCTGTTTAAGCAGCAGATTTGTATAAAATGACTTAAAAGGACATAATCGATAAAAGTTTTTGAAAATAAAAAGGAGAATTTTGGAAATTATGTGCAAACACTAGGTAGTGTTTTTGAAAACATTACTTTGAGTAGCGTTTCGAAAAAGTAACGTTTTCAAAAACACTACCTAAAACTCTAATCACTATGTCAAACACTACTTTGCCAAACACTTACATTTTTAGATAAGTAGTGTTTTACATCCTCCAAAACACTAATCACTACCTCAAAAGCTACTGCCGAACACACCCTTAATAGTGTTGCACCGATGTTATGGATATATTCTTGGCACCAACTCCTCGGTTTTTTTTATCTATATTTGGTTGAGAGTTCTTCATGCAGATTTGATAAATTGTTACGTGTTTTAATGAGATTTAAATTGAGATACCAGTTTGAGTTGATATGGAGTGGCTGATGCTCCATGAGTCTCCATTTGAACTGATTTCAAGAGACTTTAGCTTAGGTGTACCCATTACCTAAACTAGTATAATCGTTCCTCCCTTTATTCTCTTTTTATTTTCTTTGTACATATTTGATGGTCTATTTTTTTTTCTTTTGAGTCATGTCAGTCTTTATTTGTTTTTTTAGTCTTCTTTTTATTTTGTAAATATTGGTTTTCTTTTTAGTTTTATTTTTCTTTTAGGTTCTTGCCACTCACAAATTAGGATATTGTCAAGTTTAGGTGTGGGGTGGCGAAACTTGTCTTTTTAATCTTTCTTTTTGGGAAAAAAAAATCCAAAAAGATTTTCTTTTATTTTGAGAGATAGTGTATGTATTCTTATTTATTTTTGAACCATTATGACTTAGTTATTAGGTTGTAAAAAGCGAAATGTACTTGATGAGACTCACCTCCTAGAGGACAATTCTAACCTCATTTTCCTAACCTTAGCATACCATGAGAATTTATAAAATTTGCACCTACCTTTATAAAAAGCCATTTGCTCTTAAATCTGAAACTGTCATCGATTGATTCACCCATTTGTCTTGAGTATAAAAAAACATTTCATGTTATATTTTGCATCGAAAGAAAGAAAAAAAAGAAAAAAAGAAAGAAAATAAATCGGGAATGACAAGAACCCTTTAAGGCATAGGCTATTGGGTGCTACCCTTTGAGGCAATAATTGCTACTGGGTAAGACTTGCTTCTTGAACAAATGAAAAAATCAAAAATAAAAAAGGTACTAGCCAAGTGGTTGAATCGGTTGTGTAAGCCTAACATAAGGGAGTAGTGTTACACATGCATATCACGCACTAGGTCAAATTCAATGTTTTAATGGGATAAAGAGATGGAAACATTAATATATGGTTGTCGTCAAAAGAATGTGAGATTTGACATGTATAATATACCTAGATACAAGTTGATAACTGAGTACCGAAGGTAATATGATTGATCGGGGATATGTATATATGTTCTCCCTTTTGTAAATAAGTTTTTGTAAAAATCTTTTCAGTTTTCCTTTTCTATTCTCCTTTCTTTTCTTCCCTAGATTTTGTGGGTATATCTATTATAAACCCTCACGAGATCTTACTCGTCCACTTGGGCTACCAAAGAGTTTAAAGGGCTTGTTGCATACGCTAAATGCAATTGTGAGTTAGGATTTTCTTTTCGTATTTTTTTTCTAGTTTTATTTTACTCGAGGACGAGCAAAATTTAGGTGTGTGGGTATTTGTTAAGTCCAAAATTATGATATTTTTAATACATTTTTACATCTTATTTTGTTCGTAATAATTATTAAAATAGGATTTTTAATTTAATTTGCGTTATTTTTGTAGAAAATGTGAAAAAATCAAAAAATAGCAAAAAGAGCTGAAATTTGGAAGAAATGGATCGGTTATTTAAACTTGGCCCAAACCGAGCTCAAGACCAGCCCATTTTCCCCCTCTCTCCTCTTCCTCATCCAACCCCCAAAAACCCTAGCTTGAAGCCCTCATCCCTTCCCTCTTCTTCAGGCGTGTAGCACCAAAACCTTAGCCCCATCTTCCCTCTCCAACTTTTCCACACCCCTCTCTTACCTCTCCCTCTCGGTCACACTAAACACCGAAAATCCTAGCTAACCACGCTACTATTGTCCCTCACAATCCCGTCTCGAAACTCTACCTCTTCTTCATCTCCTTCTTCCTCATGACACCGAAGCGGAACCCATGAAGCTTTCCCCTTTCACCACGCCGCTGCTATTATTCACAAACCCCAAGCCTCCATCACAATTCCTTCATCAACTTAAACTCTTCGTATTCGTCTCATTCGACCTCTACACGAAAGACCCCACCTCTATCAAACCCAATCCATTCATACTCGGACTCTATCCACAAGGAAGGTACTTGGGAGAGGATGGAAAGCATAACAAGAAGAGGAGATTGAGCCTTTAAAAGCGAGATAGAGTAGAGGCGAAGAGGAGGCCGAATGGCAGTGGGCGAAGGTGTGATAGACCGGAGCCGCGCCAAGGTCCAAGTGTTTAGCTTTTTGTTCTTCAAATTTCAGTCCTAATTTCTGAAATCTTAGTTTCCTAGTTTCATGTTTTCGGTTCCTAATTTATACTTCGCAATTAAGCTCTTCGATTCGAATTCAATTGATGTACTTAAAGTTCGAGGTCGTTGATGTTGCTTTGTGCCATTGATTCCGAGTTGTTGTTGGAACCAAGTTGGTGGTATAATCCACTAAATTTTGCTTCTTGATTTTCAGTTTCTACACTTTCAGCTTTGATAGTTTGATTCTGATTTAGTTGCATTTTTAGTTTTAGAATCCGGTGTGTGTGGTTTTGATTGCGTTTCGCTTGCTGGAATTTACTAATGCCAAAGTTCATCTTCTGATTTTTTGTTTCGGGATGTTGAGTTTAGTTTGTGGTTCATTCATTTTGACTTCATGATAGTTTAGGTTAGTTATAATTTTAATTTTTCAGTTCATATTAGCAATTTGTTAATCACTTGTTTAGTTAATTTTAAGTTTCTAGATTTAAGTCTTAAATTCGAGTCGCGACTCGATTTTAATTTAGTCTATCTTTGTGTTTCAACAAATCCCCGTACATCCCCGAAAACACTCTTAACACCTACTCAAACACAACTCAGAACAATGGCGTGGGTAAATAATTTCTCAAACACTTTTATTCCGAGCATTGACTTGATGTTTTAAGTGAAAACGAATTACTGCGTTAATTTCACTTTCTAAGTCGGTTAATTTATTGAAATTATTTACTTGATCAAGTTTATGCATTCCGATGTTTTATTCTTTCTAATTTGTTCATTTTAAGGATTGACTCAAGATGGAATTTAAACCTAATATATATTAGACTAAGAAAATTCCCTTGTTTTAGGTTGAAGATAATTAAGTGCTAATTTACTTTGAATTAATCTTCATCTTACAACTCCAAATCTGTATTTTCTTACTCTCCGAGTTGTAAAGAAAGTCTTGTAATCACTTCTATTCTTTCTATTTTCTTCTAAGTCCCTTGACCGAGGTATAAGGGTTAATCGAACTCGGTTGTCCCTAACTATAAAGGTTATCTCGGTTAGGAAGTAGTAGATTAGATAAGGGAACTTATGAGTGCGGGGAAACTTATAAGGGAATTGTCTAACGGAGAAATTCTGTAAAGAGTCGAGTCCTTGTAATTGTGGATTCAATTATTGGATTTGACTTGGTGCTTGGACTAGCACTGTTCGTAGTTTTACGCCCCAAGAGGGTTTCCACATACTTCGTTGTGTCTTTCACTTTCTAAGTCCAATCTACACTTAGAATTTGTTTTTAAGTCAGTTTTGTGCAAAACAGTTTATATTTCAAAAAAATCTTCCATCACCCTATTCAGCCCCCTCTAGGGTGACTTAATCCCTCCAAGAGTAAACCTTCGCTCGAATTGTTTTCTAAGTCTTTGCTTTGTAGAAAACTTTGTTAATCTGCAGAACTCTTTCATCACCCTATTCACCCCCTAGGATGAGTTAACCTCTCCAAGAGTAAATCTTAAATTGGTATCGAGCCTAGCCTTCTTAAAAGGATTTAACAAATCCAAGGTATAAAGATCAAATGGCTCTAAACTATGGAGAGTTCGATGAAGGAAGATCTTTCACCGGACCACCCAAGTTCAAAGGTTCAAATTTCGCGCATTGGAAGAAGCTAATGGAGTGATTCATCCAGGACTACGATGAGGAGGTCCGGAACATCACCTGTGATGGCAACTATACTGCCATGAAGATGGAATGAACGCAGCTAGTGCCTAAGGTGAAGTCCGAGTTCACCACTAAAGAAAACGAGAAGTACAGGAAGAACTTCAAGGCCATGAACACACTCGATGTCTACAATCAATTCAGAAGAATACAACAAAGTATCTGCATGTGGCATACCCAAAGAAGTGTGGAATACACTGGTCACTACCTATAAAGGAACCATCCAAGTGAAGAAGGCAAAGATAAGTCGGTACCTCCACAAGTATGAGATGTTCAAGATGGAGGTCGATGAGAATATCACTCGAGATGTACATTTGCTTCACTCGAGTTTGTCAACAATCTCAAATCTCTTGGTAAGAAGATGACTCATTAAGAAGTTATGAGAAAAATCCTAAGGAGTCTACCCAAGAGGAGATGAGGTCCCAAGGTGATAGTAATCGAGGAAGCTTAGGATCTCTCTTGGCTGAAGCCGGATGAGCTCATTAGGAAGCTACTCACCCATGAGTTATATCTAGAAGAAGAGGAAGCTGAGGTCAGTACCAAAAGAAACATAACTTTTAAGGCCTCAAAAGAAAGAAGTCCAAGTCTAAGTTCCTCATATTCTAAAGAAGACCCTATGGCACTTCTAGCCCGAGGATTTAAGAAGATGATGAAATAAAGAAAGTGGCGGAAGAAGCCCAAGCAGGAGTTCTACAAGAGAGACAAGAAAGGTAAATACTCATCCTCTTCCAATTTGTATTTAACTAAGAGTTATGGCTGTTTTGAGTGTGGCAGCAAGGAGCACATAGTCAAAGACTATACAAAGAGAAAGAACGACAAAAAGAAGAAAAAGGCTATGGTGGCTACTGAAGAGTCGGACTTTACATATACATCATTCTGAGTTCCATGAAGGAATCAGGTATAAGACTTCATCTCTTATAAGGTTTTGATTACAAGTCATTTTAAGTTTCTTAGAAACTTTTACGAGTGTTACGAAACCATTGCATATGCTCTCACTTGATTCCGACTGACTCGGAAAGCATACTCTGTTCGCACACGGTTCCGAGTCATTCAAACAACACTCGAGATATATTGCATGTCCAAACATTTGCTCTAATGTGCATAAACTCGGGTCCGACTTCATGATCTAAGTTTAATTGAATTATTTTGTTAATTCATCTTTCTAAGTCGAGCATGCTTGTTTTGAGCATTGGTAGTCTAGATCAAGTCTTTCCACTCGATGTTCTTTATCCGACTTGCTTTACTTCTAGACTGACTCAAATGGAATTTGAGTATAATAGATATTAGACTCAGAAAATTCCATTCTTTTAGGACTTAGATAATTACGCACTTAATTATCTTAATTAAATTATTATCTGTGTCTAATCTTGGACCAAAGTATTTTATACTTTGAGAACCAAATTGATTTACTTTTGTAGGTTATTCAAACGATATTTTTGAATTACAAAAGTAATCGACTTCAAGATGTTAAATCACCGAGCACACAAGGCTTTTCCTACTTCGACCTAGGCCTAGACACTCGTGTCGGGGTTGTCTGTTTCTAAAATTAGAAATTTACAATGCTAAACTCAATGGTGGTTTCCACCCTACTTTTCGGACACCACCGGTGGATTAGGACTTCCAAAGGAGTCAAGAGCCGTTGCCCAACGTTAACACCACAACGGAAATTTTACGAGTGACTCGGAAAGACCATTGCAACGGTCACAAAGGACTTCCAGTCAGAAAAAAGTCACAACGGCTAGTACTGCTTGGTTATCTATAAATAGAATCCAAATCTCAAGACTTGAAGATTTGCTTGAACCAATTGTCAATACACGTACTTAAGCAAAAGTCATTGTATTCATACTCGATCTTCTACGTACAACTCCAACTTTATACTTAACATCTTTACGAGTTGTAAGGTCTTGTAATCAGTTACAAACACTCATTTTTACTTTCTGAGTAAGGTCCCTTGACTGAGCTGTAAAGGTTAACACAGCTCAATTGTCCCTAACTGTAAAGGTTATCTCGGTTAGAAAGTACTAAATCGAGACAAGGGAATTTCTAAGTTTAGGAAAATCTTGTAAGGAATTGTCTAAAGGAGCAATTTTGATTGAGTCTTTCTACTGTATTTTGTGGATTCAAAATAGTGGATTTGACTTGTTGCTTGGATTAGCACTGATCGTGGTTTTCTACCCCAGGAGGGTTTCCACGTAACTCTCTAAGTTAGTACTTTTACGAGTCCAATCTAGACTCGGACTCTCCTCGAAGTCATATCTAGTTTTATTCTTCCATTACTGGTTTAAATTTCCCCATCAACCTATTCACCCCCTCTAGGGTGACTTAGCCTCTCCAAGAGCAAACCTTCGACTACCTAGAGTGATAATGAGTCGGAAATGATGATTACACTAATGACGAATCCAAGTGTCTAATGGCTCTAACAAAGTCAAAAGTTAGATCCGAGTGAGACAATGATGGATCAGATGTTGAGGAAACATATCCTTAGGAAATAATCAACCACTTCCTTAAGTTTTCCAAGCTTAATCTTGCTTGGATATATTTTTACTTTAGAAGAAAAGTCTAATTCTTAATCTTCGAATTTAAAGAGAAATTGGAATCTCTTAATGCTAAGAGCATCAATTTGAAAAAGGAGTTAGAAAACTTGAGACAAAATCTAAAAGTACTCAAGACTAGTACTCAAGATAATAAGAATGAGTCCGATTGCCTCGGAACGGAGAATGAGCAATTGAAACGAAGCTCAATGAGTCTCAAGAGTTAGATTTAAAACTCACTCCGAGTCAGAAAAACCTTAATTTATTACTTTGCTCTAAATGTGTCCCATTTCGAAAAGAAAGTCTTGGATACAATGTTGAAGAGAAAGATAATTCTTATATAACAATCTTTTCAAAATTGATTCCAAAATTGTTAAGTTTAGGAAGGCTGAGCATGGTCCTATTTACAAAGAAAATGAACCGAGCCTAGACCGGTTTTTATGAAAAAGTCTTCTCAACCTGTTTACAAAAGAGAGGTTTTCAAAGAAAAGAGACACAGAGAGTTCTCTAGAAAGAAGACTCATATTCAGTTCTCAAGAAAGAAGACTCGGAGTCGGACCAAACCCAAAATTATTCAAATATGGGTTTCCAAAAGTGCACTTTCTCAAAAAGGACCACGAGTAAAAACTATTACTGGGTTTGTAAGAGGAAGTGAGAAGGGTTAGTTTGTTTCTGTTTTGCAGGTTACTCAGAAACAAAAAGGTCATTGGTACCTACACAGTGGAAGTTCTCGTCACATGTTTGCGAACTTAAGACTCTTCTCACAATTAAAAGAAATGAAAGGAGGAAAAATCACATTTGGAGACAATAGCAAAGGCAAGATAGTTAGAATTGGAAGGATTAGTCAAGGAGACAATTCAGTTAGTCCAGTCTACCTTGTCAAAGGGCTCCGAGTACAATGTTTTGAGTATCTCTCAACTGTGCAACAAAGGTCAAGAGGTAAGATTCACTCGGACCAACTACTTCATTTCTGATGTAGCCACCAAAGAGACAAAACTCGGAGGTGCGAGGTCAGGTAACACTTACACCATTCCTTTTTTAGATTTTAGTCGGGATTTATCGTGTTTAAAAGCATCCTTGAATGATTACTCATGGACATAGAATCATAGACTAGGCCATATTAGCATGCATACTATCAAGAAACTTGAATCTCATGAATTAGTTAGAGGTTTACCTAATCTGTGCATTTAAGAAAGATAAAATCTATGATGTGTGCACAAAAGGAAAACAAGTTAGATAATCTTTTAAGTCACTCAAGACAGTATCTACATCCAAAGTACTTGAATTGATTCATATGGATTTGTGTGGTGAAATTCATGTCAAAAGCTTAGGAGGTAAATTATATGTGCTTGGTTATTGTTGATGATTATTCACGATTTACCTGGGTGTGTGTTCGAAGAACAAGAATGAAGCCTTCAAAGAGTTCACTAAGATTTGCAGGAAAATTCAAGTGGAGTCCGAGACTCAAATCAGAATAATTTAAGCTGACAATGGAAGAGAGTTCGATTACTCGGAATTTGCGGACTTTTGTGACAAAAATGGCATCTCCCACAACTTCTCGGTACTAATAGCTTCTCAACATAATGGAGTAGTGAAGAAAAAGAACAGAACTTTTGAAGAAATAGGAAGGACAATGATGATTGAAAATGATCTAACTCTACTACTTTGGGCTGAGGCGAGTCAACATAGTAAACTACATGCTTAATAGATGCCTCATTATTCCCATTATGAAGAAGACACCCTATGAGCTGTACAAGGGAAAGAAGCCTAACATTTCCTACTTCAAACCATTTGGATATAAACTTTGTGCATAACAATGGTAAAGAAAATCTGACCAAATTTGATGCAAGGTCGGATGAAGGTATTTTTCTGGGTTACTCATCTCATAGTAAAGCTTATAGAATCTTTAACAAGAGAACTAACAAAGTGGAAGAAAGTATCCATGTTGTCTTTGATGCAGTTGATCATGGGAGGACAAATGAATCTACTTTCTCAGATCTTAAGCTCATCCAAGATGAATATGACATAGCGAGAGGATGAGCTTAGAATGAAGAAGAACGAACCGAGCCAACTCGGAATGAGCCAATTCAAGGCAGCTTAGACTATCGAAGGTCAAGCTAACCAAGAAGTTCAACAAAAGGAACCAAATAGAGATCGAGACCATTTAACCAACAAACCTAGTAAATCAAACGACAGGTAAAGCTTTCAAATATGCATCTAGTCACCCATATGAGAACATCATTTCTGACATCAATAGTAGGGTAAGAAGTCGTTCTTCTTTGCAAAACTTATGTGCATTTTCAGTATTCATCTCATTAATTGAACCTAAAAATGTACTAGAAGCCCTACTTGAACTTGAATGCGTAGAGGCAATGCAAGAAGAATTAACTCAATTTGAAAGAAACCAAGTATGGACTCGACCAAATGACCTTCTAACCATCCGAGTTATAGGAACCAAATGGGTTTTCAAGAGCAAATTAGATGAGGGAGGGTTAGTATTCGAAACAAAGCCAGATTAGTTTCTCAAGGATATAACCAAGAAGACGGAATTGATTATGTGAAAACCTTTACACCTGTTGCTAGGATTGAGGCAATAAGAATTCTCTTAGCATTTACATCTAACATGAACATTAAATTATATCAAATGGTTGTTAAATGTGCATTTCTCAATGACTATATTCAAGAAGAAGTCTATGTTGAGCAACCCCTGGATTTGAAAGCTCTCAATTTCCAAATCATGTTTTCAAATTGCAAAGAGCTTGGTATGAAAGACTAAGTAGTTTCTTGGTTGAAAATGATTTCAAGACAGGTCTTATTGACAAAACTCTTTTCACAAAAACCAAGGGGAATGATTTTCTCATTATTCAAATTTATATTGATGACATTATCTTTATAGCTACTAATGAAACTCTATGCCAATAGTTTTCGACTTGATGAGACAGGACTTCCAAATGAGCATGATGGGAGAACTCAATTTCTTCCTTGGACTGCAAATCAAACAAGATAAGGATGACATTTATGTTCATCAATCAAAATACACCAAGGAGTTATTGAAGAAGTACAAGCTATAAGATGCAAAACATGTAGCAACATCGATGAGTAGTAGTACCAAACTGGACTCAAATGTGAAAGATAAAGTTGTAGATAAGAAACTCTATAGAGGTATGATTCGATCTATACTTTATCTTAAATCTAGTACGCTAGTTATCATGTTTAGTATCTGCCTATGTCGAAGATTTCAAGCTAACCCAAAGGAATCGGATCTCACTCTGCAGTGAAGGGAATTTTTAGATATCTTGCATGGACTCGGACACTTGATCTCCGGTATTCAAAAACTCAAATCTGACCCTCATTGGATACTCAAATGATGACTATGCTAGATACAAAGTAAATAGAAGAGCACATCAAGAGCATGTCAATTTCTTCGTCAATTAGCTGATATTTTCACAAAACCTCCGAATGAAGATCAATTTTGCTTCATTAGGAATGAACTTGGCATGATGATTGCATGATTATTTGATTTATTGCATGAGTTGTTATGAATTTGATTGATTATTATGTATTCGAGTAAATAATGAATGGATCAGTTGAATCAAAATGAAACCGTGCTTTGTGTCACTCAGACACATCACCGAGTCGGACTCAGTTTATGAGAAAAATGGACATTAAAATTCTAAGATCATCTCTAAATCAATAGAGAATCTTGGAAATATTTTTTAAAAATCTCTTCTTCTCTCTCGTATCACACGAACGGTCTGAAAAACTAACGAGTTAGAGGGAAGCACTTTCAAGATATAACCATTGCTCACTAGAATGCCAAAGGGTCTCGATAACCGTTACTTTGAGGGTTAAGTTAGAAAGGCTTTTGTTCTATGAGAGCTCTTATTTTATAAATAGCACCCATTCGTCCTCATTCATTCACTTTGCTATCACTTGCTCTGTTTTCTCTAGAACTCAGAATCACTTGCTCGAACACTTGTTCCACTTCAAATTCTCAACTCTCTACTCTTTTTCTCATTTATTTACTGCTCTTGCCACCTCGTCCAACTGCTTCTACACAAGGCTACGAGACACATAAGAGTCTCCCGTTCTTCTTCCTTAAGACGCACTGCTCCACCTCCCTCTTAATTTCAATTTTTGTTTTGTCCAACATCTCTGTACTTTTCTACTACTCCTTCCCTTCTTTATTTTTTTGATGAAATACATAGGAGGAGAGAAAAAGATAGATGTTTGGCTTAGGGGAGTTTCTTAGTTTTCTTCATTTCTTAACTTAGTTTATCTATATGATACTTTTTGAGCTTGAATGAAATTTGTCTATTTCGGAGTATAAATGAGTTGTATTATTCATATTTCATCTTTTCTCCGATATATTATATCTTTGCTTTGATACTTGCTCATATACATTGATATTATGCTATGAGATATACATGATTTTATGCTCCGATATTTTTCTTTGATATGTCTTGTATCAAAATGCTCTTACAATGAAACTTCACAAAGAATATCTTATAGCATTCATTTCGAGCAATGAAAACTTAACTCTTTTAACTTTTAGCTTCTATCTTAAGTATGGAATGCCTTTCATAAAAAAGGGGAGATTGAAATACTAAGGTATAACTCTCTATCTCTCTATAGTTTTCATTTCAAGTCATTCTAAGTCTTTAAGAAACTTAGCTTTAAGTTTTCAATACTGTCTCGACCTACTAAGAAACCGTTTCTTGAGTAGAACACACTTCATTAGGTTTCGAACCCACTCGGATACAACTTCGACAGTTCTCATGAGTAAATAATTTCATAAACATATCTTATTCCGAGCACTAACTTATTGATTTAACTGAAAATGAATTACTTTGCTAATTCACATTTCAAAGTCAATTTACTTAAAGAAATTATTTACGTGATCTAAGTAATACGTGGTGTCTAACTATTCTTACCAACTCAATCATTTAAAGATAGACACAAGATGGAATTGGAACATATTGAATATTAGACTCGAAAATTCGGTAAACTTGGACCAAAGTATTTTTATACTTTGAGTACCACTTTGATTTGCTTTTGGAGGTTGATTAAAGTATTTTAATATTATTTTGAAAGGCTCGGACACCGTGTCCGGGTTGTTTGTTACCAAATTCGGTAAACTTCAACTTTGAGTGTAACGGTTATTTCCATCCTAGATTTCAGTCACAACCAGTGGGATGGTATAATTTTAAAGCCAAGGACCAAAGCACAACGTCCACATTTACAACGGCTCCTTTTCCGAGTGGCTCAAACTATCTCGTTACAACGGCTAGTGAAGCTCTCAAGTTCGGAATCGGTCACAACGGCTACTCTACCCTGTTGAGTATAAATAGAAGCCTTCCTATAAGACTTGACGATTGCTACCGAACATTGAAAGAATTGAATCTACTCTCTCACTCTCAATCTTCTATCTTTTACAACTCCACTCTTAAGTTCTTACCTTCCGAGTTGTAAAGAGAAAAGTCTTGTAACTACTGTTACATTTTCAATTCTCTATAAAGTCCCTTAACCGAGTTGTAAGGGTCGGTTCAGCTCGGTTGCCCCCTAGTTGTAAAGGTTATCTCGGTTAGGAAGTATTAAAATAGATAAGGGAATTTGTTTGTCTAGGAAAAACTCGTATTGAATTGTCTAAGGGAGCAGCTTCAGTAAGAGTCAGTCCTTGTATTTTGTGGATTCAAAATAGTGGATATGTCATAGTGCTTAGATAAGCGAGTGTCGGTGGTTTTCTGCCCCAAGAGGGTTTCCACATAACTTCGCGTCTTGTATTTTATTGGAGTCCAATCTAGACTCGGAATTGTTTTCTAAGTCATTGCTTTGCACAAAACTTTACTAATCCGCAAAATTCTTTCATCAGCCTATTCACCATCCCCCTCTAGGGTGACTTAACCTCTCCAAGAGCAAACCTTCATAGTCGACTCGTAGTATCCAAGCCTCTAAATTTTCTAAACCAACATTTTTCCATTCATATGGGTCCACATTGCCCACCATGAATCTCATCCATGATGCGTTTTACTTCGTGTTGGTCGACACAAAGTAAGCTAATCCTTGTGTTGGTTTTCTTATATAGTTGCCCTTGATTGATGAAGAACCGCGCTGCCAACATTTTGATGGCTCGTTAGGCTCTAGGTGTGGAGCCCAATGGATAATCTTGTTTATCTAGATACTGATAGATGTCATTATACCAACTGGTTTGGTCGATATGAGACACTTCGAATGTGTAGATGTGTGTAGGCCGACTCTGTCTCTCTATGTTAATGGGCATTGAATGAATGACGCTAGGGATATTAATCATGGATGCTAATTTGGCTAAAGCATCCGCAAACCGGTTATCATCCCCGGGAAGGTAGGTATGGGAAATGCTTTCAAAATGTTTTGATAATTCGATCGGATTTGCCTCGTAGGGTGCCAAGGCTTCACTATGTACCTTCCATTTTTGCGAAATCGATTAATGATCGAGCTGCAATCACTGAAAATCCTGATATTCCTAGCCCCGATCTCTATAGCAGCTTCAGGTCCCGTGATGCACGCTTCATACTCTACAATGCTTTTGGTGACCTCGAAATCCAATTCCACTAAAATGGGAGTATGTGCTTCCTCCGGTGAGACTAGAAGAATTACCACTCCAAAGCCCTTATGATTGGAAATGTTGTCAAAGTACATTTTCCGGACCTGCACCTCTAATTCTAAGATATTTTCATCCGGAAAGTTGAGGTGTTCAAGTTACGATTTAGTTACTGGTAGATCGGTTAGGACTTCTAGCACTACCCTTTCTTTCATCGCCTTTTGAGGGACATACTTGAGTTCGAATTCGACAGTATGACAGTCCATCTTGCTATCTTGTTGTTAATAGTTGGTTGCTCAAGGATATACTTAATGTAATCCATTGGTGCTACCACATGTACCATGTGGGCTAAAATGTAGTGCTTAAGCTTCTTGGTAGCCCGGACTAATGCCAATGATGTCTTCTCTAATGGCGTTTATCTAGTCTCATAATCTAAGAAGTTCTTGCTTAGATAATATATCACTGCTTTTCCTTTCCATCCCGTTGAACTAACATGGCCCCTATAGCTATCTTTGTCGCGGTGAGACACAAAGGTAAAGGTTTCCCTAGTTGGGGTGGAACTAGCACTCGGAGGGTTGGCTAGATATTCCATAATCTTCTTGAATGCTTTTTGGCACTCAATATCCCAAATGGGCTTTTAGACCCTTTCTTTAACTTTTTGAAAATATGTTCACAAACCATAGTTAGTTTTGATATGAAACGATCGATGTATCTGTAAACGTCCTAGGAAACCCATTATCTCCTTTTCTGTTTTCGACGATGGAATTTCCTGGATAGCTTTGATCTTGGATGGATCAACTTTGATTCCTCTAAGACCGACAACATAGCCTAACAGCTTGCCTAAAGTTACCCCGAAGGTACACTTTTAAGGATTAAGGCGCATATTGTACTTTCTCGTCTTTTGAAGAATTTTCTAAGGCTCGGGTAAGTGCCCCGCCTTATCCTTAGACCTTATAATCATGTCATCCACGTAGACTTCAACTTCTTTGTGGATCATGTCATGCCATAGTGTCGTAACCGTTCTCCGGTATGTCGCACCGGCGTTCTTGAGCCCAAATGGCATCACCACGTAATAATACGTCCCCTATTAAGTGATGAAGTTCGTCTTCCGCATGTCCTCTTTAACTATCTTCACCTGATTGTAACCAAGATAACCTTCCATGATCGAAAGTAGAGCATGACCTGTTGTGTTATCTCGCAAGGAGGTTCATGTGGGGCAACGGGAAATCGTCGTTGGGATTTGCTTTATTCGGATCCCTTAAGTCGAAACACATCCGAACCTTACCATCGTTCTTCGAAACCGGTACTATGTTTTCTACCCACTAAGGATAGTGAACTACTCGATGAACCCAACCTTTAATTGTTTCGGACTTCTTCGTTAATCCTTAATGCCCACTCAAGTTTCATCCTCCCGAGTTTTTGCTTAATCGGAATTTTATATTCTCGCTATACTTGGATCTATCCCCGACATGTCTTTATAGGACCATGAAAAGACATCTATGAACTTTGTAAGGAGCGAAGTAAATTGCTTCCGCTCCCATCTGGATCCAGGATTTTCCCGATCTTAACCCCTTAGGGTTGATCACCTTATCCTAAATTAATTGTTATTGTTTCCTCCATTATTAGTGAGCTATTTTTGTGATCTTCCATAGATTTTATTAATTCTTTAGGGATGTCTACTTCATCATTAGAGGCAAAACAATTGAAAACAGGAGGAGGCAAAGAGTAAGCGGAAAGTTCGTCTTATTGAATGAAGAAACGAGTACATCAAACTCATAAAAAGAAGATGTTGAATTGGAAACAATAGAATTAGAAAAAGAACTAGAAGCAACAAAAGGAAAAACAAAAGTCCTAATACTAGATTCAGGAAAGGGATGCGTTCCTAAGCTAACAGACAAATGCTTGGCCCTCCTCGGTATCAATCCAATTAACGTGATTAGACCCTTCATTATCGGCATCGGTGATGAATCCGGACGGATCGAACTATGGGTGCGACATGGCTCGTGACAGTATCAAGACTAAATTCCCCTCTAGGTTCTACGGCGTATGGCCCTTATCCTCGTATATTGTTTTTGTTGTTTCGGATGAGTGTCGTTACTTACATGCATGTTTATATTTTTGACTGATTGGTGTATAATCGTGTTGAATGAATGGTGCATATTGTGTGGTTGTTGCATAACTCCGGCGTGTGGCCGTTATCCCTATGGTTGTTGAATGACTAATTAATGTATAATCTTGTTGAATAATTACTTATAGTGGATGTTTTTGTTGTTTGGGATGAGTGTTGTTATTTACATGCATGTTTGTATTTTTGACTAATTGGTGTATAAACTTGTTGAATGAATTGTGTATATTGTATTGTTGTTGCGTAACTCCAACGTGTGGCCGTTATTTACATGCAAATTCTTGGCCCTCTTCGGTATCAATCCAAGTAACGTGCTTAAACCCTTCATTATCGGCATCGGTGATGAATTTGGACGGATTGAACTATGGGTGTGACATGGCTCGTGACAATACTAAGACTAAATTCCCTTCTAGGTTCTCCTTCATCGTCGAACAACGAGACGAAGATATTATTCCCAGCCAAGTTGGTCCAATCTGGTGTGGCCTATCCCTCTTTGAGGAGGTAGGGTGCCTCATTTTCTAATATATAGCAGTCATTAAAGATCTCTAGGCCAGGTACCAGAATACCCTTCTCTTTGAGGTAGTAAGGCTCAAAAACCCGTAGTAAGGGAAGTCATCCCCTTCTTTCAAGAATGACCCATTTTGAGTATGAGGAAAGGACTTGATGGAGCGGACTGTGTGAGGTGCAGTCCTTCTAGTCTAACTTCCCACTTGGCTTAGGCTATTTCCTTAGCAGCAGAGTTGATAGCCTAGTCCAGATTTATAGTTGTTAGTGGGTTCAAGGGGTGGAAAAATAGGGTGGTATGCCCTTCGACCTATAGCTAGGCCTGGAAAATACCCCTTCTTCCTAAGAATCAAGTGGATGCTAGGGTTGCTATAAGGACTGAAGTTAAGAGGTGCTTCATCCTTGTCTAAGGTAGCGACAATCTCAAATCCATAGAGTTATTCATTATTAGCATCTTGCTCAATTTCAACCACCGATTCTTTGGAGGTGAGAGTAGCACGAGATTGTCCCCGTTGATGGTTACAACCTGACCCTTGATGATCATTTTAACTTTCTGGTCTAGTGTAGAGGGCAATACCTGATGATCATACAACCAAGGACGTCCTAGAAGTAGATTGAATGTAGTTGGGATGTTTAGGACTTGGAAGTCAATATTCTTTACTACTAGCCCTACATTGATTGGTAAGGTCAGCATTCCCAAGACCGTTCTCTTAGAATTGTCATAGGATCGGAGATGAACAATCTATTTAGATAGTTATTGCTCTTTGATTCCTAACCTTTTGGCGGTCCTACAATGGCGGACATTTACAGACTGATCCGTTGTCGACCAAGGTTAAGGGAACGAACTTGATAATGCAAGCTACGATTAAATTAAGCGCATTGTTGTGTGCAACACATGAATGCTCAGGTATAACTCTCTATCTGTCTATGGTTTTAATTCTAAGTCATTCGAGCTTTTAAGAAACTCATATCTAAGTTTTAATTATGTTCGACCCACTTAGAAATCATTCATCAAGCATAACATTCTTAAGCTGTGTTTCGACCCACTCGGATACGACTCGGAACAATGGCATGAGTAAATAATTTCTCAAACACTTTTATTATGAGCACTGACTTGTTATTCTAAGTGAAAAAGAATTATAGTGTTAATTCCACTTTCTAAATCAGTTTATTTATTGAAATTATTTACTTGATCATTTTTATGCATTCCGATGATTTATTCTTTTTAACTTGATCATTTTAAGGATTGACTCAAGAGGGAATTTGAACCTAATGAATATTAGACTCAGAAAATTCCATTCTTTTAGGCTGAAGATAATTAAGTGCTTAATTACTTTGAATTCATTATTATCTTTGTCTAATTCTACACCAAAGTATTTTTATAATTTGAGTACCACTTTGATTTGGTTTCGTAGGTTTATTAAACAAGCCTAATCTAAAGGTTTGATTAGGGAGAGGCTAAGTCACCCTAGAGGGGGTGAATAGGGTGATGATGAAAGTTGCTTGAAATTTAAAATAGATATGACTCTAAAGAGATTGAGAGTCAAAGATGAACTCAGAAAATGAACTACCTCGGAATTCGAGAGATGATTGAAGAAACAGATTAAGCAGAGTTCTTAAACCGTCCGAGTCTAGAATGTACTCGGAAAAGTAATAACTCATAAAGTACTTGGAAACCCTCCTGGGGCAGAAAACCAAGGACCGTGCTAATCCAAGCACGAAGTTAAATCCACTATTTTGAGTCCACAAAATACGATGGACCGACTCAACCCGAGTTGCTCCCTTAGACAACTCCTTACAAGTTTTTCCTAGACTCGGAAATTCCCTTATCCGATCTAGTACTTCCTAACTGAGATAACCCTTACAGCTCGAGTCAAGGGACCTTACTTAGAGAGTAAGAAAGACAGTGTTTGTAATCGAGTACAAGACCTTACAACTCGGAATATAATGAATTACAGAGTTGGAGTTGTAAGTAGAAGATTGAGAATGAATACAATGACTTTTGATCAAGTATGAGCATCAACAATAGATTCGGCAATCTTCAAGTCTTGAGAGTTGGCTTCTATTTATAGATGACCAAGCAGCTTAGCCTTGTGTCCATCTTCTGACTGGAAGTTCCTTTATGACTCGTTGTGTAGGATTTTCCGAGTCACTCGGAAAATATCCGTTGAAATATGAGCGTTAGATGACGGCTCTTGACTCCCTTGGAAGTGCCTAAAACTACTGGCGGTGTCTTCAAAAGTAAGGTGGAAACCACCGTTGAGCTTAGTGTTGCAGATTTTCATTTCTGAAATAGACAACCACGACATAGTGTTTGAGGCTAGGTCGGAGGTGGAAAAAGCCTTGTCTGTCTGGTGATTTGACGTTTTGAAACCTAGGTTACTTTTGTATTTTAAATTTAGGATAGCCTCGTTTGAATCACCTACAAAAGTAAATCAATTTGGTTCTCAAAGTATAAAATACTTTGGTCCAAGATTAGACACAGACAATGATATAATTAAGATAATTAAGTTACTGATTATACGTGTCGGAAAAGGAATGGAATTTTACGAGGCTATTATTCATGATACACAAAATTTCATCCGAGTCGAGTCTAAAAGAGAATCAAGTTAACTAAAGAATATCGGAGGAAATAAACTTGATCTAGACTGAGCATGAATTCAAATTAAGATACCGAGTTAGAACGCAGAATAGATAGTGTTTGAATCATGCGATATATCCGAGTAATAAGTGACTCGGAAGCGAGTGTCACATAGTGAGTGAAGATATGCTTTCCGAGTCACACAGAGTTATGTGTAAATGCATGAGATAATTTCTTTAACACTCGGAGAAAATACTATATCACTCGAAAAGTTTCTAAGACACGGGGAATGACATGGAATCAAAACTTTATAAGTGAGAAAGTCTTATACTCGATTCCCTTGATAGAACTCGGAAAGGTGAGATGTAAAGTCCGAGTCTTCATAATCTACTTTTAAAATGCAAAAGTAGTCAATTTCTAACCGTTAAACACTAAGAAACAGAAATCAACCAGTTCCGGACATGGCTCGGACACCGTGTGAGGGTTGTTTGTTTCCAAATCTAGTAAACTTCAACTTTGTGTCCAACGGTTGTTTCCACGTCACAACTAGAGGGATGGAGCAGTTTTTAAGCCAAGGACCACAACACACGTTCACATCTCAACGAATCCTTTTACGAGTGACTCGGACTAGTCGTTACTAATGGCTATTGAAGCTCACCGAGTCCGGAACAAGTCACAACAATCATTTCGTCCTACTATGTATAAATAGAAGCCACTTCATAAGACTTGGAGATTGCTAAATACATTTTCCTAACACTTACTTAGTGCGTTCTTACTCAATCTTCAACTTGCAACTCCAAATCTGTATTTTCTTACTTTCCGAGTTGTAAAGAAAGTCTCGCAATCACTTCTATTCTTTCTCCTTTCTTCTAAGTCCCTTGATTGAGTTGTAAGGGTTAACTCAACTCAATTGTCCCCGACTATAAAGGTTATCTTAGTTAAGAAGTATTTGATCAAATAAGGAAACTTCGAGTTTAAGAAAACTTGTAAAGGAATTGTCTAAGGGAAAAATTATGCAAAGAGTCGAGTCCTTGGAACTGTGGATTCAATTAGTGGATTTGACTTGGTGCTTGGATTAGCACTGTTCGTAGTATTCTGCCCAAGGAGGGTTTCCAAGTACTTCTTTGTGTAGACTCGAAATTGTTTCTAAGTCATTTGTGAAAAAGAGTTTGTAACTTATAAAAATCTTCAATCATGAAGACTCAAACTCCGAATCTAGATCATTTTGAATACTACCTAAGGACTCAGGTACAAACCTCTTCACTCTTAAGTTTTGATTACAAGTCATTCTAAGTGTTATAGAAACTCCTGCATAAGTTTTCATTTGATTCGACTAACTTAGAAATCACATTATTGTTTATCTTCTCACGTTGATGTTTCGAGTCACTCAAACATCACTCCGAGTTATCGCATGTTCTAATAATCTCTCTAATAATTTTTATCCGAGTTCTAACTACATATTTCGAAGTAAAGTGAATTACGGTGTTAAATCATCTTTCTAAGTTTGTATGTTTGTTTGAGAATTATTTGTCCAAATCAAGTGCTTATACTCGATGTTTTCACTCTTATAACTTGGTCTTTCTTTGGACTGACTACGATGGAATGTGAGTATAATTAATATTAGACTCAGAAAATTCCACTCTTCTAGGCCCGAAATAATTATATACTTAATTATCTTAGTTAAATTATTATATATGCCTAATCTTGGACAAAATTATTTTATACTTTAAGAACCAAAATGATTTACTTTTGTAGGTTATCCAAACGAGGTTATCTTATTTTTGAATTATAAAAGTAACCGGCTTCAAGCTATCAATCACCAGCGAGACAAGGCTTTTCTACTTCGAACAAGGCACGAGACGCTATGTTAGGGTTGTCTGTTTCCAAAATTAGAAAACTTCAACACTAAGCTCAACGGTGGTTTCCACCTAACTCTTCGAACATCACCGGTTGACTAGAGGACCTTTAAGAGCCAAGAGCCGTTGCACAATGTTCACATCCCAACGGATTTTTTCGAGCGACTTAGAAGAACCTTTACAACGGCCAAGAAGGACTTCAATTCCAAAATCAATCACAACGGCTAATCTGCCTGGTCATTTATAAATAAAAAGTCACCTCTCAAGACTTCAAGATTGCTTGGAATTATTGTTGACACATCACTCAACCAAAAGTCATTGTTTTCATATTCAATTTTCAATTTACAACTCCCAACTTGTAATTAATACTTTGTGAGTTGTAAAGTCTTGTAATCGATTACATATTTCTCTTACTTTCTGAGTAAGGTCCCTTGGCTGAGCTGTAAGGGTTAACTCAGCTCGGTTGTCCCTAGCTGTAAAGGTTACCTCGGTTAGGAAATACTAGATCGAGATAAGGGAATTTCGAGTCTAGGAAAGCGTGTAAGGAATTGTTTAAGGGAGAAATTATGGTTGAGTTAGTATGTTGTATTTTGTGGATTCAAAATAGTGGATTTAACTTGGTGCTTGGACTAGCACTATCCGTGGTTTTCTGCCCCATGAGGGTTTCCACGTATCTCCGAGTTTACACTTTTCCGAGTCCAATCTAGACTCAGATTCGGTTGTTTATTCTTTTCAAGCTTTAATCTTTTAAGTTTGTTAAAATTTCCTCATCACCCTATTCATCTCCCTCTAGGGTGACTAAAATTTTTCCGTGACTCGGATGAAGACCGAGGCTAGACTTTTGTACTTCTTGCTAATGAGAACTTTGTTCTCTTATCATTCCAGACAAAGAGAATCCTAACTCCAAGATTCTCAAAGTTTATTTGATGTGCTTGAGGGCTACGACGTAGACCTCTTTCCCCTATAATCGAGCGAGATGGCCACCGTGCCGGCTCGGTCAAAGAAATCCACCCCTCTTTTCTTGAGCCCTTCTAACTCTTGTTTTCAAGCAATTCAAGGTTCCGCTCCCTTCGAGCCCAAAAGAAGTGTCTAACGCTGCCATCATCGTTGGTAGAAAAGAGCTTCTTGGATACGGGTACCAAGAAACCCAACCTGATGTCCGGATCCACGGTTAGAGCCGAGGGCCCCCTTCCCCTCCACCTCGGACTCGGACTCGAGACTCACCTTTCACTCCCTCCTCCACCGGCGATGCTTCCACCTCGGGTTCTCCTATTCAAGCCACAAGCTGCCTTGTCTAAAGCTCGATAGACAAGCTCACTTCGTGTCCGCAAAAATCCGGGACATTCTTCACTCCTTCAAAGCCGATCTTTAGAACATGACCATCAACCGGAAGACGGCCCAATCTCAAATTCGAGAGCAACAGGATGCGCTCCTTGAAATGAAGAATCTGGTTAAGGAGAAACAGGAGCAACTTGATCTCCTCCGAGAGAAGCGAACAAAGGTTATCAAGACCTAGATAACTCGGTTACATCCGAGGAGTCCTCGAGCCCTACCAAGTCTCCCTCAGGGAGGCGGTAGAAGATGAAAAGGAAGTTGCGGCTGAAGCGGCTCTTTCCGAGGAGAAGGAGGAAGAGAAAGAAAAGGGGAAGGAGAAAGAAGGAGAGAAAACGAAGAAGCCGAGGGACAAGGTGTCTGTAGTTCCTCAACCTCGAACCGGTCGGCTCGGATAGCGGTCCGAGTGGGTCGGCAGACCTTGTGGACGTAGGTCGGTCCATAGTGGTCAAGCTAGAAGAAGCACCTCCCTCTGTAACTTTCTAAGAGGATGAGCCTCTAGACGACTTAGTTACGGGTCGACCACTCGGAGCCGAGCCACTTCCGGAGATTCCAAAGCTACCATCGCCCGGATCTTCAATATCATCGCAAGCATACCAGCGCCTCGCATGGCTCGCTCATCCGCCTTAACGCAAACCGCCCCAACTCCACCGTCTTAATTTCTTTTTTCTCTTGTTTTATTTTTATCTTTTTTGTCCAAATAGCAATTGTATCAACTTGACACATTCTTCCCTACTTTTTTTGTTTTTCTTTGAAAGGCAAGGGGAGAATACTAGAAAAAATTGTTGTCTTATTTAGGGGAGTTTTCTCATCCTCTTTTCCGTGTATTTTTCTTCATTTTTGTATATATATGAATGAAGTTTTTATTTTCGAGCATACTGATTTCCGAGTTCACTCTTTCGAGTTTGAATTTCTTATTAGTGTATTCTACTACGATATATCTGCTGAAGTTTTTATTATCTTTCTTGCTCGATATATGTACTAATATTTTTTTCTTCTATCTTGCTCCGATATATCCACGTAAATGTTCTAAGTATGAATCACTTCATTCACTACTTCGTACTACGATATATTCAATTGAGTAAGAATGAAAACTCATGATTATTTTTACTAACAAAGTTTCTATCAAAGTATGGAATGCCTTTCATCAAAAAGGGGAGATTAAAGACTCGGACTACGAATCTATATCATTCGAGTACTACCTAAGGACTCGGTACAAACCTCATCCCTCTTAAGTTTTGATTACAAGTCATTCCGAGTGTTATAGAAACTCCTGCATAAGTTTTCATTTGATTCTAACCGACTCGAAATCACATTATTGTTTATCTTCTCACGTTGATGTTTCGAGTCACTCGGACATCACTCAGATTTATCGTATGTTCAAATAACCTCTCTAATACTTTTTATCCGAGTTCCGATTGCATATTTTGAAGGAAAGTGAATTATAGTTTTAATTCATCTTTCTAAGTCAATATGTTTGTTTGAGAATTATTTGTCCAGATCAAGTGCTTATACTTTGATGTTTTCACTCTTATAACTTGATCTTTCTAAGGACTAACTCTAATAGAATGTGAGTATAATGAATATTAGACTCAAAAATTCAACTCTTCTAGGCCCGAAATAATTATGTACTTAATTATCTTAATTAAATTATTATCTCGTGCCTAATCTTATACCAAAGTATTTTATACTTTGAAAACCAAAATGATTTACTTTTATAGGTTATCCAAACATGGTTATCTTATTTTTGAATTACAAAAATAACCGAGCTTCAAGTTGTCAATCACTAGCGAGACAAGGCTTTTCTCCATCTAAACAAGGCTCGAGACGTCGTGTTAGGGTCGTCTGTTTCCAAAACTGGAAAACATCAACGCTAAGCTCAACGGTGGTTTCCATCTTACTTTTCGAGACATCACTAGTTGACTGGAGTGCTTTAGGAGCCAAGAGCCATTGCACAACGTTCTCATCTCAACCGATCTTTTCGAGCGACTCAAAAGAACCGTTACAATGGCCAAGAAGGACTTCAGTTCAGAAATCGAGTCACAACGGCTAATCTTCCTTGTCATTTATAAATAGAAGCCACCTCTCAAGACTTCAAGATTACTTGGAATTATTGTTGAAACACATTACTTAAACAAAAGTCATTATTTTCATATTCAATCTTCAATTTACAACTCCCAACTTGTAATTAATACTTTCCTAATTGTAAAGTCTTATAATCGGTTACATACTTCTCTTACTTTTTGAGTAAGGTCCCTTGACTAAGTTGTAAGGGTTAACTCAGCTTAGTTGTCCCTAGCTGTAAAGGTTACCTCGGTTAGGAAGCACTAGATCGAGATAAGGGAATTTTTGAGTCTAGGAAAACTCTGTAAGGAATTGTTTAAGGGAGCAATTCTGGTTGAGTCGATCTCATGTATTTTGTGGATTCAAAATAGTGGATTTGACTTAGTGCTTGGACTAGCACTATCCATGGTTTTCTGCCCCAGGAGGGTTTCCACGTATCTCCGAGTTTACAATTTTCTTAGTCCAATCTAAACTCGGATTCTGTTGTTCATTCTTTTCAAGCTTAAATCTTCTAAGCTTGTTAAAATTTCCTCTTCACCCTAGTCACCCCCCTTTAGGGTGACTAAGACTCTCCAATAGCAAACCTTCAATTGTTATCAAAGCCTAACCTTTCGGAAAGGATCTAATAATCCAAAGATTTAAAGATCGGATGGCTCAAAACAATGGAGAGTTCGATGAAGGAAAATCTTCCAGCGAGACCACCTAAGTTCAAAGGATCAAATTTCATGCACTAGAAGAAGCAAATGGAATGCTTTCTACTGGACAATGATGAAGATGTTTAGAACATCAAACAAGAAGGCAATTACATTCAAATGAAGATGGAAGATACAAGACCTGTACCTAAAGCAAAGTTCGAGTACACCAATGAAGAATCGAAAAGTTCGGAAAGAACTTCACAGCGATGAATATTCGATGTGTGCTATCAGCTCGGAAGAATACAACAGAGTGTCAGCTTATGACACAGCTAAAGATGTATGGGACACTCTTGTCAACACATATGAAGGAACAAGCCAAGTGAGACAAGCGAAGATAAGTTAATATCTTCGAAATATGAGCTGTTTAAGATGGAGCCGAAGAAAACATCACTTAGATGTTTATACGCTTCACTAAGATTACAAACAATCTTAAATCTTTGGGTAGAAAGATTTCCCATGAAGAAATGTTCAGAAAAATTCTAAGAAGTCTACCGAAGAGTAGATGGCGTCCCAAAGTGACAGCCATTGGGGAAGCTCAGAACCTCTCTCAACAAAAGCTAGATGAACCGATTGGGAAGCTACTTACCCATGAAATCCATCCGGAAGAAGAGGATGCCGAGGTCGGCACCAAAAAGAAAATTGCGCTGAAAGCCTCGGAAACCGAGAGGAGAAAATCCGAGTTCCTCGGACTTAGAAGAAGATCCCATAGCACTCATTGATCGATGCTTCAAAAGAATGATGAAGCACAAGAAATGGGAGAAGAGGCCAAGAGAAGAGTTCTACAAGAAAGATAAGAAGGACTGAAAAGGTAACACTCCTCCCCTCAAAGTTATCTTTAACTAAGAACTCGGTCTGTTTTGAATGTGGTAGCAAAGATCATATAGTCAAAGACTCGTCCAAGGAGAAAGAGGGACAGAAAGAAGAAGAAGGCTATGGTGGCCACATGGAGTGATGAAGACTCATCCGAAGAAGATGAAGATTCTGATGACTCAAAGTGTCCGATAGCACTAATAGACTCGAAGTTGAATCCGAGTCGATTCGGACAACTCGGACACCGAGGAGATAAACCCTCGGGAGGTAATTGAATACTTTCTCAAGTTCTCCAAAGTTGATTTAGCTAAATATATTTATACGTTGGAAGAAAAGGCCAATTCTGATTCTTCCCAATTTAAAGAACTCGAGTCTCTCACTTCGAGAGCATTAGTTTCAAAAATTAATTGGAAAAACTAAGACTTACTCTAAGAGAACTCAACACTAGTACTCAAACTAATGAGACTGAGTTTGAGTCACTCGGAAGAAAAATGAGCATCTAAAAGGAAAGCTCAATGAGTCTCAAGAGCTTGTTAATTAAGGTCAGAAAAACATTGACATGCTTTTAGGCTCTCAATGTGTCTCCTTCAGGAAAGAAGGACTTGGTTTTAACGAAGAGCGGGAATCCAATTCCTACTTAAATCTTTTCAAAAAGGATTCTAAAATTATGAAGTTCGGGAAGGCTGAGCATGGTCCTATTTATAAACATGAAAGGAGGAATGAGCCCGGATCGGTTTATAGGAGAAAACCCTCTCCACCCATTTACAAAAGAAAAGATTTTCAAAAGAAAGAGACACGAGACTTAATTTTCTAAAAGGAAGAACCAAAATTAGACCAAACCCAAAGTTATTCAAATCCGGGTTCCCAAGAGTCTTCTTCTTCAAAAAGGACCACGAGTAAAGGGAGTTACTCGGGTTCGTTAGAGGAAGTGAGAAGGGTTAGTGTGTTTCTAACTTATAGGTAACTCGTAAAAGGATAAAAGGTCATTAGTACCTAGACAGTGGATGCTCACGGCACATGTCAGGAGATTCAAGACTATTTTCCGAGTTGGAAGATTACAAAGGAGGTAAAGTCACTTTTGGAGATGATAGTAAAGGCAAGATAGTTGGAATAGGCAAGATTAGGAAAGGAGATAACTTAGTCAGCCTAGTCTATCTTGTCAAAGGATTAAAGTACAATCTACTCAGCATCTCTCAATTGTGCGACAAAGGTCAAGAGGTAAGGTTCACTCGGATAAACTGTTATATTTCGATGCAACCACCAAAGAGACTAAGTTGTTAGGTAAGCGATCGGGTAATACCTACACTATTCCTCTTTCTGATCCAAGTAAGAATTTATCTTATTTAAAAGCATCATTGCATGATGATTTTGGACATGGCATCGTAGACTAGGTCATGTTAGCATGCATACTATTAAAAAGCTTGCATCTCATGGTTTAGTCGAGGCTTACCTAACTGTGCATTTAAGAAAGATAAAATTTATGAAGCATGCACAAAAGGGAAATAGGTCAGATCATCTTTCAAATCTCTCAAAACTGTTTCCACATCAAAAGTGCTTGAAATGTTGCATATGGATTTATGTGGTGAAATCCCTATAAAGAGTCTCGGAGGTAAATCGTATGTACTTGTGATTGTTGATGAGTACTAACGATTTACCCGGGTTTGTTTTCTTAAGCATTAAAACGAAGCTTTCAAAGAGTTCAGCAAGCTCTGCAGGAAAATTCAAGTAGAGTCCCAAACTCGGATCGGAAGAATTCAAACTACCACGGAAGGGAGTTCGATTACTCGGAATTTGTAGAGTTCCGCAATAATAATGGTATTTCTCATAACTTCTCAGCACCTAGAACTCCTCAACAGAATGGAGTGGTGGAGAGAAAGAACCGAACTCTTGAAGAAATAGGAAGGACAATGATGTTTGAACATGATCTCGCCTTACTATTTCAGGCCGAGGTAGTCAACATAGCAAACTACACATTGAACATATGCCTCATCGGACCCATTTTGAGGAAAAATCCATATGAGCTCTACAAGGGAAAGAAACCCAACATCTCATACTTCAAACCCTTTGGATATAAGTGCTATGTTCACAATAATGGTAAGGATCACCTGACCAAGTTTGATGCTCGGTCGGATGAAGGTATCTTTCTTGGTTATTCATCTCATAGTAAAGCATATTGCATTTTCAATAAAAGAACTAACAAAGTGGAAGAAAGCGTCCACGTTGTGTTTGATGAGATTGATCAGGGAAAACCAAGTGAGTCAATGTTCTCATATCTAAAACTTAGTCGAGATGAAGATGATCTTGCTGAAGTTGAGCTCAAACAGAGTAAAAGGAAAGCGACTTAGTATGAGGCGGCGCAGAATGAGGCAGCTCATAATGTCTTGACTCGGACCGAACCAGCTCAAGAACAAGCTCAAAATGCTAAAGGCCAAATAGATAAGCAAGCTCGGTTAGATCGGATCACCGAAGGTCAACCAGTTCAACCCACAAATCTGGTGAACCGGAGAACAGGTAGAGCATTCAAATATGTTTCGAGCCACCTACTCGAGAACATCTTGTCCGACATCAACAACGGGGTAAGAACTCGCTCTTCTTTGCAAAATCTATGTGTATTCACTGTATGCATATCATTAACCGAACCCAGAAATGCACTAGAGGCTCTAGATGAACTCGAATGGGTAGAGGCCGTGCAAGAGGAACTTAATCAATTTGAGAGAAACCAAGTCCGGACTTTGTACAAATGACCTTCTAACCACCCGAGTCATAGGAACCAAATGGGTTTTCAAGAACAAATTGGATGAGGATGGGTTGTTAGTCGAAATAAGGCTAGACTTGTGGCTCGGGGTGACAATCAAAAGAAGGGATTGATTATGGGAAACATTTGCACCGGTTGCTAGGATTGAAGCAATCGGAATCCTTTTGGCGTTTGCATCAAGCATGAATATTAAGTTGTATCAAATGGATGTCAAATGCGTTTCATTCAAAAGGAAGTCTATGTTGAGCATCCCTCGGATTTGAAAACTCGGAATTTCCAAATCAGGTTTTCAAGTTGCAAAAAGCTCTTTATAGTCTTAAACAAGCTCCCGGAGCTTGATATGAAAGACCGAGTAGTTTCTTGGTTGAAAATAATTTCAAAAGAGGTTAGATTAACAAAACTCTTTTCATAAAAACTAAGGGGAAAGACTTTCTCATTGCTCGGATTTATGTTGATGATATAATTTTTGGAGCTACTAATGAAAATCTTTGTCGAGATATTTACGAGTTAATGAGACAGAATTCCGAATGAGCATGATAGGAGAGCTCAATTTCTTTATTGGTCTACAAATCAAACAAGATAAAGATGGCATCTATGTCCATCAATCCAAGTATATGAAGGAGTTGCTTGAAGAAGTACAAGCTTTAAGATGCAAAACATGTAGCAACACCAATGAGTAGCAGTATGAAACCGGACTCGGACGAAAAAGGTAAAGCAATAGATCGAAACTCTATCGAGGTATGATTGGATCTCTACTATATCTAACATCCCGTAGGCCGGACATCATGTTTAGTGTATGTCTCGTGTGCAAGATTCCAAGCTAATCCAAAAGAATCACATCTCACTCGCGGTAAAGAGAATTTTTAAATATCTTGCAGGGACTCAAAATCTAGGTCTATGGTTCTCAAGAGACTCGGAACCAATTATAACCGGGTACTTGAATGCCGACTATGTTGGATACAAGGTTGATAGAAAGAGCACATCAGGAGCATGCTAGTTTTTGGGTCAATCCCTTATATCTTGGCACTCAAAGAAGCGGAACTCGGTTGCTCTATTAACTCGCTGAAGCTGAGTACATTACGACTGGAGTATGTTGTGCTCGGATTTTATGGATCAAGCAACACTTGAAAGATCTTCGCCTTTCATTCAAATCAATTCCAATCAAGTGTGACAATCGGAGTGCAATCATCATTACTAAGAATCTAGTTCAGCACTCAAAGACAAAACATATTGAGGTCGGGTATCATTTTCCGAGAGACCATTCCGAGAAAGGTGATATTGAACTTAAATTCATTCCTACAAAATTTCGGTTAGCTGATATCTTTACTAAGCAACTTTGTGAGGATCAGTTTTGTTTTGTTAAGAATGAACTTGGCATGATAAATGCATGATTATGTGTTTTCTAAGAGAAATTATCTTGCATGATTATGTGTTATGTGTTTCCTTTCTTTGTCTTAATAACAATTGGTTCGATTGACCCAGTGATACCGAGTTAGGACTTATTATTTGTTTGCGCTTTCGAGTCACTTAGAAACCATACCGAGTCGGACTCGGTGTTTAAGAAAAATGGACCTCACACTTCGAAATTATCTCTAGATTAGTGGAGAATTTCATAAATTTCTTTTAAAATTTCTCTTTTCTCTCTCTACCACGCGCATCGATCGGTGAACTAGCCGTTGGGAGAAAGACACAGGAATTCTAACCGTTGGAGACAGAACCGTCACACTGCTCGAGGCGACCGTTGGAGGTTTAGGTCGAACGAATATCGAAGGACATTCCTTTCGCTATAAATAGCATCCATTTTCCTTCATTTCACTACTTTACTCTCCGGTAACCTAAACTCTTACTCACTTACTCTCGCAATCAAAGCTCTCGGCATTCTCGGTACTCTTTCTCACTCTCTCGTTCTTTCGAGTTCACTCTCTTTCATCTTAAAACACTTTAGCTATGCCAAAAAGAGGTTCAGCTCCAAACTTTCTAGGGTCCGCAACAAAGAAACCTAGAACCAAGCAAACTTAAGAAGGTCTTTCTAATCCCTCCAAAATCTTTGTCACCCAACATCTCGCGTTAGATGACAAGTTCTTTCCAACCACTTCCTTTTCGTGGTTGAAGCACATAGAAACCACTAGAGTTTATAACTTTCTATGCTTCAGTGAGTTCATTTACCCGAACTCGTTGCTCGATTTCTACACAAATCTTTCTTGTTCGAAGGGGTCATCACCTCCACAGTTCGCAACACTCGTGGTACACATAAATCTGTCTCTCCTCCATCGTCTTTTTAAAGTTTCATCACTCTTCCTCAACTACAATCTTATTGCTTTCAATGAGATTGCAGATGAGTTCTTCGAAAAATAAGCCAAGGAAGTCCCCGAGTCACGCAAGAATTTTTATGTGTCTCGGATGAAGACTGAGGCTAGACTTCGTGCTTCTTGTTGATGAGAACTTTCTTCTCTTATCATTCCAAGCAAAGAGAATCCTAACTCCAAGATTCTCAAAGCTTTATTTGATATCCTTGAGGGCTACGACGTAGACCTCTTTCCCACTCTAATCGAACAGATGGCCACCGTGCCGCTCGGTCAAAGAAATCCACCCCTCTTTGCTCAGGAGCCCTTCTAACCCTTATTTTCAAGCAATTCAAGGTTTCGCTCCCCTCGGACCCAAATGAAGTGTATGAGGCTGCCATCATCGTTGGTAGAAAAGAGCTTCTTGGATACGGGTACCAGGAAACCCAACCTGGTGTCTAGATCCACGGTCGAACCGAGGCTCCCTTTCCCTCCATCTCGGACTCACCTTTCACTCCCTCCTCTACCCGGCGATGCTTCCACCTCATGTCCTCCTCTTGAAGCCACAACTCGCCTTGTTTAAAGCTCGATAGATAAGCTCACTTCGTGTCCGTAGAAATCCGGGACACTCTCCGCTCCTTCGAACCGTTCTTTAGAACATGACCATCAACTAGAAGACAACAAAATCTCAAATTCGAGAGCAACAGGATGTGCTCCTTGAAATAAAGAATCTGGTTAAGGAGCAACAGGAGCAACTTGAGCTCCTCCGAGAGAGGCGAACGAAGGCTACTTAGGACCCGGACAACTCGGATACATCCGAGGAATCCTCGAGCCCCGCCAAGTCATCCTCCGGAGAGGCAAGCAAAAGACGAAGAGGAAGCTGCTGCTGGAACAGCTCTTTTCGAGGAGAAGGAGGAAGAGAAGGAAGTATAGAAAGAGGAAGAAGGAGAGAAAAATGAAGAAGCCGAGGGACAAGGTGCTGAAGTTCCTCAACCTGAACCGATCAACTCGGATAGCAGATCCGAGTAGGTCGACGAAACCCCGCAGACGTAGGTTAGTCCACGAGTGGTCAAGCCGTAAGAAGCACCTCCTCTCGTAACTTTCCAAGAGGATGAGCCTCCGAACGACTTAGTTCCGGGTCGCCTACTCGGAGCCGAGCCACTTCCGGAGATTCCAGTGCTACCGCCGCCCGGATCACCAACATCATCGCAAGCATACCGGTGCCGCCGCACCGCCCGCTCATTCGCCTCAACGCAAACCGCCCCAGCTCCACCGTCTTAATTTCTTTTTCTCTTGTTTTATTTTTATCTTTTTTTGTCCAAATAGCAATTGTATCAACTTGACACATTCTTCCCTACGTTTTTTGTTTTCTCTGAAAGGCAAGGGGGAGAATACTAGAAAAAATTGTTGTCTTATTTAAGGGAGTTTTCTCATCCTCTTTTCCGTGTATTTTTCTTCATTTTTGTATATATATGAATGAAGTTTTTATTTTTGAGCATACTGATTTCCGAGTTCACTCTTTCCGAGTTTGAATTTCTTATTAGTGTATTCTACTCCGATATATCTGCTCGAAGTTTTTATTATCTTTCTTGCTCCGATATATGTACTAATATTTTTTTCTTCTATCTTGCTCCGATATATCCACGAAATGTTCTAAGTATGAATCACTTCATTCACTACTTCGTACTCGATATATTCTATTGAGTAAGAATGAAAACTCATGATTATTTTTACTAACAAAGTTTCTATCAAAGTATGGAATGCCTTTCATCAAAAAGGGGAGATTAAAGACTCGGACTCGAATCTATATCATTCCGAGTACTACCTAAGGACTCAGGTACAAACCTCATCCCTCTTAAGTTTTGATTACAAGTCATTCCGAGTGTTATAGAAACTCCTACATAAGTTTTCATTTGATTCTAACTAACTCGTAAATCACATTATTGTTTATCTTCTCACGTTGATGTTTCGAGTCACTCATATATCACTCAGATTTATCGCATGTTCAAATAACCTCTCTAATACTTTTTATCCGAGTTACGATCGCATATTTTGAAGTAAAGTGAATTATAGTGTTAATTCATCTTTCTAAGTCAATATGTTTGTTTGAGAATTATTTGTCCGGATCAAGTGCTTATACTTTGATGTTTTCACTCTTATAACTTGATCTTTCTAAGGACTGATCGTAATACCTGGAATTTTAAAGAAAATTACCTGGAAAGCATAGAATTATTGAGTAACATTCCATGCATCTAGGGGGAGTGATTGATTTAATTTACAGCCGGGCTTATTACTTTAAAATTTCTTTCGGAAGCTACCTGTCGAACAAACTAAATCAAGGAAATTTCTTTCTTTTTTTTATCCGAGCTAAACTGTTGGGTGATTAGGAATTGTCGTGGCCGGCGTATTAAAATAAGTTAGGACGCAGCAGAAGATAAGAGGACGGAAGGGAGGAGATATGGAGTTGTCGTATATGGGCTGGTGATTACTTTAGCTGAATTATGAAGAAATGAGAAAGATAAGTTGGGGTCTAATTAGGATCATTAATCGATAATTAAGCGGTGGAGAGAGAGGCAGGTAAAGAAGGGGGCTCGTGAGGCCCGAGCAGAGGAAAAAGGAAAGGAAAGCGCGAGAAGGAGGACCGAGAAAGAGAGAGAGAGGGCGTGTGGGACCCAAAGTCGAGGTCGGAAGCCGGCAAGCCGAGCGGCGAACGGAGGGAAGGCCGCCGGTGCACGCAAGGGAAACGGAGGAGCGAGAGAAGGAGAGGGCCACCGCCGCAAGAACGCACAGAGAGAGAGAAGGCGAGCGGTGCGGGGGTCGAGGAGACCGAGGGGTAACCAGCGACTATCGTAGACCCCGAAAGTGGCAGCTGGCGACACGAGCGAAGGGAAGGGGAGCGAGAGACTGGGACAGAGCGAGGGAGAAAGAAGGACTCGAAACAGAGGTAGACACGAGAGAGAGTCCGAGGGGCCGGGGACCGGGAAAAGCAACGGCGACAAGGGGGAAAGACCGGCGGCGAACGCGTGAGGGCCGGACCGAGGGGCGGCAGGAAACCGGAACTACCGAACCGAAGCAAGAGGAAGCGAGAGTCCCCGAAACCAAACGCAACCGAACGCAGAGCGGAGTTAGCAAGCAATTCGTTCAATTCCAATCCCGAGAATCTGAGGTGGGTAATCTTATACTCTAAACTATTAGTAATTTCGAATCCAAATGAGTTTATTGTGATTGTTAAATGCGATTGTGAATATTGAACACGTATGTTATTGAATGAGTTTGGTAGTTGCTGAAAGTTAAATTAGGAGCTATGAGGGGAATTGGTAGTTGTTTAGGCCTGAATTGGAAACCGGGAAATTCGGACGGAGTGGGGTTGCTCGGGGATAATGAGTAGTATCGGGAGTCCGGTCGGTTGGGGATGGGGATAAGTACGTATGGTTTGGGCATAAGTTATCAATTGATATTCAGATTGAGTCTTAGAGATTTATCGAATTTGCGGCGTTAAGAAACGATTACTAATATCGGGAAATAACGAGGGAGGTGTAAAGAGGAATATGAAATTGTATTGAGTGGTGCACAATTGAGACATGGGAGTGAGAAGTGGGTTAGTATTGGGATAATTGAGTTCAAAAGATAATTAAATCCTTGAGGTTGAACTAAATGCGAAGATAAGCGGAGCTAGTGAAAGTGGAGCGATAAAAAGGAATTAAGAACTCGTATGATTGAGTTCGTCAAGAAAGAACGATTAATGGGATAGAAAACTAAGATGAGAGCGAATTACACTTGGAGGTGAAGGGAATTGGATGAGTAAGAAGAGGTTGATTAGTAATGTGGAGGCATAATCGGAAAACATTGAAGTAAAGATGGTAAAGTGTGAGAAGATGAGTTATGAAGTCGAGGCATAAAATGAGGAATTGAGGTAAAAACAATGAATTGTGAAAAGTCAAAATGTCGAATTAGATAATATCTCGCTTGTGGTTATTGTTTCTCGAAAATGGAAATAATCGTACTAAATTGTCGAATTGAGAAAGGCATAGTTAGAAAAGAGCCGAGAATGATTGTTTACATTGAATGGTGGATATCCATGCTATGTGATTGCTTTACTTGATGCTCAAAAGTAGTTTTGAAAGGAGTTTTGTCTTTTACGTGAAATGATACTTGAATGCAACTTCTTGTGAGTTACCTTTCAAACGTGAATGTGTTTTAAAGAAGCAAAACTTATTTGAGAAAGTGAATTTATAAGGGTGACACGTGGTGTCATGCCTTCCTTGATATTAAATCAATTTGAGAAAGTTATGAAGTGAATGTGATGAATGAGTATGTGCAAAGAGTTTTGAATCGACAGGCTATGAATCATTTAGCATACCGAAGGGTTCGAACCGGGGACGCCCAGCTAGAAACTTTAAGGGAAGGGTTCTAACACGGGTCCTGCAGAGGCAGGATGCCCGCTCTAAGACTTCCGAAGATAGGTCCCAAGGAGCCTTTTTGTCGAGGTCGCGCCCTAAGATGAAAGAAGTGCTAGTTCGAGTCCTCATAAGGCCCGAAAAGTTGATTTAACCCCAAAAGAATTGTTCATGAATGTGAAATTGTGCTTTTAAGTGGTTAAAGAGTCATGATTTTTTTCATTGCAAGAGATTTCAGTGAAAAGTATATAGATTTGTATTACACTATTATGCTTTCGCAGATTTCATTATTATGAGTATTATGTGTAAAGAATTTCCATTTTAAGGGTATAAGACTCCGATGAGCCCGTGGTTTATTGCTCACCCCCACAAATTCCCCCTTTCCACGCCGAGTGTTGCAGGTACACTTTCGAAGCTTGATCTACCCTTAGCATACTCCGGATCTTGCTGACTACCGAGTGCTAGAGCGACTCAAGGAACCGACATGCATTGTTATGATTCTAAATGTTGTATTTGTAATTTAGTTCATATAGTTGTACCCGATGTATCATAAACCATCTAGATTGTTTTAAGTTTTATAGCATGATTGGTTGGATTCCGGGTGTGGCCGTTGAGTTGTATACTTCGAGCGTGTGGCTCGTTGAGTTATATTATGCTTTTTATGCAGGGTTTTAAGGCTTTAAGCCTATGGGATAGTCCATATTACAAACGAGAACTCTACCGAAATTTTTAGGATATCTCAAGTTCCTTTGGGAAACCACCTTTGTTTCCTCTAAGTTGGGATTAGAGAGCCAAACCAGGCACTGATAGAGCCTTGGGAGTTCCTGTAAGGAACTCGGCGATGTAATACTCCTAGGGGGTGTTTTGGGGTGTTACACTCGACTACGATAGAATGTGAGTATAATGAATATTAGACTCAAAAAATTCCACTCTTCTAGGCCCGAAATAATTATGTACTTGATTATCTTAATTAAATTATTATCTCGTGCCTAATCTTACACCAAAGAATTTTATACTTTGAGAACCAAAATGATTTACTTTTGTAGGTTATCCAAACGAGGTTATCTTATTTTTGAATTACAAAAATAACCGGCTTCAAGCTGTCAATCACCAGCGAGACAAGGCTTTTGTACATCTAAACAAGGCTCGGACGCTATGTTAGGGTTGTCTGTTTCCGAAATTGGAAAACATCAACGCTAAGCTCAACGGTGGTTTCCAGCTTACTTTTCGGACATCACTAGTTGACTGGAGCGCCTTTATGAGCCAAGAGCCGTTCCACAACGTTCACATCCCAATGGATCTTTTCGAGCGACTCGGAAGAACCGTTACAAAGGCTAAGAAGGACTTCGGTTCAAAAATCGAGTCACAATGGCTAATATGCCTGGTCATCTATAAATAAAAGCCACCTCTCAAGACTTGAAGATTATTGGAATTATTGTTGAAACACATTACTTAAGCAAAAGTCATTATTTTCATATTTAATCTTCTATTTACAACTCCTAACTTGTAATTCATACTTTTTGAGTTGTAAAGTTTTGTAATCAATTACATACTCTTCTTACTTTCTAAGTAAGATCCCTTGACTGAGCCATAAGGGTTAACTCAACTCGGTTGTCCCTAGCTGTAAAGGTTACCTCGGTTAGGAAGTACTAGATCGGATAAGGGAATTTCTGAGTCTAGGAAAACTCTATAAGGAATTGTTTAAGGGATCAATTCTGGTTGAATCAGTCTACTCGTATTTTATGGATTCAAAATAGTGGATTTGACTTGGTGCTCGAACTACCACTATCCGTGGTTTTCTCGCCCTAGGAGGGTTTCCACGTATCTTTGAGTTTACACTTTTCCGAGTCCAATCTAGACTCGGATTCTGTTGTTCATTCTTTTCAAGCTTAAATCTTCTAAGTTTTTTAAAATTTCCTCATCACCCTATTCACCCCCCTCTAAGGTGACTAAGACTCTCCAAGAGCAAACCTTCACATCACCCTATTCACCCTCCCCCTAGGGTGACTTAATCTCTCTAAGAGCAAACCTTTAATTGGTATCGAGCTTAGCCTTTGAAGAAGATCTCACAATCCAAAGGTCTAATGATTAGATGGCTCGGAATAATAGAGAGTTCGATGAAGGAAGATCTGTCAACGGACCACCAAAGTTCAAGGGATCAAACTTTGTGCACTTGGAAGAAGATAATGGAGTGCTTTCTCCAAGATCATGATGAGGATGTTTGGAACATCATCAAGCATGGGGACTACATTCCTACAAAGATGAAAGGAGTAAGAGTCATGCCTAAAGAAAAGTCGAGTACACTACTGAAGAAAATAAGAAGTTCGGAACGAACTTCAAAGCCATGAACACTCTAATGTGCACTATCAGCTCGGAAGAATACAACAGAGTGTCTACCTATGACACAACCAAACACGTGTGGGATACATTGGTCAACATCTATGAAGGAACTAGCCAAGTGAAGCAGGCAAAGATAAGTCAATACCTTCACAAGTATGAGCTGTTCGGAATGGAGCCCGAGGAGAATATCACTCATATGTACGTCCGGTTCACTCGAGATTACCAACAATCTCAAATCTCCGGGTAGAAAGATCTCTCATGAAGAAATGGTTAAAAAATTCTGAGAAGTCTACCAAAAACGAGATGGGGTCCCAAGGTGACAACAATCAAGGAACATAATCTCTCTCAATTGAAGCCATATGAGCTCATTGGGAAGCTACTCACTCATGAGCTGCACCTAGAAGAAGAGGATATCGAGGTTAGCACCAAAAAGAACATTGCACTCAAGGCCTCGAAAGCGAGACAACAAAGTCCGAGCTCCTCGGATTCAGAAGAGGATCCCATAGCACTCATTGCTCGTGGCTTCAAAAAGATGATGAAGTACAAAAAGTGGCAAAAGTGGCCAAAGGTGGAGTTCTATAAGAAAGACAAGAAAGGTAAATACTCATCCCCTTCTAAGTTATCTTTAACTAAGAACTCTGGATGTTTTGAGTGTGGGAGCAAGGAGCACATAGTCAAGGACTGTCAAAAGAGAAAGAAGGACAGAAAGAAGAAAAAGGCTATGGTGGCTACCTAGAACTAGGATGACTCCTCGGAAGATGATGATTGTGATGACTCAAAGTGTCTAATGGCACTAATGGATCGAGAAGCGAGGATCTAAGTCGAGACAATGACAACTTAGATGCTGAGGAAACAACTCCTCAGGAGGTAATTGAATACTTCCTTAAGTTTTCAAAACTTGATCTTGCTAGATATATCTTTACTTTGGAAGAAAAGTCCAATTCTAATTCTTCCGATTTCAAAGAACAACTTGAGTCTTTTACTACGGAGAGTACTATTTTGAAAAATAAGTTAGAAAACTTGAGACAAAATCTAAAAGTACTTGAGACCAGTGCTCAAGATAATAAGACTAAGTGTGAGTACCTAAGAACAGAGAATGAGTAACTAAAATAGAAGCTCAATGAGTCTCCGGAACTAGTTTTAAAACTTACTCAAGGTTAGAAAAACCTTGATCTTTTACTTAGCTCTCAATGTGCCTCATTTAGACAAGAAGGTCTTGGTTACGATGCTTGAAGAAGAATCTAATTCCTATTCAAATCTTTTTAAAACTTATTCTAGAACTGTTAACTTAGGAAGGCTGAGCATGGTCCCATTCACTAATATGAAAAAGGGACTGAGCATATACCGGTTTACAGGAAAAAGCCTTCTCAACCTATTTACAAAAAGAAAGGTTTTCAAAGAAAAGAGAAATAGACCCAATTTTCTAAAAGGAAGACTCAAAATCAGACTAAGCCCAAAATCATTCAAATCTGGGTTTCCAAAAGTGCTCTTCCTCAAAGAAAGACCATAGTAAAGACATTTACTTGGGTTTGTGACAAGAAGTGAGAAGGGTTAATTTATTTGTGTGTTGTAGGTGACTCAAGCAACAAAAGGGTCACTAGTACTTAGACAGTGGCTGCTCATGCCATATGTATGGAGACTCAAGACTCTTCTCCGAGCTAGAAGATATGAAAGGAGGAAAAGTCACATTTGGAGGCAATAACAAAGGCAATATAGTTGGGATTGGCAAGATTAGCCAAGGAAACCACTCGATCTGTCTAATCTACCTTGTCAAAGGGCTCAAGTAAAATCTCCCGAGTATCTCTCAACTATGTGACGAGGGTCAAGAGGTAAGATTCACTCGGACCAACTGCTTCATTTCTAATGCAGTCACCAAAGAGACAAAGCTCTTAGGTCGAGGTCGGGTAACACCTATACCATTCCTCTCTCATATTCTAGTCAGAATTTATCATGCTTGAAAGCATCTTTGAATGATGATCCATGGACATGGCATCATAGACTAGGTCATATTAGTATACATACCATCGAAAAGCTTGCATCTCATGGATTAGTTAGGGGATTACCTAATTGTGCATTTAAGAAAGATAAAACCCGTGAAGCATGCACAAAAGGAAATCAAGTCAAATCATTTTTCAAACCACTGAAAACCGTGTCTACATCCAAAGTACTTAAATTGGTTCATATGGATTTGTGTGGTGAAATCCCTGTGAGAAGTTTGGGAGGTAAATCATATGTGTTAGTTATGTTTGATGATTATTCACGATCTACCTTAGTGTGTTTTCTGAAGAACAAGAATGAAGCCTTCAAAGATTTTACTAAGATCCGTAAGAAAATACAAGTGGAGTCCAAGACTTATATCGGAAGAATTCAAACCGACCATGGAAGGGAGTTTGATTACTCGGAATTTGCAGGCTTCACGTAACAAGAATGACATCTCCCACAACTTCTCAACACCAAGAACTCCTAAAAAATGGAGTAGTGGAGAGAAAGAATAGAACTCTTGAAGTAATAGGAAGGACGATGATGATTGAAAATTATCTACCTAACTATTTCTAGGCTGAGGCAGATCAACATAGCAAACTATATACTCAACGGATGCCTCATCAAACCCATTCTGAAAAAGGCACCCTATGAGTTGTACAAGGGAAAGAAGCCCAACATCTCCTACTTCAAACCATTTGGATATAAATGCTATGTGTATAACAATGGTAAGGAACATCCGACTAAGTTTGATGCAAGGTTAAATGAAGGTATATTTCTCGGTTACTCATCTCATAGTAAAGCTTATAGAGACTTTAACAAATGAACTAACAAAGTGGAACAAAGCATCCACGTTGTCTTTGATGAGATTGACCTTGGCCGGATAAGTGAATTCACCTTTTCATATCTCAAGCTTAATAGAGATAAAGATGATAATGTTGAAGCTGAGCTCGGAATGAGTCAAAACAAAAGAACCGAGGCAACTTAAATTGTGCGAACTCGGAATGAACATGTTCAAGAGCCGACTCGGAATGTTGAAGAACAAGACAATGCGGAAGTTCAACAAAAGCAACCAACCGAAGATCAGCCTATTCAACCAACAAACTTGGTAAACTAGAGAATAGGTAGAGCTTTCAAATATGCATTAACTCACCCACCTGAGAATATACTTTCGATATCAACAGTGGGGTAAGAACTCATTCGTATTTACAAAATCTATGTGCATTTTCAGCATTCATATCATTAACTCGAACCTAAAAATGTACTAGAAGTCTTAATTGGACTTGAATGGGTAGAGGCCATACAAGAGGAATTGAATCAATTTGAAAGAAACCAAATCCGGACTCTAACCAAACAACCTTCGACCACCTAGTTATAGGAACCAAATGGGTTTTTAAGAACAAACTGGATGAGGAAGGGTTGGTAGTTAGAAATAAGGCCAGATTAGTTGCTCAGGGGTATAACCAAGAAGAGGGAATTGTTTGTGGGAAACCTTTCTACCTATTGCTAGGATTGAAGCAATCAAAGTTCTCTTAGCATTTGGATCTAGCATGAACATCAAGCTTTATCAAATGGATGTTAAATGTGCATTTCTTAATGGTTATTCAAGAAGAATTTTATGTTGAGCAACCCCTGGATTTTAAAACTCTCAATTTCCAAATCATGTTTTTAAGTTGCAAAAGGCTTTATATGCTCTTAAACAAGCTCCCAGAGCTTGGTATGAAAGACGAAGCGGTTTCTTGGTTGAAAATGATTTCAAATGAGATTTGATTGACAAAACTCTTTTTACAAAAACCAAGGGAAATGATTTTCTTATTATTCATATATATGTTGATGATATTATTTTTGGAGCTACTAATGAAACTCTATGCCAAGAGTTTTCTGAGTTAATGAGACAAGAGTTCCAAATGACCATGATGGGAGAACTCAATTTCTTCCTAGGATTACAAATCAAGCAAGAAAACTAAAGAAGTACAAGCTACAAGATGTGAAGCATGCAACAACACCTATAAATAGCAGTTTAAAACTAGACTCAATTGAGAAAGGTAAAGTTATATATCGAAACTCTACAGAGGTATGATTGGATCTCTACTTTATCTCACATCTAGTGGGCCGGATATCATGTTTAGTGTTTTCCTTTGTGCAAGATCTCAAGCTAATCCTAAGGAATCACATCTCACTATGATGAAGAAAATCTTTAGATATCTTGTAAGGACTCAAAATCCTGGTCTCTAGTACTCAAAAGACTCGGAACTAACCCTCCACTACTATAAGAACCACTTTTAACGACGATTAAAAAGACAAACCATTATGAAAAATTTGGCCGAGTGGCATTTTCGTAAAGAAATGCGGTTTTTAATGTATATATGATGACTATTCAACATAAAAACCGCCGTCTAAAGTTTCTACTAAACCTAGACCATGGTTCTTTATCTGAACCATCGTCATAGTTATCTATGACGACGGTTCGATAAAAGAACCATGGTCTAAGAACTTTAGACGATGGTTCTTGGTAGTGAATTGTAGTCTAAAGTTACGCACACAAAAACCCTCTCGCCAATGCCTAGTCTCACTTTTTTCACTCTCAGCCCCACACTCTCTCTCTTCAGTTACTCTTCTCTCCGCTGATTGCTTGGTGGTTTCCGTTGGCTTCCCACTCATTCTCTCTGCAGTTCCCGGTTGTGGTTGCACTCCCCCACGCACTCTCTCTGCATTTCCGAGTTTGGCTGCATCACTCTCTCGCCGACTTCTCTTTCCTACCTCACTCTCTCCGCGTGGCTACACCTCTCTCGCCAACTTCTCTTTTTGTGCACCACCAGGTTTGTCTCTTTCTCTTCATCTTTAGCATTTTGCCTTTAATTTCATTACGGCTTTTTTAATTCTGTTATTGCTTGCCTTGTCATTTTCGACATTTTCATAAAACTCAAAAGTGTAGATAGTGCTTTCTAATTTCAAATCTCAACTCGAAAGTGTAATTTAGAAGTCTTATATTTTGTGGTGTTTTAGAGAAAATTTTGTAGATTAATCTTATAATTGTGAATGGATAAAATATGAAAATAAGAGAAGAGTTATTGTACATGTTTATTTATCAAGAGTTGTATAATTGCTTGCAGTATAAAATTGATTCTTCCAAAAGTACAAAAAAATTGAGGGGATGAACTATGATGAACAAGGAGAAGTTGGTCCAGAATAGAGACGATCCAACTCTCCTTACACGGGTCGGTTTTGATAGGTATGGAAATGTTGTAGGTGATCATAAAGCTCCCTTTATGAGCTACGTTGGTGCGACAACCCACTCCCACGTGTACATCAACTACAAAAAATGGGTTGATGTCCCTAATTCCATTAAGGACAACCTTTGGAATGATATTAAGGTAAATGAACTACATCTCAACTTAGTATTACAACCGTAAATGGTTAATGTATATGTGCTAATGCATATTGTTCTTGTGTTTCAAAAACGTTCAACTTGAGCATTAATGAATTTGAGATCCCCTTCGTGAAACACAAGACCCTCATGTCGGCGGCGAAAAGTTTAAAGACTTCAAATACTGCATTTTCGCTATATGGGTCTCCAAAAAAGCGAGATAAAATAAGAAGGTAGACCACGGGAGTTCTACAATTTTATCACCGAGGAGGACTGGAGATCATTTGAATCACATGTCAACTCTCCGGAATACATGGTAATTTCATTACTTTGATACCTTTTTTGATCCTACATCATTAATGATTGTATAAAAAGTTAATGGGTAGCTCTAAGGAGAAAATAGAGGGTTTGAATAGTATACAACTTCATTCAATATTCAATCTCATATAAAAATAGTATGATGTTGGTTTTCCATAAATGTAAGTAGTGAGATATACTTGAGAAGGGCGGATCTAGAGGACAATAAGAGGGGAGTTGTCTTAAGTGTTATGCACTCGATATTTTTGTTGCCTTAATTAATTGTGTAGGCAATAGGTGAAGCCAACCGGAAGAGGATTAAGAGCAATGCGTACCCTCATGTGATGTCCCGTGGGGGATACGCGAAGGTGGAGGAGAGGTTGTACAAGTAAAAGCTTAAACAACTTCAAACCACATCCGGTGAAGGTTCCACCACGGATACTTCACAACTCCTTGTCGATAGGGACAAGCTATGGGTCGAAGGAAGAAAGAAGAAAGATGGAACACTCACTACGGCCGATGTAGAAGCTATTGCGCAACGACTTGTGAGTTTTTTACTATTTCCTTTATTTATTTTGAGAACTTATCATTTTTAATATTTATAAATTGTCAAATGATAATATTTTTTTCTTCTTACAGACGTCTCGTGAGTTTTTTACTATTTCCCAGAAAAATGTTTGCTTTTAAGGGAAACTCTATCCATTTATTTTCAGGATTTTTAGGTTATTTAACTTCTATGTCAAAGGTTATCCCATGATTATAATTGTTATACGTATTCTTATGCAGCTGGCGATGTGCAAGCTAGCTTCTCATCACCCCGCCCTAGAGCATGTTGTGGCATTGAGTGTTGTTTTCCTGTGGAGGTTAGATATTGTCATTCACGGGACACCCTTTGCAGCTGATGAGGTGGGGGTGAGTGTAAAAAGAGGTCATGCACGAGAAAGGCGAGTGTGAGTTGCTCGATCTAGGGACCGGACCTCCACACTCTGTTGACGACGTAGTCAACGTTTTTCTTCGCTGGCCTAAGAGTTTGGTCATCGTCTCTACGGTAATTCATTTTATTTAAAAATATTAGATTTAGCTGTTGTTAATATCACATATATATATTTCTCATTTTTGTATTGATTATTCACTAGGATATCGAGGACGGATCCGAGAGTTGGATGAAGGGCACCGAGTGGCACAAGCAAATGTTCAATGGCGCCCATTCGTCAGTCCAAAGAAGTCTCCTCTCAAATCCATTAAGGAGTCTCAAACTCATTGGTGTGCTACTCTGGAAAGTTATGTAAAGACTACGTTAACGAGAGGAACCATTCATCCGTAGCGCGCCGAGTCACGTGTAGGGGATATGTCGGTCTATCTCTTCCGGACGACATACTGTAATTTTTGCACATGGAGGATATCGGCGTATCCGCTATTATGCTTGGCATTATGTGAGTTAATATATTCATAATAAGTTCTTTTTTTACTATTAATTTCAATTTTTAACTACATACAATTAATAAGTAAGGGGGCTGCACGAGATTAGAAAGGACTTCATTCGGTTTCGAACCATAATTCCATTATTCAAGGAGTTGGGCAGAATCGTGAAGAACAAGTCACCTATATCTTTGACGTCATGAAACATATTGCGGAGGATAAAAAATGATATTTGGCGCCGTTCAATGAGAGGTAAGTGTACAAATAATGAACTAATAAACTAAAGTTTTTATATGGTGTTATACATACTTATATAAAAATGTGTTATTTGTGTTTATTTAGCCACCATTGGATGCTTGCTGCCTATATCCAAGGGCTAATATCACCTACTCGCTTGATCCTTTGGGTCGTGACGTGGGAAGATTTTTCTAGGACGTCGTCGAGTCGTGAGTTCATACTTTTAATCATTTCATGCTGTTTTGTTAATTAGTAATTGTTCAATGGTATGTCTAACTTGAATTTTATTTTTCCAATTGAAAAATAGTGCTCTAATACGTTATTATTATGGCGGAGGCATCAAAGACAAACAATGAAATTAAAGTCACTAATTGTCCCCATCAAGGTGAGGTTCTCTTGGTTATTAGAATCTACTTTAATTATTTTTCATTTCATATTACTTGCTAGCTACATAAAGTACTAATTAATTCTTTATGTGTTGGGAATCTATTTTATTATTGTAGTGTCATATACAACCGAGGAATGTGGAGTGCAGCTTCTACATTCTCCAATACATGAAAGAGATTATAACCGAACTCGATTTAAATTCTAGTCCTACGAGAGATATTTGCACTTGAAATTGATTATATTCTTTTTTAGCTTGATTAACGCTTGCACTTATGTCTTTTACAACATTGGTTACAATATTTTCTAGGAAAGAAGCCACCCACTCCCTATACGGATAAAGTACTCAACAAGTTAAAATAAGGTTGGGTAGAGTTTGTATATAATTGTATAAAGAAATATGTATATATTTACAGTTATTCTTCATTATTTGATTGGCCAAGTTTGTGATTTTAATAGTCATACGAGTTATAGGTATATATGTACGTAGGTACATATATTTTTACACTAGCTTGTACCATATATATATATATATATATATATATATATATATATATATATATATATATATATATATATATATATATATATATATATATATATATATATATATATATATAATGTGATATTGGAATATGGTTTGTATTCGAATGTGTAAGGTTGTATACGATTTGTACTTGTACAAAGGTCAAGCAAACATGAGAAAAATTATTTTTTAAAAAACGGACCTATTACTATGGTTCTTAAGGAAGAACCGTAGTAAAAGGTCCAATTGAAGGCCTATGACTACGGTTCTTCATATGCTTCTCTATGATGATGGTTCTTCGTCGGAACCATCGTCATAGGTGCTCTGTAATATTTTTTTTCAACTACGAGAGGAAGGCATATGACGACAGTTCGGAGGAAGAAGCTGTCGTCATAGATGAGCCTATGACTATGATTTTTCCATCTGAATCGTTGTCATAGAGCGACCTATTACTACGGTTTTGAACCATAGTAAAAGATGCTACATACAACGACGGCATATACACGACATCGGTTAACCGTAGTTAAATGTCATTTTTAACCATAATTAAAAGTTATTTACGGAATAGTGGTCACTTGGATAATGAAATAATAACTATGTTGGATACAAGGTTGATAGAAAGAGCACATCATGAGCATGCCAATTTCTGGATCAATCACTCATCTCCTGGCATTCAAAGAAGCGGAACTCGGTTGCTCTATCAACTGCTGAGGCTGAGTACATTGCACTGGAGCATGTTGTGCTCGATTCTCTAGATCAAGCAGACACTTAAAGGATCTTAGACTATCATTCACATCTATTCCAATCAAGTGTGACAACCGAAGTCCAATCAACATCATTAAGAATCCAGTTCGAGCACTCAAAGATAAAACACATTGAGGACGAGGCATTATTTTCCGAGACACCATTATGAGAAATGTGATATTGAACATGAGTTTATTCCTACAAAATTTCAATTAGCTAATATTTTTACTAAGCCTCCGAGTGAAGATCAGTTTTACTTCATTAGGAATGAGCTTGGCATGTTAAATGCATGATTGTGCGAGTTATTGCACGAGTTATTTTACGATGATTGATTGTTATATGCTTTAAGTGAATAACAAATGGAGCAGGTTGACACGAGAATGAAAATGAGCTATGAGTTATGAATTTTCTAAGTGTGTTACGAGTTACTCATACACATTACTAAGTCGGACTTAGATTTTTAGCAAACTGGACATCAAAATTTTGGGATCATCTATAGATAAATGAAGAATCTCATAAATGTTTTCGAAAATCCTTTCTTCTCCCTCTCGTCACGCGAACACTCAGCGAGAACTAGCCGTTGGAAGAAAGTTGTTAAAAAACTAGCCGTTATACGTTGAGAGACTCAACGGTCTGATAACCATTGCTTGGAAACCGAATCGAAAGGTGGTTGAAAGCTTTTCTTGTTTTTAAATAGCACCGCTTTGTTTTCACTCATTCACTTTACCTACTTATTGATCTCTCTCTTTCTCCTTCACTTTGCTCTCGAATTCATTCACTATCGCACTCAAAACTCTCTCTCGATTCTCAATCATCTGTGCTCTCTACTCTCTTTTTCACTTCACTTTAAACACTCTCTACCTTCTCCAATATGCCTAAGAGAGGATCGAGTCGTGGAAGAAGGTCCGGTCACAAAGAAAGCCAGAATGAAGTCCACTCATTGTGAGGTCGCATAAGGAAAGGGAAAGCCCCCGCCTCGGAAGACCCAAAGCTCAATGTCGCCCAACACTTCTTCATGGAAGACAAATTCTTCCCAAATACTTCTTTTTCTTGGTTAAAGCACATCGTTAAAAGTGGTGTTTTCAACTATCCGTGTTTACGTGAGTATATATACCCGGACCTAGTTACTAAATTCTATACTCACATGACAGCAAGAGATAATGTTATCTCTTCGTTGTTTAAGGCAAGATGATTCACATCAACCTTACTTTACTTCGAAACTCTTTGATGTAAAGTCTTTCTTTCTCAATTCCAATCCCATTCCCTTCACTCGAAGTCACATATGACTTCGTTGATAAGTATGCCAAAGAACCTCCTCGATCCGGAAAAATTTTTTCGTGGATCGAGATGACCTCTGAAGCCATACTTCGTGCTTCATCCTTATGAGGACTTTCTTTCTTACTATCCGTCAACAGAGAACCCCAATTCTAAAGTTCTCAAGGTTCTTTATGACATTCTAAAGGGCTTTGATGTAGACCTCTTTTCATTTATTCTGGAACAGATTGCTTCGTTCCATCCGACCGAAAAAGACTCTCAATCCTTTCGGAGCTCTTCTTTCATATGTTTTTCCTCACTTTGGGGTCAAACTTCCTTTTAACCCAAACTCTTTCTTAGAACCTGCCATTTGTTTTGGCCGAGGTGAACTCATAGGTCTTAGATATCACAAAATCAAACCTGGTGTCCGGGTTCACTCATCCGAGTTAGCACATCCTCCTCCTCCACCTCGGACTCGGACTGGTCCTAAGGCTCCACTTCTAACCGGTGGACCATTTACTTCTCTGCCTGCCCCTTCTATTGAGCTTCTTCGGAAGGTGGCCAACAAATTTGCTTCTCTGGTCTGTAGAGTTGCAATCAACTTTAGGAGCCTTCAAGGCTTTCATCCTATTACTGACTCATATGCAAAGTTAGGCTCGGACTCGGCTTAAACGAGTCAAGATCTTATTTCGAGCTGAAGGAGGTGATTAAGCAACAACGTGATCAAATTTGCCACCTCTAAGAGAGAAGGTCCAAGGCGATCGAGGACTCGGAACCTGAAGAAGACAAATCGAGGAGTCCTCCAATTCTTCGAGTCCGAGTTAGAAGAAGCTGTAAAAGAAGCACAAGAAGGCCAATGAGAGGCTGAAGGAGAAGTTGCGGAAGGAGAAAAGGAAGATGAAGCGGTTACGCCTAAGGACAAAGCCACCAAAGAACCTGAGGTGATCTCTTCGATCACACTCACGAGTGCCTCATATAAGAGGCTGGTGATGTAAGCTAGTGTAAGGCCCCTGTCTCGGAAGCTCAACCTGCAGCGGCTTTCGTTGAGGAAGAAGAAGAAGAAGAAAAGGAAGATCTACCTTTGGTTTACGGAACCGGGATTATTCCACTACCGGATATACCACTGCTCATTCTTGCCTCACCCAACTACTTCTACTCAAGGATACAGGCGTAAGCGCACCATTCGTTCTTCTACTTCACGACATACTCTCCCTCCTTCCGATTTCAAAATCTGCTTTCTTTAATTTTTTTTTATGTCCAACATCTTTTGTATTCAGATGATCTTTCCTCCCTCATTTTGTTATTTTTACTTGAAATAGATAGGGGAGAGAAAACATAGAAAATATAGATGTTTGGTTTAGAGGGAGCTTTTTCCCTTAGTTGTTTTACGAGTTTTTTTATTTTTTGTTTGTTTAAGTCATTGCATAAATTCTTCTTGAAATGAATGAAACTTATTTACGAGCATATATGTTTCGAGTGTATAGTTTCGCTTACTCGATATATTATTTGCATTATAACAAGTATGCTTTGATTTGTTTTCAACAAGTATGTTCCGAGTTATATATGATATGAGTTGAACTGTTATTTATCCATCATTATTTTTTCTTACTCCGATCATCTCTTAATGAAAACTTAACTCTCTAAACTGATTAGTTTCTATCTTAAGTATGGAATGCCTTTCATCAAAAAGGGGAGATTGAAGACTCGGGTATAACTCTCTATCTCTGTATGGTTTTGATTCTAAGTCATTCCGAGCTTTTCGAAACTCATATCTATGTTTTTATTATGTTCGACCCACTCAAAAACCATTCATCAAGCATAACATTCTTAATTGTGTTTCGACCTACTCGGACACGACTCGGAACAATGGCATGAGTAAATAATTTCTCAAACATTTTTATTTTGAGCATCGACTTGTTATTCTAAGTGAAAAAGAATTACAGTATTAATTCCACTTTCTAAGTCGGTTTATTTATTGAAATTATTTACTTGATTAAGTTTATGCATTCTAATGATTTATTCTTTCTAACTTGATCATTTTAAGGATTGACTCAAGTTGGAATTTGAATCTAATGAATATTAGACTCAGAAAATTTCATTCTTTTGGGCTAAAGATAATTAAGTGCTTAATTACTTTGAGTTAATTATTATCTTTTCCTAATTCTAGACCAAAGAATTTTTATATTTTAAGTACCACTTTGATTTGCTTTTTAGGATGATTAAACAACCTTAATCTACTTTTGAAATACAAAAGCAGCTGGTTTCTAGTCGTTAAACACCAAGAAACGAAATCAACCATTTCGGACATAGCTCGGACACCATGTCGGGGTTGTTTGTTTCCAAATCTGGTAAACTTTAAACTTTGTGTCCAACGATTGTTTCCACCTTAGATTTCAATCACAACCAGAGAGATGGACCACTTTTTGAGCCAAGGATCACCATACAATGTTCACATCTCAACGGATCCTTTTTGAGTGACACAATGGTCATTCTTCCTTGCTATATATAAATAGAAGCCCCTCTATAATACTTGAAGATTGTTGAATTCATTTGCTTAATACTTACTTAGTGCTTACTTATTCAATCTTCGGTTTACAGCTCCAAATCTGTATTTTCTCACTTTTCGAGTTGTAAAGAAAGTCTTGTAATCACTTCTACTTTTACTACTTTCTTTCTAAGTCACTTAACCGAGCTGTAAGGGTTAACTCAGCTCGGTTGTCCCCGACTCTAAAGGTTATCTCGGTTAGGAAGTACTAAATCGGATAAGGGAACTTCTTAGTCTAGTAAAATTTGTAAGGGAATTGTCTAAGGGAACAATTCAGTAAAGAGTCGATCGTTGTAGTTGTTGATTCAATTAGTGGATTTGATTTGGTGCTTGTATTAGCACTATCTCGTGGTTTTCTGCCCCATGAGGGTTTCCACTTACTTCTTTGTGTATTTCACTTTCTAAATCCAATCTAGACTCGGAATCTGTTTCAAAGTCAATTATGTGAAAAACAATTTGTAATTTCTAAAAATCTTCCATCACCCTATTCACACCCCCTAGGGTGACTTAAATCTCTCTAAGAGCAAGCCACCCTATTCACACACCCTCCCTAGGGTGACTTGATCTCTCCAAGAGCAAGCCTTCAACACCTTCTTCAGGGAGATCCTTTTGATCAAAAGTAATGCGAAGACTCAGTTTCTATCCCTAAGTCATTTTGAGTAATACATGAAGAACTCAGGTATAAATCTCACTTCTCCTAAGTTTTGATTTCAAGTCATTCTTAGCATTATAGAAACTCTTATATAAGTTTTCATTCGTTTCGATCGACTTAGAAAACACTTTTATTCCGAGTTCGACTGCACATTTCAATGCAAAGAGAGTTACGAGTGTTAATTCCTTTTTCTAAGTCAGTTTTATTTTCTTGAGAATTATTTGACCGGATCAAGTTGTTATACTCGATGTTCTATTCTTTTAACTTGATCATCTTTAGGATTGACTCTGATGGAATTTGAGTACAATGAATATTAGACTCGAGAAAATTTCACTTCTCTAGGCCCAAGATAATTATATACTTAATTGTTCTAATTTAATTATCATCTCGTGCCTAATCTTGGACCAACGTATTTGATACTTTGAGAACCAATGTGGTTTACTTTTGTAGATTATTCAAACGAGGCTAACATTCAAACGAGGCTAACTTATTTTTGAAATACAAAAGTAGCCGACTTCTAGTTGTTAATCACCAGCGAGACAAGCTTTATCTACTTCGAACATGGCTCGGACACCGTGTCGGGGTTGTCTGTTTCCAAAACTGGAAAACTCCAACTCTAGGCTTAGCGGTTGTTTCCACCACAACTTTCAGTCACCACCAAGTGATTAGACCACCTTTTAGAGCCAAGAGCCATTGCATACTGTTTACATCCCAACGGATCTTTTCTAAGTGACTCGGAAGAGCCGTTACATCGGCCGATGAAGACTTTTGTTCGAACTAAGACTAAACGGTCACTCTACTTGGTTGGATATAAATAGAAGCCATCTCACAAGACTAGAGGATTGATGAACATCATTGAAAAACACATTACTTGAGCAAACGTTATTGTTTTCATATTCAATCTTCTATTTACAACTCCCGATCTGTATTTAATATTTTCCGAGTTGTAAAGTCTTGTAATCAGTCACATTCTTTTCTTACTTTCTAAGTAAGGTCCTTTAACCGAGCTGTAAGGGTTAACTCAGCTCGGTTGTCCCTGATTGTAAAGGTTACCTCGGTCACGAAGTACTAGATCGAGATAAGGGAACTTCGAGTCTAGGAAAACATTGTAAGAAATTGTTTAAGGGAGCAATTCTGGTAGAGTCGGTCCTTTGTATTTTGAGGACTCAAAATAGTGGATTTGACTTGGTGCTTAGATTAGCACTGACTCGTGGTTTTCTCGCTCCATGAGGGTTTCCATGTATTTACGAGTTTTTGCATTTACGAGTCCAATCTAGACTCAAAATCGGCTATTTATCACTTTTCAAGCAAAAAGTGTCTAAGTTCTTTTAAATTTCCTCACCACCCTATTCATCCCCCCTAAGGTGATTTAGACTCTCCAAGAGCAAACCTTCATAATGGTTCCGTCCCTCTATTGACCAATCCTACTATCGCCTCTGGCATGGTTTCGAGAGAGACCCGGATCTTACTAAGTCCGTTAATTAAGGCCTGCCTCTGTTTTTAGAAGCGGATATAAGTTGCCATATTGAAATATCGACTTTTAACTTTTGGAACTGTTTTAGGATTAGGTCTTCTTCTTTAGCAACTTCGAGGTTCTTTTAGGGCTTCTTGATTCTGTTATGGTCCCAAGGGTGCATTACGTCGTCCGAGCTAGTAAGGAATTGGATTTCCGGAGCTTTAGGCTCTCCTCAAAGGTCTTCATCTTCTAAGGGTGGTGTGCCTCGAAGTCATCGTTGTTGTCATCACTATTGTTTATAGTTTCGTAGACATCTTCTTCATCACTTACCCACAGACCTATGGACTTCGAATCTAAAAGAGGCAAGCTAAGAAGTGGTTTGGTCTCATCAATGTCTTAAATGAAGACACATGGGTCCCACTAACCTAGAATGGGTTCAGCAAAAATAGCTAAGGTACCGCTAAAAGGATTCTTGTTGTTACTTGGTTTCTAAGCGGCCTTAGGTAAAGGGAGTTGACCATTGCGGACATACTTTCCAGTTTGTTCCTAAACATCCAACATTGCTCGGTCTCGTGTCCTCGTGCACGATGGTATTTGCAAAATTTTCCCACGTCCCAGCTTTTAGACTGTTTCGCGGTTTCTAATTCTCGCTCTTATAGGTCGCAATTCTATCTTTCCCTTAGCCAATAAATGATCAAGGGCTTGAGCGTATGTGGTATCAATAGAAGTGTAGTCATTATACCTGTTTAGGGCATTGACATTTGCACCCCTGCTAGTATTGCCCGTATTGGAGGTTTTCTTATTTTTGGATTGATAACTACCTCTAGACCCTATCACGAATTTTGTGGTCGTGGTGGACAACTCTTCCTCTATTAGCATGCCAAGCATCTTTAAGGGTTGAGAAGTTCATCATCGGTAGGAATTTAAGATGTTGATTGCGAGACAGTGCTGAAGGTTCTTCACAATGATCCGCACTTGGTCTTTCTCGGAAGGTCGGTCTACCATGTGAGCAGCCTTCACTCTCCATCCGGTGAGAAAGTCTACGAAGCTTTCTTTCTCGCCTTTCTTAATCAACTCTAAATCTCTAAGAGTAACTGGTAGATTAGTGTTATAGGAATATTGGTGTAAGAAGTCCTTGCACGGATCAGTCCAGTTGGTGACCTTGCGTGGGTCAATCGGGTTATACCACTTCATTATGTCATTATCAAAAGTCCAAGGGAAGATGATGTGGTAAGTGTCTTTCGGAATGTTTTTAAGAGTCATTGCTCCTAAGAAGTTGCGAACATGGTGATGGGGATTCTCGGACCCTCAAAAATTGATATCAAACATGGTAAACTTAGGGGTAGTTTCCCTTTGGGGATTGAAGTGAATCCCTTATTATCAAAGTAGTGATTACTGAACATGGATGAATCTCTTAACATTTGTTCTATCCGATCTATATGTGGATCAGGCTGAGGTTTCAATTCACGCTTAGGTGATTCATGTTTGGAACTGTCTGAAGGAGATAGACTAGGTGGAGGTGGAAGAAATCCTCCTCCTCTTCTTAATCGTTCTTCTTCCTCATCTCTTACTATCCTCAATAGCTTTTAGGATAGCCTTAAGATCGATTGATAGAGACTTTATTTTTGATCCTAACCATCTATCCTTGCTCCCACCATGGCTGAATTTTCATTAAGCAAAGCAAGGATAGGGGATTGTTCCGGTGTTCCATCCATTAGAAGGGAATTCTTTTTAGGTACTCGTCTTACAGCGAGAAGTAGACCAAACTATCGTGTTATGCACCGAAATATGTCACACCGGTGTAGACCGTGGAGCAGAGTGTGGTGCATAGTGGGGAGAAGATGTGTCAAACTCCTTGTAAAGATGTTCTAACCTTTTGGAGCTTGGATTCCGGCGAGACCCAATTATAGTAGACTTCCTATTCTGCAGCCCAAAGGATGAGGTTTAGGACCATGTGAAAGAATACCACTTTTGGGATGAAGGGACTTAAGCGCAAGACCCGAAGAGACTAGGAATGCTCTTTATTTAGATGCACATAAGGAAGGCAAAACAAATGAAATGTATGTGATGATGCTTATGACTTAGTCAGGGATGATTTTATGATTTGGCTAATGCATAATTGGAATGCATAAATGAATGAAACATGGATTTTCCTAATTTTGAAATGAATTTATTTGGCTAAATGAAATATGAAAATGAAAAATGGACTTACTTAATTTGGGATGAATTTATTTTGGCTAATATGAAATATGAAAAATGCAAAAATGGGCTCATCTAATTGAAATGAATTTATTTCGCCTAAAATAAAATATGAACATGTAAAATGGACTTACCTAATTTGAGATGAATTTATTTTGGCTAATATGAAATATGAAAATGAAAAACGGACTCACCTAATTTGAGATTAATTTATTTTGGCTAAAATGAAATATGAAAATGCAAAACGGACTCACCTAATTTGATCTAGAATCCCTTTTTTTATCCTTTTAGTTAGAAATAGCCAAAATGCAATATTGAAGAATTAAAGTAAAACTAGGAGTCGCCGATCAGCTTTTCGGAAGAAAAACTAACAAAAACAAAATAAAGTTCACTTTTCCAATCTTGCTATGGGAGAAACTAAGATTGAAAAGATTAAAAATGACTCCATTGGTCTTAGCACCGAGAATCGGATTCGGGGCGAGGGTACGAAACATAGGGAAAAGCCCTTCCATTTTGTCCAGTCAAATGACGACTATCACTAGTTTGAGTAGTGAGCTTACATAATGTATTAAACACAAGAAAACAACATGCTATAAGAATTTAAAGCAAACAAAATACAGTAGAAAGCGATAAAAACAAATAAAAGGAAAGCAATAAAGAAACCGAAAGCAAAAAGAAAATAAAAGCGAGAAATTAAAAGGATTACATCGGACAGGGAGGAATTAAAAGCGATATAATTTTTTTCTCCATAATATTGAAAGCAATAAAGGCGCAAAATATAAATAAACCGTTTTGAAGGCTAAATTGGCGCCCTCGGGTTGTCCAACTCCGTCAATTCGGATCTCGGATCGGGATCCGGTGATGCGGTGCCAGCGAGCGAGACGGACTTTTGTAATTTTATGAGGGTGAGTAGAAAGATACATGAAGAATTGAGAATAGGTTGAAAAGGGACCAAGAGATTAGAGTACGAAGAAAGGCATTCAATCGCTCTTAGTGATGTTTCGAGTTGCGTAACGCATAGGCCGAAGTCATGTTGAAAATGAGAGCTTAAGCTCTCTATTTTTAGGGAAAGAGCTAGGTCACAAATGACCTAGGGATAACTCTTGGTCAGTCGTCCAAAGCTAAACAAAATTAGCAACAAAAAACCTGGCCAAAACGAAGTGATAAGATCGGATAGAACCCCGGTCGTGGCGCAGCCACCCAAAACCACTCTAGGGTTTTGAGGTTTCTGTGTTGCAAAGAGAGTCTCCGGGCCAAAACGCAATGTTTCAAGAGAAATAACCTAGGCTAAGGCTTCGATGACGACATCGTTTTGAGGGGAGGTGTGCTCCTTGTCTCGGGTGGACTGTCTTGGAGTAAAATGCAGCACTTTGATGCTTGTGATCATGAAATGCAATGCCTAACATCGTCTTAAGGTCTTCGACTATGTGTCTAATTGGACATAAAAATAAAACACTAGATTTTGAGCTTGGAATTTCCTGTACGCAACACAAGACTTTCGTTGTCTCTAGAGGCTTTGCCGGAGCTTGAACCGATCCAAAAGAAAAGGGATTTTTGGACCGACCCAAAGTGAGAGGCTATTTATTTGGTGTTGGGGTTCTTTGTGGTTTACTGGCTTCTATCGCACCAATCGGACACCGACCATGATCTAAATCCACGAACAGGACTCGGGATCTCATCATCGGGCCAACAATATAAAATACAAAATTAAAAGAGATAAGGGACAACACATTTTAGGTGTCTACAAGTACCCCAATAATAGCAAAAAATATTGTGAATCATAAACTTTGCCACATGCTTCAACGCAATGGTAGAGTAAGATGCAGCTTCGACCACTTGGTAAGTAGTCAATTGCTACTAGGACGAATTCATGACCTCCCGTTCCTTTAGGAGTCACCTTACCGATAATGTCCGTTCGTCAAGCCGAGAATGGCCGGGGTGATGCAAGTGTGGTTAGGAAAGAAGGTGGTTGATGTTGTAGGTTTGTGTATATCTAACACTTATGGCATATTTTGACAAAATTGTCGTGTATATTTGACAATTACGGCATCTTTAACAAAATCATGGTAGTTTGTTGCCATAGTAGACTAATAATACCCTAATCTTTTGATCTTATGAACCAACATTCTTTCATTCACGTGAGGTCCATTTTCTCCACCATGAATGTCGGACATTATATGCTCTACTTCACACTAGTTGAAGCAAATCAAGATAACACCCATGTCGGTTTTCTTGTATAGTTATCCTTGACTTAGAAAATATTGAGCAACTATCAAGCGAATCGCTCAATGGGCTTTAAGAGTGGAGTCTCGTGGATATTATTGGCTATCTAAATATTGGTAAATATAAAAGTACCAACTATTTTGGTTGGTACTAAACACTTCCAAGCATGTAGATGTATGCAAATACGCTCCTTCGTTCTATACTAAGAAGGATTGAGTGAATGCTACTAGGAATGTTGATTGTTGCTAGTTTAGCTAAGGCATCTGCAAACTTATTGTCTTCCTTACGAAGGTAAGTATATGAAATATTGTCAAAGTATTTTGCTAATCCCATCACGTGCGCTTGGTAAGGTGCTAAGGCTTCACTTCGTACCTTCCACTTCGTGACATATGATTGATGATCAAACTCGAGTCACCATAAACTCTTATGTTCTTGGCCTCTATTTCCATTGCAGCTTGTAAGCCCACGATGCATGCCTTGTACTCTACAACATTGTTGGTCACCTCGAAATCCAACTTAACCGAAATAAGATTATGTGCTCCTTCTAGAGAGACTAAGAAAATTCCTACCTCAAAGCCCTTATGATTGGAAGCGCTATCAAAGTATATGGTACACATGTCGATCTCTACATGTAGAATCTCTTTGTTTGGGAAATCGAATTGTTTTCGTTGCGCTTCATGGTCGACAAATCACCTAAAACTTCGAACACAACTCTCCCCTTTATTGCCTTTTGTGGGACATACTTAAGTTCAAATTCTAATAACATGATTGTTCATCGAGCTATCTTATTTCGATAGATGGTTGTTCTAGAATGTACTTAATGGGATCCATTGTCGCTACTACTTGTACCGAATGGGTTAGCATGTAGTGTCCGAGCCTTTTAGTGGCCTAAACTAAAGTGAATGACGTTTTTCTCTTATGGAGAATATCGAGTTTCATACTCTAAGAATTTCTTGCTTGGGTGGTACACAACATGTTCTTCTTTCTCATCCCATTGAGCTAGCATGGTTCCCATTACAATCTCTATGGTGGCAAGGTATAAGAGCAATGGTTTTCCGGGTTTTGGTGGAACTAAAACAAGTGGATTGGCAAAGTACATTTTTGCCTTCTCAAATGGTACTTGGAACTCTTCATTCCGGATAGTCTTGGCTCTCTTCTTGAGCTTCTTGAAGATCGGTTCACATTCCGTAGTCGGCTTTGATATTCAATGACTAATGTATTGCAGACGTCCTAGGAAACCCCGTACCTCCTTCTTGGTCTTCGGTGGCGGCATCTCCTAAATGGCTTTGATCTTGGATGGATTAACCTTGATTCCTTAAAGACTTACCACATAACCTAATAGCTTGCCCGCGGTTACCCCAAAGGCACGTTTCTAAGGGTTAAGGTGCATGTTGTAATTTCGTAATCTTTGAAGAACTTCCTAAGGCTAGGTAAGTGTCAAACCCTATCTTTGGACTTGATGATCATGTCGTCGATGTAAACCTCGGCTTCCTTGTGGATCAGATCATGCAGCAAGGTCACGGTTGTTCTCTAATATATGGCTCCACCGTTCTTCAACCCGAATGGCATTACTACATAACAATATGTTTTCCATTGAGTGTTAAAGGTTGTCTTTTCCATATCCTCCTCTGCCATCTTAACCTGGTTATAGCCAGCATAGCCATCCATAAAGGAGAGTAAGGCATGGCTTGTCGTGTTGTCGATTAAGACATCTATGTGGGTAGACGAAACCCTCCATCTTTCTTCGGGACTGGCACGACGTTTACTACCCATTGAAGTTAGTGTCATACTCTAATGAATCCGACATCTAATTGCTCGTGGACCTCCTCTTTTATTTTCGGAGCCCACTCAAGTTTCATCCTTCGAAGCTTTTTCTTAACCGGCTTGGCATCTTTGTAAAGTTGAATTTTATGTTCTGCTATACTAGGATCTCGTAGGACCAAGCGTAGAAATTTATAAACACTATTAAGAGTATAATAAAGGGCTTCTACTTTTCTCGGACTTAAAGTTTTCCCAATCTTAACTTCTTGAGGTTGATCTAGAGATCCCAAGTTAATGGTGATTGTATCATTTAGAATAAGTAGGCTATTTTCATGATCTTTCATAGCTTTACTAATTCTTTAGGAATTTCTTGTTCATTATTAGAGGCAAAGCAATTAAGAACAGAAGAAGGCTAGGACTAAGCTGAAATATTCATCTTATTGAACGAAGAAAGAAGTACATCGGACTCGGAAATAGAAACAGACAAAATTAATAGAAGAAGAATTGACGAATCGGAAAAATAAAGACTAGCCCTAGCTCTAAACTCTAAAGTAGATCTGCTCTCCTAGGGTAACACCAAACTCTTAGCCCTCTTCGGTGTTAATCTAAGTAATGTGCTTAGACCCTTCTTCATCTATATCGATGATGAACTACGATGGATCAAACTCCGGTGCAACATAGCCTTGGACAGTTCTTCCCTTTTAAGTGCTTCTCTTATCCCAACAACGGACCAAAAATGTTACTTCCGCCAAGTTGTTCCAATATAGTGTGGATTGTTCTTTTTAAGGAAGTAAGGTGTCTGAAGATTCGATTCAAACTCTAAGACATTCCGAGTACTACATGAAGACTCGGATATAAATCTCATCCCTCCTAAGTTTTGATTTCAAGTCATTCCGAGTGTAATAAAAACTCTAGTATAAGTTTTCATTCGTTTCGATCGACTCGGAAAATACATTCTTGTATATCTTCTATATTGATGTTTCGACTCACTCGGACATCACTCAATTCTATCGCATGTTCAAATAATTTCTCTAACACTTCTATTTTGAGCTCGACTACATATTTCAACCCAAAGTGAATTACGGTGTTAATTCATTTTTCTTAGTCGGTTTATTTGTTTGAGAATTATTTTTCCAAATCAAGTCCTTACACTTTGATGATTCTATTCTTTTTAACTTGATCTTTCTTAGTATTCTCTGATGGAATTTGAGTATATTGAATATTAGACTCGGAAAATTCCACTCTTCTAGGCCTAAGATAATTATGCACTTAATTATCTTAATTAAATTATTATCTCGTGCCTAATTTTGGACCAAAGTATCTTATACTTTGAGAACCAAAGTGGTTTACTTTTATAGGTTATTCAAACGAGGTTATCTCATTTTTGAAATGCAAAAGTAGCTCGGCATATAGTCGTCAATCACCAGTAGACAAGCTTTATCTACTTCGAACAGGGCTCAAACACCGTGTTAGGGTTGTCTATTTCTAAAACTGGAAAACTCCAACGCTAAGCTCAACGGTGGTTTCCGCCTTACTTTTCGGACATCATCAATTGACTGGAGTACCTTTAGGAGCCAAGACCCGTTGCACAACATTCACATCCCAACGGATCTTTTCGAGTGACTCGGAAGAGCCGTTACAACGGCCGTTAAAGACTTCTATTCGAACCAAGACACAATGGTCACTCTGCTTGGTCATCTATAAATAGAAGCCACTTTATAAGACTTGAAGATTGCTAGAACTATTGTGGAAACACATTACTTAAGCAAAAGTCATTTCTTTCATATTCAATCTTCAATTTACAACTCCCAACTTGTAATTAATACTTTCTAAGTTGTAAAGTCTTGTAATCAATTACATACTTCTCTTACTTTCCGAGTAAGGTCCCTTGATCGAGCTATAAGGTTTAACCGAGCTCGGTTATCCCTAAGGGCATGTTTGGTTGGATGTAATCAAAGTGGTAATGCAATCAAAGTGGTAATGTTCATTACATTACCATGTTTGGTTACAAGTTTGTAATGCAATTAAAATTGTATTGTAATCACATTAACCTCTACCTATGCAATTACAATTACTTGGACATTTACTAAACAATCATGATTACATCCATCTTTGTGATCAAATTTTAACACATTTCCAATAACTCTCCCTCTCTCTCTATTCCATATCCTTTTTCTCCCTCCTCCTTGGCAAGCAAAAAATTCATCAATTTGAGAGTAAACTTGGTTTTCTTTCTTCTATTATCTTAATATATAATATGATCGGTTGGTCATTAAGAGAAAAATTCGACTTCAACATTTTGAACTCAAAATTTAACTATTCAATAAAAAAGATAAAAAAAGTTTAAATTAAATTTTTTAGATCAAAATTTTTTACTTGTTAACATTTATCTTTAATTTTTTAATTTGTCTTTAATTCAATAAATATTTATCATCAATAAAATAATTTTAGTTGGTATTCTTTTATCAATGAAAAAAATTCAAAACTTAATTATGTGATAGAAGAGATTAAAAAAGCTCAAATATAAATTTAGAGTTTAAAATTTTATTATTTGGATAACATTTATCTTCCCTACAAACATTTATCACCATTAGAATAATCCGTTTGATCTTTTTGCCACCAAAAATTTTAAAATTAGAAAATATGATAGAAAAGATTAAAAAAATCTAAAATATGATTTCGAATTTAAAATATTTTCGTGTGGATAACATTCATCTTTGTTACGATATTTATGGCCATTAGAATAATATAATTGATATTTGTTATGAAAGAAATAAAACTTGATTATTTATAGAAAATATTTTAAAAGCTCACATTTAAATATGTAGCTCAAATATTTATTTAGATAACATTTATCTCCACTACAATAATTTAATTACTATTTTCTTCCATTGAAATAATCCATTACCTTTGTGATTACATTACACTTTTTATGTAACCAAACATGGTAATGTAATTATTATCCCATTACATTACACACCTAATTACATTACATAATTGATTACATTACACCCCTATTGCATTACATCCAACCAAACGCCACATAACTATAAAGGTTACCTCGATTACTGAAATACTAGATCGGATAAGGGAACTTCGAGTCTAGGAAAACATTGTAAGGAATTGTGTAAGGGAGCAATTCTGGTTGAGTCGATCTGGTGTATTTTGAGGATTCAAAATAATGGATTTGACTAGGTGCTTGGATTAGCATTGTCCATGGTTTTCTCGCCCGGGAGGGTTTCCACGTAATTCTAAGTGTATACTTTTTGAGTCCAATCTAGGCTCGGAATCAACTATTTATCTTCTTCCAAGCAAAAAGTTTCAAAGTTTGTTCAAATTTCCTCATCACCCTATTCACCCCCTAGGGTGACTTAGAGTCTCCAGGAGCAAACCTTCAATTGGTATCGAGCCTAGCCTTGTAAGAAGAATCTAACAATCCAAAGGTCTAAAGATCATATGGCTCGGAACATTGGAGAGTTTGATGAAGGAAGTTCATCCACCAAACCACCAAAGTTCAAAGGATTAAACTTTGTGCACTTGGAAGAAACTAATGGAGTGCTTTACGTTGGCAACGATGAAGATGTCCGGAACATCATCCAGGAAGGCAACTACATTCCAATGAAGATGGAAGGTACAAGATCTGTGCCTAACCCTCTGTTTGGATATAAGAAGGGGAGGGGAGGGAAGGTTAATCAAGGGGAGGGAAATGGAAGGGAGGGAAGGGAAGGGATGAAAGATACATTCCCCTTGTTTGGATTTAAAATGGAGGGGCATTGAGATTACTAATATTTACTTATTTGGATTAAAAAGGGAAAGGGAGGGGAAGGAAAATATATTATTATTATTATTATTATTATTATTATTATTATTATTATTATTATTATTATTATTATTATTATTATTATTATTATTATTATTATTATTATTATTACCACCATCACCACTTTAAATTAAAAATAACAAATTTAAATTTGGTACAAGGAACTCATTTCCCCTAGCAATGTTCCACCCAAAAATATTTTATTTTTAAATAATTATTTTTTCTATTTATAAATTATTACCCAAAGTAAAATAAAATAAATAAATAAAATAATATAAGCACCCAAAATATAATAAAAAAATAAAAGTAGGAGAACGATAAATATATTAATGTCCACATGTATATTCATGGTGATTAACATATATATCATCTACTTTATTCATCATAATTGTGAATTCAAAAAAGATACTTAAGTTAATAATTTGGACTAAAAATAGTAGGCAACATATGAATTAGATTAGTTACTAATTAAAGGAAAAAAAAAGTGGAGGTATTAACCTTTATGACGATCCGTAAAATAGAATATATATATATATATATATATATATATATATATATATATATATATATATATATATATATATATATATATATATATATATATATATATATATATATATATATATATATATATATATATATATATATATATATATATATATATATATATTGGAAGAAAAATAAAAGAAAAAGAGAAATTTGGAGGAAAATAAGAAAAGATAATGTAATAATAAGAAGAAATAAAATATAATTAAATTAAATTAAATTATCTTTTATTCATTATCTTATTCCCCTCCCTCCCTTCCCCTCAATTTGGAGGGGAATGAAAAATCAACAATAAGGGTGAAAGGAGGGGAATGGTTCCCCACCTTCACCCCATTTATTTTATCCCAAACAAGGGAAATCAAAGGTAATTATTCCCCTCCCTCCCTTCCCCTCACTTCCCTCCCTTAACCTCCAATCTAAACATAGGCTAAAAAAAGGTTCGAGTACACCAATGAGGAGTCGGAGAAGTTTAGAAAGAACTTCAACGCAATGAACATCCCGATGTGTGCTATCGGTTCGTAAGAGTACAACGAGTGTCGACTGCGACACGACCAAAGATGTGTGGGACACTCTTGTCAACACATACGAAGGTACAAGTCAAGTGAAACAGTGAAGATAAGCCAGTATCTTCACAAATATGAGTTGTTCAAGATGGAGCCGAAGAAAACATCACTCATATGTTTATACACTTTATCGAGATTACAAACAATCTCAAATCTCTAGTTAGAAAGATTTCTCACGAAGAAATGTGCGAGAAAAATTCTAAGAAGTCTACCAAAGAGAAGATGGGGTCCCAACGTGACAGCCATCGACGAGGCTCAAAACCTCTTTCAGCTACAACCGGACGAATTGATTGGGAAGCTTACCCATGAAATTCACTCGGAAGAAGAGGATGCTGAGGTCGGCACCAAAAAGAACATTGCGTCGAAGGCCTCGGAAAGTAGAGGGAAAGTCCGAGTTCCTCGGACTTAGAAGAGGATCCAATGGCACTCATTGTCCGAGGCTTCAAAACAATGATGAAGCATAAGAAATGGGAAAAGAGGCCAAAGGAAGAGTTTTATAAGAAAGATAAGAAGGACGAGAAAAGGTAAATATTCTTCCCCTTGAAAGTTATCTTTAACTAAGAACTCGGTTGTTTTGAATGTGGCGAGCAAAGATCACATAGTCAAGGACTGTCTAAAGAGAAAGAAGGACAGAAAGAAGAAGAAGGCTATGATGGCCATATGGAGCGATGACGACTCATCTCGAAGAAGAAAACGATTCTGACGACTCAAAGTGTCCGATGGCACTAACGGACTCGGAAGTTGAATCCGAGTCGGATGTTGACAACTCGGACATCGAGGAGACAAGTCCTCAGGAGGTAATTGCATACTTTCTTAAGTTCTTCAAAGTTGATTTGGCTAAATATATCTACACTTTGGAAGAAAAGTCCAATTCGATTCTTCTCGGTTCAAAGAACAACTTGAGTCTCTTACTTCGAGAGCAATTATTTGAAAAACGAATTGGAAAAGCGAGATTAACTCCGAAAGAACTCAAGACTAGTACTCGGACTAATGAGACTGAGTTTGAGTCACTCGAAGAGAAAATGAGCTTCGAAAAGAAAGCTCAATGAGTCTCAAGAGCTTGTTTTGGAGTTTACTCAAGGTCGGAAAAACCTTGACATGCTTTTAGCCTCTCAATGTGTCTCCTTTAGGAAAGAAGGGCTTGGTTTTAACGACGAGGAGGAATCTAATTCCTACTCAAATCTTTTCAAAAGGATTCCGAACCGTAAAGTTCGGAAGGCTAAGCATGGTCCTATTCATAAGAATGAAAGGAGGACTGAGCCCAAACCAGACTTATAGGAGAAAACCTTCTCCACTTGTTTATAAAAGAATAGATTTTTCAAAAGAAAGAGACACGGACTCGGTTTCCTAAAAGAAGACTTATAATCGGACCAAACCTAAAGTCATTTAAATACGGGTTCCCAAGAGTCTTCTTCCTTATAAAAGGACCACGAGTAAAGGGAGTTCCTGAGTTCGTTAGAGGAAGTGAGAAGGGTTAGTGTGTTTCGACTTGCGAGTAACTTAGAAAAGGACGAAAGGTCATTGGTATCTAGACAGTGGATGCTCATGCCACAGGTCGGGAGATTCAAGACTCTTTTACGAGTTAGAAGATTTTAAAGGAGGCAAAGTCACTTTTGGAGATGACGGTAAGGGCAAGATAGTTGGAATTGGCAAGATTGGGAAAAGAGACAACATGGTCAGCACGAGTCTATCTTATCAAGGGGCTAAAGTACAATCTACTCGGGATCTCTCGGTTATGTGACAAAGGCCAAGAGGTAAGATTCACTCGGACCAACTGCTATATTTCCGATGCAACTACCAAAGAGACTAAGCTCTCGGGTAAGAGATCGGGTAATACCTATACTATTCTTTTTCCGATCCAAGTCATAATTTATCCTATTTTAAAGCATTATTCCATTATGATTCTTGGACATGGCATCGCAGATTAGGTCATATTAGCATGCACACTTTCAAAAATCTTGCATCTCATGGTTTAGTTAGGGGTTTACCTAACTGTCCATTTAAGAAAGATAAAATCGTGAAGCATGCACAAAAGGGAAACAAGTTAGATCATCCTTCAAACCTCTTAAAATTGTTTCCACATCCAAAGTGCTTGAATTGCTACATATGGATTTATGTGGTGAAATCTCTGTGAAGAGTATCGGAGGTAAATCACATGCACTTGTAATTGTTGATGATTATTCACGATTTACACGGGTTTGTTTTCTCAAGAACAAAAATGAATTTTTTGAAGTGTTCAGCAAGCTCTGCAAGAAAATTCAAGTGGAGTCTCGGACTCATATTAGAAGAATTCGAACCGACCATAGAAGGGAGTTCGACAACTCAAAATTTGCGAGTTTTACGATAAGAACGGTATCTCTCACAATTTCTTAGCACCCGAACTCCTCAACAGAATAAGGTAGTGGAAAGAAAGAACCAAACTCTTGAAGAAATAGGAAGGACAATAATGATTGAAAATGATCTACCTTACTATTTCGGGTTGAGGCGATCAACACGACAGAACTACACACTCGAACGGATGCCTCATTAGACCCATCTTGAAGAAAACTCCCTATGAGCTTTACAAGGGAAAGAAGCCCAACATCTCATATTTCGGACCCTTTAGATGTAAGTGCTTTGTTCAAAATAATGGTAAGGATCACTCGACCAAGTTTGATGTTCGGTCGAGATAAAGGTATCTTTCCGGGTTATTGATCTCACGAGTAAAGCTTATCATGTTTATAATAAAAGAACTAACAAAGTGGAAGAAAGTATCCACATTGTATTTGATGAGATTGATTAGGGAAAAACAAGTGAGTCAACCTTCTCGGATCTCGAAACTCGGTTGAGATGAAGAAGATCTTCGTTGAAGCCGAGCTCAAAGAGAGTCGAAGAAAGCAACTCAAAATGAGGCAACTCATAACATTATGACTCGGATCGAACTAGCTCAAAAGATAGCTCGGAATGCTTGAACAACAAGCAATTGAGCAAACTCAACAAGCTCAGGCTACTGAAGATCGGCTAGCTTAACCAACAAACTTGGTGAACCGGAGAACAGGTAGAGCATTCAAATATGCTTCGAGCCACCCACTCGAGAACATTTTGTATGACATCAATAGTAGGGTAAGAACTCGTTCTTCTTCGCAAAATCTATGTGCATTCATTGCATTCATTTCATTAATCGAACCCAAAAATGCACTAGAGGCCCTAAATGAACCTGAATGGCTAGAGGCCATGCAAGAAGAACTCAATCAATTCAAAAGAAACCAAGTCCGGACTCGACCAAACGACCTTCGACCACCTAGTAATAGGAACCAAATGGGTTTCCAAGAACAAACTGGATGAAGGTGGGTTGGTAGTCGAAACAAGGCTAGACTTGTGGCTCAAGGTTACAATCGGGAAGAAGGGATTGATTGTGGGCAAAGCTTTGCACTGTTACCGAATTGAAGCCATTAGAAACCTGTTGGCATTTGCATCTAGCATGAATATCAAGTTACATCAAATGGATGTTAAGTGTGCTTTTCTCAATGGTTTTATTGAAGAGGAAGTCTATGTTGAGCAACCTCCTGGTTTTGAAAACTTAGATTTTCCAAATCATGTTTTCAAATTGCAAAAGGCTCTATATGGTCTTAAATAAGCTCCTGGGGCTTGGTATGAAAGACTGAGTAGCTTCTTGATTGAAAATGATTTCAAAAGAGGTCGGATTGCCAAATTCTATTAATAAAAACCAAGGGGAAAGATTTCCTTATGAAGACTCGAGACTTTACATCTCACATTTCTGAGTTCTATCAAGGGAATCAGGTGTAAGACTTTCTCACTTATTAAGTTTAGATTCCAAGTCATTCCTTGTGTCTTAGAAACTTTTTGAGTGATATAGTATTTTCTCTTAGTGTTAAAGAATTTATCTCATGCATTTACACATGATTCCGTGTGACTCGGAAAGCATATCTCGCACTCACCATGTTTCACTCGGTTCCGAGTCAATCGACACTTAGATATATCGCATGATTCAAACACCATCCGTTCCGCGTTCTAACTCCGGTATCTTAGTTTGAATTCATGCTTAGTCTAGATCAAGTTTATTTCCTCTCATATTCTTTAGTTAACTTGATTCTCTTTTAGATCGACTCGAGATGGAATTTTGAGTTTCATGAATATTACACTCAAAAATTCCATTCCTTTTCCGACCCGGATAATCGGTAACTTAATTATCTTAATTATATCATTATCTCGTGTCTAATCTTGGACCAAAGTATTTTATACTTTGAGAACCAAATTAATTTACTTTTGTAGGTGATTCAAACGAGGCTATCCTAAATTTGAAATACAAAAGTAACCGAGCTTCAAAACGTCAAATCACCAGACAAACAAGGCTTTTTCCACCTCCGACCTAGCCCCGGACAATCGTGTCGGGGTTGTACTGTTTCCAGAAATGAAAATCGCAACACTAAGCTCAACGGTGGTTTCCACCTTACTTTTGAAGACACCGTTAGTGGTTTTAGGCACTTCCAGGGAGTCAAGAGCCGTTGTCCAACGCTCATATTTCAACGGATATTTTCCGAGTGACTCGGAAAATCCTACACAACGATCATAAAAGAACTTCCGAGTCGGAAGATGGACACAACGGATAAGCTGCTCGGTCATCTATAAATAGAAGCCAACTCTCAAGACTTGAAGATTGCCGAATCTATTGTTAATACACATACTTGATCGAAGTCATTGTATTCATTCTCAATCTTTTACTTACAACTCCAACTCGTAATTCATTATATTTTGAGTTGTAAGGTCTTGTATTCGATTATAAACACTCTCTTCTTACTCTCTAAGTAAGGTCCCTTGACTGAGCTGGAAGGTTTAACTCACCTTAGTTGTCCCTAGCTGTAAGGGTTATCTCAGCTAGGAAATACTAGATCGGATAAGGTAATTTCGAGTCTAGGAAAAACTTGTAAAGAGTTGTCTAAGGGAGCAACTCGGGTTGAGTCGATCTACCGTATTTTGTGGACTCAAAATAGTGGATTTGACTTCATGCTTGGATTAGCACGGTCCATGGTTTTCCGCCCCAAGAGGGTTTCCACGTATTTTTTAGTTATTACTTTTCAGAGTACATTCTAGACTCGGACAGCTTTGAATTCTGTTCAATCTATTTACGTAATCATCTCTAAATTCCGAGTTAGTTCATTTTCTGAGTTCATTTTTTACTCTCACTCTTTGTAGAGTCATATCTATTTTTAATCGGAAGTAAATTTCATCATCACCCTATTCACCCCCTCTAGGGTGACTTAGCCTCTCCCCGAGCAAACCTTTAATTGGTATCGAGCCTAGCCTTTCGGAAAGGATCTAACCATCCAAAGGTTTAAAGATCAAATGGCTCGGAACAACGGAGAGTTCGATGAAGGAAGATCTTCCAGCGAGACCACCAAAGTTCGAAGGATCCAACTTCGTGCACTAGAAGAAACTCATGGAATGTTTCCTCCTTGATCATGATGAAGATGTCCGGAACATCATACAACAAGGAAACTACACTCCCATGAAGACTCGTAGAAATAAGACTCGTGCCCAAGATCAAGGCGAGTTCACAGTGATGAAACCGAAAAGTTCGAAAGAACTTCAAGGCTATGAACATTCTTATGTGCGCCATCAGCTCGGAAGAATACAACCGAGTGTCTGCTCGTGACACAGCCAAAGAAGTGTGGGACACACTTGGTGAATACTTATGAAGGTACAAGCCAGGTCGGACAAGCAAAGATAAGCCAATATCTTCATAAATATGAGTCTGTTCAAGATGGAGCTAGAAGAAAACATCACTCGGATGTTCATTCGATTTACTCGAGATTACCAACAATCTCAAATCTTTGGGCAAGAAGATTTCCCATGAGGAAATGTGCAGAAAGATACTCGAAGCCTACCTAAGAAAAGATGGGGTCCCAAGGTGACAACTATCGAAGAGGCTCGGAACCCGGCACTACTGAAGCTGGACGAACTCATTGGGAAGCTTCTCACCCATGAGATCCAACTTGAAGAGGAGGACGCAGAGGTCGGCACCAATAAGAACATTGCGCTGAAAGCCTCGAAACCGGAGAAGCAAATCTGAGTTCTTCTTACTCGGAAGAGGATCCCATGGCACTTATTGCTAGAGGCTTCAAGAGAATGATGAAGCATAAGAGATGGGATAAGAAGCCAAAAGAAGAGTTCTATAAGAAAGACAAGAAGGATAGAAAAGGTAACTACTCTTCCCCTTCAAAGTTATCTTTGACTAAGAACTCGGGTGTTTTGAATGTGGCAGCAAGGAACACATAGTCAAGGATTGTCCAAAGAGAAAACGGGATAGAAAGAAGAAAAAGGCTATGATGGCCACATGGAGTGACGAGGACTCATCGGAAGACGACGAGGACTCGGATGACTCAAAGTGTCCGATGGCACTTTCGACTCGAAGTAGAAAGCAGTCGGACTCGGATCAATCGAAAAGTGAGGAAGCTAATCCTCAAGAGGTTACTCGAAAAGATCAAAAGGACACTGGTACCTTGATAGTGGATGCTCACGCCATATGTCGGGAGACTCGGGACTCTTTTCCGAGTTAGAGGAGTACAAAGGTGGAAAAGTCACATTTGGAGATGACAGAGAAAGGCAAGATAATCGGGATAGGCAAGATTGGAAAGGGAAGCAATCTAGTCAGCCAGGTTTACCTTGTCAAAGGACTAAAGTATAATCTGCTCAGCATCTCTCAATTATGTGATAAAGGTCAAGAGGTAAGATTCACTCAAACCAAATGTTACATTTCGATGACACTACCAAGGAGATCAAACTTTCGGGTAAGAGATTAGGTAACACTTATATTATTCCTCTTTCGACTCGAGTCGGAATTTATCTTGTTTAAAAGCATCACTTCATGTTGACTCATGGAAGTGGCATCGTAGATTAGGCCATGTTAGCATGCATAATATTAAGAAATTGGCATCTCATGATTTAGTTAGAGGTTTGCCTAAGCGTGCTTTTGAGAAAGACAAAGTTTGTAAAGCTTGCACAAGAGGGAAACAAGTCGGATCATCATTCAAATCCCTAAAGACAGTTTCCACATCCAAAGTGCTTGAAGCTACTGCATATGGATTTATGTGGTGAAATCTCTGTTAAGAGCCTTGGAGGTAAATCATATGTACTTGTTATTATTGATGATTATTCACGATTTACCTGGGTGTGTTTTCTTAAGCATAAAAATGAAGCATTCATGGAGTTCAGCAAGCTCTGTAGAAAAATCCAAGTTGAGTCTCGGACTCGGATCCGGAGAATTCGAGCCGACCATGGAAGGGAGTTCGACTACTCGGAATTCTCGAGTTTTGTGACGAGAATGGTATCTCTCACAACTTCTCAGCACCAAGAACTCCTCAACATAATGGAGTAGTGGAGAGAAAGAACAGAACTCTTGAAGAAATAGCTAGGACAATGATGATTGAACACAATCTACCCTACTATTTGCAGGCTGAGGCCATCAACACAGACCAACTACACGTTGAACGGATGCCTCATCGGACCCATTACGAAGAAAACACCTTATGAGCTCTACGAAGGGAAGAAACCCAATATTTCCTACTTCAAACCCTTTGGATGTAAGTGTTTTGTGCACAACAATGGTAAGGATCACCTGACCAAGTTTGATGCTCGGTCGGATGAAGGTATTTTTCGGGTTATTCATCTCATAGTAAAGCTTATCGCATTTTCAATAAGAGAACTAACAAAGTGGAAGAAAGTATCCACGTTGTGTTTGATGAGATTGAACAAGAAAAACCCAGCGAATCATCATTTTTAGATCCGAAGCTCAACAGAGATGATGACCTTGATAAAGCGAGCCTATCGGGAATCAAACCCAACCAACTCGGAATGAAGTCACTCAAAACGAAGTGACTCGGAATGAGACGACTCAAGAGGCAGCTCGGAATGTTGAAGAACAATTTGATGAACAAGATCACTCAGAACAAGCTTATGAAGATCAAGCGAGTTCAGCCTACAAATCTAGTGAATCGAGAGAACAGGTAGAGCATTCAAGTATGCCTCTAATCATCCACTAGAAAACATATTATCCGATATTAACAGTGGGGTAAGAACTCGTTCCTCTCTTTAGAATCTATGTGCATTCACTGCATTCATTTCATTAACTCGAACCCAAAAATGCACTAGAGGCCCTAAATGAACCTGAATGGGTAGAGGCCATGCAAGAAGAACTCAATCAATTCAAAAGAAACCAAGTCTAGACTCGACCAAACGACCTTCGACCACCCAGTCATAGGAACCAAATGGGTTTTCAAGAACAAACTGGATGAAGGTGGGTTGGTAGTCGAAACAAGGCTAGACTTGTGGCTCAAGATTACAATCGGGAAGAAGGGATTGATTGTGGGCAAAGCTTTGCACCTGTTACTGAATTGAAGCCATTAGAATCCTGTTGGCATTTGCATCTAGCATGAATATCAATCTACATCAAATGGATGTTAAGTGTGCCTTTCTCAATGGTTTTATTGAAGAGGAAGTCTATGTTGAGCAACCTCCTGGTTTTGAAAACTCAAATTTTCCAAATCATGTTTTCAAACTTCAAAAGGCTCTTTATGGTCTTAAATAAGCTCCCGGAGCTTGGTACGAAAGACTCGAGCAATTTCTTGGTTCAAAATGATTTTTGAAGAGGTCGGATCGACAAGACTCTTTTTATAAAAACCAAGGGGAAAGATTTCCTTATCGTTCGATTTATGTTGATAATATAATTTTTGGAGCTACTAATGAAATTATGTGTCGACACTTTTCCGAGTTAATGAGTCGGGAATTTCAAATGAGTATGATGGTAGAACTCAATTTCTTCCTTGATCTACAAATCAAGCAAGACAAAGATGGAATCTATGTCCATCAATCAAAGTACACCAAGGAGCTGCTAAAAAAATATAAACTCCAAGATGCAAAGCACGCGACTACACCTATGAGCGAGCAGATAAAACTTAACTCGGATGAGAAAGGTAAAGCAATAGATCGAAACTCTATCGAGGTATGATTGGATCATTGCTATATCTTACTTCAAGTAGACCAGAAATAATGTTTAGTGTCTGCATCGTGTGCAAGATTTCAAGCTAATCGCAAAGAATCACATCTCATTGCGGTGAAGAGAATATTTAGATATCTTGCAGGGACTCGGAATTTAGGTGCTGTGGTACTCAAGAGACTCGAAGCCGACTCTCACTTGGATACTCGGATGCTGATTACGTTGGATACAAAGTTGATAGAAAAAGAACTTCAGGAGCATGCTAATTTACGGGTCAATCCTTAATTTCTTGGCACTCAAAGAAGCAAAACTCGGTAGCTCTATCAAGCTGCCGAGGCTGAGTATATTATAGTTTGGAGCATGCTTGCGCTCGGATCTTATGGATAAAGCAACACTTGAGAGATCTTAGACTTTCTTTCAAATCGGTTCCAATCAAGTGTGACAATCGAGTGCGATCATCATCACCAAAAATCCGAGTTCGAGCACTCAAAGACAAAGCACATTGAGGTCAAGTATCATTTCTTAAGAGATCATTACGAGAAAGGTGATATTGAACTCAATTTCATTCCTACCAATCTTTAACTAGCTGATATCTTTACTAAGCCTCTTGGTGAGGATCGGTTTTGTTTTATTAGGAATGAGCTTGGTATGTTAAATGTATAATTATGTGCTTTCTATGTGAAAACTTCTTTGCATGATTATGTGTTATGTGTTTACAATTTGCTGATAACAATTAGTTTAGTTGACTTAGTGATACTTGAGCCGATAGTTATTATTTGCGAAACCGAGCTGAGTCGGACTCACACATTGAGAAAAATGGACATCAATTCTCTCGAAATCATCTCTAGATAAGTGGAGAATTTCATAATTTATTTTCAAAATATTTTTCTCTCTATCGCGCACTGTTATCAAACTACTAGCCGTTGGACGAGCAACTACTAGAATTCTAACCGTTGAAGGAGAGAACCGTCACACCGGTCCGAGGTAGGCTGTTGAAAGAGCTGAGTCGAACGAATACTGAAGGATGATTACTTTCCGTATAAATAGCGACTATTCTCCTTCATTTCGTTACTTTACTTTTCACTTACTCTCTCTCTCTCAAAATCCAAACTTCGCACACAAGCTCTTTGCGTCTACGAGTGATTTCTGGTTATTTCAAGCTTCGTGAAGATCATCTCAAGTAAGCTCATCTGCTCTCAACTCTTTCTTCTACTCTTTTATTTTCTCTCTCTTACTTTCTTCGAGTTCTTCTTTCCTCATCCTTCTCAAACCTTCCTGCTCTCTCTTTTCTCTCAAAGATGACAAAAATAGGTTCTCACCCCGACTTTCTTGGCTCTACTACAAAGAAACCCCGAACCAAAAGCTAAGAAGGCCCTTCAAATTCTAAACCTATTGTCACCCAGAGCATCTTGCAGCTGGATGGTAAGTTCTTCCCAACTACCAAATTTTCGTGGTTGCCTCATATCTAATCAACGAGGGTGTATAATTTTCTTTGTTTCAGCGAGTTCATATATCCCGAACTCGTATCCGAGTTTTACACTCACCTCACCGGCTACGAAGGTGTTCTAACCTCCGGGGTTTAGAACATCACGGTTCGCATTAACACCTCCCTTCTCCATCGTCTGTTCAAGGTTTCTTCTCTCTTCTTGAACAAGCAACCCAATTCCTTTCACTGAGGTTGCTAACGACTTCTTTGAAAAGTATGCCAAAGAGTTCCCTGGGTTACGCAAAAATTTTCCGTGACTCGGCTGAGGTCGAAGCACGTCTTACGTAGCTTCTTGCTGATGAGAACCTTTTTCTCTCGAGCACTTCAAGCAAAGAGAATCCCAACTCCAAACATCTCAAAGCTCTCTTTGACATTCTCGAGGGCTACGAAGTAGACCTCTTCCCTCCATCATTGAGCAAATGGCGGTGTGCCGACTCAACTCCAAAACAAGAAGAACACCCCTCTTCCTTTCGGTGCTCTTCTCACCCTCGTTTTCAAACAATTCAAAGTTCCTCTTCCCTCATATCCAAACGCTATTTACGAGGCTGCCGTTGTTGTTGGCAAAAAGGAGCTTACGGAGTGCAGGTACCAGGAAGCTGAAGCTGGTATCCGGGTACATAGCTCGAGTTGAGGCCCTCTCGGACTCGGAAAGATGCCCCCTTTCTTTTCCTGCCCCACCTGGTGGTGCTTCCACCTCAGGTGCTTCTAAGTCTCTTACTTCCATTTTGTCCTCCGCCTTCATGGACAAAATCGGCTCTGTGTCCTTGGAATTCAAGGACATACTCCGGTCATTTAAGACTGTCTTTCGGTCTATGACCATAAACCGAAAATTGCCCAGTCTCAAATCCGAGAGCAGCGAGAATCGCTTATTGAGATGAAGGCCCCGGTAAAGGAGCGAGAGGGAGCTGATAGAGCTCCTCTAGGAGAGACGGTCCAAGGCAGCTCGGGACCAAGGCGACTCGGACACATCCGAAGAGTCCTCGAGCCCGGCCAAGACCTCCTCGGATAAAGGCGAGGGGAAGAAAAAGATCGAGAAGAAGCGAAGCCGAGGAGCTCGCGGTGAGGCGGCTCCTTCGGCTAAGAGGAGGAACACAAGGAAGAACAAGGAGCAACAGGTGAGGGTACAAGTGCTCCTAAAGCTCATCTGGAAGTACTCGGCTCGGACAGCGATCCGAGTGGGTCGAAGACCTTGCTGCACAAGAACAATCGGCAGCGGGTCGGCCTGAGCAATCCCTTCAGCTGCCGAGATACAAGAGGAAGAACCTCCGGATCCCCTCGTTTTGGGTCGGCCACTCGGAGCCGAGCCTATGCCGGAGATCCCGGTCCTCCCTCCGCCGCGCTCAAGCACATCGTCAAGATCCTATCGGCGCAGGCGCTCCGCTCATCCCTCTTCTTCCACTCATACGAAGCCATCTCCTTCTTAATTTCTTCATTTTTTTCTTTTTTTCTGTTTTATCCAAACATCAAACTTGTACTTCTTGTATTCTTCCCATTTTTTGTTTTTCTTTGAAAGGCAAGGTGGAGAATTAGAGAATTAGAAAATTTGTTGTCTTGTCAAGGGAGTCTCTCTCTCTCACTTTGTACATATTTTTAATTTTAATGAAGTTATGCATTTTGTTCTAATTTTCGAGTACAATGGTTAATGCAAGCTTTTACGAGTTTCCATCTTATATGTTCTCTTACTTAGCATCTTCGTTAAAATACATGCTTTTCATTGATAATTGCTGACTATCTATTTTATTGCTTCATGTTACGATACTTCGAGTATGCTCTTATTCTCTGTACAAGTATGCAAAAACAGAATTATATCACTAACAAAGTTTCGTCTAAGTATGGAATGCCTTTGATCAAAAAGGGGAGATTGAAGACTCGGACTTTACATCTCACCTTTCCGAGTTTTATCAAGGGAATCGGGTATAAGACTTTCTCACTTATTAAGTTTTGATTCCAAGTCATTCCCTGTGTCTTAGAAACTTTTTGAGTGATATAGTATTTTCTTTTAGTGTTAAAGAATTTATCTCATGCATTTACACATGATTACGTGTGACTCGGAAAGCATATCTGCACTCACCATGTTTCACTCGGTTACGAGTCAATCGACACTCGGATATATCGCATGATTCAAACACCATCCGTTCTGCGTTCTAACTCTGGTATCTTAGTTTGAATTCATGCTCGGTCTAGATCAAGTTTATTTCCTCTCATATTCTTTAGTTAACTTGATTCTCTTTTAGATCGACTCGAGATGGAATTTTGAGTTTCATGAATATTAGACTCGGAAAATTCCATTCCTTTTATAACCCGAGATAATCGATAACTTAATTATCTTAATTATATCATTATTTGTGTTTAATCTTGGACCAAAGTATTTTATACTTTGAGAACCAAATTGATTTACTTTTGTAGGTGATTCAAACGAGGCTATCCTAAATTTGAAATACAAAAGTAGCCTAAGCTTCAAAACGTCAAATCACCAGCGAGACAAGGCTTTTTCCACCTCGACCTAGCCTCGGACATTGTGTCATGGTTGTCTGTTTCCAAAAATGGAAATCTGCAACACTAAACTCAACGGTGGTTTCCACCTTACTTTTGAAGACACTGCCGGTGGTTTTAGGCACTTCCAGGGAGTCAAGAGCCGTTGTCCAACGCTCATATTTCAACGGATATTTTACGAGTGACTCGGAAAATCCTACACAACGGTCATAAAAGAACTTCCAGTCGAGAAGATGGACACAACGGCTAAGCTGCCTGGTCATCTATAAATAGAAGCCAACTCTCAAGACTTGAAGATTGCCGAATCTATTGTTAATACACATACTTGATTAGAAGTCATTATATTCATTCTCAATCTTTTCCTTACAACTCCAACTCCGTAATTCATTATATTTTGAGTTGTAAGGTCTTGTACTCGATTACAAACACTCTCTTCTTACTCTCTAAGTAAGGTCCCTTGACTGAGCTGTAAGGGTTAACTCAACTTAGTTGTCCCTAGCTGTAAGGGTTATCTCAACTAGGAAGTACTAGATCGGATAAGGGAATTTCGAGTCTAGGAAAAACTTGTAAGGAGTTGTCTAAGGGAGCAACTTGGGTTGAGTCGAGTCTCACTGTATTTTGTGGACTCAAAATAGTGGATTTGACTTCGTGCTTGGATTAGCACGGTCCGTGGTTTTCTGCCCCAGGAGGGTTTCCACGTATTTTCCGAGTTATTACTTTTCCGAGTACATTCTAGACTCGGACAGGTTTGCAGTCTGTTCAATCTATTCTGTAATCATCTCTAAATTATGAGTTAGTTCATTTTACGAGTTCATTTGTGACTCTCACTCTCTTTAGAGTCATATCTATTTTTAATCGGAAGCAAATTTCATCATCACCCTATTCACCCCCTCTAGGGTGACTTAGCCTCTCCCTGAGCAAACCTTCACCTTATTGCTCGGATTTATGTTGATGATATTATTTTTGGAGCTACTAATGAAACTCTATGCCGAGAGTTTTCCGAGTTAATGAGACAAGAATTCCAAATGAGCATGATGGGAGAGCTCAATTTCTTTCTTGGTTTACAAATCAAACAAGATAAAGAGGGCATCTTTGTCCATCAATCTAAGTATACCAAGGAATTGCTTGAAGAAGTACGAGCTTCAAGATGTGAAAGATGCAGTAACACCCATGAGTAGCAGCATGAAGCTGGACTCGGACGAAAAAGGTAAAGAAATAGATCAAAAACTATATAGAGGTATGATTGGATCTCTGCTATATCTCACATCCAAGTAGGCCGGACATTATGTTTAGTGTAAGTCCGTGTGCAAGATTCCAAGTTAATCCAAAAGAATCACATCTTACTACGATGAAGAGAATTTTCATATATCTTGCAGGAACTCGGAATCTTGGTCTATGGTTTTCAATAGACTCAGAACTAATCCTCAATGGATACTCGGATGCTGACTATGCTGGTTACAAGGTTGATAGAAAGAGAACATCAGGAGCATGCCAATTTTAGGTCAATCCCTCATATCTTGGCACTCAAAGAAGCGGAACTCGGTTGCTCTATCAAGCGATGAAGGCTGAGTACATTGCAGCTGGTGCATGATGTGCTCGAGATTCTATGGATCAAGCAACACTTGAAGGATCTTAGACTTTCATTCAAATCTATCCCAATCAAGTGTGACAATCGGAGTGCAATTAGCGTCACTAAGAATCCGAGTTCGAGCACTCAAAGATAAAGCATATTAAGGTCGGTATCATTTTCTAAGAGACCATTCGAGAAAGGTGATATTGAACTTGAATTCATTCTTATGAAATTTCGGTTAGTTGATATTTTCACTAAGCCACTTAGTGAGGATCGGTTTTTCTTTATTAGGAATGAGCTTGGAATGATTAATGCATGATTATGTAATTTTCTAAGTGAAATTGTCTTGCATGATTATGTGTTATATGTTTTTCTTTGTCTTAATAACAATTGGTTCGATTGACCGAGTGAAACCGAGCTAGGAGTTATTTTGTCTCCGAGTGTTCCGAGTCGGACTCAATTTTTGAGCAAAATGGACATCAATCTTCCGAAATCATCTCTAGATAAATAGAGAATTTTAGAAATTTCTTTTTAAAATCTTTCTTTTCTCTCTCTCTCTGCGCGCATCGATCGAGAGAACTAGCTGTTGGAAGATAGTCACTGGAATTCTAACCGTTGGAGAGCGAAACGTCACACATGTCCGAGGCGACCGTTGGAGGTTCGAGTCGGACTAAGAGTTGAAGGACATTCCTTTTCGCTATTAATAGCCCCTCTTTACCTTCATTTCGCAACTTTACTCTCTACTTACTTACTCTTTATGCATACTCACTCTCACTCTCCGAATGCTCACTTGCTCACTCTCTCTCTCTCTCTCCGTTCACTCTTTCGCTCTCTTTCAAAAATCTTCAACCATGCCTAAAAGAGGTTCAGCCTAAGATTTTCCAGGGTCTGCAACCAAGAAACCCCGCACCAAACCACCTCAAGAGGGTACCTCTAACCCCTCTAAAGTTTTCGTCACCCAACACCTAACGTTGGATGATAAATTTTTCCCAACCACATCGTTTTCGTGGTTGCAACACATCAAAACCACTAGAGTCTACAATTTTTTGTGCTTCGGTGAGTTTATCTATCCTGAACTTGTTGCCGAGTTCTACTCAAACATGTCTTACTCGAGGTAGTCATTACCTCACGACAAGGTTGTATGCATCAACCTCTTTCTCCTACACGAGACTTTTCAAAGTCTCTACTCTTTTGAACTGCAATCCCATCCCATTCGATGAGATTGCAGATGAGTTCTTCGAGAAATATGCCAAGGAGGTCCCCGAGTCACGCAAAAATTTCTTTGTGACTCGGATGAGGACTGAGGCCGATTGCTTTGTTTTCTCTTGATGAGAACCTTCTTCTCCGATCACTCAAGTAAGGAGAATCCCAACTCCAAAATTCTCAAAGCTCTTTTTGACATTCTAGAGGGCTGTGATGTAGACCTCTTCCCAATAATCCTTGAGCAAATGGCTTCGTGCCGACTCAATCCAAGAAGTCTTCTCTCTTTCCCTTCGGAACCCTTCTAACTGTTGTCTTCAAACAGTTTAAGGTTCCCATCCCCTCGAACCCAAATGCAATGTTTGAGGCTACCATACTGGTAGGTAGAAAGGAGCTTCGGGCTACGCATATCAGGAAATCAAGCCCGGTGTCCGGGTCCACGGATCCGAGTTAAAGCCCCCTTCACCTCCTCCCACTCGGACTCAAACTCCCTATCACTCCCTCCTCCACCAGGTGGTCCATCCACTTCCGAACCACCTTCTGCAAGCAATCGCTACTTTATGTATTATTTTGGTAGACAAACTCTCCTCCATGTCCGAAGAATTTCGGGGCACTCTCCGCTCTCTCAAAACCGTCCTTCGAGTCTAGTGATCAACCGGAAGACGGCTCAATCTCGGACATAAGAGCACCGGGATCTGCTCATCAAGATGAAGGGACTCATCAAGGAGCAGAACGAGCAACTCCGGCTCCTCCAAGAATGCGAGATCTAAGGCTGCGCAGGACCCGGAAAGTTCAAACACTTCGAGGAGTCCTCTAGCACAGCCAAGTCTTCCTCGATTGAGGCTGAAGAAGAAGAAGCTGCAATCGAAGTAGCTCAGCTCGAGAAGGAGAAGGAGGAAGAGAAAGAAGAGGAGAAAGAGGAAGAAGAAAAGGAGAAAGAGGAAACAACTCGGACGAGAGGGATAAAGTGCTATAGTCCTTGAACCGGAACCGATCGGCTCGGATGATAGTCCGAGTGGGTCGAAGATGCTGCGGACATTGGTCGATCCGGAATGGTCAAGTCGAAGCACCTCCCGCCACTTGTTTTCCGGGAGGATGAGCCCGAGGATGATATGGCTCTAGGTCGGACAACCGAAGCAGAGCCACCGCACGACATCCTTGTGCTACCGCCGCCACGATCATCAATGTCATCTCAAGCTTACTAGCGCCGGCGCACTACTCGCTCTTCCACCTCAGCACCACCAGCCCCCTGTCTTAGTTTCTTTTCTTTATTTTCTTTATTTTTTATCCAACATCAAGTGTACCTTTTTTTGCGAGCGAGCAAGCACAAAATAAATGCAAAGAAGGCCTTTTGTATGGGTTTAGAAATTGAGATTTGAGTGGAGTGAATGAGAGATGGAGAGAAGAGAGTGTGGGGGAGAGTGAGGGAGAGAAATTTTCAACATAAGGGGGCTTTTCAGCTAAAAATGGTGTAGGAAATAAGGGAGACAGGGTGGAAAGGCCTCTATTTATAGTAATTTTTAGGGTTTGGAAAACCCTAAAAATCACCTCTAGCCGTTGGGTTTAGCTTAAACTAGGCCCAAATTTTTCGCAAATGAACAATAATAAATACCAAATATTCACATGGCAAAAACGACGCCGTTTAAAGAGTCCTAGAAAACAGCGCAGGTTGGAAACGACGTCATACGAGACGTTTGGTGCGATGCCACGTTTGGCCGCTAAAGTGAAACGAAACATTGCATTTTAAGCAATCTTAGAGGACCGATGCCGGTTCGGATCTTAGTGGGGAGTCCGAGCTTGCCATGGTTTGGCCGAAGGAAAAGGTTGTGGGCCGGTCCAAGCGAAAATTGGTCTGTTTTTGTGGTGCTAAACGAGTTTTTGTAGTTTCCGACTTCCGTCACACTTGTTTTTAGTCCGATCATGATTCGAGTCCACAAATAAGACTAGGATTTTATTACCCGGCTAACAAAAACAAAAATGAATAACTCAAATAAAAAGATAAGGACGACACTTTTTACGTATTTACGGACTATAGAAGGCAACATTAGGTTTGATTGTAAATATCCCTAAATTTTTGAGATGCGATTGAGGGAGCATATCTTCTTTAATTCAAGGTGGGTCTTAAATTTATTAAGTAATGATGTGAGACACCCAAAACCTTAATAAGGAGATAGTATTTAGAATGGAAAGATAAATTCGAGAGTGTGGGGTGACTCGGACATTATATGTATTAATAATACAAATTTATTATTATCAAGAGCTTATCAATATATGTTTTATGTCTTTTAATAAATTATAACTTTCTTGTAGGTAGGTTTGTTTTTTTTGGGGGTTGGTTTGTATTTTTTTTTTATAAATTACATCTAATATTCTGAATTTTGAGCCATATTATTCATAATATCTTGAACTTTTGGTTACCTTGTAAAATCTTGACACTAATATTTTTTAATATCTCGTACTTAAAAAAATTAGTAATTAATATCCTGAAATTAGAATTAAATAATATAATTTGGATCCATGCTATGCATAGAGTAATATAATAACTTTTAAAAATTTATGAAAAAAAGAAATTAAACATATAACAACTAATTATATTTAGATTAATAATTAAAATATTATAATAATAGAAGTATCTAAATATATTTGAAATTAACATGCGGTGAGTAAAAAAGTAGTAATTATATCATGGTAAAAGGCATGATAGTTCAATTTATAGTGTAGGGCAATGAAATCATTTATCTTTTGTACTTGTGTTCAACATTAATCGAGATTTTAGTAGCAAGACGATGACACAAAAAGATTAATACAATTGAGATTTTATAAATACATATTTTACTTGATTAATAACCAATTGCTTCCCTCAAGACACAACAATTTTCCTCCCAATTAATTAACATAACAATTATATGTTTAAATAATGCAATTTTATGTCAACACTTTAAGTCAAAAACAACAACAAAATGATGAATGAATAATGTTGATAATCTCAATATATTTCACACCCATAATAAATGATAACTAATATAAAACCCAAACACACAACAAATAAATCGATGGTTACATAAAAAATTTCAATTGTTAATTAACTTCTGAATCTATCCATACTCGAGTACATATTAACAAAATCAACATCCAAACTACAATAATTCGAAAATTATAACGCTCACTAGAAAGGATGAATTTTGACGGGAAATATCCAATTCACTTTGTATCAAATATAAAAATAATAATTTATCCTTGAAAAAAAGGGAACCAATATAAAGATTACAAAGTAATCAATGTGCATTTGAATTACTTTTTGTGGATGCGGATATAATTTTTCAAATATCTAATAAGAAAGTTGTGCACTTTAATTTTTTTAATCATAGTATTCAATTAAAATTCGGGAGAAAATCATAATCATTGGAACTGTCTTTAATGTTTAATATTTTGTTGAAGGAGTAAAAGATGCATGAAAGATGTGAGATCGATAGAGTTTATTTTCTAAGCTTTTCTATTATTATTATTATTATTATTATTATTATTATTATTATTTTGATTTATTATTATTATCAATAGAGAGTTTATAAATGAGTGAATTTTTTTAATGATAAATTATTATTTTTATTTTGAACAAAACTCCAAAATTTACTCTCAAGTCATTATTTGATAATTTTAAAAATATTACTATTATATATATTACATATTATTTTGATTCATTGTTATTGTCGATAGAGACTTCATAAATGAGTGAAAACTTTTTTAAGGATAAATTATTATTTTTATTTTAAAGAAAGCTACTAAATTTACTCTCAAGTTATCGTTTGATAATTTTAAAAATATTATTATATATAATATAAATTAGCTTATTTAAATGTGACATATTTAAAAATATAAATGTTAAAATTGGCGACAATATGGAGATGAATCAAACTTCAGAACGTTAGAAGCAACATGCTCCGTAGTTCAAAAAATTCAAATCTAATTTTTACTTTTTAAAAATTAAATCTAACCTTTGTTTACCATCATCCTCAACTCATTTCCCCAAAAAAATCAAAAAATTAATCTGACGGTCTTTCCATTCGGCTTCGGGCCTTCCCGTCGGCGGTCCCTTCCTCCCTACCTCCTCACCGTCGAACGCAATCCAAGTGGCCGCCACACTCCTCTGTCTCTCTCTCTCTCCTCTTCCATACTTCGCGGTCTCAATCATCGAATCCTCCAAAACCCTAGTCTTCAAATTACCTTTCATCATCGGCACAGCCGCGCAATTCCGAATTTGGCCACCTTTTGTGGTATTTCAAGTAAGTTCCACTCTCCTAGTCGATTTTTCGAATTTCATATGTTAGGTTTAGCTCCGGCTGTTGATTCTGAATATCTTTTTCATGCATTGTGATAGGCCTTAAAGATTTTGGTCTGTTTCTCGATTTTTACTCTTGAATGATCTTATTTTTATGACTGTTGTTCTCCGAAGTCTTTCATGATTCGGATTAGCTTCTTGTTCTTAGTTAGTTCTGATTTCAATCGTTGTTGTCAACTCTAACAGAGCAAGTTTTTTAATATAAAAGTTTAATCTTTTATGTCTTTAATTGAATGTATACATCCTGTGTGTTTATTTCTGATATTACTTTCATTGCAAAGTTAAATTAAGCAAGTTTTTGAATAAAAGCATAAGAAGTTTTGGCCGCTAGATTGTTCTATGTTTTAATTGTATACATACGTTTTGTGTGCTGTAGGCCTCAGAAGATATCTGATAATTGATGGACAGAATTTCTGGCAGAAACCAAGGTCCGCCTTTACCGATGAAAAATTTGCCCCCTGGTCGGCTCCCTCCTCCAGGCCGTGAACCTCCATTTGGCCGAAACCTTGGTCCTATGCCTCACCCTGCACTTTTAGAGGAAATAAGAGAACCCCTATTCGGAATGGACCCCAGATCACGCCCTCCACATCCCGCCATTCTTGAGGACCGTTTTGGGGCTCAACTTCAAGAAATCCAGGGTTTATTGGCTGATAACCAAAGGGTGGCCGCAACCCATGTTGCATTGAAACAGGAATTGGAAGCTGCTCATTATGAGCTGCAACGCATGAATCAGTATGCTAATTCCTTGCAAGCGGATAAGGATATGCAGATGAGGGACATGCATGATAAGTCTTCCAAGTTGGAAAGGGATCTTCACCAAGTGGATGCAATGAAGGCTGAGCTTATGCGAGTGCAGTCTGATATCAAGGAGCTCACTGCTATCAGGCAAGATCTTACAGCTCAAGTCCAGGCAATGACACAAGATTTGGCTCGTACTTCTGCTGATATACAGCAAGTGCCAGCATTGAAAGCGGAGGTTGAGCACATGAGGCAGGAGGTAGACCGGGCAAAGTATGTATGCGATTAAGGGTCAACCCAGTTTTCTTATCATTGTATCTGTTGTCTGTGATACCAATTTTGAATAAGCTTTTATTTTTTTCTTCATATGGTATTACAGGTCTGCCATAGAGTACGAGAAGAAAGTTTATGCTGACAGCTTTGAGCAAGGTCAGATGTTGCAGAACAATTTACTCACTATGGCCAGAGAGCTTGAAAAGCTTCGGGCTGAGATTGCTAATGCAGAGAAGAGAGCACGTGCAGCTGCTGCTGCTGGCAATCCTGGTACGATTATGCTCTTTGTATTTATTTTTATAGCATCTCTGCTTCTTCCTGCCTTTTAGGAATGATTTATATTTTTAAAGCTTTTAACTCATGCAAGATGGATAGGCTGATTTGGCAACCAGGATTTGATTAGGGATCTTCATGATTTTTTGAGAGCAATTAAGGTGCAATTGAGCTTGGGAGGCATGCCAGGGGTGAAATGGAAGAAAAGAAAACAAAGATTGAAACTACTTAGGGTTTGTGAGAAATCCACCCACAAGAACCATGAATCACATGGTTGATGCAAAAACATGAATTGCTATAAATTTGTTGACTTTATTGTATGCGCCTTTACTCTTAAACAACTGCTGATAATAGTTACGCGTTGCAAAATTAATTATCCATCGTAGTCAACGGTATCCTGGGACGCTGTTGGACAAAAAAAAATTGTTAAAGAGTGATATGTGTAAAAGTCCTCAAAAATCCAAAAACTTGTTAAAGGGGACACACCCATTAAAAAGATATAAATACTTTTAAAAGTCAAGGATACTCAAAAAGGGATGCCATTGAATAAAATTTCTAGCTCCGCCATTGAGGGTAAGGTTATTTCTTAAGCAATAGTATGGGCTAGAATCTTAGAAACAACTAAAAGAAAAAAAAAATTGTATGAAAATAAAAAGAAAAGGAAAAAGAAAAAGAAAGAATAGTTTCCCTGATATACTATTATATAAAGTTAAATAAGCAATGAAGTTATAAGAACAATCCAAAGTTGCCTTTTTTAAAATGTAATGCAAAATTACAAGTTCTGAGTTGATAAAAAAGGCAAATAACTTCATGATAGGATTCTTTTATTTGCTTCGCCTATTGTTTGCATCCTCCTCCTTTGGTTATAAAGAAGGCTTGTCCTTAAGTTTTGTAGAAGTCAAAGGTCAATCAATTAAGACCTTTTATTGCATTTCAAAGAAACAATGCATGAGCTTAGAAACAATGCAATCTACTTTTCCCCAAAGATCATGCAAGGAGGCTTTACTTTGCTTTTGTTTCCTTCTGAACACGTGTTTGCTTGGCTTCTTCCAATGCTTCCTCACCATCTTCAGCAACCCTAATAGAAGACTTTCTTCCAAGGTTTGCAGAATGTGTAGCTTCCTTGTAGGCTTTCAAGAGATTCTTCAATTATTTTTTACATCTTCGTGTCAAGCTTTCTTCTTTTCCTTGCTTCTGTCTTTTGCACATGTTTTACCTTAAACTTTATTGTTCATAACACTTTTCCCATTGAAAAGAAAACTAGACTTATTCATTTTACTTCAATGACAGCGTCATTTTCATACAGCCAGGTTTTCCAAGTGGAACATTAGTTCATAGGCATGACATCACTCCATACCTCATCTTAATATGTTGTTCAACAGGTTTGTGGAATATGTAGTTAAAGAGGTTCTTCAATTCTTCCACATATAAGGTCTAGCTTTCTTCATCTTCTTTGCTTCTATCCTTTGCACATGCTTTCCTGTAGCATTGCACATTATCCTTTGAAAATAAAACTAGACTACTCATTCTACCTTCAAAATGACAGCATCATTGCCCTTGAGCCAAGGTAATCCGAGTAAAACATTACTTAGCGTTAGTCACAACATCATAGTATACATCATCTTGATTTGTTCCTATCTCCAATGGTGCTGAACAGTGTTGAACCATTGATATGAATTATGGGCACCTAGTGCAATATGGATGTTAATTTTTGTTGATTTGTGAGTGCAATTTCTCTAGGAATTTCACGGAAACAAGTTTGGACCAACATCAGCAGTATCGTGTCTAAGTGTTTCAAGACCCAAGAGGTCCAATATTCTTTCTTTAGTCAGGGGTATATTCTTCTTTATCTGCATATGTTTTTTTCTGGTTAGAAGGAAAAATCTTCATTACCATCGACATTGCTCCAAACTGGAGATTAAAAAATATCAGGAAACTTAAACCGCCACTTGATGTAACTATAGTTCAGTTTCTCAAAACTCTATCTATACATGGTAAGTATTTGGTCGAAAATTTTGCAGTGAAAGAAATATGTCTAATCTGCAAAATCACTCTCTGAGTAATGTCTGAGGGGTTGATAGCTTTGCTTTTGAAGATTGCTTGATTTCTTCCCACCAAATGTGATATACATAAGCTGCCATGATGGCATATCTGAGGTCCTTTTGCAGCTTCGGTTGCTTGATATGCAGAATCAGCAATACCAACTATATTCGAGCCAGGGTTGGAGGTTTCCCCTTACAGTCCCAAATGTTCCATAGTTTCCATGTTGTCATTGCATAGGCCGCAAGACAAATCAGTCATGGAGAGGTATTTTGCCCTTCTTCCTTTGACTGGGAGTTGTTGGTTGCAGAATACCCATGTAATAAAATGTTGGCTCTAGACCAAGTAAGGTTTGTCCATGCAGGCTTCTCAGTAAGGTTTAGTAACCATTTGTAGCCCTCCTGCATGTTGTAGTCATTTTGGATCCCAATTCTGGTTAATCTTACTGGTACTATTCCATTTGAATTTCTCCTTTACTCCCATAACTTCGTCCAATACCACAGTGTATGCGGACCGCTGACCTGGAATCCCACCAATCCTGTCTTTTAAGGTATTTCCCATGAACCCACTTGAGCTAGAGTGAGCCTTTTTGGTAGCAACATGCCTTCTTCCAAGCATCCAAGCTCCTTAGGCCAATGCCCCCATAAGTTTTGGGAGTGTTAGTTGTGTTCCAAGCTTCATAGAGGAATTTTTATTGGTAGTATCAGCTGTCCATAAGTAATTTCTGCAGTAATGTTGCTGATCCTTCTTGGGTAGGATAAATATAGAGGTCTAGATTCCATAAATCCCTATAAGTACGAGTTTATGAGAATGATTATGTGAGAGTAAGAGATGTGTCTAGAGGACCAATCCTTGATTCTAGGCGCAATCTTGTCAACGAGGGCAATCCATCTTGCTAAGCTTGCTTGCAGTAATTGGCATTCCCATGTTTGGTCCAAGTTTGATGGACCAAACAGTGGATGAGCACAAACACTAGTGTGTTGGGATATCCATGCTACCTAAATTTTACCACGAGGATTGTAGTGAACATTTGTATGGTATTACCACCCAAAGAAAATTCTCTTCGCCACCTCGGTTGTATTTGTTGCTCTGATTTCAATTTCCAAAAGGCCAACAAGGCCAATGTCATTTTGAGCAAGAAAACTCTTTTTTATGTCTTGTTTATTGGGGCTGTTCATGCCCCCGATATTTGTATTTATGATATTCATTGTGTGGGGGTTCACCCACTTCAATCCTTTCGGAAACCATCTTCGGGAATTTGAAATTGGTGTATCAAGGCCTTGCGCAATTGTATCCATATTTGTTCGGGTGGAGAATTCCTTTGTACTTGGGTAAAACCTTCATCGGTTTGAGCAATCTGGGATTTAGTAATGGATCTTTTGTGACCGGCCTCCATTCCTTTCTCACATTATGTTTTTTCGTGCAATCCTTTTCTTCATGCCCAAACAAGTGCCTCGGTGGCTTCCTTTTCATGTTTCACTTTTTGTTTGATAACAATCCCTTTGCCGCATCCAATTAGACATCAACCGAGTAGCGTAGCATAGCTTAGCATGGTTTTGTCCTTGGTTTGCTTGTCTATCTTAATAGGGATGCCAAGAAGGTCGTCAATTTATTTAGGCTATCACTAACTCTATATGTGATGTCAAGTTCAGGAAATTAGACCTAGATTGGAAGAGATTTGATAGAGTTTATGTCCATGGCCATATCTTCATTCCATGCTTTAACTAGTAATGGCTTTTTATCAAAGAAATATATTCCCCTTTTGAGGATCTCTAGCTTATCTTCCTCTTTTGTAAAACGCACAAGAAACAGGCCCTTTCTGCACTTCCCGGTAGAGACCACCCTATCAATAGAATAAGACTTCCAAATGCGATGCACAAAGCCATTAATGATGTCAATCGAGGGGTTTTCCTCAAGAACACAACAAAGGACTCCGAGTACTCCAAAATTCTACCTCATTAGAAATGTTATATGTTTCAACTCTAGCACATTTATTACCATTAACAATGTTCCTATGTTCATCTTTTATGGTTGAACCCTCATCGGGATCTACCATTGATGCGATTGAGGTGACCTCGTAAATCTCGTTTATTATATGGCCATGGTGATATGTCCGAACTGGATTTGATGGATTTGCATTACCCTTTGTGATTGCAATTGCGAGAAACTTTGCCCACTTTGTGGAGTAGAAACTGATACTCGTCGTATTGGTTTTGTGAGATTCAAATGGCACAGATCTGGTGTGGGGGATGATTTGCTAATAAGAGATCCAAATTTTACGAAACTTTGCTTGTACGACCTTGCTTCCCCTGCCCTTAGATTAAAAAGGCTCAAGGTGTAAAAAGCGCACCGGGTCTTGGAGCCCGTGGCGCGGCTTCAAGCAAAGGCGCGGGTATTCTGGAAGAGGCACACTTTACATAAAAATGCTTGAAAATCATTCTCAACCCATATTTTTCGATAAATAAGTAAGATAGCACATCGGAAAAGTGTTTAGACATCGTTTTAACTCCTAAAAACACCGCATATAGTCTTAAGAGCTGAACCTTAACATTAAAATATCTCAAAACGCACACTTAGAAGTCAAACAAAACAAGCAAGTATAGTCATAGGAAATAACAAGCAAGCATGGTCTTAACTCCACAAAATTTGTAAAAGAAACTATTTTTATTGCTCTCATTTTGCGTGCCGTACTTTCTTCCGGGATCTAAAGCTCTCGAGGAGGAGATTGAACCCGAACCCGAACCCGAACCCATAGGGGTACGGGTTTGACCCTCCATTCAAATCACAATAGTCAACACAATGCACTACAATTACACAATACAAACAATTAAAACATAATCGGTTACATACTTATCTACTTATGGCTTAGTTAAATTAGAAATAGAAAATAAATATATATTTAATGAGTGAGTGAGTGAGTGAGATGGAGACAAAAACGAGAGAGAAAAAGGAAGGAGGGACACTCATTTGACACCACGGTTATAAACAGAGAAGAAGAAGAAAAGAAACTAGCAACACCAAAAAAAAAAAAAGAAACACGAAAACGAAGAAAAAGAAGAAGACAAAAGAGGAGGAAGAAACCGAAGAAGAAAAAGAAGAGCCCGAAAACCAGAGGAGGAAGAAAGAAGAAAGAAACCCGAGCGAGAATAAGGAAGAGGAAAAAGAAGAAGGAAAAGGAAAACGGAAACGAGAAGAAGAAAGGAGGAAGACCGAGAAGAAGGAAGAGGAAAAAAGAAGACGGAAGAGTAAAAACGTAAAAGAAGAAAGGAGGAGCATAGTCGGGCTTACGGGGTTGGAGGATGGTGTCGGAAAACGCAACGACCATAAGGGAGGAGCCAAGGAGGAGGAAGCTCTCTCACACGTTTAAAACCCCGGGGTTTCGTCTCCTTCTCACGATAGTGTCAAGGTCTCCAACAATTAACTCACCATTTCAGCGTAAGTATTGGTGTTTTTTATTTGTTAAACGAAAGCCCACACCTAACCACTAAGCGCGCCCGATAAAAGACCCACAAAGCGTGCGCTTCGGTGGGCTTTTTGAAGGGACCTTGCCGCCCATCTAAGTGCCCGGTATGCGCTCCGGGCTTTCTTACGCCTAGCTGTGCCGTGGTGGGCTTTTTAAACTAAACCCCTACCATGTGTCACGGGAGGATAATTCACTCGAACTTAATTCCCGTGCGGCGCTAGCAAACTAGACCCGAGACCCTTTTGTAAGTTTGCTAGTATGCCTTAACGGTGCTTATCTTAAGATGAGAGAGAAAGCTAAGTAAGCAAGGACACTTAGAGAGAGAGTTTGAGAGAATGTTTTGTGTATTGAACCTTTGGAATTGATGGTTACAAATGAGGTCCCCATGGGGGTATATATACATGGCCACCTCCTCGGTGGAGATCTAATTGATCCAACGGCTAAGATTGCATATCTAGAATTCTCTATACAAATATCTATATATCTACATAAGTGTAGAACATTCCGGAACTTAGGAGGCCTTGGTGGAACCAAGGAGAAAATTCTAGAAGATTCCGAACTCTTCGGGAGCGTTCCGTGACACATGGCGAAGGGTTAGTCTCACATCGCCAAACTATCCACAAGGAAAATATGTCAATCATATGTTTCTTCATACATTTACTTAGTTTTAAAAAACTCAAGGCGCACACCAACTCAAAGGGTCTTGGGTTTAGGATTCGAGGGTTTTTTCGATGCAAGGCGCACTTCTATGCGAAATATTTTAAACTTTTTCACAAAACATATTTTGTAGAAATAGGTTAGATAAATGTATGAAAAAGTAATTCGAAAAAGTAATTAGACATCAATATAAGATATCCCCAAAACACACTTATAGTACAAGCATAGTCCCGCAAGTAGCTTTGCATTCTTGAGGTACCCTTCAAGGAAAGGAAGGAAGAAAAATAGGTAAATATAAGGCCAAGATAGACCAAGAAAGACAAGAAAATGGGTAAAGATATAGCCCGGCATCCTTGAGGCGGACCTTATCCCTTTCAACTTGTTGAGGTAGCCTCACGTTGAAATGCATCTAGGCGGACTTTTTAAAACTAAGTACATTTCCTCCCTATAGGTCATCATTCTAGGGTGCATGCTCTTCTAAACTCAAGAAGGGAGATAGGTTTGTTTGGGAATAAAGGTTTGATTTGGATTGAAAGATTTTTAGGGAGACTGAAGGTTTAGAGTAGAGAGTCTAAGTCACCTTAGAGAGGGAGGAGGGTGGGTGAATAGGGTGATGAGAAAATATTGCGAAATTTGAGAAACTTTGAAAAGGTCGAACATAGAAAGATGAACTCGTAAAGAGATAGTAACACTTTTATGTGGAAACCCTCCCGGTATAAAACCACGGACAATGTCATTCCGGACGCCAAGTCAAATCCACTATTTTGAATCCACAAAATACAAAGAACTTACTCTCGGAATTGTTCCCAGAGACAATTTTATTTACGATTTTTCCTAGGTACGGATGAGTTAACCCTTACAGACGCAGTCAAAGGAAAAAGAAAAAAAGTGTATAAGAGAGTAAAGTGATTACGAGACTTTTCTTTACAACTCAGAAAGCTGAAGTTTTAAATATGTAACAAGGCTTCAATTTATAGGCAACATGGTATAAAGTCGGTGGACCTTGGGCTTGGGCTTCTCGACCACCTAGTCATTACAACGGATAATTTGAGCCCTCGGAAATAGAACCGTTGTGATGTATTCATTGAGCGTAGGTTTTAGCCTCAAAAAGTAGTCCTATCCACTTGTCTGAAAATCAGGGTAGAAATAACCGTCGGACTCAAAGACTAAAGGTTATCGGATATGGAAACAAATAGCCCTGTAGAGTCTATTGAAAATGGTGGCTTTTCTATTTGCTGGCTTGAAACGGTAAGAAGCTGATTAGAAGCTGATTGATTGATTGATTGTTTTTGTTTTTAAACTGAGATTAAATCATCTTAAAACCGGTAAGAAGCTGATTGTTTTTTACTTTAAACTCATCAGCTTTAAACAGGTAAGAAGCTGATTGTTTTTACTTTTAAACTCATCAGCTTTAAAGCTGGAAAAACAAATTACAAATAGTATTCAAAAGTATAAAAATACTTTGGTCCTTGGATAAGGATTAATCTTGAATAAATCAATTGAGTACTCAAAATCCTTAATCTATTAAAATAGAATTTTTAAGTCTAATATTTAATATATTCCAATTCCATTTGTTGTCTATACTCAAAAAATAAATAAGATAGAGTTGAGTTCAAAAGTTATATGGATATATTTTAGTGTTTGTCAATTTGATTAAATTCAAATTAATAAATCTGGCTATTTTAGAATTAGCAAAGGTAATTTTATTTGAAATTCGAAATAAGCCGGTTGAAAAGATAAGTTAATTGTGAAATTATTTCGGCAAACTTTCTGTTTCAGTCTGACTTAGTGCATCAAATCCCATAACTGAGTCCTTCTGAGTGGGTCAGACACAAGTAGTAATTGAATTCTAAGACTAAGAAAGATATGTTTGGTAGAGCTCATAGTCTTAGGTGATTTTATAGTTCATCAAGAATCCAAAGCACGTATCAAAGTGTTCAGGGATTCTTTGAAGATTATATTCATTAAAATTCATAAAGAATATTTCTGAGGTAAGAGAAATATATCTAAGTTTTGGAAGAATGACTTGAATTCAAAATCATAACAAAGGGGTCTGAGTCTTCGCAGACTAAGGTGTACTTGTGGCCAAAAAAGAAGGAAAAAAGATTAGTAAAAAAGAAGAAAATGAAAGCAGAAAACATAGAAGTCCACGTAAGATATGTGTGATAGGTGTTGTTGTGGCTGAAAAAGAAGGAAAAAGGATGAGTAAAAAAATAAGAAAATGAAAGCAGAAAACATAGAAATCCACGTAAGATATCTGTGAAATCCAATTGGGGTTTGTGAGTAATATGCATATGCTAACAACCATGAATCCATATCCTTAGATGAGTAAAAAAAGAAGAAAATGAAAGCAGAAAACATAGAAGTCCACGTAAGATATGTGTGATAGGTGTAGTTGTGGCTGAAAAAGAAGGAAAAAGGATGAGTAAAAAAATAAGAAAATGAAAGCAGAAAACATAGAAATCCACGTAAGATATCTGTGAAATCCAATTGGGGTTTGTGAGTAATATGCATATGCCAACAACCATGAATCCATATCCTTAGAGAAGCAATGGATGTGCTATAATTATTCTTGTTGATTTCTTCTTAAATAGCAGCTAATAATACTTGTTTGGGCTTGCGTTGGAAAATAAATTTACCATTTAACACTAGCTAGATCTTAAGCAATGCTACCTATAAAATCCACCTAGGGTTTGCAAGAGATCCACCCACAACAACCATGAATCCACATGCTCTGAGAAAGCAATGGATGCGCTAAAACTGACTTTATTGAATTCCTCTTAAACAGCTAATTATGAGCATTGGAAATAAGTTTATCATTTAACACTAGGCTAGATCTGATGCAAGAGTATTGCCTAAATCTTAAAAAGGACTATGTAAAGATATTCTGAATATTACCTAAAAAATAAAAGGAAAATGGAAAGCATATTCCCTTTGATATTAATGTTAATAGATAATTCTGAACAAGTTAATGGAGATTAATCACTTATCCTTTTCAAAATATAGAATGTTTTTAGGCTAACAGGCAATACCACATTTATTTGCTGTCATGATTTTGACTCCCTGAAGAGAAGTATGAATGGACAGCATCATTAATATTGTGGAAAAGAGAAGCCCTATTGGCCTGAAATTTTATTGATTCTGATTTCCCATCCAAATACGAGCTTCTGGCATTTCTTGTGTATTCAGCTGATTGTGACATCTTCCTTCAGCCAGTGTTGACATATTTCACATAGCAAGAGTATTGCCATGAGTCTTTTTGTCTGTATTTAGAAATGAAAGCAACCATGTTCAATGAACCATTGTTCTTGTGCAGCTGCAGGTTATAATGCCAGTTATGGCAGCCCTGAGGCTGGATATGCAGGAAATCCATACCCTGCAGCCTATGGAGTGAACCCGGTAAACTTTTAATTTAAGACTTTTTCTTGCCCACACAATCCTTTCGGGTTGAGTTAAATGTTTTCTTTTCTCCTATCCTTTTCTAAGACGTATACATAGTGACATGGTATTCCTCATCTGATTACAGCCTCAGCCTGGTATGGAGAATTACCCTCAGTATGGACCTGCTCCCAGCCACTGGGGTTCATATAACATGCAGCGTGCCCAGGGGCCTAGATAAGCGGCTTTTGGTTTTCAGGGATGTGGATTAGGTTTTCATTTTGCATGCTTCTATCCTTGGTTGCTAATGGGCAGATGCTTGGCTGTGAGTAAATTGGGGAGCATCCTTGCGACATTTGGAATCTCTGCCTGATTAGCTCGCACTTATTCCCTACCCTCAAATATGTCGAGTTCATATTGTATTGGTGGCAGAAGGCATTTCTTTTGTTTGGCAGTTAATATGGTATCATTGGCCATGATTTTCTGTTTATCTCCAGCTTAGGGAGTTTCAGTTACTATGATTTTTATATCTCTTGAACACTATGATAGAACTTTTAAAGTTATTTAGCAGTCGCTGCCTTGGCATCTTGACAAAGAGGATTTTGATGGCCCTTTCTGATAATTGAGTGCCCAAGGTTCTTCTCATGCTATATAATACATATGAAAGCCTCTTAACTATTTGAATGGGTAGTTACAGCTTCTGGCCATCTTTGCCTATGGTGTTGCTGTCATCCTTGTACGAAAAAGGGTTCCTCTATGGGATTGGAATTGTAGGACAAATGGACTCAACAGTGTTACATCGAACCTTTTCTGCCTTTATTTTTATCGAGTACCTGATTGTTATATGCGTATTACGTGGGGTAAAGTATGTGAATTAAGTATATTTTGATGCAAGCATGTCTTTCTAATTTGATAAGCATTAGAATTTCTTTTTATCAACGGAAGTTTTTGGTGACGCGCGTTCAAATTATACATTTTTTCTGCGGTTGATGAGCAACCAAGGCCAACTTTTATGAAGAAAAACCATCTCTAGAAACAGAAATGTAGGAGACGGAGGGAAAACAGAAAGGGACTCTTCGACACATCAGTGAATTTGATCCTTGCATCTCCTAATTAAAAAGGTAAGATAAATCCAAGCAGATTGTCCTTTTGGTGATTAAAATATTAGAAGTATATTAAATATGATGATTATTTAATTCAATCTATAATAGGCGTATTTATCTTCATGTCAACATTTTCACCAAAACTTGTATCTACTTGTGTTGGTATTTGTAAAATGTTTCTATGTGATATATTATAAAGAAGTTTTTATAATGGAGTGAATTTATAAGAATGTGTTGTTCTTTTATATGATTAGTAGATAAGATGTTTTGAAGGCTTGAATTTTGAGAGTTTGAGTCACCCTAGAGGGTGTGTTTGATTGGAAGGGGGGAATCATTTTCCCGGAAAATGATTTTCCAACGAAAAATGATTTTTCTTGAAAATCATTTTCCACATACATTTTCCTTTGTTTGATAGAATGAAAAATAATTTTCCAAAAATTCATTTTCCTTTGTTTGGTAGAAAGGAAATTAATAACATTTTCCTAAACCCTAAACGCTAAATCCTAAATCCTAAACCCTAAACTCTAAACTCTATACCCTAAACGCTAAACTCTAAACTCCATACACTAAACCCTAAACCCTATACCCTAAACTCCATACCCTAAACCCTAAACCCTAAATCTCATACCCTAAACCCTAAATTCCATACCCTAAACCCTAAACCCTAAATCCTAAACCCTAAACTCTAAACCCCACACCCTAAACCCTAAGCCCCATACCCTAAACCTTAAACCTCATACCCTAAACCTTAAACCCAAAACAAAGGAAACCAATAATATTTCCTAAAAACTCAAATAAAAAAAGAAACCAAAGTTATCCAAAAACCATGAAAATGCATAAAATCAAAGAAGTGAAACTGCTAAAATACAAAAAATACGAGTTTGAACAATATTATCCAAAAAAAAAATGAAAACAGAAACCTAATTCAAAGTTTGTCTTGCCTACATCAAATGCCTAATACCATGAATTTAAGTTTTGTTCTTCATGAATTTGTCAAGCCAAATCCTACGAAGCTTCTCATTTTTCATTAGAAATCCTCTACCATGACTTTCATTTCCATTCGAGATAATCAAATGTAGAAGCCAATAACTCATCTTCGTGACCTTCCATCTTCATGACTTCTTGATAGAGTAACTCAACATTAAGGTTGGATTTGGAGATTTGTTGGAGAGCCATAGCAACTTCACCAAGTTGGTTACCGATTATTTGTATTTCCGGATCAATCTCACGAGCTCTCTTTCGAGTACTCTTTGTTTCTCGTGGAAAACTAGAAGTGGTTGACTGTTTATCATTCTCTTTCACCGTATGAGCATCATTATCTCCCTTATCCTCAAGATTTGCTGCTAACTCATGAGATTGTACCTGGATGTCATCAAAAGACTTGGTATAGTTTCCTCTTGCAGAATCCTTCCCAACAACAATTGACATTTCATTATACATGTCAATTTTTTTGTTGAGGTACTTCTCATCAATTGGATTCTTCTATTTATGAATCCCAAACAATCAAAGTTAAAAACACAATCAAAATCAAATTCGGTGCGGGGAGGTGTAGGCGGTGCGGTTGCGAGGCCTTGCGAGTGCAGTGCGAGCGGTGCAGGGTAGGTGCGGTGCGGTGCGAGCACTCGTAGGTGCGAGCGGTGCAGGCGGGTGCGGTGCGGGCGGAGTGCTGGAAGTTCGGTGCAGCTGCAGTGCAGTATTGTGCTAGGTAGTGCGGGGCAACGCAGGGTAGTGCGGGTTCAGGTGCGGTGCGGTGTGTGTATATGAATTTCAGCAAAAATGGAGATCTACTTGGAGTTGTACTATGAATTTGGAGTTTCAAATCGAGCGGATGTATGAATACCGCATGACAAATTCACAAATGATAATCTCTACATAAACATCAATCGAGTCCCTAACTCATTCTCCACATAAATGTCACAAGTCCATAGTTGGAGAACAATGGTTAGTAACCCAATTGCACGACCTACAAATTCCGTGCAAGTGTGCGGGGCAATGGTTACGTGCAAGGTGCGAGCGTGCAAGGTGCAGCCGTGCAAGGTGCATGCACAAGAAAATTCCTGGAAAAAATAAAATACGAATCAAAAAATAAAATACCTCAAAATGTGTGTTGTACACACTAGGAGACACACGAATCATCTTCATATTTTCATCCCATCCAAAGCCGGATTTATCTCGAAGTTTGCATATACTCTCCATGCATGTTTCACGGTTTTGAGACGATTCTCAACGTGATCCGGTAGGCAATTGACATTGAATTTCCTTGATATCATATTTGCTGCTCCAACAAAAGAGATGGACTTGAAAGTGTTGTTCGGTCGATTCCCTTCCTTAGCCTCATTGGCCAAAAAACAAAGCAATTCCTTTTGCATTGGCTTGGATCATCTGGAATTGTGATTTCTTATCCTCATTAACTTCTTTCATTTTCCCCTTTTCCATGTTGGAGAGTATCCGCGAAACAAAAAAATTGTTCCCAAACACACATGAGATGGAAAAACACAAGCACAAGTGGATGTTACCTTTACAAAGTGAATATAAGAACAAATCTAAGATCAATAGAGAATATTAAAAAGTGGTATTTATTGCAAAATCTACTCCTCAAAAGATACAAAAGCATCATCACAGACCTCAAAATGGCAAACATAAGGTATCCAAAGCTCAACCTCAAAGTCTCACTATAAAGTTAATAAAGTCACAAAACAATTTGGTCAATTACATCCTGTCCGAGGGCCAAAAGGCTTAGAGAAAGAAGGGGGGATTAAGGTAAATATATGAAAAGAAACAATAAAAAGGCTATTATGAAGCCAGAGGTAGACAACTCAACAAGCTTGATAGTTTTCCCACATTGCATTTGCTATAGCATCTCTCTTCATTTTCCAAGCTTGGTTTTCTTATCTCTCTTCTCTTTGTAAGAGTCTTGATCTATGACTATCACGGGAGAACTCTTGATCAAATTCTCTCATAATTTGGTCATTTGGATCGAAGCCCCTAAGAAAGTTGTGTAACATACAACAAACAAGCACAACTTTTACTTGAGTCTCAAACTCCCAAAATGGCTCCGCATCCAACACATGAAACCTTTATTTTAGCACCCCAAAAGCTCTTTCTATACTGATTCTCAAGGAAGAACGTCTCATGTTGAACAACTCTTTTGCATTCATTGGAAGGGAGTTCTCGTCGAACTCTTTGAGATGATAACGAACTTTCTTATATAGGGGAAGAAAACCTTTTCGAAGGGCATAACCGACATCTAGCAGAAAATACTTCCCTACAAAAGTTAAAGTTTTAAAATTCTATGTATTAGATTCACATAAGAAAGAAATCCTATGAATCAAAACAAATTTTCAACCCAAGCCATACCTTCTAGAACACGAAATCCTCTTGAAAGTGCATCATTTAGCACTTTAGAATCATGTGCTCGAGCCTTCCCAGCCAGCTAGCACATATGTTAATTTGAGGTTGTCAAAGGATACGACAGTCGAAACATTTTGGGATAACACACCTTTTCTATTCCTATACCTATTTTGATCATCAATTGGCACAGATGCTCGTACATGTGTTCCATCTAAAGCTCCTATACAATCCTCAAACCATGGAAAAAACCTAGTGTTGTTTGAGATTTTGGATGGAGTTGAGGAGCTCGGAGGGTTCACAAAATCCGGATACAAATTTAAGATGGCCTCCAAAACTTAATGAAAATAATTATGCACAGATCCAAATAGGACGGAAAAATCTCGCGCCAATTGCCCCGAACCTCACATTGTGTCCTATTAAGTGCAAAAACATTAGAAGCTATTCTTTTACACTCATATGCACTCGTGTTTCTAAGAAGACCTCTCTCTTCAATAATTTCACACAATTTAAAAAAGGCACCCAGTGGATTTGATTAAGGCAATGAGTGTCCCCACAATACAAAACACTATTGATATAACTCTCTCGCACAAAGCATATCTATCAACAAGAGGTTGATGTGGGATTTAAGGAACCTTATGTTCATTTTCGGTTTTCTTTCTCTATAGTTTCTAAGAAATGCTTTTGTAGCCCCCAAAATAGCCATAGTAGCACCAATAAGCACAACTTCTTCCTCATTTGATTCATTGGCCATCTAAAAACACAACATAATATTTAATAAGATAAGTAGATACTCATGAATTTACTAAGATACAAGTACCTGTGATAGGTATAAGCACGTGTTACAAATCAAAAGCAACTCGGGAAATATTAAACACAATTCAAAACCTTTACTTTCTTGTTAATAAAGGCTCATGTAGTTAGAACTTCAAACTCAATATTCAAAAATCAAACATTTTCATTTCCTTAGGTCTAAAATTCAAGGGTAAAGGCTATGACTTGCTATGATCGAATGTCCAAATTACCAACTAGCAAGCTAGTCTCGCAATACAAGCACATTTTGCGAATGGTCTTAGTTTTAACCGTGAAATCGGATATTGAAGGACACGATTGAATCATGGACGGTGATTGAGAACTCGTAAATGTTCTTATATGGAAAATAAAACATTCTAGTTGATGAAACCCCAAGTGTACGAGAGGATTTAGAGCATCAAGAGAAGTTTCAAAACTAATCTTTTCCATCTGCGGACTAGCTAAGTGCTCGATGAAACCGATCTTATGGCATAAAGTTGAGGGGTTTTTTTTTTTTTCTTTTGAGCTCCAAGCTATAGACTCTTTGAGAAGAGTGGACAGAGGAAAAGTTTGTAATAACAGGAAACATAAAAGAACCGCAAAACCGAAGTCTAAATCATCAAACTACCATTTTTGAGAAACCCGATATTCGAAAAGCAAAAATGTAGGAAGCACCAAGCTATGCTACTCAAACTCATCTACAAGTTTCAAATTAGTGGACTGGAGAGAGATAGCGCCGAGCAAGGATGGAGACTGTTGAGAGAGAGCGCCCGAGCAGCGAAGGCTTGGAGACTCGGGCGGTGAAGGGATAGAGATTGGAGAGAGAGAGAGAGGTGGAGCAGCGAAGGTATGGAGAGTGGAGAGAGATGGAGCAGCGGGAGAGCCGAAAGGACCAAAGGAGCGGAAAATGTAACTTCCTTATGCTCATAGGGGAAAATAATCTCCACTGAAGGGGGAAAATCCATTTTCCTTAAAAATGATTTTCTGAAATTGCTACTACCAATCACATGAAAATCGGAAAATCATTTTCTAGGAAAATGGTTTTCCACCCTACCAAACACACCCTAAATATGATGATTATTTAATTCAAACTATAATAGGCGTATTTATCTTCATGTCAACATTTTCACCAAAACTTGTATCTATTTGTGTTGGTATTTGTAAAATGTTTCTATGTGATATATTATAAAGAAGTTTTTATAATGGAGTGAATTTATAAGAATGTGTTGTTCTTTTATATGATGAGTAGACAAGATGTTTTGATGGTTTGAATTTTGAGAGTTTGAGTCACCCTAGAGGGGTTGAATAAGGTGAGAAGGAAATTTTACAAAAATTAGAACTTTTTAGTACAAGTTAGAACTCGGAAAAGCTAGTTGAGATTAGATTGGACTCGAAAAAAAAAAATAAACAGCTGATTTGACGTGAAAACCTTCCGGGACTGAAAACTACGACTGGTATCAATCCGGATACTAAGTTAAATTCACTATTTTCAATCCACAAAATACAAGAACTAACTCTTAGAATTGTTTCCTTAGACAATTTAATATAGATTTTTTCCTAGACACAAAAGTTACCTTATCTCGTCATACTACTTCTTAACCGAGATACCCTTCACAATTAGGTACAAGTGAGTTGAGTTAACCCTTACAACTCAATCAAGGGAAATACGTAAGAAATGAGTAGAAGTAATTGAGAGTGATTATAAGACATTCTTGTTCAATTCGGAAAGTTGAGAAAGTAAGTACAAGAGTTGAATGTTAGAATAAGTATGAGAGTATTGCTCCAGCAGATTTCCAAGCAATCTCGTAAGTCTTATAAGGAGGCTTCTATTTATAAGTAGCATAGCAAAGAGCCGTTGAGCCTTGAGCTTGACCTTAAGAACAACTAGCCATTACAACCGATAGTTTGAGTCCATTGGGCATCGATTGGGCATCGGTTCTAGGCTCAAAAGCAGTCCATCCCACTTGTTGTATTTGAAACTTGGGGCGGAAACAACCATTAGGCTCAAAAATTGAAGTTTACTGAAAATAGTAACAAACAACCCCGACGCGGTGTATAAGCCTCGCCTGAATTAGTGCTTTTTTGTTGGCTGGGTGTAAACGGTAAGAAGCCAGGTTATTTTTGCTTTTCAAACTTGGATTAATCAATTTTAATCAACCTGCAAAAAAAAATCCAAGTGGTACTCAAAGTATACTTTGGTCCAAGATTAGGCAAAGATTATAGTTAAATCAATTAATTAATAATTAAAAATCCTTAATCTAATTAAAGGGAATTTTTCAAGTCTAATATTCGATGTATTTCAATTCTATTTTTCTATATTCGAATGATAAATGAGTTCAAGAAATTATATAGACATATTTCATCTGTTTTCCATATCAAAATAATTTCAACTAAATGAATCGACTATTTTTAGACTTAACGGAGTAATTCTAATTTGAAATATAAAACAAGCTAGTTGAAGCAACAAGTTAAGTACGTGGAATTATTTGGGCAACCTTTCTATATGAGTGCTGTCCGAGTGGGTCGAAACCCAAGACCGAGTGTTCACTCAAGAAAAGCTTTCTAAGTGGGTCGGTGATAAGTGCATGAAATGCATTAGTTTCTTAGGCGTTTTGATGCTTTTCTTTGGAAAATTAGGTTAAATGCGAGTGTGTTTATGCTCCGTTTTCGGTTTTATGATTATCTTTTGGTGTTTTGAGATGATTTGTGCAGATTTGATCACCAATACCAAGTATTTCCGAGACTAGAGGATGTTTCAAGCATTAAGAAGACCAACACGGTCTAGCTTTACAATCAAAATGGTTGTTCCCCCTTGTGTGCTTCAAGAAGTCACTTCCGAGCAACCAACACGGACAGCTCGTGTCCACCGACACGGCTCGTGTTGGAGGTTAAGCTTGCCTAGAGCCTTTGCATCGAGCACGGGTAGGCCGTGTCCATTGACACGGCCCGTTTTCCTTGTTTTCGTCAAGACCTAGGTGCCGGGCAGCCCGTGTCACCGACACGGCCCATGTTGGTTGTAATTTCTGCCGAGACGCTTTGGTTTTGACGATTTCGGCCTTTGATCGCCTCATAATGGCTTATTTAAGCCGGATTCTCGACTCGTTTTTCAGGCATTCATCCCAGATATTCATCCACCATTTCATCCATTTCCATTATCCTTCCTTCATCATCCACATCAAACCAAAGCACATTTGAAGATTGAAGAAGAAATTGACGCAAGTTGAGGGGAATCCATTCGAAGTCGAGAGATTCAAGTGGAGTTTTTGAAGGGCATAAACCTTATTCTTCGTTCTTCATTGTTTGAGGTTTGATTACCATGTTTAGGATTTTTGCTAAGCTTTCAATAACCATGTGTGAGTAGATTTAGTTTTTGTAGGAATTTGTATTCCAAAACAATGATGTTTGATTCGGCTTTCATGATTTGTGCTTGAATTCTAATGTTGAATCAATAAATGGTTTTGTTCTCCTAGAATACATGTGATTTGAGATTAATATGTGAAGTACTGAAAAGTGATATGGAATAATCCGACAACCAAATTTTCAACATAGTTTATGAAATTTGAGAAAAGATTAGTAAATTAGGGGTTCACTTTGATAATTTAAAATCTTTAACTTTGATTAACTTGAAAGATATACGAGAGTAGTTTGATAGGTTAATTAGAGCAAATTCTATTTAGCATAAAAAAGCGGTAGAATTATTTGATTATTGATCCTTGATTCGATTGAAAGAATGATTACACAAATTAGGTTTTAATAATCAAACTCATTGTTAGGAAATCAAATCCCTAGATGCTTTGATCCATTAATTTAATTCTAGATTAATTTTCCTGATTTAATGCTTAGAATTTAGTTGAGAGAAGCAACAAACTTAAAAACCCAATTTGCTTAGCAATTGAGTAGAGCGCTAATTCATTGCGTTGCTAGTTTGAGTCCTTGTGGGATTGACCTTGACTTGCTACAACCATACACAGTGCACTTGCGGCCTATCGGGTTTTTGGCGCCATTGTTGGAGACTTTGTCCCTTGTAGCCATTAGACAAATACTCGAAATTGACTAAGTGTTTTATTTTCTTTTTCTGTTTTGATTGCGCTAGTAGTTTTGTTTTTATTCTTGATAGGTTTTCTCCTTGAATGCAAAAAGTTAAATTGTTCGGGTTTGATCCATATATCGAGTCAACCTTCCACTCTAGACAGAAGAAGCAAAGGCTAGAGAAGGCTAGTAAGAAGCAAGAAGAAAACTTCAAGCAAAAGCCCAAGATGGCCGATGAAGAAAGAAGAACTTTTGGGCAATATGCGACACCCAATGTAACTAATCCGTCGATGACAATTAATGTTCCAAATGTGGCGGAAAACAACTTTGAGTTGAAGAACTCTCTCATCAACTTGGTGAGAGTCACTCCTTTCCATGACCTCCCAAATGAAAACCCCAACCGACATCTTCGTATTTTTCGCCAAGCTTGTGACACTTTCAAGGTGAACGGGGCTTCATTGGATGCAATCAAGTTGTGATTGTTTCCATTCTCACTTGAAGGGAGGGCATGGGATTGATTAAACTCTCTTTCGGTGAATTCCATAAGCACCTTTGATCAACTTGCAAGTGCTTTCTTGGCGAAATACTTCCCACTAAGCAAGTTGATAAGTTTGAGGAACCATATTTCCACCTCCAAGAGCCGGATGAGACACTATATGATGCATGGGAAAGGTTCAAGGATATCCTTCACCAATGCCCCCAACATGGATTTGAACCATGGGTCCCCATTCAAGCTTTTTACAATAGGGTTGATGATCAACTAAGAGCCACCATCCTTGTGGCGACCGGAGGGAACATTATGAGCAAGTCCATTGATGAGCTCCACACTTGATCAAGAAAATGACACTGAATAGCTTTCAATGGTTCAAGCCCCATTCCAAGAGAATGGGAGGTAAGATCGATGTTGATGCAATTTCTATCCTTTCTGCTAAGATTGATGCAATTGCTCAAAAATGGACCATTTGAATGTGAATGATACCCCTCCCCTTCCATGTGCTTCATGAAGCTCCAAAGGTAGAATTGAAACCTCTCTCTCCTCTCTAAGGTATGAATTTCTTAGCCCAAATACCTCTTATCCATTGATTATGAATGCAAACTTGAGTGCTTCGAAATTGATTCTTTGTTGAGGTCCTTAGATTGCATCATAAGGCTATTGGTTATACCATAAATGACGTTAAAGGCTTTTATCCTTTAGTTTCTGTGCATAGGATGGAAGATAATTATAAACACACCATTGAACATCAAAGAAGGTTAAATCCTAACATAAAAGAGGTGGTAAATAAAGAACTCTTCAAATTTCTTGAGGCTGATATCATCTATCCTATATCCAATAGTGAATGGGTGAGCCCAAGTACATGTTGTGCCTAAGAAAGGGGGATGACTAGTGTAAATAATGAGAATAATGAATTGATTCCCACTAGGACCATTACAGGTTGGAGAATATGCATTGATTATTGTAAGTTGAATAATACAATCCGTAAAGACCATTTCCCTCTTCCCTTCATTGACCAAATGCTTAAAAGACTTGCAAAGAATTCATACTTTCATTATCTAGATAGGTATTCTAGGTTTTTCCAAATCCCTATCCACCCTAGTGACCAAGAGACGATCACCTTTACTTGTCCTTATGGAACATTTGCATATAGGAGAATGCCCTTTGAGTTGTGTAATGCACCCGCTATATTTCAACGTTGCATGGTGGCTATTTTCTCCGATTTTATTGGGGATATTATGGAGGTCTTTACGGATGATTTTTTTATCTATGGTACCTCATTTGATCACTATTTGAAAAATCTTTCTAAGGTGTTATCTAGATGTGAGGAAGTGAATTTGGTCTTAAATTGGGAAAAGTGCCATTTTATGGTACAAGAGGGTGTTGTCCTAGGTCATATGGTTTCAAATAAAGCCATTGAAGTTAACAAAGCTAAGGTAGAGGTAATTGAGAAATTACCTCCATCTATGTTTGTTAAGGGTGTGAGAAGTTTTCTTGGACATGTCGGTTTCCACCGATAGTTCATTAAAGATTGTATTTGATGATGTGTGCTTGAGTGCTTTTAACTGGTTAAAAGAGGCTTTGATTATGGCTCCCATTATGCAAGCCCTGGACTGGAGTCTTTCATTTGAAGTGATGTGTGATGTATGTGATTTTGCATTAGGGGCTGTTTTGGGGCAAAGGAAAGATGGCAAGCCCTATGTTATACACTATGCGACCCGAACTCCGGATGAGGCTTAAGTCAACTATGCCACCACAGAGAAGGAGTTCTTGGTGGTTGTATTTGCCTCGAAAAGTTCTCGTTCCTACTTGATTAACTCCAAGGTGATAGTTTATACCGATCATGCCGTCATCAAGCATCTCATGAAGAAATCGGATTCTAAGCCTCGCCTTATCCGATGGGTGCTTTTGCTCCAAGTGTTTGATTTAGAGATTCGGGACAAGCCTGGATTGTAAAATGTGGTGGCCGACCATCTTTCTCGGTTGGAGGACTTGCCAAAGGAGATTGTCCCCATTAATGATTCATTTCTGGATGAGTAGCTCATGGCCATTGCTACGAGCATTTACTCCATGGTATGTTGACTATGTGAATTACGTTGTTTGTGGAGTGATGCCACTAGATTTGTCTTTCAAACAAATGAAGCGATTCTTATTTGAGTTGAAAAGCTATGTATGGGAAGAGCCTCTCCTTTAGAAGTTGTGTCCCGATGGGGTATATCAAAGGTTCATTCCGGAAGATGAGATTCAAAGTGTGCTCCATCATTGTCATTCCACTACTTATGGTGGACATTTTAGCCCCAACAAAACTACCTTAAAAGTCTTACAAGCTGGCTTCTATTGGCTAACCCTCACCAAAGACGCAAAGAACTTTGTGATTGCTTATGACCAATGCCAAAGGATGGGAACTATTTCAAAGAGGCATGAGATGCCCCAAAGTAGGATTTTAGAGGTTGAGATTTTCGATGTATGAGGAATTGATTTCATCGGTCCTTTTCCTCCCTCTCACAAGAGCCTCTATATCCTAGTAGCTGTGGATTATGTGTCAAAATGGGTGGAAGCCATTGCCTCTCCCACCAAAGGTCATCATGAAGTTCCTAAATAAGAACATTTTTGCTCGGTTTAGCACTCCAAGAGCTTTATTGAGTGATAATGGGAGTTATTCTTGCAATCGTCCACTTGAACTTCTTTTGAAGAAGTATGGAGTATTCCATAAGGTACCCTCGCCTTATCATCCTCAAATAAGTGGTCAAGTTGAGTTGTCCAACCGAGAGTTGAAGAATATTCTTGAGAAGACAAGTGGATTGATCCCGGATAGATTGGTCTTTAAAGCTAGATGACACACTATGGGCATACCGCACTACTTATAATACTCCCTCGACACTGCTCTTTTCCAGTTAGTGTATGGAAAGCCTTGTCATTTGCCCATACAGATGGAAAATAAGGCTTTTGGGCAATTTGGACACTCAATTTTGACACAAAGGCGGTTGGTGAGAGGCGAGTTCTCTAATTACAAGAGCTTGAAGAGTTGAGATTGCAAGCTTATGAAAGTTCTAGAATTTACAAAGAAAGGACTAAAAGGTGGCATGACAAGCATATATTACATAGGAGGTTTGAAGAAGGTGACATGGTCCTTTTGTTCAACTCGAGACCGAAGTTATTTCCGAGGAAAGTTGAGATCCTAATGGTCCGGGCCGTTTCAAGTCATTAAGGTTTATCCCTATGGAGTGGTTGGGGTATGGAGTGAGTCCACCGGTTCTTTCAAGGTTAATGGTCAGCGACTTAAGCCTTAAATTATGGGGTAACTTGAGGAGAAGATCACATATCATGCCCTTAACGACCCGAGTAAGGCATAAGGATGAGTTGCATATGGTCAAGCTAATGACCTTAAACAAGCGCTTCTTGGAAGGCAATCCAAGTCATTTTGTATTTTGTTTTCGAAAAAAATCAAAAACACAAAAAAAAGAGCGAGGCAGACAACCAAAACGGGCCCACCGTTTCAATGGAAACGACTCGTGTTGGATGCCATCCCCATAGGACAGCAAGGTACCCATTTTCAATGAAAACGGACTGGTTTTGTTGAGCAAAATTGAGCCAGCAGCTGACACGGACCGCCCGTGTCAATCCACACGATCCGTGTCGGTTGTAAGTTCTACGTAGGGAGTCCTCCGGACCAAGCTCCATAGCCCGAGCCCGAGCCACTCATCCTCCACCCCGGAATGTTCGAATTTCGAGAAACAGAGGTAAACCAAACAACCCACTTTACTTAACTAATCCTAAGCATGTTGCATGTTATAATTCATTATTAAATTGTGAAATTGTTGCAACTCATTTCTACAATGAAGCTAGTTGCGAAAAATTGGGTTTGCTTGAGGATTTCTCTTAGTTGGTTGAACGTTGCTGTTTGTTGAACTTTATGAATATTCGATTAGGGACCTTTAAGACCTTAACATTAGAATTTTTAAGCACACTTAATGTTAAAATTGGGTGTGGTCCTCAAGCCGAGCATGGCTTAATTTCCTTTCGCTCGTTAGGGAATACCGTGAACTCACTCTTAGTGAGTTTAGTGCTTTATTTACCCTACCTACAAACCTAGGATTCGGACACCATTTAGTTCCTGATCGTTTCGATTCGGTACGATATTGGAATTCTATTTACGGTGAACAAGAACATCATCCTAGTTCAACTAAGGCGACCACTCTTAGGAACCCCTGTTTTCGATACATACATCGAGTTTTGGGGCATGGTTTGTTTGGGAGGGATGACAGTGGTAACAATATGAGTTTTTCTAAGTTGTTTTGCTTATATGTGATGTGGACTGAAGAAGCGTTTGAGTTTAATCCTGGGGCTTATTTAGCCCATCAATTTGCTAATGTTGCCACTAGTACCCGGGGTTGAGTTGTAATTGGGGGTTTAGTTACTTGCAATTGTTGTAGCTTTAGGTTGGAACCCCGATGAGTACAATGATGATAGGGTGCGAGGGTCCGAGAGGATTGACATTAAGGCTTTGAAAGCTATAGGCATGTGCCATACAATTTCAGGAGATTTATATCCTCATAACCGTATGTTGTGTCTCCCTTGTCCCGAGCGCACATCCCTTAGGAATCCTGCCAACCTCGGGTTTTTGCCCGGTGAGGATGAAATCCCTCACCCTCCTCCCCATACTGTTGTGGGTGCCTTTTCCTCTTCTATTCCCCGCCCCTAAGCCTAATGCTCGATGCATTTGTGCATTCACTCCTCACTGTTATCCATCAAGAGCAGCTCTCTTTCAGGGAGTATGTACATTCTAAGCACGTAGCTCATAGAGTTGAGCAAGCCTCACTTAGGGAGTATATCCCTCTAAACAAATCTCTCTTCGGGATTATGTTCATTCGAGTGTGCAACTATACAAAATGCCCAAACCGAACTTCGTGACATGCTTGCTAATCGGAACCATTACATGTATATGATGAGTGAATGTTTGATCGCCTAGCATGATTGGCATATCTCTCGGGGTAACCCCAATCCTCCTTCTCCTGCCCCTCCATTTGAGTGATCTTATGTTTTCCCCCATCTCTTTTTGTTCTTGTGCTTGCATTGTGAACAGTGCTATGTCCAAGCATGGGGGAGGGGGAATTTGCTTACTTAGGTTGCCATTGTTTGAATAATGTACAGTTGCATTTCATTTGTATGTTAGAACATGTTCTATTTAGCATTTAGCATTTAGTTTTGCATTTAACAAAAATTTTTTTTTATAAAATTAAAAAACTTTGCACAATTTAAAAAAAACTGAATTAAAGAATATTGAAAAAAACATTTAGGATTGCATTTAGAGCATTTAGGCTGCATCATATAGATCGGCATAAAAAAATAAATTTTTTTAAAAAAAGAGATGAACCTCCAATGATGATTCCTTTTAGACCAAATAAGTTTTCAATGGAGAATGACTTCAATGCATAGCCCTAAGTGCAGAATTTTTTAAAAACCAATTTTTGAACTTCAAGATATTAACCATATTGGATGAATGAAAGTTGATTGCCCTTGATTCCTTGACAAAAGTGTTGGCATGTGAAACTCTTTGAGCTTGTTGAGATTGTGGTAGAGACACTCGTGAGATTTTTGAGCCTTGAATAGACTAAACATTATAGTTAGTCTCATGTTTTCTTCATGTGTGATTCTCCTCCATGATTATATCTCTAGAACTTGTTTGAATTCTCTTTAAAATCACATGTGTGCATGGTTTGTGACAAAATGATTGAGGCATTCTTTGGATTTTTGAGCTACATTAGCCAAATTGCCACCTTGTTATATGTTATTGACCCTTTGATAACCCTTTGAGCCTAATTTCCTAATTATTTGTTTTGAACCCTCCTAACTAGTCCTTGGCCAAACGCATAACGTAATACCTAAGCCAAGTCTAGCGGAGCTTCTTACTCATGTTGTTGGGTCATTTTGGAATCTTTGATGTGTTGGTGATAATTTTGGATCTTTGTTGAGTTGAGGGGTTTATTTATATTGAGTATGAGATGATTTGTCCTCTTAGTTGGAAGGATGAGTACTTTGAAGTTAAATGAACTTTTTAATTTGTTTGAAATTCCTAATGCCAAGTTTAGTTGAAAAAAAGAGAAAGTCAAGAAAAGTTTAGAAAAAGAGAAAAAAGGAAAAAGAAGTAATCAATAAAATGTTTGGCATTTTGGAATATTCGATTTGATCTTTGTTAGATAAGCTCATTTTCTAAAGTATTTGTTGGAGTTAGAGATTGGGTGTGATGAGGTTTATTGTGTGGTTTTTGTTGGTTAGGATGTTGGGAGCTCCAAGCTAGTTGGCTTTTTAGCTCTTCATTTTTTCCAAAAATACAATAGCCTTTTCTTACCCATTGCCTAAGCCTCGTTACAACCATTTGAAGTCCTCTTGATTGTCATATTGCATATTACATTTAGGTGGTGGCGTATAGAGAACTCTACCAAGCTTATGGTAGTTTGCATGATTGTGTGAGAGATTGAGTGAATCTTGTATAAGCCTAAAACATTAGTGGAGTGTTTTCACATTTCCAAAGTGAGGTTCTACCGGTCTTACTAGCTTTATCATTCTACATGTGCCAATGTGAATTGTTTAAGCGATTATTTGGGTGATTGATCAAGTTTATCTTTATGGTCTTCAATATGGTTTTTGAAAATCTTCTTTCCTTTTGATTGTGAAAAGATTTGGTGTGGTTATTGAAGGTTTGCTCTTAGAGAGGCTTAGTCACCCTAGAGGGGGTGAATAGGGTGATGAGGAAATTTGAATAATAAATGGAAGATTAAAGTTTAAATCAAACTTTAAGACTGCCTCGAGTCTAGATTGGACTCGGAAAAGTATGAACTCATATTTTACATGGAAACCCTCCTGGGGCGAGAAAACCACGGCCAGTACTAATCCAAGCACCAAGTCAAATCCACTATTTTGAATCCATAAAATACAGTAGAAAGACTTCACTAGAATTGCTCCCTTGCATAATTCCTTACAAGATTTTCCTAGACTTAGAAGTTCCCTTATCCGATCTAGTACTTCCTAACTAAGGTAACCTTTACAGCTAGGGACAAGCTGAGTTGAGATAACCCTTACAGCTCAGTCAAGGGACCTTCCTCAGAAAGTAAGAAAGAAAGTTTGTAACAGATTACAAGACCTTACAACTTAGAAAGATGTTAAGTATAGAGTTGGAGTTATAAGTAGAAGATTGAGTATGAATACAAAGACTTTTGCTTATGTATGTGTATTGACAAATGGTTCTAGCAATCTTGAGGTCTTCGAGTTGGCTTCTATTTATAGATGAGCAAGCGGATTAGCCGTTATGACTAGCTTCGATTAGAAGTCCTCTCGACCATTGTAAAGGTTCTTCCGAGTGGCTCGAAAAGATCCGTTGAGATGTGAACGTTATGCAACGGCTCTTGACTCCTTAGGATGTCCCAATCCACTAGTGGTGTCTGAAAAGTAGGGTGGAAACCACCGTTGAGCTTAGCATTGAAGATTTCCAGCTTTGAAAACGAGATAACCCCGACACGATTGTCCGGGCCTTGGTCGAAGTAGAAAAGCCTTGTCTGCTGGTGATTGACGACTTGAAGCCTAGGTTACTTTTGTAATTCAAAAATAGGATAACCTCATTTAGATAACCTACAAAAGTAAATCAAATTTTGGTTCTCAAAATACAAAATACTTTGGTCCAAGATTAGACACATATAATAATTTAATTAAGATAATTAAGTGCATAATTATCCGAGTCTCGGAAGAATGGAATTTTCCGAGTCTAATATTCATTATACTCAAATTCCATCCGAGTCGATCTAGAGAAAGATCAAGTTGGATAAAGAATATCGGAGCAAGAATACTTGATCTAGACAAATATAATTCAAACAAAACAAGGTGACTTAAAGAGATGAATTAACACCATAATTCACTTGAACTTAGAATATGAAGTCGGACTCGAGTTTAAACGTGTTAGAGCGAATTATTGAACATGCGATAAATCGAGTGTTGTCCGAGTGACTCGGAACTACACATGTGAAATGATGAGCAAGAGTATGCTTTATGAGACAGATCGGAATCAAATGAAAACATATGTAATAGTTTTACGTAACACTCGAAAAGGTTCTATACTACTCGGAAAAGTTTCTATAGGACTTAGAATGACTTGTAATCAAAACTTACAAGAGGTGAAGTTTGTACCTGATTCCTTGATAGTACTCAGAATGTTATACATGAAAAGTCTTAGTCTTCGATTATGGGCCGATGTTGATTTCGTTTTCCTTGTGATTCTTTTGGTTGCCTAACATAAGGAGGTTATGATTCTTAGCTGGATTTTATTTTTCATTTTTGACCTTACTTGAGGGCAAGCAAGGTTCAATCATTGGGAAATTTGATAAGTGCATGAAATGCATTAGTTTCTTAGGTGTTTTAATGCTTTTTGTTTTTGGGAAATTCGGTTAATGGAGTGTATTTATGCTCCGTTTTCAGTTTTCGCTTATGTTTTGGTGTTCTGAAATGATTTGTTCAGATTTGATCACCTATACCAAGTATTCCCAAGACTAGTGGGTGTTTAAAGCATTAAGAAGACCAACACGGTCTAGCTTTGCAGTCAAAATAGTTGTTCCCCTCGTGTGCTTCAAGAAGTCACTTCCAAGCAACCAACACAGGCAGCCTCGTGTCCACCGACATGGCCCGTGTTGGAGGTTAAGCTTGCCTAGAGCCTTTGCATCAAGCACGGGTGAGCCATGTCCATTGACACGACCCATTTTCCTTGTTTTCATCAAGAACCGACAGCCCGTGTCGACCGACATAGCCCGTGTTGGTTGTAATTTCGTCGAGATGCTTTGATTTTGACGGTTTTGACCTTTGATTACCTCATAATTGCTGATTTAATCCAAATTCTCAAATGTTTTTGAGGTATTCATCCCAATATTAATCCACCATTTTATCCATTTCCATTATCCTTCCTTCATCTTCCACATCAAACCAAAGCACATTTGAAGATTGAAGAAGAAGATTGACGCAAGTTGAGGGGATTCAATTCGAAGTCGAGAGATTCAAGTGAAGTTTTTGAAGGGCATCAACCTTATTCTTCATTATTTCTATTTAAGGTTTGATTACCATGTTTAGGATTTTTGTTAAGCTTTCAATAACCATGTGTGAGTCTATTTAGTTTTTCTAGGAATTTGTATTCCAAAACAATGATGTTTGATTAGGGTTTCATGATTTGTGCTTGGAATTCTAATGATGAATCAATAAATGGTTTTGTTCTCCTCGAATACATGTGATTTGAGATTAATATGTGAAGTACTCGAAAAGTGATATGGAATAATCGACAACCAAATTTTGTACCTAGTTTATGAAATTTGAGAAAGGATTAGTAAATTAGGGGTTCACTTTGATAATTTAAAATCTTTGACTTTGATTAACTTGAAAGATATACGAGAGTTATTTGATAAGTTAATTAGAGCAATTCTATTTAGCATCGAAAAAGCGGTAGAATTATTTGATTATTGATCCTTGATTCGATTGAAAGAATGATTGCACAAATTAGGTTTTAATAATCAAACTCATTGTTAGGAAATCAAATCCCTAGATGCTTTGAGCCATTAATTTAATTCTAGATTAATTTTCTTGATTTAATGTTTAGAATTTAGTTTAGAGAAGCAACAAACTCAAAAACCCAGTTTGCTTAGCAATTGAGTAGAGCGCTAATTCATTGTGTTGCTAGTTTGAGTCCTTGTGGGATTGAGCTTGACTTGGTACAACTATACACCGTGCGCTTGCGACTGTCGATCGAGATAGATATGAAAAACTCAAAGATAACATTTCTAAGGTATACGAATGATTTGAATTCAAAATTATAAGTAGAGATAAGTTCATACTTGAGTCTTCAATCTCCCCCTTTTGATGAAAAACATTCAACACTTAGATAGTTGAGTTATTATCTTAGAGCATTAAGACTTAGACAGAATGAAATTAAAGCTCAAAAAGTATTATTAGAGTAAAGTGTACAATCTATATTCCAGAGTTATATCATTAACTATCCGAACAAATTAAAATACCAAGTGTGATCTCATAACTTAAAATCAGAGCAAAATATGATCATTAAAGCAAAGAGAATATGTAAGCATGAGCTTAAGAGCATAAAATATGACAATATCGGAGAAAATATGTAAGTATAGAGCAAAAAACTAAGTTGTATCGAGAGAGAGTGAATAACATAAGTTATCATTGAATTATAAGAGCTGATACAAAAAAATTAAAAATAAAATTCAAAGATACTAAAAATTGAAACAAACCGAAGACTCGGTTATGACTCTCTATCTCTCTTGGGTTTTGATTCTAAGACATTCTGAGCTTTATAGAAAGTATTATCTAAGTTTTCATCCTGTTCGACTGGCTCGAAACCAATCTTTTAGCATAACATTCTTAACAATGTTTCGACCCATTCGGACACAACTAAGAACTATCGCATGAGTAAATAATTTCTTTAACACCTTTATTCCGAGCATTGACTTCATGTTTTGAGTGAAAATGAATTATAAAGTTAATTCTAATTTCTAAGTTAGTTTATTTATTGAGAATTATTTGCTTGATCAAGTTTATGCATCCCGATATCTTATTCTTTCTAACTTTATCATTTTAAGGATTGACTAAAGATGGAATCTGAACCTAATAGATCTTAGACTCATAAAATTCCACTCTTTTAGGTTGAAGATAATTAAGTGCTTAATTACTCGATTTAATTATTATCTATACCTAATCTTAGACCAAAGTATTTTTATACTTTGAGTACCACTTTGATTTTCTTTTGTAGGTTGTTTAAACAAGCCTAATCTACTTTTGAATTACAAAAGCAATCGGTTTATATCCGTTGAACACTAGTAGATAGAGATTAACCATTTCCGGATATGGCTCGAGACATCGTGTCAAGGTTGTTTGTTTCCAAAACTGGAAAACTACAACTTTAAGTGTAATGGTTGTTTCCACCCCAGATTTCTATCACCAACAGAGGGTTGGACAACTTTTGGAGCCAAGAACCATTACACAACGTTCACATCTTAACGGATCTTTTCCGAGTGACTCGGACTAGCCGTTACAATGGCTATTGAAGCTCACCAGTCCAGAATAAGTCTCAACGGTTATTCCGCTCGTGTGCTTATAAATAGAAGCCACTCCACAAGACTTGAAGATTGCTGAACACATTACTTAACACTTAGTGCATTCTTACTCAATCTTCGACTTACAACTAACTCCTAATATGTATTTTCTTACTTTCCGAGTTGTAAAGAAAGTCTTGTAATCCCTTCTATTCTTTACTTTCTTTCTAAGCCTCTTGACCGAGCTGTAAGGGCTAACTTAACTCAGCTTGTCCCTAACTGTAAGGGTTATCTTAGTTAGGAAGTATTAGATCGAAAAGGGAACTTCGAGTCTAGGAAAAACTTGTAAACGAATTGTGTAAGGGAACAATTCGATTAGAGCCAGTCCTTTATAATTGATGATTCAATTAGTGGATTTGACTTGGTGCTTGGATTAGCACTCGTCCGTGGATTTACGCCCAGGAGGGTTTCCATGTATTTCGAGTGTTTAACTTTCAGAGTCCAATCTTGATTCATAATTAATTTTTGTTTTACGTTACGTGTAAAATAGTTTGAGATTTCTAAAAATCCTCCATCACCCTATTCACCTCCCCTCTAGGGTGACTTAATCTCTCCAAGAGTAAACCTTCAATTGGTATTAGAGCCTAGTCTTTTAAGAGGATCTTACAATCCAAAGTCTAAAGTTCAAATGGCTCGGACCAATGGAAAGTTAAATGAAGGAAGATCATCCACCGGACCACCCAAGTTCAAGGGGTCAAACTTTGCACACTCGGAAGAAGATAATGGAATGCTTTCTACTTGAATAATGATGAAGAGGTATGGAACATCATCCAGAATGGGAACTTCATTCCAATGAAGATGGAAGGTGTTAAATCGTGCCTAAAGAAAAGGCAGAGTACACTTTTGAAGAGAATGGGAAGTTCAAAAAGAACTTCAAAGCCATGAACACACCGATGTGTGCTATTAGCTCAGAAGAGTACAACGAGTTTCAGCCTATGACACAGCCAAAGAGGTATGGGATACATTTGTCAACACCTATGAAGGAACCAGTCAAGTGAAGTAGGCAAAGATAAGTCAATATCTTCATAGGTATGAGCTATTTAGAATGGAGCTCGAAGAGAACATCTCTCGGATGTATGCTCGGTTCACCGAGATTACCAACAATCTCAAGTCTCTAGGTAGAAAGATCTCTCATGAGGAAATGGTCAGAAAAATTATGAGAAGTCTACCAAAGAGAAGATGGGGTCCCAAGGTCATAACCATTAAAGAGGCTCAGAATCTCTCTCAATTGAAGCCTAACGAGTTCATTGGGAAGCTACTTACTCATCAGCTGCACTGGAAGAAGAGGATGCGAAGTCAGCACCAAAAAGAACATTACACCGAAAGCCTCGGAAAGCAAACGACAAAGTTTGAGCTCCTCGGACTCGAAGAGGATCCTATGACACTTATTGCCCGAGGCTTCAAAAAGATGATGAAGTACAAAAAGTGGCAAAAGAGGCTAAAGGAAGAGTTCTACAAGAAAGACAAAAAGGACAAGAAAGGTAAATATTCATCTCCTTCTAAGTTGTCTTTAACTAAGAACTCTGGTTGCTTTAAATGTGGCGAGAAAAGAGTACATAGTCAAGGACTATCCAAAGAGAAAGAAGGACGAGGAAGAAGAAAAGGCTATGGTGGCAACCTGAAGCGATGATGACTCATCCGAAGAAGATGATTCTAACGATTCAAAGTGTTTTATGGCACCGACGGACTCGAAATTGGATCTAATTAAGATAGTGACAACTCGGATATCGAGGAAACAAGTCCTCGGGAGGTAATTGAATACTTCCTTCAGTTTTCCAAAGTTGATCTTGCTAGATATATCTTTACTTTGGAAGAAAAGTCCAATTCGACTCTTCTAATTTTAAAGAGCAACTTGAATTTCTTACTGCTGAGAGTAATGGTTTGAAAAATGAGTTAGAAAACTTGAGACAAAATTTAAAAGTACTTGAGACCAGTGCGTAAGACAATGAGATTGAGTCCGAGTCACTTAGAACAGAGAATGAGAAACTAAAAAGAAGCTCAATGAGTCTCAAGAGTTTGTTTTAAAACTCACTCAAGGTCAGAAAAACCTTGATCTTTTACTTGGCTCTTAGTGTGTCTCATTTAGGAAAGAAGGTCTTGGTTATGTCTGAAGAGGAATCTAATTCCAACTCGGATCTTGTCAAAACTAATTATAGAGTCTGTAAATTTCAGGAAGAATAAGCATGGTCCCATTCAATCTCTTGAAAAGAGGACTGAGCCTAGACCAGTTTACAGGAAAAAGCTTTCTTCCCTGTTTACAAAAGAAAAGATTTTCAAAGAAAAGAGATACGGACTCGGCTTTCTAGAAAGAAGACTCGGAATCACACCAAACCCAAAATTATTCAAATATGGGTTCCCAAAATTTCTCTTCCTCAGCGAAAGATCACATAAAAGTAGTTACTCGGGTTTGTAAGAAGAAGTGAGAAGGGTTAGTTTGTTTCTATTTTGCAGGTGACTCGAAACGGAAGGGTCACTAGTACTTCGACAGTGGTCTGCTCATGCCATATGTATGGAGATTCAAAACTCTTCTCGAGTTAGAAGATCCGAAGGAGGAAAAGTCACATTTGGAGACAACAACAAAGGCAAGATAATTGGGATTAGAAAGATTAGTCAAGGAAACAAATCAGTCAGTCCAGTCTACCTTGTCAAAGGGCTTAAGTACAACCTCCTTAACATTTCTCATTTATGTGACAAAGTCAAGAGGTAAGGTTCACTCGGACCAACTGCTACATTTCTAATGCAATCACCAAAGAGACAAAGCTATCGGGTTTGAGGTTAGGTAATATTTATACTATTCCTATGTCCGATTCTAGTAAGAATTTATCATGCTTAAAAGCATCTTTGAATGATGATTCATGGACATGCCATCGTAGATTAGGTCATATTAGCATGCATACCATCAAGAAACTTGCATCTCATGGATTGGTTAGGGGTTTACCTAACTGTCACTACTATAGAAACCGCTTTTAACGACGAGTCTTTAACGACGGTTAAAAGGACCAACCATCATGAAAACTGGACCGGTAGCATTTTTGTAAATGACAGGCACTTTTTAACACATATGACGACAATTCTCATGTAAGAACCATCGTCATAGGTTTTGTAAAACATTTAACTATGGTTCTTTTAAAAGAACCGTCGTTAAATGTTGCATATGACAACGGTTTTATGACAGAACCGTCATCATATATCTTTCAAATCAACTTTAAAAATGCGATCTGTTGTTTCCACGCCTATTTAGCTCTACTCTCGGTCTTGTCGCTTTCTACAATTTTCTCTCCTTCACGTACCTCCTCATCGGATCCGGAATTCATTCCTTACCGGTTAACTTAAATTGGTAAGCCTCTCCTCACTCTCGTTGTCCGGATCTCCTTTCGCTTAATCTTTCATTTCTTTATAGTTTCCTCTCGTCTCTTTTAAGTGTAGATCTCCTCAAATTCTCACTCGTGAAGCTTCTCCTCACCCTCGTCGTTATCGGTTCTTACGTATGAATTTCTATCGTCTTTTATTTTTCGCTTTAAGTTATTTAGAAAATGTATTATAGTTAAATGTTTGAATGTATTTGTGGTAATTATGTGAATGTTGAGAATGTGAGTAATGTTTGAGATTGTTGAAATGTTGAATCTTTGAGAATGTGGGTAATATTTGTTTAGTTTATTAAGTTGGAAATTCATGAAATGTTTGAGATTTTGAGAAATGGGTTTAGGAGTTTAAGATTTGTGGTAATTATAGCGAAATATGATAGGTAAGGATGGTAGATCAAAAGAGTGTATCCAAATTTGTTGAGGGTTTTAGAGAAATAGAAAGATAATTTGGATATAGGGTCATCCCCAAAAATCTTCTCATAAAGATAAATTTGTATCCAAATTTGTTTATTTTGATGAGGTGATATTGGGGTAAACTCATTTATCCAATTATTGAAATTGGTATCCAAATATGGCTAGAGTTTAGAGAAATATAAATATTTATGGTTTAGGGTTTGAGGAAATCAAAAAATTTGTGGTTATATATATTTAAGGATCAATAGGAAGAAAATATAAATGTGAAAATGTAAAAAATTGGAAAGGTATTTAGATATAGGGATCTCCCCAAATACTTGTTATAAAGGTAAATTTGTTATCAAATTTATTTATTTTAATGAGTGAAATTGGGGGTGGACTAATTTATCCAATCATTTAAATTTCCAGTTTCCTTTTTGGTTGTAAGTTTGTTGTATTATATATGATCATAAACTAGAGGCCATGATTTTTTTGAAGTTTACGTAATTCATAAGACAATAATGAAATATGAATGAAATAAACTGTTGAGGTAATCCATTTAGTTTGCTTTAACGACCGAAGACATAACAGGAACTGAAATTCCCTTGTTGTGATTAATAATGAGGTCAGTTTTACAAGACAAAACATGAAGTGCATGCAGCGTAGGCCGGTCCAGTAAAGAAGGGTAGAATGTTGAGGAGTCAAATGGAAAAAAATGATGATAAACATGAATGACTATTATTTATGACCTTTTGTTTCCATTTGACTCATCGATCCTTCTACCCTTATTTGTGGATCGACCTACGTTGAATGTACATTCCTTTTTTGTCTTGTAAATCCAATCTTGTTGTTAATCACAACAAGAGAATTCCGATTCCTGTTATGTCTTCGGTACTTAAAGGAAATTAAAGTGGTGACCTCAACATTTTATTAATAATTTCATTATTGTCTTATGAAAAACTTCAAAAATAATCATGTCTAGTTTATGATAAATGTATAATTCATCAAAATTGGAAACAAAAAGGAAACCACATATGTATTACTATTAATATAATATATACATAAACAGTTCTCTTACACAACGAATAGAGTAAAAGAGTTATATATATATATATATATATATATATATATATATATATATATATATATATATATATAAGGTTTAAGGATGAAAAGGGCGAAAATATAAATATGAAAATGTAAAAAATTGGAAAGGTATTTGGATATATAAGGATTTCCCCAAATACTTGTCATAAAGATAAATTTGTTATTAAATTTATTTATTTTGATGAGTTGAAGTTGGGGGTGGAATAATTTATCCAATAACCTAAATATCCTGTTTCCTTTTTGGGTGCAAGTTTGTTGTAATACATCATCATAAACTATAGTACATGATTTTTTGAAATTTACATAATGCATAAGACAATAATGAATATCAATGAAATGTTAAGTCCATCCATTTAATTTGCTTTAACAACTCAAGACATATGATTTGAACCGGACTTCCCATAACCCTTATGACTTTAGCAATAAGGTCGGATTCACTAGGCAAGACATAGAGTCTATGTGCAGCGTAGGTCGAGTACACAAATAAAGGGAAGGGATAAAGACTTTATTGGAGAAAAATGTGGTAAACAATCACAAAACTAGTAATAATTCTCTATTTTTTATCACCTTTTTCTCTAATAAAGCCTTTATCCCTTTTCCCTTTTTTGTGTACTTGACCCACGCAGCACATAGACTCTATGTCTTGCCTAGTGAATCCGACCTTACTGTTAACGACAACAAGGGTTATGGGAACTCCGGTTCTAGTTATGTCTTGGGATTGTTAAAGCGAATTAAAGAGATCACCTCAACATTTTATTCATATTAATTTGTCCTATGCATTATGTAAAATTTCAAATCAAATCATGTCTAGTCTATGATAATGTATAATACATCAAAATTGGAAGTAAAAAGGAAACCATATAAATAATATATACGTAAGCAATTGGAAGTAAAGAAATTCTTATTTGAATGGTAAGAGGGGTACGAGGCTTTATTGAGGGAGTTGGTTAGATAATTCTTTGACTTAACTCTCTCGTTGAATCATAACTGAAAATGAAATACAGAGCACTTCCTGTTGGGTTCAAGAAATTGTGCCCACGCTTCAATAAGGACCATTCCAATTGTTGCCCGTTCCTCGTTGCAAAGACATTCTACAACCTTCGATTGATGATGCTATGGAGCTGGATTTTGTAGACTTTGATAAAGCTCATGCTCTTAAACAATCTGTGTTGCGTTTCGAAGACCTCCTTGAAGCATGGGTAGAGGCCACTTTGACCAACTTGTAGAAATCCACGCAAGCAATTCGCACTCAACAGACAAGTGACACGGCAGGCGGAGGCACCACTTTAAGCATGGGCTCATCGTATGGTCCCTTCGAAGAGTAGTGAATCGGTGGAGGGCGCTTCCTCTTGTTCTTCTTTGGTCCAAAGGAACTTACCGAGGGAGAAGGGGAGGAACCTCCCTAAGGAAAAGAAAATGAACCTCCCTAAGAAGAAGTGAGGTTGTCCATCTCTACCCCTGCATGAACTCCAAGGAAGAAAACAAAAGACTAGGCTCTCCAATGGTGGGTAGAAGATCATCATTCGATGAGGGTCAAAAGAACTAAGCTCCTAAGTGTTACCTTCGTCCCCAATTTTCTAACAGCTGAGATAGTTTGCCTTGGACGAGTAATGAGCTCACTCTTGACAGGTTTGTGGGCGAGATCATTGAGGTTTTATGTTGTCCACCTCTTTGTGTATTTATTTTTGTTGAAACTTTGTGGTTTAAATGATTTCAATATTTATGCCAAAGGTTCATCTCTATTTTCCTAAAGAGATGTCTTTTAGTAGATTGAGTTATGTGTTTGTCTTTGTGACTATATTGCTTGCTTGGAGTTCGTGTATAGGTAGCGTAGACTACAAATATTTGTCCAGGCTACCTCTACAACAACTCCAAGAAAGCAATATCGTCATAAAGACAACGACATAACTAAATCTACTACAAACGCATCACTTTGGGTATATAGAGATGAACTTTTTCATATAAATAATGAATGAGTACTCTTTGTATTATAATTTCACATCATTGTAATAGTCATTGTTGTAACTTACTTGTCAAAATTTATGGAATTGTGTTCTCGAACTTGTTCAATGGAACTTCTTGTGGTTGTAGTAAGTGGGAAATTTTTGTATATATTTTGAAAATTGTGGTTGTTGTTTGTTGCTGTGTAAGTTGTGATGTATTGTAAGTTGTGATGTATTTTGTACAGGAGGTACGGAAAAATTAAAAAAACTCTAAAAAAAAAATTATAACCTATGACGACGATTCTTATATTAGAACCATCGTCATATGCCCCGCCTAGAACAAATTTTTCATTTTTTTGTAGTACTTATGACGATGGTTCTACTGTAAGAACCGTCGTCATATGCCCTCTATGACGACGATTCTAATGTGAGAACCGTCATCATAGTCCGACCTATTACTACAATTTTGATCCGTAGTCAAAGGTGGTACATACAACGACGACCACATACACGATGCCTATTAACCGTAGTTAAATGTCATTTTTAACCGTAGTTAAGAGTGGTTCCTGTAGTAGTGTGTGCATTTAAGAAAGATAAAATTTGTGATGTATGCACAAAAGTCGGATCATCTTTTAAACCACTCAAAACTATGTCTACATCCAAAGTGCTTGAGTTAGTTCATATGGATTTGTGTGGTGAAATTCTTGTGAAAAGCTTAGGAGGTAAATCATATGTACTTGTTATTATTGATGACTATTCACGATTTACTTGGGTGTGTTTTCTAAGGAACAAGAATGAAGCCTTCAAAGAGTTCACTAAGATCTATAAGAAAATTTAAGTGGAGTCTCGGACTTAGATCGGAAGGATTCGAACTAACCATGGAAGGGAGTTCAATTACTTATAATTTGACAAGAATGACATCTCCCATAACTTCTCTACACCAAGAACTCCTCAACAGAATGGAGTAGTGGAGAGAAAGAATAGAACTCTTGAAGAAATAGGAAGGACCATGATGATTGAAAATGATCTACCTTACTATTTACGAGCTGAGATAGTCAAGATAGCAAATTATACACTCAACAAATGCCTCATCGGACCCATCCTGAAGAAGACACCCTATGAGTTATACAAGGGAAAGAAACCCAACATCTCTTACTTCGGACCATTCGGATGTACCTTTTCGGATCTCAAGCTTAATAGAGATGAAGATGACATTCTTGAAGCCGAGCCCGGAAAGAGACTAAATAGAAGAACTTAGACAACTCGGAATGAACAAAATCAAGAGCAAGCTAAGAATGGTGAAGAACAAGCCAATGCGGAGACTCAGCAAAAGCAACCAACCGAAGATCGGCGTATTCAACCAACAAACTTAGTAAACCGAGAGGACAGGTAAAGCTTTCAAATATACATCTAGTCACCCACCCGAGAACATATTTTCCGATATCAACAATGGGGTAAGAACTTGTTCTTCTTTGTAAAATCTATGTGCATTTTATTCATTCATATCATTAACGGAACCTAAAAATGCACTAGAAGCCTTAACGTAACCTCGAATGGGTAGAGGTCATGCAAGAAGAGCTAAATCAATTTTAAACAAACCATGTCCGGACTCGACCACACGACCTTCCGACCACCCAAGTATTAAGAATCAAATGGGTTTTTCAAGAAAAATTGGATGAGGAAGGGTTGGTAGTTAGAAATAAGGCTAGACTAGTTGCTCAGGGGTATAACTAAGAAGAGGGAATTGATTGTGGGGAAACCTTTGCGGTTGTTGCTAGGATTGAGGCAATCGGAATTCTCTTAGCATTTGCATCTAGCATGAACATCAAGCTTTATCAAATGGATGTCAAATGTGCATTTCTCAATGGTTATATTCAAGAACAAGTTTATGTTGAGCAACCCCTGGACTTGAAAACTCAGAATTTCCAAATCATGTTTTCAAATTGCAAAAGGCTTTATATGGTCTTAAACAAGCTCCCGGAGCTTGGAATGAAAGACTAAGCAGTTTCTTGGTTAAAAATGATTTCAAAAGATATCAGATTGACAAAACTCTTTTCACAAAAACCAAGGGGAATGATTTTCTTATCATTCAGATATATGTTGATGATATTATCTTTGGAGCTACTAATGAAACTCTACATTAAGAGTTATCCGAGTTAATAAGACAAGAGTTGTAAATGAGCATAATGGAAGAACTCAATTTCTTTCTTAGTCTGCAAATAAAACAAGACAAGGATGGCATTTATGTCAATAAATCTAAGTATACCAAGGAGTTATTAAAGAAGTACAAGCTACAAGATGTGAAGCATGCGAGTAACACCTATGAGTAGCAGATCTGAACCTGGACTCGGATGAGAAAGGGAAAGCTGTAGATCGAAACTTTACGAGAGGAATGATTGGATCTCTACTGTATCTCACATCTAGTAGGCCGGATAAGATGATTAGCGTTTGCTCGTGAGCAAGATTTCAAGCTAATACTAAGAAATCACATCTCACTGCGGTGAAGAGAATCTTTAGATATCTTGGAGAGACTTAGAATCTTGGTCTATGGTTTTCAAAGAACTTAGAGCCGACTCTCATTGGATACTCGGATGCTAACTACGTTGGATACAAGGTTGATAGAAAGAGCACATCAGGAGCATGCCAATTTTGGGTCAATCTCTCATCTTCTGGCACTCAAAGAAGCGGAACTTAGTTGCTCTATCAATTGCCGAGGCTGAGTACATTGCAGCCGGAACTTGCCGTGCTCAGATTCTCTGGACCAAACAACACTTGAAGGATCTTGGATTATCATTCACATCAATTCCAATCAAGTGTGACAATCAAAATACAATCAGCATCACTAAGGATCTAGTTTAGCACTCAAAGACAAAGCATATTGAGGTTAGGTATCATTTTCCGAGAGACCATTCTGAGAAATGTGATATTAAACTTGAGTTTATTCCTACAAAATTTCAGTTAGCTGATATTTTCACTAAACCTCCGAGTGAAGATCAGTTTTGCTTTATTAGGAATGAACTTGGCATGATTAATACATGATTATGTAATTTATCGCATGAATTATTCTTTCATGATTGAGTGTTATATGCCTTGAGTGGATAACAAATGGATTAGTTGACTCGAAATGATACCGAGTTATGAATTATAAACACTACTAGAAAAAGGGTTCTAACGACGAATAAATTGGTCGTTAAAAGTACATTTTATCGTGTTAAAAGTGATTAACGACCAAAAAATTTGGTCGTCGATCGTCGTTAGTGCTTCCCTCATTAATACTTTTAACGATGACTTTAAAATTTTCGTAGTTACTTAAAATAACGATGAAACAAGATGTCGTCGTAATTAGTTGATTGAATAACTATGAACTACATATCATTAACAACAAAATTTTTCGTCAGTAGATTTAGAAGAACCATAAATACAAAAATTAAAATCATGATCATTAGCAACCAATTTGGTTCATCGTTATTTCTTTAACGATTAACATTTTCATCGTTAATAATATTATGGATAACCTAAATATATAATTTTGTCAATTATATTTAAAATAATCTAATAAACTATTGATCACTAATATATAGTAACAACAAACTCGAATTGATATGTATTAATTCCTTTGAATACCACTGGTCTGCGAATACACAATATAAAACATAACCTAATATCAAAAGCATCCTAAAACACCTAATCTAAAAAACAATCGAGGAAACTAGAAGTTCTCATAGTAATTGATATCCGAGTACAAGCAATATTAACCAAAAACTAAAAGGTAAGGAAGTGTTGGAACTTGAATGAGCAGTCCACATCTCCAAACAAGTCCACATCCGCAAAAAATAGAGAATTATTAGAACTTTTACAAAATTGCAAAAGTATTCAACTTCTTATCAAACAAACATATGTAACTCAAACAAACAACCACCACTTGATGTTCGGAGCTACAATTACATCATCGGTGCATTGCATTACAATACATACAGAAGTTGTGCTGCATCTCCATCGCAAATATCAAAGATGCATGAATGTTTGAAAATGGTCCAACAAATTTTGTCCATGGTTGGAAGGGTTATACCAAGGGCATCAACACCATGACAAGGAGATAGGAAGAGCTAGGGGGAATAATAGGTTAGACTTTCTAAAAAAGAGATAAATCTCTTAAGTCAATCAAGTTAAGAGCAAGTGCAATGGAAATATATCCATGATTCCTACACATCAACATTCTTTCTTTCCAATCTCAAAAATATATTGTTCCCTACAATCAAAAAGTATATTGTTCAAGCAAGGAACCACAAAGCAAAGCTAACGAGATCCTAGTGCCAAACTTATAGTTCTTCCGTAAAGCATATTCAGGCAAAACCAAGTCTTTAATAGTGCTCTTACACTTGATTGAAACCTATATGTCAAAATCATGCTCTGAATTTATCTCAATTATCTTTATAATCTTCCTACTCCAGAATCACAATTATAATCACAAACCCAAAAAGAAGTCCCAAAAGCAAATGTTTCAATTCTTTCCCTCTAAATGTGAACAAATCTTAGGTAGCCGAAGTATATCCCAATTGTCAATTATTAACCGAGTTACACTAAGTTTCAATCACAATTGACCTTCATGTCTCGACCTCAAACAATGTTTAATATTTCATCGCATTCTATTAAACTAAATCAAGCTTCAATCACAATTGACCTTCATGTCTCACCTTAAACAATGTTTAATATTTCATCGCATTCTATTAAACTAAATCAAGTTACTCACCTGGTGAAAACAAGGTTCATTTTAAGTCGATGGATTATGGATGTTGAACTGCTGGAAAATGGCATCCTTGAAATTCGCTATTTCTTACTCAACCGACTCTAAACGATTTTGAAGCTTTTCGTTTTTCTGTTTCAACTATTGTCACACATTCATGAAGAACCTCATTTTTCTTTCTAACGGCATGGAGTTCAATTTCAAAGGACAAGGTCCCCTTAAATCTTTTGCCTTTACTCTTCCTCCAAAGCTAACTAGTCGATCTTTCGATTTTGATTTGAAAACCTTATTAGCAACTCTGCACATTAAATAAGAAAAATGCATATAAAACATAACTATCGTGTAACATGTTATAAAAATTATTTAACAAAAACACAATGTACCTCCGGATGGGAAAGAGAATGGTCTTTTTCTATAACATCTCGGATTTCATCCTATAAAGTACAACAATGACATTAATACATCGCACTTGCCAACTAAAGTTAAAAAATGTAGGCTTATAATATTATACGTACATATTTTTGAGTTATCTCTAGAGTTGCAAGCTCATCACCCTTTTATGAGTTTCACGGAACATTTGAAGAAAAGATGGCTCATTCCCGTCCTTTGCACCCTTTTGCAATAACAAGTAGATAGTCAAAATATAATCAATGTGCTAAGCAATTTAAAAAGAAAGAGATACATAATTTAATACCAATTCCCAAGCAACTTGTCGATAAGGCTTACTTCCGTCCTATGAAATCTCTGCTTATTATAGTTTCCCTAGCTAGACTTGTGAGCTCTAAGCTTTTCCTACATTCACTAGGAATCCAACATCTTAAGAGCCACGATTGACAAATTCACAATTGCTAGCTTCCTTGAGTTCATGATTGTCGGGGCATGCTGAGGAAATGGTTGAATTTCATCCTTTTAAATTAGAAGTTTGTTGATTTTCTATTCTTTATTAATTGTAACTCCACTCGGACGTTTCTTGAATAGAATAACACAACCAAATATGGATCCTATCAAGGTTGGGAAATCTAGAAATAGGCAGCGTTACATTGTCATGGTCTGTTATTTTACATGCAAACCCATGGAGTAGTGTAGATGCCATTGCAAGTTGTCTCCCAGTTATACTAACCCCTGTGATTTTCTTATTTCGGTTCCCAAGGAGAATTTGATTGCTCCATAAAAGCCAGACTTGGTCGAGTAAACATTAAAACCAAGCAATTCTAGTAAAAACATGTTAGCGAAGGATAGGCATAGATTTAACAAACCAACATGCCATAGAACTTCCTATACAATGCCAACGAAAGCTAAAATGTTGAATTGAGCAATCTGCAACAATCAATATAGTAGCCACATCAAGAGTGTGAACCATTATAACCTGAACTCTATCTCTTTTGATTGGAACATAAATTCAGCAAGCATAAGCAATTTTGAAGGCAATTATGGAGAGAATTAGGGAGTATGATCATCCTACGAATTTGACCTAACAAAATTCAGCGAGCATAACCTCTTTTGATTGGAACATAAATTCAACGAGACATAATCTCCAATTTCACCCAACAAAATTCAAAATCATGGACACACAATCGCACAACATGTAATAGACTAAAGACTAAATATCAAAGCGGAAATCAATCGAAAAATTAGGGGATAATTTGGACAACGAAACCCTCGTACTCGGAAATCAACCGCAAAATTAGGTAGCGCAGGGTTTGGCAATGGCAAGGCTGTCGGCGGCCGGCGATTGATGGTCGGAGAGACTGTGTGAATGAGGAGGGCGGAGGGCGAGGCAGTCCGTGGTCGGCGATTTCGGATCGAGCGTGATAGTAGCAGATGCGAGAGGGTAAGAGCGAGCGAGAGAGGAGGGCAGAGGCAGTCCTTGGTCGGCGACCGGCGATCGAGTGTCGAGAGAGACAGAGACCGTGAGTAGTGTGAGAGGCTGAGATTAGTGCGATTGAGAGCAAGGCGTCAATGGCGATTCTATAGAAGTAGAGGCAAACGAAGAAAGAAGCGAGCAATCGTGGTTATAGTTTCGTGCGATAAGTTTGACATAGGAGAGAAATTATAAGTAAAATGTTTTATTTTATTTTTATTTTTCCTCCTATTTATAATAACGACCATATTTTAAATATTAATAACGATGATTTTTGTAACCCATCGTCTAGTGATAATTTTTCCAAGTAAAATTAAACGACGAAAAAATAATTCCATCGTTGTTAGTAACTTTTAATGACCAATTGTATGATTCGTTGTTAAAATGTCGTCGTTAGAAGCCTAATTTCTAGTAGTGAAATTTTCTGATTGTTCTAAGTTACTCGGACACCATACTCGAGTCGGACTTAGATTATGAGCAAAATGGACATAAAAAATTCGAGGTCATCTCTAGATAAGTGGAGAATCTCTAAAATGTTTTCAAAAACTTTATTCTCTCTCTCTCTCGTCACGCGAACAGTCAGTGAAACTAGCCGTTGAAAGAAAGTTGTTGGAGAAACTAGCCGTTACTACGCTGAGAGCACTATAGGACTATCGCATGCTCAAATAATTTCTCTAACACTCTTATTCGAGCATCGATCGTGTATTTCAACGCAAAGAGAATTACAGCGTTAATTCCTTATTCTAAGTCGGTTTGGTGGTTGGAAAGAATTTATCATCCAGCGCAAGGTGTCTGGGTGACAAGGGGTTTAGAATTTGAGGGGCCTTCTTGGCTCTTGGTGCGAGGTTCCTTAGTGGCGGAACCAAGAAAGTCGGGGTGAGAACCTCTTTTTGACATTTTGGTGAGAAAAGAGAGAGCATAAACTTGAGAGAGAGTTGAAGAGAAGAAGACTCAAAGAGAGTGAAGGATAAAAGAAAAAGGTAAAAGAGAAATGAGTTTGAGAGCGACTGGAGCTTACATGAGATGATCTTCACGAAGCTTGAGAGCACCGAATGTCACTTTGATCATACAGCGCTTGTTCACGAGAAATTTGATTGGAGAGAGAGAGAGAGAGATAGTTCGCGGGGAGTAAAGTAAAGAAATGAAGGAGAATAGGCGTTATTTATAAGAAAATAAACGACCTTCGATATCCGTTCGACTCGGCTCTTTCAGCGAGTCACTTCGACCGGTGTGACGGTTCTCTCCTCAACGGTTAGAATTCCAGTAGTTTGTCTCTTAACGGCTAGTTGTCCGAACAGGGCGCATAAGAGAGAAGAAGAAAGAAAAAAATTGAAAACAAATTCGAAATTCGCCACTTATCTAGAGATGATTTCGAAGTTTGATGTCCATTTTCTCAAAGTCCGAGTCGACTCAGCTCGGTTTCGAGTGACTCGAAACTAGAAATAAATAATAACTATTGGCTCAGTATCACTAAGTCAACTGAACTAATGGTTATTAATGAATTGTAAACATAGAACACACAATCATGCAAAGAGGTTTTCACATAGAAAGCACATAATTATACATTTAACATACCAAGCTCATTCCTAATGAAGCAAAACTGATCCTCACTAAGTGGCTTAGTAAAGATATCAGCTAATTGAAGATTTGTAGGAATGAATTTGAGTTCAATATCACCTTTCTTAGAATGGTATCTTAAGAAATGATACCTAACCTCAATATGTTTCGTCTTTGAGTGCTTGAACTGGATTTTTGGTGATGCTGATTGCACTCGATTATCACACTTGATTGGCACTGATTTGAAAGAAAGTCCAAGGTCCTTCAAGTGTTGTTTTATCCATAGAATCTCGAGCACAACATGCTCCAGCTTCAATATACTCAGCTTCGGCAGATGATAGAGTTATTGAATTTTGCTTCTTTGAGTGCCAAGATATTAAGGATTGACCTAGAAATTGGCACGCCCTGAAGTGCTCTTTCTATCAACTTTGTATCCAGCGTAATCAGCATCCGAGTATCCGAGTGAGAGTCACTTCGAGTCTCCGGAGTACCATAGACCTAAATTCCGAGTCCCTGCAAGATATCTCGAATATTCTCTTCACCGCAGGTGAGATGTGATTCTTTTGGATTAGCTTGAAATCTTGCACATAGATAGACACTAAACATTATATCTGGTCTCATTGGAAGTAAGATATAGCAAAGATCCAATCATACCTCGATAGAGTTTCGATCTATTGCTTTACCTTTTCGTCTGAGTCCAGTTTCAAGCTACTACTCATAAGTGTTGTTGTATGCTTCGCATCTTGAAGTTTATACTTTTTCAGCAGCTCCTTGGTGTACTTTGATTGATGGACATAGATTCCATTTTTGTCTTGCTTGATTTGTAGACCAAGGAAGAAATTGAGTTCTCCCATCATGCTCATTTGAAATTCCTGTCTCATTAACTCGGAAAAATCTCGACACGAGAATTTCATTAGTAGCTCTAAAAATTATGTCATCGACATATATCCGAGCGATAAGGAAATCTTTCCCCTTGGTTTTTATAAAGAGAGTCTTGTCGAACTGACCTCTTCTAAAATCATTTTGAACCAAGAAATTGCTCGAGTCTTTCATACCACGCTCCGGGAGCTTGTTTAAAACCATAAAGAGATTTTTGAAGTTTGAAAACATGATTTGGAAATTCGAGTTTTCAAATCCAGGGGCTGCTCAACATAGACTTCCTCTTCGATAAAACCATTGAGAAAAGCACATTTAACATCCATTTGATATAACTTGATATTCATGCTAGATGCAAATGCTAATAGGATTCTAATGGCTTCGATTCCGGCAACAGGTGCAAAGGTTTCCCCACAATCAATCCCTTCTTCCTGATTGTAACCTTGAGCCACAAGTCTAGCCTTGTTTCTAACTACCAACCCACCTTCATCCAGTTTGTTCTTAAAAACCCATTTTGTTCCTATGACTGGGTGGTCAAAAGGTCGTTTGGTTAGAGTCCGGACTTGGTTTCTTTCGAATTGATTGAATTCCTCTTGCATGGCCTCTACCCATTCAGGTTCATTTAGGGCCTCTAGTGCATTTTTGGGTTCGAGTTAATGAAATGAATGCAGTGAATGCACATAGATTCTGAAGAGAGGAACGAGTTCTTACCCCACTGTTGATATCGGATAATATGTTTTCTAGTGGATGGCTAGAAGCATATTTGAATGCTCTACCTGTTCTCCGATTCACCAGATTTGTAGGCTAAATTGGTTGATCTTCGAAGTTTGTTTTGAGTGAGCTTGTTCATCGGTGTGTCCTTCATCATTCCGAGCGGGTTCTTGAGTTGTCTCATCCTGAGTCACTTCGTTCGAGTAACTTCATTCCGAGCTGGTTAGGTTTGATTCCTGATGGGCTCATTTTTGTCAAGGTCATCATCTCTACTGAGCTTCGGATTTGAGAATGATGATTCACTTGGCTTTTCCTGTTCAAGCTCATCAAACACAATGTGGATACTTTCTTCCACTTTGTTATTTCTCTTATGAAAAATGCGATTAGCTTTACTATGAGAGGAATAACCCGGAAAAATACCTTCATCTGACCGAGCATCAAACTTGGTCAGGTGATCCTTACCATTGTTGAGAACAAAACATTTACATCCAAAGCGTTTGAAATAGGAAATATTGGGTTTCTTCCCTTTATAGAGCTCGTAAGGTGTTTTCTTCAGAATGGGTCCGATGAGGCATCTGTTCAAAGTGTAGTTGGCTGTGTTGATCTGCCTCAGCCTAGAAATAGTAGGGTAGATTGTGCTCAATCATCATTGTCCTAGCTATTTCTTCAAGAGTTATGTTCTTTCTCTCCACTACTTCATTCTGTTGAGGAGTTCTTAGTGCTGAGAATTTGTGAGAGATACCATTCTTGTCACAAAACTCGAGAATTCCGAGTAGTCAAACTCCCTTCCATGGTCGGTTCGAATTCTCTGGATCCGAGTCCGAGATTCAACTTGGATTTTTCTGCAGAGCTTGCTGAACTCCTTGAATGCTTCATTTTTGTGCTTGAGAAAACACACCCAGGTAAATCGTGAGTAATCATCAATAATAACAAGTACATATGACTTACCTCCGAGGCTCTTAACGAGGATTTTACCACATAAGTCCATATGTAGCAGTTCAAGCACCTTGGATGTGGAAACTGTCTTCGGGGATTTGAATGATGATTTGACTTGTTTCCCTCTTGTGCAAGCTTCACAAACTTTGTCTTTCTTGAAAGCACAATTGGGCAATCCTCCGACTAAACCATGAGATGCCAATTTCTTAATAGTATGCATGCTAACATGGCCTAATCTACGATGCCATTTCCGTGAGTCATTATGAAGTGATGCTTTTAAACAGGATAAATTCGACTCGGGTCAGAAAGAGGAATAATATAAGTGTTACCCGATCTCTTACCCGAGAGTTTGATCTCCTCGGTAGTGTCATCAAAATGTAACAGTTGGTTTGAGTGAATCTTACCTCTTGACCTTTATCACATAATTGAGAGATACTAAGCGAGGTTGTACTTTAATCCTTTGACAAGGTAAACTAAGTCGACCAGATTGCTTCCCTTTCCAATCTTGCCTATCCCAATTATCTTGCCTTTGCTTGTCATCTCCAAATGTGACTTTTCCACCTTTGTACTCCTCTAAATTTGAAAAGAGTCCCGAGTCTCCCGACATATGGCGTGAGCATCCACCTGTCAAGGTACCAGTGTCCTTGTGATCTTTTTCGAGTAACCTGCAAAACAGAGACAAATTATCCCTTCTCACTTCCTCTAACGAACCCAGTAACACTCTTTACTTGTGGTCCTTTTCGAGGAAGAAGGTTTTTCGGAACCCGATTTGAATGACTTTGGGTTTAGTCCGATTCTAAGTCCTCCGTTTAGAGAACTGAGTCCGTGTCTCTTTCTTTTGAAAGGATTTTCTTTTGGAAAACGGTGGAGATGGTTTCCTCCTATAAATTGGTCTAGGCTCGAGTCCTTCTTTCATTTTTATGAGTGGGACCGTACTCGGCTTTTCTGAACTTTACAGTTCTTGAATCCTTTTGAAAAGCTCCGAGTAGGAATTGGATTCCTCCTCTTTGTTAAAACCAAGACCTTCCTTTACGAAGGAGACACATTGAGATCCCAAGAGCATGTCAAGGTTTTTCGACCTTGAGTAAACTTTAAAACAAGATCTTGAGACTCATTGAGCTTTTGCTTTAGCTGCTCATTTTCTTTTACGAGTGACTCGGACTCGGTCTCATTGATTTGAGCACTAGTCTTGAGTTCTCCGAGTGTGAGTCTCGGTTTTCCGACTCAATTTTTAAAGAGATGCTCTCAGAGGAAATTAACTCAAGTTGTTCTTTAAAATGAGAAGAATCGAATTGGACTTTTCTTCCAAAGTGAAAATATACTTGGCTAAATCAGCTTTGGAGAATTTGAGAAAGTATTCGATTACCTCTTGAGGATTTGCTTCCTCATTGTCCGATTGATCTAAGTCGACTCTGTTTCCTCTTCGAGTTAGAAAGTGCCATCGGACACTTTGAATCATCCGAGTCCTCGTCATCTTCCGATGAGTGCTCATTACTCCATGTGGCCATCATAGCCTTTTTCTTCCTTCTGTCCCTTTTTCTCTTGGGACAGTCCTTCATTATGTGTTCCTTGCTGGCACATTCAAAACATCCAGAGTTCTTAGTCAAAGATAACTTTGAAGGGGAAGAGTATTTACCTTTTCTATCCTTCTTGTCTTTCTTATAGAACTCTTCTTTTGGCTTCTTATCCCATCTCTTGTGCTTCATCATTCTCTTGAAGCCTCTAGCAATAAGTGCCATGGGATCCTCTTCTAAGTCGAAGAACTCAGATCCGCTTCTCCGGTTTTCGAGGCTTTCAGCGTAATGTTCTTTTTGGTGCTGACCTCTGCATTCTCTTCATCCAGGTGGATCTCATGGGTGAGAAGCTTTCCAATGAGTTCGTCCGGCTTCGGTAGAGACAAGTTCCGAGCCTCTTCGATTGCTGTCACCTTGGGACCCCATCTTTTCTTGGGTAGGCTTCGAGTATCTTTCTGCACATTTCCTCGTGGGAGGTCTTTTTACCCAGAGATTTGAGATTGTTGGTAATCTCTGTAAATCGAATGAACATCCGAGTGATGTTTTCTTACGGCTCCATCTTGAACAGCTCATATTTATGAAGATATTGGCTTATCTTCGCTTGTCCGGCCTGGTTTGTACCTTCATAAGTCTTGACCGAGTGTGTCCCACACTTCTTTGGCCGTGTCACGAGCGGACACTCGATTGTATTCTTCCGAGCTGATGGCGCACATCGGAATGTTCATTGCCTTGAAGTTCTTTCGAACTTCTCTGCTTCCTCAGTGGTGTATTCCGCCTTGATCCCGGGCACGAGTCTTGTTTCTACCTGTCTTCATGGGAAGGTAGTTTCCTTCTTGTATGATGTTCCGGACATCTTCATCATGATACAGACAGGAAACATTCCATGAGTTTCTTCCAAGTGCACAAAGTTAGATCCTTTGAACTTTGGTGGTCTGCTGGAAGATCTTCCTTCATCGAACTCTCCGTTGTTCCGAGCCATTTGATCTTTAGACCTTTGGATGGTTAGATCCTTTTCTGAAAGGCTAGGCTCTAATACCAATTGAAGGTTTGCTCAGGGAGAGGCTAAGTCACCCTAGAGGGGGTGAATAGGGTGATGAGGAAATTTGCTTGAAATTTAAAATAGATATGAATCGATGTGAGCGAGAGTCGAGTCTCGCTCGGAAAAGCACTAGCTCGAAATCGGTGAAGAGTGAAGAAATAGATTAAGCAGAAGCTTTAACCCTGTCCGAGTCTAGAATGCACTCGGAAAATTAATAACTCAAAAATACGTGGAAACCCTCCTGGGGCGGAAAACCACGGACCGTGCTAATCCAAGCACGAAGTCAAATCCACTATTTTGAGTCCACAAAATACAATAGACTGACTTGACCCAAGTTGCTCCCTTAAACAACTTCTTACAAGATTTTCCTTGACTCATAAATTCCCCTATCCGATCTAGTACTTCCTAACCGAGATCACCCTTACAGTTAGGGACAACCGAGCTGAGTTAACCCTTACAGCTCGGTCAAGGGACCTTACTTAGAGAGTAAGAAAAAAGTGTTTGTAATTGAGTACAAGACCTTACAACTCATAAAGTTATGAAATATAGAGTTGGAGTTGTAAGTAGAAGATTGAGAATGAATACAATGACTTTTAATCAAGTACGTATATTAACAATAGATTCGGCAATCTTCAAGTCTTGAAAGTTGGCTTCTATTTATAGATGACCAAGCAGCATAGCCGTTGTGTCCCTCTTCCGACTGGAAGTCCTTTGTGAAAGTTGTAAAGGATTTTCTAAGTCACTCGGAAAATATCCATTGAGATATGAACATTGAGCAACGGTTCTTGACTCCTTTGGAAGTCCCAAAACCACTCGTGTTGTCTTGAAAAATAAGGTGGAAACCACCGTTGAGCTTGGCGTTGCAGATTTCCAGCTTTGGAAACGGACAACCCCGACACGTTGTCCGGGGCTAGGTCGAGGTGGAAAAAGCCTTATCTCGCTGGTGATTTGTCTGTTTTGAAGTCGGTTACTTTTGTAATTCAAATTTAGGATGGCCTCGTTTGAATAACCTACAAAAGCAAATCAATTTGGTTCTCAAAGTATAAAATATTTTGGTCCAAGATTAGACACATATAATATTATAATTAAAATAATTAAGTGACTAATTATCCGAGTCGGAAAGGAAAAGGAATTTTCTAAGTCTAATATCCATGAAACTCAAATTCCATCTTAGTCGAGTCTAGAAGGCAATCAAGTCGGATAAAGAATATTTACTTGATCTAGACTAAACAAAATTCAAAATAAAATATGCTGACTTGGAACAATGTAATTCCTGAATCATGAAGTCAAACCCGAGTTTAAGCACGGAAAAGATAGTGTTTGAATCATGCGATATATCCGAGTGTTGGGTGACCGAGAACTGAGTGAGAAGTAGCATATAGAATTATGTTTTCCGAGTCAATCGAGTCGGCGAAAACCCCATACTAGATTCTATAACACTCGGAAGAAATGTTATATCACTCAGAAAAGTTTCTAAGATGCATGGAATGTCTTGAAGTCAAAACCCTATGAGAGATGAAGTCATATACCTGATTCCTTGATGGAACTCAGAAATGAGTAAGTAAAAGTCCGAGTCTTCATTGACAAACACTGAACATTATACCTCTATAAAGTTTCGATTTACTCACTTGTCCTTCTCATCCGAGTCTAGTTTGGTACTGCTACCCATTGGAGTTGCTGCTAGTTTAGCCTTTTATAGCTTGTGCTTCTTGAGTAACTCCGTCACATACTTGGACTGATGAACATAGATTCCATGTTTGTCTTGCTTGATTTGTAGTCCAAGGAAGAAATTAAGTTCTCCCATCATGCTCATTTATAATTCCCTGTCTCATAAGCTTAGAAAATTCCTGGCACAAAATCTTATTAGTAGCACAAAAATTATATCTCGAATTATGAGAAAATCTTTCTCCTTGGTTTTTGTAAATAAGGTTTTGTCAATCAAACCTCTTTTAAAACCATTTTTAACCAAGAAGCTACTTAACCTTCCGTACAAAGCTCTTAGAGCTTGTTTCAAACCATATAAAGCTTTTTTAATTTGAAAACATGATTGGGAAATTGAGAGTTTTCAAATCCAGGGGTTGTTCAACATATACTTCCTCTTGAATATAACCATTCCAAAATGTGCACTTAACATTCATCTAATATAGCTTGATGTTCTTGCTAGATGCAAATGCTAAAAGAATTCGATTGCCTCAATCATTGCAATAGGTGCAAAAGTTTCCCCACAATCTATTCCTTCTTCTTGGTTATATCCTTGAGCAATAAGTCTGGCCTTTTTTTTTTTTATTACCAACCCTTCCTCATCTAGTTTGTTATTAAATACTCATTTGGTTTTTATTACTGGGTGGTCAAAAGGTCATTTGGTCAAGGTCCAAACTTGGTTTCTTTTAAATTGTGAGAGCTTTTCTTGCATGTCCACTAGCCATTCAGGTTCAAGTAAGGCTTCTATTACATTTTTAGGTTCAATTAATGAAATGAATGCAGAAAATGCACATAGATTATACAAAGAAGATAGAGTTCTTACCCTAAGAAATGATATTCTTAAGTGGATGACTAGAAGCGTACTTGAAAATTTTGTTTGACCTCCGATTTACCTGGTTGGATGGTTAAGCACTTGTTTCTTCAACTGTCCGAGCTGGTTGTGTCTCTACTTCTTCTTGCGCTTCAGTTGACTCAACTAGTTCTTGAATTGGGTCATTCCGAGTTGGCCCAAGTGCTCTTGTTTTCCATAATTCGAGTACAGTTTCAACTATGTCATTATCATTTCTGTTTAGCTTGAAACTTAAGAAGGTTGATTCACTTAACCTGCCATTATCAACTTTTCCAAAAATAACGTAGATACTTTCTTCCATTATGTTAGTCCTTTTGTCGAAAAAGGGGTAAGCTTTGCTATGTAAAGAATATCCTAGAAATATACCTTCATCCGACCTAGCATCAAACTTAATCAAATGATCCCTACCATTGTTATGTATAAAGCACTTACACCCGAATGGCTTGAAGTATGATGAAGGACTACTTTTTGAGATTTTGAATCACCTTGGGGGTGAATAGGGTGTGAAGGAAATTTTACGGAATTAGAGATTTTCAGCAAAGTATGAGCTTAGAAAAGAAATTCTAAGTGTAGAATAAACTCGAAACATATATGAGTTTAGAGCAACTTAAACGAAGTGAAGTTCGAAGTTTAGAGAATTGAGCACTCGGAATATTAAGAGAATATTGTGTCCGAGCTCGGTAAAGGCCAAAACCGAGTCCGAGTGACTCGGACAGAGAAGAGAGAAAAAATATGACAAGTCGGAATTTACGTGGAAACCCTCCTAGGACGAGAAAACCACGGACAATGTCAATCTAGACACCAAGTCAAATCCACTAATTGAATCCTCAATTACAATGAATATGACTACCCGGATTTCTTCCCAAACAAATCTATTACAATTTTTCCCAGGCTCAGAATTTACCTTATCCGACTAACCTAGTACTTCCAAGTTGAAGTTACCTTATCAACTTGGGGTCCTCCGAGTTGAAGTTCGCTTATCAACTTCCGACACGATGTTTCCTAAGGTTAGAAGTTTCCTTATCTAACCTGGTACTTCCAAACCGAGGTTGGTACTTCCAAACTAAGGTGACCTTTATAGTTTGGGACAAATGAGTTTAGGTAACCTTTACAACTCGTTAGACAGGAGTAGAAGAGAGTAATAAGAATTACAATACAACCGACTCGAAGAATATAACTCGGAATATTAGAATTATAGTTTGGGAGTTTTAAGCTAGAGAAGATGTTCAATATGGTCTCTCTTTTTCTTCCATTCGTCGGTTGAAATCTTGTACTAAGGCTTCTATAAATGGTCGGCCTTGAAGAGATAGTTGTTGAGTCCTTAACATCTTTTTGCTAAAGCTATTTGAGTCGACTAGCCGTTGTAACGAATAGTCTTGAGTCCCCAGATTTCTGGAGCTTCGGAAATAGTCTGTTGTGTCTCGAGTCCTATCTTCCAAAAACTCTTTATCCAGCTTTTGTAAACAAGAAATGCAGAAAGAAAAGACCCTTAGACTCGAAATAAAATATTACCCAAAACGACAGCAAGACAAAGCGTCGATCGAGTATATACATAGGGGACATGATTAGATATATTTCAGCATTGGGTCTACGGAGCTGCATAATTTACATGATAAGATTGAAAGGTATCGAGTCAACAAGGTGGATTTCACCTCCTGAAGCATCATTGCGGATTTTAGGTCTTGATTTATATAGCATGTATCCTCCTATTATTTCGTTGCAAGTGAATACAACAAATATGCATGTTGTTCGGTTTAGTTCCCAAGAAAATCTGCAAAGGTTTGCTCATGATGTAGAAAGAGACAAAAGTAAGTTGGTTTAGGTTTTCAAAATCAATGATTAATTAATTGATGGTCCAAAGTTGTTCTATCATGAATTCCCTGAATATTTTACTTGGGATGAAAGCATTAAACGATGAAAGAACCGTAAAAGAGGCATTGTTGTTGGAAGAATGGCTTATGCTTCTCCAGCAGAAGAAGAACGCTATTATTTGCGACAATTATTAGCAAATGTGAAGGGTCCAACGTCATTTTAGGATTTACTTACCGTGAATGGAAAAGTAAGCAAGTCATTTCAACAAGTTGCAATAGACGAAATCTAATCGGGCTGATAGTTTTGCGAGGATGTGTATGACTATGCTCTGGAATCCACATGCCAATCAGGTTAAGATGTTTATTTGCTACTACATTGATTTTTTGTGAACCACCAGATCTGGCTGAACTATGGTCTGAATTTTACGAGTTTTTATCAAAAGATTTTGCGTTTAGAGAAGGCAATAATGCGGACATAGTTCTTAGGCAAACAATTACTGCAGTTGAAAAAATCTACGAACAATGGGAAAATCGCTTTCATATTTTAAACTTGAGCATCTTCCGAAACAATGTGCAGAATTGTTGGATTCTTCAAGAGATGTTAAAGACGCCTTGTATGCTCCAATTCATGCGAGATATTCTTGATGCACAAAAGAAGCTCAATGTTGGACGAGAAAAAGGCATATAAAGAAATTATCTCGTGCGTGAAAAATGGCAGACGAGGTGCTTTTTTTTATTGATGGTCCAGGAGGATCTGGGAAGACATTTCTTTGTTGTGCTTTGTATGCTAGAGTATGACAATTAAATCGAATTGTTTTGCCAACAACAACATCCGAAATTGCAACTACAAATATACCTACTTGGAAGAATAGCATATTCTCGATTTAAAATTTCTATAGATTTTGAAAGTTCATTGACATGTGATGTTGGTAAACAAAGTAGTTTACCATTGCTTATTAAAGAAGCTGCACTTATTATTTAGGATGGGGCATTTAAAGAACAAGCATATTCTCGATTTAAAACAAATTGCAGTTGCAAATCTTGAAGCACTTGATTTTCTTCTAAAAGATTTATGCAATTCGATGATTTATTAAGTGGAAAAGTTGTTGTTTTTGGAGGTGATTCCTACCAAGTACTATGTGTAGTTCCGCACAAAAATCAAGTTAAAGCGAGTGGAAATAAGTTTGGTTAGTTCAGAAATTTGGCAAAAGTTGAAAGTAATCAAGTTAACGGAAAATATGTGTGCATAGGAAGATCCCAAGTTTTCCGATTTTTGCTTTAGCTCGAAATGGAATGTTGCAAACTGAAATTATTGCAATGGTGAGGCTTTCTCAATGATTATCTCAAAATGTTCAAACCTCGATAGGTCTTTATCTCAACTCATAGACAGTAGGCTACCGGAACTACATGATTCTTCCGTGGATCTTTGCATATTTGCGAGATAGAGCCATATTGACTCCGAATAAAGAAGCTGATTTTGTCAACCACATTATTATGTCTAAGTTTCTTAGTATACCAGTTATATACAAAAGTTTTGACAGTGCCTGGAGGCTAAGATACATTTGCCTATCCCGAGGAATTCCTGCACTCCTTATGCCCTAGAGGTTTAAGTCCACATGAGCTAACTTTGAAACTTGATTGTCCAGTTATTCTTCTGCGCAATCTAGACCCCTCCAAGTGGACTTTGCAATGGAACACGCCTTATATGCAAACAATTCTTTTCAAACATGATTGTGTGTGAAATTACAATTGAACTTCACAAAGGAACACACGTATTTTTACCGCGTATTTGCTTGAAACCAACAACATCAGCTAAATTTCCATTTCTATTTGAAAAAGATAATTTCCTATTAAATTTTGCTTTGCTATGACTATAAATAAAGCACAGGGACATACACTTAGTAAAGTTGTTATTTATTTGAAGAGACCTTATTTCTCTCATGGTCAACTATATATGACATTATCAAGAGCACGTAAATCTTATCAACTTCGAATTTTTTATGATGAGGACAATGATGGGAGGGAATTAAGAAATGAAATTAATAACATTGTTGCATTCGAAGTACTTATACGTGCAGGTTTTATAGCTAAATATGCATATAAAAGAATAGTACATTGTACACATTGTTCAATATATGTTGTATATATTAGTGAAGAACGAGTTCTTAACAATTTTTTAACCAAAGCATCAAGTACAAATGGAGCTATGTTACTTTTCATATATGTTGTGGTTAAGCGTTACATACTTATTTATCGTTCTAATAAGAAGATACATGAAATTAACCTTAAATATTCATTTTGTTGTACCTTATCACTATTGTACCGGTTTTTACTTTAAAAAATCTTCTCTATTGGATTCTCAATTACTTAAATGAAAGAGACTGATAACATCAATTGAATGAACATTAACCTATTCATTGGGCAACAAAATTAACATACTTATTCCCCCCCAAAAAAAGAATTGTACTACAACTACAATGTGTACATATTTCTAACACTCATAATAATTACACTACTATCTATACAAGAAAAATACTGATTTTAAGAATAATATGGATTTAATAATTTTCAATATTAATATATTATCATAATATTTATTGATATTCACTATTCATTGAAATAACAAGGCATGCCATCTTATAAGACATGGCTTGTGTTGTACATAATTCCACTTCACTCTTTGCATGCTTCACAGTCATAAAGTGATTTACTTTTACTTCACTTACTTTTACTAAGTTTTTACAACAACTTTCATCGTGCATCAAGAATTCCTCAATGCCAGTTGACAATTTCTAGCAGTTCCTCAGGTATAACTTTAAACTTATCTTTTGTAATTTTTATTTTGTTAATGAATTGTTCAACTTTTGTTGTTAATAAATCAAATATGGATCTCCTGCTCTAAATATGGATTTCAGATTATAGAATTCAAAATTCGGTTAAATAATGATATTAAAACTATGCAATTGTTCTGCATTATCAAGTAAAATTGTTGTTTTTGACATATGATGGAAGTATTTTCCTTAAAAACAGTCAAAGCAAAGTTAAATGATTGATGACATAGTTTTAGAGATCATTGCATGTATAATTATTATAAGAAATATATGAGTTATTCAAATTATTAATAATATTTTGTTTATAACCTAAGAGATCTTAATAATAATTCTATCGTAGGTTTAGATGATTAATAGCTATATTTTTTTATGTGTTAATAATATATCATTATTTTTAAAAAGATTACTAATTTCTTAGAAACTTGTAGTAAAAGTGTTGTATAGATTTTTTTTATAATTGACATTTTCCGTATAATTCTATAATGATTTTAGACTAATATCAGTTGTTTACACATAAATAACAGACAAACAACACAGCTTACCATATGCTACGAAGCTTATTAAGTCAAATTGGTCGACAACTACAACTTGCAACTATTGTATACTTAGAAGATCTTGTATCAAAGTATACTTGTTATGTAACCTTAAAAAGTGACCTTGGACCAGAGGTCTTATGTTTCCATGGATTACAAAAGGTTTCAACAGAAGAAGCAACCCAAAGTGCAACTAAGATGGCAATCATTTATTTGATTAAAAATATTGCATTACTATACATGATGTAAATTGGAATAAGTTAGTGTTATATGAGAAATGTGTGCAAGCTTGCAAAGGGAAAATTAAACCGTTAGAGAGTCGTTTACATAAAGAGCAAACCAGTACGCCCTAAGTAAATGAAGCTGATGGTAGCTATAATGCAGCGCACTTAATGATAGTCATCATTGATTTTGTGCACTTACTAAGCACTATTGAATGCACATTGAATATCTATATTCAGAATTTTGCTGAAATTGCACTAGATAATGACATGTTTCAATCAGTCTTGCAGATTCAATGTCTAGGAACTACAGAAGGCATTCACTATCTTCTTAGCAAGTAACATAGATCAATATCAAAAGCGAACCAAGAGGTTGTTAAAGAAGCAGTAATCGTATTAAAACAGACCTACAATCTGACAGCTTTAGACATTAACTATGAACGCATGATTCAGATGTGGAATGACTGTTATATTCAACATGATAGATTGCTTCAGCTGGAGAAGAAAATATTAATGCCTGAAAATGTAGCCAAATGCTCTCTATGGATTGACATGTCAACTGTGGAACTTTTGTTGTCTACTCAACACCCCACACGAATGAGGGCCAAATGAATCTTAACATAGCTAGAGTCAGTGAAGATCAGACCTCTGCAACATAATTCCTTATGTTAATTAGTTTAAGTTTTAGATAATTAGATGGTATTAGTTGTAAATTTAAATTTTTATGGTCAAATGCACCTGATTTTGCAAAACAATATGATATTGTTACATATGTTAAAATTTATATTTTTTTCAAATCATTAAATTTTTTCTCTCTTTTTAAATTAAATGCCACAATCTTTCCCTTTTAAATTTAATTTAAAAAGTTTAATGCATCTAAAATGACTGACAATGTAATATTAATTTATCATTTGAAGTTTCTAACTGACATTGACAACAAACTTTAAAATACATTAACTTTTCTATATTTAAATTAAATGACAAAGTTTTAACTACTATAGTTGATTTAAATACTTTGCTTTACGAATGAATGATAAATATTGAGATACTTTTTTTGAAAAAAATATTAGTGGTCAAATCTCTTACCATACTTTTTCTTTAATATTTATTTTGTTTTATTCTCCAAAAAAATAGTAAAGTTAATTAGTAACATAGAAATTGTAAGACTTTCTGGTATATTTTTTCTTATTTTAATGAAATCAATTTTAAGATTTATAAGTTATATAGTTGAATTTGTATCGTTAGACTTCCAACACTTTGAGAGACAATGTGATAATTTATATTTATTTAAGTTTGTTAAAATATTCTTTGTCTTTTTAATTGTGACTAATTTTCCTTTTTAAATTCAATAACATAGATTTAATACGTTAAAAACAATTAAAAGTGTGTTATTGTTTATCACTTGCATTTTCAATAACACATTTCAAAATAAATTACATTTTTCACTATTAAATTAAAGGAAAACATTTTGGATGTAATAGGTTATTTAAATATTTCACCTAACAGGCATGGATTACAAATGTTGAAATAATTTTTAAAACAATTATTACCTGTCAAATCTTCTGTAATATTTTTTCATCAATGATCAGTTCATACTATTATGTAAAAATTATAACTTGAGCGAATTAGCCAAATAAAAATTATTGAGTACTTTAATATTAATACTTGTCTTAGTTAGATTAATTGTAATTTATGACTTATACAGAGTTACGTTGTCATGTTTAGTGATAGCTTTTACATTTGAAATATCATTTTTTTTTAAACTTCACGAGAATATTTGTAAATATAGTAACAAAGACTTTTTGATGATTAGAAGTTTTGGTAAACTGATAGTTATTACGGATAAAGAATTTAAGCATCTACTATTTAATGAGAGATATACACTGACAATATGTAATACTTGAGTTCAGTAAGAATACAAAAAATGATTTAATGTGATTAATAAATAGTCCCCTTTTAAAAAAGGGTAATTATCACATTTATTTTAAGAATTTTTAATAAAATTGAATCGTAATAATATAAGTCTATCTAAAGTACTATACTGACAAATAATTTGTATTCTAATTAATTTAATCTCTTGATGTCCCTTTCACAGTATATATTTATAATTCACAAAAATGAATTGTATTTATTATCAACTAAGATATGCAATTATAACTCAAGATGTTGACATGATATTTTGAATACTATTCATTTTCCTTTATAGGTATGGCCTTGTACTTCTGAAAAGAAGCAAACCAATTTCAACAAGAAGCATGAGTAAAATTCTAATTCTAATATAATTAACATGAATACAGGTAAAAATATCCAGAACTATAACTACTCAACTTTCATTTATTTCACTAGACGAATACAGTTTAGTTTGCTTCACCATATAAAGCATATTCAAGTTTGTTATTTAATCTAACATATTCTATTTAAATATCCATTTGTATTATACTATTTTCCAAGAAATTAAATCTTCTGTTATATATTCTGATGTATAATTTATTCATTCGACAATTATAACTCATTTTAAAAATATCATTAAATTAGATAAACCATTATAGTTATCTATTTTTAGTTTCCATTTCTTATAGTATTTATGTCAACATGAATATTTATTACTACACATTGCATCGAATATAGTTTACGAAATTGCATAGATTTTTAATATAAATTTTCTCATATACTGCTTAAATACATTACCTATTTTGTAAATCATCAAAAAATATATAAATCCTACAAATTCATGTGCAGTTTATTTGCTATGAATAATATTTATTTAACTAAAATAAGTAAAACATAAAATCGATAACGTGTAAGATATAGTTACTATTTGTAAGATTTAATCTAAACAACTATATATAATTCATTTAATTAAATTGCATTTTTTGTAACACTTTTCATCTTTCTTTATATTTATATGTATGGTTTATTAATCAAGAGCTATAATTTAGCTCTAAGATTGTTATATGTGTAGTTATATGTTGTAATACCAATTTTATTATTTATGGTTACACTAAAATTTCTATTTATATTGTTTTGCTGTGGGTTCAACATTTGGCACATCACCATTGGCTCCTTTTGTTTTATTATTTTTTTTATGTTATCAAAGCCTTTATATACACATCCACTTTATTATCTATAAATTTTAATTATAAGTGAAATGAATTTCATTCACTACTCTTGAATGACTATGATCATTATTACACTTTATTACCTCACTACTACAAAGCTGTTAATTAGCGACGGATACGGTTACGTCACCAAACAACGACGGAATCAACGACGGAAATTGACAAAAAATAGCAACCGTGTCGGACAGCGATGGACTTTGCGACGGAAAAATATATCCGTCGCTATTTACGGATTAGCGACGGAAATATCCGTCGTCTGGCAGGATTAGCGACAGAATATTCCGTCGCTAAGCCGTAGTTGTGGGAATTAAAATTTTTAGATCTAGGAGAAACAAAAAAATTAATTTAGTCAATAGCGACGGAATTTTCCGTCGCTCGCTAATAAAAAGTTTTTTATTAGCGACAGACTGTTCCGTCGCTAATGTGTTATAAATTTCAGATCCGGCTTTTCGACCGGACCAAGCAACCCAAAAGCGGAGAGAGAGAAGGAGTGTGAGCGATTGTGAGCGGGAGTGCCCAACCGCCACCCGCGTCCACAACCCCCACCGGCCGTCGGTTGTCCGCTACCCCCATGCCCGTTCGCCGCCGCTTCCGTACGCCGCCCCTTGTATCCGTGAAGTTTGGTTGGACGGTTCAAGGACGGGTGAGAAGACCTTGGTTGCTCCCGTAGGCTGCTGCCGCTGGAGGAGCTCGCCGTCGCTGCCGCCTAGTTTGAAGGTATTATTTTCTTGATTGTTATTAGATTTAGGGTTTTCAATAATTTAGTACAAATTGATGATTTTATATAATTTGCTGCAAATTAATGTTGTTTGTGAATGGATTTGAAAAGAAAATTGTGCAATTGTGTTATTTATGTAAAGATGTTGTGTTCTTTAAAGTATGTGAGGTTAGATTTGTTGGAAAAAATTGTAGAAGTTGAATTAAATGTTATTTGTGATTTATATATGTGCAATTGTTTGTGGTTCATTTATAAATTTATTGAACATTTGACCAATTATTAATAGATAGTGGTCACTTGTGTGAAATTAGAAATGAAATTATTGTTGTAAATTTTAAAATAATTTTATAAATTATAATTGAGTGTAAGTTATTTTATACTAATTAGGTAGAAATAATGTAATGAATTTTATTTGTTTGAGTTTATTTATGCTAATTAGGTATGGTTAGTTTAATGATGAAATAAATAATTAAGAGTAAAATATAGAAATTAAAGAAATTTACGTATAAGAAAAGTATATGTTCAATGCATGATGGTTATATATTATGTTCATTATAGAAGAAAGGTAATCATAACATCTCCATGTATTGATTAATAACTAATAATTGAATAAATTGTTAAATGTCAATCATAATATATATGGACAGGCCTACGCATCGTAGATGGATGTATCGTAGGTTATTACCTGGTAGAGTTGGGTATAGACAAGAGTTTTTAGACGGGGTTGAGGAGTTTGATGCACATGCTAGAAGTCAATCAGAATTTGTACATAATCAAGAATATAGGTGTCTATGTCGCAAATGCAAAAATCGGAAGTATAAGGATCCCGATGAAGTTAAGTTACACCTTTATCAATATGGTTTTCTTCCAAACTATTGGTATTGGACTAGTCATGGAGAAATAGATCCGCGAGTTACATGAGGATGGTGGTATGACTTCTAACATATTCAACAACGAAAGTGGCTCCAATCATATGAACTACGGCGATGTAGAATCAAACAACGACCGTATGAATGATATGGTCACAGATGCCATGATCTCAAATCAAGGCTCTACAAGTGAGCCTCCAAATACTAATGCCCAAACTTTCTTTAATATGGTTGAGGCTGCACAACGACCTTTGTGGGTAGGAAATGAAACTCACACTGAGTTGTGCTGCCACCGTTAGGACTGTTGAGCATCAAGTCCGACTACAACATGCCTCAAAATTTCTTTAATGAGATTGCTCAACTTATGAAGGAGATTTGTCCCCCGATAATCGAGTTCCTCATGACATTCACCATGCAAAGAAGGTCATTAAAAATCTTGGGATGGATGTTCAAAAATTGATTGTTGTCGGAAAGGTTGCATGTTGTTTTACAAAGCGGACATTAATCTTGATTCATGCAAGTTTTGTGGTCATGCGAGATGGAAGCGTCAAAGAAAAAGACAAGGAAAACGTCAACGAACTCCGTTTGCAAGGATAAATTACTTGCCATTAATACCAAGACTTCAGCGCTTGTTTGCTTCAAAAACCACAACAAAGCACATGAGAAGAGAGGATGGTGTCCTTTGTCATCCTTCGGATGGTGAAGCATGGAAACATTTTGATAGAGTTCACCCCGATTTTGCTATTGAGCCTAGAAATATTAGACTTGGTTTATGCGTGGATGGGTTTAATCCATTCAGCCAACCTTCAAGGTCTTATTCAATCCGGCCGATCGTTGTTCCGCCCTATAATCTACCACAAGAGTTATGCATGACGACGCCTTATATGTTCTTGACATACATCATACAAAGGCCTACAAATCCAAAAAATAAAATTGATGTGTATTTGCAGCATCTTATTGACAAGTTGAAAACACTATGGGAAGATGGTGTGGAAACATATGATATTTCAAAAGGTAAGAACTTTCTCATGAAGGCTGCATTGATGTGAACCATTAATGATTTCCCGGCATACGGTATGTTGTCCGGATGGAGTACTTATGGTGCCATGTCATGCCCGGTATGTATGAATCAACAAAAAGCATTAAAACTTAGAAATGGGCGAAAATTTTCATGGTTTGATTTCCATCGGCGGTTTTTGCCACGAAGTCACACGTTTCGAAGGAATAGCACAACTTTTACAAAAGGAAAAACCGTACATTTGGGTCCTTCTCGTTATTATACGAGGGAAGAAATAAAACAATAGGTTGAAAACTTTCCCAAAGTAACAAAAGAGTAGGAAATCAACATTTCGGGGTTCAAAAAGGATCATAATTGGACAAAACAAAGCATATTTTGGGAGCTTCCATATTGGAAAGATCAATTGCTTCTCCGCAACTTAGATGTGATGCACATTGAAAAGAACTTTTTGAGAATATAATTAACACTCGTTATGGATATTCGAGGGAAAACAAAGGACGATATCAAGGCAAGAATGGATTTAGAAGAGTTACGTGATCGTGAGGAGTTGAATTTAAAGCATGGACTAAATGGTTTCTCAAACCAAAGGCAAAATATGTGTTGACGTTGGAGTAGAAGAGGGCAATATGTGAATGGGCTAGAGAGTTGAAAATGCCGGATGATTACTGGGCTAACATCTCATACCTTGTAGACCCGAACTCCACTAAGTTCCATAGCATGAAAAGTCATGATTGTCATGTTTTCATGGAGAGTCTTCTTCCAATAGCATTTAGTGCACTCTCGGACGAGGTTTTAGCGCCTCTCATTGAAATTAGTGAATTCTTCAAGAACCTTTGCTCATCCGTTTTACGAGATGCGCAGTTAGAGCAAATGCATCAAAATATTTCTAATACACTTCGTAAATTGGAAACAATATTTCCTCCCGGGTTCTTTAATGTCGCTGGAACACTTGCCTGTTCACTTGGCGGAGGAAGCAAAATTGGGTGGTCCGGTACAATACCATTGGATGTATCCATTTGAAAGGTTCTTTGGCCAATTAAAGAGGTCCATAGGAAACAAATCGAAGCCTGAAAGGAGTATTGCTGAAAAATATACAGGATTTGAAGAAACACATTTTGCATCTTACTATTTTTGGCTCTAACGTGCCTTGTAGGCGCAATAGAAGTCGACGAAATGAGAGAAGTGAAGTTCCATACCACAATCCTACTCTTTCGGCATTTATACCAAAAGGTGCTCCAATTGGGAAGTTCACTCCGCATTTCCTTGATAATAAGGAAAAGACGGCTGCACATGTCCATGTTTCACTCGAACTGTTCGAAGTTAAACCTTACCTTGAGTGAGTTTATCTTGTCCTGTACAACACTCGTTTCAATCAATTATTTTCACTATGATGATGTAATATTAATAAACATTTTAAACTCGGTCTCTTCGAAGACCAAAACGAGCTATGTATGCTGATGTTAGTAATGCGGTAATTAATCCAATGGTGGAAAGTGAGTTGGAAGATTGGTTCAAAGGAGTTGTGAGTATCATATATTAAAACTTAGTGGTCATGCCTCAAATTTATTAGAATGGGTTTTTAATTTCAATAAACTAAACCAATACTATATTATTGACATAGATTCATTGTTATCAAGTATATCATGATGAAAAGCATGTTTACTTAATGCAATTAGCTCAAGGTCCTTTAAGGAGAGTAAAAACATGGACAGACATACACGGTGAATGGAATGTTATTTCATATTGAGGCTTGAAATGAAGGGAGGATGACCTTCAATTGTGGTGTTTGTGTGAAAGGAACCGATGGAGGACATGTTGAAAATAATTACTATGGTATCTTGCAAGAAGTAGTTGAAGTTGAATATGTTGGTGAACCAATAAAAAGGTGTGCGTTGTTTAGATGCGATTGGTTTGACCCTAGTCGTCCTCGGGGTACTTGGTGCCATAAATTTAGTTTGTATGTTGAAGTGCATCGTACAAGGTGCTATCATAAGTACGATCCTTTCATATTTGCTGGTACTTGCAATTCAGGTGTATTATATGTCATATCCACAAGGGGTCCCTAGAGAAAAACCGAGTTAGTTCGTTGTAGTGGCAGCAAAACCAAGGGCCGAGTTGATGACCAATATACTATTCCTCTTATATTCCAAGAGGATAGTATGGGTACAATCGATCCTATAATGTAAACTTTGCCGGATACTTTGGTTGATAACTCAATATCGACAGAAGAATTAATTGATGATGTTATTTTAAACCAAGAAGATGGGATTGAGGATGTTAGTGAAGAAAAGGATGGTGAAGAAGATGATGAAGGTGAATGGGATGATGATAACATCACCGATGAGGAAAAAGAACATCTCATATTCAATGATGATGAAGAGGATAGTGATGAAGACGATGATGATACCGATAATGAGGATGATGGCTAGTTGATGATGTTCTTTTTATGTTGTTTTATATTGAATCACTTTAATTTACGTTGTAATCAAATGAATTCTTACTAATGTATTGAAGGTGAAACAATTTAGATTGAGTAAAGCGTATTTTCTTAATAGAAGAATATTTATATCTAACGGTTACATGTTTATATGTTTACTAATGTTTATATGTTGTTTTATATTAAATCACTTTAGCCGTTGGATGTTTACTAATGTTTATATGTTGTTTATGTTAGGAATTATGGAGTGAGGTAGAGGCAGGTCGAAAAGATCAGTAACTCGGGAAAGGGCTAGAAACGTCAATACCGATGGTGAAGGTAATGATGTAAACACTTCTAGCCCCCTCAAAACCCTCCCTACCTTTAGTCTCCTATAGGTGGAGCACTCTCTCCACACTCCCCTTACAACCAAACTACAATGGGTGGGTCATTCATTCCCAACCCTCCTTATTTCCAACCTCCAAACATCCCGCACATGCAAACTCCAATGAGTGGGTCATTCATCCCAAACCCTCTATATTCTCAATATGCTCATATGTACTCAAACCCGCCCCATAAGTAGACATATAACCAATATGGTACGAAACTTATACCACGCATCAACATTGGTGCCGAACAAAGGCCACCACAAAGGCTTACAAATGATGGGGCAACTGATGTAGGCAACGAGCATGCTAGTCTTAAATCAAGCAATGCTAACAGCAGGGAAAAGATTCGGATTGAGCCGGATGGTGAAGGGTAAGTGTGATAATAAGTAATAAAATAAATTAACCTTAATAGTAGAATATTATAACTAAGCTGTTTTATATGTTTCTTGATTAGGTTCTTCCCCATTGATAAACTTGTGGGCATGATTTCCCACATCTTTCAAAGCAAGTATGATGGAGCATGGCCTACATGGGGTAAAGTTCCTCGATCACAATGTGATATTTGGTTTGTCCGAGTTCAAGGTAATGACAAATCTTTAGTTTTCTGAATTTGAGGTAACATAATGACTTATTGTGTATGTTTGAGCATTATATTATAATTTCATAACTTATAAACTACTTTTTCATTTATACAGAAATTTTACACTTGGTCTCCAACCGATGAAGTCCAAATCGAAGAAATTTTAAGAAGAAAGGAAGTGATCGATTGAAGGACTTCATGCTGAAAGCAAGGAAAACTAAGAAGAAGGCGAAATGGTTAGGTGACAACTACTCGGCAAGGGTTGTTAGAATACTGGGAAATTGCTGAGTGCAAAAGTTACGTGAGCGGGCTCGAAAAACCGCAATACCGATCAAGGTGGACTTGGTTCATCGCTTTATACTTGTGGCTCAATCCCTATGACGGACCATAAGCGACGATTGTTACATACCCCTTTAGTGATTACGCATGCAACTACTTGATAAGTGCCATATTTGCATTAGATTTCATAGGAGGTTGCTTGTTATTTCGGGGATTTATATTCATATTTATGTACTTTTATCCCCCATTTATGCTTTACACTTGGGTTTTGCGTTTTTGGCCTATTTCTGCAGCTTCCTAGTGATTTGGACCTAATTTTGTCATATTTTCGATCCAAAGCTATTTTGAGTCTATGTTTCTAACGTCCTTATTGAAAGAGCTTTCCAATGACATATTATAAGCTCACTTCGTTGAGGAACGAAAAGATATGAGTTGGAAAGTAAGAAGGGTGCGGTAACGGACACTTCTTTACTCTCTGAATCATGTTTTTCCCACACTTATGACACAATACTAATGATGAAAGCATTAGAAATTTGACTCAGTGAGCTTTCCGGAAAGTCAAGAATCGCATCAATTGGACATCGGACGAGGAAGTTATGAATGAATCAATTTGACGCATGCATTCCAGCTGACCAACATGGGGCAGCCCGTTTCGGAGGAAACGGCCCGTGTTGGAGGTTAAAGCCTTTGCATCGAGAACGGGCAGCCCGTGTTGAAGGACACGGCCCGTTTTCAGCGTTTCCGTCCAATTTGACGTGCCAGCATCCAACACGCGCAGCCCTATGTCGGAGGACACGACCCGTGTTGGAGGTAAAACATGCGGAGACGATTCGATTTTGACGGTTTCGGCTCTTGATTGCTTCTTAATGGCTTATTTAAAATGATTTTCGGCCATTCCCGCATCTATCCAGTCCAGAATCCTCCATAGTTCATCCTACATTCCTCTACATCAAACCAAAAACTTTGAAGATCGAAGAAGAAGATTGAAGCGATTGCAGAGTTCCATTTGAAGTGGAGAGATTCGAATGGAGCACTTCAAGCCTATCATCTACTTGTTCATTTCTTGCTGTTTGAGGTTTGATTTCAATGTATTGGATTTTAGTTAAGCGCTCAATAAACATGTGTGAGTAGTTTAGTTTTTCTAGGGATTTGTAATCCGAAACAATGAAGTTTGATTAGTTTCTATGATTTGTGCTTGAATTCTGATTTTGATTCAATAGAAGGTTGTGTTTATCATGTTCATGAGTGTTTTAAAGGCCTAAGATACTTGTATTTAGAGATTCATCTATCATGTACTGAAAAGTGAAATAGAATAATCCGACAACCAACATTTCTACCTAATTTATGAAATTTGAGAAAAGAATAGTAAATTAGGGGATCATTTTGATAATTTGAAATATTTAACTTTGATTAACTTAAAAGGCATACGAATGTTGTTTGATACATTAATTAGAGCAATTCTATTAAGCATCGAAAGAGCGGTAGAGTTTTGTGATTATCGATCCTTGATTTATTTGAATGAAAGATTGCGCAAATTATGTTTAAATAATCAAACTCATTGTTAGGAAAGCAAATCCCTAGATGTTTTTATCCATTGATTTAAGTCTAGATTAATTTTCTACTTTTAATAGTTAGAACTAGTTTAGAAAGAACAAACTCCAAAAATCTGATTTTCTTAGCAATTGAGTAGAGGGCTAGTTTAGTGCGTTGCTAGATTGAGTCCTTGTGGGATCGACCTTGACTAGCTACAACTTAAATACCGTGCGCTATGCGTCTGTCAATACTAACATGTTCATATTAGCAAATTGAATGTCTACTAACTTTTTGTATTTAGATGAAGGAGCTTAAAGGAGTTCTTCCTCTACCGACCCAACTATTTTCACGAACCCACAAGACAAAAAAGGATGAATGGGTTGACCAGAAATCCAAGGTCATTTTATGCAATTTTCATATTTTTCAATATATGGTCTTCTTTGACAACCTGTGATAGTAACATGCCTCAAAAATTTGTATATTATTCAGGAAAAGTTTGAAAAAGAGTGGAAAGAGTTGCAAAACACACAACCCACTACCGATGACCCCAACTCTTCCGAGGATCGTGTGTCCACCCCTTCACAACATGAGTTGTGGGTGAAAGCCAATGCGAACAAGAAAGGTCGCATTTATGGACTTGGATCTGAAACTAAAAACTTAAAAACCACCATGTCCTTCAAATCACCGAAAGCTACTACTCCGGATGACTCAAATTTGAGAGCAACAAGTGCATAACTTAACTTTTGAGTTACATCAATGGATTGAGCATGCTCGTGTGCTTGGGTTGGAAAATAGGTAGCTCAAAGAAAAGGTGGACAGTTTCACTGAGCCAATAGCACGCTTCATTAAATTTATGAAATCTCAACAAGCATCCGGATCTCACCGTAGACCAAGTACAACCACAAGAGGAAGAGGAAGAGGAAAAGGAAGAGGATGAGGAAGAGCGAGAACCTTAAATTCGTTATAATCATAACTTTTGTGTATTGGTGAACATTTTGCGAACTTTTGGATAATGTTTTTATGGTTGGTTGTGAACTTTTGTATGGTTGTTTTTGTGAACTTGTGAATTGGTTGTAAATGTGTTTGGATTGTTTATGATTGTGAAATGTATGTTGGATTTGTATATCCAACTTGGAGGACTACTTTTGTGGCATATGTAAATGTCAAATGTAATTGTCACATATGTGAATGTTAAATTTGTATATCCATTCACATTTTTTTGTACTAGGTTAACAAAAAATTAGAAAAAGCTCTTAGCGAATTGTGCCCGGACAGCGACGGAATAGTGACGGAATAACGACGGAACATGACTGAACAACGACGGCTATCGCCGACGGAATTACTGGAAATTCCGTCGCTAATTTCAATGACGGAAAGTGCATTCCGTCGGTGATCTTGATCAGCTATGGAATGTTGTTCCGTCATCGATCCGTCGCTAATTAGCGACGGATTCAGAAATTTCCGTCGCTAAATTTTAGCGACCCAAGTATATAGCGACGGATTATTTTTGTCACTAATTTCAAAATTCAGTCGCTATTTAACAAATTTCCATCGCTATTCATCACTTTTCTAGTAGTGCCTATAAATTTTGATTATAATCAAAATCAATATTATAAAATTAAAATTTTTAGAAAAAATACTTAATAAAAATAATATTTATTGTATATAATTAATCTAATTGTTATAAAAAATAATATAATATATCTATTAATTTCAGTATTAAAACTTATATAAATTAAATAGATTATAATAATTACAATTATAATATAGTTATAATTTAAATTATTTTAATTTTTTAAACATTCTTTTTTTATCACAAATTTTTTAAACATTCAATTGTCTTTATTTTATTTCATATATTCAATTACATACAACAAACTAAAATCCATGATATATGAAATGAAAAGCTATCATTGGCCATTCAAATTTTATTTTATTCTTTCAGTTATGCAACTAATTAATAGGCAACATTATTATTAATATACAACATTGTAATTTTGACACATAATATTAGATGAGAGTAAGAATGCCAATTACAGTTAAGCTTCCAAAACAGTCCTTTTTTGTTGAAAAATTAATGGAATATTAATTGATTAATACTAGGAATTGATTATAAAATAGAAAAAAATACTCCTTTCAATATAAAATTATGTAGGATGTGTCATGTCACGCTTAGATTTTATATTAGTTATAAATTCGTAGTAACTAATTCAATTAATAATGAAGAATAAATAGACAAATAATTTTGGGATTAAATAAGTAGATTAAGAACAACTTCAAATTTCATACTATCTTGGAGGTTACATTCTTAAGTATAATATATTAATGCAGTATATATCTATGTATCTATATATTTCTTAATAAGTAATCATCATGTTCAGTTACATTGAGAACTACATTTAATATATAAGTCATTCAATTTAAAATTTAATAATATGTTATTTACTAAATTATTAAATGTATAACACAAAAGTATACTATAAAATATTTTTAATTCATACCAAATTTAATCATACTAGGTATATTAAAACTTAAAAATAAGCTACAGTTAGCTTTAAAAAAATATTTATTGCTACTTTAAACTAAAACGTAAACATAATTTCAATTATTCATTATAGTTTTATTTGCCCGTGTTAGGGTAAAAGTGGAAGAAAACAATTGAAATCATTAATAGCAAATGTTAATTTGAGTTCTATCAATTATGTGATTTGACAAACATCATTGCAAAGTTTATATCAAGCAACCTTTCATTATTAATGCCCAAAAATAAATTCGATCTGATACACGTTAAATCTACACAATAAAACTCTTAATTTCCAAAACATATCTTTACTTTTATCTTCAATAAATACACCAATTTAAATTCATACCACCAACCATTTCCTTCTTACTCTTCTTCTTCAATTACATATCTCCTTCAACCTCTGTCTCTGCTTAACAAATCTGCTACAGAAGAAACCAAAAATCCTAATTGCAGTAGACATCAGAAAAGCACCAGCGAGGACATTAACCACAAATTCCCTGAAAAATATAATATATGAATTATTTACCTTTGTACAATTTTCATTCATTAAATAATCAATTTTGTAAATGAAGTATTACATTTTGTTATAGTGTTTGACATAAAACAACATCTATATCTTGTTAAACAGAAAAAACTATAACATTTCATTGCTATTTTGTTACAATTAGTGCTTATTGAACTTATTCATTACATATATGAGCATACAAAAATTAAATTATAATCTTTATGATAAAATATACAGAATGATCATAAGTATGGTGTTATAGGTGAAAAAAAAAATATATCCACTATATTTTTAAAAAGTATCAAATCTTTTACTATAAGACAGACTTATCACCATGTATACTACATAGAAAATTATTCTTTAGTTTTATTAGTTGTAAACTATTATACAAATTTCAAGCCAACTGCTTCTATCCAGAAACAGTTTAACCCAAAATAAAAAGTTTAAAAATAAATTACAAAACTAATAATATGGTAAACATATTTAAGTAAAAAAAAAACTGTTTCACTTGAAAATTTACTTTGGTTGAAATAGAATTGTATATATCTTTCATAAACAAAGCATGCTATTTAGTCAACCTTCAAATAATATATTTACAAAAGACCCATCCACCATTATGCTGCAATATTTTCGCTTTCATATAACAACCCAAACATTGCTTATTTTTGTTTTACCAGTGTGGCATTATTCTTTCTTATTGGACTATGGTTGGACCTCGTCCTATTCCACCACCTCCACTACGAGAAGCATTTACACCTTAAACTGACTGGAAGATTTCACTCTTCCAAGGAGTTATAAAAATTGAAAGAAATTAGCTAATAATGCAATACTGGGAGGAAGTCTTAGATTACGCTCTTTATGATGGCTGGATAACAATGGATACATACTAGCATTTACACTCGGGCATAATAAGACAACAATGGGGATGTTTCCATGCTTGATGGGGTCAAATGTTGCAACGATGTTTCCTACCTACTTCCCACCAACTGTTGGACCCATTTTCATAGCACTACAAAATCCCCTAACTTTTTGCCCTATATTTATACTGATGTATCTGGAACTCGCTCCACCTCACCCAGCAGCAATAAACTACATTTGTCTAGCCCTGTTATCAGTACATATTCACCCTTTCTACAATTCTCCACAATTTCAGGGAAACATTGACAACATTAATGTTGGAGGACTTCCTCAAAATGGCTATCATGTTCCTCCACCATGCTGCCTCATTAACATAGTATGATAGATTGATAGAGTACTAATTTTTGGATTAAGTATGAAAACTCATGTATAATTCTCTATGTCTCTATAGTTTTGATTCTAAGTCATTTTGAGTTTTTAAGAAATTCATATCTCAATTTTCATTATTTTCTAACTCACTTAGAAACCATTTATCAATCATAACACTCTTAACAAAATAATGTCATGAGTAAATAATTTCACAAACACCTTAAATTCCGAGTACTCGACTTGGTGTTCAAACTGAAAATGAATTACAACGTTAATTATACTTTCTAATTCAGCATATTTAGTGAAATTGTTTACTTGATCAAGTTTATGTATTTTGATTCTTTATTCTTACTATATTCATCATTTTAAGGATTGACTCAAGATGAAATTTGAACCTAATGACTATTAGACTCAAAAATTCCTTTTTTTTTAAGGTCGAAGATAATTAAGTACTTAATTACTTTGAATTAATTATTATCTTTGCCTAATCTTGGACCAAAGTATTTTTATACTTTGAGTACCACTTTGATTTACTTTTGCAGGTTGATTAAAGAAGTTTAATCTGAATTTGAAAAGCAAAAGCAACGGTTTCTAGCCGTTAAACACAAGCGGACGTAAATAAGTCATTTCGGACATGGCTCGAACACGTGTCGGGGTTGTTTGTTTTCAAATCCAAGTAAACTTCAACTTTATGTCCAACGGTTGTTTCCACCCCAAAATTCAGTCACAACCGGAGGGATTGACCACCTTTTGAGCCAAGGACCACCACACAACGTTCATATTACAACGGATCCTTTTCTAAGTGACTCACACTAGTCATTACAACGGCTATTGAAGCTCACTAGTCTAAAACAAGTCTCAACGGCTAATCTGCCCTCCTGTGTATAAATATAAGCCACTCTACAAGACTTGAAGATTGATGAACACATTGCTTAACACTTACTTAGTGCATACTTACTCAATCTTCGGCTTACAACTCCAATTCGTAATTCTTACTTTTTGAGTTGTAAAGGAAAGTATTGTAGTCACTTCTACTTTTTCTACTTTCTTATAAATCCCTTGACCGAGCTGTAAGGGTTAACTCAGCTCAATTGTCCCTAACTATAAAGGGTATCTCAATTAGGAAGTATTAGATTAGATAAGAGAATTTTTGAGTCTAGGAAAACTCGTAATTGAATTGTCTTAAGGGAAAAATTCTATAAAGAGTCAGTCCTCATATTTTGTGAATTCAAAATAGTAGATTTGACTTGGTGCTTGGACTAGCACTGTCTCGTGGTTTTCTGCCCCATGAGGGTTTCCACATATTTCTCTTTGTACTACACTTTCGAGTTCATTCTAGACTTAGAAATATTTTCTAAGTCTGTTTTGTGCAAAATAGTTTATATTTTCAAAAAAACTTCTATCACCCTATTCATCCCCTCTAGAGTGACTTAGTTTTTCAAAGAGCAAACCTTCAAAATAGTTGCACTTATTATGTGTAATTTTTTTATGTCACTTAATACTATATGTTTAATAAACTTCTATTTCTATCTTTATATTAACTTATACATGTATATGTGTTTTCCTATTGGTAATGTATAATATTAAAGACATAACCTACAATAATTTTTTGGATACTAACAGTACAACTTTTCTAAATAATAAAATGCACAATTTTACTTATACGTTAATATGACTATTTATATTTGGTCATATAAATTGTAACTTAAATAACTGTAAAGGTAATTTATATATATAATTATTTATCCTAAATAAATGTTTCTTTCTAAGTCAAACAATTGAAATAATTCAGTTATGTTAGCCATTGTATAATACAATAAAAGAAATTAATAAGGTTACCGATTAAGTATAAAAGTAATTATCAGTAGACCGCAATTAATCAAGGTAACCCTTCAAAATGATTTCAAAAAAAAAACATAAAAACACTTTGTAATCACTACAGTAAAACGAGTAAATTAGCGTCGGACAAAAGCGGACGCCAAATCAGGAAAATCCGACGCTAAACGTCTTTAGCGTCGGATTAGAGTCGGATAAAATTCGACGTAGAAGACCTCGATGCTAAAAATTTCGCGTCGGATTTAGCGTCGGATTAAATCCGACGCTAATTAGCGCCCGATCGTATCCGACGCTATTAGCGTCGGATTCTAGGTATTAGCGTCGGATCTGTCCGAAGCTAACAGCGTCGGACACAAATCCGACGCTAATTTCGTTTTCTTTTTTCCGCCTCTGCTTCTTTTTAGCGTCGGATTTTTGTGTTTAGCGTCAACTTTTTGACTCAAATAGCGTCGGACATATCCGACGCTAAATGTTCCCTTATTTTGCCGGAGCTTTTTACATTTGCTATTCCCTTTTTACATATATTTCCTGCAAAACATTTACATAAAATTCTGACTTCTTCTCTACACAGTAATCCACGAATACACAAATACATTGTGATTCATTCTTTGCACAATCATCCACAAACCACCAAGTATTCATAAAAACAATGAACATTCGCAACAATTTATCCAACAAATTAGTTCAAAGTTCAACAAATCAATTCAACAAACAAACCAATTCAAAGTTCAACAAACAAACCATGCTAAGAAATTAGTTAGAACCACCGGACATCCTGTCAACTTGTGATTGGAGGTTTTGAATGAGTTTCATTACTTCTTCCATGGCCTTTTGCTGACTCTCGACTAGTTTTCTTTGCTCTTCCATGGCCTTTTGATGACTCTCAATTAGTTTTCTTTGCTCTTCCATGGCTTTTTGATGACTCTCGTTAATTTTCTTTGCTGATCAAGTTGTTCTTGGGTTGATTGAAGTTGTGATTGTAGCCGAGAATAAGCCGAGGGATTGTAGGTAGCACCTGTAGAGGATGTCGAGGCAGTGGACTTCTCGTAGAACATTGTTGCAGAATTACCCAATCCATAGATGGTTGATTTTTACTCCACCCACCCGACACCTCATAGTAGAGGGTCTTTACCTCTTTTGTCCCCTCCCGAATACCACGCTCGGCTCTAATCGCTTCATATTTTTCCCGCAAAAGGAAAGCATCCATTATACATTCAATATGAATATCCCCTACAATTGTCCATTTCACTCTATTTGCTTGTAAAGGTTTATAAAGATAATATTCTTACCCAAAGAGATTTGGACCGGTCATCGACGAAAACCTTTCCAGATTGAGCATTTTCCTTACTACGACTCCTCACAAACAATGCAGATGGAGTAGGATTCTTCCCTTCCTTGATCTAGGTATGCAAAATATGCAATAAAGTTACACAAACTAAATTATGTGTATAAAATGAAAGAAAACCAAAATACTAGAGTTTATACCATTTGGATCTGCGAGATCTCGCGGTTGAGACCGACCCTTGGCTATGTAACGTTCCTACTTTTGGGCCTTATGTCCTATTCTTGAAGCATTGGGCATATTTTTTTGAAATTCAGAGGTACTTCTTAGCCCCTTCAACCTCTCTCGCCCTCATCCGACAACCAAGTTATTGGTTTATCATCGAGCCTTTTTCTAGCCTTGCTCGCTAAGTTCCTCAAATTTTTACTAACTTTCTTCTTCCACTCTGCATATACTTCTTGAGAAAGTTCTGGAGCCCAAGTATACTTGCCCTGTTTTACACAAATATTACCAAACATAAATTGAAAATATTAAAAACTACTCATATATATCCAATTGTTTTCAAGCTTTTTACCTCAAAAGTCCTCCACAAAAGTTGTAACTCTTCTTTAGGGAGATTTGATAAACATGTGCACTGGCCATTGTAAAAACTCTTGATATCATTTGATATAGCTCGTGACAACTTCGACTTAGTGAACCTGTAATAAAATTGTTAAGTTAAAAGTACCCAAAGAATACGAAAAATAAACCAAATTACCGATACATACCACCGCTTATCATCATCCTTTGCCAAAACTCTTTTCCTGCAAGCTGCCTCTTGTTGTGAGCTATCTCCCTGTGATGATGATGATTGAGCCTGGACTATAGGTTGATCGGCCCCAACATTGGAATCGGAACCGAAGTTGGCGCACCATGATTTAGCGCAAAACCTTTTGTTCGAGGCATACTTGTATATACAACGAATAATGTCATGCAAAGAAGATTTAAGTATATATATTCAAAAATAAATTAATATACACAAAAAATCAAAACATAAATCAAAATCATAACATAGATCATTTAGTTATCAATGACACGAGATTACAATATTACTTCAAAAATCATCATTATCATTAGCTACAATGTCATCATCACTGTCATTATACAATAAAAGACTCGTCATCATCCGCCTCCCCTTCAAAATTATCATCCTCGTTTTCAGCATTGAAATTGTCTTCATTAGCTCCCTCTTCACTTATGTCCTCAAGTTCATTTTCAACTCCTTCTTGGACTCCTTCAAACTCACACAAAGTAGGAGGATTATCATTAGTATCCTCTTAGAATGTTGTATCATTGAGTGGTGTTTCAATGGTTGATCTTGGTTTTATCTTAATCACCGCCCACCATTGGTTTCTATCATTCCTTATACTTGGATAAGGGGTAAAATACACTTGCATAACTTGGGATGCCAATAGAAATGGATCATACTTTGGGTACTTCTTTGTATGGTTGACATCCATTAATTTATATTGTTCATGTGTATTAATACCCTTTATAGAATCAAACCATTCGCATTTGAACAAAACCGTCTTGTAAGAACGAGAATCCCCAACATACTCTAACTCAATCACCTCTTGAAGAATGCCATAATAATGAATGTCATCTACCCCTTTCACGGATACCCCATAATTCATACTAGCCTTGTTTTGACTGTATTTATGGGTGTGAAAGTTGTAATTATTTATGAAATAATGGTTAAAACTACGCACATCCTTCTTTGGACCAAGTGCCAAACTTTTAATTACTCCATTGTTCTCGTTCAAATGAAAAACCTACGCTATTAAAATATAAGTTAATGAAAATGGAATATATATTTAAACCACTCGCAACACAACATCAATATACTAACCTTCTCTCGAAACCATTTTGGGAATTCTTTATCAAACTTACTCCATACTTCATCTTTCTTAACACGTGGATGCAATGTAATCATTTCATTTTCAAATTGCCTTGGTTGGGGAAAATACTTATTATTAGTTCGTTATCATTAAAAGATAATATATGACAAAATTATTCAAGTTGATAGTCGTACCGTTCATAATCTTCTAATATTTCACAATTCTGAAGAATGTATGCATGAGCTGCATCATACTCGCGTTGATCAAGGTATCTCATACGTCCTTCACTGGGGCATACCCGACATTAAAGGAGAAGACATCGGGAATGTGTTCACCTTGATTCTCCTCTATATTCTCCTCTATATGAGGATATATATTTCGCCCAAGATCTCTTGTTTTTGTGTCAACATTTTGCTCAAAGTAAGCGGCACAAAAATTTGAAATCTCCTTTGTTAGATATGCATTGCAAATGGACGGTTCAACACGAGCTTTATTACCGACTTTCTTCTTTAAATGATGCAGAAATCTGCATCATAAGTACAAATATTTACTATCATCACTACAAAATATTAATTGACAACTTGATAAGAATCACCTGATACCTTTCAAAGGGATACATCCATCTATATTGAACGGGTCCACCCACTTTAGCCTCATATGGTAAGTGCACAGGAAGATGCTCCATCACATTGAAGAACGATAGAGGGAAGATCTCCATCTTACATAGTATTTCGTGGATATTTGCCTCTAATCGGAGTACATCCTCCGTTTGCAAATGAGCGGCGTATAAATCCCCGAAGAATTGGTTGAGTTCTGTAAGGACTTTCCAAACATTTGGAGGCAGTGATTCCCTTAATGCTATGGGTAATAATCGCTCCATAAGGATGTGACAATCATGGCTTTTCAAATTATGTAACTTTGCATTTTTTTCCATTAACACATCGACTTAAATTACTAGCATATCCGTCGAGTAACTTAAGTTGTTTTAGCCACTCACATAAAGCTTTTCTTGCCTCTTTATTCATTACATATGGAGCGTCCGGAACAGTTTCAGCTTATCCTCCAACAAGCATGTTCGGTAGTCGAAGGTTTAGCTTTCGACGCTTACAATGAGTGGCTAAATCCCTTCTTGCGTTGATGTCATCCTTAGTTTTTCCCTTTACATCCATGATTGTGTTGATTACTTGATCAAACACATTCTTCTCGACATGCATGACATCTAAATTGTGACTTATGAGAAGGTCTTTCCAATATGGCAATTCCTGAATATGCTTCGCTTTGTCCAATTGTGAGACTCGAGGTAACCACCAATTGAGCCATGATAATCAACAGAGTTACGCATCGTACATATGCGATCCCATATTTGATCACCTTTAAGACGAGGAGGAGGAGGTGAATGGTCGACCTTATTTTTCAAAAAAGCACTCTTGTTAGACCTAAAACGATGACCTTCGGGAAGAAATTGTCTATGGCGATCAAACCATGTGGTCTTTTCCCATGTTTTAGTTTGAATGCTTTCGTGTTTTCCATGCAATAAGGACAAGCTAATTTCCCGATGTCATCCAACCCGAAAGCATACCATATGCTGGAAAGTCACTTATTGTCCACATAATCGCTGCCTTCAACATAAAGTTATTCTTTTTGAAACATCATACATTTGAAGGCCAACATCCCACAAGTGCTTCAATTCCTCAATGAGGGGTTGTAAATAAATGTCAAGTTTCCCTTTAGGACTTTTTGGGCCAGGAATCAACAAAGTAAGAAACATGAATTGTCTCTTCATGCACAACAAAGGTGGTAAATTATATGGAGTTGCAACTACGGGCCAACAGGAGTACGTCTCGCCCAAAATTGCCAAATGGGGCAAACCCATCGGTACATAAACCTAATCGAACATTGCGAGGTTTGGCGGCAAATTCCTTGAAAGTGACATCAAAATGTTTCCACGCTTCACTATCACATGGATGTGCCATTGAGCCACTTTCACGTGGATTTTCATAATGCCACCTCATTTGGGCCGCTGTGCCATTCGTCGCATGCAATCTTTGTAATCTCGGCCCAATTGGAAAGTATATTAGTACTTTCTTTGCAATACCTTTACTCCTCAATGTCTTCTTCTCATATCTATCGACCCCACAATGCTCACATATATCCAAATTAATTTTATCTTTTCAATATAATATACATCCATTTGGACAAACATCAATTCTCTCATGTGGAAGTTCCAAAGCAGCAAGCGGCTTCTTTGCAGAATAATAAGTGTCGGTCAACTCAGTATTAGGTGGACACATTTCCTTCATCAATGCCAACAAATTGTCAACAGCTCTATTTGGGAGATTAAACTCACATTTGATGTTAATAAGCCGTGAGATTACCGACAATAAGGACAAATCACACCCCTCGTACAAAGGTCTCTTAGCCGCTTCCAACATTTCAAAGAATTTTTTGCATCTTCATTTGGTTCTTCATCCACACTTTCATCATCAATCCATGTTGAGGACATAGGCCCAAATGCATCCATCAACATTTCATGCATTGATTCAACTTGTGGATTTGACGACCCTTGATTGTTCACTTCTAAATCGGGGTAAGTCTCTCCATGGTTAACCCAATGAAAATAATTAGCATGAAACCCATGTTTATACAAATGTAATTTCACGGTATTCTCATCTAAGAAAGGCATGTTGCCACATTTACTACAAGGGCACCTCATCTTCTTCGACCTCTTGAAGCTTTCTTCTTGTTTAGCAAATGGAATAAATTCCTCTTCTATCCTACGAATGAACTCCTTATTCAAGTATTTTCCATCAAACCTTTTATACATCCACTCTCTATTTGTCTCCATTACTGCAGATATACACAATTTTAAAATAGTTAAGTATGTTCATCTTTTAAAATTACCAATCAATCAAACTTGCGTAATGTTTTACATTGTATTTTTTATAATGACAATTGCATGCCCTACATCCTTCTACCGGGATAAGTGGTCCTATACCCATTCAAGAATAATATAATATTAGATCGTGCAGCTACGTCCTTGCATACTTTGACAAAATTTCGGCGAGCATTTCCCCTTAGTTCTCCAAGTACGATCTATAAAGATGAGATGAATAATGTCTATGGTAAAATAATTCACTCGGACATTACGCACCACATCTTTATAATAGTACCTAGAGAACATATGGAAATTGTCGCCTTAAATATGTCAAAGTGTATTCAAGGATTTAGTAACTACACAACTTAATACCATATGATTCTTAAACTGTCCAACACGGACAATTCAAAAACTTGTACATAACAAAGTATTATATCAACACCATACACATGAGAATGTGTATAACTTGCCGATATACCTTCTTATGTACAAATTTTTGAACGGGTTTTCTAAGCTTTATGAAATGCATATATATATATATATATATATATGGTTTTTTAATCATCTATTATTAATAAAATATAGCTAAGTTTACTAAAAGTTAAAATACTAAACGTCTAAAAATTTTAAGTAGTAGCGCTATATATATATATATATATATATATATATATATATATATATATATATATATACCTTGCATTAAAAAACAACAAACAGATAAATAGACATGAAATTTAAAATACAAATAGAAAGATATAACTTGCATTAAAAGATATACCTTGCATTACAAATTAGAAATCTGAATGATAAATAGACATGAAGTTTGATAGTTCTAATTGCAACAAAAACACACAGTACAATTCGGTTCCTTCATAGTATAGCTAGATTGAGAGATAGAGAGAGAGAGAGAGTACCTGATGACTACCCAACTCAGCAGAGCAACTCAATTCTTGGCTCCCAAATTCTCAAATCCAAATTATCGTTTTGAATTAAAAAAATAACAAACAAATACATCACTAATTACGCCCCCAAACGCCGGAACAAATAGTGATGTCCTATAAATTATACATGAGCATTTTATTTGAGTTAGTGATGTCTGATAAATTCCCTGAATTGAATTGTAGTATTAAAATTAAAATTAGTAATAATTAAGAGTAGGCCAATATAGTTCACTAGATTATACAATTGTAGCATTTTGCTTTTTTTTTTTTTTTGCTCCTTTTCTTAAGCCTACCTGGACAATTATAATGTGTTTGTTTAGAGAAAACCCATCATTATAACCAAAGTTCACTAGATTCAATTATAATCTGTCCCATAAAAGTTATCACAAGTTTATATTTTAGAAAATTGAAAAATACTTATAAAATTTCTCTATAAAGTAAAAAAAAAAAAGTAACCTTTCATATGGAAGTTGTCATTAATAAATGATGTTTCCTTAAATTTTTATATTTCCAAAGTTCAACAAATTTGTAAAGATATAGAGAGTACCATTTTAATACATAAATTGAGAAACAAACAACATCTTCAATTGGTCTCTTAAAATATCTAGCCCACTTAGTAAACAATAACCAAAAAAAGTCAACCCAAACAAAAAAATTATAATATAAATAAAAAGAAACAAACTATAACCAATATACCTACTGCCATTAATTACAGCATCAACTCCCAAAAACTTTTCATTTTGTCATGTATGTTCTGCTACCTTGCTCTGACCATTTTCCTTTCATTACGTTACCTTCTCTTCCTCACTTCTCTCTCCATCAACCCAAAATTACAGATCAAATACCCAATCTTCTTCCGTATCTCTCTGCATTCATAAAGATTGTAAAATTAACTTAAAAATACTGCTTTATTACAGTTCTGCTACCAAAGAATCTAGCAAAGTACCAAGCAGAATTGGGGGATTTTAGTTTTTCCTTCAAATTGACAGCATCCATCTAAAACCTATCAACTATGCCCAATTTCCGATATGCGATCTAAAAAGGTATAAATTTCTTATATTCTATTATTATTAGATATTTCAAAATTAATTGATAAAAAAATTCCATAATATAGAAAAATTCATATAGATTTACGATTCTGCGATTTCTAAGTTTTTTACTGACAGTTGAACCCATTTCACTATTCAAGAGCTTAAAGTTCAATTTTTCGTTTAATATCTTTAAAATTTATATTGTGACATCTACATTTTGAACTTTGTATGTGTTATTTTATCTGTGAAGATATCATAATGAGTCAAGATACCATAGTTTTCCATTTACAGCACGGCGATAAGTTTGTCCAAAAAGAACTCTTAAATACGAAGACGAATATGTTACAACTGTTCAGCCAATCGACATCGATAAATTTTCGTATCTCCAACCGAAAAGGATCGCGAAAAATATTGACTATGAAGGAGTCAATGAATTTTTTTTTTTTTTGCTTAGTTCCCGAGACTAACATGAGCTATGGTCTTACGAAGGTGTTTAATGATGCCGAAGCCATTGAGATGATAAACAATATAAGAGGTCATAAAGTTGTAGATGTGTACATAATGCATAGAGTAGATGAACCTGAGTCAAAACCTAAAAGCTGCCCAATCCAAGTAACGAAAAACAGCCACATCAACCTCTACAGCTGCGTATGCGGACATTCAACCTAGAAATCTCATATCAAAACTAGACAAACCAATGTATGCTGACAAAAGGCAAATAACATCCTCCATCTGTAATAAAAACTGAACACAACCGAAGAGCATGTCCTACTAAGAATGATAATCTTGCCTTAGTAGTCCAACCAGCCGTCTTACCACCATCTGAACCAATATCGGAGGAAGCGAAACTGCCAAGTTCAAATAGAAACACAGAATATTGCAGGAGAGGAAGGAAATGAAATGTTGGCTGAAGAGCTAGTTACGAATAGAACATGGTAAGCTCTAATTTCTCATGTATTTTTAATTTTTAATATGAGTAACATATTATCCTTAAGTAACGTAATTGTTTTCAACAGCTGCTCTCTTTGAGTGCTTCTCTTGAAACTTCAACTTGTAACAAATCTATAACTGTTAATTATTTTATGTATTTTAGTTGCTTTTGAAATTGTAATTTGAACAATAATCAGTCTGAGTTTTGAACAAGTTGGAATATTTGTAATAATCTTACAATTAACTTAAAATTATGAATGTTTTTATTAGCTCATGTAGTTTTGCAGCTATATATTTGGTATTTTTTTCATAATTGACTTTCTTCATCTATACCTACTAATAGGACTTTGCAAAGTAATAACTGTATCTGTAAATAATGTGGTTGACAATATTACCTTGGATTCATTTTTTATATAATATAACATATTATATTCCTATTAATGGCTTAGATTTCGTACAAATGCATTTTGGTACTATTAATTGCTTAAATTTCATATGCAATATAATATTTTGATTAACTAGCAGTTAGTATTGTAACTTCCTTACTATATAAGAGATAGTTCCTAATTTCTTTACATTTGGGTGACCACCTTTTCTTATTTTATTAAATAATACTATATATGAAGTTCTATCTCACCTTTTTTATAATTCTCACTATTTTTTTTAGTTCATACTTATGTAAATATTGGTTTTCTATACATTTAGATATCTAACAAAAATTTTCTCAAATTTTATCAAAATCAAAAACAACTAAACATTCAACTTCTTAGTTAAATATTACTCAATATTATTTATCACAACTATAACATGTCTATCAACGCTTTAAATCGCACCAAAATTTGTGCACAAATTTTACAAACTTTAAATCATTTATTCATATGATACATAGAGTTTAAAATATATATCTATACATATATTCATTGTTATTCCTGCCTAAATATTAAGTAACTAAACAAAATACTATATCACAATGTAACCTGATTCAGGTATTTCCCGAATCATACCAGCTCATTCGCCATGTCACCGACCAACCGTGCCTAATCGGTCGGATAACGGAGATCTTGGCCGAAGCCAACCCTTAACGGGCCAGGTAAAAGCCCAAAGTCCATTAGGGATAGAGTTTCCCCTAAACCACGGTAAATTACTCTATTACCCCTTTAAAATCTCCTATAAATACACATTCTTTCCCAACTTGAGTGGGGATATGATGTTCACATTTCACAAAATCTCATCTTTCTCATAATCATACCTTGAACCTTCCTAAACTCTCAACATTCATCAACATTGATCAACGTTCATCAACACTCATCCTAAGAACTTCCATCTTTGGAAAACTTCTCGACCCCCAAGGAATCCCCCACGCACATCGAGGAAGATTTCCTCGTTCCTTTCAATCAAGTCAAACACTAACTTGAGTGTCGGAGGGCGTTCCCCGGGATCCACCACCCGGGCTTCGCCTTTTGCAGGTTCAAACAGTCACCACGCGGAATCGGATCGATCTTGCCACATCCTCAACACCGGAGCGATAAATCCTTCCTCTCTCCGAATCATCCACATCATCAACTCAATTTTCCCTGAAACAGCTTTGGCGCCGTCTGTGGGGAGGAAGGTAGCATATGGTCGCCAGTGGCACTCGATCTCGATCTAAGATGATGCGCGACACAACCAACCCACCTGTCCCTCACCCTCATCGTTTAATGCCTACGGGGGCCAATCTCGCGACGCTCCTCAAGCCGAGGATGCGGAATCATCTCGGCGGTCTACCGGCAACCGCCACACCCGGCCGGAGGGGTATGTCACCCTAGGGGCTCTTCAAAACTTAATAAAGATCCTTAAAACGACTGTCGCACAATAAGTGTAAGAACATGTGTGAGCCACCATGGAACAGCGCATGCCTATCATGCCATTCCACTACGCCCCAACTCATGGGTACGGCACAACCCCTCGGGAGGTAAGCCTGTTTACTACTTCTCAGGCGGGATGCCCTCCCATGCGATCCCAGTAACAACCAACCGAGGCACCAATCGCGCTTGCTCTCGAGCAGCCGAGTGTCCTCCCGACAAGGCGTCACGAAGAAGGGGATGCCCGAGGGATTATCGAGGCAAAGAAATCTCTCCATAAAGCCAACGAGAATATTGCAACTTCGCACACGGCCTCGACCCCCTATGCTACCCACAGCGAGCGTTCGCCTGGTTCGAGGATCATGGTGACGCCCTTGCCCCAAACACGGAGCGAGGACCCCGGGGAGCGAGAAGGTCCACTAGTCTTGCACGATCAACTACACGTAGCCGCAATTCTCGGCGAGCCTACAATGCTCCAAGGCGCGACCAAGAGCGGTCCGACACCCCGGGAGTGGGAGCGATCAAGAGAAAGGCATCATGAGCAATCAAATCCGAAGGGTCCCGAGAAGTCGAGAGGACCAGGCGCACTCTTTCTCGATCCGAGAGGAGGAAGAGTCCTTCCCTAGTGGAAGTTCCACGCCACCAACCCCGCGTCGTTCCCGTCTCCGGCTTCGATTCAAGGCCGACCTAACACACTTTCAACACTCCATTTTCAAAGAGATTATGAATGCTCCCCGAATGAAGAAGATAAAGGTCCCAAACATCGACCCATACAATGGTACAACCGATCCTAAAGATCACCTGGCGTACTATAAGTCTCATATGTACGTGCGGGACGGGGACGCTGCGACCTACTACCGATTCTTCCCTCGCTACACTCGAAGGGAGTCACGCAAAAATGGTTCAACAATCTCCCTTAAGGAAGCATATCTTCCTTTGAAGAGCTATGCGAGAAGTTTGTTGCACAATTTATTGCAAGTTGCAAGCAAAAGAAGACTAGCATCCATCTCTCCAAGATTAAATAAGGGAGAAACGAGACCCTTAAGGACTATGTCCGAAGGTTTCATGGAGAGGCCGTCCTTATCTCCGACCTGCAAGACGGAGTCGACTACACCGCCTTCCTTAACGGACTCGGAATCGGAAGATTCAATTTTCCCTTGCTGAACAAAAGGTGTCCACATTGGCAAAAGCACTCCGAAATGTGGCTGACTTTATTCAGAGCCACGGAGATTTGTGCAGAGGAAGGAGATGAGGTCGGGAAGAAAGGAGGAGACGGAAAATTTAATCCTCGAAATGAAGTGGACCACCGCTTCAACACCGACCCCCAAAGTATTCTCGATGGAGATCAAAGGGCATCCCATGCTCAATAAACCACCTCCCATGTCCACACCTGTGAAAGCACGAGCTTCCAACAAATATTGTGAATTTCATGAAAAAATCGGACACAACATCTGCGCAGTGTCGCGCATTAAAAAGGCGCTTGGGGAGTTGGCGGATAATGGGCAAATTGATCGCTTTCTCAAAAAAGATACTCATGGAGCACAAGGAGGTTCTACAAGGCGGGGATATGAGTGTTATGATGATGACGATGCTACTAAGATTGTAGCCACCATCGCTGGGGATTTGCAGGGGGCACGACCCTCTCACTACTAGAAAAAGGTTTCTAACGACCGCATATTAACGACCATATATAAAATTTGTCGTTAAATAATACTAATAACGACAAAAGTGCATTTTCGTCGTCCGATTTTACTGGAAAAATTATCGATAGACGATGGATTACAAAAATCATCGTTATTAATATGTAAAATATGGTCGTTAATGTCAATAGGAGGAAAAATAAAAATAAAATAAAACTTTTTTCTTATAATTTCCCTGCTTTGTCAAAATGATCGCACGAAGTACGCACGACACTTTCTGCCGCTTGTGTTCTTTCTTCGTTTGCTCGGCGCTTTGCTCTCAATCGCCATTGACGCTTTGCTCTCAATCGCACTACTCTCAGCCTCTCGCACTACTCACGGTCTCTGTCTCTCTTCGACACTCGATCGCCGGTCGCCAACCCCGGACTGCCTCGGCCTTCCTCCTCTCTCGCTCGCTCTTACCCTCTCGCACCGCAACTATCACACTCGGTCCGAAATTGCCGACCACGAACCGCCTCGCCCTCCGCCCTCCTCCCTCCTCATTCACACAGTCTCTCCGACAATCAATCGCCGGCCGCCGACAGCCTTGCCATTGCCAAAGCCCGCGCTGCCTAATTTTGCGGTTGTTTTCCAGGTATGAGGGTTTTTGTTCTCCAAATTACCTCGCTAATTTTTCAATTGATTTCGCTTTGATTTTTAGTCTTTATTCTTTTACAAGTTGTACAATAGGTAGCTGAAGTACGTAACACTATGTGCTAAGTATAGAACCCTAGCCTTTAATCCTTGCTAGTTAACCGAAAGGGTAGCTGATGTATAGTGGGAGGCGGAAGCAAAAACAAGGGAAAACCACGAGCAAGTAGCCTGGCCGAACAGGTCCTGCAGGTGAGGTTCTGGGAGAAAATGTGAAAGGAGGGGCAAATGGATGAATTTGAAGCTGAAATTTGACAGGATGGTTGTTAACTGGTCTAAGAAGGTTGTGTAAAAATATGGGAATTTTTGGAGGTCGGGAAGGCCTTGAACACAGAGCTGAAAGTCGGGGTTCTAGGCTGACTTGTCTAGGATGAGTCTCATTGTTTGTTTCAAGGGTGGAGGGCGGAGTTCTTCTAGGTTTAAGCTAAGATTTGGTGGAAATGGACTCAACTCATGTATGATGATGTGGGTGAAATTTGGGAAAGAAATGATACGCGGATTGGGATATATGGATTGATGAAATCGCTGGATTGTTCCTGGGTTCGGCCTGGATACGTGAAACACCACCAAGCCGAACCGAGGGGCACCTTGCAATCTGGCCGGATACGTGAAACACCACCGGGGATTGTAAGGACTCAAAGAACACCACCAAGCTTGCCAAGGCTCGGATACAGCATTGAGAATTTAAGGGTTTGAGAAATGCATCTCAAAAGAGTAAAGCTCCAAGTTCATATATTCATCAAGTCCGATTTTTACATGAGCATGCTAGCTGAATATATAATGCCTAACAATGGCATTTTTCAAAGCTGAAACAAAGTTGAAAAATAAAGAAAAATGATAATCAAAACCATAAAGATTCTTTCCCCTCCTCCAAGTTAAGCTAGGAGAAATTCTAGCTAAGTATTTGAACATTTGGGAACATGTGGTCACGGTATGATTTCCCCTTTGCCAAGCTTTCTCCAAACCAACTCCAACCATGGCGAGTGCTTCTAGAATGCTCCTTGATATGTGTTATTGGATGCTTGACATTAGGTACTTGACATAAGCTATGTGGACCCTTGGACCAAGCTCTTGATTATTTATGGACAATGGAAAAATAATAACACTTGAAGCAAATCATGGCCGGACTCCTCTTTGCTTTAACATGGAGGGATTTAGGCGGTTCTCTTGATTCTTCTCATCTATCCTCCTTGCCTTCTTTATTCATGAACATAATGTCATAAAACATAATAATCTTGGTTCCTCATCCACCGAGTTCAATTTGCACCATGTGGTTTGATCATGGGATTTTCAACCCCAAGCATTTCCGGTTGAACCTTAAGCATACATGGCTTCTCAAGATGGACATCTTTCAGCTCCAAACACAAGGCTGTCCACTCCGGTTGAAGCTAAATTGTTCCACTCGCCTCTTAGTAGAAGGTCCTGTATTTGTGGCTTTGTCTTGCTTGCTGACTTTTGGCTCCGAACTTGAGCTGCTTTCAATATTTGGCTAGTGTACATTCTTTATTTCTCCCCTCCTCTCTCCCAACTATCATTCTTCATATCATTGGTCTTTCTTCACCATAATCCATTATGTAGACATGGGTTGGTGTTGAGTGGTAATGGTTCGAGATGTAAATTAGGCATGTCACCTAGCTACACTTTGTAAACATAACCTAATATTAGATGTTGTTCTATATATGTCACTTCCTAAAGTTCATTCAAAATCTGCCTCCGGACCGGCTTAGGGTGGAATGACATAGCTATCTTAGCTTGTGTTGGTTCTTGATGCAATTAGCTGAGTTATGATGAGTGTTTTGGATGTGCACCGAAGATATACCTAATTACTAATTAGTGATAAGTTCTAAGCTATTCCGCTTTAGAAAACTATAAGATTCTTAATTTTCCGCTGCATGTTTGTCCACCCGATTCCGGGATTGTTTCGATCACATAGTAAGCAAAATCTTTCTACACTTAGATAATGACATTCTGACTTTGTTGGATTTCCTTGACTTCAACATTTGGTGCTAGTAGTCACTGCATCTTTGAATACAACTTTTATTAGTCTTTAGGGGTGTGATACATTTTATTGCAATGAATCATGCCTGTCCTAAGATTTGAGCAGAAGTGGGAAAAGTCTGTTGATTTGTCAAATTTTTTGTTCAAAGAAATGCGGTTTCATATATGTGCCTTTTCGGTTGTTTGTCATGGAGCTAAAAGTTAATGGATGGCTCTGTTCCAATGTACTCTCTCTCTCTCTCTCTCTCTCTCTCTCTCTCTCTCTCACACACACACACACACACACACACCTATACACACACACACAACCGTTACAAGTATATTTGATTAAGAACATGGGGCAAATCCGAGGCATGAATACCGTGTAGTTCTATTTCTTAACACGCTGTTATCTTTTTGATTAACATTATGCATTATTTTTTAGTGGGATCCTCATAATGCCACCTTTCTTTTCAGATATTTAGTGTCTTTGGCCTATATATCCGGTGTGCAGCAGCTGATCTAGCGGACCTGTGTATGAGGGTTTCTATTCTCCAAATTATCCCCTAATTTTTCGATTGATTTCTTTTACATGTTGGGTGAATTTTAGTCTTTATTCTTTTACATGTTGTGCGATTGTGTGTCCACGATTTTGAATTTTGTTGGGTGAAATTGGATGTTTAAAATTGCTTATGCCTCGCTGAATTTATGTTCCAATCAAGAGATATAGAGTTCGAGGTTATAATGGTTCACACTCGATTTGGCTACTATGTATTGATTGTTGCAATCTGTTCAATTCAACATTTTAGCTTTCATTGGCATTGTACAGGAAGTTGTATGGCATGTTGTGTTAAATCTATGCCTATCCTTCGCTAACATGTTTTTACTAGAATTGATTGGTTTCAATGTTTACTCGACCAAGTCCGGCTTTTCCGGGTAAGAACAAGGGAAGTTTTTAATCATCCAAGAATACAATACAAGAAGATGAAAGAAGATGGTGAAGTTGAGGAGTATAATTCATAAGGGGTAGGAAATTAGGCATTGGCCCATTGGTTTAAATTATACCAGGAATTTGACATTCAAGGGAGAACATTAATAATACAAATTAAAGGCAAGTATCCACTAGTTTTGGCCACACATATATACAAAAAGCACAACCTATAGACCCCCACAACCATAAAATTTCTAACAACTTAATAAATAATCAATGATTGATGTTGAAAATACTTTCAAGATAATGAAAACCATTAACTTATCTTTATTGCATGGACTTCCTATATAGGTTTCAGGACAAGTATACTTGACCTCTTATTCCTTTGCAGCAGGCCGGTCAGAGGGCTCACGACTTCTTACTTCAAGCAAAATAATGAATCCTTCAACCTTGAGATCCGAGGCGAATTACAAAGTTTTCATACAATGGACTCATAAATATGAAACTCCGATGGTAGAACAGAAGATTGAGCCTATTTACAGCATAAACAAAAGGAGTGCTATTCTAGCTCGCTTATAGCTATCAAGCGCAGATCAAGAAATAGATAAGGTTGATTTCACATACCAAATGTCTTATGTGGAACTTTCTGCCCAATTTGAATTCATATTGGACATTTTCATATGCCAAAGCTTTTGCAGATGCAGCTAGAGACTCGACCTCTAATTTAGATCTACAAACAAGCAATCGCCATCTGCAGCAGAAGGTCGTCGTAGCCAACAAGCAGCTGCTATCTCGCAGCCTGCAGCGAGCTCTTCCGCATAGATAGGCTGCAGCAGCCTCTTCGCACGAGATAGGCTGCAGCAGCCTTGTGCCGTAGATAGCTGCGGTCGGCTGCAGTAGCCTTGTGCCGCAGATAGTTGCGGCTGGTCGCTCTTAACCTTCTGCTCGCAGATAGCAGCTGCTGTTCGCTGCAGCTGCCTTCTACTGCAGATAGTCTGCTGCTCTTGCTGAGTTATGAGATGAAATATCTAAATTAGAGGTTGAGTCTCTAGGTGCATATGCAAAAGCTTTGGCATATGAAAAATGTTCAATATGAATTCCTTTTGGGCTAGAAAGTGAGACATAAGACATTTGGTATGTGAAATCAACCTTATCTATTTCTGGATCCGTCGCTTGATAGCTATAAGCGAGCTAGAATAGCACTCCTTTTGTTTATGCTGTAAATAGGCTCAATCTTCTATTCTACCATCGGAGTTTCATATTTATGAGTCCATTGTATGAAAACTTTTGTAATTCCGCCTCGAATCTCAAGGTTGAAGGATTCATTATTTTGCTTGAAGCAAGAAGTCGTGAGCCCTCTCGGCACAAGAAATTTTAGATGTTTGAGTATTTATTAGAATTGAATTAGGTTAGCTCATGTATTTTTCTTTTGTTCCAAATATAAGGTACTCTTTTTGGCAAATCAATTTTGAGACAATGACACCTAACAAGGGGTGGATGAACAATGAAGATATCTCGAGTACTCGAATATGAAAAGGGAGTTGAAAGTTTTTGGATTATGCCTTTACTAATCTAGGAACAAAGTCCATTCGTTGTCCATGTGTGAATTGTGTGAACATAGAGTTTGGGACTCGTGAGCAAGTTCAAGGGCATCTATTGGCTTACGCAATTGTCAAAAGGTACACATTTTGGTATCATCATGGGGAGAGGTTTAGCGAGTCTAACATAGATATGGGTGATGAGGATGATATTGGTGAACATGATGAAATAGATGGAATATTAAGGGATTTATATCATGAATTTAATGATATAAATTCTTTAAGCTATGAGAATGGTGAAGAGGAACCAAATGATGAGGTTAAGACATTTTATAAGTCTGCTAAAGGACTCACAAGATCCTGTGTATGATGGTTGTAAGTCTTCAAAAATGTCCGCATTGGTGAAACTCCTTCACATTAAGACTCTTGGTCGTTGGAGTAATGAATCTTTTATCATGCTATTGCAATTCTTAAAAGATGAGTTGTTACCTAATAGTTCAAATTTGCCCGACTCTTATTATGAGGTGAAAAAGACCATCAAAGATCTTGGACTTTCTTATGAGAAAATTGATGCATGTGTGAATGATTGTATGTTATATTGGAAGGATGAGAAGAAGTTAGACAAATGTAAAGTATGTGGTGCATTTAGATGGAAGACCGATAAGCGTAATGGGGATGATAAGTGTGGGTCAAATGGTAAAAGAATACCTCAAAAGACATTACGATACTTTCCATTAAAGCCAAGGTTGCAAAGGTTATATATGTCCTCCAAGACAGCTTCTTTAATGAGATGGCATCATGATAAACGAAAGAAAGATGGGATAATGAGGCACCCAGCCGATTCCGTTGCGTGGAAGTCACTTGATGAAATGCATGAAGGGTTCGCTCGGATCCTCGTAATGTTAGACTTGGCCTTGCTAGTGATGGCTTTCAACCCTTTACGAATTCAAAAACTTCATATAATATTTGGCCCGTCATTCCGATTCCATACAACTTGCCACCCGAGCTCTGTATGAGACAATCTAATATGATTCTTTCAATGCTTATTCCTGGTCCCGATAGTCCTAGCAATGCAATTGACATATATTTGCAACCCTTAATTGAAGAGTTGAAGGAGTTATGGGAAGTTGGAGTTGAGACATATAATGCCTTCGCTAAATGTCACTTTCAACTTCATGCTTGCGTTGCTTTGGACAATAAATGACTTTCCAAGCATATGGAATGTTGTCTGGTTGGAGTACTAAGGGGAAGTTAGCATGCCCTTGTTGTATGAAGAAGACCTATTCTCCGAGGTTGTCTCATGGTGGTAAGCAATGTTATATGGGTCATCGACGTTATTTATCTACAAATCATCAATTTCGAAAACAAAAAGATTTGTTTGATGGAACAATTGAACATGGTGGACCTCCAGAGCCTTCTTCAATTGATGAAATTCTTCATCAAGTGAAGGATCTTGAGAATATTGTATTAAGTAAGGATCCAAATAAGAAGACTAAAATATCCCATGAGAAAAGAGGGGATAACTGGAGTAAGAAAAGTGTCTTCTTTCGTCTTCCATATTGGAGGGACCTTTTATTGCGCCACAATTTGGACGTGATGCATATTGAGAAAAATATATGCGATAATATTCTTGGAACAATTATGAATATCAAAGGAAAAACCAAGGATACGATGAAGACGCGTCTTGACTTGGAAAAAATGAGATTGAGATCCAATCTGCACTTGTTGAAAGAGGGGGATAAGTTAAAGATGCCCCTGCACCATATACTTTATCTACTCTTGAAAAGCGCATTTTTTGCCAATTTTTGAAAGAGTTAAAAGTTCCAGATGGGTTTTCTTCTAATATTTCCTATTGTGTAAATATGAAGGAGACAAAAATATCCGGTCTTAAGAGTCATGATTGTCATGTTATATTCCAACATTTCTTACCACTAGCATTGCGTGGTCTTCTTACTCCGAGTTGTACGAGAGGCACTTATTGAGCTATCTATGTTCTTTGCTATATTAGGTGCCAAAGAACTAAACATAGATGAACTGAATCAAATTGAGGCTCAAATCCCTATTACTCTATGTAAGCTAGAAAAGGCTTTTCCTCCTGCATTTTTTGATGTTATGATGCACTTACCTATCCACTTAGCTATATTACATCTTACTCTTTTTTAATGTAATTTTTCTTTTTTATTTCAGGATGTTTTTTCCAATGATAACATGGAAGCACAACGTGAACATGTTCTTCACCATATGTATGAGCTGTGGATTAATTGGAGGGCTGATTTGAAGAGGTATAATATCACAAAACCAAAAAGGACTCTACGACAAGCTTTGGATCATACACCTAACGGACTTAGTCATGAGGAGTGGGAGTGGCTTATAAAAGAGATTTATTCAAAAGAATCCTACAAGGTCTGAAATTAACATCTTTTCTTTGTCTATTAACAAATACTTGTTTTGTAATCGACTATTATTTCAACTAATATATGTGATATTAATTTGTTGCTATTTTTAAAAAATAGAAAGCAAGTGCTAGAAACTCTTCAAATAGAGCAAACTATAATAAGCAGAGACTTCATAGGACTGGAAGTAAGCCTTATAGACAAGTTGCTTGGGAATTGGTATTAAAACTATCTCTTTCTTTTTTAAATTGCTTACCACATTGATTATATTTTGACTGTCTAATTGTTATTGCAAAAGGGTGCAAAGGACGGGAATGAGCCATCTTTCCTTCAAATGTTCCGCGAAACTCATAAAAAGGGTGATGAGCTTGCAACTCTAGAGATAACTCAAAAATATGTACGTATAATGTTATAAGCTTACATTTTTTAACTTTAGTTGGCAAGTGCGATGTATTAATGTAATTGTTGTACTTTATAGGATGAAATCCGAGATGTTATAGAAAAAGACCCTTCTCTTTCCCATCCGGAGGTACATTGTGTTTTTGCCAAATAATTTTTATAACATGTTACATGATAGTTATGTTTTATATATGCATTTTTCCGATTTAATGTGCAGGTTGCTAATAAGGTTTTCAATTCAAAATCGAAAGATCGAATAGTTGGCTTTGGAGGAGGAGTAAAGGCAAAAGATTTAAGGGGACCTTATCCTACTAGAGCTAAACTTGAAATTGAACTCCATGCTGTGAGAAAGAAAAACGAGGTTCTTCATGAATGTGTGGCAATAGTTGAAACAGAAAACGAAAAGCTTCAAAATCGTTTAGAGTCGGTGGAATCGAAATAGCGAATTTCAAGGATGCCCTTTTCCAGCGAGTTCAACATCCATAATCCATCGACTTAAAATGAACCTTGTTTTTGCCAGGTGAGTAGCTTGATTTAGTTTAATAGAATGCCATGAAATATCATACGTTGTTTCAGGTGAGACATGAAGGTCAATTGTGATTGAAACTTAGTGTAATTGGTTAATAGTTGACAATTGGGATATACTTCGGTCGCTTAAGATTTGTTGTCACATTTAGAGGGAAAGAATTGACACATTTGCTTTTGGGAATTCCTTTTGGGTTTGTGATTATAATTGTGATTTTGGAGTAGGAAAGTTATAAATATAATTGAGACAAAGTCGAGCATGATTTTGTCATATATGTTTCATAGAACACTATTAAAGACTTGATTTTGCTTGAATATGCTTTACGGAAGAACCGTAAGTTTGGCACTAAGATCCGTTAGCTTTGCTTTGTGGTTCCTTAATTGAACAATATACGTTTTGATTGTAGGAAACAATATATTTTTGAGATTAGAAAGAAAGAATGTTGATGTGTAGGAATCATGGATATATTTCCATTGCACTTGCTCTTAACTTGATTCATTTAAGAGATTTATCCCCTTTTAGAAAGTCTAACCTATTATGCTCCCCTTAGCTCTTCCTCGTCTCCTTATTATGATATTGATGCCCTTGGTATAACCTTTCCATCTATGGACAAAATTTGTTGGACCATTTTCAAACATTCATGCATCTTTGATATTTGCGATGGAGATGCAAGCACAACTTCTTCATGTATTGTAATGCAATGCACCGATGACGCAGCTTGTAGCTCCGAACATCAAATGGTGGTTGTTTGTTTGAGTTACATAGATTTGATCGAAGTTCAATACTTTTGCAATTTTGTAAAAGTTCTAATAATTCTCTATTTTTTGCAGATGTGAATTTGTTTGGAGATGTAGACTCGCTTATTCAAGTTCTAACACTTACCTTTTATGAGTAGTTGATGAAGATTTATACTTTCAAAATCATTTGGAGGACTTCATTCTTTTTAGTTTTTGGTTAATATTGCTTGTACTCGGATATCAATTACTATGAGAACTTCTAGTTTCCCGATTGTTTTTAGATTATGTGTTTTACGATACTTTGATATTAGGTTATGTTTTATATTGTGTTTCCGCAGACCAGTCGTATTCAAAGGAATTAATGCATATCAATTCAAGCTTGTTGTTACTATATATATATATATATATATATATATATATATATATTAGTGATCAATAGTTTATTACATTACTTTAAAGATAATTGGTAAAATTATATATTTAGGTTATCCATAATATTATTAATGATGAAAATGTTCATCGTTAAAGAAATAACGATGAACCAATTTGGTTGTTAATGATCATGATTTTAATTTTTGTATTTATGATTATTTTAAATGTACGACGAAAAATTTTGTCGTTAATAATATGTAGTTCATCGTTATTAAATCAACTAATAACGACGACATCCTGTTTCATCGTTATTTTAAGTAACGACGACATCTTATTTCATCGTTATTTTAAGTAACGACGAAAATTTTAAAGTCATCGTTAAAAGTATTAACGAGGGAAGCACTAACGACGATCGACGACCAAAATTTTTTGGTCGTTAATCACTTTTAACGACGATAAAATATACTTTTAACGACCAATTTTTTCGTCGTTAGAAGCCTTTTTTCTAGTAGTGTCTCTTCCTAGAAGGCTCACCTCAGGAGCGCTCAACAAGTCTTGATCACCGGCCACCCTCCACCTGTGAAGGTGCCCACAGTGACCTTCGGAGAACAAGATTTGAAAGGCATGGCCGCCCCACATGAGGATCCTTTGATCATCACATCGAAGATTACGGACGCCATAGTCCGCAAGGTCCTTATCGTCATGGGGAGCTTGGTGGACGTCATCACCATGGAATGCCTAAGTCAGCTGAAGTATGCCCCTCGGAATCTCGTTTCCCTCATCAATCCCGTCGTCGGATTCGGAGGGCGGACGATACACCCCAAAGGCATGATCCGCCTACCGATCGGGGTTGGAGAGAAGGTGAGGGGCCGAAACATCTAAGTCAAATTCCTAGTGATCGACATCCCCTCTCGCCTACAATGTCATCATTAGACGTCCCACCCTCAATCGGATCAAAGCGGTCGTCGCTCCATACCTTATCCTCATGAAGTATGAGCTTGATGATGGATCCGTAGGTGAGATCTATGGAGACCAAAAGACCACACGTGAATGCTATGTAGTAAGCCTTCGACCTTTGATGGAAAAGCGAAAGAAGAGGGGAAGACTCACGATGATCCCAAGGGCAAGAAGCTAAAGGCGGAGTCCGAAGCAAAGTCTCCGAGACTATGATGGTGTGCTTCACCACCATAAAAAATCATGTCAAGGTCCAGCTCCCGAAGACATCGAACTCGGGAGCTAATGATGCTTATGTAAATAGTGCGAGCTCATTGTCCGGAGTGGGGGCCTTTCTTTAAAGACCCACCCAGCCTAAGTCCCAAAAATTTTGTAAAGGAATCACCCATGATTGACGTGACTTTTCCGAACGCGCTCAACGGGGCACACATTCCTCGCTTTTGTACGGACTTCGATCTTTTATTAATACAACGAGCAAGCTTTCGCATCTTTACGTCTCACACTTTACTTTAAGACGATCTTGGGGGCATGAATAGGGGCTAATACGAACCCCGGAGCGCCCAAGCCCTCGGTTCCTTTTGTTTTATTTTCCTAACTTTGTCAAAGTTAGAAGAAAAATAAGGGCTAATATGACTCCCTAAGGCAACTACGTTGCTAGTGGCTTTCGTTGTATGTTTTTCATTGCACCGATTTTGGGGGCAACACCGGGGCTAATACAATCCCCTATGACAACCAAGTTGTAAAACTCAAAGAAGACCCAACTATGATGAAGGGTGATCATGTACCCCAAGCGGCAAGAAAGTAAAAATCGGCAACAATAAAAAGAAGCAACGAGGCAAGTAAGCATTGAGTAAGCATCCAATAAGCATCAAGCAAGGATCGAGTCGAAGATAAAAGTTCAAGAAAAACGAATCTAAAGTAGCGAGTATCAACGCATATGGCACGCAGGACGTCAAAAATAACTCATATCCTACAAAGAGCCATGGAAACGGGGCCAATCCTCGAAGCCATCTTTAGCATCCTCGTCAATGCCATCATCCTCGGGGATCTCCCCCTCCTCCGGTGCTTCCTTCTCGGGGATGGATACGGCCAAAGAGCTTAACTCCAAAGTGAGACCTCCAGAGTGAGATCCAAGCATAAGACAAGTAAATGCGAAGTATGAAGAGATTGACTATGGTCTTCGGATGTGTACATTCGTCAAAAGAAGGCCTCTTGGACGAAAAATATTGAGCGTACGCAACTCGATAAGCCAAGATCCCATAGGATCATAGAGGATCCCTCGGAGACATCACTTAAGCTCTCGATCACCGAAAAAGCACAAGGTCAACGCCCTTGAAGAACACTGTTGTTCCGCAAGAAATTGCTCCAACACTATAAGGTTCAATCTACGATTGTTTATCTTTGGATTCTAGCAAAGGTTAATCGGGTGCCCACATTTTTCCTTAAAAATGAAGGGAACGATGGTTCGTAAATTGAAGACGAAGAAGATATTTTGGCCATCAAGGCGCATGGTCGTTATTATAGCCCAACGCTAAACGTCGTTTGATGACATCAAGCTCGGAGGCAAACGAGAAGCTAACAAAAACTCTAATGTAAAATTGCGACTTGGGCACAATCAAAGGCACCCTACGAAGGCCCATATTAAGGAGTTGGTATATTTCGACTTAACGTGAAATCAACACGAGCTCACCGAAAATGGGTTCGATTTCTCTCGATCAAAAAGGATCAATATGTTTCAACTAATGGAGCCAGGCCCATCGTATTTCCGCTCCGAATTGGGTCGATATTTTCCATTTGAAGGAGCCTACAATTTCTTCGCTTTAAAATCGAGGTCGGTATTTTTTCCGTCCCATTCGAAAAGTTTTACGCATAAAATTGGTTGGGAATATTTCCCCCAAAAATATGCCAACGTAATAAAAAATTGGGGTTAGTGTTAGGATTAGGGTTAGGGTTTTGTGGGTTTTTGGGTGTTTGGAGGGGGTTTCGGCAGGGCTAGGGGTCGGGGGCTCAAGGCTAGAGGTCGGTACAAGGGGTCGGTCCAGGGAGTGCTTGGGTCCGAGCGGGAGCGAGAGCGTGTGGGGAGAGGTTCAGCGTGAGTGAGAGAGTGAGAGAGTGAGAGAGTGAGGGGAGGGGGAGGGGTCGGTCTCGGGAATCGGATGGAGGGGTCGGTCCGGGAAGGGGGTAGCCGGGTCTCGGTGAGAAGCCGAGGGAGAAAGAGCGTACAAGTGAGAGGCCGAGAGAGAGAGAGAGAGAGAGTGAGCGAGAGGGCGAGAGAATAAAGAGGAAGGGTCAGTCCTAGGACTTGGGGCTATGGGTTGGCTCGAGGGGTCGGTGCTTGGGGTCGGAAGCGGCCGGGTAGGGGGCCTGGAGGTACGGCCGAGCGAGAGCATGGGCAAGGGAGAGAGGATGCGCCGAGAGAGCCGAGGCGAGCGAGAGGGAGGGTGTGGGGAGGGGTCGGGGCGGGGGTCGTCTCCGGGGTCGGTCCGAGCGATCCGTCCGAGGGGCGGTGAGAGGTGCAGCAGCGAGCAGAGCGAGCACGGCAAGGGGGACCGAAGGGGAGGCGAGAGGAGAGGGAAGCGGGAGAGCAACAGGGGAAGGTTTGAAGAGTGGGCTAGGGGAGAGAGTAAGCCCAATGAGAGAGGGAGCAGGGCGAAGGAGAGCGCGAGCCCGAGAGGAGAGAGAGCTTAGGGGGATAGTGAGCCGAGAGGGAGCTGGGCCGAGAGAGAGGGAAGGCCGAGATAAGAGTTTGGGCCGCGGAAAGAGCGAACAGTCGGGGTTGGCGTTCGAGTGAGCGGTCAATTCTAATGGTCGGGTTCGGGAGTCTTCAAAAAAATAAAAAATAAAAAAATCTTCGCAACGAAGCATATGATTTCGGAGCCCAAACGTCTTTCGACGTCAAGCAACAACTTAGCCTCCGGGAGCTAATATGTCACATTTCCACCTCCACGGGGAGGGGGCATCCTTCGAAGTTATGCTTAGCGATAACTTAGCCTCCAGGAGCTCAAAAATCGCACTCCTAACTCCACAAAAGGAACACCCCTTAGAGGACACACAATCATGCACTTCTAAGCCTACGGGAGCTGGAAGGTCGCGTAAAGACCCATGTCCGCATAGGCACTCGCACTCCTAACTTGAGGTTAGGGGTCGCGCTCTCCGTGAGATGTTCCCTAGCGAGACTCACACACTTTCGAACCTTCAGGAATCGAAAGGTTGCGCAAAGACCCATTCCGTCATGGGCACTCGCACTCCTAACTTAAAGTTAAGAGGTCGCATTCTCCGTGGGATGTTCCCTAGCGAGATATCTATACTCAAGCACTTTCAAGCCTCCAGGAGCTAAAAATTCGCGCAAAAATTACTCTTTAAGCCCTAGGGGCTAAGCAAAAATCATTCATCGCAAACAAAGCGTCAACAATGGGATAGGAAAGTGAAGAAAAGTAAGGTTGGCAAAGCCAACTTCATTCATTCATTCATTGAGACAAGAACGCGCAACACGCCATTACAAGAGAAGCAAAGTGTTTAAAACTCAAGATATTACACTACGACGCTACGGTTATACCATTACGCTACGGTTACACTACTTAGACGGAATGAGAGCCACGGCTACTACCTCACTTCTCCTTCGAAAGGTTTCTTTTCTTCTCCGCCGAAGGTTCCTCTTCCTCTCCGTAGGGAGGCTACTCCCCTTTGCCTTGGCAAGTCCCTTCGGTCATCAAAGAAGTGGGTAGAAGGGCCATCCACCGACTCGCCACTCTCCATAGGAAGATTAGCGGACGAATCAACACTCGAGCGGCTCCTCCTCCCTCTGCGTTGCTTGCTGAAAAGCTCGGGTTCGTTACCTAAAGTTCAACGAAGCGAGCATGGTTGCGCTCCACCCAAGCCTCAAGAATATCCCACTCGGGGCGGATCGTGGCTTGAAACAATTTATCATAGTCCTCACCGTCATTTATCAACCTCGGCTTCCAAGCATCATCGACAAGAAGCTAGTAGAACGCTTTCATGACAAAGGATGGCCGGCGACGCTCAATCGCTGCTTGCTCGGCTTCATCTCCGTTGAAGCGAGGGCACAACTTCTCGTATCCGACTAGAAGCGCTCCGACGATCATTTTCTCCTCAAGGCAAAGAGAAAGGAGAAGAGTCAAGATGTGGAAATTTGCTATCATTCTCAAGATTCACCCCTATTTATAAGAACTTGGGGTCATTAAGGCATAGCGGAATGGGCTCCACATTCCACCTACCTACCTCGGGAGGCATGCGGTCGAACGTGAGGGGCTAAATGATTCGGGTATTTCCGGATCATACCAGCTCACCCCGTCACGTCACCAGCCAACTGTGCCTAATCGGTCGGATAACGGAGATCTCGACCCAAGCCAACCCTTAACGGGTCGGGTAAAAGCCCAAAGCCCATTAGGGCTAGGGTTTCCCCTAAACCACGGTAAATTACTCTATTACCCCTTTAAAATCTCCTATAAATACACATCCTTTTCCAACTTGAGTGGGGATATGATGTTCACATTTCACAAAATCTCATCTTTCTCATAATCATACCTTGAAGCTTCCTAAACTCTCAACATTCATCAACATTGATCAACGTTCATCAACGTTCATCAACACTCATCCCAAGAACTTCCATCTTTGGAAAACTTCTCGACCCCCAAGGAATCCCCTACGCACATCGAGGAAGATTTTCTTGATCCTTTCAATCAAGTCAAACACTAACTTGAACGTCGGAGGGCGTTCCCGGGATCCACCACCCGGGCTTCGCCTTTCGCGAGTTCAAGCAGTCGCCACGCGGAATCGGATCGATCGTGTCACGTCCTCAGCACCGGAGCGATAAATTCTTCCTCTCTCGAATCATCATCCACATCATCAACTCGGTTTTCCCTGAAACATAACCTAACACTTAAATACTACTAAAAACTATTTATGATGACTATAACATGTATATGAACCACTCAAAATTGTGCAGTAATTTCATCACAATTATTTTTTGAAAGTTTAAATTGTATAGTCAGATAACACATATTTTTGGATTTTTATACTTATACATATATTTATTGATATTCCTAAATAAAGATCAAGTAATAGTAATCTTAGAGATTACATTACAATATAAATTGACATTTTCTATGGATTATACTTTATCAGATTAAATATAAATTTATACTCTAATCATATTTATAGTATCATGTCTAACTTCATTTGAATTTAAATCTTGCTAAGTAAACTTCTTCAGAATACTTTGTAATAAAGCAATTCTTTTGAAACGCAAGTAAAAAAACTTATTATAATAATTTATATAATAATCCAATATTTATGATAATTTTAAAATTCAAATTAATTCAATATCAATATATACAACTTTCTTAGTACTATGTTATTATGTACTGTATTACATATTTTAAAATTTGTTATATAACAGATTATTAAAAAACTCATTAGTATATAAGTTCCCCAAAAATATTATAATATCAATTGAAATCTTCTTCTTGATAAGTACAATTTGATTTCGTGAAGATTTTAACAGTACATGCATTTATTGTATATATTTGATTAGTGATTTTCATAAAACTGGAACAGTGTGTACTGAACTGAAACTAGGACATTCTTACTGTTCACTGTCCTAGTAAGTATGGGCTTGTACTTCACTTTGCAGTTAAACAATTATACATAAATTGAGACAAATAATACCCCAGCTTATTTAGACAGAGATAAATAGAGAGTAGAAATATTCAAACTTCATTTTTCTTGAACCTCTGCTGAACTTCTGTTAAACCTGTTAAAGATTAAAGAATTCTTACACAAACAACTAAAGTTATACAGGTATGATACTATAGCTCTCTCTTACTTTCTTGTAAATTTTTTTCTCATTTTCATGCTTAGTTACTAATATGATCTAATACAATACTTATAACTATCTCTATTATTCATGTTATAATTTTCAAACAATATTGCATTTAAGATCTACGTAGAAGTTTCTTCTAATTAATTCATATGCATATTCCTCTAAACACATAAATTGAGACAAATATATTGATATAGTATATTCTTTGCCATTTTAATTTTATCTTAAAACCATATTGACAAGATATCTTATATTATTTTTTATTAAGAGATTTCTTTTCTAATATTTAAAAAAGGAAAATATACCTATATAGTTATAGTTTAAACATAATATTACAAGTAAATCAAACTAAATGTAAACTATTTTTAAGCATATTTAACAATAGTATTGTACAATTTCTCAGTTTCATTGTAATATAATTAATAAGATTTCATCATCCCTTCCTATAAAAAGTTAAACAAACTGCTACAAAAATGATCCATACTCTTATACACATTCTCAATCATAGTGTGGTATAATTTATTTATTTGTAATAATAGTATTTTTCTATCATTCAGATTTTCATTCATTTGTAACACCAATAATAGTATGACATCATTTATTTCAGAGTAATTTATCTAAATTAAATGGTTCTCAATTTTTTCTCTTTCAAAGTATGTTTATTTTATTATGAATTATGGATATAACATATCCACTTTGAGGATTTGAGTTATGTGATCATACTTATAATAATACATTTCTTAATAATAGGATGGATGCAACTGGCCTTGTTTTTAAAATCTCTTACAAAAGCTTATTAAGTAGAATTGTCACTTCCTTGAAGTTATTGCAAACTATCTATTCCACAGCTTTAACATCCAATAGTGGGAAGTTTCTCTTGCTAAAGAAGGAGTATGGAACAACAACTTTATACTTTGAAATTGATTCAGATAATTATGAAGTAGATATTGAAGAACACCTTGGTCTAAAAGTGGTAACTTACCTTGTAAAACAATATAACATCTACATCCATGATATCAACTGGGAAGCAGTGATCTCTGTAATACCCGTGATTTTAACAAAAGCGATTGTAAAGAATAGAATTTACTCGAGTAATATTCCATGAAATCGAGGAGTGAGTGGTCGATTTTATTTACGTCCGGACTGCATTACTTTAGTATCTCTTTACAGTGCTGCTGTCGAATAAATTAAATCAAGGAAACCGCCTCCCTTCTATTTGAGCTGAATCTTGGTGCGGCTAGGCATTGTCGTAATTGATATATCAGACGAGTAGAGACAGAAGCGAAAGAGGACGGAAAAAAGGGAAAGGCATGGATTTGTTTTATATAGAAGAAGGTTACCTTGGCTGTGAAGAGATAAATGAGATAAATTGGGGACCAATAAAAAGTAGAGGCATTATTTGTCAGGCAGTGGAGAGAGAGAATGCAAAAAATAAAAGAAAGAAGGGACCGAAGGGAGGGAGACTCAGGAAAGCAAAGAAAGAGGAAGCAGAATAGAGGAGGAAGATAGAGGGAGCACCGAACGGGAGAGAAAGAGAGAGAGAGGAGGCGAGCGTACGAGGGCCAAGGAGACCGAGGGGGACCGACGACCACCGTAGAACTAAAGGCGGCAGCCGGCGACGCGAGCGAAGGGAAGAGAGTGAGAGACTGGGACAGAGCGAGGGCGAAGGAAGGACCCGAAGCAGTGACAGACGCGAGGGGGTCCGAGAGGCCGGAAACCGGTAAAAGCAGTGGCAACAAGGGAGGAGGACTGGCAGCGAATGAGCGAGGGCTCGATCGAGAGACAGTGGAGACCAAAAACGGCAAACCAGAAACAGGGGAAGCGAGAGACTGAGAGAGACTAAGCGAGAACCAGCGGAAAGAGGGACCGGGACCAGAGAGGTGAAAGTAAGGAAGCCCAAGACCAACCCCAAAACCCAAGAATTCGAGGTGGGTGGTCTCATACTCTAAACTATTAGTAATTTCGAAACCCAAATGGATTTATTGTGATTATTAAGTTTTGTTGTGAATATTGAATACGTGTGCGATTAAACCAGTCTAATAGTTGCTGAAAGTTGAATTAGGAGTCTTGAAGGGATTTGGTAGTTGTTTAGGCTTGAATTGAAAGCCGGGGAATTCAGACGGAGTTAGATTGCTTGGATATAGTAAGTAGTATTGAGGATTCAGTCAGTTGGGGATGAGCAATTTGTGGTTTGGACATAAATTATGAAATTAATATCTCAGATTAAGCCTTAGAGATTTATTGAATTTACGACATTAAGAAATGATTACTAATATCGGGAAATAATGAGTGAAGTATAAAGGGGAGTATGAATTCACATTAATGGATGCACAATTGAGACATGGGAGTGAGACATGGGAGTGAGAAATGGGTGATTATCAGGTTAATTAAGTTCGAAGTATATTTTAATCCTTGAGGTGAACTAAACGTGAAGGTAAGCGAAGCTAACGAAATTGAGTGATGAAAGCGACTAAGGATTACACAACTAAGGATGGACAGACAAGAGTTGAATAATAAGATAGAGATATACGATGGGAGTTTGAGGTAAGAAAATGACGAGTTGGGAATTGTAAGGTTAAGTTGAGTTGGAATGTATCTAAGTCTTTGAGATGAAATTAAGTCGGAAGATGAACCTAGCAAAAAGGAACCTAAGTGATAAAGTGAGATTAGGAATTATATGGTCGAGCATGAGCAAAGGAAGTTGATTTATAAAGTTGAGACCTAGAATAAGGAATTGAAGTAAAGATAGAAAATTGTGAAAAGTTGAGACCTTGAATTAGGTAGTACCTACTTGTTATTGTGATTCGAAAAAGGGAATTTATTTTACTAAATTGGTGAATTTAGAAAGATGCGATCGGAGAGGCGCTAAGAATGACTATCTCGTTGAACTGTAGCTATCCGTGCAAGTGATTGTGTTAAACGATGTTCAAAATTAGTTTTGAAAGGAGTTATGTATTTTACGCGAATGATTCTTGAATGCAATTTCTTGAGAACTGCCTTTCAAACGTGAATGTGTTTTAAAGAAGTGAAACCGATTGAAAAAGTGAATTTAGAGGGGTGGCACATGGTGCTATGCCTTGTACGATATTAAACTAATTTGAGATTGTGGTTCAAAACCAAATTTGATAAGTGATTGTGATCACTTCGGTTTTGAATGGATTTTGGGCTAAGGATTGTTTAGACTAGAGGAAGAAGGTGGTCGTGCGTATCAAGCCACGGGGTCCTTGCGTATCGGGATGCCCATCAACCAGAGAGGTTGATTCTTTCCTGACGAGGAAAGTAGAGCCTTCCGGTATTTGACTAGAGAGAGGTCCCGGTAACTCGAGTCGGGGTCACGCCCCTAGAACCGTCCGGTGCTAGTTCAATCGTCTAAAGCCCCAAAAGGATTTTCGATGGGTCGAAAGTATTTAAAAGAAAGTGTAGATGGTTCTACCTTGTTTAAAGTGATTCTATTCCTAAAATGATTGCAAATCGTGCTTTCAAATGATTGAAGTGTTATGAGCTTTATGTTGCGAATGATTTTAAGAGATTTCATTGAAAAGTATATAGATTTGTATTATATTATTACGCTTTTGCCGATTTTATTATTATGAGTAATATGTGTAAAACATTTCCATTTTAAGAGTGTGAGACTTCCGGTGAGCCCATGGTTTATTGCTCACCCCACAAATTTCCCCTTTTTCCCTCCCGAGTGTTGCAGGTACACTCTTAAGAGATGTATGTGGTACGTAGCGTATTCGGGACTCCCACTTATTGTTGTGTGCTGTTTGCTAAGTGATTCAAGTGGCGGATGTTCATTTCTTATGTTTCTAAGTATTGTAGTTTGTAATTTAGTTCATATACTTTGTACCGGATGTATAATGAACCATTTAGAGTGCTTTAAGTTTAAACACATGATTAGTTGAACTACGGCGTGTGGCCGTTGAGTTGTATACTCCGAGCGTGTGGCTCGTTGAGTTGTATTATGATTCTTATGCATGGTTTTAAGGCTTTAAGCCTAGGGGATAGTCCGCATTACAAATGGAACTCTGCCGAAATTTTTAGGAAATTTCAAATCCTTTTGGAAAACTACATTTATTACCTCTAAGTTAGAATTAGAAAGTCGAACCGACATCCGATAGAGCCTTGGGAGTTCTTGTAAGGAACTCGGCGATATAATACTCCTAGGGGTGTTTTGGGGTGTTACGAGATACTCTATAAGAAATGTGCGAGACTTCTACAAGCAAAAAATTAGACATCTAAATGGTGAAGTAATAGAATTATATACAAATAATTATAGACTACCTAGCAAAGTTATAAACACATGTTCAACTCTTTCGAGTTGTTATTTCAATTGACTATATGGAATTTCTTAATCAAGTGCTCGGTGGCCTCCAACTTCGATTGCCTACACTAACCACTTTAACTCTCAAAAGTGGACAGTTTCGATCATGCTTAAGGTTGACATGTGTTGGATTTGTTGGTGAAATCCATCACATCTTAGGTGATCAGTCCAATTCTCATATTAAAGCAACACAAGATGTTGCTAAGAAGGCTTTGAATCATCTACAAACCTGTTATGGATTCATAGTGCATGATGTGGATTATGAACCAATGAAAATTGCCTGGGCACAATGTTGTATGAGATGTAACACATGTGCTTCCCTTGAGAAATCTATGTGTCAACAAGACCAAGAGAAAATTATGCATCAATGTTCATCGAGTATGACTGGAAATGAGCCAAGCATGCCTCCTCAAGCTATTACCCAATCATATTCTTCTCCTCCACCTTTCAAAATAAAAAAAAATACCGTTAATTTTTAAACTTAGTAAAATGTGAGGGCTAAATAGCAAATAAATATCATGTATAGAAAAAAAATTATTGCTAAACTATCTATGTCCTTTGGTGAAGAACATAGAGTACTCTATAGGGTTTTTTGGTAGAAAGTAAGAACTTCACCATTACGAAATCATATTTACACCATAGCTTCCTGGGCATACCCAAGGCATATATACAAATATGATCTTTAAAGCCTATCAATCCATTGTTTGTACACACCCTTCCTGTGCAATAAGTGTGCCCTCATGGTCCGTTGTATTTGTTGTATTATTTGTTGGGTTTGCCTTCTCTTTGCTTGGAAGATCCTGTGGTTTCTCTCTTACCGGACGTAATATGCGATTACTGCTATTAGTGGAATTAGCATAGCAAGCTTTGAGTTTGATAGTGCTTTCCCCTTAAGCCATTTACTCCAATCCAATCTACAATCTCTATTCCTGTCAGTCCATGGAGCACATCTTTTGCAAATGGACATTGGAGAAATAGGTGGTCTAAGCTTTCAGGTGTGTTACATAGCATACATGACCTATCTTCTACTTCCATCCATTTTCTCAATCTGTCTCAGGTTATAATTCTTCTTTTCAGCACTAACCATAGACAGTAAGAATGCTTGGGTACAACAAGTCTGTGCCAAGAAAATTTCCATTAGCTAACTTCTTGGCATACCTCCTGCATCACCTCATATGCAATTCTAACACTAAATTTATTTCCCTGCACAGGAATCCAATTTTGTGATTGTGGATCATACAATTTATGTAGGTGAGAGTGCAGTTTCATAAGTCGTTTGAAATACCAATTGGAATCACTTTTACTTCTCATGTTGCCTATATCTTGACCCTTGATGTATATGCTATGTATCTATCTCACCCACAGTTTATCAGCTTTCTCCATTAAAAATCATAGTTGTTTGGCAAGTAGAGCCTTGTTCCAATCGCTGCTTCTTTTGATTCCCATACCACCTTGTTTTCTTGGTTTGAACAGATCCTTCCAAGCAACTGGGATAATTTTCTTTTTCCTTCTCCATTTCCCCACAGAAACTCTCTACAGATTTTCTCCACAACCTTTATCACTCTTGCAGGGAGGATGAATATGGAGCTCCAATATATATGCAGGGTCAACAAGACTGAATTGATCAGCTGGGTTTTCCCCGCATAGCTCAATTTCTTGTTCCCCCATAATCTGACTTTTGCAGTGATCCTTGCAGCTAACATTTGACAATCAACTTCATTTAACTTCCCTGGTTTTAGAGGAACACCTAAGTATTTCACAGGTATTTCTCCTTTTGCAAACCCTGTCAAATACAATATTTCACTCTCAATTTTTGCAGATACTCCAACCAAGAATATTTGGGACTTGCTGCTATTAGCTTCTAATCCGAACACCTCTGTGAAGTGGTGGATTGCCTCCATGACACATCTCACCGACTCAATATCTGCTTTGCAAAAAACCAATAGATCATCTGCAAAGATCAGATGGTTAAGTTTAATCTACTTGTATCCCGAATGAAAATGCAATTTTTTTTTATTGTCTGTAGTGTCTACCAATGTTCTTGATAAATATTCCATCCCTAGGACAAGAAGTAGAGGGTATGCTGGATCACCCTGTCTCAAACCTCTACTTGATTGAAAAAAACCATGCAAACCACCATTATAGTTTAGTGAGAAGGAAGCTGAAGTTATGCATTCAGACACCCAATGCACTAGTTGTGTAGGAAATCCCACTCCTAACACCATTTCCATAACAAACTTCATCAATAGTGTCATATGCTTTGCGGATATCAATTTTGATGATACACCTTGGTGAGATATTCTTCCTCTTATAATGTCTCATAGGATCAAATCCAATCATGACATTATGGAGAATGCTCCTATTAGCTACAAATGCAGTTTGATTCTCCATAATTATATCTAGCAGCACTATTTTGATTTTCTAGCAAAGCATCTTAGATATGGCTTTATATAGGGTATTACAGGACGAAATGGGCCTATAATCCATTGGAGATTGAGGAGACTTGACTTTAGGAATCAGTGCAATAGCTGTAGTGTTAATTTGTTTCAGCATTTTGCCACTTTTGAAAAAATCCAAGACAGCATCACTCATCTCGTCCCCAATTGTCCCCCTGCAACTAGTATAAAACTTACTATTAAAGCCATCAGGTCCAAGACTTTTGGAGCAGCTAATTGATAAGAAAGGTGACTTAACATCAGCCTTAGTAAAAGGATGCAACATTACCTGTTTGTGTTCTCTAGTAATGTTCTTACCTTGTTGCATTATGCCCCACTTGAGCTTGCTTCTTGTAGCCTTTGCACTGAAAAGCTCTTTGAAATATTGGACCAGTGTCTGTTTCATATCCTCAGCTCCATATACAGTCTCCCCATTATGAGTAACAATAGACATAATTCTATTATTATATTGCCATTGTTTTAATACAAAGTGAAAAAAAGCTGTATTTTTATCACCCTCCCTCAGCCACCTAATTTTGCTCTTTTGCCTCTTAAGGTCCATATCATCCTTCTTCAAGTTTCTGAATACACATGCCATTGTCCCACTGTCCAGAAAGGATTTTGGATTGGATGTCTGTCAACTTTAGCCTGGCCATCTCGATTCTACTCTCAAGGCCTCTATATTCCTCTTTGTGGATCTTCAACCAAATTTTTACTCTCTTCAGTTTCTGCACCACTTTGTACATGTGAGTACCTTCACAAGTAGTATTCCAGCAGTCTCTTGCAATATCCTAAAACTTTCCATTATTACACCACATATTGTAGAATCTAAAAGATGTATTGTGCTTTTTGCCTGATGATTACTAACCAATAGATAACAGCAGTCAGAAGCTGCCCCTGGCATGACTGTACAGTCCACATTTGGGACCCAGTCAATCCATCTTTCATTAAGAAGGACTCTATTCAGTTTAGAGAAGACTCTTGTGTCTTATTTTGCTTGTTTGTCCAAGTATAAAATTGCCCTCTATAAGTCATGTCCTGCACTTGACATTCTGTGATACAGTCTTGGAAATCCATCATTTCTTGGTAGTGTAACTTGTTTCCTCCAATCCTCTCATGTTCAGCCAATATACAGTTAAAGTCCCCAGCTATCATCCAGATTAGAACCTGTGCAGCATTACTTTTCAGGGAAGTCCACAAGTTTGTCCTCTCTCCATCATCATTTGAGGCATACACTAGTGATAAGGTAAATCAAATCTGCATACTAATGTGCTTAACTTCTGCATGAATAACCTGCTCTTCGATATCAGTTGCTGTAACCACAAAATAATTTAGATTCTATACCAACCATACTCTACTTCTTTTATTGTCTGTAGTATTTATAACTACATCCCATCCTGGGCAAAGTTTACCTGACACCCCAGCCACATTGTTTTTTGCCACTTTAGTCTCTACTAATCCTGCAAGTTGGATACCTTTATTTCGCAAGAGGATGTTGATTTCCTCTTGCTTAGAAGGACCATTCATCCCTCTGACATTCCAAATAAGTATATTGTCTATTTTTAACCCTGAGGTGCCCCTCAGGAGGATCCCTTGCTTCATTGATACCCTGCCCCTTATGTTCTCCAGTAGCTAAGTGCTCAAAAGAATTTTCTTCATTTAACTCAATATGTCTATCCTGTCTATTATTGGTAATAATAATTTGATTTACCTGGTGTTCCTCCTGCTGATCCTGATTAGCTACTGGCTCCTTAGGCTGAGTTTGCTTAGGTCTCCACATCCATTTGATTCCTTTTCCATACGTCTCCTCCGAGTGCCTAAACATAGGCATTTGGTACACTTTTCTGGGGTCCATTCATAATACACATCCTGCACTATCATATCATCTTTCTCGTCCACAAACAATACCTCCTCATTGAGCGTCTTTGTAATATCCACATCCACCAATACTCTAGCATAGTTCATTCGACTTTTGTCTTCTGTTTGCTTATCAACCATGATAGGATATTCCACAAGGCTGGCCACTTTACTCAAGCCATCAACACCCCAAACTTTTGGATGTAATTTCGGGAATTGCACCCAAATAGGCACAGATGTGATGTCCATATCCGGTTCATCACCTAAGCCCCATTGTCGGACAATCATTGACTTCTTAACAAAGTAGTATATATTCTGCTTCAATGCATTGTCTCTATCCATGAGAGTGCAGAACTGAACCAAGTAAGTTCCATTATCTTTGCGGACCACTTTTTCGATGGTATTTCGTCCCCTATTCATAGCATTAAACTGTCACTGCATATTTACTACTCTACTATACTTCAGCTACCCTAAACGGATTCAACCTTTCCTCTCCAATTTTTTTCTTTTATAAGAACAATAGTATGTGAGTTAAAGAATAAGGCAAAAAATTACTAAAACAGTAACGAAAAAATACAAAAGATTTTCTGTCGACAAGTATCTAAACTATTTCAGCTATAATATTATTCTTCATTGTCGAATTAGTCAAATAACTAACCTCTTTCAATCTGTTATTAAATTTCATAGATCAAAGTGTAAAAATTCTTCAAAAATGTTTTCCATTACATTTTATTGCCCTTTTTATCATAAAATAATCAACAATTCAAAAGTGATCTACTGGTTCATAAGTCACTAATAGGTACTAATATGACATAAAAAAATTCAACGTAGTAGAATTATAATTTTGTATTCTTATTGATATGAACAGTCTTCTGGAAAAAAATACTGTACTATATCTATGGTAATGCACAATAGAATTACTTTTTGCCATTTTTTCCAAAAAATAACATATCATACGGAAAATGATGATTACATTTTTTTAATCCATTAATTAAAATAACCATGCGTCCTTCATCATAATCGAAACAGCAAACTATCCTACTCCATACAATTTAATTACATTTTCAATACTTATCTCAAACACACGTTACAACTTTGAATGTGAAAAGTCACTTGCTAAACGTTGCACCTGTTCATTGCTATTTCTTTTTTTCTGTTAATTAATTTTAATGATCTATAACCAATTAGTTTCATCTATACAGCACGTTTTCAAGATATAGTAAAACAGTTTAAAATCAGTTAATTAATCGATTAGTTGCTTAATATAGTCAGGTATATAAAGAGAATTATTATACCTCAAAAATCAATGTCATTGACAATATTACAATGCCTATATTTCACTAACCAAATGCTGCTTTTCTCTTTATTCTGCAAAACCTTTTTCAAGTTTGTTTAGCAAAGAAAAACGAAATGTCATTCTTTCACCAGCATGACAGCATTTCATTCATACTGTACTGTAACTGGACTTCCTCCTATTCCGCTGCCTCTTATCCGTGAATCGTTCACTCCAAACACCAATTGGAAAATTGTATTGTTTAGTGGAGATACAAACACAGAAGGAAATCAAGCAATCATACAATATTGGGAAGAAGTGTTAGATTACACAGTCGATGATAGTTGGATCACCATGGACACACACCAACATCTACGCTCAGGTATAATTAGACAACAATGGGGGTGTTTCCGAGTTTGGTGGGGTAGAACACTATAGCGATACTTTTTGCCATACTTTCCACCGACTATTGGACTCATCTTTATGGAATACAAAATCCTCTAGCATTTTGTCCAATATTCATGCTCATGTATGCCGACTTAGCTTCACCTCATCCAAGAGTAGTAAACTACTCTTATTCGGCCTTACTTTTGGTACATATTCACCCCTTCTACAATCATCAACAATTTCAAGGAAACATTGGCAACATGCATGTTGGAAGCATTCTTCAAAATGGCAATCATGTTCCTCCACACATGCCTCCCCGATAATATAATATAACAATCTATTATTTTTAATTAATCTTTCATAATTGTCATATTTTATTGTAATCTATTATTTTTAATTAATGTTTCATAATTGTCATATTTTATTGTAATTCCTACTTATCGCAATTACTACTATATGTTTTAATAAATTTCTACTTTTATTTTCGTATTATTGTAAGCTTTCATATTTTTCTAATGCCAATGTATAATGTTTTTAATATTATATATATCTACTGTTAACAAAACATAACTATTTTATTCATAGAGAGAATAAAACTTTGCTCAATAATTAATTACAAATTATATTTATAAATTAGTATGATGCAGTATATTTAGCTTAATAACAGATAAATAAAATTACTACAAAAGAAATGAAAAATATATAATTTAGTTATCCTTACATAACAAAAAAATACAATTACATAATTAAAACCAATTGCTCATGTTAAGCCCTAATTACCCTACTTCACAAAATTATAGAGCTATTTATTTAATACGAAAACAACCATGAGAAGATTTTAATAGTTACAGATAGCCCAAAAAGATGAATAAACAATCAAAAACTAAGCCACAATATTTCTCATGGCCGTAGTTTAAAAAAAATCATAGAGAACTAACTAAGAAATCCGTTAGACTACTAAATACAAAGCCCACAATCTAATGATATTCATAAATATTTGAAAAAAAGTTAATCGCATTTGAAAATAGAAAAAATACACTAATAAAAACAAATTTACAACTCAATATATATAATTTAAATGTTAAGGATTAAATAAATTAAATTATATTTTTACAGCTAATATTTATTTAATTACCATTGGTACAAAATTAAATACTATCTTTACAATAGAAAAGGTAAATCAACTTACCTTTTAATATATTATTTTACTGTATCTTAAGGTGAAAAATATAAATATCTTATTTATATAACTTATCAATATTATTTCTTGATGGGAAAAGTGTAACACCCCAAATCCCACCCTAGGGGTATCATATGCCGAGTTCTCCGAGAGGAACCCCTAAGGCTACTTATGATCTCAACTTGGGGTTAATAACTCTTTCTTAGATTGGCGGAAGCGTGTTTCTAGGTTTTCAAAGGCTTTCCTGAAAATGTCGGCAGAGTTTCCTCCGTAATATGGCTAATCGCATAAGCTTAAAGCCTTAACCCCGCACGAAACACATCCATAAACTTAACGAGCCACACACTCGGAACATCCACAACACAAACTCAACGAGCCACACGCTCGAAGTATTCACATAGGGCTTTCATATTCATGGTCGAACTTAAGTTCACATACAACCTATCTTTACAAACATCTTTACGAGACAAGAAGACGAGAAAAACATGTAGTAAGTCCAGGCATCTCCTATCCGTCTGCTATTTTTGAAAGCCAAAAGTCACTCCTTAGAGTCTTACTACATGCACTGAAATGTTGGTGAGGTCATGAGCTCCATGAGCCCAGTGAATAACCCAAACCAAACCCCTAATTTCACTTTTCACATTAATTCATTAACAAACACACGTAAATTCACAATTCATTCATAACATGTGATTCGGATCATACATGCTTAAGATATGCACGTTACTAAACTTATCCACTTACCGAGCGGTACATATGACATCAATTACTCATGAATTCAATCGGAGCATACTTCATTCTTCTTTCAACGCAAGTACGTCATATAATCATTCATCATGTAAGACATTTATCACATAAATCATATCTTACTTCTTATCGTATTAATTTCTTAAGACATCGAGAACCGTTCTTCTCATTCTTCTTCTTGAGTTCAATTATGCATTTCATAAATCATTGATTCTTTCTTTCTTGTTCGTCATGGCATAATCATTCGTTTCTTCATATCATAATTCTTAAGTATTCTTAGTTTCGAATGGAAAGAAGATTTATGTTCTCGCTCTTAAGACCCAGTTCTTGGAGCCAAAATAATTCATGGGCTCGAGTCCTCGAGGCTTGCCTCGGACTTTGAAGGACGCATCACTGTCAACAATTCGTGAAAGCAAAATAATTCGTGGCTTCGGTTGACGAGACACTTCTATGACCATAGCTTCAAAGGGTTCTTTAATTCGTGGGGTCTTAGATCAATAACACAATCCTTTTTCCCTTCTTTAGTTCTTTATGTTTCTTATTTTCTTACTATATTCTTATTACTTATTGAAGAGATGCACTTTATTCATATAATTCATGCTCAACGACTTCATACGTAACTTCTTCACAACGAACAATTCACATAAGCAAGTTCCAACTTAAGTACAATCAATCCAACTCATATAGGCATGGTTATATCACTTATAATCAATATACTTTAAGATAACCACATCCTCACATAAACATATCAATTACAATTTCTAATTACAAACTTATCATTTCATGATTGAGTATTATTGCGCATAGGTGGTTTATGGTTTCATAACTTTCCTTAATCGATATATATCTCTTAATCTAGCCATAGAGCTTCTTAAATTTCAGTTCTTAACTCGGTTACTCAATTAGTTCCAATTTTGCCCAAAACAGCACATTTTCACTCAAAAATTCATATCTTCCAATCTACTCATCCAACGCATACCAAAATTTACAGGAAATTCTCATAAATTATCAGAAAGCTACAGTAAAAGTTTCAAGAATTTTAGGCATCTCATGAAAGCAAAATAATTCAGACAACAGGCTTAGTTACGGAAAAATCTACACCTAAATCATGAATTCAATTTTCTGATTCCCTTACTAATTCTATTCGAGCCACTTGCGTCAAATTATCAATATACAGCTCAATAATCATGCTCAACAATACCTAATTATCATTAAATTCATGAATCGGGCACATAGTTCGCAACATGCTTTTCGGTTCGTGAGTTGCTAATTTCGTGAATTTAGACCTCTAACTTCTTCCATTAAACCTATGGTTTCCAATTTCATGAATCAATTTCGAATTTAATCCACCTAATTTATTTTATCTTTAGAGGATGAATTTGAATTACTCACCTTAGATTCTTAGTGATTCTAAGAAATTCGGTTTTGAATCGATTTTGAATTGGGTGATTTTGCTTTCCTTTGTTCTTTTCGGTTTTTGGTCTCCTCTATGCGACCCTCTTCTTCCTCCTTTCACTGCTCTCAATCCCGACCTCTGGCTTCCACTTGCTCCACTTTGGTTCCCCTCGGGTTCTCGCTCTCTGTTTCTCACTTTCTTCTTTTGCCCGCCGTTCCCTTCACCCGCCGGCTGATGTACTCTTACTCGTCGGTGACCGCTCCTTTGCTTGTTGTTGTCCCTGTCCTTCTTCCTCTTCGCCTCGCTCTGTCTCTCATCTATTTCTCGGTCTATTCCGCTTCTGAATTGTGGCCTCCTTCTTCCTCAGTATGAATCCTCACTACTCTTTGTCTCCCGTTTTGCTTTCGCCCCCTCTCGCTCTTCTTCTCAATCTCTCGCTCTCTTTGCTCCGTCTCTCCTCTCGCTTTCCTCCTCTCACTTTCCTCGGCTTCGCGTTCTCTTTCTCCTCTCGTTTTCCTCTTTATTCTCAGTCACCCTTTCTCTCTCTTCATTTCCCTCAATACTTAATGGGTTTTGGTGGTTAATTCCCATTGGACCCCTTAATACTCCTTGCTTCTTTATTTGCGGCCAAAGTTGCCAACAATTCCTTCTTTTCATTATCTACGCCAACCACCCCTTGAATTTCTTTTCTTTTTCTTTTATTTTAATTTCTAGTTTGGGCTTTCAAGTGAATTGGACTCAAAATATTTCACAAGCCCATTTAAGTTCACGCACACTCGGGTTTAAATTTCGATTTGAAAGAATTATAATTCACTTGATTTAATAATTTTGAATTTTTAACTTAACTTTTAATAACTTAATTCCTCACTAAGCAAGCAACTAAATTTTTGGGTATTACAAAAAGATGATTATTATTATTATTATTATTATTATTATTATTATTATTATTATTATTATTATTATTATGTAATGTTTATCTGTGAACATAAACATTATTATTATTATTTAAATGTTACTCTCAAATTTCTGTGTTAGTACATTATAAATGTTAATCTTAAAAACCGCAAATTCTGCCTTTTCAATTCTATGCCATTAAGTTTAATTTTTCTTTGACCTTTAACCATGTAAAACATGAATAAAAAAATTCAAAATAGCATTTTGAATAAAATTCCTACAATATAATTCCATACGATAAAATATAACTATAATAGCAAGATAGACCAAAAACTTAAGATATATTACTTTACAAGAAATCAAAAATTCCATAAAAAAAATGTCATCTTACTCACATCAACAATCTCCCTATTTACTTGGAAAAAATTCTCTCTCTGTAAATTTCAAATTACTCTCATATCCTCTATCTTTTCAATCTCCATATGTAAATCTACTTCTATTTCTTCCATTTCTCTCTCTAATTTTGATTATATTAACTATCTACACATAAAATCGAAACCCAAAACCCCAATATATTTCCCGAAATCTTTCCATGTTTTTCCAAATCAAAAACTTACCTTCAAAATACTCCAATTGCTACAAATTTTGAACCAAAAGACAATAGACTTTAGCGCCATGTTCATCCAATTCAAATATATTGTTCCTGTAAATTGATATGGCAATTCAAAGAACAATTGGAAATCACCAAAACTTACCATCTTTTAATAGGTATGAATTTCGTATAAATCTCTATTATTTTCTATTTAATTTTATTTCCGCACAAATTATGGAAGATTTCTTACATATTGGCAATTATTTTAATTTAGGGTTTATAAGCAATATTACTTTCCATTTCTTCAAAAGTTACCAAAATTTAACTGTGAATTTTGTATAAATTCCTATTATTGTATAATTGCTTTTATTTACGTATGAATTATGTAAGATTTGTTACATGCGGACAATTATTTCGATTTACGAGTTTATAAAAGATAGTAATTACAATTTCTTCATTTCGTATCTCCTTCGTTAATTTCCTACTCTTGAATTTTGGTTTTTCCATATCTATGGTATCTTCCAAGCCACTATAATGGGTCGGGATGACATTCACGCTTCACTTATATCATGGTAGCAAATTTGTTTACAACAGAACACTTCAATACAAAGGCGGTTACAATAAATCTATTAAGCCTTGTTGATATAGACAAGTTTTCGTATTTTGGATTGAAAAAAATTGCCCGAGAAATTGGATATGAAGGTGTCACCGATTTCTTTTACTTAGTTCCTGGTACTAAAATGAGTTATGGACTTAGGAGAGTTTTTGATGATAAAGAAGCAATTGACATGATAAACACCATAAGAGGCCATTAGGAAATAAATCAACCTAAACTAGTACCGAAGGGCATAGATCAACCTAAACTAACACCTAAAACTTGGCCAAATCCAATCAATGAAAACCTAGAAGAGCCTAACTTGGATGAAACAGACACAACAACATTAAGCTCTCCCCTAACCACCCAAATGCCAGATTCACAATACCGCACTTAGAACAAAACAACCCAAAATCTGCAAATGGATGATAGATAACATGCTCTATCTCGCAACCAAACTGGCCACAACAAGAAAGGATGTCTTTCCAAAAACAATACTACTTCCTATATGGCACTCTCACCTCCAATAGGTACAAGTAGACCAAGAAAACTACCTATTCCACCAACATTTGTGCCAACATTGCCGGAATCAAGCTCTAGACCTCCACAGAGAAGTACAACACATCGTGGCGGAGGAAAACATCAAATAGAATATGAAGAATTAATAATGCATAGGACATTGTAAGTTTGAATCTGTCTATGTATTTAATTTTGCAAAATTAAATATTTGCCTTATATATCTAACAAGTTTATTTTTAATAGGTGCCTTCCCCTCAAGGTTCAAATGTGATGTAACACAATCTACCGCTATGTGCGGTAAACTCGGAGTACTACCGAGTATAGATCTAAGTAATCTTATTTTGTTTGATTATTTTAAAATTATATTGTTAGTAATTAACAGTAATAGTAGTAATTTACTTCTATTAACCATAATAGACTTTTTATTAGTTCTAAAATATGACTATTTTCAGCAATTTCTATGTTTACTATTTATATTATGTTATGGTAGTTATATCTCTTCATTCATACATTTATCTCTTTTTAATTATTTACTATCTAATGTTGATAATTGTCATAAATTAATTTTTAAAATGTCCTGCATTAGATGGCAACTATTCCTGTTTTTTGACATTTTCTATGATTTACTTTCAATTATCATTATTGATTTCACTTGACTTTGAACATTAATCTCACAAACCTTTATCCTATATAAATTGTTTTTTGGAACCACAAAAAATATTTATAATGTATAGGCCCAATAAAGTTAGCTTACAATTTATTTATTTTTTTTGAAATAAAACTGACACAATGTTGTAAAACTATTTGACATAAATAAACCAATGGAAACAAGTAATATCTAATCTTTAATAAACCTGAATCACATACAATATTATTTGTTTAACCAAATTAGAATACAAATGCATTAAAACTAGGGGTGAGCACGACCGACGGGTACCTCGGAACCGGACCGGAACCGGTCAAGCGGGTAAGGTTCAGGAACCGGAACCGGTCAAACGGGTAAGGGTAAGGTTCCTAAAATTTAGGAACCTGTCAAATGGGTAAGGGTAAGGTTCCTAAAATGAAACCGTGGAACCGGAACCTGGAACTCGTTTAGACAGGTTCTAGAACCGTGGGCACCCGAATCCGTTACTAAAATTTTCAGAATTTTTCGGTTTTGAGGCCCATGAAATTTTTACTTTTGAATTTCTAATGTGTGGCCCAACTTATTAGAAACCCTAATCTCCTTCCTCCTCGTCATTTCGCGTTGCTCCATTTCGCGTTCCTTTATTTCGCCTCTCTCGCGTTGTTCTGCTCTCTCTCCCCTCGCATTGCTCTGCTCTACTCTCTCTCTCTGCTAGTGCTCGTTGACTCGCATTGCTCTGCTCTCTCTTTCTCTGCTGCTGCTCGTTGACTCGCGTTGTCCGCTCTCTCGATGAATCGAACTTCATTTCGCGTTGCTCTGCTCTGCTCCTTCATTTCGTGTTGCTCTGTTTTGCTCCTTCATTTCACGTTGCTCTGCCCTTTCTCTGCTGCTGCTCGTTGACCTCCTCCCGAGTCCTCGTCGGCGTTGGTGTCGCCTCCTTCCTTCCTCCCACTCCCGAGTCCCAACTCTCCCTTGCGGCTTCGTCCTCATCGGTGCTCTCATTACAAAATAGGTAATTTCTTAATATCTTGTTGTAAATAGGGTACCACTGGACCGGAACCGGAACCCGAGGATAAGGGTAAGGTTCCTAAAATTCAGAACCGGAACCTAAGGGTAAGGGTAAGGTTCCTAAAATTCGAGTAACCGGTCAAATAGGGTAAGGGTAAGGTTCCTAGTTTTGGTACAGGGTACCGGAACCGCTCACCCCTAATTAAAACCCAATAATGAAAAACACAATCTACCTTCAAACCAATGAGACTCTCTTATCTAATATACTAAACAAATTTAAAACAATATAAAATATAAATTTTATCTCACTAGGCCAAAATGTCCATTGTTAAGTCTCTTTATTAACAACATAGATACATATCCAATTTAATTTGATCATTTAAAGTGTATTTTACTCTATAACATCACATTTAGCACAATATTAGAATTATTATAAACTAACTTTCACAATTAAAAGTGAGGTGCCGCGCCCATCGCGTACGATGCCCCATTAGTACTTGTAAAAAACAAAAGAAAGGAAATGAAAATATTAAAACATTGGAATAACATTTGTTACGTGAAATATTAGAGGCTCTAAAATACTTGTAAAAAACAAAAGAAAGGAAATTAAAATATTAAAACATTAAAATAACGAGAAGGCAAAAGAGGGAGAGTAAAAGGCAAAAAACTCTAAAAAATTTTGTGAAAAGTTGTGCCTTGTTTCAACTTTAAATTTCATTACTGATAGTGGGGAAAGAGAAGGAGAGAGAAAAAAAGGTAATGGGAAAGCTTTGGTATGCAAAAGTGGAATGAAATGAAATCAAGAAATGATACCGAGGGGTTCGATATGGAACTTGAATATTCTCTTTAAGTATTTGGTAGACAACAGGAATGGAATCAAGTTCCAATTCTTGTTGTTTGGTTGTTAATCATGGAATGAAATCAAAATTGTTTTATTTTTTAAATTATTTTATATAGTTGTAAATTATTGTTGTTGTTGTTGTTAATAATAATAATAATAATAATAATAATAATAATAATAATAATAATAATAATATTATTATTATTATTATTATTATTATTATTATTATTATTATTATTATTATTATTATTATCTAATTCAATAAAAGTTAAAGCTTATTACCATATTTGTTGATAATTGAGTCTTGTATTTATTTAATTTTTTTAATTAACTATCTTGTAATTTTTTCAATGATTAACAAATTTTATTTATAATTTTTAGTAAACATATTTTCAAACTATAATATTCTATCAAACAATATGACAAAAAATATATGTATAAAAATAAATAATAATAATAATAATAATAATAATAATACAATAAATAGGCTAATTTTTTTTTAATAATTATAAAGCTGATCCACGAGGGATTGAGAATTGATCCCCTTCCTATTTGGGGGATTCAAATTTTCTTGTTTTACGTGAAACTTGAAACCTGTAAATTTCAAGTTTCACGTTGAAAATACTCAACCAAACAATTGAAAAAGGAACTTGAAATCAAAGGAATCAAGTTCCATTCCGGTTTGCTCAACCAAATAGGGCCCGATTCCATTGGAAGGAGAGAGAGAGAGACAGGGGAAGAGAGCAAAGGCAGTAGCAAGGAATCAAAGGCAATAGTTGTCAATCGTCTACCAGCACCAAGGAGCGCTAGGAGTGGTTGTCCGGGCAAGGAACCGAAGGAAGCGGTCGGCTAACATCCGTCTACCAGGCACCAAGGAGCTCCGGGAGAGGCTGCCGATTTCAAGTCAGCTGGCGTCAAGTTGCAGGTTGGGGTTTTCTCTTTTTTATTTTTAGAGCTATTCGGTTGAACTACGGGTTCAATTATAGAAACCGCATGGTTGAATCATTGTTTGATCGGGCTTTAACCGGTTCGTTTGTTAAGCTGGTTATAGGAAAATTCGAGACCGGATCGGTGTCTCGTTCCTGATTAAACTAGTCAAATCGGCTGGTCTGGTTCGATTGTCGTAACATAACCCCCAATAGGTAAGCACTATAGATCCGCACCATCCAATTCTCATCCAACTGCCTAAATTAAAAACTCTTTTATCACTTAAAAACAAGGGAAATTTTATATATATATATATATAAAAAAACCACTAGGAGGGGAGTTTGTGGTTGCTACATGACATTTCCAAGTCTCACAATCTCCATCTCCCTTCTTCCTTCCTCTCTCTCTCTCTTATTCACTAGCACCGCTTCACTGTCACTTGGCAAAGCCCCTCAACCATTGGTCCTCTTCCACTCTCTAACGTCGACACCCTCTCTTTCTAACCCACGTTCCAGCACAACTCCAGCGAGAAGTCGACTCGCCACTAGACTTTGAAGGTTGCGAAGACTAATCAAGTTCATTAGCTTTAGGTGTAATCCTTTAATCATTTGTTTTGAATGTAATCTTTTTGGTTATTTGCTTCGAATGTAATCCTTTTTTCATTTGCTTCGAATCTAAACAATGGTTGCTTCAAAAATAAACAATAGGTGTGGTGTTTCTTATCACCTGAGGCAGCCAGGTTCTATCCTCGTTAGTTGATCATTATGTTCTCTATAGTTGACCATTCAGTTTCTAACTTATTGAGCATTATGTTCTTTCCAATTTTTGCGATCATGCCTGTTGGTGAGTATTCAACTGTTCATTGTTGAGCATTCAATAACCCATTATTGAGTCTTTAGTCCAACTGAGTTGAGCATTCAATTTAACTTAATCTTCCTACCTTGTTGTGTTAGTTTCCTTACTATCTACTTATTGTTAAGTATTCAATCTCCTATTGTTGAGTATGCGGTTTCCTACTATTGAGCATTCACTCCAGTATTGTTGAGCATTCGGTTTAGCATTCGGTTTCCTACTATTGAGCATTTACTCCAATATTGTTGAGCATTCGGTTTAGCATTCAGTTTCCTGCATTTACTCCGGTATTGTTGAGTATTGAGTTTCCCGAGTGTTGAGCATTTAGTTTCTTAGTATTGAGAATTTAGATTACTAAAGTTGAGCATTCGGTTCGGTTAAGTTATTTGGTGCTCTTTTCTGTTTTCTTTTCTTAACTAGATACATGAGCTTTTAATATTGGCATTTAGGGTGGTGCTTGGTGACGGTAGTGCTGATGGGCTGCCTAGTATCTTGTCTTTGTAACTAATTTTAGTTGTCTTTTTACTTCTCTACTATTGCCTAGTATCTTAATATTGGCAGTTTCCTCATTCGTAGGCGATACAAAGAGATGAAGCAAGGCCCAACATTAAGTTAAGAAAGATAGATACGACAATAGAAAGCGAGTGAGAAAGGGCGCCGGTGTTAGAGAGTGGAAGACAAGGTCGACAATAGAGGGCTTTGCCAACGATAGTTGAACCAGCGCCAACAAACGATAGAGAGAGAAAGAGAGAGAGAGGGGGAGAGAGAGAGAGAGAGAGAGAGAGAGAGGAAAGGGAAGTTGACGAGAGGTTGAGAGGAAGGAAGGAGGGAGAGGAAGATTGGGAGACTTGAAAATGTCGAATAGCAACCACGAGACTCCTCCGAATTTTTTTATTTTTCCTTTTCGAAGTGGTAAAATAACTTCTACTTTAGGTTGTTGGATGAGAATAGGATGGTCTAAATCTACAATGCTTACCTATAGTTGGGTGTTTACCTATGAGGAAAGTTCACTCGAACCCTTCCAATATATATATATATATATATGGTGAAAGATTAAGAGCTTTCATTAATCATTGAAACCGAAACATGTACATATATACACAGGGAATACTCCGATTCACATTAAAAACTTTTAGTTTTTATATCTACTAAATATCACTCTACCACATTTAGGGATGGCAATGGGTCGGATCTGGGTCGGGTCCAGCTGGACCCGGACCCATTTAAATTTTTGGACCTAGACCCGGACCCGACTTGGACCTGGACCTGGCGGGTCTGTGAAATCTGGACCCAGCACTTGGACCCGGCGAGTCCACGGCTCTTAAATGAGTCTAGTGTATTTTTTTATCATAAATGAGTTCTAAAAATTAGTATTTTGTGCTCTGTTTAATATTATTGTAAATGTGCAAGCAATTTTGTTGCATATAACCTCTTTAGCATTATACTAACCTATCTTTCAACCAACCTATTATACAAACCAAATACACCAAATCTATTCATACTTTTCACAACTAAAACACACTAACTGGAAAAAAATTAATTAGGGGGCTGCATGAATGAGGGAGAAGGAAGTGAAAGAGTGACTTTAGGTAGGGTTTCCAAATTCCAAATTACAATATGTTATTATTGCCTACTGCTACTTGGGATTTTTAAAAATAAATAAATAAAATTTGTTCGGGTCTTAAACAGGTCTTGGGTCGAGTCCGGGTCTTAATTTTTAGACTCGAACCCGGAAAGTTAGAGCCGGACCCATCGGGGTCCAAATTTATTGGACACGAGACCCGATTAAATGGGTCGGGTCCGGCGGTCTAGGTCGGGTCCAGGACCCATTGCCATCCCTAACCACATTCCTTTGTTATCATTTGTGCTTCATGTTTTGTATATGAGAAAATCCTGCTATTTCTTTCCCTCCAACAGACTACATATACTAACAGACCATACACAATCTTATCATCCCTTTCAATCTTATTATCCCTTTCTTTTTGCATTGCCTATTACCTCCATTATCTTCTTTTGCCAATCCTCCCATGTGAACTCTATTTGCACCCATTGAGCATGCCAAACCAGTATTGTTCCGCTTATATGCCGTGTATATTGACATTCCAAAAAGAGGTGCTGGTGTGTTTTCATTTCCTGATTACAAAATACACACTTAGGTTTCACTGCAATACCCATCATTGCTAATTTGTCTTTTGTCATGAGCCTTCGGTGTTATGTTAACCAGAAGACAAAAGTACATTTAGGGATTCTTGGTTTTCCCCACACCAAGTTAAACCACTCCACTTTCAATCCTTTGCGTCTTGGCGGTTCTTACCCTTGCTTAGCATTGTACATTTTGTTATTTGTAGGCAACCATATGGATTTGTTTATGCCTACTCCTACCAACATCATATCTCCGACCTTGAGTAGTTTCCTCCAACACTAGCTGGAGCTTGATTTATGCTTGCATTGTCATATTGTACCCTTCTTCAAATAATAACGGTGCACCCACTTGACCTAGAGGTTATCCTTTTTCCGTGATGCACTTGTTTCTTATGTTGCTTGTCATAGATCCCCATGCCCCCTCTACCTTAGGTAGACAAAGTGTGGACCATGCAGTGGGAGTAGTTTTCCTCTTAGCATTTTCACTCCATAAAAAATGTTTATATATAGCATTCACCTCTTTGATCACAAATTTTGGTATAGTGAACGTTAGGCATCGGTAGGTAAACATATTTAGTAAAAGTGAATTAATTAGTAGGACTTTACCTGTATATAATAGTCTATTCACAATCTCAATCTAGTTCTTATCTTGCTAACTAGTGCTTGGCGATCAGTTTTATTCGACCTTTAGGCTTTCATATGTACACCTAAGTACCCGAATGGCAATTCTCCACTTTTATATCCTCTTATCTAAGTTAGGAGCTTTGCTTCATAGTCACTAACCCCAGCCAATAGTATTTGTGATTTATCCTAATTGGCTTCCATCCTGAAGCTTCGAAAAATGCGAAAGGCAGCATGTATACATCTTATGCTTTATGGATTAGCGTTGCAAAATAGTAATAGGTCATCAGCAAGGCTAAGTGAACTCACGTTCATCTTCTTACAACCCGAGTGGAACCTAAATTCTTTTTGAGTTGTAGCAATTGTGAGAGCTTTGGACAGGCATTCCATTACAAGTACAAAGATAAAGGGGGACATAGTGTCCCATTTCCTTAATCTCCTTCCACTTTGAAAGTACCTATGTAGATTCCCATTTATTTTGGAGTAGTTACATAGCACATTATGAGTTGTACAAACTTATAAGGGAACCCATAGCCAAGTAATAGGTCTTTTATTAACCTCCAATTGACTAAATCATAAGATTTTTTTAAATCAACCTTCAACATACATATAGGGATATCCCCTTCCTTTTATAAAACCTCGGTAGGTCCGAACAAATCAGAACATTATGCAATATAGATCTTCCTGTAATGAAGGCCCCTTGTATCTTATCTACCACTTCAAGCATGAAATTCTTTATGCTATTGCATATTATCTTAGTTATGCATTTATACAAGGAGTCGCGAGTAAGTAATGGGTGAAAACTCGGGTATAACTCTCTATCTCTCTTAGGTTTTGATTCTAAGTCATTGTGAGCTTTATAGAAACTCATATTTAAGTTTTCATCTTGTTCGACCTACTTAGAAACCATTCATCAAACATAACATCTCTTAACCGTGTTTCGACCCACTTAGACACAAGTCGGAACAATCGCATGAGTAAATAATTTCTCTAACACTTTTATTTTGAGCACTAACTTTGTGATTCAATTGAAAATGAATTACAGCGTTAATTCTAATTTCTAAGTCAATTTATTTATTGAGAATTATTTACTTGATCAAGTATATGTATTCTGATTATTTATTCTTTCTCACTTGATCATTTTAAGGATTAACTCAAGATGGAATCGAAGAGTCGGAAAATTCCATTATTTTAGGTGAAGATAATTGCATGCTTAATTACTTTGAATTAATTATTATCTTTGCCTAATCTTATACCAAAGTATTTTTATAGTTTGAGTACCACTTTGACGTGCTTTTCTAGGTTGATTAAACAAGATTAATCTACTTTTTAAATACAAAAGCGAGCAAATTTCTAGCCGTAAACACCTAGCAGCATGTAAATTACCCATTTTTGGACATGGCTCAAACACCATATTAGAGTTGTTTGTTTCCAAAACTGGAAAACTACAACTTTGAGTCTAATGGTTGTTTCCACCCCAGATTTCAATCACCACCGGAGGGTTGGACCACCTTTTAAGCCAAGGATCACTACACAACATTCACATCCGAACGGATATTTTTCGAATGACTCAAACTAGCTATTACAACGGCTATTGAGGCTCACCAGTCCAGAACAAATCTCAATGGTCATTTTTCCTTGGTGCTTATAAATAGAAGCCACTCCACAAGACTTGAAGATTGCTGAACACATTACTTAATACTTAGTGCATTTTTACTTAATCTTCGACTTACAACTCCTAATCTGTAATCTTTTACTTTCCGAGTTGTAAAGAAAGTCTTGTAAGCGGTTCTACTCTTTACTTTCTTTCTTAGTCCCTTGACCGAGCTATAAGAGCTAACTCAGCTCCGTTGTCCCTAACCGTAAAGGTTAACTTAGTCGGAAGTAATAGATCATGTAAAGGAACTTATGAGTTTAGGAAAACTTGTAAAGGAATTGTCTAAGGGAACAATTCTGGTAAGAGTCCGTCCTTTGTAATTGAGTATTTAATTAGTGAATTTGACTTGGTGCTTAGATTAACATGATCTGTGGTTTTCCGCCCGGGAGGGTTTCCACGTATTTCTTGTGTATTTAACTTTCCGAGTCCAATCTAGACTCAAAATTTATTTCTTAGTCCGACTCGTGCAAAATTATTTGATATTTTTCAAAAATCTTCCATCACCCTATTCACCCCCTCTTTAGGTTGCCTTAACCTCTCCAAGAGCAAACCTTCAATTAGTATTAGAGCCTAACCTTTCAAGAGTATCTCACAATCTAAAGGTATAAAGATCAAATGGATCAGAATAATGGAGAATTCAATGAAGGAAGATCATCCACCGGACCACCCAAGTTCAAGGCCATGAACACTCGATGTATGCTATCAGCTCGGAAGAGTACAACAGAGTGTAGCTCGTGACACAGCCAAAGAGGTGTGGTATACACTTGTCAACACCTATGAAGGAACTAGTCAAGTGAAGCAAGCAAAGATAAGTCAATATCTTTACAAATATGAGTTGTTCAGAATGGAGCCAAAAGAAAACATATCACCGATGTATGATCGGTTCACCGAGAGTACCAACAATATCAAGTCTCTGGGTAAAAAGATCTTTCACAAAGAAATGGTCAAAAAATCCCGAGAAGTCTACCAAAGAGAAGATGTGGTACCAAGGTGACAACAATTGAAGAGACTCATAATCTCTCTCAAATGAAGCCTGATGAGCTCATTGGAAAGCTACTAACTCATGAGTTGTACCTAGAAGAAGAGGATGCTGAGGTCAGCACCAAAAAGAACATTGCACTGAAGGTCCGAGAAAGCAAATGACAAATTCTAAGCTCCTCGAACTCAAAAGAGGATCCCATGGCACTCTTTGCCCGAGGTTTCAAAAAGATGATGAAGTACAAAAAGTGGCAAAAGAGGCCGAAGGAGGAGTTCTACAAGAAAGACAAGAAGGATAAGAAAGGTAAATACTCATCCCTTCTAAGTTGTCTTTAACTAAGAACTCTAGCTGCTTTGAGTGTGGCAACAAGGAGCACATAGTCAAAGACTGTCCAAACAGGAAGAAGGACAGAAAGAAGAAAAAGGTTATGGTGACTATCTAGAGCGATGATGACTGATCCGAAGATGATGATTTAGATGACTCAAAGTGTCCGATGGCATTAACAAACTTAGAAATTAGATCCGAGTCGAGACAGTGATAACTCGGATATCGAGGAAACAAGTCCTCGGGAGGTAATTGAATACTTCTTTAAGTTTTCCAAAGCCGATCTTGCTAGATATGTTTTTACTTTGGAAGAAAAGTCCAATTCGACTCTTCCGATTTCAAGAAACAAATTAAGTCTCTTACTCCCGAGAGTATTGTTCGAAAAACGAGTTAGAAAGATTAAGACAAAATTTGAAAGTATTTGAGACCGAGTGCTTAAGACAATGAGACTAAGTCTAAGTGCGTCAAAACAAAAGAATGAGCATCTCAAAAGGAAGCTCAATGAGTCTCAAGAGTTGGTTTTAAAACTCACTTAAGGTTAAGAAATCCTTGATCTTTTACTTGGCTCTCGGTATGTCTCATTTAGAAAAGAAGGTCTTGGTTACAATGATGAAGAGGAATCTAATTCCTATTCAAGTCTTTTCAAAACCGATTCCGAACTGTAAAGTTCGGGAAGGCTGAGCATGGTTCCATTCACTCGCATGAAAAGAGGACTGAGCCTAGACTAGTTTACAGGGAAAAGCCGTCTCAACCTGATTAAAAAAGAAAAGATTTTCAAAGAACAGAGACATAGACTTAGTTTTCTAAAAGAAGACTCGAGAATCAAACCAAACCCAAAATTATTCAAATCGGGTTCCCAAAAGTGCTCTTCCTCGAGAGAAAGACCATAGTAAAGACGAGTCATTGGTTTATAGGAGGATGTGAGAAGGGTTAGTTTGTTTCTATCCTGCAGGTGACTTAGAAACAGAAAGGTCACCGGTACTTAGACAGTGGCTGCTCACTCCATATGTCCGGAGACTCAAAACTCTTTTCAAAGTCGAAGATTTGAAGAGAGGAAAAGTCACATTTGGAGATAACAGCAAAGGCAAGATAGTTGGGATTGGCAAGATTTGTCAAGGAAACAACTCAGTCAACCTTGTCAAAGGACTTAAGTACCATCTCCTTAACATATCTCACCTATGTGACAAAGGCCAAGAGTTAAGGTTTACTCGGACCAACTGCTACATTTCGATGCAGCCACCAAAGAGACAAAGCTCTCAAGTCCGAGGTCGGGGAACACTTACTATTCCTCTTTTAGATTCTAATCAACATTTATCTTGCTTAATAGCATCTTTGAATGATAATTCATGGACATGGCATCATAGATTAGGTCACATTAGCATGCATACTATCAAGAAACTTGTATCTCATGGATTAGTTAGGGGTTTGCCTAACTGTGCATTTAAGAAAGATAAAATCTGTGAGGCACAAAAGGAAAGCAAGTTAGGTCATCTTTCAAACCACTTACTTGAATTAGTTCATATGGATTTGTGTGGTGAAATTCTTGTGAAAAGCTTAGGAGGTAAATCATATGTGCGGGTTATTGTTGATAATTATTCACGATTTACCTAGGTGTGTTTTTTAAGGAATAAGAGTGAAGCCTTCAAAGAGTTCACTAAGATCTGTAGAAAAATTCAAGTAAAGTCCGAGACTCATATCAAAAGAATATGAATTGACCATGGAAGGGAGATCAATTATTCAGAATTTGTAGATTTATGTGATAAGAATGGCATCTCCTACAACTTCTTTACACCAAGAACTCCTCAACAAAATGGAGTAGTGAAGAGAAAACTCTTGAACAAATAGGAAGGACCATGATGATTGAAAATGATCTACCTTACTATTTTTGGGGTGAGGCAGTCAACATAGCAAATTATACACTCAACAGATGCCTCATCAAACCCATCTCGAAGAAGACACCCTATGAGCTGTACAAGAGAAAGAAGCTCAACATTTCCTACTTCAGACCATTCGGATGTAAATGCTTTGTGCATAACAATTGTAAGGAACATCGACTAAGTTTGATGCTAGATCAAATGAAGGTATATTTACTGGATTATTCATCTCATAGTAAGGGTTATCAAATTTTTAACAAAATGACTAACAAAGTGGAAGAAAGCATCCACTTTATTTTTGATGAGATTGATCTTGGCAGGATAAATGAATCCACCTTCTCGGATCTCAAGTTTAACAGAGATGAAGATGACATTGCTAAAGTTGAGCTCGAAAGGGTCAAAATAGAAGAAGCTGAAACAACTCGGAATGAGCCAACTCGGAATGTTGTGACTCGGAATGAACAAAATCAACAGCCAGCTCATAATGCTGAAGAACAAGCCAATACACAAGCTCAACAAGAGCAACCAATTGAAGATCAGCCTATTCAACCAATAAACTTGGTAAACCGGAGGACGAGTAGAGCTTTCAAATATGCATTTAGTCACCCACCCGAGAATATACTTTTTAATATCAACAAGTGGGGTAAGAACTTGATCTTCTTTGCAAAATCTATGTGCATTTTCAACATTCATATCATTAACTCGAACCTAAAAATGTACTAAAAGCCTTAACTGAACCTGAATGGGTAAAGGCCACGCAAGAAAAACTAAATTAATTTGAAAGAAACCAAGTCCGGACTCGACCAAACAACCTTCTAACCACCCAATAATAGGAACCAAATGGGTTTTCAAGAACAAACTAGATGAGGAAAGGTTGGTAGTCAGAAATAAGGCTAGATTAGTTGCTCGGGGTATAACCAAGAAGAGGGAATTGATTGTGGGGGAACCTTTGCACCTGTTGCTAGGATTGAGGCAATCGGAATTCTCTTAGCATTTGCATCTAGCATGAACATCAAGCTTTATCAAATGGATGTCAAATGTGCATTTCTTAATGGTTATATTCAAGAAGAAGTTTATGTTGAGCAACCCCTACATTTAAAAACTCAGAATTTTCAAATCATGTTTTCAAATTGCAAAAGGTTTTATATGGTCCTAAACAAGCTCCCAGAGCTTGATATGAAAGACTAAGCAGTTTCTTGGTTGAAAATGATTTTAAAAGAGGTCATATTAATAAAACTCTTTTGACAAAATCCAAGGGGAATGATTTTCTTATCATTCATATCTATGTTGATGATATTATTTTTGGAACTACTAATGAAACTCTACGTCAAAAGTTTTCCGAGTTAATAAGACATGAGTTCCAAATGAGCATGATGTGATAACTCAATTTGTTCCTTGGTCTACAAATCAAGTAAGAAAAGGATGGCATCTTTGTCCATAAATCTAAGTACACCAAGGAGTTACCGAAGAAATAGAAGGTATAAGATGTGAAGCATGCAGCAACACCTATGAGTAACTGTTTGAACTCGGACTCGGACGAGAAAAATAAAGTTGTAGATTAGAAACTCTATAGAGGTATGATTGGATCTCTACTTTATCTCATATTTAGTAGGCTAGATATCATATTTAGTGTCCGCCTTTGTGCAAAATTTCAAGCTAATCCTAAGGAATCACATCTTCGCTGCGGTGAAGAGAATCTTTAGATATCTTCCAGGGACTCAAAATCTTGGTCTATGGTTTTTAAAGGACTCGGAACCGACTATCACTGGCTATGCTAGATACAAGGTTGATAGAAATAGCATATCAGGAGCATGCAAATTTCTAGGTCAATCACTCATCTCCTAGCACTCAAAGAAGCGAGAATTCGGTTGCTCTGTCAATTGCTAAGGCTGAGTACATTGTAGCTGGAGCTTGTTGTGCTCGGATTCTCTGGATCAAGCAACACTTGAAGGATCTTGGATTATCATTCGCATCTATTCCAATCAAGTGTGACAATCAAAGTGTAATAAGCATCACTAAGAATCCGAGTTCAGCACTCAAAGACAAAGCACACTGAGGTCAAGTATCATTTTCGAGAGACCATTATGAGAAAGGTGATATTAAACTTGAGTTTATTCTTACAAAATTTCAATTAGTTGATATTTTCACTAAGCCTCTAAGCGAAGATCAATTTTGCTTTATTAAGAATGAACTTGGCATGTTAAATGCATGATTATCCGAGTTATTGCATGAATTATTCTTTTATGATTATTTGTTATATGCTTAGAGTAGATAACAAATGGATCAGTTGACTCAGAATGAGATTAAGTTATGAGTTATTAATTTTCCGAGTATCTAAGTCACTCGGACACCTTACTCGAATCAAACTCGGATTATGAGCAAAATGGACATCAAAATTTTGGGATTATTTCTAGATAAATGGAGAATCTCATAATTGTTTGCGAAAACTCTTTCTTCTCTCCATCTCTCTGTCACGCGAACGATCGGCGAAACTAGCCATTGGAAGAAAGTTGTTGGAGAAATTAGCCTTTACAGTGCAGAGTGACTCAACAGTCGATAACCATTGCTTAGTAACCGAGTCGAAAGTCGGTTGGAAGCCTTTTCTCGCTATTAATAGTACCGCTTCACTTTCTTTCTTCTACTTTACCTACTTATTGCTTTCTCTCTCACTCTTTTTGCTCTCAAACCGGCTTACTCTCGCACTTATGCTCTCTCTCTATTTCGAACCTTCGTGTTCTCTACTCACTCTCTCGTTTCTCTCAAACACTCTCTACTCTCTAACCATGCCTAAGAGAGGACTCGTTGTGGAAGGAGGTTCGGCCACCAAGAAGGCCGGAACCAAGTCCACCCGTGCTGAGGCTATACAACGTAAAGGCAAAGAGCACCGCTCGGAAGACCCAAAGCACAACGTTGCCCAACACTTCATTCCGGATGAAAAGTTCTTTCCAAAAACCTCCTTCTCTGGTTAAAACACATCGCCAAAACCGGTGTGTACAACTATCTTTGTTTACGTGAGTACATCTACCCGGACCTTGTGTCTAAGTTCTACATTCACATGACAGCCAGCGATGGCTTCATCACTTGTCTTGTTCAAGGTAAGACCGTTTAAATCAATCTTGCCTTACTTCATAAATTTTTCAATGTGAAGACTCTTTCTCAACTCCAATCCATTTCCTTTCACTAAAGTCTCCGATGACTTCTTTGTAAAATATGCTAAAGAACCTCCTCGAGTCCAAAAAGAACTTTTACGTGACTTAGATGACCTCGAAGCCGAGGCTTCGTGTTTTATTCTCGATGAGGACATTCTTTTCTTATTACCCATCTAAAGAGAACCCTAACTCCAAAGTTCTAAAGGTTCTCTATGACATTCTCGAGGGCTACGAAGTAGATCTCTTTCCATTCATCTTGGAGTAGATAGCCTTTGTTCCTACTAACTCTAAGAAGACTCCATATCCTTTCGGAGCTCTTCTCACTCGTTGTTTTCACTCAGTTTGGGGTCCCTCTTCCTTCGACCCTCAATCTGTGTTGGATACTCGTCGTTTGTCTTAGTAGGAGTGAACTTATTGGTCTTGGATACTAGGAAGTCAAGCCTAGTGTCCGGCTTCATTCGTCCGAGTTACCACCACTACCTCCTTCACCTCGGACTCGGACAACTGCATAGGTCCCACTTCTAACTGTTGGACCTTCTACTTCTCTACATGCCCCTTCTATCGAGCTTCTTGAGAAGGTGGCCAACAAACTTGCTTCTCTTGCTTTAGAGTTGAAAACAACTCGAACGTTTTCCACGCTTACATCCCAACTCGATTCGATGCAAATTCGGGTTCAAACTCAGCTCAAGCGAGTCAAGATCTGATTTCGAGCTCAAGGAGGTGATCAAGCAACAACACAATCAAATTCGAGTGCCTCCAAGAAAGAAGATCAAATGCAGCTGAGGACTCGGATTCCAGCCCTCTAAGTCCAACTCGAAGAAGCTAAAGAAGAAGCGGAAGAAGGACACGGAGAGGTCGAAGGGGAAGGAGAAGAAAAAGAAAAGAAGGAAACTGCTCAACCTGAGGACCGGAGCAACAAAGAACCTAAGATAATCTCTTCATATCACACTCGAGTGCTTTAAAAGAGGCTGGTGATGTAGGCCGACCTAAGGCCCCTACCTCGAAGCTCGGCAAGTCTGCAGCTTTTGCTAAAGAAGAGGAGACGATATGTCTTTGGTTCATAGAACCAGGATTCCTCCACTTTCGGACATACCACTGCTGATTCCACCTCGCCCGGCTACATTTCTTCAAGGTTATAGGCCAAGGCACACTTGCTCGATCTTCTACTTCGAGCCAGATCGCCCCTCCCTCCCGATTTCAAACTTATATTTTCTTTGTTTGCCTTATTTTATTTTATTTTGTCTAACATCTTCTATAATTACTTGTTCTTTCCTCCCTCATTTTGTTATTTTTCTTGAAATGCCTACGGGGAGGGAAAACATAGAAAACTAGATGTTTGGTTTAGGGGAGTTTTGCCCTTAGTTATTTTCTCGAGTTTACTTTATTCTGTTCTTGTACAAATGTTTCTCGCAATGAATGAAATTAGCTTATTTACGAGCATATCTGTTTCTAAGTACATGTTGTATATTAACTCGTATATTATCCCTTTACTCTTTAACATCTTTGCTCCGATTATTTCAAGAAACATGTTCTAAGTTATGTTTTGATCCGAGCTGAACTTATAAGTGTTCATCATTATTTTTTCTTGTCCCGATGTACTATGTGCTCGATCAATTTTCTAAGAAAACTTAACTCTCCGAGCCGATTAGTTTCTATCTTAAGTATAGAATGTCTTTCATCAAAAAGGGCAGATTGAAGACTCGGGTAAAACTCTCTAGGGAGATTGAAGATTCATGTAAAACTCTCTATCTCTCTTAGGTTTTTATTCTAAGTCATTATGAGCTTTATAGAAACTCATATCTAAGCTTTCATCTTGTTCGACCTACTCGAAACCATTCATCAAACATAACATCTCTTAACTGTCTTTCGACCCACTTAAACAGAACTCAAAATAATCGCATGAGTAAATAATTTCTCTAACACTTTTATTCTGAGCACAAACTTTGTGATTCAAGTGAAAATGAATTATAGCGTTAATTATAATTTCTAAGTCGGTTTAGTTTATTTATTGAGAATTATTTACTTGATCAAGTACATGTATTATGATTATTTATTCTTTCTAACTTGATCATTTTAAAGATTGACTCAAGATGGAATCTAAACCTAATGAATATTAGACTCAAAAATTTCATTATTTTAGGTTGAAGATAATTAAGAGCTTAATTGCTTTGAATTAATTATTATCTTTGCCTAATCATGGACCAAAGTATTTTTATACTTTGAGTACCACTTTGACTTTCGGACATGCCACTGTTGATTCCACCTCGCCCGGCTACATTTCTTCAAGGTTATAGGCCAAGGCACACTACTCGATCTTCTACTTCGAGCCGATCGCCCCTCCCTCCTTATTTCAAACTCATATTTTCTTTGTTTGCCTTATTTTAATTTATTTTGTCTAACATCTTCTATAATTACTTGTTCTTTCCTCCCTCATTTTGTTATTTTTGCTGAAATGCCTAGGCGGAGGGAAAACATAGAAAACTAGATGTTTGGTTTAGGGGAGTTTTGCCCTTAGTTATTTTACTGGGTTTACTTTATTTTGTTCTTGTACAAATGTTTCTCGCAATGAATGAAATTAGCTTATTTACGAGCATATCTGTTTCTAAGTACATGTTGTATATTTACTCGGATATTATCCCTTTACTCTTTAACATCTTTGCTCCGATTATTTCAAGAAGCATGTTCTAAGTTATGTTTTGATCCGAGTTGAACTTATAAGTATTCATCATTATTTTTCTTGTCCTGATGTACTCGTGCTCGATCAATTTTCTAAGAAAACATAACTCTTTGAGCTGATTAGTTTCTATCTTAAGTATAGAATGTCTTTCATCAAAAACGGGGAGATTGAAGACTCATGTAAAACTCTCTAGGGAGATTGAAGATTCAGGTAAAACTCTCTATCTCTCTTAGGTTTTTATTCTAAGTCATTATGAGCTTTATAGAAACTCATATCGAACCTTTCATCTTGTTCTAACCTACTCGAAACCATTCATCAAACATAACATCTTTTAACTGTCTTTCGACCCACTTAAATAGAACTCAAAATAATCGCATGAGTAAATAATTTCTCTAACACTTTTATTCCGAGCACAAACTTTGTGATTCAAGTGAAAATGAATTATAGCGTTAATTATAATTTCTAAGTCAGTTTAGTTTATTTATTGAGAATTATTTACTTGATCAAGTATATGTATTATGATTATTTATTCTTTCTAACTTGATCATTTTAAAGATTGACTCAAGATGGAATCTAAACCTAATGAATATTAGACTCAAAAAATTTCATTATTTTAGGTTGAAGATAATTAAGTGCTTAATTGCTTTAAATTAATTATTATCTTTGCCTAATCATCGACCAAAGTATTTTTATACTTTGAGTACCACTTTGACTTTCGGACATGCCATCTGTTGATTCCACCTCGCCCAGCTACATTTCTTCAAGGTTATAGGCCAAGGCACACTTGCTCGATCTTCTACTTCGAGCCGATCGCCCCACCCTCTTGATTTCAAACTCATATTTTCTTTGTTTGCCTTATTTTATTTTGTTTTGTCTAACATCTTCTATAATTACTTGTTCTTTCCTCCCTCATTTTGTTATTTTTGCTGAAATGCCTAGGGGGAGGGAAAACATGGGAAACTAGATGTTTGGTTTTGGGGAGTTTTGCCCTTAGTTATTTTACTGGGTTTACTTTACTTTGTTCTTGTACAAATGTTTCTTGCAATGAATGAAATTAGCTTATTTCCGAGCATATCTGTTTCTAAGTACATGTTGTATATTTACTCGTATATTATCCCTTTACTCTTTAACATCTTTGCTCCGATTATTTCAAGAAACATGTTCTAAGTTATGTTTTGATCTCGAGCTGAACTTATAAGTGTTCATCATTATTTTTTCTTGTCCTGATGTACTCGTGCTCGATCAATTTTTTAAGAAAACTTAACTCTCTGAACTCGATTAGTTTCTATCTTAAGTATAGAATGTCTTTCATCAAAAAAGGGGATATTGAAAATCGGGTAAAACTCTCTACGGAGATTGAAGATTAAGGGAAAACTATCTATTTCTCTTAGATTTTTATTCTAAGTCATTATGAGATTTATAGAAACTCATATCTAAGTTTTCATCTTGTTCGACCTACTCAGAAACCATTCATCAAACATAACATCTCTTAACTGTCTTTCCGACCCACTTAAACAGAACTCAAAATAATCGCATGAGTAAATAATTTCTCTAACACTTTTATTCCGAGCACGAACTTTGTGATTCAAGTGAAAATGAATTATAGCGTTAATTATAATTTCTAAGTCAGTTTAGTTTAATTATTCGAGCATTAATTACTTGATCAAGTATATGTATTATGATTATTTATTCTTTCTAACTTGATCATTTTAAAGATTGACTCAAGATGGAATCTAAACTTAATGAATATTAGACTCAAAAATTTCATTATTTTAGGTTGAAGATAATTAAGTGCTTAATTGCTTTGAATTAATTATTATCTTTGCCTAATCATGGACCAAAGTATTTTTATACTTTGAGTACCACTTTGACTTTCGGACATGCCACTCGCTGATTCCACCTCGCCCAGCTACATTTCTTCAAGGTTATAGGCCAAGGCACACTCGCTCGATCTTCTACTTCGAGCCCGACTCGCCCTCCCTCTTGATTTCAAACTCATATTTTCTTTGTTTGCCTTATTTTATTTTGTTTTGTCTAACATCTTCTATAATTACTTGTTCTTTCCTCCCTCATTTTGTTATTTTTGCTGAAATGCCTAGGGGAGGGAAAACATAGGAAACTAGATGTTTGGTTTTGGGGGAGTTTTGCCCTTAGTTATTTTACGGGTTTACTTTACTTTGTTCTTGTACAAATGTTTCTCGCAATGAATGAAATTAGCTTATTTACGAGCATATCTGTTTCTAAGTACATGTTGTATATTTACTTGGATATTATCCCTTTACTCTTTAACATCTTTGCTCCGATTATTTCAAGAAACATGTTATAAGTTATGTTTTGATCTCGAGCTGAACTTATAAGTGTTCATCATTATTTTTTCTTGTCCCGATGTACTCGTGCTCGATCAATTTTTTAAGAAAACTTAACTCTCTGAACTCATTAGTTTCTATCTTAAGTATAGCATGTCTTTCATCAAAAAGGGGATATTGAAGACTCGGGTAAAACTCTCTAGGGAGATTGAAGATTCAGGGAAAACTATCTATTTCTCTTAGATTTTTATTCTAAGTCATTATGAAATTTATAGAAACTCATATCTAAGTTGTCATCTTATTCCGACCTACTCAGAAACCATTCATCAAACATAACATCTCTTAACTGTCTTTCGACCCACTTAAACAGAACTCAAAATAATCGCATGAGTAAATAATTTCTCTAACACTTTTATTCCGAGCACGAACTTTGTGATTCAAGTGAAAATGAATTATAGCGTTAATTATAATTTCTAAGTCAGTTTAGTTTATTTATTGAGCATTAATTGCTTGATCAAGTATATGTATTATGATAATTTATTCTTTCTAACTTGATCATTTTAAAGATTGACTCAAGATAGAATCTAAACTTAATGAATATTAGACTCAAAAAATTTCATTATTTTAAGTTGAAGATAATTAAGTGCTTAATTGCTTTGAATTAATTATTATCTTTGCCTAATCATGGACCAAAGTATTTTTATACTTTGAGTACCACTTTGACTTTCGGACATGCCACTGCTGATTCCACCTCGCCCAGCTACATTTCTTCAAGGTTATAGGCCAAGGCACACTGCTCGATCTTCTACTTCGAGCCGACTACCCCTCCCTCTTGATTTCAAACTCATATTTTCTTTGTTTGCCTTATTTTATTTTATTTTGTCTAACATCTTCTATAATTACTTGTTCTTTCCTCCCTCATTTTGTTATTTTTGCTGAAATGCCTAGGGGAGGGAAAACATAGAAAACTAGATGTTTGGTTTTGGGGGAGTTTTGCCCTTAGTTATTTTTTGGGTTTACTTTACTTTGTTCTTGTACAAATGTTTCTCGCAATGAATGAAACTAGCTTATTTCCGAGCATATCTGTTTCTAAGTACATGTTGTATATTTACTCGGATATTATCCCTTTACTCTTTAACATCATTGCTCCGATTATTTCAAGAAACATGTTCTAAGTTATGTTTTGATCTCGAGCTGAACTTATAAGTGTTCATCATTATTTTTTTCTTGTCCCGATGTACTCGTGCTCGATCAATTTTTAAGAAAACTTAACTCTCTAAACTGATTAGTTTCTATCTTAAGTATAGAATGTCTTTCATCAAAAACGGGGAGATTGAAGACTCGGGTAAAACTCTCTAGGGAGATTGAAGATTCAGGGAAAACTCTCTATTTCTCTTAGATTTTTATTCTAAGTCATTATGAGATTTATAGAAACTCATATTAAGTTTTCATGTTGTTCCGACCTACTTAGAAACCATTCATCAAACATAACATCTCTTAACTGTCTTTCTGACCCACTTAAACAGTAATTCAAAATAATCGCATGAGTAAATAATTTCTCTAACACTTTTATTCCGAGCACGGACTTTGTGATTCAAGTGAAAATGAATTATAGCGTTAATTATAATTTCTAAGTCAGTTTAGTTTATTTATTGAGAATTATTTACTTGATCAAGTATATGTATTATGATTCTTTATTCTTTCTAACTTGATCATTTTAAAGATTGACTCAAGATGGAATCTAAACCTAATGAATATTAGACTCAAAAAATTTCATTATTTTAGGTTGAAGATAATTAAGTGCTTAATTGCTTTGAATTAATTATTATCTTTGCCTAATCATAGACCAAAGTATTTTTATACTTTGAGTACCACTTTGACTTTCGGACATGCCACTCGCTGATTCCACCTCGCCCAGCCTACGTTTCTTCAAGGTTATAGGCCAAGGCACACTACTCGATCTTCTACTTCGAGCCGATCGCCCCTCCCTCCTTATTTCAAACTCATATTTTCTTTGTTTGCCTTATTTTATTTTATTTTGTCTAACATCTTCTATAATTACTTGTTCTTTCCTCCCTCATTTTGTTATTTTTGCTGAAATGCCTAGGGGAGGGAAAACATAGAAAACTAGATGTTTGGTTTAGGGGAGTTTTGCGCTTAGTTATTTTCTCGGGTTTACTTTACTCTGTTCTTGTACAAATGTTTCTCGCAATGAATGAAACTAGCTTATTTCTGAGCATATCCGTGAGACCCCAAAATTTCGAGTGCTTGCTCGGTAGTGAATTATTATTAGAATTTTTCCGAGTCGAATTAGGAGCCGAGTACCGAAACCGAGCATGGGTTAGCTAATTGGGCCTCTTAAAATTGAAGTTGGGCCCCAAATTGTCAAGCCCAAAGCAGAAAAATCAAAAGAAAAAGAAAGGAAAATGAAGAAGGATGGCTAGCAAGGAATTAAGTAGAGGAGTATGGGGTCCAATTAGAATTGGGCAAGCAAAGCTCATGAGGTGGAATAAGGAAATTAGGAGAGAGAAATTAGGATTGAGAACAAAAGAAGATCAACGAAGAAGCGTAAGCTGGGAAAGAAAAAGGAACGGGAAAGCGAGAGACAGGGAAAGCGAGAGGAGAGGGGGAAAGCGTGAGAGCCGGCGGCCCGTGCCCGCTCGAACGGCGAGGATGCCGCCGCCGGTAGGCGAAAGGAGAGCGAGAGCTCGGGAGGCCGAGCAGAGCAAAAGAGGAAGGGAAAAGCGAGAGATCGGGAGACAGAGACCACGAAGGGGGTGCGAATGCGAGGGCCGAGGAAGGCAGCCGGTGAGCACGGAACCGTGGCCGATGGCCGGCGAGCGAGAGGAGGAAGATAGCAAAACCGGTTCTAAGGCCAGGGGCAAGGAGAACGAGAGGCGAGAGCAGAGAAACAGAGGAAAACGAGATAGAGCCCAAGAGAGAAAGCGATTGTGGGAAGCAGAGAGCGAAAGAAGAGGGTTTGAGGGAGCAGGAGCTAGAATAGAAATCGAAAGGCGTAAGAAGAAGCAAACCCAATCCGAAACCTCAGTAGAACCGAATTCTTAGAACCTCTAAGAATCTAAGGTGAGTAATCTGAATTCATCCTCTAAAATAAAATGAATTAGGTGGATTGAACTTGAATTCGAAGTATGAAATTGGAAACCCTAAGCTAATTGAAGAAGTTAGAAGCCTAAATTCACGAAACTAGCAACTCGCAAATCAAGAGCATGTTGTGATTATGTGATAATTAGTTCTGAATTTGTGATGTTTAAGTATTATTGAGCATGATTATTGAGAATTGGATGAGTTTAGCTTGAGCAGAATTAGGGAGAAAAATCGGAAAGTTAATTTCATGATTCATGTGCGGATTTCTATGAATTAAGCATGCTGTCTGAATTTCTGTGAATTCATGTGTAGCCTAAATTTCCTGATAATTTTACTGCACCTTCCTGATAATTTATGAGAATTTCCTGTAAAATTTGGTATGCATCGGATGAGTAAATTAGGAGATATGCAATTTTGAGTGAAAATGTCCTGTTTTGAGCAAAATCGGAACTAAATGAGTAATTGAATTAAGAACTGAGATTTAAGAAGCTGTGTGGCTAGATTAAAAGATATATATCGATTACGGAAAGTTATAGAACCATAAATCACTTATACGCGATAATACGCGACCATGAAAACGATAAATTCGTTCATTAGAATCCTAGTCGGCATGTTTATGTGATTATGTGTTTATCCTGAATTACATCGATTATAAATGACATAAGCATGCGTATGTGAAATGAATTGATTGTGCTTGAGTTGGAACTTGCTTATGTGAATTATTAGTTACGAAGATTTTACATATGAAAGCGTTGAGCATGAATTGTATGAATTAAGTATATCTTATGTATAAGTAATAAGAAGATAAGAATCATAAAGAACTAAAGAAGGGAGAAAGGATTGTGTTATTGATCTAAGACCCCACGAATTAAAGAACCCTCTGAAGCTATGGCCATAGAAGTGTCCGTCAACCCAAAGCCACGAATTGAACTTCTTCCAAGAATTATTGATAGTATGCGTCCTTCGGGGATGGGAGGCCGCCTCGAGGCCACGAATTGTTTTGCCTCGAGGCCACGAATTGTATGCCTCCGTGAACCGAGCCCACGAATTGTTTTGGCTCCAAGAACTGGGTCTTTAGAGCGAGTGCATAAATCTTCTTTCCATTCGAAATTAAAAAGACTTAAAAGAATTACGATATGAAGAATCGAATGATCGTGCATATCGAATAAGAAAGAAAGAATCAATGATTTATGAAATGCACGATTGAACTCGAGAAGAAGAACGAATCCCGATTTCATAAGAAATGTGTACGATAAGAACTAAGATATGATTTATGTGATGAATGATTTGCATGATGAATGATTCTATGACTTACTTGCGTAGAAAGACGAATGAAGCATGTTTGATTGAATTCATGAGTCATTGATGTCATTATGTTTCTCGGCAAGTTGGTAAGTTTAGAATCTCGCATGTCTTAAGCATGTATGATCCGAATCGCATGTTATGCATGGATTGTGAACTTACGTGTGTTTGTTAATGAATTAATGTGCAAAGTGAAACTCGGGGTTGGGTTTGGGTTATTCACTGGGCTAGTGAGCTCATGACATCACCAACATTTCAGGTGCGAAGTTAAGACCGACAGGAGTTGCCTTTGGCTTTTGGAAATAGCGGATCGAATAGGAGATGCCGGACTTTCTACTTGTTTATTTATCTTTTGTTTGTAAAGATGTTGTAAAGACTGTTATATGTGAACTTAAGTTTTAATTATGAATGTAAAATCCCTATGTGAATACTCCGAGCGTGTGGCTCGTTGAGTTGTGTTGTGTTTCTCCGAGCGTGTGGCTCGTTGAGTTTAAGATTGTGTTTCGTGTAGGGTTAGGGCTTTAAGCCTCCGGGATTAGCCATGTTACGGAGGAAACTCGTCGAAATTTCCAAAAACCTTTGAAAACCCCGAACCGCGCTTCCGCCAATTTAAGAAAGGGTTAGTAACCCCAAGTTGAGACCCTAAGCGGCCTTAGGGGTTCCTCTCGGGGAACCCCGACATGTAATACTCCTAGGGTGGGTCTAGGGGTGTTACAATATCTGTTTCTAAGTACATGTTGTATATTTACTCGGATATTATCCCTTTACTCTTTAACATCTTTGCTCCGATTATTTCAAGAAACATGTTATAAGTTATGTTTTGATCTAAGCTGAACTTATAACTGTTCATCATTATTTTTTCTTGTCCCGATGTACTCGTGCTCCGATCAATTTTCTAAGAAAACTTAACTCTCGAACCGATTAGTTTCTATCTTAAGTATAGAATGTCTTTCATCAAAAAAGGGGATATTGAAGACTCGGGTAAAACTCTCTAGGGAGATTGAAGATTCAGGGAAAACTCTCTATCTCTCTTAGATTTTTATTCTAAGTCATTATGAGATTTATAGAAACTCATATCTAAGTTTTCATTTTGTTCCGACCTACTCGAAACCATTCATCAAACATAACATCTCTTAACTATCTTTCCGACCCACTTAAACAGTAACTCAAAATAATCGCATGAGTAAATAATTTCTCTAACACTTTTATTTTGAGCACGGACTTTGTGATTCAAGTGAAAATGAATTATAGCGTTAATTATAATTTCTAAGTCGGTTTAGTTTATTTATTGAGAATTATTTACTTGATCAAGTATATGTATTATGATTATTTATTCTTTCGAACTTGATCATTTTAAAGATTGACTCAAGTTGGAATCTAAACCTAATGAATATTAGACTCAAAAATTTCATTAGTTTAGGTTGAAGATAATTAAGTGCTTAATTGCTTTGAATTAATTATTATCTTTGCCTAATCATGGACCAAAGTATTTTTATACTTTGAGTACCACTTTGATAATTAGGGTTGTTCATCGGTCCAGGATTGGATCGGACCACACCGGACCGGACCGGCCTAGACGGAAGATCGAATAACAAAAAATGGGGACCGAGGACCGGACTAAATAAGGTCGGTTTGATCCAGGACCGGACAAGTGAAAACCCGGAGCGGACCTGGACTGTAAGTGTGGAGCAATTTTTTACCAAATTCTTGAGTTCATTATCTCCGAAAGTTGTTGCTTTTCCCATGTTTCATGATAAACTTCATAGCAAAAGTACGTAATATAGAATCACGGTTTTGTGATCTAGAATCAAAATAATAAATTATCATCCGGAGTGAAAAAATCTAAAATTCTGAATCTAAAACTATTTCTTACACCATTGTATTTTCTCCTTCCCTTCTAAGTGCTCGTTCGTTTCAATTTGTTAAAACTAGCGGTTATAGCGTTTATAGCGTTTATGAGTCATTATAGTCTGCTATGAGTCTGTTATGAGTCGTTAGGAGTCATTACTGAGCTGTTATGAGTCATTACGAGCTGTTATAAGCGGTTATAATTAGCGGTTATAGCTGTTATGGGTTGTATAGCGGTTATAAGTCTGCTATAGCGGTTATGAGCGGTTATAACTCGTTATAATAGTAATAATAATATTAAATAATTGACTATTTAATAATAATAATAATAATAATAATAATAATAATAATAATAATAATAATAATAATATTATTATTATTATTATTATTATTATTATTATTATTATTATTATTATTATTATTATTATTGTTATGATTATTATTATTTTTATTTATATTTTATTATTATTATTATTTTATTGTTATTATTATCATTATTATTATTATTATTATTATTATTATTATTATTATTATTATTATTTTATTGTTATTATTATTATTATTATTTTATTATTATTATTATTATCATTATTGATATTATTATTATTGTTATGAAATTGTCGAAAGAGTATTATAACGATGACAATGAAGATCATTATAATAACAAGTTACAATGTTAATGATAATAATAACAATAATAATTATAGTAATGATATTACTAAAATTTTAAAATATAATAATATTTTTTAGCAATAACAACAACAACAACAACAATAATAATAATGATAATTATTATTATTATTAATATAGCAATAATCATAGTAATAATAGTAGAAGTAGTAGTAATAATAATACTAATAATAGTAATAATAATAATTATTATTATAATTATAATAATAATAGTACTAGTAGTAGTACCAATAATAATAATAATAATAATAATAATAATAATAATAATAATAATAATAATAATAACAACAATAATGTATTAATATTATTATTATTATGTCATGGAGTACTAGTAGTAGTACCATTATAATAAGAAGTTACAACGACGATAATGATAATAACAATAATAATTACAGTTATGATATTAGTAATAATAATAATAATTTTTTCTTAATAATGATAATAATAATAATAATACTAATAATATAATTAAATAATTATAATTATTATTATTATTACTAATAATAATTGTTATTATTACTAATAATAATAATAATATAATTATGTTATTATTATTATTATTATTGTTATTATTAGTAATAATAATAATTATTATTATTAATATGAGTTTATTAGTCTGTTATAGTAGATAGTCTGTTATAGCGGTTATAACTAGTCGTTATGAGTCAGTTATGAGTCGCTCCGAGTCGTTATAGCGGTTATGAGCGGTTATGAGAGGTTATTAGCGTTTATGAGCGGTTATTAGCGGTTATGAGCGTTTATGAGCGGTTATGAGCGTTTATGAGCGTTTATGAGCGGTTAGCGGTCAAAACGCTTTTATAAACGCTAATTTGAACGAGCTCTAAGAGCATGTTCGTTTCAATTGTTAAAACTAGCGGTTATAGCGTTTATAACGTTTTTGAGCCGTTATGAGTCGCTATGAGTCGCTATGAGTCGTTATGAGCTATTACGAGTCTGTTATGAGTCATTACTGAGTCGTTATGAGTCTGTTATAATTAGCGGTTATAGTCTGTTATGGGTTGTATAGCGGTTATAAGTCTGTTATAATAGTAATAATAATATTAAATAATTAACTTTTTAATAATAATAATAATAATAATAATAATATTATTACTATTATTATTATTATTATTATTATTATTATTATTATTATTTTTATTTGTATTTTATTATTATTATTATTTTATTGTTATTATTATTATTATTATTATTATTATTATTATTATTATTATTATTATTATTATTATTATTTTATTGTTATTATTATTATTATTTTATTATTATTATCATTATTGATATTATTATTATTGTTATGAAATTGTCGAAAGAGTATTATAACGATGACAATGACGATCATTATAATAACAAGTTACAACGTCGATGATAATAATAACAATAATAATTATAGTAATGATATTACTAAAATTTTAAAATATAATAATATTTTTTAGCAATAACAACAACAACAACAACAATAATAATAATAATAATAATTATTATTATTATTATTATTATTATTATTGTTATTATTATTATTATTATTATTATTATTATTATTATTATTGTTATTATTATTATTAATATAGCAATAATCATAGTAATAATAGTAGAAGTAGTAGAAATAATAATACTAATAATAGTAATAATAATAATTATTATTATAATTATAATAATAATAGTACTAGTAGTAGTACCAATAATAATAATAATAATAATAATAATAATAATAATAATAATAATAATAATAATCCCAAAATTGAAGCAAGCACACGTATTGGAAGGATGGTACTTATAGCATTATATTCAATTTTCATAGTTAATACAAGTTACATATATTTGAACACACCTAATAATTTTATTGCATTTATTAGGTATTCTGGTACTAAAGGTATGGTAGATCACTTTGATTTCATTCGTAAGAGAACTTTACTGGATTGTGCATATGGAGAAGTTGTTCACTGCTACGAGGATTACGTTGGGCGAGTATGGATCTAGGCCAAATGTAAAGCACATTTCTCAATCTCATATAAATTTCCTGCTTCCTTCTAAATTTTATATTATGATATTATAAGTTTTCTATATATATGCGAGTGAAATATTTCGAGATTTTTGCATATGTTTGTGACATTTACCCCATGGTTTATGAAGCTTGCATTAGTTGCAAAAGAGTGCCCATACTTATGTATGGGCATTGAATCTACCTTATTGTACATGTCGAACTCCAACGGATATCACTCAAAAAAGGTTTGTTATACTCAAATTTTTGTTATTGATATATACTTCTTATTATACATTTTTCTATTGAATGATAACATTATTATTCACTATCTTATTCAAATTATAGGTACTTCTTGAGGGTTCTTTTAAAACATCATACATATTATAGAACATTTATTGTTCTCCACGATGATGTTCGAATTCTTCTCCATGCAAGCACGACGGACTTAGATACATATGCAACACAGGTATTGTACTACCCATTGCATTCTATAGCATTTATTGTACATATTAGTAATATTTCCACATTATGTTTTCCTGCAGCCGTATGGGGAACTTTCATTGTACGCTATCATAGATGATTACCTAAATAAACCATGGGTATTTCTTATTGAGCCTCCACGCAATCAAAAATTAGAAGAACCCATCGCTCTTATTACATTTGTGGATTGGGAGGAAGAAGTTTATCACTTACAAAATACGAATTCTACATATAGCAGGTACACAATATACACACATAATATTCATATTCTAACATTATTTGCAATAAAATATAACTTTATCATGGTTCCCTATAGGTACAAGCAGAGTAAGAAGAGGAAAAGAAGTCTTCTTGATCCCGCACCATCGGTGAATTTATCATTGTGTCATTTAATTTGATGTCTCTCCTAATATTTACTCCCTAATATTTTAAACATTTTAAGATAGTATTTTTTATAAACACATGTATTTATGACGTTGCTATTTTTATTACCGTAAGTATTTTTTATAAATATTTTAAGATTTATTACATTACTCCGTGCATATCACGGATCCGGACTAGTAATAATAACAATAATGTATTAATATTATTATTATTATTATGTCATGGAGTACTAGTAGTAGTACCATTATAATAAGAAGTTACAACGACGATAATGATAATAACAATAATAATTACAGTTATGATATTAGTAATAATAATAATAATTTTTTCTTAATAATGATAATAATAATAATAATACTAATAATATAATTAAATAATTATAATAATTATTATTATTACTAATAATAATAATAATATAATTGTTATTATTATTATTATTATTATTAGTAATAACTATTATTATAATTATTTAATTATATTATTATTATTATTGTAAATACTAATAATATGAGTTTATTAGTCGTTATAGTAGATAGATGTTATAGCGGCTATAACTAGTCTGCTATAAGTCGTTATAGCGTTTATGAGCGGTTATGAGCGGTTATAAGCGGTTATGAGCTGTTATTAGCGTTTATGAGCAGCTATTAGCGGTTATGAGCGTTTATGAGCGGTTATGAGCGTTTATGAGCGGTTATGAGCGGTTATTAGCGGTTAGCGGTTAAAAACGCTTTTGTAAACGCTAATTCGAACAAGCTCTAATGCATAAAACCCATGGATCATGAGGTGGGTTTTCCAATTTACCAAAAATCAATAATAATTCTTAGGAATTAAAAACTTTGGGCGCTGAAACCTATATTTGGGGAGGTTCCATACCGATACCTCGGTCGCTTTCTTAGTTGAGATAGGGAGGTGTGAGAGGGCACGTGATCTGCGCGCCGGAGGACGATTGTTGTGCCCAATTTTGGATGCTTTGGAGATGGAACGCAGCGCAGCAAAATCCAGCAGCAAGACCATGTGGGAAAAGATTTACCTTTCCACAAGTTGGAGAGATTCCCAAACGAACCCTCGCCAACAAGTTCAATCACATGGCAGTTCTCGATTCCCATTTCAAATCTTCCAATTCAGTAGCTTCATGCACTAATTGATAGGAAAATATGCAAATTCGAAAAGATCCGAGTGAGAATTGAAAGTGGGGGGAAACGATTTTGAAATTTGAACTTCCTCGAGTCCGCAAAAGTATCTACTCGATTCAAGTGATTCTTTCAAAGTTCGGGGATGAAATTTCATAGTCGTGAGGTTGATATTTAAAATCGGATAGAGAAATTGTGAGCGACTTACGGTTAGGGTTGGAGGAAAATAGAGAATCAAGTTGCAAGTAGGGGGTGTTGGGAGCACCGGAGGAGAGAGATTGAGAGAGAGAGCGAGTGTTTATCAAGGGATTTTCGGTCCGGGCCGGAGAGAGAAAAGGAAGCGAGCAAAAAAATGACTAAAACTCGTAACAAAAAAGAAGAAAACTAATGTTAATCAATCTTCGATCCAGACTGGTGGACCGATCCGGATAAGACCGAAAATCGAATAGCGATAATGTCGGGATCGAGGATCGAACCAAACTACGTCGGTCCGACCTGGTCCAGTTCATGCCGATTTTCGATCCGGTCCGATTTTGGACCGAATAATGCACAACCCTAGTTGGGAGGAGGGAGAGAGTCCCCGACAGAGAGTGAGAGAGGACTCGTCACCGACAACGGCTCCGAGAGACCGAGAGAAGAGTGTGGCTGTCTCGGCTACTTGAAGTGATTTTAGATCGGGGATGCAAGGAAAAGGCAAGGGTGGGTGAATGGGCCTAGGTAAAACATTATATATCTAGGATTTTATTTGAAGGAAATTACTTATATGAACTTATTTTTTATGTGCAAAAATTTTTAAAACTAAGGATATAAACATAATTTTAGATAAACGGGGAAGGGATGGGTAATCTTTCTCGAAAATAGATGGGGATATTTCCCTGAGCGGGGAACGAGGACGAGGAGGGGATTTTCACCTCATCCTTGCCCCTGTGCAAGGATGTGGGTTTTAGCCTCATCCTCGTCCCCGTCCGGTCTCCGTTAGGGATGGAGATTTTCCCCATTGCGAGGCGAGTCCCCGTCGGATTCGGAGATTTTCCGTCCCACCTGTCATCCCTACTTATACAAAAGAGATCTTAAGACATACTATTTTGTGGATGACTTTTTAAATCTTTTGGCATGTAATTAATTCATTTTTTGTTACTTTGAAATTTAGCGAAGTAGTAAGTTAACTAGATGCTAATTTGATAAAAGTAACCCTAATGAACTCGTTAGTTATGCTTTTCAATTACCAAGAAAACATCCAAAAAATATATGTTACATGATACGTTTTCATCTCAAGCAAGATTTGCTATGACATATTGATATTAGATAAAGCACCGACAAGAATCCTTTTTCGTTATTGGTTTTATCTAAGTAGCCAACTTAATAACAAGTTTCCTCATATGACAATTAATGTTTATTTGTAAGAGCTTTTTAGAAAAACTTTTCCTTTTTGGTATAAATATTAGGCTCTCGTTTTATAAGATCATGAAAGTTGCGATAATTTGACATTGTTAGGATCATATTCGATATGCAGCAAAAGCGAATAAGGTAATTTGTTATTTAGGATGTAGGAAGTTGATAAAGTAACAAATAATAGATGAGGTGATGGGTACATAGATTTTACGTGGAAAACCCAAATCCGAAAAAAACAACGGATGGCAACAAGTATATCCACTATGATATGATAAGTGAGTACAAAGCACGGGTGAGCGGGACTGGGTATCTAGTCATTTGGGGCGGACCCGGTCTCGGTTGAACCGGGTCCAAAAATTTGGACCCAGCTGCCTTTATATTTTTTTTTTAGTTTTTTAGATATCATTTTAGTTTTTATAATTTGGTAAAGTTTTAGCCAATAATTATCCTATATTTTAACTATTTGCTTTGCTTTACAACCCTGTAATTATAACTAATAATCCAACATTAACAATAAAAATCCACATGCAAAACAAATACCAAATTACAAGTTTAAATCTTAAAAATATCATGGAAAAAAACATAAAAAGAGTCTCAAATAATCCAACATCAACAACGAAAGAGAGAATCTCGATCCACAACTTGCTGCCCGACTTGGTGCCCAACAGAAAAAGAGCCTCTACTCAATTCTATATTCTGTCAAAGTAAAACAAAAAAATAAGAAAGAATGTTTGAGTAAAAATAAAAACTAACCGAAATGAGAGAAATACAATATAATTATGATGATACCTAAGAAAAGGAAAATGGATTATTAGATGAAGTCTTCATCAATCGCTCATAATGTTATCAATTTTAGTGATATCTCCATCGCCCAAATCTCAACATCAAATAAAAAGATAAGGTTAGAAATCATGATTTAACATATTATTATAAATATCAAAATCAGAATACATATAGTAACATATGTTATATAATTACCCGCTTCATATTTCTCCACATCATCCATAAGTTGTTCAACATCAATGCAAACTTTGGATGCCCTCAACCAATCTTGAGCACAAATCAAAGTCTCCACAATTTTGGACCCAAACTACTACGAAACCGATCGAGCACCCGAACGGATGTACTAAATGCAGACTCACTTGACACAGTAGAAATAGGCACAGATAGAATATCCCTAGCCATCACAGCTAGCACCTTATAAGTGTCGGCATGTTTCTTCCACCACTTTAAGATATCAAAAGTGCCATCTACCTTTTCTCGAGGGGCATCTAGATACACATCCAACTCGGTTCTTTCAACTACCTCAACATCATCTTCCCCACCATCGTTCCATTGAGAATACAACTCCTTAAGAGTATCGTTGTTCAAAGACATTTTTGAATGATCAACATGAATGGGGGAAGGAGAACCATCAACATCATCATTTTCAATATTCATTGAAGAAGAATACGAAACATACAAGCTTTTAAGCACATTATGCAAACGATCATACACCTTATTCGCTTTCCGAAGTCATTAGGAAAAAGTTTGCTAAAAGAGAACCTAACAAACTTCAATTTGTAGCGGGGATCAAACACAACAGACAATTAAGACCATAAGATTAGTCTTTTTGCCCAATCTCCATAATAATCTTCAAATTTCTTACGCGTTATCAAGGCCATCTCACGAAGATTAGGGCATGAATCGTTCTCCCATTCTAACAAATTAGTAAGTATGCCAACAAGTCATGAAAATGAAAATTTGCAGTGACATACAAAGTACCAGGCATCCTCTTAGTAACTTCATAAAATTGTTGCAAAAACGTTGTCGAAACTCGAGCATTCTCCCAATCCTTTTTCGTAGGAACATTTTCACCAAGTTCATTCTCATAGTTGGAATCATCATTTTTATACCTTTCAAGAGCCTTTTCAAATTTCAAAGTCATGCTCAACATAAGGAAAATATAGTTCCACCTTGTGCACACATCCAAACACAAAGACCCTTTACAAGGGACTTTCACAATTTTAGCACAAGAATCAAACAATGCAGATCTCCCTGGTGAACTCCTTATGTATCTAATTACAGTTCGAATGTTATGAATGGAACCCTTGACCCTTGTCAAACCATCCCTCACAACCAAATTTAAGACGAGTTGCACATCTCATATGAAAAAAATCACCATTTAAAACAAGTTTCTCACCAAGATTATCCTTCAAATAACCAACCGCCACATTATTGGAACTAGCATTATCAACAGTCAAACCAGAAAGTTTGTCTTCAATACCCCGATCAATAACACAACTCTCCACAACCTTCCCAATCTCTTTGCCTTTATGACAATCCATTAACTTAAAACTTAAAATTCTCTTGTGCAAATTCCACTCATCATCTATAAAATGTGCAGTCAAGCAAAGATAATTCAAGTTTTGGATTGAAGTCCAACAATTAGTTGTGAGGCCGATTCTAGATCTCAAACCTCCTAAAATACTTTTCAAGGCATCTCTCTCACAAAGATAAAGCTTTTTACAATCTCTAGCAACGGTGAAGCGAGATGGAATATTATTTGCAAATTGTGGGACAACAACACTAATAAACAACCTAAAGCTTTCACGTTCAACTAATGCAAAAGACATTTCATCAATAATAACCATTTTTGCAACAACAAGTCTAGTAGCCTCTAGGTCAAATGTCCAATTTGAGAGAGTAACACTCTCGGTTAGTGGATCTCTACATAAAGAAAGTTTTTTTTGCTTTTTATCCACATTGAAAGGATACTTAGGACATGATTGTAAATGTTTTCTTAGAGTAGAGGTCCCATTATTAGGGTTGGCAGATAATACCTTGCCACAATACTTAGCATTTAGCTTTCTCGATCTTCTTGGTTATTGCATTTAGCTTTCCTCTTGCCACCAACTTTCACACCCCGTTTCTTAGATTTGACTGTACCAGAAGTTGCATCACTTTGGTCTTCCAAATTGATATGTTCTTCGATGTCCTCCATTTCGGCATGCCATTAATTCATCAAACATTAATAATAGTGAATTATTGAAACAATATTTTAAATTATAAAACATGTACATCATAAAATGGTAAGATGGTTCCAATTTCACCGAGTAAAATCAGGTGGGAAATACCTAGCCTAAATGCTCTTTGATAGATTTTGCCCCTTTTCTCGTTATGTCATCTCTATTCTATCCTTGTTAATTTGAATGAAACCTAAAATTGCAATTTTATCCTCTATAAACACATTATTTGTAATATCGGTGGGTTCGGTGATGACTATAACTCCGACCATTCCATATTTGTTTTAATTCCTCCTATTCATGCTTGGTTTTAGGCCTTTTAATTTCATCAAATTCCACACATCATACAATGGTATATATAGAAGATAAAAATTCGTACATATTTTTGAATCGTTTAGCCTCTTGAGTCATGCAATGAATAGATAAATAAATCTAACATTTCGTACATAGAAAATTTTCATTTTGTCAAGTTTTCGTATACTCAAACTCAATGTCAATGAATACATTAACAAATCTAAAATCAACAAAAAACTAAACTCTCACAGCTAGATGTAAGCCATATATACACTCACCATGGTGGAGATGCAGTAGAAGTACAAGGGAAGAAACGACCACCAACAACCAGGGGCACGAGGCTACCTACAATCGCATGAAAAATTGAGCAAAACATTGAACTCGTTGGTTTTTTTAACATATAAAATCAACAAAAACTAAATACTCACAGTCATAGCTTGGGTGCTAGGAAAATAGCCAGAGGAAAAGAGCGAGGGTAGGGCAAGAAGTACCGACGAGTAGTGAGGGAGTGAGGGAGCAGCGCAAGCGAGTGAGTGAGAGAGCGAGGGCAGCGCAAGCGAGTGAGTGAGAGAGCGAGAGCAACGCAAGCGAGTGAGTGAGAGAGCGAGAGCAGCACACCGGCGACGGCGAACACTGGAGCAAACGCCGGCGACGGCGAGAGATCGAGAAGAGAGAGAGAGCGCGACGGGAGGCGGACACGAGAGAGAAGAGAGCGAGCAATGAGAAGTTGAGAACAAGCAAGCCGATCGAAGCGAGCGGTTAGGGTTTGCTTGGAATTAAATTTTTATTTTTTAATAAAATCGGGTAACCGGATCTAGGTCCGGTCCGGGTCCATGATTTCATTACCCGGTCCCGGACATGGTTATAACCGGGTCCTAAAATTTGGACCCGGTCTAGGTTCAACCGAGTCGGGTTCCGGACCCGCGGGTCCGGACCAGGTCCGGATCCGGAATCGGGTACCGAAATTTTTACTCACCACTAGTACAAAGTATGATCTCCTTGATGATGAGTTCCGTAAGATCAAAGCAAAGAGAAAAAATTCTCAAAGACTCTCTCAATATAGGTACATAGAGTAGAAAAGAATAACTTTGACCAGGTGCCAAGAGGCACAAATTGGTTATGCCATGCGCTACACTACACCTAATTAGAGAAAACAACCTAATATATATAAAAATCTCTAAGAAACCTTAGAAAGTTTTGTAGTCGCAATAAACTCCTTAGAGTCCCGGATGAAATTTTTCACAAAAAGGAAAGATAATATTTTCCATAATGAAATTGTAACACCCCAAAACCCACCATAGGAGTATTACATCACCGAGTTCCTCAAAAGAAACTCCCAAGGCTCATTCAGGTATCGGTTTGATTTTCTAATTCCAACTTAAGGGTAATAAAGGTCATTTTCCAAAAGAGTTAGATATTTTCTAAAAATTTCGAGCAGTTGTTCCATTTGTAATATGGTTTATCCCCTAGGCTTAAAGCCTTAAAACCCTACATAAAAACCGTAATATAACTCAACGAGTCATACACTCAAAGTACACGACTCAACGGCCACACGCGAGTCCAACCAATGTGCATTAAGACTTAAAACAATCTAAATGGTTCATGATACATCCGGTACAAACAATATGAACTTAATTACAAGCTACAACACTTAGAAACATATGAAATGCACGTTAGCAGCTTGAGTCATTCAACAATCGTAATCGGCATGCAGGAGTCCAAAATATGCTAAAGCATAAGGCACACTTTTCGAGAAAGTACCTCCAACACTCGGGGAGGGAAAATTTGTGAGGGTGAGCACCAATCCTCTCATCGGAGGGTCTTACACTCTTAAAGTGGAAATTCTTTACACATATTACTCATAATAATGAAATCGATGCACCTATAATAACGTAGTACAAATCTAGATATTTTTTAATGAAATCCTTTGCAACATAAAGATCACGACATTTCAATCATTTAAAAACAAGATTCGCAATCATTAACAATTCGTTTGGAACTGAATCAACTTTAAACAAGGTGGGCAACCACCTACACTTTCTTTCAAATACTTTCAATTCATAAACTAAATATCCTTTCGGGGCTTTGGACGATTGAACTAGCACCGAGATAGTTTTCTTTCGGGCGTGACTCCTTGACTCGGGCTCTTGGGACCTATCTCTAGTCAAACTCTTGGAAGGCTCTGCTTTCCTCGTCAGGAAAGAATCAACCTCACCGGTTGATGGGCATCCTGATACGCAGGGACCTCATAGCTTGATATGCACGACCACCTCCTTCCTCCGGTCTAAACAATCCTTAGTTCAAAATTCGTTTAAAACTGAAGTGATCACAATTACTTATCAAACTTGGTTTTTAAACTATAATCTCAAATCTGTTTAACATCATAGAAGACATGATGTCACGTGTCACCCTTCTAAATTCACTTTTTCAAATCGGTTTCACCTTTTAGAACATATTTTAATTTTGAAAATCGGTTATCAAGAATCATACACAAGCATTGTTTCGTGTAAGCATTTGGACTTTGTTCAAAACTAACATTGAACGTTATTTAGAATCTAAGTCACTTCATGCATCAAACATCTCTATATTAAGATTCAACATCCATAGCTAGCATATTTATCTCAAGGATTCACCAAGGATCTAGCTTTACTTATATTCATCCGTATTTTACTCAACCAAGGATCTCTTATTCCCATTTACGTTATTTACGTATTTTACTCAAGCAAGAATCTAAGTCACTTTATAGGCAAAAAAGTGAATATAACTACTAATTAAATTATATAATTAACCTACTTAAAACCTCGGGTCTCACAGGAATTTGGGACAAAACTCAACAAACTCCACCTAGGACCGAATTCCATGTAGGTACACCATCTCCAAAGGAACCCAAACGGGTAATCATATCATTCGATGGAAGAACGAACACCTCATATACTTGAATTTGACCTGGCTCAATTAGGATCTAAACCCGACTTGATAACCGAATCCGACAACCCCGAGTTCGAAGGATCCGACAAACCCCGATAGAATTTGAATCCGATTGAAACCCGACTACGATAGCACTAGTTAGGGTCGGATTTAATATGCAGCTGAAGCGAATAAGGTTTTGTGATTTGGGATGTGGTAAGTTAATAAAGCAACAAATAATAGATGAGGTGATGAGCACATAAATTTTACGTGGAAAACCCAAATTTGGAAAAACCACAAGCGGCAATATCCATTACGATACGATAAGTGAGTACAAAGTACGATCTACAGGGATGACGAGTTCTGCAAGATCAAAGTAAAGAGAAAAAAATTCTCAAAGACTCTCTCAATCTAGGTACGTGGAATAGAAAAGTATAACCGTGGGCGGTGTCATGCGCCACACGCCACACCTAATTCGGTAAAACAACATAGTATATATATAAAACTTATAAGAAATCCTAGAAAGTCTTCTAGTCACAATCAATTGATTAGAATTCTAGATGAATTATTTCACAAAAAGGAAAGATAATATTTTCCATAATGAAATTTGGGACGAAACCGAACGGATACGGTTCAAAATATTAAGTAAACTTTAGCAAGTGAATTATTCTAGTTGTGAACAAAAACGATGCAAAGTAATTGATGACTATTCATAACAAGACTGTTATGATTTTAAACTTAAATTTATGTTAGTTTTTTTTATTTATTAAAACTTGAATCTACTTCAAGCTCTTAGATCTCCAATAACTAACACATGATTTTCAGTATAAATATTGCTTGAGCTTAGCTTTATATTTATAAAAGTGTTAATTAGTTTATTTGCATTAATTTTTCTAAAATAAAAATCAAGACTTCTTGTTTGTTGTATCAATATTCAATACAATAATTGATAAAAGATACGGTTATTGAATTAAAATAAACTATACTTTCAAAGGTTTGAATGATTATATATCATATTATAAAATTGACCATCTCATGCACCATATTTTAGAGGTATTTATTATTTTTAAATTATACCACTTATTTTTTGAACGGTTATATACAATATTTTAGTTTAAAGTTGTTTAAAAGTAATTGGTTTACTTTAGAGATGATAAATACTGCTAAAGTATAATATATGTATCGTCGGTTCATAATATGATATATAATTATTCAAATTTATTAAATTATAATTTATTTTAATTCAATTAAAAAATTCACTTCAGCAAGACCTCCTGTTTCGTCATTGCATCATCAATCATTTAATAAAGAATTGTTGAACTCAATGCATGGTATGATAATCATAATTGAATTTGATTTATTTAGCTTTTTTTATTATTATGGGGAGATAAAATCGTGAAGCATTTGTACCGGTGATCTTTAGACATCAACTTGTGCTGTGATTTGGGTCATCCTCCAATTGAATGATGCAGTCATTACTCTCTCCTCCCCACAATCTCCAATCTCTTCCCTGCCAGAGCAACCAGTCACTCTCAACTCCTAACCCAACCCGCCATTTTCTCCATCCTCCCAACAACTATTTCCGCAGCCCCTCATGTCTCAGTCTCATATTAAGGTGCCACTATGATTTCCCAAGATATCCCATTCCATTTCCTACCAGAGAAAAACTCTTTCTAACCCCTAAACCCGCAAGTGGGACGAGACAATCCACCCAGCTTCTCTGCGGCAATTCGTCGAACACCTCGAGTGCAAGCTCTAAATCCCTGATCAGAGGGTTCCTCGAAGCATTGGGGGAGGTGTTATCAGCAGCTTTTCCAGTATGGGTAGCTTTGGGATGTTTGATGGGGCTCTGGAAACCCAGTTCTTTCAATTGGGTCACACCCCAGTTGTCTATTTGGGGGTTGACGATTATTATGTTGGGGATGGGCATGACCCTTACCTTTGATGATCTTCAAGGGGCTTTTGCTATGCCTAAAGAAGTGCTCGCTGGGTTTTGCCTCCAATATTCGGTTAGTTTGGCTAAATATAACTATTTTCCTTTTATTTGTTTTCCTTCTTACTGTACTTGAAGTAGCACGCTACTCAATCAATCTCTTTTCAATAGGGAAAATTGAACTCATGCTCTAACATCTTCGTTAGAAAGTAAGGGCCTCTTGTGGCTTAAGCATATTGTTTGGTTAAAAGTAAATAATATTAGTGTCTCTAATACAATTTTCATACACTTGACAGGGAGTTGTAAGTCCGCCACCCTTGAACACATTAATTTCAAATATTCTCTTACTTCACGGTTTGGCGCCTTATACTGGCCATACGCAACTCCTACGCAACTCCTTGTAGCTCATAGATGCTTTAGGAGGTTGACCCATACCAACCCTCCGACAAGAAGCGACTACACTTCCACACCTAAGTAGGTGGATCCATATAGCGCTTCGTTTAAAAAAGCTCAAGGTGCACAAAAGCGCAAATGGTACTGCTGGGCTTTTTGGAATGAGGCGTACTTACTAAAAAATTCTTGAAAATCATTACCAAGTAATATGTTTGGTCGAATATGCTAGATGATGACGTCAAATACGTACTTAGATATCATTGTAACTATGAAAATACCCCAAAGAGTCTTAGATTGTGATAACACAATGAATTCGCTACAATTTTCACGAAAAAAGCAAGCGAGACAAATAATAAAAATAGCACAGATTGAAAAAAGGGGCAACTTACCCACTTTATGTTTTTAATCCATACAAGGATTTTACCAATTTACACACTTTATGTTCTTACCCAGTACCACAAATCCCTCAAGTTCCATTTAAATTTCTTTATCTAGACCCCTATTCAAGAATGCAGTTTTAACATTCCTTTGATGCACCATTAAGCCATGAGTAGAAGCAAGTGCTATCAATACTCTAATGGTGGCTATTTTAGTCGCCAGGAGTATATGTATCAAAATAATTAATTTCTTTTCTTTGAGTAAATCCTTTAACCACCAAGCAATCTTTGTATTTATCAATGGATCCATCAGCCTTAAGCTTTTTCTTAAACATCCATTTACACCCCAAAGGTTTGCACCCTTAGGGAAGGTCAGTTAATTCCCATGTATAATTACTCAAAATTGAGTCAAACTCGTTATTAATTGCTTCTTTCAAAAAACATCAACAGATTTCATGGCTTCATCATATGTTTAGGGATCTTCTTCAATAATATACATAAACAAATTCTTCATTTAACATGTCATCTTTAATCATGACCAAAATTAGTATCCTTTCTTATTCTTCTACTTCTCCTTAATTTAATATCGGATGAACGTACATGTCTCTTAGAAGATATTTCATGAGGAATGTGATGATCACGAGATGCAATTCTATGAAAATATATGTTAAAAAATTCGGCATCTCTAGCTTCAATAATATTATTATACATATATGAACCATTTGTTCCTTTAATAGTGAATCTATATGCAACACTTTGATATGCACATCCAACAAATAATGCATCAACAGTTTTAGAACCAATCTTCTCCCTTTTAAATCGGACAACCCAACTTTATCCAAACTCCCCACACTTTCAAATATTAAGGCTACGAGGATGCCCTTTCCATAATTTATATGGGTTCTTATCAAGTTTTTTATGAGGAAAACAATTTAATATATGACATGTAGATGAAATGCCTCTCCCACATATTATTAGGAAGTCCAAAACTAATTAATATGTCATTCATAATATTTTTAAAAGTTCTATTTTTTCCTTCCGCCATATCATTTTTCTTTGGAGTATAAGGGGCAGTCCATTCATGCGTTATTCCATTAGCTTCACAAATGTTTTTAAGAGTTGTTGGTTCATATTCACCACGTCGGTCACTTCTAAGCCTTTTTATTTTTCTATCGAGGTTGATTTTCAACTTCAACTTTATATTTAATAAATATTTCTTCTATCTCATCTTCGAACTTAGGAGATAGACCATAGTGTAATGTGAGCAGTCATCAACAAAGGTAATATAATATAATGTGTTTTATCTGCGTCTACTCATGTGGTTCTTAAAATCTCCTAGGTCACTATGAACAAGCTCAAACAATTCAGTTTGTCTTTTTATGGATTTAAATGGTTTTTTTAATGAAAAATAGCTTCAACACACACTTCACATTGAAAAAAATTCATATTAGACAATTTAGGAATCAAGTTGAGATGCTTAAGCCATTTACTCTACTCAACACTTACATGTCCTAATCTTGCATGCCATAAATCAAGTGACTTTAACAATATAAGTAAAATAAGTACTAGCACTTTTATTAGCAGTTTCGAGAGATGGTGTGAAGTACAATCAAGTCACTCTTACAAAAGCCCTTTCCCACAAATTCACCATTACGAGTCATGATAAGACGATTAGAAACCAGAGTTAATTTTACACTCGCGTTTAATAGCAATAGACATGAGATTTCTACGCATTTTAGACACATGAAGAACATTAGTCAAAGTAAGAATTTTCCACAAATGATTTTCAAAGTGATCTTCCCTTTTTGATGACAGAAGAGGAAATTGCATTACTCATGAAAACATTTTTACCTTTGTGAAGTTTTTCACAAGACTAAAATAGTCTACGGTCAGCACATTTGCATCGGTGTCAACGACCCATTCCACGGTGTTATCAACTAGAAGTACTCTACAACAACAATTTTGTCGATTCAATTAGATTTTTCTTGGCTTTGTAGTCTATGACCTTGTGACGACATCACCCATATTCATGGGACCGTCCCATAAATTTGTACTTTCGCACCTTTCCTTATGGCTTGATATTTCCGTTATTCTTGTACATTCCACAAGGTTAGCTTTAGAGAAACTAGAATTGTTGGAAGTCCTTATATCCTTCAATATGTTTTCTTCTTCAATTTTCAAATGTCCAATCATTCTTTTCATGCATGAGTTGATTTCGATATTCTTTCCATGATGGTGATAATTTGTCAATCAAAACAATAACCAAGGTCTTATCACATATACTAAGTCTTTCGGATGCAATAGAGGAACATAAATGTTTGTATTTACGAATTTGATCAATTATAGGTTTGTCCTCTTCATTATGAAAATTTAGCCTGATAACAAATCGTTTAGACTTGGCGTCATCATTTACGTATATCGTTTTGATTGCATCCCGGATAGCTTTAGCATTTTTAAATTTCATGTATATATCAAGTAGGACATTAGACATTTGATGCAACAATATGCTTTGCAAATTTTATCATCTTTAGCAAATTTTAGTTCACATTCGATTTTAGCATCATCTTCTTTAGGAATAACTTTATCTTCTAAGACATAAACAATCTCCATTTTCTCAAGATAAAATTTCATTGTAATAGCCCAACGATTATAATTTTTGCCATCAGAATAGTATATTTAGAAACCATAATTGTAGATAATCGAAATTAGTTCTTAGAATGTTGGAAATTAAAGTTAAAAGTGGTATTATAAACATTTACAATTACTAAATACTTTTTACCAACAATTAGGATTGTGTCTTGCTTGACACAAATCAATCAACTAATTTAGTGCCTGCAAAACATCAAACAACTGAGTTAGCCTTCAGGATATAATAATATTGAAATGAAAAATCAAAGAACGATTTCATCGAAGTTACGGTGCAAACGTCACATAGGCGGCCGTTCTGGAGGATTAACACGGTGTTAATCAATCGGGTGCAGTCCCAATTAATTAACTTGGAGTACTGCTTGAATCAATGCTCAAAGATGAGTATATTTAGAGGTTACTGTTTATGTGTTTTAGGAGAATTTAATTGGAAGTGATTAAACTATTTTTTCCATCGAAATTTCTCTTCCAATTGTATATTTAGAGTTTACGGTTTATGTGTTTTATGAGAATTTAATTGGAAGAGCTATTTTTGCCCTAGAAATTTCTCTTCCAATTAAATTCTCCTAAAACACATAAACCGTAACCTCTAAATATAAACATTTTGGGGCATTAATGTAAGTGGTACTCAAAGTTAATTATGGGAGTGCACCTAATTGATTAACAACGTGTTAATCCCACGGAAAGGCCGCCCGTTTGAAGTTTGCACCGTAGTTTCGGTGAAATCGTTCTTAGGACAATGGCTAGCCACGACACAATTTGATTTTTTATTTCAATATTATTATATCTCGAAGGGTTACTAACTTGTTTGTTTGATTTTTGTAGGCACTAAATTATTTGATCAATTTGTGTCAAGTAAAGTGACTCGATCCTAATTGTTGGTAAAAAATATTTAGTAATTGTAATTGTTTATAACACCACTTTAACTTTAATTTCCAACAAGATCTTCGCGAATCCCATACCTATTTAGATATAATTTACACGGGGAGTTGTGGTGAGCTTTCATTACAGCTGGGGCTTTTATGTTGTTTATGGGTGATGTTTGGGTGACTTGGCTTAACAAATGAACTGGTGATATTGGCAATGTTCTCTTCATCTAGCCTGCCTAGATTCACTACAAAGTCTTTGGAGGAGCTCTGAAAATGTTACTTACAGTAGTTTTGTGAAACGTCTAGTGAAGCTCTGAAACTTGTAGAAGGAGAGCCCTGAAATTTGTAAATCAAATTGCCAAGAATTCGACATGGGTGTTTGAAGTCAGTGAACAGGCCAAACCTCATGGAGGGTTGATTGTGATACTCACTGAAAACAGTTCAAATGCTAGACATTTTGTTGCAGGAACTATCTGGGAGGGTAGGTTGACAGGTGATGTTTTACTATATTTTCCCCTGATGATGGGAAGTTGATAACTGAAACAGTCATCCAAGCTTATCAGACTTCATGGCAGACAAGTTATCACTTTTAATAATACATACACTGTCTTTATCTATCAATTAGACAGTCTAGTAATTAGCATTCTACACTATCTCCATGAGACACTTGGGATATCACATAGGGTGAAGAGCATATGATTTCAAACCCTGATGACCTCCTTAATGGACTTACTGTGGGCTATGGCACAAGGATCTTATGCAGGGATTCAGAATGCCATTCACAGTGAAACGGCCAATCGGACTGGTTTTGAGGTTAAACAAACTTTGTTTGGTGCATTTTCATTGTTTGTCATGTTTCATGCTGGAAGAGCTGCAATGACCCTTCCAAGAAGGAGAATGGCCACAATATTAGGCATGATAACTGTTGTGAAATTGAGAATGACATTTATATGTTCAAGTTACACCCTCCGTTGATAATACGTGTTACTTTAACTAACTTTTTCGTTTCATAATATATGTCACTTTTCAATGCTAATGACATATTAATGACTAGTTTACTAATTTTGTCCTTTTTTGGTCTTCTTTTTTTTTCATTTCCAATTAAACCTGGGGCAACTTGGTCTTTTAACACAAGTTTTGTCATTTTGAGTTTCCTTGGGATTTCCTCACAGTACAAAAACAATAACAATAAGTCCAAAAACAATAACAATAACTATTGTGAAACGGAGGGAGTATTAACTAGTCCAAAAACAATAAGTATTGTGAAACGGAGGGAGTATTAAGTAGTCCAAAAACAATAAATATTGTGAAACGGAGGGAGTATTAACGTGTCTGTAACTTATGATATAGTATTTGTTATTTACATCTATTTGTCCTAAACCCTTGTATATTATTTTAAAAATCGGATTATGAACTCAATCTAGCCACGCATAAGCTCCCAAACATTGTTTGATTGGGTTTTTTTGTGTATGTGGGGGAGGGGGAGGGGGAGGGACTCACTCAGTGGTAACCCTAAGCTATTACGTGATTGCCACGTTATCGCACCTTTGTAGTACCTCAGATGTTTGACTGCAATAGCAACCAAAACTACATTTTAAATCCCTTGTGATGTGGAGTTATCTTCTTTCTTATTCTCTTTATATGGAAGGGGAGGGGGCAGGGGATAGTGTAATGTATGCCAACTGTGTTGATTTCATGTTCATGGATAGCTTCCCAATTTTTGTTCACGTACTGTGAACAGTACATCCCAGGACTTAGGATCCTTCATGAAGGCTATAACATAAAACCTAAACTTCTGAAAGTCATAGATCTATATGGACACCTTGGATCATTACTTCGAACAATGTAGATCTAGGTTCTTCAACTTGAAGTTCCTAGGCTCCAATTTATCCTGTTTGCTTGGAGCTTTGTAAGGTTTTTTTGAAATGAATATGTTCTCTACCATAAACAAAGTGTTCGAAATAAATTTATACTGAATACGTTCAATACAATATGTAGAATTCAAAATAGTTAGATTAAGTTGACTTATATTCCATATTCTTTTCCCCCGGGATCTACTTATATTAAATGGTTAGGTTAGTATGGTACTAGTACTACTTGTTTTTTCAGGGTCCAGTATTGGAGTCTGTGCTAAGACTTCTGCTGCAGCACACTCTCCTGCTTTCTTCGCTGCTACTGTGCTGACTTGTATTTGTATTTCTGTTCTTAATTCATAACTTAGGGTGTGTATGCTTATTTCCCTTTGCAGGTTATGCCATTGTCGGGATACTTTGTGAGCAAGCTTTTAGGGCTGCCTCCCCATTTTGCAGCTGGCTTAATATTGGTTGGCTGCTGCCCTGGTGGTGTGTAATATTACTGACTTGTAAATTTATTTCTTTTGGGTCCCTTATTCTCTTCCTCTTTTACAAGTTTATTGGACAAAACTACAGGTACGGCCAGTAATATAGTTACCTATATTGCGCGGTGAGTGAATCAGTTGGAGATATATTTGCATTTTTTTCTGACTGTTGGAGGATAAGAGTACTATTTCCTAACTTGTTAACTTTTTGCAGAGGCAATGTTGCTCTTTCAGTGGTGATGACAGCAGCAAGCACGTTCTCAGCTGTGGTTTGTAGCTTTGTTGCTGCTTCTCTCTACTACTCTTGTAGTCTAGCTTGTCCCCTTCAGCTTGCGGAAATTATCTTTTTCTTTTATGAGTATAACTGTCGTGATTGACTTTTACCTCACCTCACCAATGCCTTTTCACAATGAATCTTGGTTACTGCTCTCTAATTTACGTGAAAGTATGCTCTGTTGGAATACTTTAACCTATGGCATTAACAATGTTTGGAATATAATTGACATCTTATAAATGGCCTATAAAATTTGAAGGGTAGACATTAACAAGAATTCCTTCCTTTGTACATCTTCGATTAAGGATTAGATTTTATGATTATCATCCCTGAGGTACACCTTATTGCTATATTTTGTTTTTCTTCAAGAGATACTGCATGACATCATGGGAATGGAACTCTGTGAGAACTGGGAAGCATTTTCTTGCCCACTCTCAGAATATTTTCTGAATCCCATCCTCCTTTGCTTTAAAAGCATGTAACACATCAGAGCAGATAGCTGTTTTTTATTTAGATGAATTTCTGAAATGAATAGCTCTCTTTTTCCTTCACTTTGCGGCAGTATTATGAATAGCTTTTATTGTAGAGTTTTGCCATATTTAGCGACTTTCAGGTTACTTCTCAGTTGATTAGTGTCTGGACTTTGTTTAAGAGCATTGCTTACTTTGAGAAGCTGCATTCTATGATGCAATATAAGTCATGCTTCGGTACCAGTGAGCTGCGTACATTTAATGCTGGAATAGTCTGTGCTCTTTCTGTTACCCCCACTCTGCTAGCTCTTTGTGTTTCCGGTCAATTATCACTTCCTTTCCTGTTTTCCTTCCTCCGTTTTCCCAAGCTGATGAGCCATCGGACTCTTTTGGCAAACCTAGAATGTGAAGGGAACACTAGTTCCTGTTGAGAAGGCACCACCATTGCTACGTGTGATTACGTTCCAAGCCTTATTATTTCTGTTTCTTTTGCAGTTCAAAACACAAGTCATTCATGAACAGTTCCGTCCTCGCCCCCTCCCCAACAATGTTGTTTCCCTCCCTCTTTTTTGGTGTTTATTGACACTTCAAATATTCAATTTCTTTTAGGGAGTTCAGTGCTTTGTTCAGCCAAGACCCCCCCAAAAAAAAAATCCGAAACTTTACACTTCCTTTTTGTTTATTCATTTGTAAACCCCGAAGTTAACTGAGTCCAGCATGAGTGAACTTATCAGATCTGTTATGGTCTGATAAAGCTAGTTAGTATCCCATGGGAATTGAAAATAATTCAAGTATTCGTAAATCATTGCATCTCAGGTTATGACTCCATTCCTTACTGCTAAACTTGCTGGGCAATATATAGCAGTGGACGCAGCTGGCCTTTTTAAGTCAACGCTGCAGGTCAGTTCATGTGATTATGGCTCTCATTATTCTAAGTCACTTAGATTTTCATTTTATCTCAAGTAGTTGTGCTGACTGCTTGTGACTGTGGCACGGGTATATTGATGCTCGAGACTAGCTACGCTGGGAACTCTTTAGTCTCTAATATCTTTCGGGCATGCAGGTTGTGTTGCTCCCCGTCTTATGTGGTGCATTTCTAAATCAGTACTTTCAGGGCCTGGTCAGATTAGTTTCACCTCTAATGCCAACCATTGCCGTTGCAACCGTGGCCATTCTATGTGGAAATGCTATTGCTCAGAGTTCTTCTGCAATCCTTATGTCTGGTCCGCAAGTTGTACTGGCTGTTTGTCTACTTCATGCATCTGGATTTTTCTTCGGTTACGTGCTTGCAAGGCTGCTTGGAGTCGATGTATCATCAGCCAGAACCATTTCGATCGAGGTCGGCATGCAGGTGAGGATTTAACTTCAAGATGTTAGACCAAATAATAACAACAACAACAGCAGCATAATAATCTGGATTTTTCTTACATACCTTATCCGAAAACAAAGTTACTCTTTCCATTCCAGGCTGCCATAGAGAACATCAGAACAGTTACCAAAACCGCAAAAACCTTATACTGTTGTGCAATCCTTGATCCTGTTTTTAACCTATCAATGTGCTTCCATTCACGTACGTACCTTGGGCATAGTGTAGTATGCAGTGAACTGGATTCATGTGCCTGGGAGATACACAATTTTGGCCCCTCTTAGCCAATCTTGTCGTCTTCAATGGGCTCTTTGTGGAAATCAGTTTAGTTACTTCTATTTTGTACCAAGTGAAAGTGAATGTCATTATAGTTTGGTTGGTCCCTTGGTGCATAGTTTGGACTTGGGAGGTATTATCATATTTAATCTGTAGGGACTTGAAGAAACCTGTTTTCATTTGTCATCTGAACTGAACCTATTTCTTTCTGCCATCTTGCATTAGAAGATCGAAGCTGAAAGCCTTTTATGTTGTTCTTTCAGAACTCAGTTCTTGGAGTTGTGCTTGCAAACAAGCATTTCGGAAATCCATTGACCGCAGTTCCTTGTGCTGTTTCTAGTGTCTGTCACTCAATTATTGGCAGTGCTTTGGCGGGGATTTGGAGATGCTCCTCTTCACCTAAACAGATCTCGGATTGAGTTCTCTGTATTGCATGTTTGAGATACATTCCGGTTCTTCTATTTTTGTTTATCAATGTAAACGTTTTACTTGTATTCTTTTATGAGTTCAAACTCACAATAAGTTACCTGGAAGTTTGAACTGGGCTCATGTAGGGAAGTCCTTGAGCTGAAGAGCTAGCCTGATTTTAGTTGAAGTTCAAGAATATCTATTGACGCATGATGCTAATCTTATATTGATTTGTGCACATCATGTATCAATTATATCCTAGACCCTAGATCCGGGCACTTAGCGACAATAAAAGTTTTTTTTTTCTCACCTAACCCCCAACCTCTTATATTTGTTTGTGCCCAGCCACTATGTTAAGAAAACTAACTATGTTAAGAAAATCGATCCGATTATCGACTCATTTAGAGAGTGGGTCAATCCGTCAACCGGTTGTATCGTTTATATCGGGTTAAATCGGTTGACCCGTTTATTGGTTGGATCCGATTGAACCGCCATAATCTCGGTTGACCATAGAATTATTTTTCTATATATCTTTAGCTTATTTTTTCGTTGTTATTGTCTTTACTATATTTAATAAAAAGAGTGACATATTTCATAAAAAGAAAAGTATAAAACTAACAAATTATATCATATAATCCATAAAAAATGCCCATTCATATTTACATTCACTAAAATTAACTGTAAAAAAATAAATTAAAATAACACCGTAAGATTCTGCTTATATTCTTATTTCTCTTTCCTCTTAGCTGCACAAGCATCCCCACGCTTTTCCCCTTTTTCTCTCCTTTGCCCACCTTCTTTCCTTCTGTGCTCCTTCTTTGTGCTCCATCTCTACTCCTTCTCTGTGTTTTCTCGTCTCTGCCCTTTCTCTTCTACTCCTTTTCTGCTCCTCTACTACTCTTGCCCAGCGCCACCTCTTTCCCCTTCTCTTCCGGGGAGCACCACCAACAAATGTAATCCAGATCAGAGAGAAGCAAATACACCGGCGAGCACCACCACCGAGGCAAGGCTGGCGCTGAGTCACCGCAAGCAGAGGCGATGGGAGCAGCGCAGTGAGAGAGTCAGAGGAAAGTTGAGAGTAGAAACGAGGGGTTTAGTTGGGTTTTTTAATTCCGGTTGAACCGCGTGTCGGCCGGTTCATCCGGGTTAAGCAGGTTCTCCGGTTAAGACTAGGTTTTTCCGATTCGATTGTTTAAACGAGTCTATACAATAAACGCCCACCAAAGTAGCCGATTCCCAATCCTACCGGTCGAACCGGCTGGCACGGTCCAGTTTTCATAACATAGCCTAGCCATTAGCGGGCACGTGGCTTAGGACTAGAAGTCCCGTAACCACTACATATCATGACTTTCCTTGTCTTGTTGATTGGTTCTTTGTATTGATAACTATGAATATGTAATCTTCACTTAGTGTTCGTAAAATTTGTTGAACTTCCTAATCTGTCGGATTGGAAAAAGAAAAGGGGGATGGTCGCTTTACCCAAGCCTAGTTTTAACTTGAATTTGTACTCATATTTCTCTGACACAAAAAAAAAAAAAATTCAAGTATTGAATGAAATTTTTCATCTGAATTTCATGTGTTGTTCTATTTGATTGTATTTAAATTTGTTGGATACCCGAGTTTGCTGCCTCTATTTTACTATTATGATTATTCAGAATCTGTTCTAATGACAAGAATAATTATCCTTAATAAAGTTAACCTTGTGAGGTCGACATTTTTATTGTCGGCAAATCTTGATTGACACTCATTCAGGTCTTTATCCTATTTCTTTGCCTTTTCTGTCTGCAGGGTTGTAATCATCGCTGTAACCATATCGAACCATCAGGTACCTACAAGGTGTATCGTTTCGTCCAAAAAAGTTCAATGTATGGTTCTATACCAATATCGCATGATACTGAACATGTACTAGGTATCATGGGATGATAATTCAGGTCAGGTCTCGTATGTGTGCTCTTTATCACAATCCTAAAGAGGTGGGCTGGCTGGGCTGCCTTTTCAATCAATCTCCGAGCTGCTCAGTGCTGCGATTGGTGCGACGTGTAAGGGGTCTTGGTCTCGAGTCAAGAAAGAGCTTTATCTCATTCTGTAGCGGGAGTGAGTGCATCGCAAGACTAGACAAGTTGCCTGCTCGCATTGAAGCAGCAAAATCCGTCTTTTTTAAAGTTAAGTCATTTTCTAAGACGGCTCTTCTTATTCTATGATAATCCAATTATTCTACTTAAATTCCATGAATTTGGGTTGATTCTGAGCCTTCGTTCTCCCCTCTCGGTTGCGCCTTGACCACTACTAGAGCAAGTAAGAAAACCAAGAGTCACTTAAGAAGCGCAAATTTTAACCGGATTGTACACCTATGTGTCCTGCTATGTATATGAATGTGCATAAGGAAAGGACATCTTTTTTTTGGGGAGAGAGAGAGAGGAAAGAACTACAACGCACGTCACGAACTTCTTACTAGGCGATACCATCCTATAGTCATTTGTGAGTGTTTGGATGCACGTGTTTTGTTCTTATTCTTACGCGATTAAGAGAGAATTGTCCTCAAGGCAAGCATTTGTGTCTTTCTTGGATATGCTCGAGTCCGAATATAGAAAGATGCTATGACGCTCAAATCTAAGAGATCATTGTGACTTACTTCCTTGAATGTTCTCTTTAATGAGGTCACTTAAGATTTTCCTTTTCTTAATTAAGAAGCCAAGGGCATCGAGTGAATTTGCAATATTGAGTTATCTCCACAAAAGAGGAAAGACGATTCCTCCTTTGAGCTCCTGCAACACTGACGTTTATGCTTTCTTATGTCGATTCCTATTTTTATCCAACATACTCGCATTGTGTAATGAGGGTTTAGGTTTAAGGACAGCTAATGAAATTCTTCAACGAAAAGATATTTACTTTAAGGGCTCTTTCAGATAGGCCTTTATAAACTTCTTCCTTTCTTTCATTGTATAAAAGAACCAAGACGAGATAGTGAAGACTCGGATCGTGCATGAGTAACATTCTAGTGATGTCAAGGAATCAGGTATAAAACTCCATTTCTTATAAGTTTTGATTACAAGTCATTCTAAGTGATATAGAAACTTTTGTGAGTGGTATAGAATCTTTTACGAGTGTTACGAAACTATTGTATTTGTTTTTATTTGATTCCGATCGACTCAAAAGCATACTCATTGATCATCTTTCTACATCTGTAGTTCTTAGTCACTCGGACAACACTCGAAATATCGCATGTTCAAACAATCACTCTAACGCTCTTATATTCGAGTCGACTTCATATTTTAAGTTATAAGTGAATTACGGTGGTAATTCATCTTTCCAAGTCGACTTGTTTCGTTTGAACTTTGCTAGTCTAGATCAAGCAGTACTACTATGATATTCTTTATCCGATTTGATTTATGCCTAGACCGACTCGGTTGGAATTTGAGTATAATGAATATTAGACTCAAAAATTTCACTCTCCCAGGACTCGAGTAATTATACACTTAATTATCTTAATTAAATTTTTATCTCGTGTCTAATCTTGGTCCAAAGTATTTTATACTTTGAGAACCAAATTGATCTACTTTTGTAGGTTATTTAAACGAGGTTATCCTACTTTTGAATTACAAAAGTAGCTGGTTTCAAGATGTCAAATCACCAACGAGACAAGGCTTTTTACGCTTCGACCAAGGCCCGAAAGCGTGTCAGGGTTATCTGTTTCCAAAGCTGAAATCTTCAACGCTAAGCTTAACGGTGGTTTCCACTCTATTTTTCGGACACCACCGAGTGGATTGGGACATCCTAAGGAGTTAAGAGCCGTTACACAACGTTCACATCTCAACGAATCTTTTACGAGCCACTTAGAAGAAGCTGTACAACGGTCACAAAAGACTTCCGATTAGAAGCTAGTCACAACGGCTAATCTGCGTGGTCGTCTATAAATAGAAGTCAACTCTCAAGACTTGAAGATTTTGTGGAATCATTGTCATACACATACTTAAGCAAAAGTCTTTGTATTCATATTCAATCTTCTACTTATAACTCCAACTCGTACTTAACATCTTTACGAGTTGTAAGGTCTTGTAATCAGTTGCAACTTCTCTTCTTACTTTTGAGTTAGGTCCTTGACTGAGCTATAAGGGTTAACTCAGCTTAATTGTCCCTAGTTATAAAGGTTACCTTAGTTAGGAAGTACTAGATCGGATAAGGGAATTTATGAGTTTAAGAAAACCTTATAAGGAATTGTCTAAGGGAGTAATTATGGTTAAGTCTCGTCTACTGTATTTTGTGGATTCAAAATAGTGGATTTGACTTGGTGCTTGGATTAGCACTGGCCGTGGTTTCCTGCCCGAGGAGGGTTTCCACGTAATTTATGAGTTATCACTTTTACGAGTCCAATCTAGATTCGATTGCTTCAAAGTTAGTTTTTGGCTTAATTCTTCCTTTTATTGTTTAAATTTCCTCATCACCCTATTCACTCCCCTCTAGGGTGAGTAACTCTCTCCAAGAGCAAACCTTCAATTGGTATCAAAGCCTAGCCTTTCAGAAAGGATCTAATTGTCCAAAGGTTCAAAGATCAAATGGCTTAGAACAATGGAGAGTTCAATGAAGGAAGATCTTCCAGCAGACTACCAAAGTTTAAAAGATCAAATTTTGTACCTCTGGAAGAAGCTCATGGAATTCTTTCTACTTGATCACGATGAAGATATATGGAACATCATACAAGAAGGCAACTACATTCCAATAAAGACAGAAGAAACAAGACTTGTGCCTAAAGTAAAGGCCGAGTACACTACTAAAGAAGCGAAAAGTTCGGAAAGAACTTCAAGGTTATGAACATTCGATGTGTGCTATCAGCTCGGAGGAATACAGCAGAGTATCGGCTTGTGACACATCAAAACAAGTGTGGGACACTCTTGTCAACACATATGAAGGCACAAGCCAAGTTAGACAAGCGAAGATAAGCCAATATCTTCACAAGTATGAGCTGTTCAAGATGGATCCAGAAGAAAACATCACTCAAATGTTCATTCACTTCACTGAGATTACTAACAATCTCAAATCTCTGGGTCGAAAGATTTCCTATGAGGAAATGTGCAGAAAGATACTAAGAAGCCTGCCCAAGAGAAGATGGGGTACAAAGGTGACATCCATCGAGGAAGCTCGGAACCTCTCCTTATTAAAGCCACACGAACTCATTGGGAAGCTACTCACCCATGAGATCCATCCGGAAGAAGAGGACACCGAGGTCAGCACCAAAAAGAATATTGTGCTGAAGGCCTCAGTAAGTAGAGAAGAAAATATGAGTTCGTCGGACTCATAAGAAGATCCCATGACACTTATTGCCGGAGGCTTCAAAAGAATGATGAAGCACAAGAGATGGGACAAACGACCAAGATAAGAGTTTTACAAGAAAGACAAGAAGGATAAAAAGGTAAACACTCTTCCCTTCAAAATTATCTTTAACTAAGAACTCGGTTGTTTTGAATATGGCGGCAAGGATCATATAGTCAAAGACTGTCCAAAAAGAAAAGGGACAGAAAGAAGAAGAAGGCTATGATGGCAGCAAGGATCCAATTCTAACTCTTCTCGGTTTAAAGAACAACTTGAGACTATCACTTCGAGAGCATTTATTTGAAAAATGAATTAGAAAAGCTGAGACTTATTCTAAGAGAACTCAAGACTAGTACTCAATCCAATGAGATTGAGTCCGAGTCACTCGAAGAGAAAATAAGCATCTCAAGCAAAAGCTCAATGAGTCTCAAGAACTGGTTTTGAAATTTACTCAAAGTCAAAAGAATCTTGACATGCTCTTAGGGTCTCAATGTGTCTCTTTCATAAAGGAAGGACTTCGTTTTAACAAGGAGGAGGAATCAATTCCTACTCGAGATCTTTTCAAAAATGATTCTAGAATGGTGAAGTTCAGGAAGGCTGAGCATGGTCCCATTCATAAGAATGAAACAAGGACTAAACCTAGACCATCTTACAGGAGAAAACCTTCTCCATTGGTTTATAAAAGAAAAGATTTTCAAAAGAAAGAGACACAGACACTTGTTCTCTAAAAGAAAGACTCGAAATCTGACCAAACCCAAAGTTATTCAAATCTTGGTTCCCAAGAGTCTTCTTCCTCAACAAAGGACCACGATAAAGGGAGTGATTGGGTTTTTAGAGGAAGTGAGAAAGGTTAGTTTGTTTCGACTTGCAGGTGGCTCGAGAAAGAACAAAAGGACACTGGTACCTGGACGGTGGATGCTCACGTCACATGTCAGGAAATCCAAGCCTCTTTTCTGAGTTAAAAGATTACAAGGGAGGCAAAGTCACATTTGGAGATGATAACAAGGGTAAGATAATTGGGGTAGGTAAGATTGGAAAAGAAGACAATCTGATCAGCCCTATCTACCTGGTTAAGGGATTGAAGTACAATTTACTTAGCATCTCTCAACTTGTGACACAAAGGTCAAGAGGTAAGATTCACTCGGACCAACTGCTATATTTCGATGAAACTACCAAGGAGACTAAGCTCTCGGAAAGAGATCGAGTAATACCTACACTATCCCTCTTTCGACCCAAGTCAGAATCTATCTTGTTTAAAAGCATCTTTACATGATGATTCTTGGACATGGCATCGTAGACTAGGTCATGTTAGCATGCATACCATTAAGAAGCTTGCTTCTCATGGTTTAGTCAGAGGATTGCCTAACTGTGCATTTAAGAAAGATAAAATTTATGATGCATGCACAAAAGGGAAACATGTTAGATCATCTTTCAAACCTCTCAAAACTGTTTCTACATCCAAAGTGCTTGAAATGTTGCATATGGATTTATGTGGTGAAATCCTGTTAAGAGTCTCGGAGGTAAATCTTATGTGCTTGAAATTATTGATGATTATTCACGATTCACCTGGGTTTGTTTTTTAAGCACAAAAATGAAGCTTTCAAAGAGTTCAAGCAAGCTCTGCAGGAAAATCCAAGTTGAGTCTCGGACTCGGATCTAGAGAATTTGAACCGACCATGGAAGGGAATTCGACTACTCGGAATTTGCGGAGTTTTGTGATAAGAACGACATCTCCCACAACTTCTCAGCACCAAGAACTCCTCAACAAAATGGAGTAGTGGAGAGAAAGAACCGTACTCTTGAAGAAATAGGAAGGACAATGATGATTGAACATGATCTACCCTACTATTTACAGGCTGAGGCGATCACCATAGCAAACTACACATTGAATAGATGCCTCATAAGACCCATCCTGAAGAAAACTCCATACGAGCTCTACAAAGGGAAGAAACCCAACATTTCATACTTCAAGCCTTTTGGATGTAAGTGTTATGTTCATAACAATGTTAAGGATCACTGACCAAGTTTGATGCTCGGTCAGATGAAGGTATTTTTCTTGGTTATTCATCTCATAGTAAAGCTTACCGCATTTTGAATAAAAGAACTAACAAAGTGGAAGAAAGCATCCACGTTGTTTTTGATGAGATTGAACAGGGAAAACCAAGTGAGTCAACATTCTCGGATCTAAAGCTCAGCAGAAATGATGATCTTGGTGAAAATGAGCTCGAAAGAGTCAAATCGAAGTCACTTAGAACGAAGCGACTTAGAATAACTTGACTCGAGAATGAAACGACTCAAGAACCAGCTTAGAATGTTGAGGGTCAACCAGATGAACAAGCTCAATCAGAACGAGACTTTTGAAGACCAAGAAATTCAACCTAAAAATCCGGTAAACTAGAGAACAGGTAAAGCATTCAAATATGCTTCGAGCCACTCACTCGAAAACATCTTGTCCGATATCAACAATGGGGTAAGAACTCGTTCCTCTCTATAAAATCTATGTGCATTAACTACATTCATCTCATTAACTGAAACCAGAAATGCACTAGAGGCCCTAAATGAACCTAAATGGGTAGAGGCCATGCAAGAGGAACTCAATCAATTTGAAAGAAACCAAGTCCGGACTCGACCAAACGACCTTCGACAACCTAGTTATAAGAACCAAATGGGTTTTCAAGAACAAGCTAGATGAAGGTGGGTTGATAGTTAGAAATAAGGCTAGACTTGTGTCTCAAAGTTACAATCAAGAAGAAGGGATTGATTGTGGGGAAACCTTTGCACTTGTTGCCGAATTGAAGCTATTAGAATCCTATTGGCATTTGCATCTAGCATGAGTATCAAGTTGTATCAAATGAATGTTAAATGTGCTTTTCTCAATGGTTTCATTGAAGAGGAAGTCTATGTTGAGCAACCCCTTGGATTTGAAAATTTAGAATTTCCAAATCATGTTTTCAAGTTTCAAAAAGCTCTTTATGGTCTTAAACAAGCTCCCGGAGCTTGGTATGAAAGATCGAACAATTTCTTGGTTGAAAATGATTTTAGAAGAGGTCAGATTGACAAGACTCTTTTTATAAAAACTAAGGAGAAAGACTTTCTTATTGCTCGGATCTATATTGATGATATAATATTTGGAGCTACTAATGAAATTCCGTGTCGAGTGTTTTCCGAGTTAATGAGACGAGAATTTCAAAAGAGCATGATGGGAGAACTCAATGTCTTCCTTGGTCTACAAATCAAGCAAGACAAAGATGGCATCTATGTCCATCAATCAAAGTATACCAAGGAGCTGCTGAAGAAGTACAAACTTTCGAGATGCGAAACATGCGAGCAACCCCGAAGGTTTGCTCGGGGAGAGTCCGAGTCACCCTAGAGGGGGTGAATAGGGTGATAGAAGTTTCTCGTGGAAACGTTAGCTCTTTTGTTAACGAAGAGACAGAGACAGAGTTCCGAGTCAAACAACGAGGTCGAAAAGCATGGACTCGAAATGCTATCACGAATAAACAAGCAAGTCAAGCAGGAGTAATATGACTGTCCGAGTCTAGAATGAGCTCGGAAAGATAACACTTAGAAATTACGTGGAAACCCTCCCGGGGCAGAAAACCACGAATCGTGTCAATCCGGACACAAAGTCAAATCCACTATTTTGAGTCCACAAAATACCGTGAACTGACCGAACCCGAGTTGATCCCTTAGGCAACTCTATACAAGTTTTCCTAGACTCGAAATTCCCTTATCCGATCTAGTACTTCCTAGCTGAGATAACCCTTACAGCTAGGGACAACTAAGCTGAGTTAACCCTTACGGCTTAGTCAAGGGACCTTACAGAGAGAGTAAGAAAGAGTTTGTAACTAAGTACAAGACCTTACAACTCGGAAAGTAATAAATTATAGAGTAGGAGTTGTAAGTAGAAGATTGAGAATGTATACAAAGACTTTGAGCAAGTATGTGTATTAACAATATGTTCGGCCCAATCTTCAAGTCTTGTGAAGTGGCTTCTATTTATAGATGACCAGGTAGAGTAGCCGTTATCTTCATCTGCTGACTGAGAGTCCTCTGTGACCGTTGATAGAAGCTTTCGAGTCACTCGGAAAGTATCCGTTGTAATGTGAACGTTGGACAACGGTTTAACTCTCTTGGAAGTCCCAAAACCACTAGCGGTGTCTTGAAAAATAAGGTGGAAACCACCGTTAAGCTTAGCGTTCAAGTTTTCCAGATTTGGAAACAGACAGCCACGACACAATCTTCGGGACTGGAGCGAGAGAAGGTGAAAAGCCATGTCTGTTGGTGATTTGACGTTTTGAAGCTAGGTTACTTTTGTGGTTTGAAAAAGGTGTATCCTCGTTTGAATAACCTACAAAAGTAAAACAATTTTGGTTTTCAAAGTATAACATACTTTGGTCCAAGGTTAGACACAAATAATAAAATAATTATGATAATTAAACAGCTAATTATCCGAGTCGAAAGAGGAATGGAATTTTACGAGTCCAATATCAATGATACTCGGAATTCCATCTGATTTAGTCTAAGTGAAGGATCAAGTTCAGTAAAGAATATCGAGTGAAAAAAACTTGATATAGACTAAGTAATAATCATACTAAAAGTACTGACTATAACATAATAGAGCTTATAACCGTAAGTCGGATTATGAGTGAGAAAAGACGAAATACTAGTCTATTCAATCTGCGATAAATTTGAGTGATGAGGGACTTAGAACAGAGAACCGAGTTTTTGAGTCACTTACGGATAAGCAAGAAATATAAGAAGTAAAAGTCTGTATCACTTAGAGAAGATACCATTTTACTCAAAGAAATTTCGAGATACGAGAGAATGCCTTGGAATCAAAACTCTATAAGTATGAGATGGTTATTATACCGATTCATTTAATGCAACTCGAAATGTGTTGAGACGTGTCCGAGTCTTCAAACCCCTACGAGCAAGCAGCATAAAACTGGACTCGGTAAAAAAGGTAAAGCGAGTAAATCGAAACTTTATCGAGGTATGATTGGATCTCTCGCTATATCTTACTTCCGATGAGACCGGACATAATGTTTAGTGTATGTCCGTGTGCAAGATTTCAAGCGAATCCAAAAGAATCACATCTTACTGTGGTGAAGAGAATATTCATATATCTTGCAAGGACTCGGAATCTAGGTCTATGGTACTCAAGAGACTCGGAACCGACTCTCACCGGCTACTCGGATGCTAACTATGCTGGGTACAAAGTTGATAGAAAAACACTTCGAGAGCTCGCCGGTTTCGGGTCAATCCCTTATATCCTGGCACTCAAAGAAGCAAAACTCAATAGCCCTATCAACTGCTGAAGCTGAATATATTGCAGCTAGAGCATGTTGTGCTCAGATTTTATGGATCAAGCAACACTTGAAAGATCTTGGAATTTCATACAAATCAATTCCAATCAAGTGTGACAATCAAAGTTCAATTACCATCACCAAGAATCCAGTTCAGCACTCAAAGACAAAGCATATTGAGGTCAGGTATCATTTCTAAGAGACCATTACGAGTAAGGTGATATTGAACTTGAATTCATTCCTACCAAACTTCAATTAGCTGATGTCATTACTAACCCTCTTAGTGAAGATCGGTTTTGTTTCATTAGGAATGAACTTGGTATAATTAATGCATAACTATGTGCTTTTCAAGTGAAATTACATTGCATTTTTATGTGTTAAATATTTCATTACGCTGCTTTCATAACAATTAGTTCAGTTGAGCTAGTGATACTGAGCTATGAGTTATTGTCCGCTTCGTTGTTTCGAGTCACTCGAAACTCTACCGAGTCCGACTCGATTTTGAGAAAAATGGACATCAAACTTCGAAATCATTTCTAGATCAGTGGAGAATTTCGAAATCTCTTTTAAAATCTCTCTTTTCTCTCTATCTCTCATGCGCATCAGTAAGAGAACCAGCCGTTGGAAGACAATCGCTGGAATTCTAACCGTTGAAGAAGCGAACGGTTACACCGATCCGAGGGCGACCGTTGGAGAGTTAGGTAAGAACGAATTACGAAGGATAATTCTTTCTCTATAAATAGCATCCTTTTTCCTTCATTTTGATACTTTACTCTCTACATACTCTCTCTCTCTCGTACTACATCTCGGGCAAGCTCACTGTTTTCAAGGCACGAACCGACTCTCAATCTAAGTGAAAGAAGTCTCAAGTAAGAACCGACTCTCAATCTCTTTTACCTTTCTACCTCTTTCTCGAAGTTCATAATCTCTCTTTTCTCATCAAAACATGCCGAAAAGAGGTTCCCACCAAGACTTTCTTGGTTCCGCAACCAAGAAACCCCGAACAAAAAGCCAAGAGGGCCCAATCCTTCCAAAGTCATTGTCACCCAACACCTAATGTTGGATGGAAAATTCTTCCCAACCACAAAGTTTTCGTGGTTGAATCACATCAAATCAACAGGGATATACAATTTCCTCTACTTCAGCGGGTTCATTTACCCGAAATCGTTTCTAAGTTTTATTCCAACTCTGTCTAGCTCTGAGGATATACTCACCTCCGGAGTTCAAAACATTACTCGTCCGAGTCAATGTCTCTCTTCTCCACCGTCTTTTCAAAGTTTCTTCTCTTTTCCTCAATAGCAACCCCATACTTTTCAACGAGGTTGCTGATGAATTCTTCGAGAAGTATGCCAAAGAATTTCCTGAGTCACGCAAAAATTTCTCCGTGACTCAACTAAAGTTAAGCCCGACTTCGTGTTTTCACTGATGAGAACCTTCTTCTCTCAGCATTCTAGTACGGAGAACCCTAACTCCAAGCATCTCAAAGCTCGTATGATATTCTCAAGGGCTACGAAGCAGACCTCTTTCTTGCCTTAGCCGAGTAGATGGTCGCTGTGCCGGCTCGGACTCAAACTAAGAAGTCAACCCCACTTCCTTTTGGGGCTCTTCTCACCCTCATCTTTAAACAATTCAAAGTTCCTCTTCCCTTAGATCCTAATGTGGTTTCGAGGCTGCCATTGTTGTTGGCAAGAAAGAACTTCTTGGGTATGGATACCAGGAGACCCAACCGGGTGTCCGGGTCCATAGCTCGAAGCCGAGGCCACCGTCTCCGCCTCGGACTCGGACACAATCCCCTCTTTCTTGACCTCCTCCACCTGGTGGTCCCTCCACTTCATATGTTTCTCAGGTACTCTCCTCTGCCTTGTCCACTCGTAATAATGGACAAAATCTCCCTAGTGTCCACTGAACTCAAGGACACCCTCCGGTCATTCAAGACTGTCCTACGAGTCTATGTCAAAAGACTGCTCGATCCCAAATTAGAGAGCAGCAAGATGTGCTTCTTGAGATGAGAGCACTTGTCAAGGAGCAGAAGGAAATGATAGAGCTCCTCCAAGAACGGCGCTCCAAGGCTACTTAGGATCCGGTCGACTCGGACAGCTTTGAGGAATCCTCGAGCCCAGCTAAATCATCCTCTAGAGGAGAGGAAGAAGAAGAAAAAGAAGAGGAGCTCGCGGTCGAGGCAGCTCCATCCGAGGAGAAAGAGGAAGGGAAGAAGGAAGAAGCCAAAGGAGTAGAAGCAGCTGAGGGACAAGGTGCTCCTGTCCTACAACCAGAACCGATAAGCTCGGATAGTAGTCCGAGTGGGTCGAAGACCTCGTTGACCAAGGAAAGTCGGCAGCCGTCCGGTCCGAGCAAGCACCTCCCTCGGTTGAGTTTCAGGCAGATGAACCTCTAGACGACTTGGTTCTAGGTCAGCCACTCGTAGCTGAGCCCATCCCGGAGATACCAATGTTGCCACCTCCTCGATCTTCAACTTCATCACGATCTTACCGGAGAAGGCGCATTGCTCGTCCACCCACCTCAACTCGGACTACTCCCTCCCCTCCATCTTAGAAATTTTTTGTTGTCCGGACATACACATCTATATCTTCTTGATAACTTCTTCCCTATTTTGTTTATTTTTTTTATCGAAAGGCAAAGGGGAAAAGAGTTAGAAAATTTGTGTTGTCTTGTTGAGGGGAGATTTTATTTTCTCTCACCTTTTTGTGTATATATTTTTTCTGTGTGAATATTAATGAAGTGATTTATGAGTTTCAAGCTATTTCTTCGAGTTCATCTTCTGCGTGTTACATATACTTCATTTTTTTCTTATCAACTCAGTTACATTTTTTTTATTTGCTCGATGTACGCAATACTCTAAGTTCACTTCATTTCTATGCGATATTTCATGTTTTAGCTCCGATGCAATCCAAACTCTACTTACTCGACATGTTTTTTGAGAAAGAATGAAAACTCAAGGTTTTTATCACTAATAAAGTTTCTATCCGAGTAAAGAATTCCTTTCGTCAAAAAGGGGAGATTGAATACTCGGACTATGCATGAGTAATATTCCGAGTGACTGTGAAGGAATCAGGTATAAAACTCCATCTCTTATAAGTTTTGATTACTAGTCATTCTAAGTGATATAGAAACTTTTCCGAGTGGTATAGAATCTTTTACGAGTGTTACGTAAACTATTGTATTTGTTTTCATTTGATTCCGACTGACTCAAAAGCATACTCATTGATCATCTTTCTACATCTGTAGTTCTTAGTCACTCGGACAACACTCGGATATATCGCATGTTCAAACAATCACTCTAACGCTCTTATATTCAGGTCGACTTCATATTTTAAGTTCTAAGTGAATTACAGTGGTAATTCATCTTTCCAAGTCGACTTGTTTCATATGAACTTTGTTAGTCTAGATCAAGCAGTAATACTATGATATTCTTTATCCGATTTAATTTATGCCTAGACCGACTCAGTTGGAATTTGAGTATAATGAATATTAGATTCAAAAATTCCACTCTCCCAGGACTCGAGATAATTATACACTTAATTATCTTAATTAAATTTTTATCTGTGTCTAATCTTGGTCCAAAGTATTTTATACTTTGAGAACCAAATTGATCTACTTTTGTAGGTTATTTAAACGAGGTTATCCTGCTTTTGAATTACAAAAGTAACTGGTTTCAAGATGTCAAATCACCAGCAGACAAGGCTTTTTCTGCTTCTAACCAAGGCCCGAAGCGTGTCGGGGTTGTCCGTTTTCAAAACTAGAAATCTTCAACGCTAAGCTTGACGGTGGTTTCCACTCTATTTTTCGAGACACCACCGGTGGATTGGGACATCCTAAGGAGTCAAAAGCCATTGCACAATGTTCACAACTCAATGGATCTTTTCCGAGTGACTCGGAAGAGCCTTTACAACGGTCATAGAAGACTTCCCATCGAAGCTAGTCACAACGGCTAATCTGCGTGGTTATCTATAAATAGAATCCAACTCTCAAGACTTGAAGATTTGCTGGAATCATTGTTATACACATACTTAAGCAAAAGTCTTTGTATTCATATTCAATCTTCTACTTACAACTCCAACTCGTACTTAACATCTTTACGAGTTGTAAGGTCTTGTAATTAGTCGTAACTTCTCTTCTTACTTTCGAGTAAGGTCCCTTGATTGAGCTATAAGGGTTAACTTAGCCCGAGTTGTCCCTAGCTGTCAAGATTACCTTAGTTAGGAAGTACTAGATCGAATAAGGGAATTTATGAGTCTAGGAAAACCTTCTAAGGAATTGTCTAAGGGAGCAATTATGGTTAAGTCTGTCTACTCGTATTTTGTGGATTCAAAATAGTGGATTTGATTTGGTGCTTGGATTAGTACTTGATTGTTGTTTTCTCGCCCAGGAGGGTTTCCTCGTAATTTACGAGTTATCACTTTTACGAGTCCAAGCTAGACTAAGATTGCTTCAAATCGGCTTTTGGTTTAATTCTTCCTTTTATTGTTTAAATTTCCTCATCACCCTATTCACCCCCTCTAGGGTGACTAACTCTCTCCAAGAGCAAACATTCGAGAGCCCCTTGGGCAAGCAACCGCATAACATCCATCCTTCCCGTGGCACCATCTAGCTAAAAGATTGACACTAGTCCGATTTTAGCCCACCCTTTTAAGCTTGTGCGCCCTTAAAGGAGTACAGATAGAGTTGGGGACATATAAGCTACTTCTTAGGTGTCCCCTAGCGGGTAGATAGCATTGTACCCTGATCTTTAGATTTACGCTTGTAAAAAGAATAGTAGATCCCCGTAAGCTTCGCTAAAGTGATGTAGTAAATTCATTTCAAAAACCTTAAGCGTCATCCTAAATAGGGCCAAGAGCAAATTCGTTCAAGCAAGATAATCGCATTACCCTTTCGCAGTCCAGGCTAGGGTACAGTGTCATTACTCTCTTTTGTTCCCTTTCCCGGTAAAGTAGAGTAAGCAGCTTCTTTGTTTCTTACTGCTGCCATACCACATTCACCCTAATTGCCCTAAGGCATCTCTATAGACTCTTCCACTGCTAAGCTAATTCTACTGCCGAGCTCAAGGCTGAGGGAAGAAGACTTTAAGGTCTCATAGATTGGTTTAAGAAAGTAATGTTGACCAATCAAAGACTTTCTTTCTGCTAAGGGTCTACCTTAACTTATATTACTGGGTTAACTCCTTGTCATTAAGAGCTTAAGACGAAAGCCAAGGACCAAGAAGAGTTACTCGTTCTAAAAGACCCGAGAGTATGTTCACTCTTCTGTAAGGCATGAAAAGCCCTGGAGAACTTATCTTTTTATTTATATAAAATGAAAGGAAAAAAAGGAAGAGTTCCTTAATAAAAAGAACCACTAAGTAAGTCAACTACTTTAATTTAAAGTAGCAGGAGACATTCTTTATTCAAGAATTATCTTAGCGCATCCACCATTCATGCCTGCTACTTAAGAATCGTTCCCTAGCCTGGACTCAAGAACTCTTTTTATAAATATTTCCTTTTAAACCAACCCTTCTATAATGCTTTATAACGCATTAAAAACGAGAAACCCCTTGTAACACCCCAAAACACCCTCTCGGGAGTATTACATCGCCGGAGTTCCTTAAAGGAACTCCCAAGGCTCTTTCCGGTGTTGGTTTGGCTGTCTAAACTCAACTTAAAAGTAATGCCGGTGGTTTTCCCAAAAGAATCGAAATTCTCACGAAAATTTCGGCGAGTTCCGTTTGTAATATGGACTAACCCATAGGCTTAAAGCCTTAAAACCCTGCATGAAAAACATGATATAACTCAACGAGCCACACGCTCGGAGTATACAACTCAACGGCCACACGCCGGAGTCCAACCAATCATGCTATACAACTCAAAACAGTCTAAAGGGTTTCTATACATTTGGTACAACTATATGCACTAAATTACAAGTACAATATTGAGAAATATCGAAATGCATAATCTTGACTTGAATCGTTCGGCATACACCAAACAGTAGTCAGCGGAGTCCGAAATATGCTAAGGGTAAATCATGCTCCTGAAGTGTACCTGCAACACTTGGGAGGGAAAGGGGAAATTTGTGGGGGTGAGCAATAATCAACGGGCTCACCGGAGTCTTATACCCTTAAATTGGAAATTCTTTACACATAATACTCATAATAATGAAATCTGCGAAAACATAATAACATAATAGAAATCTATATACTTTTCACTGAAATCTCTTGTAATGAAAAGATCAAGACTCTTTAATCACTTAAAAGCACACATTCACATTCAAGAATACTTCTTTTGGGTTGAATCAACTTTTCGGGCCTTCGAGGACTCGAACTAGCACTTCTTTAATTCGGGCGCGACCCAGACAAAAAGGCTCCGGGACCATTCTTCTAGGAAGTCTCGGGCGGGCATCCTGTCTCTCCAGGACCCTATTAGAACCCTTCCCTCGAAGTCTCTAGCTGGGCGTTCCCAGTTCGAACCCTTCGGTATGCTAAACGATCCGTAGCCAGTCGATTCAAAACAATTTGCACATTCTCATTCATCACATTCACTTTCTAGCTTTCTCAAATTGATTTCACATCAAGGAAGGCGTGACATCGCGTGTCACCCTTATAAATTCACTTTTTCAAATCTGATTTACTTTCTTAAATACGTTTTGCTTCTTTAGGATAGAATCACGTTTGAAAGACATTTCACAGAAATCACATTCAAGGGTCATTTCACGTAAAACACAAAACTTCTTTCGAAACTACTCGTGAGCATCACATAAAGTAAACACATAGCACGAACAGTCACCATTCAATGCAAGCAATCATTCCCAACTCTTTTCCAATCGTGCCTTTCTCAATTCATCGGTTTAATACGATTATTTCCATTTTACGGGCCACAATAACCACAAGTACATATCATTCAAGTTATGTTTCAAGTTCGTCACAATTCATTGCCTTTTGCCTCACTTACTCATTTACGCTTCTACTTTATAATTCCACTTCCTTTGCCCGTATTTAGTCCCACGACTCTTGCTCTCGCTTTATTACTTAAGTCCCCTTCGTTGTGCTTAACTTCAAACTTGATTTCATCCCAAAGACTTAGATATGTTCTAAACTCATTACTTAACTCTTGCTCGTCCAGTCCTTGGGCATGTAACTCTCAATCACTTGTCCTTATTCGGTTTCCGTTACCTTTGCTTATTTTCACGCTTAGTTCAACCTCAAGGAATTAATATACTTCAAACGCAATCAAGCTCACAATTACCCATTCTCACTTACTTGTCCCAATTGCGCATTACTCCATACGAATTCATACTCCTCTTTATACTTCGACCTACCATTTCCCAATGTTCATAATTAGCTCTTAATACCGCAGCTTCAAGAATCTCTAAAACTTAATTAACTCATAATTCTTATCCACGTCCCAACTCTTCATCCTCAACAGCTAATCGAACCTCAATACTACTCATTTGATCTATATAATCTAACCTCTTCGGAATCAGCACACCCAATTCAACCTTAAGTGATTATTAAAGCTCTTTAGAAGTTCCCGATTTAACTCTACTATTAAACCCAAGTAACTCCCTTCATTTCACGATTCAGCCCTCTCAATTTCTTAAATACATTCTAAGCTCTTATTTCAATCTCAAACAACGAATGGGTCCGTTACGTAATACGGATACTCGGCGTTCACAACAATTCAATATTCACATAACACATTCAACATTCACAACAAATCCATTTAGGTTTCGAAATTACTAATAGTTTAGAGTATAAGACTACCCACCGAAATTCTCGGGTTTGGAATTGATCGAATTGCTTGCTTCGTCTCGCTTTGTGTTTGGGTTGCGTTCGGTTCGGGGAGACTCGCTGCTTGCTTCCGGTTCAGCGGTTCTAGTCCCTCGCCGTCCCTCGGTCCGGCCCTCCCTCGTGCTCGCCGCCGGTCTCGCCTCCCTTGTCGCCGTCGTTGGTCCCGGTTTCCGGCCGCTCTAACTCCCGCTCGTCTGTCTCTGTTTCGGTCTCTGTTCCGCCCTCGCTCTGCCCCAGTCTCTCGCTCCCTCCCTTGCTCGCCGCTCGCTCGTGTCGCCGACCGCCGTTTCCGAGTCGGCGGTGGTCGTCGGCGTTCTCCCGGGTCCCCTGTACCGCTCGCCTCCTCTCCTCTCTCTCTCTTTCCCGCTCGGTGCTCCCTCTTCGCCGCGTCTGCTCGCGCCGCCGGCCGTCGCCTCGGTCCCGTGGTGGTCGCCCGTCCTCGCGGTCTCCTTCGCGCGCGCACTCGCCCCCTCCCTCTCTCTCTTCCGTTCGGTGGTTCTCTATCTCTCCCTTGCTCTGTTGCTCTGCTTCTTCTTCCTCTCGCTGCCAGGCTCCACCGATTAAACTCTCGGTCCTTAATCCCCATTGGACCCCAAATTTAATTTCTATCTCATTTCCAACTTAAACCAAAGCCCATCTCTTTATTATTCAATGAAAATAATCGCCGGCCCATATATCACAAGTCTATATCTCCTCCCTTCCGTCCTCTTACACTGCTGCGTTCCAACTTATTTTAATACACCAGCCACGACAATTCCTAATCACCCAACGGTTCAGCTTAGATGAAAAGGGAGGCAATTTCCTTGATTTAATTTATTCAATACCAGCCTCGCAAAGGAATTCTAACGTAATATGTCCGGCAACAAATAAAATCAGTCACTCAACCCCTAGCTGCGGGGAATAATATTCAATAATTCTATGCTTTTCAACTGCTTTCTTTAAAATTTCGGGTATTACATTTCTCCCTCCTTACAAGAATTTCGTCCTCGAAATTCGCAACGAGTAGCATCCAATTACGAACACTCCAATAAATCCAAGCTGCCCATACCAGTGCTACTGAGCCTGAACTTCGCTGACAGAGGCACTTAGTCTTACTCGGGATCACTAAATTCCAGCCTCCTTTCTACCACTATCTTGTGCGTCTACTCACTCCATTTTGGGGCCCGAGGAGCAAATCGCACTCGAAGGGCAAAGAGTTGGCTTGGAGGTTGTGATCCTGTTGCTTTCCTTACCCCGAACCTTAATGCCTCCACTGCGCCGATGCCGTCTCGTACATCTGTTTTCAAATGTGGCGTGGGTACACTTGGTATCTTAAGAATTCTTGCTCCACAATTTCAATAATCCAATTACGATGATGCCAACACAATGAGAGTGATCAATCCCATGATACCACGCCACTCTCTTGGTTCCTTGTTCTCACACGGCCGATCAACTCTATAATTAGGCTAGTTGGGCTAGCTAACTCAAGGGTTTGTCTATAGCTACCCTTTACCGTCAATTGCCGGAATAGGAAGCATGTTGGCCGGTTAGTACTGCTAATGTAAGTAGATGGGCTCGGGAATGGGATTAACGCGGGTATTGAAGTCAAGTTAGAATTAGAGGTATCAAAACTTTAAACAACTCTGCATTTCGGACAAGGAGATCACCAAATAATTCACGGTATCTCCGATAGGCAATTAATATATATATACCTATATTCCTTCGTTCATCTCCTATTCCTCAACTCCTAACACTCCTAAGCGGAACGGTAGTATCATCTCCATTTGGAGCGAGGCTATACTTCGGACAACAAAACACCTCTCCGTCTATATACGAAGGTACAATCCCTATTTACTTTATCCTCAAGCCGGATTAGTAGAAGTGCTCCATTCCGTTACGAGTATGTTCATGCCAATAATCCAATCAGCTGCATGTATTATTCTTTTGTACAACCTTATACACAACTATACATACATACCTACTTCGACCTAGTCTAAAATCTATACCGAAGATTGCTTAGGGTGCACGGCATCCTCCTATCTCCACACTAGTTACACAAATGTACATAAATCACCGAATTATTACAACACTATGTCTACGAAGAATTTACATTATTCACTCGTCCCTCAACAACTCTTTCTATACATTACTCGTCCGAAGAGTCTCCCGTCTCCATTCCATCGTCTTCCGTGTCCGATCCATTTCCTGTCTCCATTCCATCTCCTGTCTCCGTCCCATCTCCCGTCTCTATCCCATCTCGTATTTGAACCAACCCCCTCCGTCCCGTAGGGTTACTAGACTCGGAGGGTGGTGCGGGTGCTAGACGGTTTCCTATCTCTTCGATGGAAGCCCACTCGATGCCCACCATGTCCATCACCAAGTCGTGCATTCGGTTCATAGTGGTTGTCCACCCCTCGGGGTAGTACACCCCGCCTCCCGGCATGGAGTTCGCCCATCCGGCCCACATAGTCGCCACCCTTTGATAGGTTTGGAAGTAGGGCATACTATGGAGCAAAGTGGCCATCTTGTGTCGTTCATATGAAGCCCCGCCCACTCTAATGTCCTCGGGTTCTGCTGGGCTCGATCAAATGATGTTGAACGAGATGATCCGCCGCGGCCTCTCTAGCCCTCGGTGTTAGCCCTTCTAACTCATGGAGTGATGGTCCCACGTTCCATAAGAACGTGACCAATTCCCGATAAGAAAAGGGACACCAACCCCTAAAGGGTATGGTAGCCCGCAGGCGGATCGTGATTTACGCCCATGGGCCGTCCAAAGGCAGGTTTTTGATGAAGTTTTTGGTCCAAAATCTGAAGTTGTGTAAACGATATTCCATTCGTTACTCAACTCCATAACTCTCCAAAAGAATACTTGCGTTGCGAGCCGCGTACCAAAAAGGCATATAGGTATAATCCTCCCAAGAAAATGCCATTGCTCGGTTACTTACGACATTCAAGCTGTGTTACTTCCTCATACTAGGGGTATGCATAATAAACATCTTGATCAAAGAGTAAAACAGTCCGTCGAGTGCACATTTTCACCTAAAAGAGCAACCCCAATTGGTTAACTAAACTGAGTCAACTAAGTAATCTCTTATAGGTCGAAGCTATACTCAAAACTATGCACATAGTCGTCACAAGCAAGGCACATAATCACATAACAAAGATCCTAGATGGCTATATGCAATGCAATCCTAAGGTCACCAAAATCTATGCTCCGATACCATTTTTGTAACACCCCAAAACACCCTCTGGGAGTATTACATCGTCGAGTTCCTTAAAGGAACTCCCAAGGCTCTTTCTCGGTGTTGGTTTGGCTGTCTAAACTCAACTTAAAAGTAATGCTGGTGGTTTTCCCAAAAGAATCCGAAATTCTCTCGAAAATTTCGGCAGAGTTCCGTTTGTAATATGGACTAACCCATAGGCTTAAAGCCTTAAAACCCTGCATGAAAAACATGATATAACTCAACGAGCCACACGCTCGGAGTATACAACTCAACGGCCACACGCCGGAGTCCAACCAATCATGCTATACAACTCAAAACAGTCTAAAGGGTTTCTATACATTTGGTACAACTATATGCACTAAATTACAAGTACAATATTGAGAAATATCGAAATGCATAATCTTGACTTGAATCGTTCGGCATACACCAAACAATGAGTCGGCTGAGTCCGAAATATGCTAAGGGTAAATCATGCTCCTGAAGTGTACTCGCAACATCTGGGAGGGAAAGGGGGAAATTTGTGGGGGTGAGCAATAATCAACGGGCTCACCGGAGTCTTATACCCTTAAATTGGAAATTCTTTACACATAATACTCATAATAATGAAATCTGCGAAAACATAATAACATAATAGAAATCTATATACTTTTCACTGAAATCTCTTGTAATGAAAAGATCAAGACTCTTTAATCACTTAAAAGCACACATTCACATTCAAGAATACTTCTTTTGGGTTGAATCAACTTTTCGGGCCTTCGAGGACTCGAACTAGCACTTCTTTAATTCGGGCGCGACCCCGACAAAAGGCTCCCGGGACCATTCTTCTAGGAAGTCTCGTGGCGGGCATCCTGTCTCTCGGGACCCCTATTAGAACCCTTCCCTCGAAGTCTCTAGCTGGGCGTTCCCAGTTCGAACCCTTCGGTATGCTAAACGATCCGTAGCCGGTCGATTCAAAACAATTTGCACATTCTCATTCATCACATTCACTTTCTAGCTTTCTCAAATTGATTTCACATCAAGGAAGGCGTGACACCGCGTGTCACCCTTATAAATTCACTTTTTCAAATCTGATTTACTTTCTTAAATACGTTTTGCTTCTTTAGGATAGAATCACGTTTGAAAGACATTTCACAGAAATCACATTCAAGGGTCATTTCACGTAAAACACAAAACTTCTTTCGAAACTACTCGTGAGCATCACATAAAGTAAACACATAGCACGAACAAGTCACCATTCAATGCAAGCAATCATTCCCAACTCTTTTCCAACTGTGCCTTTCTCAATTCATCGGTTTAATACGATTATTTCCATTTTACGGGCCACAATAACCACAAGTACATATCATTCAAGTTATGTTTCAAGTTCGTCACAATTCATTGCCTTTTGCCTCACTTACTCATTTACGCTTCTACTTTATAATTCCACTTCCTTTGCCCGTATTTAGTCCCACGACTCTTGCTCTCGCTTTATTACTTAAGTCCCCTTCGCTGTGCTTAACTTCAAACTTGATTTCATCCCAAAGACTTAGATATGTTCTAAACTCATTACTTAACTCTTGCTCGTCCGTCCTTGGGCATGTAACTCTCAATCACTTGTCCTTATTCGGTTTCAGTTACCTTTGCTTATTTTCACGCTTAGTTCAACCTCAAGGAATTAATATACTTCAAACGCAATCAAGCTCACAATTACCCATTCTCACTTACTTGTCCCAATTGCGCATTACTCCATACGAATTCATACTCCTCTTTATACTTCGACCTACCATTTCCCAATGTTCATAATTAGCTCTTAATACCGCAGCTTCAAGAATCTCTAAAACTTAATTAACTCATAATTCTTATCCACGTCCCAACTCTTCATCCTCAACGACTAATCGAACCTCAATACTACTCATTTGATCTATATAATCTAACCTCTTCGAATCAAGCACACCCAATTCAACCTTAAGTGATTATTAAAGCTCTTTAGAAGTTCCCGATTTAACTCTACTATTAAACCCAAGTAACTCCCTTCATTTCACGATTCAGCCCTCTCAATTTCTTAAATACATTCTAAGCTCTTATTTCAATCTCAAACAACGAATGGGTCCGTTTCGTAATACGGATACTCAGCGTTCACAACAATTCAATATTCACATAACACATTCAACATTCACAACAAATCCATTTAGGTTTCGAAATTACTAATAGTTTAGAGTATAAGACTACCCACCTGAAATTCTCGGGTTTGGAATTGATCGAATTGCTTGCTGTCTCGCTTTGTGTTTGGGTTGCGTTCGGCTTCAGGGAGACTCGCTGCTGCTTGCAGTTCGGCGGTTCTAGTCCCTGCCGTCCCTCGGTCCGGCCCTCCCTCGTGCTCGCCGCCGGCTCGCCTCCCTTGTCGCCGTCGTTGGTCCCGGTTTCCGGCCGCTCTAACTCCCGCTCATCTGTCTCGTTTCGGGTCTCTGTTCCGCCCTCGCTCGCCCAGTCTCTCGCTCCCTCCCCTTGCTCGCCGCTCTGCTCGTGTCGTCGACCGCCGTTTTCCGAGTCGGCGGTGGTCGTCGGCGTTCTCCGGGTCCCTGTACCGCTCGCCTCCTCTCTCTCTCTCTCTTTCCCGCTCGGTGCTCCCTCTTCGCCGCGTCTGCTCGCGCCGCCGACCGTCGCCTCGGTCCAGCGGTGGTCGCCCGTCCTCGCGGTCTCCTTCGCCGCGCGCACTCGCCCCCTCCTCTCTCTCTTCCGTTCGGTGGTTCTCTATCTCTCCCTTGCTCTGTTGCTCGCTTCTTCTTCCTCTGCTGCCGGGCTCCACCGATTAAACTCTCGGTCCTTAATCCCCATTGGACCCCAAATTTAATTTCTATCTCATTTCCAACTTAAACCAAAGCCCACCTCTTTATTATTCAATGAAAATAATCGCCAGCCCATATATCACAAGTCTATATCTCCTCCCTTCCGTCCTCTTACACTCGCTGCATTCCAACTTATTTTAATACACCAGCCACGACAATTCCTAATCACCCAACGGTTCAGCTCGAGATGAAAAAGGGAGGCAATTTCCTTGATTTAATTTATTCAATACCAGCCTCCAAAGGAATTCTAACGTAATATGTCCGGCAGCAAATAAAATCGAGTCACTCAACCCCCTAGCTGCGGGGAATAATATTCAATAATTCTATGCTTTTCAACTGCTTTCTTTAAAATTTCGGGTATTACACCCTTATGCTTGAAAGAGCTCAACAACGGAAAAGAACTTCCTTATTCTTTTATTAACTGGGAATGAAATCCCATTCTCTTTACGCCCGAAAGGCTGGGAAAGCGTTAGTATTACTAAAAAAAGAAGGAGCTCTTCTTCTTGCTTTAAGCAGGCTTTGTGCCGAACACTCCTGCGGCTTCCAATCTAATGACCGGGCAAAAGGACTTCCCTTGCTCCAAAGGCAAGGTAGCTTGCTTACTTAGTGCTAGTGCTAAGGAAGAAGAAGACCAGGAAAGCAAGAAGAAAGAGTAACTTCTTAAACGTTCGAGCCTCTCTTCACTCTTCCGAAAGGTAGGCTTAGAGGTCTTAAATAGTTAAGGGCCGTAAAGACCTTTGTTTCGATATTTGATCAAATGCTTTGTGCAGGGAATTTTAACGAAATTCTCAAGATAGAGGAAAAGTGGGGAGGTCCACCCAGAAGTAGAGGGAAAATTTAGGCTTTCTGAAGTTGAGGATTTTTTTATTGAGAAATGTTAGAGCAAGAAATCCTGCAGAGGCAGAAGAACGCATTCGCGCTGCCAGGGAGAACATAAGGGATTTGGAGGAGTTCCCATCTGAAGACTCTTATGACTACATAATAGTTGGAGGTGGCACAGCTGGGTGTCCATATTCAAGATTTTTATATGAAAGCTGATCAAGATTTTTATGCAAAGTCTGGACTGAGTTGGGACTTAACATTGGTGAATCAATCTTATGAAAAAAAGGTGGAGGATGCAATTGTTTTCAGACCTGAGTTGAGAACCTGGCAATCTACTATAAGAGATAGTCTACTGGAGGCAGGGGTTAATCCATATAATGGATTGACTTTGGAGCATGTGTTAGGCACCAAAATGAGTGGTTCTACATTTGATAGTGCCGGTAGGAGGCATAATGCAGCGGATCTACTGAGCAATGCAAAACCTTCAAACATAAAGGTTTCTGTTCTTTTAAAGAAGTGTGGAGAGGTCATACTTGCAGCCGGTGCAATAGGGAGTCCTCCGCTTCTTCTGTTGAGTGGTATTGGTTCTAGGCCATACCTTTCATCATGGGGCATTTCCGTTGCCCTGCACTTGCTATATGTGGGTCAATTCCTCTATGACAACCCAAGAAATGAAATCTCAATTGTGCTCATGTTTTTTCCCTAGAACATTCTCTTATCCAGGTGGTGGGCATCACTGAATCAGGGGCTTACCTTGAGGCTGCTTCAAATATCATCCCTTTTTCCTCCCCTGCCCACTCTATCTTCACCCGAACACCCTACATCCTCTTCACCCTTGTATCTTACTGTAGCAACCATAATGGAAAAGATTTCAGGACCTCTATCTTCCGGATCCCTGCAGTTGTCTTCCACTGATGTTAGGGTCAACCCTCCTGTCCGTTTCAACTACTACTTTACTGACCCAAAAGATGTGGAGACATGTGTAAATGGCTTTTATATGCAAATATGGAATTGCATGTGCTATATATTCCAGCTTCTTTGAATCTCTTACTGGGTTTACCATTTAACCATGCTTTTGGGAACTTAACTCCTTGGCAACTTAACTACGTTATTCTTCGCTCTTTCAACCTTTCTTTTGTGAGAAGTGAAATGGCAAATTTCCATTTTTTAAAAAAGAGATGTACGAATAAAGGTGCTAAGCTGACAAGATTTTCGATTTCCGGGTGAGGTTGTTTAAGAATAGAGATAAGCACTGTGAAGGTAACCTAGGCTTTCTTTCTTGGATGTCCATTTCTCCTGGCCCACCAATGCTAGGGGCGAGCGAGTGTGTGGTTTTCATTCCTTTCTATCAGCGGAAGCAGTCTCTTCAGGCCTTATTTCTCAAGAAGAGTACCTTTCTTTTCTCCTTGACAGGTTATGCCGTCATCCGTTTTGTGTCCTCAGATTCAGGTTGTTCCTTACTTCCTAGGTTTAGCCAATCTACTTTCCTCAAAAGGAAAATTACCCTTTATTACCCTCATTCTTCGAGAATCAGAAAGATATTTTCTCATTGAGCGAAGGGTACGAAATAAATCATCTTGATTTTTCGATCAAAGGAGTATAAGAAAGTGAAATCTTCATTTTTTCCTCTTTCGCTATCCCTATCCCATAGGTACAACGTTTGAATTAATAGAGAATTTTTTATTATTACATAAGAATATGAATCGATATTACTAAATTCCAATTCCTTCTCCTATTTATTAACTCGAACTTAATTCTTCTGCAGTCTCGGTTATGAATCAGCCTCACTCTTCATGCCAACATCTTTCGCCGATTGTCGGCATGTTCGGTTGACCTCAAAGGCTTCAGATCATCCGAAACAACATCTTTCTTCTCTAAGGCGATTACAGTCTATTTCCCAAAGTCGGACTACTTTAGAAGATCGGCAGTCTAGTCCGAGTTGCTTTCCTTCCGAGTCACTTCGTTCGATTCTGGATCATTCTCTCGAGGTTTGTTGATCTTCTCAAGTTTCTCATCCCGTTGAAGGATTTTTTTGTCTAATTTTATCTAAAACATCGAGCTAAGTATGAATCTTATAGGACGAGGTCGGTTCAATCTTCTCATGAACTCGAATTATATCGTTGAAGCTTTCCATCATTCTTCTTTGAAGAAAGACTATGTAAGATAAAAAGAATCAAACTTAGTCTCATTGCTGCATAGGAAACAAGCCATTGGCTACAAGTGAATTTACAAGAAAGAGCATAAAACAGATAGCTCGGTAGAAAGAGACAAGGCTAGATTAGTAGCTAAAGGAGTTGAAGCTCCTCAAAGAATATTGAGTCGAACATTTTTTATTAAAGATAGAAGAAACATTTGCCCGGGTTGCTAAAATGACCACTATTCGTGACATTCTTGCCTTGGCTATAATCAAACAAAAAGTTGCCCTTATTTCAACCTACTTATAGGAAACTTGTTGGAAGCCTTTTCTACTTGACTAATTATCGCTACCATTGCTTACACTTACAACATAGGGGAAGTGATCAGCCGATTTTTATGGACAAGTCGAGACCATCTCACTTAGAAGTCTGCTTTTGGATTCTGCAATCTATCAAAATGTCGCTTAGTCCAGCTGAGGTTGATTCATGCCTTTGTAATCTTCTCTTCAACATCTTTTCAAATTGACCGATTTGACTCCTCGCGGTTTTTCCAAGCAGTTTAAACTTCTTCTCTTTACTTTGAGGCGCTTGAAGAGCCCTTTTTCGTGTATAAATAGTGCCAATGGTTGATTTCTCTATTCACCACTAACTTCATCTTTCTCTGTAAAATCTCATAGTCCTTGTAAAATTTATCCTCCAGAGTGTTCAAATATACTGGAAAAAAGAATCCAAGAGCAAATTTGACTTCATCCTGGAATCTCTCAGGCCCTCCCCCACTGCCACCAGTGCCTTACCATAAGTTTCTTGTCCCATCTTAAAGAATTAAGGCTGGAGGTATACCATGGCATCCAAGGGAAGGAGGATTCCAAGGAGATGGAGAAGGACTGATAGGCAACTATTGGTGCTTTCCATCTGCCAGTGGAAAGGTGTCTCCCAGGACGTATCCATCTTTTGAAGAGCATTATTAGGGGGAGTGGCAATGTTTTCGCATATGGTGGTGGAAATTTAACTACCGGCTGGTTGGTTATTATGGCCCCTGCATATTGGGAAGAATTTCTCGCTAAACATGCTGACCTTAATCCTTCCTTATATGAAGGGTGCCCAGGCCAGTTCGATCTCAAGATCCATACCTGTCTGCATTGGACAGTCAGCATCCTGGAGAATGGCCCAGCAAGTGGCTGAAGGAGAATCCTAAAAAGGAGGACCTTTATCGGGTTTTGAGCTTAGACGAGAGGCTGATTTGAGACTGCCTCGTCGGCGCTGTTCAGTTCTTGATGCCCCCAGGGGTATTGCGCAATTTCCACCTGCTTTTTCCAGAATGGCCTCCGTTTACTTCTTAACTTCTTCATCAAGAATTTCTTGAGGCGTGCGCAGATTGGCCTGTGCCAGCTGAACCCAGGGGCTTTTAGCTTTTCATTCAAGGTTACTTGCTCTTCTGCAAGCTCCATGGCCGAAAACCCAGGCTTGAAGAGTTTTTCGTCGGTATTGTAAAGGCCCCGCGTTTTTCAGAAAACAACTGGATCAGCATACAGGGTCAGGGGCCGCAGGCCTAATGAAGGGCACTTTCAAGACCCCCGGCCATTGGCAGCATTCCTGGGTTTATGTAAAGGATAAAAGGAAGGACTGGCCTCCTTTCCCAGGGAACACAGGCTCTGGTTTTACTGCAGGGGTGGGTAACCTCATTTTTTTAGGCCTGAAGGATCCTTTCTCTTTTGAGAAAGAGAAGATTCGCGAGCTGCCGGAGATCTGGCGTCCCCATTACCAGGACCTGCAGTGTAAACCCCTGAGTGCCCTGCTGGTGTCTTTATCAGCATCCAGTAAGTTTTCTATGCCCTGTTCGCTTCTCTTCTTTTTCCCTTCTTAATGTGGTCCTGACCCTGGCCTCTATTCAGGCGTAGGTGCCCTGAAAATCATTTATGATGTGAAGGATAGGCAAGGCTTCGGAACACAGGACCCTCCTCCTCCTACTGCTATGAGAGTTTTGGAGGAAATAATCAGTAAAAGGGAGGCGTGGAGAGAACACGTACGATACTGCTTCAGAATAAGAGAGCTGAGGAAGCAAGAAAGAGGAAAGAAGAGCTGCAGGCTGGGAACATAGCTGCAGAGGGATCTCAGGGAGGAGTCTCTGAAAATCCTTTCGTGGCTGATGAACCTATTAAAGTAGATGAGGAACTATTTTGGTGCAGCATTGATGATGCCGATGACCCCTTCTTCAAGGCATGCGCGGTGGTGGCCAGAGAGGAGGAGGACTCAGCCTCCAGCACTCCTGTAGCCTCTACCAGGTCTCTCCCGGCCCCGTTGAGGGCTTCTGCAGGGACTGACGTGATCAGACAGAGAGCCTTCAGCTGTGTCCGGTGGTAGACCGCGGAGTAGGGGGCCCGGAGAGCTGCCGCTGCTAACCAAGATAAAGGGAAGTCTGCCGCCAGTGAGGAGCCTGTTGACCTTGGCTCTGATGATGATGACACCCAGCCCCTGAACGTCTTACTACCAGGTTCTAGTTCTCAAGTGCCAGAGGAAGGCCCAGGGCTGGAACTCTTGGCAGAGAAAAGTGTAGCTCCTGAAGAGTCAGTGGAAGAGGATCCTGAAGACGACCAGCCTCTTGTGGTCCGGAGAAGATCTCGTCAATCTTCCTCCACTCCAGAACCAGCCTCAACTCTGACAGTAGTTGCTATGAATCCAGTATCGGAGATAGAAAATCTGAGGTTAGGCATTCCTTCTCTGAAGTTCACCAAGAATCATCTGAGGGTTTTCAGATTTCCTTGGAAAGATCAACCCCAGAGACGAACAGGAATGAGGCTCTGGGAGAGCAAGAAGCGGGTCTAGGCTTCAGTGAGACTGAACCTCAACAGGCTCACTTGAAGTGGAGAAAGCCTGGTTCAAGTGCAGGGTGATACCATGGACGAGCATGGTCAGCCCTTGTGTGATCAAGAATTGGGTATTGGCCCATCCAGAGTCCCCACTTCCAGGCTCCCTCCTTGGAGTTCGAGGATGATGATCTTTATGCCAACACTACTCTGACTCCTGTAGATGCCTGGAGTGCTCCTCTCCCTGAGTCAGGATAGTAGGTGTCAGGATGCAGGCTGAATCTCCTGACAAACTCAAAGCTGAGTTGGAGAGTACCAAGCGAGCCCTGGCCCAGGCTGAACATGAAGCTAATGATCTGAGAATATACGCTAGCATCAGCCTTTTATTTTAGATCCAGTCCTGCATGTCGTCCAACCTTAATAAGGATCGGAAATCTGTATTTCATTGTTCTTTTGTTGATGGCTCGACTATCAATGCACATCCTCCAGGTGCCATCCTTCTTAGGCGTTAGTGATGCAGGTACAGCACAAGGGCTCATGCTCTCGCGAATAAGCTCCTTTCGAACCAACTCCATCACTTGTCGCCTCAGCTCTTCATGCTCCGCTGGGCTCATCCTATATGCTGCTGCCCGGTTAGGTAGCGTGGAACCGGAGATTAGGCTTTCATAGGGGTGTTGGATGTCCCTAATAGGAGGTAATCTGTCCGGCAACTCCACCTTCTGGCTCCGATCCCACTTGTTCATACTTATAGAATCTCCGTTAATGTGCAGAGGTCTTGCGTCAGCCTCGCAGAAGAAGCGGATGTGAAGGCCATTAAGCCACCTGCTGATCTCCTCCCCAGCTCTCCAGACATCCTCTTTCTCTCTTCGTTCCGATGCGGCAATGACCATGAGCAAGCAGATCCAATACCTTTCATTCTCTCTCCTGGTGACCCAAACTCTCTTTCTTCTTCCTTAAACGGGCATCCTCCTTTCTATCATAGTGATAGATTTATTCTCTCAAAACCTATACTTCTTACTTCAAGTGTACAGCCGCCTACGGACATACGCATTAACTGAAGCCCTCCTTTCATTATCTTTAAATTAAATTAAACAAAGAGGAAGAGGATTTTGACATAACAAATAGGGCTCCAGTTAGAACTTCTTCGATATGGAATATCTCCTCTATCATCAGCCCCAACAGGCATAGAGGCTTTACACTTCCTATGATCTATAGCCCATGCGTGAACCTTCGATACGAGGCTTATCACGATTCCCGAACGGGATGATTCTTGGCAAGATGTTCTATTTACTTTACTTTGCTTCTCTTATGGAAAGTCCCTGGGATCAAGATCCATAAAGACAAGACTACTCTTAAAAGCGAATCCTGGAGTGATATCCTAGATCTCCTTAATCCACTTCCGGAAATAGAAAGGACAAGTAGGATACCTAAGGAATCAACAAAATACGTTTAGGTAAGCTATCTCCAAGCCCTACACTCAGGAGTGAGCGTTTTTGTATGAATAGAGCTTTGTCTTGGTCTCAAGGTTCACCTACAATATTTTATTTTCATTAAAAAAATAGGATTTCGCTTCTTTGTTCTTGGAGGGCGAAACTACTTACTTATCTTCCATAACCTGTTTAAACCCGAATGTCTTATCGAAAAAGAATTCATTTGTCCCTTTGTTACTTTCAAATATCATAATCGACTCGGGTTCCATTTTTTTTCGTGTAATTTCATTTCACTCGTTTGGTTTGGTTGGTTGCTTTGTTGGCCTTCCCCAGAAGAAAAAGTTGCTAGCCCTAGGGAATTTTCATATAGTAACAAGGAGGGGAACATGAACACGAACAACAAGAAGCAAGATGTCTGGGAAGGTGTTCAACGTGACGGTGATGGAGCTTCCTCCTCTAGCAGCAGGCAACAAATGCCATCATGTCGTAAAAAGCAACAACATCGGCAGTTCCAATACGAGGCTGGCTTGGCCCCCTCAGCCTTGTAGGCCTCCCAAGGCTGTTGGTGAAGATCTCTATAAGATCCCCCGAGCTCCTTAAACGAGTACGTCATCAATTACTTAGATCTCTACAAGTTTGAGTTGATTTTGGGTCGAGTTTACTTTTAAGGGAAACTTTGTCCGTTTTTCCAGGATTCTTAGATAGTTTAACTTCAGTCTCAAGGGTTCTCTCGTGATTCTAATTGTTATGCTAATTCCTATGAGCTGGCGTAGTGCAAGATAGCTTCTCATCACCCTCCCTAGATCATGTTATGGCATCGGGTGTTGTTTACCCGTGGAAGCCGGATGTTGTCGTTCACGAGGCACCGCTTTCAGCTGATCGGATGAAGGAGAGTGTGAGAGAAGTTGTGCAAGGGAAAGGTAATCGTGACTTGCCGATTTGGTCATCAAACCTCCAAACTATAGATGAAGTGGTCAACACTTGTGTTACTTGACTCAAGAGTTTGTTCATCCTCTCTATGGTAATTCATTTTAAAAATATTATATTTAAGTATGTTAATATTATGTATATGTATTTCTAATTCGTATATTATGGTCGAACTAGGATATCGGGGACAAATCGAGAGTGGGATGAAGCATACTCCAACTCCCTCAATTGGCACAAGCAAGTATTTAGCACGCCGCATTGTTGTCCAAGCAGTCTCCTCTCCTTCCCATTCACGAGTCATATACAAATTAGTGTTTTACTCTATAAAGTTTTGTGAAGGCTTTGTTAGAAGAAACGTTGGAAATCAAAGCGCCATGTCACGCGTTTGGGGTATTTGATGGGGACGATGAGGACATAACCGTACATGTCTTCCTGGACGACATAATGCAATTTTTACAGATTTAAGAGATCGGTGCATCTGCTATTATGCTTGGCATTATGTGAGTTACCATACTTATAAGTTCATTTTTAACTGTTAATTTCCGTTTCTAACTATATACAATTAATATGTAATAGGTGGCTCCACGAGATAGGAAATGAGTTGGTTTGTTTCTCAACCCTCATGCCATTCAAGCAATAGGGCGGAGAACTCAAGACCGATCCGATTATATCTTGAGAGTCATGAAACAGAATGTGTAGAAAGAATGTTACTTGGCGTCGTTCATTGAGGGGTAAGTGTACAAATAAACTTAAATGATGTTTTATTGGTGTTATATATTTATGAATATGTTATTTGTGTCAGTATAGGTCACACTCGGATGCTTGCTGCCATATTTCCGAGGAGCAATGTTGCATACTGGCTCGATCCTCTAGGTCATACCGTGAGGAAAGATATCAAGACCGTACTCAACTCGTGAGTTCAAACCTTAATCATTTTATACTTTTTTGTTAAGTATTATTTTCAATTTTATATTAATTTGAATTTTATCTTTCCGATTGAAAAATGGTTCTCGTGCAATGTAATATTGCACGAGAGGCACGAGAGGCTCATGTGTGAAATCAAACCCACATATTGTCCCCGTAAAGGTGCGGTTCTCTTGCTTAGTGTTAAATTTAATTTTTCATTTCATATTACTTGCTTGTTACATATAGTACTAATGAATTATCCATGTGTTGGGAATTTTATAATTTTAGTGTCACGAGACAAAGGGGAACGTGGAGTGTGACTTTTACATTCTCCGAGTGCATGAAAGAGATTGTGACCCGACTCGATTTCAAGGATTACACATCTAACCCCAAAGAGGTACTGGCACTTGGACTTGTATTGGATAATGAAAAATTTAAATTTTTTAATGTTATTTTCATCTTAATTAATATTTGCACTGACGTAATGAATATGTCTTTTACAGACATTGGTCACAATATTTCTCGGGAAAGAAGCCCTCCACTCCCTATGGAGATGATGTGCTCAACGAGTTAAGACAAGGTTGGACAGAGTTTGCATATAACCGTATAAAGACAGTTACATAGGCATCTATTTACACTTATTTTTCATTATTTGATTGATCAAATTTGTGGTTTGTAGGTATACGATTACATAGGTATAAAAACAATTACATAGGTATATAGTTACATAATTATACGGTTACATAGGTATATATTTACATTTTCGTCATTATTTAATATGTACCATACTACTTTGTGTGATGAATTTGGTTTATATATAATTTGGTCAAGACTTGTTGGATTCTAGTTTGTATATATTGTGAAAGAGTTTGCGTAAATGGTTGTGGGGTTATATATGTTATTTATATTGAATTGGGGTAAGAAAACAAAAAATAATTCTAAAAAAATTACCATACCTATTACTATGGTTCTTAAGGAACAACCATAGTAATCGGTTTGAATATAACCTATTACTACGGTTGTTAGTAAAAAACCATAGTAATGGGTTTAGGCCTAAAATTTTGGCCAGAAGAGGGGATTTGGGGCAAGACCTATTACTACGGTTCTTAATGAAAAACCATAGTAATTATCATAGCCTATTACCACGGTTGTTAATTTATAACCATGGTAATAGGTCCTCTATTACTACGGGTGTTGAAACAAATTGTAGTAATAGGTGGTTTTTTACTACGGTTCGATATCCATCTACAATTACGGCCACATACACAATGCCGGATAATCGTAATTAAAGGTGTTTTGGAACCGTAGTTAGAAGTGGTTCCTGTAATAGTGTCACATCATAAAGGTCTCAAGTATATTCAGGGCTAACACAGGTTAAGTTCTCACTACACAAGGTTGATTGAGTACCTTCAAACCTTCCATTTCACTATCAAACATAAATTTGGCAAGCTCAACAAGGGAGCAAATACTTTGTGAAGGAGGTACTTATTCTTGTTTCAATTAGGAACTTATGTTTTTAGTTTTGAACATCCTAAGTGTTTGTATGTGGATGATAAAGGCTTTGGTGCCTTTATACCAAGAATGTCAATTACATCCTAAAGGTGAATTTTTAGTCCAACGAGGATACTTGTTCAAAGGTACCGGACTTTGTGTGCCCAATTGTGGCACAAGGGAGTTGATGATCCGAGAGGTGCATTCAGGAGGACTAGCTGTCAATTTTGGAGAAAGGAGGACAACCTAGATGCTTAAGGAGAGCATTATTTCTTGCCAAGGATGGACAAGGATGTGCAAGAAATCATCAAGCGGTGTGTGGTATGCGAATATGCCAACAGTCACTCCCGACCCCAAGGACTTTACATTCCGTTACCTGTTCCAACTCAGCCATGGGTGGATGTAAGTCTTACCTTCGTTAGGGGTCTAAATCAAACTCGGAGGGGAAAAGACTCAAGTTTGGTGGTTGTTGATCGATTTCAAAGATAACCAACTTCATTGCTTGTAATGAGACAAATGATGCTACACTAGTTGCTGACTTTAGTTCAAGGAACTAGTGAGATTACATGGAATCCCGAGGACAATGGTCTCAAATAGGGATGCAAAGTTCCTAAGCCATTTCGGGTCACCTTATGGAAGAAGCTAGGAGCTAAGCTCAAATTTAGCACCACTTGCCACCCTTAGACAAATGGGAAAACTAAGGTCGCTAAGCACACTTTAGGAGTCCCACTCGGAACTTTGATCAAGTCTAATACTAAGGTGTGGGATCAACTTCTTCCACATGCTGAGTTTGGTTAAAATCGTGTTCCAAGCAAGACTACAGGTGTGCCTCCATTCAAAGTTGTGTATGGCATGGAACCATTGTCACCTATTGATCCGACCTCGACAGACTTTTGATGGAAAGCCTTAAGCCAATGCTATCAAGAGAGTTGATCGGATCTAGGAGTTACATGAGAAGGTGAGAGCAAGGGTTGAGCAAGCTAATAAGCCTTATAAGTCTAGTGCTATGAAAAATCGCAATCAAATAGTTTTTAGGCCGAGTGATCTCGTCTAAGTTGGTCTTTCCGAGTTGTTAGTTTTTGTTCAAGGCGATCGAGCTCAGCCATTTGTCTAGCTACACTCGGATTGCTTTAAAGAGTACTTCTCTTTGTGGTACTTCACGATATGACAAACAATTTGAAAAAATAAGTCAATGACATTCAAAACTTCCAGCCAAACTAAGACCAAGCTTGCAAATTGCTTTAGCTTCTTTGTTTTCCTTGTGGCTAAGTTCAAACGAGCCATAGCTGCAAATTAAGTAGAGGAAATCAATATTATTGGTGTTTTTGGTACATTATCGATGCATGTATATATGTATATATTAATTATCAGATGTTGAATGACAGCTTAAAATGATGGATCCGATTATAGTTATAGTTGTTCTTGTTTTTGTTGGCCAACTATATATGTGTACTCCAAATTAATGTGCATGCATTTGAATAAATAAATAAATAAAAGGTGTTTCTTCCATCGCTATCCTTTTCTACAGTTTAATTTACAGTTCAATCTCTTCTCTGCTCCAAGCTGCTGAATTTGATGTCGGACATTATCTTCCAAGTACTTATTTTCGATTCATATAATTATATTGATGATGATGATGCAATCTTATTGTTTTTATACTTGTGTTTTGCAAGCTGATCCATATATTTTAATTCATTTACAAAACAACTACCAGTAAATAGGGTTTTTATTATAAAATAACAGAGATAAAATTTTAAAACACAATACATAGTATCTCGAAATCTCTATTTTCTTTTGATTTTCATAAGATATATGTCGGGGGTCGGGTTTATTTCACCTTTTAATTACCAAACATGTCTTTCAAACGTGAGTTTGCGTAACAACACCCTTGAATATGTATGTTTTTAATATATTTATTTATATAATTTTACCGTGAAAAACAAACCTGTTTTCATATACATGCTATTTTGGAAAGTTGAGGATCCCATTCTGCTGGAAAACAACTACGAAGAGAATCCCATTCTGTTTTCATATAATTAATGCCTGCCTCCTCTGCTACTTCTTGCCCCCACCCTCTCCCTCTCTACGGATGCAACATCCTCACTAGCTCGGTTGATGCCAAGTTACTGCTCTTTTACTTAACCACAAACAGGAATCACACCATCCTCACTACTTCAATCCTCATTGGTTATGACCCTCAGTAGAGATTAACAACTAGGAATCACACCATGTACAGCCTAATAGCATAAGCACATCCTAACTTAACCACAAACGAGTGTATGTGTGCAACAACAGAAAACCAAAATAAGGAAACAAATAGTAAAGAACAACACATACAAGTGCAGGCACAATTGATCAATCTGGAACGATGCATTAATTTGGGCTAATTAGGAGTAAAGATGAATTAATTCCTAGCAATTACAATAATGAGAAACATTCCCAGAGCGTAAATCAAAAACATTCCCAAGCAACTTGTCACATTATAATGAGAAACAAGCTCAATCTTTTTCCCTTCAATTATCCAATATGAAATCAAAAACATTCCCAGCAGAAACAAAAAGGAAAATTACAAAACAAACAGAAAGAGATTAAAAATTACCAGTGAGTAGTGATTGAGAGACGAACCGGATCCGAAAATTTTGTGCCGAAACCCTAGCTGTGGATAGGGATGAACCTTGCAGCGATCGTCCTCAACAAGTCGACCAAAGCAGAGCGGAACCGGAGCTTATGGCGATGGCTGGGTAGGAAGAGAGAGGGAGAGTGGGGAAGGGAGAGAGAGACAGAATGAGAGATGGTGTTTTCTCGGTAAAGAAAAGAGCCGGACGAGGAGAGACCATAGAGAAACCTGAGCTAGAGCACGGAGAAATCAACACTACCAGAGATTGAAAAAGGAGAACGAAAGAGGAGAAAGAGAGCTTAAGCCATGGCGCCGCGAGGAGAGAGACAGACGAGAGAGATAGAGCGCCATTGCTAATGCGCGAGAAGAGAGGTGAAAGGAGGAGAGAGACTGGGGGTCGGGTTTTGATTGCAAGGGCCCAAACCGCGTGGTCGAGATTTGATTACAAGGGCCCAAGAATTGATTACATAGAATGATGTAATTAGGATTGTTTGGGGTAAGCCCATGTTATTCTAATTACATCTTTCTATGTTATTGTAATTGCAAGGTAATTTTGATTGCATACATTTTTTTTCAACCAAACGCAGCAATGTAATGAACTATGTTATTTTAATTGCATTACCACTCTTAATACCTCCAACCAAACGAGCCCTAAGAGTTTAATTATACTTAATGGTGGTGTGTCTTATCTATTAAGTGTGATTAGGGCCCTAATCTCTCCTAGGTCGTGTGTCTTATCCTAGGTAGAAATTAGTCTATCTCGATTGTTTCTCTTACGTAAACCCTCTCTCACAATTCATTAATCTTATGATCGTTATCTTTTCCCCCATTCATCGTTTACCATTATTCTTCTATTTCTCCAAATTTCAGAACCATCCAAGATTTCATGTGTTCCCCTCCTCAAGCAAACTACAAAGTCTATCCTGCGTTGCTCTTTATTTGAGTAACTTTGGTTTAGGATTCCCCTCTTTCGAAGAGAATTGAGTGAGGCCCTAGGACATGTCCGTCATCCTCTCCTTATTCGAAAAATAATTGTCCTCAATTCTTGTTGAGAGTATAAACACCCTTCTTGAGTGGAGTGTTGTTAAACCCTTTAACAATCTCATTTATAGAAGTGTCTAAAGAATATAGACCACTTCTTAAGATCATGACTCGCCTCACAAACATCTTCTTCATGTTTATCAAATCTTGGGGGCAAGCCGAAGTTTACCTCTTTGGCTTCTTGACAGAGAGCCTCTTGTTTTGAGACAAGGGGTTGCTCCAACTCCTCCTTCATGTCAAGAATAAAAGGGTGCACCTCAGCTTCCCATTGCTACATTTTGAGCTCAATAGTGTCAAACCCGTGTTTCAACTTGAGTAACTTCCTTCTCTCCCTTAGAAGGAACATGACATTTTGATTCTTTGTGGGAGGTTTGTGTTTGAGGCTTGACTATGGTGGGGGCTTAGGCGAAAGAGGGCCCCCAAAAGCTCTGATACCAAGGCTGATGTACCGAGGAGCCTAAGGGAGAAAGCCTAGATAGGAGAGAGGCGACAAACAAAGAAAAAGGGCTTAAAGCACAAAAACCGGCTGGCACGGCTTTGCGGGTTTTTGTAATCTTGAAGAGTGGGAACTAGATCACGTAATCTAGAGGTTTTGAGGGATGAAAATTTTTGTAGAGATAGTAGACTCATAAATGAAAGGGAGAGGGTAAGTTTGGAGAGCAGCTAAAGTTAGGATGAAAAGAGGGGGAAGCCCAAAGTTGAGTTACTTGTATAAAAATATAAACTGGAAAGATTTTGTTATAGAGAATGAGGGGAAAATGGAGGTTTTGGTTGGGGCTAATTTTTGGTGGAGGGATAGTGAACGGATTAAGGAGAATGATGGGAAAATTTGGGGATGAAATGGCGAAAGGATGATTGGTAATCGAGGCTTGACCCAAGCAACCGAAGAGGGATTAACCTCACTTGGATAATACATACCACAAAGAATAGTTAACACTCTCTTAAGTGTTTTGGGGTTAGCTAAATGGGGAGGCTGGTGATTAATAGCAGTGAGTAACGGGTAGAGATGGGTATGATGGTTTAGTGAGTGAAAATAGGGAGATTATGTCAACCCATTACAAGTGAGACAAAATCAAAGGATAAGCTAATGTCACTTGGATAGGACACACCACCAAGCTTGATTAGCACACCCAAGCTTGCTAAGGATAAGACAACACCAACAAAGGTGCTTAAGACTCTAAGAACACCATCTAGTGTGCCACACTAGGATAAGCAAAGAGATTAATGGGTAAGGAGCCTCAACTAAACTTAACACGCACTAAGCATTCATTCACTCAAAACTGATTTTTACAACCTCGGGCACTTGTTTATATAGTGCCAAGTAGCTAAGGTTTACAAACTTAATCCAATGGCTATAGGCCTTACAAGATCATCCTAGGGATGAGGATTAATACAAATTACAATTAGAAAAGGGAACAAAAAGCAAAAAGCAAAGACAAGAAAGCATTGTAGAAAAATAAAGTACAAAAGGTCAAAGGGACACCGATCGTCACTTTCACATATTTCCCTTTAAGTTCAAACGTGCATAACATTGGATACAAAACTCCAATTAAGTCAAATTAGGTATGCCTGGAAATATTATTGAGTTAGCTTTGCATAAATATATTGATCACTCCCATTGGACTTGTAGTTTGAAATATATGCAGCTAATAAGCTGAACTAGTCACACCGGGTAAGGAAAACTGCTAGCCTTGTCTTGATTGAAGAGTGATTTATTTTCTTCGATTATAATCACAATGACCATAAAACTCATTGTTAGTGACATCATCAGCTACCTCTATAAAAATATTGAAGCCCAAATTCCCATTCATTTGAGAATAACGCTTCATTAAAGAGGCTTCGAAGACGTCATAGGCTTGGTCGTGTTACTGGAATCTAAACCAACTTCAAATTAGTGCAACTTTCTAATCACATATCCATTTTGGCTCCATAAGGTGTGGTTGGAAAGCTTAAGAAGTTAGATTTTGAGTAACATCTTTTAATCTCCATTTGGATTAGTAGAGTAGGAGTTATGACCTTGAAGAAGTTACACTACCATAGCCGGACTGATTTACAAGACTTATGAATTCCGCCCCAATTAATTTATTTGCTCTGTGTTTAATCCCAGAATTGTTTTGTAGCTGCAACGTTAACACAATAAGATTTCTAAAAATAGGTTTTAGGCATCCCCAACCCCAGTTAAGTGTGGATAACCAAACATATAAAATCGGATAGTTTCTGTCCCTCTTTGGAAATGATCTTCTTTAACATAAACCCAATCAAGAATCTCCTCTTTGAGTTTGGAACTTTACACCACAAGTAAAATTCCACAAAGTTAATTTTCTCATGAAACTCGAGTAAAGGAATAAAAAACTATCTTTAAAGGAATCAAAAACTATCTTTCCCTTGAAGTTTTTGGGATGGATTTACCTCTAGTAAACTAGATGCACATGGAAATTAGTGAGGCCCTACGACATATCCATCACCTTAAACCCTAAAATTCTCATTTTATTGTTTAATTAGTGGTGTAATTAGGTTGTGTTTGAAGAGTCTTATTATACTTAGAGTGGTGTGACTGTATCTCTAGGTGTGATTAGTGCCTTAGATTTATCCTTGGTGGTGTGAGTGTATCCTTGGGCAATCTATCCTATCGTGTTCTTGTTGTTTGTGTTATTTCGAGTGCTTGATATTGTTGATTAATCACTCACTTTGGAGTGATTATTATTGTTTTTCGTGTTTTCTTTCCATCGTTTTTATTTCTTGGGGAAGAATCGACCCCGAGAGTACGTGCCATTCCACTCGGTTCTCGCTTCGTTGTAGCCTTACATTTTGGCACATCACCTTCAACGAGGTATAGCTCTCGTTCGGCTCATCTTCTTCCATATGATGTATCCAAGCCTTATTACAAACAACTCCTAAGGGGACAATCAACAATTACACAACGAATTGTAGAGTAAACTAGAGATAAGAGGCTGTGAATTAAGTGAGCTAAACGGACATAACGGAAAGATAGTTCTCGGCCGATCGAGAAGGTACAATTAGTCCATCTTCTACACCAAGCAGGGCAGCAAAGAAGATAACCTAGGAATGAATCCAATAGGGGACTTCTAAGACCTAGGAGATCACCACTCGATTGCCAAACCATGCTACAACAAATAGGAAATTTGAATACGTGAAAGTTCGAATCACTCAAACTATGTGATTTGTAATTTGGCATAAATTACCAAAAATAATAATGCCGTTTAATTCATAAAAGATTATCTATCCATTACAATGAAGCAGGAGGTCTTTATATAATGGACTTTTCCAGCGCAAAATACTTTTCCTAATCATTAAGGAAAGATTAAGAGTAATCATAATTCATTATCACTAATTACAATGATTAGTCATAAAAGTAATAGAACACGTAAACTACAAAAGCGTCCGACTAGGTCTGCTGACATCGACCAATGAGAACTCTTCTTTTGCTCTTGTTGTGATGTAGTTGTTGAAAATATTGATGATGATTGACACTCGCCACTAGAAGGCATCCTATTGGACCGTTCAAAAATAACCTGCAGCTTAGGAGCTAGCTTGGAAGTTGGCTATTTCTAAGGACTTAGAAATGTTGATGACTTGAATAATGCTTCACGACTGAGTTCTTCTTCTTCCGAGTGTTGTTTGCAACTTTCCTTGACTCTATTAAATTCTTCCTTCAAGCTAAATCGCTAATAATTAAGTACAAGGGCTTGCTTATGTGTCCGATCGAGTCGGTTATCCTTGGGCGAACTTCTACAAACCTGTTGGTACTTACAAGAAGAGTAGTAACATACTAGCAACGAGATAAATTTCGTACAAACTGTCTCGAATTATTACGAGACTTTAAAATGTTCATAAACAAAATTGATTGTTCCTAAATAGCTGAAAGGAAGGTTACTTAAAAATTGAGTGTGCGTGGTTCCGAGTGTTGATGTAGTTAATGAAGCTTGGATAATTGATGTATACTTTTCATTGTTCCAGTCCTATTAGTTCCGGAACAAAACTCCTCTTCACCTCCTTTATTAGCATGGCTAAAACTCTTTGACTTATCTCCTGGGCATGGATATGATGACTCGGGCATGTTGTGCTATGTGGGTTTCGGCCTGGCAGCTTAAGATGATGGGATATATCCATAATTCCCCCTTTTTGAAAAGAGTTTGTCCTCAAACTTGGTAGATCCTCCTCTCCATTGAAGTAAGGCTTCGGATTAGCTATGTTGAATGTCGTTGATACTCCATATTCTTTAGGTAGGTTGATTTTGTAGGCACTGGGACCTAGTTGCTCTAGCACTTTGAAAGGGCCATTTGACCTCGGTAGCAATTTAGATTTCCTTTTGGAAGAAAACCTTTCCTTTCTCATGTAGATCAACACAAGATCTCCGGGATGGAAAAAGGTCTTCTTTTTGATGCCTATCAGCATAGGCCTTGGCAGTTGCATGAGAATTTTCAATCCTCTCCTTCACTTTGTTATGATTGTCATTTATCTTTTTGGCTCGCTATTCCGCTTCTCGGTTATATGTGGTAGGTGTAGAAATAAGAACCAAATCAAGTGGAGTAAGAGGGTTATGTCCATAAACTACCCGAAAGGGTGAGAAACTTGTGACTTTGCTTGGGCTTCGTTGTAGGAAAATTCAACACACTACTACAAAAATGACTTTTAACAACGAGCCCGTAACAATTGTCATAAAAAATCGTCATAAAAAATGAGGCGGTGGAATTTTTGTAAATAAACGGTGTTTTATTACACCTACTACTACGGTTCTTTCAACCGTAGTAATAGGTCAAGTTATTGACTTTTACTACGGTTCAAAGAGAAAACTATAGTAATAGATTATCTATTACTACTATTGTCTCCTTGAACTGTAGTAAAAGTCTTAGACTTTTTAGACTTCGAGAAGGCCTCTGCTTCTTCCGCTTCCTTACATCGGATCCGATAATTCTCTCTCTAACTTTGAATGAGGCCCTTCCTCCTCCCCATTTTCCTCTCTCTCTCATCCTCTCCTACCTCTCTCCTCTCTTTCTCCTCCTTCTTTTCCTCTCTAAAGTGAATTAGGTCCAAAATGGCAATTTTAATAATTTTCTAAAACCCATTTTTTGGAATTTGTTGGGGAGGGTTTTTACTAGAATTTTGAGACGGTGTAACTCAAATGGCACATAGAAATGGATTATAGGGAAGAGCGGCTAGAGACGGTGCAATTCAAATGGCACATAGAAATCGAATATGGGCTTGGTTTCGTTGTCTAATATGAATTTGGAAACCGTTTACGTTATTTGAGCAATGTGAACAATTTTTAACTTCGTGTTCCCTTTACGAAATAGAGAATAGAAGAAGCGACGTCTCTCTCTCTCTTTCTCTAAATAATTATAGATGATTTTTTAAAAATAATTATAGCTATTACTAGGGTTCTACAAATTAACCATAGTAATAGGTCTTCTTTACTATGGTTTTGAACCGCGAGTAAAATATACCCATTTATAATGATGGTCACATACACGATGTCGGATAACCATAGTAAAAGGTCTTTCCGAACCATAGTTAAAAGTGGTTTACGTAGTACTCGGCATGAGGCAACAATTCATCCCACTATTTGATGTTGTTCTTGATCAAGATTCCGAGTAGAGTACCCAGGTGTTCTGTTTGTAACCTTTGTCCGACCATCAATCGGGGATGGCAACTGGTGCAAAACTTGATAATAGTTCTCATCTTCCTCCGCAAGGTAATTCGAAGATAACCGAGGAACTTAGAATCTCTATGGGTGAAGGTGGGAGACCGAGAGGTAGAGTTGAGCATGAGGGGAGATAGGCTAGGGTTATAATTAGGGTTTTCGGTAGAAGAGGGATTTCAAGTGGGCTAGGGTTTCAGTGGTTTTGAGGGTAAAAGGGTCCATGTAACTTGCTTGGTTTGGCCCAATTCCAAATAAACGACCTAGTTCTTCAATTTTTCGTTATTCTTCTGTAACACCCCCGGGAGTATTACATCGCCGAGTTCCTTAAAGGAACTCCCAAGGCTCTTTCGGTGTTGGTTTGGCTATCTAAACTCAACTAAAAAGTAATACTGGCGGTTTTCCCAAAAGAATCCGAGATTCTCTGAAAATTTCGGCGAGTTCCGTTTGTAACATGGACTAACCCATAGGCTTAAAGCCTTAAAATCCTGCATAAAAAGCATAATAAAACTCGACGAGCCACACGCTCGGAGTATACAACTCAACGGCCACACGCGGGAGTTCAACCAATCATTCGGTAAAACTTAAAACAATCTAACTTAAAACAATCTAACTGGTTATTATACATTTGGTACAACTATATGCACTAAATTACAAGTACAATCATTTAGAAATAAACAATGCATGACAGACCACTTGGGTCACTTCAACCGTCAACAATCGGCAGGAGTCCGAAGCGTGTTAAGTGTAGATTATGCTTCGAAAGTGTATCTGCAACACTCGGGTGGGGACGACGCAATTTGTGGGGGTGAGCAATAATCAACGGGCTCACCGGAGTCTTAAACCCTTAAAATGGAAATTCTTTACACATAATACTCATAATAATGAAATCTGCGAAAGCATAATAGTGTAATAGAAATCTATATACTTTTCACTGAAATCTCTTGTAATGAAAAAGATCAAGACTCTTTAATCACTTAAAAGCACACATTCACATTCAAGAATACTTCTTTTGGGGTTGAATCAACTTTTACGGGCCTTCGAGGATCCGAACTAGCACTTCTTTCATCTCGGGCGCGACCCAGACAAAAAGGCTCCCGGGACCTATCTTCAGGAAGTCTCGGGCGGGCATCCTGCCTCTACAGGACCCCTATTAGAACCCTTCCCTCGAAGTTTCTAGCTGGGTGTCCCCGGTTCGAACCCTTCGGTATGCTAAACGATCCGTAGCTCGTCAATTCAAAACTATTTGCACATTCTCATTCATCACATTCACTTTACAGACTTTCTCAATCAATTTAGCATCAAGGAAGGCATGACACCACGTCTCACCCTTATAAATTCACTTTCTCAAATCTGATTCATTTTCTCAAGCAAGTCTCGCATCTTTAAAACATAATCACGTTCGAAAGGCGGTTCTCAAGGAATTTCATTCAAGAATCATTCACGTAAAATACAAAACTCCTTTCGAAACGTATTTTGAGTATCACGTAAAGCAATCACATAGCACGAATAATCACCATTCAATACAAGCAATCATTCTCAACTCTTTTCCCAACTAAGCTTTTCTTAATTCATTAGTTTAGTACGATTGAATCTATTTTCCGAGCCACAATAACCACAAGTAGATACTATTTAACTCGACGTTCTCACTTTTCCCAATTCACTATCTTTATCTCAATTCCTCATTTCATGACTTCACTTTGTAAACCGACCTCTTTTGCCCTCATTCAACCATATATCCTTAAACTTGCTTTACCGAATTTCCTCTATCTCCATTCACCTTTTAATTCAATTTTTTCTCAAAGGTCTTAGACATGACTATGGCTTAGTTCCACTTTACCGTCCCCAATTCCCAACCTCAATCTCCCATTTAATATCTCTTACCTTATTAATCGATTCTTGCTCGCCCATCCTTAATTATGTACCTCTTACTTACTTTTCATTATACGATTTCCGTTACCTTTGCTTATTTTCACGCTTAGTTCAACCTCGAGGAATTAAATATACTTCAAACGTAATCAAGCTCACAATTACCCATTCTCACTTACTTGTCCCAATTGTGCATTACCCAATACGAATTCATACTCTTCTTTATACTTCGACCTACCATTCCCAATGTTCGTAATTAGCTCCTAATACCGCAGGTTCAAGAATCTCTAAAACTTAATTAACTCATAATTCATATCCATGTCCCAACTCTTCATCCTGGCTAACTAATCGAAACTTCAATACTACTCCTTTAACCTATACAATCTAACCTCTTCGAATAGCAGGTTCCAATTCAACCTTAAGTAACTCTTAAATCTCTTTGAAGTTCCCAATTTAATTCTACTATTTAACCCGAGTAACTCCTTTCATTTCACGATTCAGCCCTCTCAATTCCTTAAATACATTCTAAGCTCTTATTTCAATCTCAAACAACGAATAGGTCCGTTACCGCAATACGGATACTCAACGTTCACGACAATTTAATATTCACATAATACATTCAACATTCACAACAAATCCATTTAGGTTTCGAAATTACTAATAGTTTAGAGTATAAGACTACCCACCTCGATTCAGGGATTGAAGGTTTGTTGGTTTGCTTGAGACTCGAGCTTCCCCGGTTCGGTTCCTCCTTTCGTTCCCCTTTCCCTGCTGCTAGCCTCGGTTTCCGCCGCCTTCCTCCACGCCCGATGCCGTCGTCGGCCACTCGTCCTCGCGCCCACCGGCTGCCTCCCTCTCTGCCCTCGCGTTTGTGTCCCATTCCCGGCCTCGGATTCGCCTTCTTCGCGCCTGAACGGATCCCTCGCGCTCGCCGACCGCCTCACCGCCGCTAACCGCGTAGCACGCCGGTCACCGGCCTCTTTCCTCGCCCTCTCACTTTTGCTCTATCTCCCTCGCTCGGTCTCTCTCTCTCTCCCGCTATCTCTCTCTTCCCTTCTTCCTTCGCTCGGTTTCTTTTTCTTCTTGCCTTCCCGAGCCCTTGCTTTCCTTTGCCCACCGGTCACTCGTCGTTCGGGCGGCCACCGGCCTCTGCTCCGGCTCCCGCGCGTTCTCTCTCTCCCTCGCTCTCTGTTTCGCTTCCTCTTTCCTCTTTTCGCTCGGCCTCCTTTCCCAGAGCCTTCTTTCCTCTCCTTTCACCTTCCACCGCCTAATTTGGATGGTTAATGATCCTCATTGGACCCCTAATTAGTTTCTATCCCATCTCTTCATAATTCAACTAAGTAATCTCCGACCTATATACGACAAGTCCATATCTCCTCCCTTCCGTCCTCTTATCTCTGCTGCATCCTAACTTCCTTTAATACGCCGGCCCGAAAATTCCTAATCACCCAACAATTTAGCTCGGATGAAAAAGGGATGCAATTTCCTTGATTTAATTTATTCAACACCAGCCTCAAAGGAATTCTAACGTAATATGTCCGGCAGTAAATAAAATCGGTCGCTCAACCCCCTAGCTGCGGGGAAAGATGCTCAATAATCCTATGCTTTCTAGCTGTTTTCTTTAAAATTCCGGGTATTACATCTTCTTATTTTTCAGATTTTTTCACACGTCCTATAAAAATAAAATAAAATAAAATAAAATTTCTAATTTAATAATTATTATGAGCAAAATAAGGTGTAATCGAGTATAAAAAAATCATAATTTTGCATTCAACAAATACCCTCACACTTATGTTTTTGCTCGTCCTCAAGTAAAATAAAAACTAGAAAAAGAAAATAAGAAAAACCAAACTCACTTTCTTAATAATCACAATTGCATTTAGCGTATACAACAAACCCTTTAAAACTCTTGGTGGCCCAAGTGGACGAGTAACGTCTTGTGAGCGTTTATAACGGATATACCTACAAAATCTAGAAAAAGGAAGGTAGATGGAGAAAGAAAAACTGAAAAGATTTTTACAAAAATTATTTGCAATAGGGAGACATATATACATATTAAGATCGATCATATGACCTTTGGTACTCGGTTATCAACTTGTATCTAGGTATATTATAAATATCAAACCTCTCACCTTCTTTTAACGAGAACCATACATCAATGTTTCCACCTCTTTATCCCATTAAAAATAGTGAATCTGACCTAGTGCGTGATGTGCAAGTGTACCATTACTCCCTTACCTTAGACTTATCATAACCGATTCAACCCACTTGACTAGTACTTTTTTTTCTGGTTTTTCTTTACTCGGGAAGCAAGTCTTGCCCAATAGCAACTATTGCCTCAAAGGGTAGCACCTAGTAGTGCATGCCTCAAAGGATTCTTGTCATTCCTAATTTTTTTCCTTTTGTTTTTGTTTTTTTTTTTCTTTTCTTTCTTTTCATGCAAAACATAACAGACATGAAGTTTATTTTTGGTACTCAAGACAAGTGGGTGAATCAATTAATGACAGTTTCATATTTAAGAGCAAATGACTTTTATAAAGGTATGTGCACATTTTACAAATTCTCATAGTATGACAAGGTTAGAAAAATGAAGTTAAAATTGTCATCTAAGAGGTAAGTGTCATCAAGTATATTTCGCTTTTTACAACCTAATAATTAAGTCACAATGGTTCAAAAATCAATCGGAATATATATACTATCAACCCAAAATAAAGAAAATCTTTTTGAATTTCTTTTAAAAACAAACATTTTCCCACCCCCACACCTAAACTTGATAATGTCCTCATTGTGAGTGGAAAGAATCTTAAGGAAAAATAAACTAAAAAGAAGACAAATATTTACAAAATAAAAAGCGAGACTAAAAAATAAGTAAATAAAATGACACACTCAAAAAGAAGAAGAGAATAAAGTATCAAATATGTACAAAAGAAAATAAATTAAAAAGTGAAAAGAGAGAGGAACAATTATATCGGGTTAGGTGTTGGGTACACCAAAGCTAAAGTCTCTTGAAATCGGTTCAAATGGAGACTCTCCATATTAATTTAAGCTTTTATCTCAATTTAAATTTGACTAAAGCACGTAACAATTTATCAAATCTGCAGGAAGAACTTTCAGCCAAAAAAAGGTAACAAAAACTCATGAGTTGGTGCCAAGAATATATCCATTATATCGAGTACAACACCATTAAGAGTCCGTTTCAACTTGTCAAATTGTGAACCAATAGGTTCGAAGTTTTATACTCATAAAATATGGACTCAAAAAGTTAGAATTGATGGTTAGTGATGATGGGGTCAACAAAAATGGACTCGGAATGAACGAAGAAATTATCATGGTCAATGTGCTCAAAACAAAAATCTTTTCTTACGAGATCTTTGATTCAACAGGTATATCATGCCCATTCTCACAACTAACATGCTTTTAAGCTCATGAACCGGTTCAACGAGTAGGAGAGAAAGAATTGATAAGAGATAAAGGTTCTACTTGTGTTAGTAGTATCTTTCTCCTTAATTTCCTCTATTTCGGAAAAATCGGCAAAGATTGCTTGGAAGAACACCATCAGTAGTGTCCTTAGAAGTACTTGGATGAACCAGTCTCTCGAGAAGAAGAGTGGGAAAATGACTTTTCGACCACGAGTGTGAGGATATAATTCTTGGTCACTCACATGGTTATCGATATCTTTTTATGACCTAAGGGATTTATCGATCACAAACGGCTCCCCGGAAGAGGAAAGGTCAATGCTATTAGGGTTCCTCTCCGGTTAGATAGGAAAAGTATCTTTCTCTCTAGAGTTAGAGGTAGCAAGTTCGATCAATTGTGTCAACTGTTTAACTATAGTTTTCATCATTTTCTCCAAGTTAACTTTCTTATTAGCATCGGTGTAACAAGAAGGAGGTTGGAGTCCGAGCAATGGGAGGTGATGGTCTAGATGCATGGACCATATCTAGATAAGTTGGTCTCTGGTGGGGTTTAGAATGAGACAAAGTGGGTTGGGACATATTTTGACCTACAAAATTAGGTCTACTACTCCAAGAAAAATTAGAGTGATGTTTCAATGCTTCATTAAAGGTAGGAGAGTAAAAGTCAAACTTAAATCTTTGAAATACAATGTTGAGTTGCACTTGCTCTTGTCCTGTTACCAAGTAAGGACAATTATTAAAAAGGTGATCTAAGCTTTGATAATGAGAACATGACACCAAAGAAGTATGAGAAGATTGGGATTGAACAATTAATCCCCTTAACATGTTTTGAAGTTCACAACAACTTTAGACTCCACATAACTCACACTAGAAACATGAATGCCACCCTTTGCACCATTAATCCTAGAATTCAAATTGTCATTTTTTACGCTAAATCCTCTAAAAATTTCGAAGCAATCGCACGACTCTTAAAAAGAAAACCACCTTGACACATGGACACTAATATAGTCTTAGTCTATTATTCAAGTCCTTCATAAATAATTTGGCACGAGATGCCACTTGTTTTAAATCATGATGGGAACATTGGGCTAACAAATTCGTAAATCTTTCAAAGTAATTTTAAAATGGTTCTTTATCCATATGAATAAATTAGTTGATTTCATTCCTTAACTTCATAGTTTTGCTATTAGGGAAATGTTTTCTCAAAAACATTCTAACAAAATCATCACAGGTAAAAATAGAGTTAGCGGTTAAACTATACATCTATCTTTTAACGAGCATCTTTTAAAGCAAAAGAAATTAATTTCATTCTTATTTCATCATAAAAAATATTAGGAAAATACATCATAGAAATCACTTAATCGAATTCCATAAAAACATATATGCATCTTCGAACGATACAATGTTGCGAGCATTTGAATATAATGTGATTCAATTCAAAAGTCACATTAGATCCCAAATTAGGTAAGTTGAAATATGAAGAATTAAATCTCCTATTAGGATAAAAGAGATCGCTCAAGGTTATCTCATATGATCTAAATTTTGTCATTTCTCTTTAGATTTTCTAACTCAACAACTCATGCACTAACCTCACAATTATATTTTTGGTTTTTTGTTTTTCTTATTTTTTTTTTTTAGAAATAAAACAACTAAAACAAAAACAAAAACAAAAATTAGGACAAATTTAACTAAGGCATGAAACAACTAACACTAAAACTAAAACTAAACAAAAATAATATAAATTGACTTCAAATAAAACTAAACTCTCTAACTAACTAACTAAACCAAATGAAATAAAAAAATCAAAATAAAAAATAAATAAATAACTCAATTTGCAACCTTATTTCAATTAACGCTGTCTTCGGTAACGGCACCATTTTGTTAGAGTGATTTTAGTGAGTACAGGGTGTTTGTCGAACTAAAGGGATGACACCAAATTGAGATCAGATTGCAAATACGACTTAAAGACTTAATACATGAAATTTACTAACCTAAACTAATATTAACTCAAAACAAATTAATCAGAGACTAAATGGAACATCCCAAAAATAGAAACAGAGCATCAAACATCGACACTATTAACCACCAGCAAACCAAATGCGATTATAGCTAAATCTGAACTAAACAAACCAGAAAATTAAATAAGTGCCACTAAAACTAAATCAAAATCAAAATAACAGAATTGAAAGTGCAAAACCAAAATCAGGGAGCAAAATTGAGAAGATTATACCAACAAGAATCGAATGTCCATGGTGTAATTCACAAAATTTGTAATCCAACTTCAAATAATCGAATGTCCAGATTCAGCAAAACAACAATTCACAATTTGAACCGAACTCAGAAGAATTCCAAAACTAAAAATTGAAACTTGAAACAGAAAATCTGAAACTAAACCTAAAATTTGTAAATTAAAACTAAAAATTTGAAGAACAAAAGCTAAACCTAAACTTGGACCTTGGCGTGACCCGGTCTGTCACACATTCGCCTACCGCCACCTTGCTTGGTTCTGCAGCTCGCCCTTTTATAGCTCATAGTCATTGCCTTCTTGTCTTGCCCAGATCCCGAATTGAACGCCCTAATCTTTGATTGTGGATAGAGAGTTTGAGAGAGAGATGCACGCTTTGGTTTTGGGTTTTTGGCGTGTGGAAAGAGTATGGAGAGAACAGGACAAAGGCGTGAAGGCTCAGTTTTCTTCGGGTAGTGATGGAAGCCGAGTGGGAAAAGAATTATAGTGGCTTAAGGTTTCTAGGTAAGGTGATGACGAAGAGGAGAGATAAGAGGATAAGAGCGTTTAAGGTTTTCGATTTTGAGTGGGGTAACGAAAGGAGAGGAAGAAGAAGATGGGGAATGGGCTGGAACCAGAGAGAGGCATGCGTGGCGGGGTGTCTTCGGGCACCAGGTGAACCAGAGGAAGAAGGAGATGGGTTTTGCTAGGGTTGGTGAATGTGGAAGACCGAGAGGTAGAGTTGAGCGTGAGGAGAGAGAGGCTAGGGTTAGAATTAGGGTTTTCGGTGGAAGGGGGCTTTTAAGTGGAGAAGTGAAACTGGGCTAGGGTTTCGATGGTTTTGAGGGTAAAAGGGCCCATGTAACTGGCTCGGTTTGGCCCAATTTGAAATAAACGACCCTGTTCTTTAATTTTTCGTTATTCTTCTTATCTTTAAGATTTTTCCACACTTTTTATAAAAATAAAATAAAATAAATTAAAAATTCTAATTTAATAATTATTACAAGGAAAATAAGATGTAATTAGGTATACAAAATATCATAATTTTACATTCAACATCTATCTAAGACCATACTTGTGGGAATAGCATGCAATCACTTCTTCAAAATACAAATTAGCTACTTTAGAAGCATCATATGTAGTGTGACAAGGCATGAAATGGGCCATTTTTAAAGACCGATTAATTACTACCATGACATAGTCTTCGGACCTCTATTTCCAGGGCAAACTTGTGATGAAGTCAAGGTTAACATCCTCACAATGATCTTCCGAGACGAGCGAGTGTTGTGTACAAGCACTGGGATAGTGCGTGACTTTTGGCCAACCGGCAAGCATCACATCTCTTGGCAAAATGCTCAACATCTTTGGCCATCTTGGACCAGAAGTAGTGCTCCTTCGAGCATAACTATGGTCTTTTGCACTCCAAAATAACCAGCTAGAGCTTCTACATGCGACTCTTAGATCAACAATTTCATATATCCTCCTTTAGGAACACATAACCTTATTTTCTTGAATAGATATCATCTCTCCAGTTTAAACTTACCATAGGGATGCTTACAACACTTCTCACAATTTTTTTGAAGTTAGCATCATCGGCATATTGACTCTTGACCTACTCAAATAGTCAACATCTTTGGGCATCTTGGACCAAAAGTAGTGCTTCTTCGATATAACTATGGTCTTTTGCACTCCAAAATGACCAGCTAGAGCTTTTCCATGTAGCTCTTGGATCAACAATTCCCTATATCATCTTTTAGGAACACATAGCCTTATTTTCTTGCATAGATATTATCTCTCCAGTTTAAACTTACCATAGGGATGCTTACAACACTTCTCACAAATTTCTTTGAAGTCGGCATCATCGGCATACTTACTTTTGACCTACTCAAATCCAACAACTTTAGCATTAAGAATAGATAATAGTAAATACCTTCGTGATAGGGCATCGAACCTTTTTTAAGGTGTCCAACACTATCCTTGATTTTAAAGTGGTATGATTGAAAATACTCGACCCACTTAGCATGTCTAGGATTGAGTTTATGATGTCCTTGTATGTACCTTCATTGTCCAAGTGTAAAATGAACTCGGAACAAATGAGATAGTGTCTCTAATGTTAAAGAGCTCTAATGATGGTATAGAACTCCTTGTCGGAGGTGGAATACTTCCTCTTGTATTGTTGAGCTCCTCACCGAAGTAGACAACAGGCTTGCCCTCTTGGGTTAGCACAGCTCCAATGCCAAACATAGGATGCATCACATTCCACTTCAAATAATTTTGAAATATCAAGTAAGGATAGCATTGGTGCAGAAGTCGACCTCTTCTTAACCTCCTGGAAAGCTTTATAAGCCGCTTTATTCCACTAGAACCTTTTCTCCGTAAGCACCTTAGTCATGGGTGCCACGACTATGCTTGAAATCTTTGAAAAATCATTTTTAAAATGAGGCTAATCCATGGAAGCTCCTTACTTGTGAGTAGTCTTATCATCAATTTGCATACCCTTCTCGGATAAAACAAAACCAAGAAAACAAACTTAGGAGGTGAAAAATTAGCACTTTTCCAAGTTACCATAGAGTTTTTCCTGAGATAGAATTTGTAGGACTACTCTTAGGTGATGACATGTTCCTCGACAGTTCTACTGTAGACCAAGATATCATCAAAATATGCAACCACACACTTTCGTATGAGTGGTTTCGAACTTGGTTCATCAACCTCGTGAATGCACCGAGGGCATTGGAAAGGCTAAAGGGCATCACACGCCACTCATACAGAGCCAACTTGTCTTCCATTCATCCCTTTCATAGATTCTAATATGGTAATAGCCACTTCTAAGGTCCACCTTCGAGAAAACCGAGAACCCATGTAACTCATCAAGTAGGTCTTCTAGTATGGGAATAGGAAATCGGTACTTAATGGTGATTTTTTTAATGGCTCTACTTTCTAGAAAACATTCTCTGAGTGCCATCTTTCTTAGGAACAAGCAATACAAGCATATTACGGGGACTCAAACTCTCTCTCGATCATACCCTTAGCAAGTAAATCATCAACCTTCCTTTGTACTTTAGATGTATCTTTGGGGTTCATTCTATAAGATAATTTCTTGGGTAAGGGGCATCCGGGTAAAGTTCAATCTCGTGTTGAATTGTCCTTTTGGGGGTAAGCCTCGTGGAATTTACGTGGTAAAAACATAGGAAAACTCTTGTAATAGTGGGACTACTAAAGGATGGGTAACGGAAATGGATAGGGCGGCTTCCTGTATAAGCATAAGCCGAACCCGAGTGACTCAAACTCACATTGATGTGATTTAAGCAAATCAGTTGAGAGGACAGAAACTTGAGGGTTTTCTCTAGAATTTTGAATTTGGGAGGGTTTAAGAGGGGTGAGGGTGATTTTCTTTTTATTCTTCACAAAGGTATGGGTATTCAACCTACCATCATACATGACATGCCTATCAAAAAACCAAGGTCTCCTTAACAACAAATGACAAGCATCCATAGGGATTAGATCACACCAAATCTTATCTTTATATGACTTCCCTATTGATAAATCAACAAAGACATCTAGAGGAAACTTGAATACCTTTCTCTTGATTTAACCACTTGGATGTTGTATGGGACTGGATGAGGGGATAGTGGTAACTTCAGTTTATCCACCGTGGACTTGGATGCTATATTGGTTTAGCTTCCTCCATCTACGATTAATGAACATACCTTGCCATTCACAATACATCTTGTGTGGAAGATATACTCTATTTGCTCATTGTTTTCTGCCTCAACAAACCCAAGTGAGGGTCCTTATAAGGATTAGAAGATCTCTTTTATGAACTCCTTTTCCAATAGGCTCATCACTCTTCTACGGATCGAATTATAGTTTTGATACTTCTCCGTTTCCTAGAACACTCCGGAGGTCTGCTTGGTACTCAGCCAATGAGATGATTTTCTTGTTGGGAGATTATAAGGTATAATGCCCTAGTCCTTGACGCTTGAAACACCTTGTGGACTCGTGGGGTTTGGGGTTTGGTTTTTAAGGGGCTTGTGGGGGTTTTGGGGTATGAGGGGCAAAAGTTATTTGTGGGTTTGAGGGTGGAGTGTTTTTGGCTGAATAATATGGGGAGTTTGGAGTAGGTATTGGGCTTGTATAGGGTCTTAGTGGTTTCACTCTTTCCCTAGATCTCCTCTCGCATATCCACCTTGTGAGCTAGAGAGCTTAGATCATCAAGGTTGGTGTATGGCTACAACTCCACTACACTTGCAATCTTTTCCTCCAATCTCGCCAAATATCTCACCAAGGTCCGAGGGTCACTCTCGGATAGATCACACTTCCGAATGAGGTATTCAAACTTTGTCGTATACTCCTCAACAAAATTTATACCTTGCTTCAACCTCTTCAACTTAAGGAAATTATCCTACGGATAATGATCTAGCAAGAATTTGTCCTTCAACTCTTTTTTTATCCTTCTCTAGGTTTTGATGTTATCTTTTCCCCTTTTTACTCTTTTATTTTGTAAATTTTACCACCAAATTGAAGCATGGTGCCTCAACTTTACAGCAACTAACTTCACCTTCATAGAATCAGGAATCTCCTTATAATAAAAAACTCTTTTAACAGTTTGAAGCCAATCCAAAAATACATCAAGATCTAGCTTACCTTCCAAATAAGGGAGGTCAACTTTTATATCAAAGTCGCTTCTCTCTTATTTTCTTTCAAGCCTACCTCTAGGAGTAGGGTTGATGTCTTCCTATGAAGATTCGGATTATCCTTGAATTCTTTCTTCATTTGTGCTTCCTTTTGACTCTTTTTCAACACTCGATTCTCTAGAGTCTCTCAAACTCTCGAACTTAGCTTTCAAGTGTTTCCTTAAGCGTGTAGTGAAGTACTTGACTTATGCCTCGAGATCTTTCTTCTCTCTCAAGGTCCGATCAAGTTTTTGTTAAGTGCTAAGACTGGAAGACATTATAACAAGGTTCTTGTTGCTGATTTTTGTCTTTTGTGGCTAAAGGGTTGTGTTTGGGTTGGAGAGAATATGAGGCCGAGGATGGGCTCCAAAGATCCGATACCAAATGATGTATCCAAGCCTTAGTACAAAAAATCCTAAGGAGACAACCAACAATTACACAACAAATTGTAGAGGAAATCGGGGATAAGAGGTTGTGAATTAAGAGGGCTCAATGGATACAATGGAAAGATAGTTCTTGATCGACTCGGAAGGGACAATTAGTCCAGCTTTGACACCATACATGGGCAGCAAAGAAGATAGCCTTGGAATAAATCCAACAAGAGACTTCTAAGTCCTAGGAGATCACCAATTGCTTTTCAAACCAAGTTATAACAACTAGGAAATTTGAATACGGAAAGTTTGAATCACTCAAACTATCCGGAGTTGTAATTTGTCATCAACTATAAAAAATAATAATGGTTTTTAATTCATAAAAGATCATCTATCCATTAAAATGAAGCAGGAGGTCTTTATATAGGGGTCTTTTATCACACAAAATACCTTTCCTAATCATTAAGGAAAGATTAAGACTAATCATAATCAATTAGTACTAATTATAATGATTAGTCGGAAAAGTAATAGAAAATAGAAACTGCAAAAGTGTCCGACTAAGTCTGCTGACATCGACCAATGAGAACTCTTCTTTTGCTCCTGTTGTGATGTTGTTGTTGAAAAGATTGATGATGATTGAGGCTGCCACTAGAAGACATCCTATTGGACCGTTCTAAAAGTAGCTGCGAGTCTAGGAGATAGCTTGGAAGTTGGCTATTTCTAAGGACTCGAAATGTTGATGACTTGAATAATGCTTCATGGTTGAGTTCTTCTTCTTTTGCGTGTTGTTTTCAACTTCCCTTGACCCTATTAGACTCTTCCGTCAAGATAAACCGCTAATCATTAAGTACATGGCCTTGCTTCTATGTCCGACCGGGTGAGTCATTCTTGGGCGAACTTTGTCAAACCTGTGGGCACTTACTAGAAGAGTGGTACCCTACTAGCAACTGATAAATAACATATAAATTGTCTCAAATTAATACAAACTTTAAAATGTTCATAAACAAAACAAATTGTTCCAAACTAGTTGAAAGGAAGTTCACTAAGAACCGAGTGTGCATTATTCTAAGTGTTGATGTAGTTGATGAAGATTAGATAATTGATCTATTTATTGCTCTAGTCCTATTAGTTATAGAACAAAACTCTTCTTCACTTCCTTGATCAACATGGCTAAAACTCTTGGATTGATCCGTGGGTTTCGAGCTTTGCTCTGTGAGTTCCGGCTGGCAGCTTGAGAATATGGATATATGCATCACCATCGGTGCCTTATCACTCTCAATAGTAATGGTTACCCTTTAATTTAGATACTTGGATGCAAAGTGTCATTGTATCCAGTAGAGGGTTTGTTTTGAGGAGTTGTCTAAGTTTGGGTAGGCTTAGATAAAGAATAGAGTTTGTTAGTAAGGGGTTTGTAATATAACCGAGGGTCGGGAATACTCTTACCAATCTAAGTAGTCTTTGATGGTTGAGTTTTGGGATTTCCCTCTTGAAGGTTTTGACCTTCCTTTGTTGCTTCACTTTGTGTGCTAAGAGACACACCTCATCAAATGTAGAGTACTCTTGCAGCTCTACCACATTAGCATATCGTAGGTCCAAGTCATCCTAAGTATTTGACTATAGTTTGATCCTCGGACTCTTATAGATCACACTTGATCATTAGCCTTTCAAACTCTCAGGAATACTCTTCCACACTCATTAGACCTTGCTGTAAGCTATGCAACTTAAAATAGTTGTCTTGGATGTATGTGGGTGGAAGGAGCCGAGCCTTTAACTTAGATCTCATTTTCTCCTAACTCCTAATCTTGGGTTTTCTTTGGTTATAGCACGCTTCTTCACGTGATTCTCCCACCATGTTTTAGCTAATCCTCTAAGCTTGATAGAAATAAGCTTGACTTTTTCTCATCCTTCGCCTCTTTGTAATAAAAAATTTCTTTCGATCTGTTTGCAACTAGTCCAAGAACTCATCCAGGTTGAGGTGGCCCTCAAACTCTAGGATTTCAATCTTGAAATCTGAATTAGAATGAGGTCAATGATACCTTCTTCCTCAATTACTTCTCCTTCACTCCGACTTAGTTGAAGAAGCAAAGGATTGCTTTCTTCATCCCCCCGAGAATGATATGAGGGGGTGATCTTAGAAGGGACGTATCTAACTTATGACGCTTCTTCTTCATCACATCTCCCAATTGTTTTCTCAAGTAGTCTGTTCTAAGATCTCAACTCTTCATAGTTTTTTATGAGCATTTCATAACGCCCGTGGTATATATCTACTCATCTTGGCTTATGGGGTTTTTGTGGACTAATCCTTTTGGGTTTAAAAGGGTTGTGTTTGGGGGTAAGGAAGCTTGGCCTAAGAAAGGCTCCAAAGCTTCGATACCAAAGATGATGTGCCAAGAAGCGAGAAATGATGAAGGAAGTGAAAACTCATAATCTAAGTGTACCTACGGTGGAATTCGAGGACTTAAATTCTAGTAAAACTAGAAAACCATATCTTAATGGTAGCAGGAAATTATGAAGAACAATGATAAACCACTCTAAAATAAGTGTTTAATCAATGATAACAATCACAAAGGTAAATCAAACAATGCGAACAAGATAGACTAGATTACTAAAGGATACAGTCACACCACCAAGTATAAAACTAGGGTGCTAACACATATAGAGATACAGTCACACTACTCTAATCATAGTTAGACTCTTTAGACACAGTCTAATTACACCACTAATTAGATAAGCAAAAGGTTGTGATGTATTCATCCAAAATAAAGGACAAAAACAAGGATAAAAGAAAAGAAAGAGGACAACGAGAAAAGGTGGGGGAGGGGACCACGAGAATCAACCAAAATAAATAGTACAAAATAGTACAAATTTGATGATGGTGATAGTTGTAGTCGTTATCATCAAATTCTCTCTTTAGTCACAACGGCTAATCCGCTTGGTTATCTATACATAGAAGCCAACACTCAAGACTTGAAGATTGTTGAATCAACTGCCAATACATGCACTTAAGCAAAAGTCATTGTATTTCATAATCAATTTTCTACTTACAACTCCAACTCTGTATTTAACATCTTTTTGAGTTGTAAGGTCTTGTAATCTGTTACAAACACTCGTTCTTACTTTTTGAGTAAGGTCCCTTAACCGAGTCGAAAGGGTTAATCGAGCTCGATTGTCCCTAACTCGTAAAAGTTACCTCGGTTAGGAAGTACTAGATCGAGATAAGGGAATTTATGAGTCTAGGAAAATCTTGTAAGGAATTGTCTAAGGGAGCAATTCAGTTGAGTCTCTCTACTGTATTTTGTGGATTCAAAATAGTGGATTTGAGTTGGTGCTTGGATTAGCACCGACCGTGGTTTTCTACCCCGGGAGGGTTTCCACGTATTTTTCCGAGTTAGTACTTTTCCGAGTTCAATCTAAACTCGGACTCTCCTCGAGTTCTATCTAGTTTTATTCTCATTACTTGGTCAAATTTCCCCATCACCCTATTCACCCCCTCTAGGATGACTTAGTCTCTGCAAGAGAAAACCTTCAATTGGTATCGAGCCTAGCCTTTCGAAAGGATCTAACCATCCAAAGGTTTCAAGATCAAATGGCCCGAACAATGGAGAGTTCGATGAAGGTAGATCTTCCAACGGACCACCAAAGTTCAAAGGATCAAATTTCGTGCACTCTGGAAAAAGGTCAAGGAATGTTTCCTGCTGGATCACGATGAAGATGTCCGGAACATCATACAAGTAGGGAACTACATGCCAATGAAGATGGAAGAAACAAGACTTGTGCCCAAAACAAAGTCCTCATTTCTACACTTATTAGCTACTGAGTCCTCATTTCTAGCCCAAGCTTCGAGGAGTCTCGGCGATGCACTACTACAGGAACCACTTTTAACTATGGTTCCGAAAGACCTTTAACTACGGTCATCCGGTGCCGTGTGTACGGCCGTAATTGTAGATGTGCATCTTTTAGTACGGTTTACAACCATAGTAAAAGACAACCTATAACTATGGTCGTTCAAAACAACCGTAGTAATAGAGTACCTATTACCATGGTTATAAACCGACAACCTGTAGGATAACATATTACCATGGTTCTCCACTAAGAACCGTAGCAATAGGTCCGGCCCCAAAACCCCTATTCCGGACAATTTTAGGCCCAAACCTATTACTACGGTTCTTAACTAACAACCATAGTAATAGGTTATAATTCAAACCTATTACTACGGTTGTTCCTTAAGAACCATAGTAATAGGTATAAATTTTTTAGAGATTTTTTTTTTGCTTATCCCCTATACAAGTACAAATAACATATACAACGATTTACGTAAACTCTTTCGAATATATACAAATTAGAATTCAACAGTCTTGACCAAAGTATTTATAAACCAGATTGATCACACAAAGTTGTATATGGTACATTTAAAATAATGAAGAAAGTGTAAATATATACACCTATGTAATTGTATACCTATGTGTAGGAACCACGATCCTCCACCACTCACGAGGAGGGGCCTAAGCTTCCGGACGAATTGGTCGGTTTAAAATTTTTCTTTTTGATTTTTCAAGATGAAAATGATTTTAGGGTTTTGAAGATTGATTTTAAAAATTGGGGATGAATCTCCTATTTAGATTTCCAAATTTTATTAAGTTAAGTTGAAATGAATTAAATCAAATTGAGTGACGGTTTTATTAATTATTTTAATTTAGAAATTATTTTCGGATATCCCACGATATTATTTCTTAATCGAAAAATAAAGAAAATTAGGATTTTTTATTTCGTTGTGAGGCTTTAGGGCCAAACCGGTGTGAAAACACCGGTTTGGACTCGAGTCTCACCTGCTGACCACTCGGTGTAGGCAGTAGCCTACACCTGGTTGTCATCGGCCACGGGCCACGACCGAGGTGATCGGCCTCGGCCTCTAGCCTGGCTGATAGATCCAGGATTCCTTTTTTTTTATTTTATTGTTTAGTCATAAAAAGCCGAGAAGTAATATTGTAAGACCCGTAATATTGGGTTAGGTAGTTATATGAGTTAAACTAATTATTTAGCCTTAATTGAATAAGTAGGTCGAATAACTAAAATATATACGTGGATATATATATATATATATATATATATATATATATATATATATTTGTGAATTTATTTGAGCGAATTATTATTAGTTCGCGTAACTATTATTAGTGAAGCGTATTAATTCATTTCTTTTAATTTTCCGCTCGGACGAGCTACCTATAGAACCGAGACCGCTTATGCTACTTATCCGGGTTTAATCTAGATAATGCTTAATAAAAAAAAAAGGTAGAATGAAAAGGGGAAGGATTGAGGGAGGGCAATTAGGTGTCAAGATAAGGAGGGGGATTAATTTAACGAGAGGGGTATGTCGGCAAGTTATGAAGGAGCCACAACAAGTCTGGAAAAGGAAAGGAATTTAGGGAAAAAGAACGGAAGAAGAGGTCGGGTAAAGAAGTAGAAATAAGAACAGGAGAAACGAAAGAAGAAAGCGAGAGGCAAGACAGAGAGAGAGGGAGGTAGAGATAGAGAATCAAGCGAGAGAGAGAGAGAGAGAGAGAGAGAGAGAGAGAGATAGAGAGAGAGAGAGAGCGTGAGTACGAGAGCCGGAGAAGAGGTCGGAGGCCGGCGTGCCGAACGGCGAACGAAGGAAAGACGACCAACGAACGCAGGGAAAGGCGCAACGGCACAAAGGAGGACGAAGCAGGAGCTGGAAGAGGGGAAGTGAACGCGAGGGCCACCAAAAGGCTGCCGGCGAGCAAGAAGACTACGACTAGAGCAAGCGTCGAGGCATAGAGGAAGGCGGTGGAACCGGGGCTAGATCAGGGCTGGCAGTAGAGGAAGAGGAAGGAAAGAAGGAAACCGACCTAGGCTAATCCGAAAGTCGCAATCTTCAATCCTTAATTTGAGGTGGGAAGCCTTATACTCTAAATTAATAGTGATTTCGAAATCCAATTGACTTTTGTTGTGAATATTGAATGTTTATTGGGAATATTGAATGATTGTGCTACTGATTGAATTTAGGAAGTAGCCAAGGCGGAGCTAGGGTATAAGAAAATCCAATTGAGGTTGTTAGGGTGGATTCGGGAACCTATAAATTCTAGCGGAATTAGTTGCTAAGGTTTGATGGGTTATATGGAGATTTCAATTAGAAATTGAGGATGAAGAAGTTGTAATTTGGGTATGAATTAGAAGCTAACATTTCAAATTGAACCCTTAGGGATTTCTTGAATTTGCGAGTACGGAGAGGTAATTACAAATGTTGGGAAATTATAACTGGATTGTAAGGGGAAGTATGAGTTCAAATTGATTGATGCACAATTGAGGCATGGAAGGGGTAAGCGGGTGCTTTTTAGGATAATGGTGTTTATAGCATATCTAAATCCTTGAGATTGAACTAAACTTTAAGGTAAGCGAGCTAAGGGAACTTGATTAGTGAAGTGAAGTTAAGAGTTATATGGCGGAGCATGTGTGAGAAAGAGAATTGATTAACAATATGGAAACGTAATATAAGAATTGAGGTAAAGATAAGAATTTATGAGCAGTTGGGACCTTTTGGGTTAAGTGGTGACTACTTGTGGTTAGTGTGGCTTAGAGGAGTTTTAAATTCCTGAATTTGTGAGGCTTAAAAGTGAATTGAGTTAAGGAGAAAGAAATGTCAAAGTATAGAAAAAGAGCGGAAATTTGGAGTATTAAGGGAGTATGAATCTATATGGATTGATTGTGGCTTGGAACACGAAGTGAGAAGAGAATTACGCATATAAGAGTAAGAGATTTGTGCTTGAATATAATACGAGATGAATATGAGTAGAGGCTAGATCCTTGGGTGAATTCTTGAGATAAATATGCTAGCTTTAGATGTTGAATCTTAACATAAATATGCTTGGTTTGTAAGGTGACTCAAATCCAAATGTTATTCAAAAGTTAGTTTTGAAAAGTATCTAAGTGTTTAAGCAAAACAATGCTTGAGTATGATTTCTTCATAATCGCTTTTCAAACTTGAAATGTGTTCTAAAGAAGTGAAACTAATTTGAAAAAGTGAATTTAGAGAGGTGGCACATGGTGCTATGCCTTCTACGATGTTAAATTGGTTGAGATCATGTTTTAGAAACCAAGTTTGATAAGTGATTGTGATCACTTTGGTTTTAAATGAAATTTGGGCTAAGGATTGTTTAGATCGAGAGGAAGGAGGTGGTCGTGCGTATTAGGCCACGGGGTCCTTGTGTATCGGGATGCCCATCAACCGGAGAGGTTGATTCTTTCCTGACGAGGAAAGTGGAGCCTTCCGGTATTTGACTATAGATAGTTCCCGATAACTCGAGTCAAGGGGCACGTCCCCGAAAACCTGTCCGGTGCTAGTTCAATTGTCTAAAGCGCCGAAAAGATATTCAGTTTATGACTCGAAGGTATTTGAAAGAAAGTGCAGGTGGTTGTACCACCTTGTTTAAAGTGATTCAATTCCCAAAATGATTGCAAACCGTGCTTTTGAATGATTAGAATGTTACGATCTTTGTTGTAAGAGGTTTCAAGAGATTTCATTGAAAAGTGTCTAGATTTGTACTACGTTGTCATACTTTCACCAGTTTCATTATTATGAGTAGTATGTGTAAAGAATTTCTGTTTTAAGAGTGTAAGAGTTTCCAGTGAGCTCGTGGTTTCCTCACCCCTACAAATTCCCCTTTTCCCTCCCAATGTTGCAGGTACACTTTCGAGAGGTGTGTGCGGTACTTAGCATATTCTGGATTTCTGCTGGTTGCTATTTGCTAAGTGATTCAAGTTGCGGATGTGCATTTCTTATATTTCTAACTATTGTAGTTAGTAATTTAGGTCATATAGTTTGTATCAAATGTATCATGAACCATTTAGATTGTTTTAACTTTTAACGCATGATTAGTTGGACTCGGCGTGTGGCCGTTGAGTTGTATACTCCGAGCGTGTGGCTCATCAAGTTATATTATGATTTTTATGTAGGGTTTTAAGGCTTTAAGCCTAGGGGATAGTCCAGAATACAAACCAAACTCTGCCAAAATTTTTAGAAAATTTTTAAACTCTTTTGGGAAAATTACTTGGATTACCTTTAAATTGGAATTAAAAAGCCGAACCGACACCTGATCAAGCCTTGGGAGTTCTTGTAAGGAACTCCGGCGATGTAATACTCTTAGGGTGTGTTTTGCGGTATTACAAAAATGGTATTAGAGCATAGATTTTGGTGACCTTAAGTTTGCATTGCATAGATTCGTCTAGGATACTTTGTTATGTGATTATGTGCTTTATTTGTGACAAATATACATGTGGTATTAAGTGTAACCTTTGACTTGTAAGCATTTACCTTGTTGACTTTGTTGAATTAGTTGGAGTAAACCGCTTGTTATGGTGATATGTGAGTGACTTATGTGTGCTAAGTATGTGACTCGAGTGTGGATGAATTTTATTTCTTTTCGTTATTCATTGGTTTCGTCGTGTGACTTCGAATCATTAGTTGACTTAGGAATTCTACCTCTAAGAAGCATACGAGTATTCAATTATGTATTGGTTGTTTATATATTTATTTCTAAGGAGTTCGAGAGAATGCATAATTGATCTTAGATTGGAAAAGAAAAGACATACGGTACACTAGCATAAGTGAAGCATTTATTGAAGGCTCTCGATCCCGTTTGTTGATTTAGGTATAGAGGCTGCCTTTTGGGAGTTGTCCCTAAGGAATGAATTGAAATGTCATATTGTTGAATAGGATATGGCTGAGCACCTCGAGTGTTGAGGGATACTTGCATATATTTGCGGAAATACTCATAGGGGGTACTTTTGGAAGTTATAAATGAGAATTAGAGGCTATGGGAGGAAATTAATGGGGAATACAATGTGAAAGGTTTGTTGTATCATTGGTGGAATTGAATTTTCTTGATAATAATATTTGGGTCTATAATCAAAATGTCAAACTAGGTATTTTGCTTGAAGTGCACGTTTGTTCGGATGTGTTGGAAGGTATCTTTTGGGTACGTTTGGGAGCCATTTTGGAGAAATAGTTGATTTAGGGATTTTCTCTATTTCCATCTAAGTTTTTGGTCGACCAAATGTAAGATGCAATAGTTATAGAGATCCATCTATAAGTTCCAAATTGAGAAGCTTGTGAGAAAGGTCTAAAATAAACCGAGTATGAGGCTAGAAGGAGCTAAGTGAATTACATTGAAGGTTGTGCTTTCCAACCTTTTGAGTTCCTTTGACTGAACTATCTCATCCAAAGGAATTGATTGATGAATGTTGGAATCATGCTCTTCACCACTTTGAGTTTATATGTGGCAATTCTTTGTGAGTAATCTCAATGTCGAAATCATTCGGAAGTAGTTTCCTTGGGTTCTTTATAAACCTTGGGTATTGATAACAATCTTGTAGGTGGAGTGCCTCGTTTACAATGGAAGTCTAGAAGATGGTCTATCACTCCCATACTTCATTTGGAGTTTGTTGTGTTTATTAGTGCTCATTGGAGTAGCTATAAGTTACTTGGGAGCGAGATAGTTTAAGTTTTACATAAGGATCGTAGGTTTGATCTTAACTCCTATAGAGGTGAAAGAATAACATGAGGACTCCCTACTACCTATTGTAGTTACCATGAGTTCCTTAAGGATCTTATTGTGCTAGATATGATCACATATAGTTTGGTTGCCTCTAAATTTTGAATTGGTTGAGACCATGGTTTAGAAACCAAGTTTGATAAGTGATTGTGATCATTTCGGTTTTAAATGAAATTTGGGTTAAGGATTGTTTAGACTAGAGGAAGGAGGTGGTCGTGCGTATCGGACCACGGGGTCCTTGCGTATCGGGATGCCCATCAACCGAGAGGTTGATTCTTTCTGACGAGGAAAGTGGAGCCTTCCAAGTATTTGACTATAGATAGTTCCCGATAACTCCGAGTCGAGGGGCACGTCCCCGAGAAAAATGTCTTGTGCTAGTTCAATTGTCTAAAGCCACGAAAAGATATTCGGTTTATGATCGAAGGTATTTCAAAGAAAGTGCAGGTGGTTGCACCACCTTGTTTAAAGTGATTCAATTCCCAAAATGATTGCAAACCGTGCTTTTGAATGATTAGAATGTTACGATCTTTAAGTTGTAAGAGGTTTCGGGAGATTTCATTGAAAAGTGTCTAGATTTGTATTACTTTATCATACTTTCACCAGTTTCATTATTGTGAGTAATATGTGTAAAGAATTTCCGTTTTAAGAATGTAAGAGTTTCCAGTGAGCTCGTGGATTCCTCACCCCCACAAATTCCCCTTTTCCCTCCAAATGTTGCGAGTACAGTCTCGGAAGGTGTGTGCGGTACTTAGCATATTCGGACTACTGCTTGTTTGTTGTTTGTCTGCTTCTGAGTGATTCAAGTTGTGGACGTGCATTTCTTATATTTCTAAGTATTATAGTTTGTAATTTAGTTCATATAGTTTGAATAAGATGTATTATGAACCTGAGTTATTGTTTTAAGTTTTAACGCATCATTGGTTAGACTCGGGCGTGTGACCGTTGAATTGTATACTACGAGCATGTGGCTCGTCGAGTTATATTATGATTTTTATGAAGGGTTTAAGCCTTTAAGCCTAGGGGATGGTCCATATTACAAATGAAACTCTGTCGAAATGTTTATAAATTTTCAAACTCTTTTGGGAAAATTACCTTGATTACTTATAAGTTGGAATTAGAAAGCCGATCCAGGCACTGATGGAGCCTTGGGAGTTCCTGTAAGGAACTCTTGCTATGTAATACTCCTAGGGTGTGTTTTGGGGTGTTATAAATATAGAAAAAATAAATAAAAAAAGGAGTCGCCAGTTAGTTTTTAGGAATGAAAAACTAACAAAACAAAACAAAAATAAATAAATGCTCTTCCAATCTTAGTATGGGAAAACTAACTTGAAAGAGGCTAAAAAAGTGTCTCTATCGGGTCTAGAATCGAGAATCGAATTTGGGGGCGAGGGTACGAAATGTAGGAATGAGCCATTCCGTTATGCCCGTCAAACTACGACCATTATTAGTTTAAGTAGTAAATCTAAATAACATATTAAACACGAGCAAACAAAATGCGATACGGAATTAAAAGCAACCAAAACATAATAATGAAAATGGTAAAGGCGAGATATCGAAAGCGATAAAGAAAGTAAAAATGAAAAGAAAAGAAAAATCGAAAGAAAAGAAAACGAAAACTAAAAGAATTACATTGGGGCGAGGAGGAATAAATAAACGCTACAACTCTTTCTCCACAATACAGAAAGCAATAAAACATAAAATTGCAAAGGAAGTGTGGGACACTCGGTCACCACATATAACGGAACAAGCCAAGTCAGGCGGACCAAGATCGGTCGGTACCTCCATAAGTACGAGCTATTCAAAAAGGAGGAAGCTAAGAGCATCACTGAGATGTACATCCGATTCACAGAGATTGTTAATAATCTCAAATCTCTCGATAAGAAGATGCCTAATGAAGAAGTTGTTAGAAAGCTTCGAGGAGCCTATCAAAGAAGAAATGGGGTCTAAAGGTGACTGCAATCGAACAAGTACGGGACATCGACAAGCTGAAGTTAGATAAGCTCATAGGAAAACTTTTGACTCATGAGCTACATCTCCAAGAGGAGAATTCCGAGGTCAGCCCGAGAAGGAACATTGCATTAAAGGCCTCGGACGAAGAAGAACTTAGCTCAAGTAGTTCCGACTTAGACGACGACCAACTAGAGAAAATTGGAAAAGGCTTCAAGAAGATGATGAAATATTAGAAATTGAAAAAAAACCTAAATCCGAGGTCCTCGGATGAGAAAGAAGAGGTAAACTCTCTCACTCTCTAAATTCTTTTTCGCTAATTATTCCGGATGTTTTAAGTGTGGTAGCAAGGAACACACCATCAAATTTTGCTCAAAAGAAGAGAGATTACAAAAAGCAGAAGACCATCACTCATGCCGAGGGTGAAACAAAAGAAGAAGAAGACATTGAGGATAAGTACATGTGTCTAATAAGCAGTAACTAACTAAGACACAAAAACTAAGTCAAAACAAGACTCATCTAATTTTGAGGAAATTGGTCTTGAAGAGGTAATAAATTACTATCATAAGTTTTCTAAGATAGATTTTGCAAAGTACATTTTTTTCTTTAGAGGAAAAGTCCATTTTTAATTCTTTACTCTTTCAAGAAAAACTTGAGTCTCTTGAAGCCGAGAACAAATTTACGAAAAATGATCAAGAAAAATTGAGACTCGGTTTAAAGGTACTTGAGACTAGCTCACATGAAAATGATACTGAGTCCGAGTATCTCGGATATGAGAATGAGCTTTTAAAGAAAAAGTTAGATGAATCTAAGAATTTGATTTTAAAACTCACTAAAGGTTAGAAAAACCTTGATCTCCTTCTTGGTTCTTAGAGTGTTTCTTTTCGAAAAGAAGGTTTGCATTTTAATTCTAAAAAGGAGGATAACTCCTACATAGGTGATTTCAAGAAGGATTCTCGAAAAATCTTTTCGGAAAATCTAAGTCCAGTTCAACTCGGACGGTAAAAAGAGAACTCAGCTTAAAAGGTTTATCAAAAGAAGTCTACTTAGACTTTTTACAAAAAAAATATTTTAACTAATCGAAACTCGGTTTTCAAAAGGGAGACTCAGAATCGAGATCTTTCCAAAGATTATTCAAATTCGGATTCCCAAAAGTACCCTTCCTTAAAAACTAACCTTAGTAAGAATAGTTACTTGGGATTCATTAGAGGAAGCAAGAAGGGTTAGTTTGTTTTCTTTGTCCAGGTATACTACAAAGTAAAGGAAGACTCGGGTCTCACCCTCAAAGAGTAGTCGAATTTTCACTTGGTAAGTCGGAGATTTGAAAAAGTACTCGGGAAAAAATCTAGTCATCTCCTAAATAATATAAACTTAGAAATCAACTAAGGTATGACTGACCTTACTTATGATTACATTCAATTGATATGACTGATATCATTCATGTTTAACTTTATAATTTTTAATTGGTATCATTTCTCCAATATTTCTCTCTCCTTGTTCCTTAATCGTAACATTCTTTTGCTCAACATTTTGTTCTCTCCTTGTTTATTTTTGACGAAACGCATTGGGAGAGAGAATAATGGAACTCATTTTTTAAGGGAAGGAAATAATGTGAATATTGAACTTACGAGGAGTTCAATGGTTTCGAGGGAGAGAATTATGAAAAGTTTCACAAATTAAAAATGCTCCTCTTGCTATTTAATTATGCTTGATATTTCGATGAATTTCTTTGAGTCGTTATTTAGTTGACTACCTTTCATCAAAAAGGGGAAATTGAAGACTCACGTATGACTAACTGAACCCTTGAATGTGTTTTAATTTCATGCATTCATCTAAATTTAGGATTAAATAAGAAGCACCCTAAAATAAATTTATATAACTAAGTCATATCTTTTATAATTCATCATTTCATTATGACTTGTTCATTACTGAACTTAGAATTAAGTATATTAAATTTATCGACTATGTATGAGATGAAGAAAGTGAAATCTGAGTTAGTCATGACAAATTGAGTCGAGCCGAGCAACTCAGTTCTTAGAATCTAACCTATTCGATCAGACTTGACATTTAGTTTGCCTAAGTTATTTCACATTTAACATGTCTATTTTATCATGGCAAACATCATGATTTGATCCGGGATTGAATTATTTGAATCATGCTTTAACCTAGAAACTTACGCTATTATTTGCTTAATCATGTGTACTTGTAAAATGTTTATAAGATTAAATGATTGATTTATGAGTTTTAACATATTTGGAATCTGAAAATATTGAATATTAGACTTGAAATAGTCCATATTAATGGATTAAGGATAATTAGTCATTAAATGCTTTGTTTAGACTAATCCTTCTCTAATTATGGACCACAGTATTTTTATACTTTGAGAACAATTGTTCTTAATGTTTTTGCAGGTTTTTGTAATGTCAATTATCTGAAGAAAAAGAACAAACAATAGGCTTCGATCTGTTAAAGCACCGCTAGACAAAAAGCTGAAATTTCTAGAAAAGCTCGGAACCGACTAGCAACTTTGTTTGTTATCTGTTTTGGGTAATATTTTATTTCCGAGTCTAATGGTATTTTTTCTATTTTTCTAGTTGACAAAAGTTGGAAAAAGAGTTGTTGGAAGTTAGGAATGAGGCACAACGACTATTTCAAGAAGGTCCGAAATCCGAGTAACTCGGACTATCTATTACGATGGCTACCTGAATCGAGACGACTTCATGAGAAAGATGTTGGAGGCTCAACAACTATCTCTTCAAGGCAAAGTATTTATAGAAGCCTTTGCACAAGATTTCAACTGAGGAATGGAAGAAAAAGAGAGACCATATTGAATATCTTCTCTAACTTACAAGTCTCAAACTATAATTCTAATATTACGAGTTGTATTATTCGAGTTAGTTCTATTGTAATTCTTTTACTTTCTTCTACTCCTATTTGATTGAGGCCCTGTTTCATTTAGTTGTAAGGAGGTATAAGGCTGTAAGAAGGTGTAAGAAAAGCTACAAGGCACTCGTAATGAGTTGTAAGAAGTTGTAAGGCGTTGTAAGGAGCCGTAAGGAGCCGTAAGCCACTGTAAGCATCTGTAAGCAATTGTAAGGAATATAAAATGTTTTACATTATATGATAAAATTTTTTAATATATTTTTATATTTATGTACAACATATTTGTATTTTTATTTATGAATTTAATGTAAATTATAAAATTTATATATTTGTAATGCTAAATGTATATGTATCAATTTGATGATTTGTTTTCGTCCTTTTTATTTTTAGAAAAAATGAAATTATGTTTGATACTTATAAAAGAGTTTTTATAGATGCATAAATGACTTTCATATAATTAGATAGTTAAAAATGACCTTAATTTTACAAGTTTGAAATAAATGTTCTTAACTATTATATTCTCAAATACTAAAATTAGTAATTGAGGACATTTATTTGAAACGTGTAAAATTAAGGTAATTTTCAACTACCTACTACATGAAAATTATTTATGAATCTATAAAAACTTTTTCATAAGTATTAAATATAATTTCTTTTTTAAAAAACGAATCATTAAACATGACATATATGCATTTGGCATTACAAATATATAAATTTTATTATTTTATTACGTAAAATTCATAAGTAAAAATACAAATATGTTGCACATAACTATAAAAATACACATATGAATGCATTAAATATTTTTATCGAATCATATACAACATTTTATATTCATTCTAACTCCTTTCAAATTCTTATAACTCCTTGTATCTTTTACGCATCGTTACAACTCCTTACAACTTATGCTAAATGGAACAGTGCTGAAATAGCCCAACTAATTTTGTCACATTCAAATTGACTATTCACCTATAAACTTAAAATTTAACAAAATGTCCGTAATATTATTCATGATAACTAACTTAAATGGACATGATACTTTTGAAATTAATTATTTGTTGGACTTTATTTGTGAATTTCTTAAGACATAAAATTAAATTAATGTATCCAACATGTATTAATTATCAAAATCCTTACACATCAATAAAAATAAATCCGATTATTCGAATACTTGATGGGAGTATGAGTATAGGAATGGGAAAAATAGGGTGTGGGTACAGTTATATCCGCCACGTATATATCCCACGACCATCCCTAATAGACACCTTTATATACATAAATATTCACCAACAAAAAAATTTCATTAACGATAGAAAAGTAAACTCACAATAAATTTCGATATGAAAAATAATATGTAGTCGTAAAGAGTTGTAAGGAGTCTGTAAGGAGCTGTAAGAATCAGTAAGAAGTCGTAAGGAGCTGTAAGAAGTTATAAGAAGCTATAAGGAGTCTGTAAGGAGCTGCAAGAAGTCGTAAGGACTCGTAAGAAGATGTAAGAAGCTGTAAGGAAAGTTAGAAGGAGGCTGTAAGGCTATAAACTAAAGCTAAATGGAGTAGGGCCTGAGTTGTAAAGATTACTTCAACTCAATTGTCCCAAACTATAAAGGTCACCTCAGTTTGGAAGTACCGGGTTAGATAAGGAAGCTTCTAACCTTGGGAAAAATCGTGTATGGAGTTGATAAGGGAACTTCAACTCGGAGGACCCCAAGTTGATAAAGTAACTTTAACCCGGAAGTACTTGGTTAGTCGGATAAGGTAAATTATGAGTTTGGAAAAATTGTAATAGATTTGTTTGGGAACAAATCGGGTAGTCATATTCATTGTAATTGAGGATTCAATTAGTGGATTTGACTTGGTGTCCGGATTGACACAATCCGTGGTTTTCTTCCACAGAAGGGTTTCCACATAATTCTAGCTTGTCATATTTATTCTTTCTTCTTTGTGCGAGTCACTCATACTCGATTCCGGCCTTTATTGAGCTCGGACATAATATTCTCTTAATATTCTAAGCGCTCGGTTCTCCGAATTTCAAAACTTCACTTCGTATGAGTTGCTCTAAACTCATATATGTTTATGAGTACATTCTAGACTCGGAATTGCTTTTCCAAGCTCACACTCAATAGAAAATCTTTAATTTCTTAAAAATCTTCCATCACGCTATTTACCCCCTCTAGGGTGATTTATCCTCTCCCAGAGCAAACCTTCAATTGGTATAAGAGCCTAGCCTTTCACAAAAGGATCTTACAAACCAAAGGTTTAAACATCATGGCTCATCCTATTGGAGAATTCGAAGAAGGAAGACCTCTCTTAAGGTCACCAAGTTTAAAGGCTCAAATTTTGTACATTGGAACAACCTTATGCAATGCTTCATCCAAGATCTTGATGAACAAGTGTGGGAGGTCATCATCGAAGGAAATTATATTCCCAAAAGCAAGCTGAAAACCAAACAGAGGCAAAAGTGAAGTCGGAATTTACCACTAAAGACAAGCAAAGGCACAACAAGAATTTCGGAGTAATGAACACTTTGATGTGTCCCTTGGACTCGTAAGAATTCAATCGAGTCTCGGCCTGCAACACTCGTAAAGGAAGTGTAGGACACTCTGGTCACCACATATGAGGGAACAAACCAAGTCGAGCGGACCAAGATCGGTCGGTACCTCCATAAGTAAAAGCTATTCAAAATGGAGGAAGCTCGGAGCATCACCGAGATGTACATAAGATTCACGAGAGATCGTTAATAATCTCAAATCTCTCGGTAAGAAGATGCCTAATGAAGAAGTTTTTAGAAAGCTTCTAAGGAGCCTATCATAGAAGAAATGGGGTCCAAAGGTGACTGCAATCGAAGAAGCATAGGACCTCGGTAAACTAAAGTTAGCTAAGCTCATAGGAAAACTTTTGACCCATGAGCTACATCTCCAAGAGGAGAATTCCGAGGTCAGCACGGGAAGGAACATTGCATTAAAAGCCTCGGAAAAGCGGAACTTAATTCAAGTAGTTCGACTCGGAAGATGACCCAATAGAGTAAATTGCAAAAGAGTTCAAGAAGATGATGAAGTATTAGAAATTGAAAAAGAAGCATAAGGTAAACTATCTCACTCTCTAAATTCTTCTTCTACTAATTATTCGGGTGTTTTGAGTATGGTAGTAAGGAACACACCATCAATTTTGCCCGCATAGAACGAAATATTACAAAAGAAGAAGACCATCACTTATAGTGAGGGTGAGTTAGAAGAAGAAGAAGACACTATGGATGAGTCCAAGTGTCTAATAGAAATAACTGATTAAGGCATAGAAGCCGAGCCAGAAAAAGACTCATCCGATTTTCGAAAATTGGTCCTCAAAAGGTAATCAATAACTATCTTAAGTTTTCTCACATAGATCTTGCAAAGTAGATTTTTCTTTAGAGGAAAAGTTCAATTTTGATTCTTCCCTCTTTCAAGAAAAACTTGAGTCTCTTGAAGCCGAGAACAATTTTACGAAAAATGATATAGAAATACTGAGACTCAGTTTAAAGGTACTTTAGACAAGCTCACATAATGAAGACTCGGACCTTACATATACAACATTCTGAGTTCCATCAAGGAATCGAGATATAAGACTTCATCTCTTATAAGGTTTTGATTAAAAGTCATTTTATCTGTCTTAGAAGCTTTTACGAGTGATATAGAATCTTTTACGAGTGTTACAAAACTATCACATATGTTCTCACTTGATTTTGACTGACTCGGAAAGTATAATCTGCTCACACACGGTTCGAGTCACTCGGACAACACTCGGATATATTGCATGTTCAAACACTCACTCTAATGTGCATAAACTCGGGTCGGACTTTATGATCTAAGTTTGATTGAATTCTTATGTTAATTCAACTTTCTAACTCAGCATGCTTAGTTTGAACATTGGCGAGTCTAGATCAAGTCTTTCTACTCGATGTTCTTTATCCGATTTGCTTTCATTCTAGACTAACTCAGATGGAATTTAAATATAATGGATATTAGGCTCATAAAATTCCACTTTTTAGGACTCGAGATAAATATGCGGTTAATTATCTTAATTAAATTATTATCTCGTGTCTAATCTTGGACCAAAGTACTTTATACTTTGAGAACCAAATTGATTTACTTTTGTAGGTTATTTAAACAAGACTATCCTATTTTTGAAATACAAAAGTAACCTAGGTTTCAAGATGCCAAATCACCAGCGAGACAAGGCTTTTTCTACCTCGACCGAAGACCGGACAACGTGTCGGGGTTGTGCTGTTGCCAAAGCTGGAAATCCGCAACTCTAAGCTCATTGGTGGTTTCCTGTAACACCCCTAGACCCACACTAGGAGTATTACATGCCGGGGTTCCTCGAGAGGAACCCCTAAGGCTGCTTAAGATCTCAACTTGGGGTTAATAACCCTTTCTTGGATTGGCGGAAGCGTAATTCTAGGTTTTCGAAGGTTTTTCGGAAATTTCGGCAGAGTTTCCTCTGTAAACTGGCTAAACCCATAGGCTTAAAGCCCTAACCCTACACGAAACACAATCTTAAACTCAACGAGCCATACGCTCGGAGAAACACAACACAACTCAACGAGCCACACGCTCGGAGTATTCACATAGGGATTTTACATTCATAACCAAACTTAAGCTCACATACAATAGTCTTTACAACATCTTTCTAAACAAAAGACAGAAAAATAAGCGATAAGTCCAGGCATCTCCTATTCGTCTCGCTATTTCCAAAAGCCAAAGGCAACTCCTGCCGGTCTTAACTTCGTACCTAAAATGTTGGTGATGTCATGAGCTCACTAGCCTAGCGAATAACCCAAACCCAACCCCGAGTTTCACTTTGCACATTTATTTATTAACAAACACACGTAAGTTCACAATTCATTCATAACATGCGATTCGGATCATACATGCTTAAGACATGCGAGATTCTAAACTTACCAACTTGCCGAGTGACATAATGACATTAATTGCTCATGAATTCGATCAAGCATGCTTCATTCGTCTTTCTACGCAAGTAAGTCATAGAATCGTTCATCATGTACGTAATTCATTCATCAAGTAAGTTATTCATCACGTAAGTCATTCATCGATAAATCATTCATCACGTAAATCATATCTTAGTTCTTATCGCATTCATTTCTTACGAAAACAGGATTCGTTCTTCTTCTCGAGTTCAATCGTGCATTTCATAAATCATTGGTTCTTTCTTTCTTATTCGATATGCACGATCATTCGTTTCTTCATATCGTAATTCTTTTAAGTCTTCTTAGTTTCGAATGGAAAGAAGATTTATGCACTAATATAAAGACCCAGTTCTTGGAGCCAAAACAATTCGTGGGCTCGGTTCACGAAGGCATACAATTCGTGGCCTCGAGGCGGCCTCCCTTCCCCGAAGAACGCATACTGTCGAGGAATTCATGGAAGCAATTCAATTCGTGGCTTCGGTTTGACGAGACACTTCTATGGCCATAGCTTCAGAGGGTTCTTTAATTCGTGGGGTCTTAGATCAATAACACAATCCTTTCTCCCTTCTTTAGTTCTTTATGTTTCTTATCTTCTTATTACTTATACATAAGAAATACTTAATTCATATAATTCATGCTTAGCACGTTTATGCGTAACTTGTTCAAAACAAGCAATTCACATAAGCAAGTTCTAACTCAAGTACAATCAATTCATTTCACATACGCATGCTTATGTCATTTACAATCGATCTAATTCGGGATAAACACATAATCACATAAACATGTCAATTAGGATTCCTAATCAATGAACTCATCGTTTTCATGATTGCGTATTATCGCGTATAGGTGGTTAATGGTTCTACAACTTTCCTTAATTGATATATATCTTTTAATCTAGCCACATAGCTTCTTAAATTTCAGTTCTTAATTCAGTTACTCACTTAGATGCGATTTAGCCCAAAACAGCACATTTTCACTTAAAATTACATATCTCCCAATCTACTTATCCAATGCATACCAAATTTTACAGGAAATTTCCATAAATTGCCACGAAGCTGCAGTAAAATTTTCAGGAAATTTGGACGACACATGAATTCACAAAAATTCGGACAGCATGCATAGTTACTGAAAATCTGCACATAAATCATGAAATTAACTTTCGATTTTTCTCAATAATTCTGCTCAAGCTAACTTCACTAAATTCTCAATCACACAGCTCAATAATCATGCTCAACAATGCTCAAATATCATTAAATTCATGAACTAGGCATAAATCGCAACATGCTTCTCAATTCATGAGTTGCTTAGTTTCGTGAATTTAGGCCTCTAGCTTCTTCAATTAACTTAGGGTTTCCAATTTCATGGATCAATTTTGAGTTCAAGCCACCTAATTCATTTTAATTCTTGAGGATGAATTCAGATTACTCACCTTAGATTCTTAGAGGTTCTAAGAATTCGGTTTTGGAATGTTTCAAATTGGGTTTGCTTCTTCTTACGCCTTTCGATTTCTAGTCTAGCTCTTGATCCCTCAAACCTTCTTCTTTCGGTCTCTACTTCCCACAATCTCTCTCTCTCGGTTTCTCTGCTCCGCCTCTCGTTCTCCTTGCCCCTAGCCTCGGAACCGGTCTTGCTATCTTCCTCCTCTCGCTCGCCGGCCGTCGGTCGCGGTTCCGTGCTCAATGACCGCCTTCCTCGGCCCCTTGCGTTCGTTCTTCCTCTCTCTCTGTGCGTTCTGCTCCCTCTCGCTTTCCCCGCTTCCGCGTTCTTTTGTTCCCCTTTCTTCTTCGCTCTGCTCGGCCTCCCGAGCTCTCGCTCTCCCTTGCCCACCGGCGGCGGCGTCTTCGCCGTTCGAGCGGCCACCGGCTTCTCGCGTTCTCTCCTCTCTCGTTACGTTCTGCTTCCTCTTGTTTCCCTCTCTCGCTCTGCCTCTGCTCCTGTCTCGCTTCTTCGTTCCTCCCCTTTTGTTCTCAATCCTAATTTCTCTCTCCTCTTTAGCTAATTACACATAATGGGTCATCTGTTTCATTCCAATTGGACCCTTAATTCCCAAACTTCGGTTTTACGCAGCACTCCTACTCTCAACTACCAGCCATCCTTCTTCATTTCTCATTTCCTTTCTTTTTATTCTAATTGGGCCCAACTTCAATTTCAATAGACCCAATAAGCTAGCCCATGCTCGGTTTCGGTTCTCGGCTCCTAATTCCGACTCGGAAAAATTCTAATAATTCACTACCGGGCAAGCTCCCGAAATTTCGGGGTCTCACATTTCCACGCTACTTTTCGGACATCACCGAGTGGATTGGGACTTTCAAAGGAGTCAAGAGTCGTTTCCCAACGTTCACACCTCAACGGACATTTTACGAGTGACTTAGAAAAACCATTGCAACGGTCACAAAGGACTTCAAGTCGGAAGATAGTCACAACGGCTAATCTGCTTGGTTATCTATAAATAGAAGCCAACACTCAAGACTTGAAGATTGCTTGAATCAACTGTCAATACACGCACTTAAGCAAAAGTTATTGTATTTCATACTTAATCTTCTACTTATAACTCCAACTCTATATTTAACATCTTTCCGAGTTGTAAGGTCTTGTAATCTGTTACAAACACTCATTCTTACTTTCTAAGTAAGGTCCCTTGACTGAGCTGAAAGGGTTAAGTGAGCTCGGTTGTCCCTAACTCGTAAAAGTTACCTCGGTTAGGAAGTACTAGATCGGATAAGGGAATTTTTGAGTCTAGGAAAATCTTGTAAGGAATTGTCTAAGGGAGCAATTATGGTTGAGTCTCTCTACCGTATTTTATAGATTCAAAATAGTGGATTTAACTTGGTGCTTGGATTAGCACCGACCTTGGTTTCGCCCGGGAGGGTTTCCACGTACTTTTCCGAGTTAGTAGTTTTCCGAGTTCAATCTAAGCTCGGACTCTCCTCGGAGTTCTGTCTAGTTTCATTGTTCCATTACTTGGTCAAATTTCCCCATCACCCTATTCACCCCCTCTAGGGTGACTTAGTCTCTGCAAGATCAAACCTTCAATTCGTGTAAGAGCCTAGCCTTTTAAAAAGGATCTAACCATCCAAAGGTTTTAAGATCAAATGGCCCGAAACAATGGAGAGTTCGACGAAGGTAGATCTTCCAAGCAGACCACCAAAGTTCAAAGGATCAAATTTCGTGCACTTGGAAAAAGCTCATAGAATGTTTCTTGTCTGGATCACGATAAAGATGTCCGGAACATCATATAAGTAGGGAACTACATTCCAATGATGATGGAAGAAACAAGATTCGCGCCCAAAACAAAGTCCGAGTATACTAGTGATGAAGCGAGAAGTTCGGAAAGAACTTCGAGGCGATAAACATTCCGATGTGCGCCATTAGCTCGGCAGAATACAACCGAGTGTCGACTGTGACACGGCCAAAGAAGTGTGGGACACGCTTGTCAACACTTATGAAGGCATAAGCCGGATTAGACAAGTGAAGATAAGCCAATATCTTCACAAGTATGAGCTATTCAAGATGGAGCCGGAAGAGAACATCACTCGGATATTCATCCGCTTCACCGAGATTACTAATAATCTCAAATCTCTGGGTAGAAAGATTTCCCACGAGGAAATGTGCGGAAAGATACTCGAAGTCTACCCAAGAGAAGATGGGGTCCCAAGGTGACAACCATCGAAGAGGCTCGGAACTTGTCCTTATTGAAGCCGGACGAACTCATTGGGAAGCTACTAACCCATGAGATCCACCTGGAAGAGGAGGATGCAGAGGTCGGCATTAAAAGAAACATTGCACTCGAAGGCCTCCGAAAACAGAGAAGCAAATCCGAGTTCATCCGACTCGGAAGAGGATCCTATGGCACTTATCGCCGGAGGCTTCAAAAGAATGATGAAGCACAAAAGATGGGATAAGAAGCCAAGAGAAGAGTTCTACAAGAAAGACAAGAAGGACGAGAAAAGGTAAACATTCCTCTCCTTCAAAGTTATCTTTAACTAAGAACTCGGTCTGTTTTGAATGTGGCGAGCAAGGAAGACATAGTTAAAGACTGTCCCGGAAGGAAGAGAGACAGAAAGAAGAAAAAGGCTATGATGGCCACTTGGAGTGATGAAGACTCATCGGAAGATGATGAGGATTCGAGATGATTCAAAATGTCCGATGGCACTCTCGGACTCGGAAGCCGAATCGAGTCGGACTCAGATCACTCAAATAGTGAGGAAACAAATCCTCGGGAGGTAATTGAATACTTCCTCAAGTTCTCCAAAGTTGATTTAGCCAAATATATTTTTACTTTGGAAAAAAGTCCAATTCTGATTCTTCTTAGTTTAAAGAACATCTTTAGTCAATTACTTCGAGAGCATCTCATTGAAAAATGATTTGTATAATTTGAGACTTACTCTAAGAGAACTCAAGACTAGTGCTCAATCCAATGAGACTGAGTTTGAGTCACTCGGAAGAGAAAATGAGCAACTGAAGCAAAAGCTCAACGAGTCTCAAGAGCTTGTTTTAAAATTTACTCAAGGTCGAAAAACCTTGATATGCTCTTAGGATCTCAATGTATCTCCTTCGAGAAAAGGTTTTGGTTTTAACAAAGTGGAGGAATCCAACTCCTACTCAAAACTTTTCAAAAGGACTCCAGAACTGTGAAGTTCGGGAAGGTTGAGCACGGTCCCATTCATAAGAATAAAAGGAGGACTCGAGCCCGGACCAGCTTGCAGGAGAAAACCTTCTCCACCGGTTTATAAAAGAAAAGCTTTTCAAAAGAAAGAGACACATACTCAGTTCTTTAAAAGGAAGACTCAGAATCAGATCAAACCCAAAGTTATTCAAATCTGGGTTCCCAAGAGTTTACTTCCTCGAAAAGGACCACAGTAAAGGGAGTTACTGGGTTCATTAAAGGAAGTGAGAAAGGTTAGTTTGTTTCGACTTGCAGGTGGCTCGTAAAAGAACAAAAGGGCATTGGTACCTAGACGGTGGATGCTCACGCCACATGTCAGGAGATTCAAGATTCTTTTTTGAGCTAGAAGATTACAAGGGAGGAAAAGTCACCTTTGGGGATGATAGCAAAAGCAAGATAATTGGGATAGGTAAGATTGGAAAAGGAAGCATCTCTCAACTATGTGACAAAGGTCAAGAGGTAAGATTCACTCGGACCAATTGCTATATCTCTGATGATGCTACCAAGGAAATCAAGCTCTCAAGTAAGAGATCAAGTAACACTTATACTATTCCTCTTTCTAACCCGAGTCGAATTTATCTTGTTTAAAAGCATCTCTTCATGATGATTCATGGACATGGCATCGTAGACTAGGTCATGTTAGCATGCATACCATTAAGAAACTTGCATCTCATGGTTTAGTCGGAGGACTGCCTAACTGTGCATTTAAGAGAGATAAAATTTGTGAAGCATGCACGAAAGGGAAACAAGTCGGATCATCTTTCAAATCTCTAAAAACTGTTTCCACATCCAAGGTGCTTGAAATGTTGCATATGGATTTATGTGGTGAAATCCCTGTCAAGAGTATCAGAGGTAAATCATATGTGCTTGTTATTGTTGATGACTACTCACGATTTACCCGGGTGTGTTTTCTTAAGCACAAAAATGAAGCATTCAAAGAGTTCAAGCAAGCTCGCAGGAAAATCCAAGTTGAGTATCGGACTCGGATCCGGAGGATTCGAATTGACCATGGAAGGGAGTTCGACTACTCGGAATTTGCGGAGTTCCGTGACAAGAATGACATCTCTCACAACTTTTCAGCACCAAGAAATTCTCAACAAAATGGAGTGGTGGAGAGGAAGAATCGAACTCTTGAAGAAATAGCTAGGACAATGATGATTGAACATAATCTACCCTACTATTTCTGGGCTGAGGTAGTCAACACAACAAACTACACATTGAACAGATGCCTCATCGGACCCATCCTGAAGAAAACTCCATATGAGCTCTACAAAGGGAAGAAACCCAACATTTCATAGTTCAAACCATTTGGATGTAAGTGCTTCGTTCACAACAATGGTAAGGATCACTCGACCAAGTTTGATGCTCGGTTAGATGAAGGTATTTTTCTTGGTTATTCATCTCATAGTCAAGCATATCATATTTTCAATAAAAGAACTAACAAAGTGGAAGAAAGCATACACGTTGTGTTTGATGAGATTGAACAAGAAAAACCAAGTGAGTCAACATTCTCGGAACTAAAGCTCAGCAGAGATGATGATCTTGATGAAAATGAGCTCATCAAGAATCAAATCAATGTCACTCGTAACGAAGTCACTCGTAACAATATGACTCGAGAATGAGACGGCTCAAGAGCCAGCTCGGAATGTTGAAGGTCAATCAGATGGAAAAGCTCACTCGGAACAGTACTCATCGAAGATCAACCAATTCAACCTACGGATCTTGTGAACCAAAGAACAGGTAGAGCATTGAAGTATGCTTCTAGTCACCCACTAGAAAACATATTATCCGATATCAACAATGGGGTAAGAAACTCATTCCTCTCTTCAAAATCTATGTGCATTTACCGCATTCATATCATTAACTCGAACCCATAAATGCACTAGAGGCCCTTAATGAACCTGAATGGGTAGAGGCCATGCAAGAGGAACTCAATCAATTCGAAAGAAACCAAGTCCGGACTCGACCAAACGACCTTCTAACCGCCCAGTCATAGGAACCAAATGGGTTTTCAATAACAAACCTGGATAAAGGTGGGTTGGTAGTTAGAATAAGGTTAGACTTGTGGCTCAAGGTTACAATTAAGAAGAAGGGATTGATGGTGGGGAAACCTTTGCACCTGTTGCTAGAATTGAAGCTACTAGAATCTTATTGGCATTTGCATCTAGCATGAATATCAAGTTATAGCAAATGGATGTTAAATGTGCTTTTCTCAATGGTTTCATTGAAGAGGAAGTCTATGTTGAGCAACCCACTCGGATTTGAAAACTCATAATTTCCAAATCATGTTTTCATATTGCAAAAAGCTCTCTATGGTCTTAAACAAGCTCCCGGAGCTTGGTATGAAAGACTCGAGCAATTTCTTGGTTGAAAATGATTTTAGAAGAGGTCAGATTTACAAGACTCTTTTTATAAAAACCAAGGGGAAAGACTTTCTTATTGCTCGGATCTATGTAGATGACATAATTTTTGGAGCTACTAATGAATTTACGTGTCGAGATTTTTCTGAGTTAATGAGACAGGAATTTCAAATGAGTATGATGGGAGAACTCTATTTCTTCCTTGGTCTACAAATCAAGCAAGACAAAGATGGCATCTATGTCCATCAATCAAAGTATACCAAGGAGCTGCTGAAGAAGTACAAACTTTAAGATGCGAAATATCACTACTACAAAACTGTTAAATAGCGACGGAAATTAGCGATGGACACGGCTTCGTTGCCACCTAGCGATGGAATCGACGGAAACCGACAAAAACCGGCAATCGTGTCGACAGCGACGGATTTAAGGATCCGTCGCTAACTTGAATTAGCGACGGAAATATCCGTCGCTAATTGGTCGCCGTGTTTCCTGAATTTCGGATCAAGGAATAACCAAAAAAATAATAATTTTACTATTTTAATCGTTAGCAATGGAAAATTCCGTCGCCGATTAAAATTTTTTATTAGCGTCGGAACAATGACGGATTGTTCCGTCGCTAAGTCTAAATAAATCCGGATCCGGCCTTTCGGCCGACTGAATTAACGAAAGCGAAGAGCAAGAGAGAGAAGTTCGAGTGAATTGTGAGAGAGAGTGCCTAGCCCCTCGACGTTCGCCCGCCGCGGTCTCCGGCCGCCCCTCCTTCCATCGTCGCTTGAGGAACCCAAAGCCCAAAGACGAGTGAGTTCTCCTTGGTTGCTCCCGCCCCTTGTGCCACCGCTGCTGCCGCTCGGGAGGACGCCGCCGTCGCCACCGCCTTCCTCGCCGTCGGCCGACTCGTCCCGACGCGGCCGCCGTGCCGCCGCCTAGTGCAAGGTATTGTTTTGTTGGTTTTTATTTAATTTAGGGTTTTTAATAATTTTACTTCAAATTGATGAATTTATATAATTTATTGCAAATTAATTTTGTTTGTGAATCAATTTGAAAAGAAAAATGTGCAATTTTGTTATTTATGTATAAATGTTGTGTTGTTTAAAGTATGTGAGGTTTTATTCATTGGAAATTATTGTTAAAAGTGAAGTAAATGTTATTTATGTATAGATGATGTGTTGGTTAAAGTATGTGAGGTTAGATTTGTTGGAAATTAATGTTGAAGTTGAAGTAAATGTTATTTATGTATAAAATTTGTGTTGTTTAAAGTATACGGGGTTAGATTTGTTGGAAATTATTGTTGAAGTTGATGTAAATGTTATTTGTGATTTATATATGTGCAATTGTTTGTGGTTTATTTATAAATTTATTTAACATTTGACAAATTGTTAATAAATAGTGGTTAGTTGTGTGAAATTAGGAATGAAATGTTGGTTGTAAATTTTGAAATAACTGTATACATTCTAATTGTGTGTGCCTTATTTTATACTAATTAGGTAGAAATAATGTAATCAATTATATTTGTGTGAGCATATTTATGCTAATTAGGTATGATTAGTTTAATTATGACATAAATACTTACGAGTAAAATCTAGAAATTAAAGAAATTTATGTATAAGAAAATTATATATGCATAATGGTTATATATATTATGTTCATTATAGATGAAATGTAATCATAACATCTTCATGTATTGATTACTATAACTAATAATTTAATAAATTGTTAAATGTCAATCAGAATATATATGGACGGGCTTACGCATTGTAGATGGATGTATCATAGGTTATTACCTGGTAGAGTTAGGTATAGACAAGAGTTTTTAGACGGGGTTGAGGAGTTTGATGCACATGCTAGAAGCCAATCAGAATTTGTACATAATCAACAATATAGGGGTCCATGTCGCAAATGCAAAAATCGGAAGTATAAGGATCCCGATGAAGTTAAGTTACACCTTTATCAACATGGTTTTTTCCAAACAATTGGTATTGGACTAGTCATGGAGAAATAGATCCTCATTTACATGAGGATGGTGGTATGACTTCTAACATATTCAACAACGAAAGTGGCTCCAATCATATGAACTACGACGATGTAGCATCAAATATCGACCGTATGAATGACATGGTCATAGATGTCATGATCTCAAATCAAGGCTTTACAAGTGAGCCTCCAAATACCCATGCACAAACTTTCTTTAATATAGTTGAGGCTGCCCAGATGACCTTTGTGGGTAGGAAATGAAACTCACATTGAGTTGTCTCGCCACCGTTAGAATGTTGAGCATCAAGTCCGACTACAACATGCCTCAAAATTGCTTTAATGATATTGCTCAACTTATGAAGGAGATTTGTGTGCCCGATAACCGAGTTCCTTGTGACATTCACCATGCAAAGAAGGTCATTAAAAATCTTAGGATGGATGTTCAAAAATTGATCGTTGTCGAAAAAGTTGCATGTTGCTCTATAAAGAGGACATTAATCTTGATTCATGCAAGTTTTGCGGTCATGCGAGATGGAAGCGTCAAAGGGAAAGACAAGGAAAAAGTCAAAGAACTCCGTTTGCAAGGATGAATTACTTGCCATTAATACCAAGACTTCAGCGCTTGTTTGCTTCAAAAACCACAGCAGAGCACATGAGATGGCATTATGAATGTAAGAGAGGATGGTGTCCTATGTCATCCTTTAGATGGTGAAGCATGGAAACATTTTGATAGAGTTGACCCCGAATTTGCTACCGAGCCTAGAAATATTAGACTTAGTCTCGTGCGCGAATGGGTTTAATCCATTCAGCCAACCTTCAAGGTCTTATTCAATCGGCCAGTTGTTATTATGCCCTATAATCTACCACCAGAGGTATGCATGACGACGCCTTATATGTTCTTGACATGCATCATACTAGGGCCTACAAATCCGAAAAATAAAATTAATGTGTATTTGCAGCCTCTTATTGACAAGTTAAAAACACTATGGAAAAATGGTGTGGAAACATATGATATTTCAAAAGGTGAGAACTTTCTAATGAAGGTCTGCATTGATGTGGACCATCAATGATTTCCCGTCCTATGGTATGTTGTCCGGATGGAGTACTCATGGTGCCATGTCATGCCCGGTATGTATGAATAAAAAAAGCATTAAAACTTAGAAATGGGCAAAAATTTTCATGGTTTGATTTCCATCGGCGGTTTTGCCACGAAGTCACGCGTTCCGAAAGAATAGCACATCATTTACAAAAAGAAAAATCGTACATTCGGGTCCTCCTCGTCGATATACGGGGAAGAAATAAAACAATGGGTTGTGAACTTGCCCAAAGTAACAGAGGAGCAAGAAATTAACATTTCGAGGTTCAAAAAGGATCATAATTGGATAAAACAAAGCATATTTTGGGAGCTTCCATATTGGAAAGATCAATTGCTTCGCCACAACCTAGATGTGATGCACATTGAAAATAACTTTTTGAGAATATAATTAACACTCGTTATGGATATTCCTGGGAAAACAAAGGATGATATCAAGGCAAGAATGGATTTGGAAGAGTTGTGAGATCATGTGGAGTTGAATTTAAAGCATGGAGTAAATGGTAAAATTATGAAACCGAAGGCAAAATATGTGTTGACGTTGGAATAGAAGAGGGCAATATGTGAATGGGCAAGAGAGTTGAAAATGCCGGATGATTACTTGTTCTAACATTTCATACCTTGTAGACCCAAACTCCACTAAGTGTCATAGAATGAAAAGTCATGATTGTCATGTTTTCATGGAGAGTCTTCTTCCAATAGCATTTAGTACACTCCCGGACGAGGTTTTAGCGCCTCTTATTGAAATTAGTGAGTTCTTCAAGAACCTTTGCTCATCTCGTTTTACGGGATGCGGAGTTAGACCAAATGCATCGAAATATTTCAATAAGACTTTGTAAATTGGAAACAATATTTCCTCCTGGGTTCTTCAATGTGATGGAACACTTGCCTGTTCACTTGGCGGAGGAAGCAAAATTGGGTGGTCCGGTACAATACCGGTGGATGTATCCATTTGAGAGGTTCTTTGGCCGATTGAAGAGATCCATAGGAAACAAATCGAAGCCTCGAAGGGAGTATCGCTGAAAAATATGCACGATTTGAAGAAACACATTTTGCACCTTACTATGTCGGCTCTAACGTGCCTTGCATGCGCAATAGAAGTCAACGAAATGAAGGGAGTGAAGTTCCATACCACAATCCTACTCTTTCGGTATTCATACCGGAAGGTGCTCTAATTGGGAAGTTCACTCCGCTTTTCCTTGATGATAAGGAAAAGACGGCTGCACATGTCCATGTTTTATCGAACTGTTTCGAAGTTAAACCTTACCTTGAGTGAGTTTATCTTGTCCTATACAACACTCATTTCAATGAATTTTTTCGCAACGATAATGTCATATTAATAAACAATTTAAACTCAATCTCTTCGAAGACCAAAAACGAGCTATGTATGCTGATGTTAGTGATACCGCAATTGATGCACTGGTGGAAAGTGAGTTCGAAAATTGGTTCAAAGGAGCCGTGAGTATCATATATTAAGACTTAATGCTCATGCGTCAAATTTATTAGTATTCGATTTTCAATTTTAATAAACTAAACCATATTGACACAGCATTCATTGTTATCGAGTATATCATGATGAAAAGCATGTTTACTTGATGCAATTAGCTCAAGGTCCTTTAAGGAGAGTGAAAACATGGACAACATACACGGTGAATGGAATGTTATTTCATACTAAGGCTCGAAATGAAGGGAGGATGACCTTCAATTGTGGTGTTTGTGTGGAAGGAGCTGTGGAGGACATGTTGAAAATAATTACTACGGCATCTTGCAAGAAGTAGTTGAAGTTGAATATATTGGTGAACCAATAAAAACATGTGTGCTATTTAAATGAGATTGGTTTGACCCTAGTCGTCCTCTGGGAACTCGGGGCCACAAATTTAGTTCGTATGTTGAAGTGCATCGTACAAGGCATTATCGTAAGTACGATCTTTTCATATTTGCTATTACTGCAACTCAGGTGTATTATATGTCATATCCACAAGGGGTCCTTAGAGAAAAGCTGAATTGGTTCGTCGTAGTGGCAGCAAAACCAAGGGCCAGAGTTGATGAACAATATACTATTCCTCTTGCATTTCAAGAGGATAGTATCGGTACAATCGATCCTATAACGGAAACTTTGCCGTACAGTTTGGTTGATAACTCAATATCGCTAGAAGAATTAGTTGATGATGTTATTTTAAACCAAGAAGATGGGATTGAGGATGTTAGTGAAGAAGAGGATGGTGAAGAAGGTGAGGAAGGTGAATGGGATGATGATAACATCACCAATTAGGAAGACGAACATCTCATATTCAATGATGCCGAAGAGGATAGTGAAGAAGACGATGATGATACCGACGATGAGGATGATGGCTAGTTGAACATGTTCTTTTTTGGTTTTTTTTTATATTGAATAACTTTTATTTATGTTGTAATCAAATGAATTCTTATTAATGTAATGAAGGTGAAATAATTGAAGCCTAATTTCTTAATAGAAGAATATTTATATCTAACGCTTACATGTTTATATGTTTACTAATGTTTCTATTTTGTTTTATATTGAATCACTTTAACCGTTGGATGTTTACTAATAATGTTTTTATGTTGTTTATGTTAGGAAATATGGAGAGAGGTAGAGGCAGGTCGAAAAGATCGGCTACTCGGGGATGGGCTAGAAACGTCATTATCGATGGTGAAGGTAATGATGTAAGCACTTTTACCCCCTCTCAAAACCCTCCTAACATTCAGTCTCCTATAGGTGGAGCAATATCTCCACACTCCCCTTACAACCAAACTCCAATGGGTTGGTCATTCATTCCCAACCCTCCTTATTTCCAACATCCAAACATCCTACACATGCAAAGCCCAATGGGTGGGTCTTTCATTCCAAACCCTCCATATTCTCAACACCCTCATATGTACTCAAACCCGCCCAATACATACGCATATAACCAATATGGTACGACCAACATACCACGCATCCACGTTGGTGCCGAACAAAGGCCACCACAAAGGCCTACAAATGATGGGCTAACCGATGCAGGCAATGAGCATGCTAGCCTTGAATCAAGTAGTGCTAGTAGTCGGGAAAAGATTTGGATCGAGCCGGATGGTGAAGGGTAAGTGTGATAATAATTAATAAAATAAATTAAGCTTAGTAGTAGAATAGTAGAACTAACTGTTTTCTATGTGTCTTGATTAGGTTCTTCCCCATTGATAAAGTTGTGGGCACGATTTCCCACATCTTCCAAAGCAAGTATGACGGAGCATGGCCTAAATGGGGTAAAGTTCCTCGATCACAACGTGATTTGTGGTTTTTGAGTTCAAGGTAATGAAAAATCTTTAGTTTTCTGAATTTCGATAACATAATGACTTATTGTGCATGTTTGAGCATTATATTATAATTTCATAACTTATAAACTACTTTTTCATTTATACAGAAATTTTTCAGTTGGTCACCAACCGATGAAGTCCAAATAAGAAGAAATTTTGAGAAAAAGGAAGTGATCGATTGAAGGACTTCATGCTCGAAGGCAAGAAAAATAAGAAGAAGCCGAAATGGTTGGGTGACAACTACTGGCGAGAGTTGTTGGAATATTGGGAAACTGCCGACTACAAGAAGTTCCGCGAGCGAGGCTCGGAAAAACCACCATGCCGATCAAGGTGGACTTAGTTCATCGCTCCATACTTGTGGCTCAATCCCTATGACGGAGCATAAGCGGCGATTAGTACATACCCCTTATTACTTATTACGCATGCAACTATTAACATGTTCATATTAGTAAATTAAATCTATACTAGCACCGGTTTCTATTTAAATGAAGGAGTTTAAATGAGTTCAGCCTCTACCGACCCAACTATTTTTACGAACTCACAAAACAAAAAAGGACGAATGGGTCGACCAAAAATCCAAGGCCATTTATGTGAGTAACCTTATATATGCAATTTTTATATTTTTCAATATATGGTTTTCTTTGACAACCTGTGATAGTTACATGCCTCAAATATTTATATATTATTTAGGAAAAGTTTCAAAAAGAATGGGAAGAGTTGCAAAACACTCAACTCACTCAACCTTCTACCGATGACCCCAACTCTTCCGAGGATCATGTCTCCACCCCTTCACAACATGCGTTGTGGGTCAAAGCCAATGCGAATAGGAAAGGTCGCATTTATGGACTTAGATCCGATGCTAAAAACTTAAAACCAACCATGTCCTTCAAATCACCGAAAGCTTCTACTCCGGATGACTTAGATTTAAGAGCAACGAGTGCATAATTTAACTTCGAGTTACATCAATGGATTGAGCATGCTCGTGTGCTTGGGTTGGAAAATAGGCAGCTTAAAGAAAAGGTGGACAGATTACGCTGAGCCAATAACACGCTTCACTGAATTCATGAAATCTCAGCAAGCATCCGGATCTCACCGTCGACCGAGTACAACCACAAGAGGAAGAGGAAGAGGAAGAGGAAGAGGATGAGGATGAGGATGAGGAAGAGTGAGGACCACTGGATCGATTCATTGTGAGCTTTTGTGTATTGGTGAACATTTTGCAAACTTTTAACATGTGTTTATGGTTTCTTGTGAACTTTTATATGGTTGTTTTTGTGAACTTGTGAATTGGTTTTAAATGTGTTTGGATTTTTCATGATTTTGAACATGTATGTTGGATTTGTATATCCAACTTGGATGAGGACTTTATGGCCGGCATATGTAAATGCCAAATGTAAATGTCACATATGTGAATGTTGGATTTGTATATCCATTCACAATTTTTGTATTAGGGTAACGAATTATTAGAAAAATGTATTTTGGAATTACGCCAAGAGAGCGACGGAATAGCGACGAACAGCGGCGGAATAGCGACGGAATAATGCGGATCAGCGACGGAAATTAGCGACGGAAAACTCACCATTTCCATCATTAAATCGGTGATGAAAACTAATTCCGTCATCGATTTACATCGGTTATGGAAGCAGTTTCCATCACGGTTCTGTCGCTAATTAACGACGGATTCGGTGAATTCGTCGCTAAAATTTAGCGACTCGGCTTTTAGCGACGGACTATTTCCGTTGCTATTTATGAAATTCAGTCGTTATTTCACAATTTTCCGTCGCTAATTGTCTATTTTCTAGTAGTACATGCAGCAACACCTATGAGCGACGAGCATAAAACTGGACTCGAGACGAGAAAGGCAAAGCAGTAGATCGAAACTCTACCAAGGTATGATTGGATCTTTGCTCTATCTTACTTTCAGTAGGCCGGACATAATGTTTAGTGTCTGTTTTTATGCAAGATTTCAAGCTAATCCAAAAGAATCATATCTCATTGCGGTGAAGAGAATATTCGAGATATCTTGCAAGGACTCGGAATTTGGGTCTATAACACTCTAGAGACTCGGAACTAACTCTCACTCGGATACTCGGATGCCGACTATGCTGGGTACAAAGTTGATAGAAAGAGCACTTCAGGAGCCTGCTAGTTTCGGGTTAATCCACGATATCTTGGCACTCAAAGAAGCAAAGCTCGGTAGCTCTATCAACTTCGAAGCTGAGTATATTGCAGCTGGAGCATGTTGTGCTCAGATTTTATGGATAAAGCAACACTTGAGAGATCTTGGACTTTTATACAAATCGGTTCCAATTAAGTGTGATAATCAAAGTGCAATCAGCATCACTAAGAATCCAGTTCAGCACTCAAAGACTAACCATATTGAGGTCAGGTATCATTTTTCGAGAGATCATTATGAAAATGGTGATATTGAACTTGAATTCATTCCTACCAATCTTCAATTAGCTAATATCTTTACTAAGTCCTTTAGTGAGGATCGGTTTTGCTTTAACGAGGAATGAGCTTGGCATGATTAATGCATAATTATGTGCTTTTATGAGTGAAATTATTTTGCATGATTATGTGTTGTGTGCTTACCTTCTTTAATAGCCATTAGTTCGGTTGAATTAGTGATACTGAGCTGATAGTTACTAGTTGTTTGCGGTTTCGAGTCACTCGAAACTTAAGTGAGTCAGACTTAGACTTTGAGAAAAATGGACATGAAACTTCTAAAATCATCTCTAGATCGGTGGAGAATTTTAGAAATTTCTTTCAAAATCTTTGTTTTTCTCTCTCGTCGCGCACCGATCGGACAACTAGCCGTTGAGAGACAATCGCTGGAATTCTAACCGTTGGAGAGCGGAACAATCACACCGGTCCGAGGTGACCGTTGAAGAAGGTAAGTCGGAACGAATATCGAAGGACGATTATTTCTCTATAAATAGCATCTATTTTCCTTCATTTTGTTACTTTAATCTCTATTTACTTTCATTGTCGCAATTACTCCAACTCGAAGCAAGCTCTCGCAATCAAAGAAACTCTCGTCGCTCTCAAGCTAGGTGAAGTTCATCTCAAGTAAGCTTTGTCATTCTCTTTCTCTGTCTCTCTCTCTCGAAGTTCATCTCTCTCTCTCTTTTCACATCAAACATGCCGAAAAGAGGTTCCCATCCTAATTGTCTTAGTTCAGCCACCAAGAAACCACGTACCAAAAGCCGGGAAGGCGCCTCCACTCCTTCCAAACCTCTTGTCACCCAACACCTAACGTTGGATGACAAATTCTTCCCAACCACAAAGTTCTCGTGGTGGCCCACATCAAATCAACGAGGATTTACAATTTCCTTTGTTTCAGCGACTTCATTTACAAAGTTGATAGAAAGAGCTCTTCAGGAGCCTCGCTAGTTTCGGGTCAATCCACGATATCTTGGCACTCAAAGAAGCAAAACTCAGTAACTCTATCAACTTCGAAGCTGAGTATATTGCAGCTGGAGCATGTTGTGCTCAGATTTTATGGATAAAGCAACACTTGAGAGATCTTGGACTTTTATACAAATCGGTTCCAATCAAGTGTGATAATCAAAGTGCAATCAGCATCACTAAGAATCCAATTCAGCACTCAAAGACCAACCATATTGACGTCAGGTATCATTTTCCGAGAGATCATTATGAAAACGGTGATATTGAACTTGAATTCATTCCTACCAATCTTCAATTAGCTGATATCTTTACTAAGCCCCTTAGTGAGGATCGGTTTTGCTTTAGCAGGAATGAGCTTGGCATGATTAATGCATAATTATGTGCTTTTATGAGTGAAATTACTTTGCATGATTATGTGTTGTGTGCTTACCTTCTTTAATAGCCATTAGTTCGGTTGAATTAGTGATAGTGAGCTGATAGTTACTAGTTGTTTGCGGTTTCGAGTCACTCGAAACTTAAGTGAGTCGAGACTTAGACTTTGAGAAAAATGGACATGAAACTTCTAAAATCATCTCTAGATCGGTGGAGAATTTTAGAAATTTCTTTCAAAATCTTTGTTTTTCTCTCTCTCGTCGCGCGCATCGATCAGACAACTAGCCGTTGAGAGACAATCGCTGGAATTCTAACCGTTGGAGAGCGGAACAATCACACCGGTCCGAGGTGACCGTTGAAGAAGGTAAGTCGAACGAATACTGAAGGACGATTATTTCTCTATAAATAGCATCTATTTTCCTTCATTTTGTTACTTTAATCTCTATTTACTTTCATTGTCGCAATTACTCCAACTCGAAGCAAGCTCTCTGCAATCAAAGAAACTATCGTCGCTCTCAAGCTAGGTGAAGTTCATCTCAAGTAAGCTCTGTCATTCTCTTTCTCTGTCTCTCTCTCTCTCTCTCTCTCTCTCAAAAGTTCACCTCTCTCTCTCTTTTCACATCAAACATGCCGAAAAGAGGTTCCCACCCTAATTGTCTTAGTTCAGCCACCAAGAAACCTCGTACCAAAAGCCGGAAGGCGCCTCCACTCCTTCCAAACCTCTTGTCACCCGACACCTAACGTTGGATGACAAATTCTTCCCAACCACAAAGTTCTCGTGGCTGGCCCATATCAAATCAACGAGGATTTACAATTTCCTTTATTTCAGCGACTTCATTTACCCAGAACTCGGTTCTAAGTTCTATTCCAATCTCTTGAGCTCCGAGGGTATCCTCACCTCACGAGTTCAAAACATAACCGTTCGCATTAACACCTCTCTTCTCCATCGCCTCTTTAAAGTCTCTTCTATGTTCTTGAACAGGAACCCCATACCTTTCAACGAGGTTGCTGATGACTTCTTTAAGAAGTACGCTAAAGAATTCCCTAGGTCACGCAAAAACTTCTCTATGACCTAACTCAAATAAGAAGCTCGCCTTCTTTGTTTTCTGCTGATGAGAACTTTCTTCTCACAACACTCTAGCAGGGAGAACCCCAACTCCGAGCATCTAAAAGCTTTGTACGACATCCTCGAGGGCTACGAAGTAGACCTCTTTCCCGTAATAGTCAAGTAAATGGCAGCTGTGCACTGCTCGGACTCAAAATAAGAAGAACACCCCACTTCTTCTCACCCCCATCTTCAAACAATTGAAAGTTCCTCTTCCCTCGGATCCTAACGCGATTTGTGAGGCTGCCATTGTAGTTGGCAAAAAGAACTCCTTGGGTATGGATACCAGGAGACCTAACCGGGTGTCCGGGTCCATAGCTTAGAATCGAGGCCCCCTTCTCCACCTCGGACTCAAACTCAGCCCACTCTTTCTCTACCTCCTCCACCTGGTGGTGCCTCCACCTCGGGTGTTTCTCGAATTCTTTCTTACGCCTTGTCCTCTGCTATCATGGACAAGCTCTCCTCGGTGTCCACTAAGTTCAAGGACACCCTCCGGTCATCAAGACTGTCCTTCGAGTCTATGACCATTAACCGAAACGAGCCAATCCCAAATTCAAGAGCAGCAAGACGTGCTTCTCGAGATGAAGGCACTGGTTAAGGAGCAAAGGGAGCTGATTGAGCTCCTTCAGGAACAACACTACAAGGCGGCTCGGGATCCGGTGGACTCGGATACATCCGAAGAATCCTCGAGTCCAGCCAAGTCCTCCTCCGAGTCGAAGAGGGAGATGAAGGAGAAGAAGAAGAAGAAAGGGAGCCTACGGCTGAGGCAGCTCCATCCGAGGAAAGGGAGAAGGAAGAAGAACAAACAGCAACAGCAACAAAGGGCCAAGGTGCTCCGGAACCTCAACCGAAAATGATCGGCTCGGACAGTGAGTCCGAGTGGGTCAAAGACCCTGCCGACCATGATCGGTCGGCAGCGGTCGGCCTGAGCACACCCCTCTATCAGCCGAGTTCCAGTAGGATGAGCCTCTTGATGACTTAGTTCTGGGTCGGTCACTTAGAGCTAAGCCTATTCCGGAGATCCCGGTGCTGCCCCCTCCACGATCGTCTACATCTTCCGAGATCCTATCGGCGAAGGCGCACTGCTCGTCCACCAAGCGCGACTCGAGACTGCTTCCTCTCCTCCATCTTAATATTTTTTTTTGCTGTTTTATAATTTCTTTTTGTCCAGACATCAAATTTGTATCTACTTCATACATTCTTTTTCTTTTTGTTTTTGCTAAAATGTAAGGGGAGAATAGTTAGAAAAATTTGTTGTCTTGTTTAGGGGAGTTTCTCTCACCCTCTTTTGTGTAAACCTTTTTAGTTTAAATTATAATGAAATTTCATTGATAATCCTGCTATATCATGTTTAATGCCTTCGAGTTGCAAATATTTCGAGTTTACTTCTTAAAGAAATTATTTTAGAGTTTATTATCTCCGAGTTTCAATTTCTTGCTCGGTATTGTTTTTTCTTTACTCTGTTTATCATTACTCTAATACTTAGTTATTTTTTTGTTTGCTCTGATACTTTAGCTCTTTTTATGCAATCTCAGCTTATTTGCTCCGATAGAATATAAGTTTCATTCACTTGTATTTACTCTACACAATTCTATCATGTTTTTCTTACTTATCCTTTGAGAAAGGATGAAAAACCAGATCTATATCACTAACAAAGTTTCTGTCTAAGTATGGAATGCCTTTCATCAAAAAGGGGAGATTGAAGACTCGGACCTTACATATACATCATTCGAGTTCTACCAAGGAATCAGGTATAAGACTTCATCTCTTATAAGGTTTTGATTAAAAGTCATTCTATCTGTCTTAGAAGCTTTTCCGAGTGATATAAAATCTTTTTGAGTGTTACGAAACTATCGCATATGTTCTCACTTGATTTTGACCGACTCAAAAGCATAATCTGCTCACACACAGTTTAGAGTCACTCGGACAACACTCGGATATATTACATGTTCAAGCACTCACTCTAATGTGCATAAACTCGAGTCTTACTTCATGATCTAAGTTTGATTGAATTATTGTGTTAATTCAACTTTCTAAGTCAGCATGCTTGGTTTAAACATTGGCAGTCTAGATCAAGTCTTTTTACTCTAATGTTCTTTATCGACTTGCTTTACTTTTAGATCGACTCGGATGGAATTTGAGTATAATGGATATTAAACTCAAAAATTCCACTTTTTAGGACTCGAGATAATTATGCAGTTAATTATCTTAATTAAATTATTATCTATGTCTAATCTTGGACCAAAGTACTTTATACTTTGAGAACCAAATTGATTTACTTTTGTAGGTTATTCAAACAAGACTATCCTATTTTTGAAATACAAAAGTAACCGGCTTTAAGATGTCAAATCACCAGCGAGACAAGGCTTTTTCTACCTTTGATCGAAGACCGGACACCGTGTCGGGGTTGTGCGTTGCCAAAGCTGGAAATCCGCAACTCTAAGCTCATTGGTGGTTTCCACCCTACTTTTCGGACATCACCAGTGGATTGGGACTTTCAAAGGAGTCAAGAGTCGTTGCCCAATGTTCACACCTCAACGGACATTTTCCGAGTGACTTAGAAAAACCATTGCAACGGTCACAAAGGACTTCAAGTCAGAAGATAGTCACAACAGCTAATCTGCTTGGTTATCTATAAATAGAAGCCAACACTCAAGACTTGAAGATTCTTGAATCAACTGTCAATACACACACTTAAGCAAAAGTTATTGTATTTCATACTTAATCTTCTACTTATAACTCCAACTCTATATTTAACATCTTTCCGAGTTGTAAGGTCTTGTAATATGTTACAAACACTCATTCTTACTTTCTAAGTAAGGTCCCTTGACTGAGCTGAAAACGTTAACTCAGCTCGGTTGTCCCTAACTTGTAAAGGTTATCTTAGTTAGGAAGTACTAGATCGAGATAAGGGAATTTTTGAGTCTAGGAAAATCTTGTAAGGAATTCTCTAAGGGAGCAATTATGGTTGAGTCTCTCTACTGTATTTTGTGGATTCAAAATAGTGGATTGACTTGGTGCTTGGATTAGCACTAACCGTGGTTTTCTGCCCAGGAGGGTTTCCACGTACTTTTCCGAGTTAGTACTTTTCGAGTTCAATCCGAACTCGGACTCTCCTCGAGTTACTGTCTAGTTTTATTCTTCCATTACTTGGTCAAATTTCCCCATCACCCTATTCACCCCCTCTAGGGTGACTTAGTCTCTCCAACAGACAAACCTTCACATGATAATGATATCGAGTCCGAGTACCTTTGATATGAGAATGAGCATTTAAATAAAATGTTGGATGAGTCTCAAAATTTGATTTTAAAACTCACTCAAGGTTAGAAAAACCTTGATCTCCTTCTTGGTTCTTAGTGTGTTTCTTTTCGGAAAGAAGGTTTGGGTTTTAATTCTAAAATAGAGGATAACTCCTATAAAGGTCGTTTCAAGAAGGATTCTCGAAAAATATTTTTCAAAAAATCTAAGTCCAGTTCAACTCATACAGGAAGAAAGAGAACCGAGCTTAGAAAAATTTATCGAAACAATTCGCATAGACTTTTTACAATAGAAAATATTTTAACTAACTCTGAAACTCAGTTTTCAAAAAGGAGACTTGAAATAAGACCTTTCCTAAGATTATTCGAAGTCGGATTCCCAAAAGTGCCCTTCCTTAAAAACTAACATCAGTAAGAATAATTACTAGGATTCGTTAGAGGAAGCGAGAAGGGTTAGTTTATTTTCTTTTGTGTATGTATGCTACAAAGCAAAGGAAGAGTCGAGTCTAACCCTCAGAGAGTACTCGGAATTTGAACTTGGTGAGTCAAAGAGTTGAAAAAGTACTTAGGAAAAAGTCTAGTCATCTCCTTGAAATATCAACTTAGAAATCAACTAAGGTATGATTGACCTTCCTTACGATTACATTCAATTGGTATGACTGATATCATTCATGTTTAACGTTATAATTCTTAATTGGTATCATTTATCCAATATTTTTCTCTCCTCGTTCCTTAGTCATAAGATTCTTCCGCTCAACATTTTGTTCTCTCCTTGTTTATTATTGATGAAATGCATTGGGGGAGAGAATAATGGAATTTGTTTTATTAAGGGAAGGAAATAATGTGCATATTCAACTCGGGGGAGGTCAATGGTTGAGGGGGAGAGAATTATGAAAAGTTTCACAAATTTAAAATACTCTTCATGCTATTTTAATTATGCTTGATATTTCGATTAATTTCTTTGAGTCATTATTTAGTTTAATACATTTCATCAAAAAGGGGAGATTGAAGACTTAGGTATGATTGACTAACCCCTTGAATGTATTTTAATTTCATGCATTCATCTAAATTAAGGATAAAATAAGAACCATCCGAAAAGAAATTTATTTAACTAAGTCATATACTTTATAATTCATCATTTCAATATGACTTGTTTATTATTGAACTCAGAATTAACTATATTAAGTTTATCTTACTATGTCCGAGATCAAGAAAGTAAAAGTTGAGTCGAGTCATGACAATTGAGTCGGACCGAGCAACTCGGTTCTCAAAATCGACGTACTTAGTCATACTCAGATTTTTAGTTTTCCTAAGTAATTTCACATTTAACATATCTATTATATCATGACAAACATCATGATTTGATCCGGGATTGAATTATTTGAATCTTGCTTTAACCTAGAAAATTACGCTATTATTTGCTTAATCATGCATAATTGTAAAATGTCTAAGTAATTCATGTGCCCATTAACATTGAATGATTTATTTATGAGTTTCGACAAATCTGGAATCTGAACATATAGATTACGGATAATAAGTCATAAAATGTTGTTTATACTAATCCTTATCTAATTATAGACCAAAGTATTTTTATACTTTGAGAACCATTGTGCTTAATGTTTTTACGGGTTTTTCTAAGTTCAATTATCTGATGCAAAATTAATAAACAAAAGGCTTATGACCATTGAAGCACCGCCGGACAAAAGCTAGAATTTTTGGAAAAGCTCGGAACCGACTAACAACTTTGTTTGTTACTATTTTGGGTAATATTTTATTTACGAGTCTAACGATCTTTGCTTTATGTTTTGTTAGTTGAAAAGAGATGGAAAAAGAGTTGTTGGAAGCTAGGACCGAGGCGAACGGCTATTCCAAGAAGGTCCGGAAATCCGAGTGACTCAAACTATCCGTTACAACGACTATCTAGCTCGAGACGACTTTAGCGAGAAAGACATTGGAGGCTCAACGGCTATCTCTTTGAGGAAAACTATTTATTGAAGCCTTTGCACAAGATTTCAATTGACGAATGGAAGAAAAAGAGAGACCATATTGAACATCTTCTCTAGCTTACAACTCCCAAACTGTAATTATAATATTCTAAGTTGTATTCTTTTAAGTCGGTTGTATTGTAATTTTTACTTTCTTGTACTCTGTCCGACTGAGTTGTAAAGGTAACCTCAACTCAATTGTCACAAACTGTAAAGGTCACCTCAGTTTGGAAGTACCACATTAGATAAGGAAACTTCTAACGTTGGGAAAAATCGTGTCCGAAGTTGATAAGGGAAGTTCAGCTCAGCGGACCCTAAGTTGATAAAGTAACTTCGACCTGGAAGTACTAGGTCGATCGGATAAGGTAAATTCTTAGCCTGGAAAAATTATAATAGATTTGTTTGGGAACAAATCTGGGTAGTCATATTCATTGTAATTGACGATTCAATTAGTGGATTTGACTTGGTGTCCGGATTAACATCGTCCATGGTTTTCTTCCCCGGGAGGGCTTCCACGTAATTCTAAATTGTCATTTTTGTTCTTTCTTCTCTGTTTGATTCACTCGGACTTAGTTGTGGAATTTACTAAGCTCGGACATAATATTCTCTTAATATTCTAAGTACTCGGTTATTTGAATTTCAAAACTTCACTTCGTATAAGTTCGTTGTAAGCTCGGATTTGTTTCGAGTTCATTCTATACTCATAACCGCTTTTCTAAACTCATAATACTCTATAAAAAATCTTTAATTCCATAAAAATCTTCCATCACCCTATTCACCTCCCTCTAGGGTGATTTATCCTCTCGAAGAGCAAACCATCAATTGATATCGAGCCTAGCCTTTCACCAAAGGATCTCACAAACCAAAGGTTTAAATATTATGGCTCATCCTATTGGAAAATTCGAAGTACGAAGATCTTGCTTAAGGTCACCCAAGTTCATCGGAACAAGCTTATGCAATGCTTCATCTAACATGATGAACAAGTGTGAAAGGTCATCATCGAAGGAAATTATATTCCCATAAAGCAAGCTGGCAAGCAAACAGAGGCAAAAGTGAAGTTAGAATTTACCACTAAAGACAAGCAAAGGCACAACAAGAACTTCGGAGTAATGAACATTTTGATGTGTGCCTTGGACTCCTTGGAATTCAATCAGATCTATGCCTACGACACTATAAAGGAAGTGTAAGACACTCTGGTCACCACATATGAGGGAACAAGCAAAGTCAAACATACCAAGATCAGTCGAGTACCTCCACAAGTACAAGCTATTCAAAATGGAGGAAGTCGAGAGCATCACCGAGATATACATCCGATTCACAGAGATTGTTAATAATCTGAAATCTCTCGGTAAGAAGATACCTAATGAAGAAGTTGTTAGAAAGCTTCGAGGAGCCAATCAAAGAAGAAATGGGGTCCAAAGGTGACTGCAATCGAAGAAGCATAGGACCTCAAGCAACCGAAGTTAGATGAGCTCATAAGAAACTTCTTAACCTATGAGGTACATCTCTAAGAGGAGAATTCCGAGGTCAGCTCGAGATGGAACATTGCATTAAAAGCCTAAGAAGAAGCAGATTTTAGCTCAAGTAGTTCTAACTCAGAAGATGACCCAATAGAGCAAATTGCAAAAGGCTTCAAGAAGATGATGAAGGATTCGAAATTGAAAAAGAAGCCTAAATCCGAGGTCCTTAGATGAGAAACAAAAGGTAAATTCTCTCACTCTCTAAATTCTTTTTCTACTAATTATTCCGGGTGTTTTTAGTGTGGCAGCAAGGAACACACCATTAAATGTTGTCCGGAAAGGAAGAAAGATTACAAAAAGAAGAAGACCATCACATATAGTAAGGATGAGTGAGAAGAAGAAGAAGACAGTGAGGATGAGTCCAAGTGTCTAATAGCAATAACTAACTAAGACACGTAAACTAAGTCAGAACAAGACTAATTTGATTTTGAGGAAACTGGTCCTCAAAAGGTTATTAATTACTGTCTTAAGTTTTCTCACATATATCTTGCAAAGTAGATTTTTTCTTTAGAGAAAAAGTCCAATTTTAATTCTTCCCTCTTTTAAGAAAAACTTGAGTCTCTTGTAATCGAGAACAATTTTCCGAAAAATGATCTAGAAAAACTGAGACTTAGTTTAAAGGTACTTGAGACTAGATCACATGCTAATGATACTAAGTCCGAGTACCTCAGATATGAGAATAAGATTTTAAAGAAAAAGTTAGTTGAATCTAAGAATTTGATTTTAAAAATCACTGAAGGTTAGAAAAACCTTGATCTACTTCTTGGTTCTCGGTATCTTTTTTTCGAAAAGAAGGTTTGGGTTTTAATTCTAAAAGGAGGATAACTCCTATAAAGGTCTTCCGAAGAAGGATTCTTAAAAGAGAGAGGAGTTAGTTTTTTCTTTGTGCATGTGTACTGCAAAGCAAAGGAAGACTCGAGTCCGACCCTCGAGAGTACTCATAATTTTAACTTGGTAAGTTCGAGATTTGAAAAAGTACTCGGGAAAAGTCTAGTCATCCCCTTGATAATATCTACATAGAAATCAACTAAGGTATGACTGACCTTACTTATGATTACATTCAATTAGTATGACTGATATCATTCATGTTTAACTTTACAATTCTTAATCGGTATCTTTTATCTAATATTTCTCTCTCCTCGTTCCCTTGCCTTAACATTCTTCTAGTCAACATTTTATTCTCTCCTTGGTTATTTTTGATGAAATCGATTGGGGAGAGAATAATGGAACTCATTTTATTAAGGGAAAGAAATAATGTGAATATTGAACTTATGGGGAGTTCAATTGTTTAGGGAGAGAATTATGAACAATTTCTCAAATTTAAAATGCTCCTCATGCTATTTTAATTATGCTTGATATTTCGACAAATTTCTTTTTTTGTCATTATTTAGTTGAATACATTATTGAAGACTCGGGTATGACTTAGTGACCCCTTGAATGTGTTTTGATTTTATGCATTCATCTAAATTTAGGATAAAATAAGAAGCATCCTAAAAGAAATTTATTTAACTAAGTCATATACTTTATAATTCATCATTTCAATATGACATGTTCATTACTGAACTTAGAATTAAGGATACTAAGTTTATCCGACTATCTCTGAGAGTAAGAAAATGAAAGCTTAGTTAATCATGACAAATTGAGTGAGACCGAGCAACTCGGTTCTCAAAATCGACCTACTCAGTCATACTCAGATTTTTGGTTTGCCTAAGTAATTTCACATTTAACATGTCTATTTTATCATGAAAAACATCATGATTGGATTTGGGATTGAATTATTTGAATCATGCTTTAACCTAGAAACTTACGCTATTATTTGCTTAATCATGCGTAATTGTAAAATGTCTAAATAACTCATGTTCCCATTAAGATTGGATAATTTATTTATGAGTTTTGACATATTTGGAATCTGAACATATTGAATATTAGACTTGAAATAATCCGAATTAATAGATTAAAGATAACTAGTCATTAAACGCTTTGTTTAGACTAGTCCTTATCTAATTATGGACCAATGTATTTTTATACTTTGGGAACCATTGTGCTTAATGTTTTTGCAGGTTTTTGTAATGTCAATTATCCGAAGAAAAGGCAAAATCAAAAGGCTTCTAGCAGTTAAGGCACAGCCATACAAAAAGGTGGAATTTCGGAAAAGCTCAAAAGCGATCGATAGCTTTGTTTGTTACTTGTTTTGGGTAACATTTTATTTTTGAGTCTAACGTTCTTTTCTTTCTATATTTCTAGTTTACAAAAAATGGAAAAAGAGTTGTTGGAAGCTAGGAGTTAGGCACAATGACTATTTCAAGAAGGTTTAGAAATCTGAGTGACTCACACTATCCGTTACAACGGCTTGCTGCCTCGAGATAGCTTCAGCGGAAAGACGTTGGAGGCTCAACAACTATCTCTTCAAGGAAAACTATTTCTAAAAGCCTTTGCACGAGATTTTAACTGAGGAATGGAAGAAAAAAGAGACCATATTGAATATCTTCTCTAGTTTACAACTCCAAAGCCGAAATTTTAATATTTTGAGTTGTATTCTTCCGAGTCATTTGTATTGTAATTCTGTTTAATCTCTTCTACTCCTATCTGCCTAAGTTGTAAAGGTTACCTCAACTCAATTGTCCCAAACTATAAAGGTCACCTCAGTTTGAAAGTACCACGTTAGATAAGGAAACTCCTAACCTTGGGAAAAATCGTGTCCGGAGTTGATAAGGGAAGTTCAGCTCAGTGGACCCCAAGTTGATAAAGTAACTTCGACCTGGAAGTACTAGGTCGATCAGATAAGGTAAATTCTTAGCCTGGAAAAATTATAATAGATTTGTTTGGGAACAAATCTGGGTAGTTATATTCATTATAATTGAGGATTCAATTAGTGGATTGGACTTGGTATTTAGATTGACATTGTCCATGGTTTTCTTCCCCACGAGGGTTTGCACGTAATTATGACTTGTCATATTTATTCTTTCTCCTCTGTCCGAGTCACTCAGATTCGGTTGTGGCATTTATTGAGCTCGGAGACGATATTCTCTTAATATTCCGAGTGCTCGGTTCTCCGAATTTCAAAACTTTACTTCAGTATGAGTTGCTCTAAACTCGGATCCGTTATTGAGTTTATTTTAGACTAAGAATTGCTTTTACGAGATCATACTCTACATAAAATCTTTAACCATAAAAATCTTCCATCAGTCTATACACTCCCCCTCTAAGGTGATTTATCCTCTCTAAGAGCAAACCTTCAATTGGTATCAAAGCCTAGCCTTTCATAAAAAGATCTCATAAACGAAAGGTTTAAAGATCATGGCTCACCTATTGGAGAACTCGAAGAACGAAGATTTTTCTTAAGAACACCCAAGTTCCAAGGCTGAAACTTTAGACATTGGAAGACAATTATGCAATGGTTCATCTAAGACCTTGATGAACAAGTGTGGAAGGTCGTCATCGAAGGAAATTATATTCCTACACAGCAAGTCGGCAGCCAAACAGAGGAAAAACGTTTAGTTAGAATTTACCACTAAAGAGAAGGAAAAGCATAGGAAGAACTTCGGAGCAATGAACATTTTGATGTGTACTTTGGACTCGTCGAATTCGATCGAGTCTCACCTTTTGACACTACAAAGGAAGTGTAAGAAACTCCGGTAACCACATATGAGGGAACAAGCCAAGTCAAGCGGACCAAGATCGGTCGGTACCTCCACAAGTACGAGGTATTCAAAATGGAGGAAAGTGAGAGCATCACCGAGATGTACATCCGATTCACAGAGATTGTTAATTATGTCAAATATCTTGGTAAGAAGATGCCTAATGAAGAAGTTGTTAGAAAGCTTCGAGGAGCCTATTAAAGAAGAAATGGAGTCCAAAGGTGATTAAAATCAAAGAAGCATAGGACCTTAGCAAATTGAAGCCCGATGCTCCAAAAGGAGAATTCTAAGGTCAGCCCTAGAAGGAACATTGCATTAAAAGTCCGAGAAGAAGCAGGAGTAAGCTTAAGTAGTTTTGACTCGGAAGATGCCCAATAGAGCAATTACAAAAGGCTTCAAGAAGATGATGAAGTATCGAAATTGAAAAAGAAGCCTAAATCTAAGGTCCTCAGACGAGAAAGAAAAGGTAAACTCTCTCACTCTCTAAATTCTTTTTCTACTACTTATTCGGGTGTTTTGAGTGTGGTAGCAAGGAACACACCATCAAATTTTGCCTGAAAAGGAAGAGAGGTTATAAAAATAAGAAGACCGTCACTTATAGTGAGGATAAGTCAGATGAAGAAGAATATATTGAGGATAAGTCCAAGTGTCCAACGAGCAATAGTCGACTAAGCGTGAGTCGGGACAAGACTCATCTAATTTTGAGGAAACCGGTCCTCAAAAGGTAATCAATTACTATCTTATGTTTTCTAACATAGATCTTGCAAAGTACATGTTTTTAGAGGAAGAGTCCATTTTTGATTCTTTCCTCTTTTAAGAAAAACTTGAGTCTCTTGAAACCGACAACAATTTCTAAAAAATGATCTAGAAAAGCCGAGACTCGGTTTAGAGGTACTTGAGACTAGCTCACATGATATGATATTGAGTCCGAGAAGCTCGGATATGAGGATGAACTTTTAAAGAAAAAGTTGGATGAGTCTCGGAATTTGATTTTAAAACTCACTCAAGGTTAGAAAAACCTTGATCTTCTTCTTAGTTCTCGGTGCGTTTCTTTTCAAAAAAAAAAAAAGATTGGGTTTTAATTCTAAAAAGGAGGATAACTCCTATAAAGGACTTTTCAAGAAGGATTCTCGAAATCTTTTCAAAAATTCCGAGTCTAGTTCAACTCGGATAGTGAGAAAGAGAACCGAGCTTCATCAAAAGAAGTCCGCTTAGACTTTTTACAAAAGAAAATATTTTAGCAAACCTGAAACTAAATTTTTAAAAAGGAGACTCAAAATCATACCTTTCCTAAGACAAATTTGGAAGCGTTATCACGTGAGCGAAAAGGGTTAGTTTGTTTTCTTTGTGCGGGTATACTACAAAGCAAAGGAAGACTCGGGTCCGACCCTCAAAGAGTACTCAGAATTTTAACTTGGTAAGTCAGAGATTTGGAAAAGTATTTAGGAAAAAGTCTAGTCATCTTCTTGATAATATAAACTCGGAAATCAACTAAGGTATGATCGACTCGACTTATGATTACAGACCAATTCGTATGACTGATATCATTCATGTTTAACTTTATAATTCTTTATTGGTATCATTAATTGAATATTTCTCCCTCCTTGTTCCTTAGTCGTAACATTCTTCTACTCAACATTTTGTTCTCTCCTTATTTATTTTTGATGAAATGCATTGGGAGAGAGAATAATGGAACTAACTTTTTAAGGGAAGGAAATAATATGAATATTGAACTTAGGGGAGTTCAATTGTTTAGGGGAGAGAATTATGAAAAGTTTCACGATTTAAAATGTTCCTCATGCTATTTTAATTATGCTTGATATTTCCGATGAATTTCTTTGAGTCATTATTTAGTTGAGTGCCTTTCATCAAAAGGGGAAATTGAAGACTCGGGTATGATTGATCGACCCCTTGGATGTGTTTTGATTTCATGCATTCATCTAAATTAAGGATAAAATAAGAAGCATCCTAAAAGAAATTTATTTAAATTAAGTCATATGCTTTACAATTCATCATTTCAATATAAATTGTTCATTACTGAACTCATAATTAAGTATATTAAGTTTATCTTACCATGTCTAAGGCTCTAAGAGTGAAATATGAGTTCGGCTTGACAAATTGAGTTAGACCGAGCAACCGAGTTCTCGGAATCTAACATACTCGAGTTAGACATAGACATTTAGTTTGCTTAAGTTATTTCACATTTAACATGTCTATTTTATCATGGCAAACATCATGATTTTATCCGGGATTGAATTATTTGAATCATGCTTTAACCTAGAAACTTACGTTATTATTTGCTTAAGCATGTGTAATTGTAAAATGTATAAATAACTCATGTGCCCATTAAGATTGAATGACTTATTTATGAGTTTTGGCATATTTGTAATTTGAACATATCGAATATTAGATTTGAAATACTCCAGATTAATAGATTAAGAATAATTAGTCACTAAATGATCTGTTTAGACTAATAATTATCAATTTATGGACCAAAGTATTTTTATACTTTGAGAACCATTATGCTTAATGTTTTCACAGGTTTTTCTAAGGTAAATTATCTGAAGAAAAAGCAAAAATAAAAGGCTTCGACCGTTAAAGCACAACTAGATAAAAGCTAGAATTTTTGGAAAAGCTCGGAACCGACTAACAACTTTGTTTGTTACTATTTTGGGTAATATTTTATTTACGAGTCTAACGGTCTTTTCTTTATGTTTTGCTAGTTGAAAAAGATGGAAAAAGAGTTGCTTGGAAGCTAGGACCGAGGCACAACGGCTATTCCAAGAAGGTCCAGAAATCGAGGGACTCGGACTATCCGTTACAACGACTAACTAGCTCGGACATGACTTTAGTAGAAAGACATTAGAGGCTCAACGACTATCTCTTTGAGGAAAACTATTTATTGAAGCCTTTGCACAAGATTTCAATTGACTAATAGAAAAAAAGAGAGACCATATTGAACATCTTCTCTAGCTTACAACTCCTAAACTGTAATTATAATATTCCGAGTTGTATTCTTTTAAGTCAATTGTATTATAATTTTTTTACTCTCTTCTACTCCTATCCGACTGAGTTGTAAAGGTAACCTCAACTCAATTGTCACAAGCTGTAAAGGTCACCTTAGTTTGGAAGTACCACGTTAGATAAGGAAACTTCTAACCTTGGGAAGAATTGTGTCCGGAGTTGATAAGGGAACTTGAACTCGAGAGGACCCCAAGTTGATAAAGTAACTTCAATGTAGAAGTACTAGGTTAGTTATATTAGGTAAATTCCGAGTCGGTAAAAATTATAATAGATTTGTTTAGGAACAAATCTGGATAGCATATTCATTGTCATTTAGGATTCACTTAGTGGATTTAACTTGGTGTCCGGATTGACACTTGTTTGTGGTTTTCTACTTTAAGAGGGTTTAAATGTAAATCGACCTATCATATTTATTCTTTCTTCTCTATCTCGGGCACTCGGACTCGGCTTTTGCCTTTACCGAGCTGAGACACAATATTCTCTTAATATTCCGAGCGCTTAGTTCTCCGAACTTTAGAACTTCACATCCGTCCGAGTTGCTCTAAACTCATATATGTTTGTGAGTACATTCTAGACTCAAAATTACTTTTACGAGCTCATACTCGCGGAAAATATTTAAATCCGCCAAAATCATCTATCACCCTATTCACCCCCTTTAGGGTAATTTATCCTCTCCAAGAGCAAACCTTCATCCGTGATACAACATTTTTCCTACAATGGGATTTTTGTCCTTGGAGTTCGAAACATGAAGCGCATGAGACTTTAATGTGACCCCATTATTTTGCATGGTGCTCCTATTGTGTTGGCTGTTTATATAGAAAGAGAATCCATTGATGTCTTACCCATAGTAAGCAATGACATCCAACTCGGGCACTTTAGCCAAGCTTAGTAAAGTTTGCGAGATATCTTGTCGTGATTCTCTCTATTGGTTAGTGATCATTCTATCTTTGATCTAGTTGACAAATGTGTGATTATGGTAGGCTAATACCCACGTCTCATTTCTTCCTCAATATTATCTCCTTATGAGATACTTTTGCTAATAAATGAGCGGTTGCACTTCATCACTATTTTCCATAATGTAAAAATGTGCTTGATACCAGGTGCACCATAATATCAAAAATTGAAGGTGGACACTACATCTCGGTTTGGCACAATGTAACAATGACACCATACTCAAGTTAATCCAATTTCTCAAAATCAACGACTTTGCTCCATATGGCATTGAAGAAGAGCCAATGTCTTTTAATCAAATGTCTTACATATTTTGGCATCATGGACAAGATAGCAACTGGTAAAATTTGTTTTCTATAAAGCATGACAATCGTGCGATTTGAAACCGATTAGTATATAATCACACATCAAAACGAGTGTAGTGATGTTTGAAGGATGTCTGTGTAAGAAGCCGGAGGCAAAAAACTTGTTTTTCCCCTTTGGTTGTGGTGCTAATTCCTCACGTATTCCCATTTCATGCAAATTGAGTCTTTCTTTCTTTCCATCCTTGGTCTTCCCTGTTATGTTCAAAAGAGTGCCAATGAGACTTTCACATATGTTTTTCTCTATGTGCTTCACATCAAGATTATGTCTCACATACAACTCTTTCCAATGTGGAAGATAAAAAAATATTAATCTCTTTTTCCATCTTAGGTTTACCATTGAAAGCCTTCCTTTTCTTACGATATTGATGGAAATACGGAAGAAACTTTCGGTGTCGAGATAGGTTGTCTTCTTTCCGAGCTTAAGCTGATAATAACAAATACCCTCTACACAAATGACCTTAGACAGTGTAGCCGGATAAGTTTTCCTATGTGGGTAAGTCATTGATTGTGGTGAAGATCATAGCTCGCAATGTAAATTGCTCTTGACGAGTATGTATCAAAAACCAAAACACCTTTATCCCACAAGAAATTTAGATCTTCAACAAAAGGCGCCAAGTACACATCTATATTATTTCCTGGCTGTTTAGGCCCAGAAATCAGCATTGACTCATAAAGTACTTGTGCTTCATACACAACGAGGATGGTAGGTTGTAGATAACCAAAAGAACGGGCCAATTGTTGTGCTTGCTACTGAGCTCACCATAGGGGTTTATTCCGTTCGTACAAAGACTGAGATGTAGATTGTGTGCCTCCCTACCTATTCCCGGGAATAATGAATCTATCTTCTTCCATTAAGGAGAATCCATAGGGTGATGTAGATTTTCATAAGAGATTTTTCCCTCAGCATGCCATCTCAAGTTCTTGGCATTATTTGCACTTGAAAACAAGTGCTTAAACCTCGGTACTATCGGTAAGTACCATAACACAATTGTGGGAGGTCCCTCAATACTCTCTCAATCGATGTTTTACATTTTGTATCAAGGTACACCATATTTAGGACATTCGTGTCTATGTGCATGTTCTTTTCGGTGCAATATGCGATCGTTGGGGCAGGCATGAATCTTCTTATACTCAATGCCCATAGGACACAACAACCTCATTGCTTCATATGTAAGGTTGGGAAGTATATTCCCTTCTCGGAGTATATATTTGAGCATACTCAGCGAGTCCGTGAAACTATTGTTACTCTAGCCATTAGTTGTTTTTAAGTGCAACAACCTCAACATAGTTGATAAACGAGTATGTTTATCATATCCCGAGTATAGAGGCTTCTCTGAATCAACTAACAATCACTCCAATACGTGCGGTTGATCGACTAATTCACTTTCTACTTCACGAACCATATCTTCGACTTGATCTTCTAGTTTCATACTAGCTTTATTTTCATCATGCCCTTCCTCTTCTCCGACGTTATTATTTAAAGACTCCTTTTCTCTATGCCATACTCACAGCTTAAAGACATGTCAAATCCATGCTGAAATAGGTGACCTTTTACAACATTAAGGCTCAATCTTGAGGAGTTAAAACACCGTCCACATGAAGACAATATTAACTCTTCATTTGATTTGAGCGCATATTCGATTAGCAATCTCAAAAAAGTTGTTAACACTATCACGATATTCTACACTCCGCCTATTGCTATGAACCACACTCGATCCATACCTCACCTCTAAACACGAGAAGTAATTCACCTCATATAATTCCAAAAGTACGTACTTTTATCATTAACATTATGCTAAATAATATGACATAAGCCTAAGATCCTTCCACATGGATAGATGGTCTTAAACCCATTAAAGAATAATATAACCCTAGACCGTTTAGCAAAATCTTATCATAGATTTGATAAAATTCCGCCAGACATTTCCCTTTAATCCTACAAGTACAACATATGAAGACAAAATGACTAATATGTATATCCTTAATTGTATGGTAAGATAAGTAAGCAGATACACATCAAACCCATCGTTAGCATAATTGTCCCCGAAGAACGAGAGGGGAAATTAGCACCGTGATATCTTGTCAAATGTATGATTAGTGTATAATAGCCACACAACGTATTATCATATTATTCTCAAACTGTCCAACACGGACAGTTCAAAAACCTATGCATACAAAGCTAACATCCTAACTATTATAGGCACATTTATACACATACCGCGCACCTAGGATAACTTGTTATGTATAGATTTTTGAACAGGTTCTCTAAGCTTATGAAAATGCATACGATAATTATGAAAGTGTAGTTACTATATATTGCATACATTTATTTTATTAAATCTTTTTGTGAAGTATATAAGGTTTTTCATTCTTGGGTTTAAGTACATGTATAGCCTTTTTCCCTCCATTGGTGTTTAAGAGAGGTCTTTTTGGTTTCAATTTTGTTGTATTATACATGATCCTAAACTAGACTTGAATATTTTTTATGTTTACAGAATGCGGAAGATAATGAATATGAAGAATATGTCAAGGCCACTGTTGAATTTGCTTTAACGACCCAAAACATATCAGGAAATAGAGTTCCTAAGACAACAAGGGTCATGGGAACTCCAATTCCTATTATGTCTTGGGTTGTTAAAGCAAATTCAAGGGTTGTATTAACATTCTTTCTTCATATTCATTGTCCATTTCATTACGTAAACATAAAAAAAAACCATGCAATCTAGTTTACGATCATGCATATGTAGACACCTAAAAAGTGTCATCCTTTTCTCTATTTTTTATTTGTTAGCCCGATGATGAAATCCCGAGTCCTGTTTGAGGATTTGGATCTCGAATCGTGTTAGGTCGAGTGCGACGAAGCCAATAAACCACAAAGAACCCCCAACACTACATAAATAACCTTTTGCCTTAGGTCGATCCAAAAATGCCCCTTTCTTTCGGACGATCCAATATTGGGCCAAGCCTTCGGAGACGATGGAGTCCGAGTGCCACGTACCGGGGTATTCCAGGATCGAATTCTGTCTTTCACTTTAGTCCAACCGGACAAGGAGTTGAAGACCTCAAGATGACGTTAAACGTTGCATTTCATGACCGCAAGCATCAAAGTGTTGTGTTTTGGCTCCAAGACAGTCCACTCGAGACTAAGAGCATGCATCCCGCATAAAAATGAAGCCTGCCAAAAATAGAAACATGCCAAAAATGGAAACTCGCCAAAAATGAAAAATTTTCATTTTCGGAAAGGTGCTATAGCCGGCGCTTGCCATCCCAAAACCTTAAGTGGAACACTGCATTTTGCCCCAGAGACTCCCTTGGAAGCACGCTAGGGCACAAAACCCTAGGCATCCTCTTGTGGCCAGCTCCGTGAACAATCATTTTATCCAGTTTTATCCCTTTGTTATCCAGTTCAATCTTCACAATATCGTGCCCAGCTTTTGTTGCTGCTTATGGATCTGCTAGCCGAGCTAACACTAGGTCATTTTCTTGACCTAACCTCTCCCTATAAATAGAAAGTGTTGGCTCTCATTCGACACGGCTTCCTGCCTTAATACCACGTTGTTGAAATTTGTCTAAGAGCTATTGAATACTCTCTTTGGTATTTTGATCTCTTGGTCTCTTTTCAGCGTACTTCCATCATACTCCCTACATGTGATCCAAAAACTCCATTAGTCACACAGTTGCCTACCTACCTATACCAAAAACTCACAAAACGCCCTCTTATTCGCCACCATCGCATCAAAAGATCCGGATCCGAGATCCGGATCGGCAGTGGGACAACCTAAGGGCACGGATCCAGTTTTCACAATAGTTTATTTTATTTTTATGCTTTCATTTATTGCTTTCCGTATTGTTGACAAACGATGTCTCGCTTTTAATTCCCCCGATGTAATCTTTTAGTTTTCCGCTTTCTTTTCTTTTCGCTTTACCCTTTCTTTTCTTTTCATTTTGCTTTTCTATTCGCTTTCCGCTTTCTTTATTTCTCGCCTTTATCGCTTTCCTTAATTATGTTTTGGTTGCTTTAATTCTTTATCGCATGTTGTTACTTGCTTGCTTGTTTTACATTATTTTAATTCACTACTCAAACTAGTAATGGTCGTCTTCGGACAGGCAAAATAGAAGGGTTTATCCCTATGTTTCGTACCCTCGCCACGAATTCGATTCTCGGTTGAAAGACCAATGGAGTCATTTTTAGCTTTTTTCGGTCTTAGTTTTCCCACATTAAGATCGAGAGAGCAATCTTTACTTTTGTTTTTGTTAGTTTTTCTTTCCTAAAAACTAACTGGCGACCCTTTTTTTCTTTATTTCTAATCAATTCGCTTCCGGCTATTTTTTGATCGAATAGTGAAAAATAGGATCTGGATATGCCAAGCCAAGGCAGAGGTCCAGGCTGATGTCATTAGTCGTGGCCTCCGACCGGCACCGGCCACCACTAGGTGCAGACTGCCGCCTGTACCGAGTGGTCGATAGGCAAGCTAGGGTCCAAACCGGTGCTTTTACACCTGTTTGGCCCTAGAGCCTCTCCGCGAAACAGAAACCATAGTTTATTTATTTTTCTCGTTAGGAAATAATATCCCGAGCACTTCTCAAACCATCTTCAAAATCAATCTTTAAAAAGAGACCCGACACAAATGGGGAAGCTCGGCGGGCCGTGGTTCCTACAGATGGCGACTCCACGAGCGATAAATCATTTATTAAAAGGGCAAAACTTGAAAATTTGAGTAGCGTGTTTTAATGATGTGCGTGCATTAGGCATCCCATATTTAGCAACCTTTGAACTAGTTTAAATACTATTTTGGACCACTAGGAAAACTTTATTGTACCCCCTAGTTACCCTTTCTCGGAGAGAGGCTCCCACTCGGTTCCTTTAGGCGGGCCCAACTAGGCTTGATTGCTCGAGGAAATGGTACCTCCTCCCTCATAGCATGCACTCTTAGGCTAAACTTTTGGTTCACCGAGAGGCACCGAGAATTCAGGTTGGTATCCTTATCCGTGCAACCCATGGGGACCAAATTCTCGAACTACGTGTCGTCATGTATCCAAACTCTTGAATTCTTTGGCCATAGAACTTTTATTATTAGGTGATTCCTTCTTCATTTGCATGCTGTAATAAGTGTGGTTGCTTTTTAGATTTAATCTTCTACTTGTGAGCTTTTAGGTATAGGTGAGGAGCGCTGAATAATCCTTGCATGTGTGCAAAAATAATATAATAAAACTTTGAGTTGATCCAATTATGTGCATTTTAGCCAAAAAGTGCAAAATTACATTCCCCTTTTAGGTCAATCCATTCATTCCATATTTGCATTAGCTAAATCAAAAATCATCTCTCCTAAGGTTGGTCCATTCATTTCATTTTTGCATTAGCCAAAATAAATTTCATCTCAATTAAGGAGAGTCCATATTTCAATTTTGTATTAGCCCAAATAAACTTCATTTCAATTAAGGTGAGTCCATATTTATATATATATTTTTTTTGCATTTAGCCAAAGTCAAAATCATCTCAAAGTAGGTGAGTTATATCTTGCATTTCATTTGCATTAGCCCAAATAAACCGCATCTCAATTAAGGGGAGTCCATATTTGCATTTCCTTTTTGCATTTAGCCAAAGTCAAAATCATCTCACAGTGAGTCCAATCTCACATTTCATTTGCATTAGCCCAAATTAAACTTCATCTCAATTAAGATGAGTCCATATTTGCATTTACTTTTTGCATAAAGCCAAAAGTCAAAATCATCTCAAATAGGTGAGTCCGTTCATTTCATTTTCACATTAGCCAAAATTAAATTCATCTCTAATTAGGAGAGTCATTCATTTGCATTAGCCAAATTAAAATTCATCTCAAATTACGTGAGTCCGCTTTGCATTTTCATTTCTCATTTAGCCAAAACAAATTCATCTTCCACTAGGAATAATCATCTATGCATTTCAATTATACATTAGCCAAATCATAGAATCAACCTAGATTAAGTCATGTCCATTATTGCATCCATTCCATTTGTTTTGCATCCCCTTATGTGCATCCAAATAAAAAAGCATATCATTTTCTTTTCTCTTAGGATCGGTCATTCCTCGGGTCTAGCACTTAAGCCCCATCTCCCTTAGAAGATCATCCAATGAACCCATCACTTATTAAGGATGTTAATAAAGTCTCGCTTATTCCCTTTTTTATATCCAAGTGTAATGTTCATTTCCTTTTGATGTCTCTAAAAATGAAAAAGGAAAAAAAAAACTAAACCCAAATTACCTTCTTTTTTGAACTACGAAGGCTCGATTTCCGCTATAGCGGATACTTAGGAAGTCCACGAGGTCTAACCCCAAACCTAATCTTGATCCCAATTTCCATTTCCAATCTCCTAAATTCAAAGCCACTTTACCCTATCCAAAGAATAGACATTAACTCATTGGGAAAAGGCACCCAGTCATCAAGAAGCATGCCAGTCCGATTCAACACCAAAACATGAGGATCACAGTCCACTAGCAAGCAATACATACCAGTTCAAGCGACCTACTTTCTAGGCTCTACTTTAGGGGAACTGCAATTTTTTATTTGTCTTTTTGAACTTTTTGCATCATCTTCATAAAAGAATGCATTTTTCCTTAGAATAGAGTCCTACATACATCTCCTTTACATGAGTCAAACTCCTAAAAACACAAAACTCAATAACAAAGCACCTTACAAGGAATTATTCAATCAAGTAGTATCAAGCATCAAACAACATCAAGCACCAAGCAAGCATCAAACATCAAGTTAGTATCGAGGAGGTCACCAAAGACTTGTCACCTTCAAAGAAGATCTTCCATGCCATCAACTAATCAAAGCTAGTCTCCAACATTCAAGAAGAGCTAGACACAAGCACTCGAGAAGAACGTGGGGGCTCAAGATAAAAAAGGTCATACAACCACAACAACTCAAAGAATACTCAGGGAAGACACCAACCTTCTACCATACAAACAAAGGAGCTATTAACACAAAAACTCAAAGATCAAATATTGAATGAGGCACATCACCTCATGAAAGATCATGTTCTCAAGCAAGCGGACTTCAGGTCATCTAATGACCAAGTCTATGCAAGAATTTCTATATAAAGATAACCATCTATTCCTATTCCGATGAACGTGGATAGAAGTCGACCTTCGGACCGAGCAACGGTTAAGGTTCGGACCCAACTTAGTCGAGTCTCGGGCCCAAGAGCGATAAAGGTTAAGACACAATCCAGTTGAACTTCAAGCCCAACAGCGAGTCAAGGTTCAAACACACCTCGGTCGAGCTTCGAGCACAACAGCGGTCAAGGTTCGGACAAACCCCAGTCGAGTCTCATGACAAATAGCGGTCAAGGTTCGGACATCACCTCGGTCGAGCGTCAACCCCAACCGTGGTCAAGCTTCGGACATCCCCCGTCGAGCTTTAGGCCCAATAGCGGTCAAGGTTTAGACACCACCCCAAGATATTAGAACCGCTCCATGGCCAAGTCAAGGAACCACATTTGAAACATGATCCGATTACAAATTATCTTTAGGTAACACTTGAAGCCATTTCCATTCGATTATTAGCTAACAAAACTGTTAGTGCGTAAATTGCAACCAAGCTTTAGACCAAGAAAGCTCAATGTTAAGTTGTATTTTATATGTATTTTTAGTAGTTATATAGTTTATTTTATCTAATTTATCCTATTTTGTCTATTTATAGGTAATTATCAAATAAAGTGGGAAAGAAAAGAAAAGATGTTAAAAGCGGATTTTTAGTCACCGACAAGCGTCCAAGAAAAGACATAAAGTCGGTCTATATAAAAATAATGTGTCATAAAATATTTATTTATGACATTATATTTTTGAAGTCTTAATTTGAAAAGGAGAGAGAAGATAATCATACTTCTAAACCTACTAAGACTCCTCCTTAGAGTTGCATGAGAAGAAAAGAGGAACCAAACCAAGAACCTCATTAGCTATTTAATAGCCACAAAGCCCTTACGCGAGCTCATTTTCCGCTGCTCATCACGTCTCACGGAAGCAACCTCCTTCGCTGCTCATCAACATCTCTTCGCTGCCCCCTCTTTCGCTGCTCATCACGTCCCTCACGATTGCTGCCCATCATCACCTACCTTCCACTTTCTTCCCCTATTTGCCACCTCCTGCTTGCCCTTTTCTTACCCACCATCATCGTAATATTTCGGACACCTCCTGTGTGCTTTTCATCTCTACCGCCATCTCTTAATCACCCACCACATCATAATCTTTCAACATCTTCCATATAATCATAATCATCGACGTCAAGCATCAATATCATCACTTCATAGCCGAAGAAATTTATATCGGTAGTGTTATTTAATATTGTAATTTTTTTACTATCAAAGATTGAATTTTTATTGTTGGATTAAAGTTAAAGATGTTATTTTTATTTAGATTACGTGTTTTAAATTACATTATGTTTGAGTAGTTTTTTTTATACTTAGTATAATCTACTTGAAACCATGTTAAATTATTTATTTTGAAACAAAGTTTCGATCTTTATTGTCTAATTGATTAGATTCATGATTCTATGATATTTTGATTTTAATGTTTATGATTTTATGTCTAATTAATTAGAGTGCACACTAATTAGTTTTATATGAATTCATACGATAGTTTAAAAGGTTTAAGTACATAATCACTTGATCTTTTAGACATAAGTATCACCCTAGTTAATCATAGATGGCTCATACCAATCTCTTTTAATTAGAAAATTATCATAGATCCTTCTTAAATCAATTTGCTAGTAGATTGGTTATTAGGTGCTAGACGATGTTTTTCTAATACTTAATGCTCTAATTTGATTAAATTCTAGTGCTAGTGTTAGGGTTATCAATATTAGTAGGGTTTATATTAGGGCTACGCCTAAGTAAACTAATAACTAAGGAAAAACGGAGAAGATCCGCTAGTGGTTGTCTTCTACAGTTTAGCTCATGGGTAGATCAATTTGTGTGTTAATGATAAATAATAATTTGCATGGTCGATATAGATTATACTAAGTGTTTTTATAAATTTGATATCTTTGATAATTATTTATTTGCTTTCTAGCTTTTTTCTTTAGTTTGTCAATTTTTATTTACAAACTTACAATCATTTATTATTAATTTTGTTATCCCCCTTACATAACAGTCTTTTAGGTTAGTTTTAGGAATTTTATTTTAATTTAATTTTGAGTCTTTATATATTTTAATTTTTAGATTATTTTTCATCGGCTTTTATTATTTTTGAGTCGGTTTGTTAGAAATTAGTTTTAAAATAGTTTCTTTTATTATTTTTCATGTTTTATCTTCTTTTAGATTTTATATAGAGTCCTAGTTTGATGTGATTAAATTTTATAATTTTTGGAATTAATTTGATAATTTTTCAGATTTAATTCTTGAATTTAATTACTGTAGGTTTTTAGTTAAATAAATTCGTAAATTCGGTTTTAAATTTTATTTTTATATTTTTAGGGTCTGGTTAGGTTTTGAAAATTAGTATTAATATTCTGGATAATTTTAGTATTTATTTTCTAATTAATTTAGTGCAAAATTTTAGTTATTTAATTTTTTCTTTTAGAATTTGTTTATTTTCTCGCTTTAGTTTTCTGTTTTAATTATTCTAAAAAAATATACAAAAATATTTCTAGGTTATTATAGTTTTGTTATTATGTATAAATTATTTATTTAGTTGTTAGATAGTTTTCTATGATTTTTAGTTATTGATTTTCTTTAATTTATATTTTCTATTTTGTTTTTAAGAGTAATAAATTTAATTAGATTAAAGCCTTCATGTTATTATATCTTTTCTTGTGGATTCGATCCCTACTTCCCTATGCTATATTATTTATTATAAGCCTAAGTAGTGGTTTAATTTGTAGTTGTACGACAAGCTAACACTCAAGTTTAGACACACCCAATTGAACTTCGGATCCCGAAGCGGTCACGTTCAAGCACCCAAGTCGGACTTTAGACTTGACTACCCGAGTCAAGTTCAAGCTCTCTGGCAAGCTTCGGACTAAGTACATGGTCAAGTTTGAGCACACCAATCCGAACTTCAGGTCTTTAAGCAGCCAAGTTTAGGGATTAACAACCCGGACTTCGGACTCCGCGATCAAATCCAGGCCCATCTATTAAGAGTTCAAGCCACAAGGTACCTAATTTTAGACGCATCAATCCAATCGGTCGGAGCAGCGCCAATACCGGGTAAGTACCCTCTAGTGTCTACTTCGAAGTTCGTCTTTCGGACTCGGTCAAAGTGGGGGCTAACTATAAACACCTAAAAAGTATTGTTCTTTTCTCTGTTTTTTATTTATTGGCCCGATGATGAAATCCCGAGTCCTGTTTGAGGATTTGGATCTCGAAATGTGTTGGATTGATGCGACGGAAGCCGATAAACCACAAAGAACCCCTAGCACCACATAAATAGCTTTTTGCCTTAGGTCAATCGAAAAATCCCCCTTTCTTTTGGACGATCCAATACCGAGCCAAGCCTTCGGAGACAACCGGAGTCCGAGTGCCACGTGCACGGGAATTCTAGGCGTAAAATTCTGCGTTTCTCTTCAATCCAACCGGACAAGGAGCGGAAGACCTCAAGACAACATTAGACATTGCATTTCATGATCACAAGCATTAAAGTGTTGCATTTTGGCTCCAAAACAGTCCACCGAGACTAGGAGCATGCATCCCGCATAAAAAATGAAACCTACCAAAAATGAAAACTTTTCATTTTTAGAAAGGTGCTATGGCCTACGCCTGCCATCCCAAAACCTTAAGTGGAATGCTGTGTTTTGCCCCGGAGACTCTCTTGGAAGCACGCTAGGGCACGAAACCCTAGCCAACCTCTTGTGACCGAGTGCCATGAACCATTATTTTATCCGGTCTTATCCCTTTGTTATCCGATTCAATCATCACAATATCCTACCCGATTTTTGCTACTACTTCGGACGGTTGGCCGAGCTAACCCCATGTCATTTCCTAAACCTAACCTCTCCCTATACATAGACAGCCTTGGCTCTCATTCCGACACGACTTCCTGCCTTAATACCACGCTGTCGAAATATGTGTAAGAGCAACTAAATACTCTCTTTGGTATTCGATCTCTTGGTCTCTTTTCAGCCTATTTCCATCATATTCCCTACATCCGATCCCTAAACTCCATCGGTCGGACATCCGCCTACCCGCCTACACCAAAACTCACAAAAGCCCTTCTCATTCGCCACTGTCGCATCAAGAGGTCCGGACTCGAGATCAAGATCAGCGAGTGGGACAACTCGAGGACACGGATCCGGCATGCATCCAGTTTTCACAACGGTTTATTTTATTTTTATGCTTTCTTTTATTGCTTTCCGCATTATGGACAAATGATGTATCACTTTTCATTCCTCCCCGCATGATGTAATCTTTTAGTTTTCTCGCTTTCTTTTTTTCATTTCGTTTTGCTTTTATCGCTTTCCTTAATTATGTTTTAGTTGCTTTAATTGTTTATCGCATGTTGTTGCTTGCATGCTTTTTTACATTATTTTAATTCACTACTTGAACTAGTAATGGTCGTCTTTGGATGGGCGGAACCGATGGAGTCATTTTTAGCCTTTTCGGTCTTAGTTTTCCTATACTAAGATAGAGAGAGTAATCTTTACTTTTGTTTTTGTTAGTTTTTCTTTCCTAAAACCGATCGGCGACTCCTCTTTTACTTTATTTCTAATCAATCGCTTCCCGACTATTTTTGATCGAATAGTGAAAAACAGGATATGGATCCGCAAAGCCGGGCGGAGGCCAAGGCTAATCTCATCAACCGTGGCCTCCGGTCGGCGCCGTCCATAACTAGGTGCTGGCCGCTACCTGCACCGAGTGGTCGATAGGCGGGCTCGGGTCCAAACCGGTGTTTTCACACCTGTTTGGCCCCTAGAGCCTCTTGGCAAAAACCAAAACCCTAGTTTATGTATTTTTCTGTTAGGAAATAATTTCTTCGGACTTCTCAAAATAATGACTAAAATAAAATGGTTAATAAAACCGCTATTCAACTTTACTTAATTCGATTTAAATGAGATTTAATAAAATTCGAAAATCTTATAAAAGCTTCATCCCTACATTCCAAAATCGTCTTTCTAAACAATTTTCAAAATCAATCTTTAAAAAAGAGACCCGACGCAAGTGGGGAAACTCAGCGAGCCCCGACCGACTATGGTTCCTACAACATAGTATAACAAATTTTCAACCAAAAAACAAACCGGAAATTTTGATTTGGACAAATGAGTACACTCCAACATCATCTCATCAAAAAAACAAATTTGGAGAAAAATTTATCTTTATAACAAGTTTTTGGACATACACCTATATCCAAAAATCTTTCCAATTAAGTACAATTTCTATCCATAAATTTTTCTTCCATTTCATCCCTAAACCGTGAACCATAAATCTTTCCATTTTCCTAAACTTTAAACCATAAATTTTTCCATTTCTCTTAACCCTTAACCATAAATGTTTCCATTTTTCTAAATGAAGGTTTGCTCTTGGAGAGACTTAGTCACCCTAGAGGGGTAGGGGGTGATGATGGTGATGAGGAAATTTAAGCAAAGACTGGAAGATTAAATTCTGAAACCGACTTTGAAATAATCTAAGTCTAGATTGAACTAAAAAAGTGTTAACTCAAAAATACGTGGAAACCTCCTCGGCGAGAAAACCACGGTCGGTGCTAGTCCAACCACCAAGTCAAATCCACTATTTTGAATCCACAAAATACAAGTAGAAAGACTCAACCGAATTGCTCCCTTAGACAATTCCTTAGAAGATTTTCCTAGACTGAAAAATTCCCTTATTTGATCTAGTACTTCCTAACCGAGGTAACATTTAAAGTTAGGGACAAGCGAGCTGAGTTAAGCCTTACAGCTTAGTCAAGGGACCTTACTCGGAAAGTAAGAATAAGTGTGTGTGGCTGATTACAAGACCTTACAACTCATAAAGATGTTAAGTACGAGTTGGAGTTGTAAGTGGAAGATTGAATGAGAATTATAGAGAGATAAATTCAGCAATAGGTTCGAGCAATGTCCTCGTCTTGTGAAGTGGCTTCTATTTATAGATGACCAGGCAGATTAGCCGTTGTGACTCTCTTCCGATTAGAAGTCCTTTGTGACCGTTGCAATGGTTTTCCTGAGTGACTCAAAAATATCCGTTGAGGTGTGAACGTTGGGCAACGGCTCTTGATTCCTTTGGATGTTCCAATCTACTGGTGGTGTCCGAAAAGTGGGTGGAAACTACCAGTTGAACTTGGCGTTGTAGATTTCCAGTTTTGGAAATAGACAACCCCGACACGATGTCCGGGCCTTGGTCGAAATAGAAAAAGCCTTGTCTGCTGGTGATTTGACATCTAGAAGCCGGTTACTTATGTAATTCAAAAGTAGGATAACCTCGTTTGAATAACCTATAAAAGTAAATCAATTTGGTTCTCAAAGTATAAAATACTTTGGTCCAAGTTTAGATATAGATAATATTTTAATTAAGATAATTAAGTGCCTAATTATCTAAGTCCCGAAAGAGTGGAATTTTCTGATTCTAATATCCATTATACTAAAATTCCATCTAAGTCAATCTAGAGATGAAACAGGTCATATAGAGAATATCGGAGTAATGAAACTTGATCTAGACAAGCACAGTTCAAAGGAAACATGCTGACTTAGAAGGATGAATTAACACTCGTAATTCAATCGGACTTAGATTACAAAGTCGGACTCGAGATTATGCGCGTTAGAGCAAATATTTGAACATGCGAAAATTCCGAGTGTTGTCGAGTGACTCGGAACTATATGTGAAAGGATAAGCAAGAGTGTGCTTTCGAGTCGATCGGAATCAAGTGAAAACATATGAGTGTTGTCCGAGTGACTCGGAACTATATGTGAAAGGATAAGCAAGAGTGTGCTTTCGAGTCGGTCGAATCAAGTGAAAACATATGAGTGTTGTCCGAGTGACTCGGAACTATATGTGAAAGGATAAGCAAGAGTGTGCTTTACGAGTCGGTCAGAATCAAGTGAAAACATATGCAATAGTATTTGTAACACTCGGAAAAGATTCTAAATCACTCGGAAAAGTTTCTAAAGCACTTAGAATGACTTATAATCAAAACTTACAAGAGATGAAGTCTCGTACCTTATTCCTTGATGGTACTCACATGATATATTTGCAAAGTCCGAGTCTTCCCTAAACACTAAACCCTATTCCATAACTCTTTCAATTTCCCTAAACCTTAAACTCTAAACCATATATCATTTCATTTCCCTAAATACTAAACCCTAAACCCTAACCCCATTTGTCAACATCTCAAACATTTTAAGAATGCCCAACATCACAAACTAAACAAATACATTTAACATTCACCCACATTCTCAAATATTTCAAAAATCTCAAACTTAAACAACCAAATCAGTACATTCAACATTCAACAAATTACAAATAAATTAAAGCAAAAAATAAGAGAGAGAGAAAGAGAGAGAGAGAGAGAAAGAGAGAGACAGAGAGAGAGAGTTGCATACTGGTAGTGAGAACAACGGCAGTGAGTGAGAGGCGAGAGGGAGAAGCAACCAAAGTGACAGCGAGAGGCCGGACAAGGGTGACGAGAGCGAGAGCACCAATTGGAGCGTAGCGATAATGGCAAGGACAACGAGAGTAGCGAGTGTAATGCAGCGATGACGAGTGACGGGAGCGAGAGCAGTGAAAGTAAGTGAGACGAAAGCAAGAGTGGAGAGTGAGAGTAAGAGCCGAGTAGAAAGTAGAGAGTGAACTGGTGTTGCTCGTGTTATTTTTGTTGACTAACATTTTACTATGACTCAATGAAATAATTGTAGTAATAGAGCACCTATTACTATGGTTCTTTTATTAAACGGTAGCAAAAATTCGATATATTGACCTATTACTACGGTTCAATGAAAGAATCGTAGTAATAGGTAAAACTAAAGAACGTTTATTTACAAAAATGTTATCGCCTTATTTTTTTAGTACCACTTTTGTTTTTAGGCGCTCTAATAGGCACATCATAAAAAGTCATTTATAAAGTAGTGAATTGTTCTTATTGTGAAGGTGAGGTTTTCTTGCTTAGCTTTAAAATACTTTTTCCGAATTAATTACTTATTATGTAGCTACTAATGTATGCGTTGGGAATATATATATATATATATATATATATATATATATATATATATATATATATATATATATAGATTTTTATAATGCCATAAGCAATCTGGGAACGTGGAGTGTAGCTTCTACATTCTACTATACATGAGGAAATTACGACGCTCTTGGATTTTGATGATTTCAAATCCACTTTGAAAAGGTACTTCTAACTATCGTTATTTACTATTATTATTTACCAAAATTGAATTGATCGAGATATTTTTTAGTACTTGCACTTGATGTGAACATTAATTTTGCAGCATTGGTCGTACTATTTTCCTGAAAATACCTGCCACCCCTTATACAAAAGCCACAATAGATGAGCTCTAAGTAGGATGGTGCCGTTTGTGTATGAACTTATAAAAAAATTTGTGAACCTTTTGTAGTTAGTTATACCGTATAATTTGTATTATATTTTTTTACTTACTTGTGTATGTTTCTGCATTTGATTGGAAATTTATGATTGTGAATAAGTTTATTTATTGAAAAATAAATGATATTTGATGGTACAAAAAATGTATATATATGTAGGGGCTGATAAAACACATAAATTCAAAAAAACATTTTATTAGGGTTCCCCCAAAGAGTCGTAGTGAAGGGCCCGACCAAACCAGGTCTATTAGTACGGTTCCCCAACAAAACCAAAGTAATATGTGAGGCCTATTACCACATTTTGCATGGAGAACTACAAGAATGGTTTTTTACTATGGTTAAATGACTTTTCTCTACGGTTGCAAAGTGTTGTCTAAGTGAGCGCAATAGTAAGTAAGTATATTTGACTACGGTTGTACAACCGTACCAAAAATCAGCTGTGACAATAGTTTCCTGGATAACCGTAGTAACAGTAAGGACTATTACAACGGTTCTCCTAGATAACTGTAGTAAAATATTACCTATTACTATGGTTAAATTAGAGAAACATAGTTGAAAGCCTTAACGAACCATGTCTATTACTACGGTTCCCGAACATAGTCATAGTAATATGTGAGACTTATTACTACGGTTCTATTTGATAACCATAGTAATAGGCTTCACCTATTACTATGGTTCTCCATGCAAACCGTAGTAAAATATTACCTATAACCATAGTAATAAGCATTCAATGATGACTACACCAATACGAAAGATATCAAATTTAAATAAGAACATGTACTAATGAATTTTTAGGTTAATTATTTAGGTTTGTACACTTCTCAATTGATGGTGTCAAATAGCATCTCTTCTTCTTCTTCTTCCTTATTAGGTCGTATAAGAATTCAAATCTCTCTTCAAATGATTGACCTACAGCTTGGATCGCTTCGGGACAACAAAACTTGACATACTCGATGCCGATGTTGCGCGTTATCTCTGGGAGCCACCTGGTTTATATTAATTTTTACGTAACTAGTTAGAAATAAAACTTAACATAAATGAACTTATATATAGCAACTCACATAATGTCGAGCATAATAATATTTGCTCATATTTCTTGCACCCTTATAAATTGTAGTATGTCCTCTCGGGAAGATGGCCAAGCCCTTTTCACCATCACTAGCGTACCCCCAACACCTATCTTCGTGTTGTGATCTCAACTACTCCGTTCGATGGCAATTGTTTTGCCAAATCTAGGAAACGTCCGGTCCACTCCAAATGAATCATTAGTAGATTGCAGAACTTCAGTTTCATTGACTTTATCCGAAGGGTGAATGATCGTTGACTACTTGGTCTTATGATTACTGAACCGATATGGCGGTCTTCTTCTCATGAACGACTCTTTTGAGGTCCTGTTTCACACAAGACGGTAATATACAAATTACATCAAAGAGATCATAGTAATTATTTTTAAATATTATATTAATTGAATTTATAGTTTTAAAATTCAAAAATACCATCGATGCCCGACGATGACCAAACTCTTGGGCCAAGTAACAAAACTTTTGATCGCTTGGTCAACAGTATGCAAGCTGTGCTGAGGGGATTAACAACCGACAACAACATGTTTCACCATCACCTTCACCTCGATCCTCCAAGAGCGCTACTCCATGAATAAGGGAACCTCGTAGGCGGGGTTGAACAAGAACCTTTGCCATAATGTGATCAAGAGGAGAGTGAAGAGAAGCTATCATAAACTCAATTGACTGCATAAGAATGAGCATAACAATTACCAACATGCATCATATGTCTTATCAATTCATACTTCGAGCACATATCCGAAACAACGAAAACAAATAACATCAACTAAACAATGGTTAATCCTTGAGAGAAAACTTAAACTATGAAGAATCCTAAAGAAAAAGGGATAGAGTTTCCCTAAAAGTTAATATTTTCTAGCAATAACGGCCCACATCCTTCAAAACACAAATAATATCGACTCGTTTAACATCGACACCTAGAGTTCCACAATAACCCAAAGTATATACAATATTCATTGAACAAATTATAGAAATTATCAAAAGAAAAACATGCATCACATGTCATATCAATGCGTACCTTGACCACATATCCAAATCATATACACCATTGACTCAACGAACGCAAGTCGGAGTTCCACAACAACCACTCATTCAAAGTTAAACTTAGTTGAAAGAAAAAACTATACTTTCAAGTATAAACATTAATTAAACAAGTATACCAATTATTCTAATGAAAAACATGCATTAGATAGAAAATTGTACCTTGACCAATGATTCCAACTCGTCGTGGGTAAGCTTGCTTTCTCGCTCGCAGATGTATAGTGTGTGGTTTGACCCTCATATAACTCTTCTAAGTTGGGTGTTGGCATGCCTCTCTTAGACAACTCTGCATGAACCGAGTCATCACTTTTCCTTGCATCTCTTCCGCCAATCTCAGCCTCCACGTGTTGTTTCATCTTGACCACCAGTTGCTCTTTCACTTAAGGAATCAATTTGGAAATGATTGCCTCAATGTCGACTTAGCTGGAAAATTCGGAGGGCTTCTTTTTAGGCCTAAAGTGCTCAATTATCCCTACTTTACAACCGACGGCTTAAAAGTGACTCGGGATGCTTATCTCTTTATTGCACCTAGGCTAGCTGGTCTTTCTACCCAGTGTTGTCAAGGACTTTGGAAGTCGATGTTCTAACAATGACTCTTGTAAGAAGAACATAAAATTTCATTAGATAATTCCTATTAACCAATACGTGCACGAAAGTAATTTATTATTTATGAAACTTATAATTCGTTGAACAACAACTTTGGTTTCGTTGTCACTAAGGTGTCATATTTCTTGTTTCTTCTTTCGACCCCCGACTCGTCCCCTCGATACTAATCTGCAAAAGATCTATGATAGCACCTTCACCAGGTTCATTTCGAAGTCGTTCAATCTTCTACTTTGATAACTTTTCGTTTATCTTTGCATATCTCTCACGAGACATCACAGGAGGATACACATCACACTTAATCGTCTTCCGATTGGCTTCACTTAGGGCTTGTGTAAGTAAACATTTTAAACATATAACAATATATGGTAATCTAATCTTTTAATTATCCTAACAATTCAAAAAAATTTGTACATGTTAAAAAAGTAGAGAACAAATGTTCAATTACTCGGAATTCTTCGAAGAGGCCCATTCTTTGAACTTCTTCTATTCATTCTCGGTTATGAAGTTGTAGACCTCCTATGGTCTACTTTCTCCCATGGTCTCTTTTTTTTTGTTGATATATATATATAGAGAGCATAGGTTAGATTTGAAGCCTCTCCATCGCTCTGCAACTATTTGGAAGGTCTTCAATTTCACCAATGGAAGGTCTTGCTTGTTCACTAAAAAAGAAAATGTTTTCTAAAATACAAGCACGACATACATTAGGATTAATATACGTGTACAATATAGGGTATGAAAACTAATTAAAAAGGCACTACACTAATTAACCTATACTAATATATCAATCCAAACTTTTTTTCTCACCGAGTCTGGTACTTCTCTCCAAGTATCGAAGGTGATCGACACATGGGTACGGGCTGCCGCTTCAACAAAGCTATTGAGTCAAACTTTTCCCTCACCAGTGGGGTCACTACTACAATAACCATTTTAGTAAGGTTGAAAAGACCTTTTACTACGGTTATAAGGCGTCGTGTATGCAAGCATCATGGTAGATGGACATCTTTTACTACGGTTCAAAACCATAGTAAAAGACAACCTATTACTATGGCTTATTTGAAGAAGCTGTAGTGACAAATGACCTATTACTACGAGTCCGGAGAAAAATTGTAGCAATAGGTTAATCTATTACTACTGTTCTTTCTCCATAATTATAGTAATAGGTTTGGGCCGAAAACCCCTTTTTCGCCAAAATGTTGGGGATGGTCCACTTTTTACTATGGTTGTTACCTAGAAACTATAGTAATGGGTTCTTTTTAGACCTATTACTACGGTTGTTTCGTAAGAACCGTAGTGATAGGTTTAAAAAAATTTTATGATTTTTTTGTTTTTCATACCCCTATACAATTATACAACAAGAAAATACACACGTACATTTTACAGCCACAACAATTTTACACAAAGAAACCACCAACACCTTTTGCAACCATAACAGTTCCATGTTTCATAACTTTCATCAAAGCATATATTACATGTGAGATATAATACAAGGAGTAGACCACCAGGAGATCTTACCAAGCACATTCTCTATTTTGACATGGTCGCATATTTACCCAAAGTGATGCTTTTTAGTAGATTTTAAATACCAAATTGATCAAAAAAATCAATAATTTTGTTGTTTTCTCCCTTACCATTGGACAACCTAGTACTTTTGATCTTCATTGAATAATGATTTGTTACAGGAAAGCATTAAGGTCATAAATACTCGAAAAAAAAAAAACAAGTTGCAGTGTACTGGAAACAAGCAAAAATAAGGATATCCATCAATAAATGTTATATAATAATGTTCTTCCCGATTTGACATAATTTTATGGTTTATGCTCTTTTTTCCCTTTCTTTATATTGATCTTGAATATATATGCCCTTCCGGTGATCAACCCATAAATACACTTTTTAAAAATTGACATGCTCATTTTCGACAGGAATTCCTAAGGAGAAAGGTGGGGTCTCCTCAACAAACTTACACACACCTTCACCATCCCACCAACAATGTGCCTCTTCCTTTGAAGAATAATAGACCACTTATCATTGGTCGGGTCCTTAACATAGAACATTTGTCTTGCTTGGGGTGCCAAAATGAATTGATCCCCTTTACTTCGTGTAATATCCACCATCGTGAATCCCATTTGATCAACTCGGAGACCCTTGTTATTATGGACCCATTTGCACCATAAAACGGGCTCACGAAAGTCAACATAGTCTAGCTTTCACATATCCTCAATGACTCAGTAATACGAGATTTTTGCGATAATGTGATGTTTGTCCTCTGAGCTTGAAACATGAAGTGCATGAGCCTCTAATGTGACCCCGCTATTTTACATGGTGCTCCCATTGTCCTATATGTTTGTATAGAAAGAGAATCTATTGATGTCATGACCAGAATATGAAACGACATCCAACTAGGGCCCTCTAGCCATGCTTTCTAAAGTTTGCATTATATCTTCTTGTGATGATTCCAATTGGTTAGTGATTATTCTATTTTTGAACCAGCTGACAAATGTGCGATTATGCTAGGCCAATACCCACGTCTCATGTCTTCCTCGATATCGTCTCCTTATGAGAGACTTGTGCTCATCAATGAAAGGCTGCACTTCATCACTTTTTGAAGAATATAAAGATGTGCTTGATCCCTCATATCCCAACCGATTGTCTAAATCATCGACCCTAGTTTCCCCGCCCAAGCAATCTTCCCTATAAATCGATGTTTAGGAATACTAATAATTGCCATTTGGGGTTAGTATTCACAACAGTAACTCAAGACACTCCTCGCTTGTGTATGCCTTAACAATACACTCTTCCTATTGGTACCGATTTCTAACATACCCTTTGAAAATTATAATAAACCGTTTAATTGGACACATCTATCGATAAAAAATCACACCACATAATAGCACGTTTCTCACTAAATGGACAATTAGGGCACCATATCGAAAAAATAAGGTGGGAACTACATCTCAAGTTGGCACAACGTAACGATGACGACGTACTTAAGATCATCCAATTTCTCCAAAATCAACGACTTTGCGAATTGTGGCATTGAAGAAGAAGTAAAGTCTTGCAATAAAATGTTTGACATGTTTTGGCATCACGGATCGAGATAGCAACCGATACAATTTGTTGCATCAAAGCATGACAATCTTACGATTTGAGATCAATTAGTCTATAATCAAACACTCGAAATGAGTCTATTGATGTTTTAAGAATATCCTTGTGGCACTTGAAGTTTCTTTAAGGTCTCACACAAACATTTTTTTCGCTTTACTCAATGTGTAAGAAGTCGGAGGCAAAAATGTTCTCTTCCCTTTTGGTTGTGGTGCTAATTCCTCACATATTCCCATTTCATGAAAATTGAGTCTTGCTCTCTCTTCGTCCTTGGTCTTCCCCGGTATGTTCAAAAGAGTGCCAATGAGACTTTCACATATGTTTTTCTCTATATGCATCATATCAAGACTGTGTCTCACATACAACTCTTTTCACTATGAAATATCAAAAAATATTGATATCTTTTTCCACATCATTTTCGGATTAATGTCGGTATGGCTTACTCGAACTCCACATCAATATCCTTCCCTTGTTCATAAATTTGGTGTCTTGTTACTGGAGTTGGAGCATAATCCATTTGGGGTTTACCATTGAAGGCGTTCTTTTTCTTACTATATTAATGGGAATAAGGAAGAAAATTTATGTGTCCAAGATAGGCCGTCTTCTTTCCATACTTAACTCGATAGGAGCAAGTACCCCGTACTCAATTAAGGCATGCCTTATGGCATTTGACGGTGTAGCCGGACAAGTTTCCGTATGCGGGAAGTAATTGATTGTGTTAAAGATCGTAGCTCGCAATGTAAATTGCTCTTAATGCTATGTATCAAAAATCAAAACACGTTCATCTCACAAGAGCTTTAAATCTTCAACAAAATGCACCAATTATACATCTATATCATTTCCTAGCTGTTTAGGCCTAGAAATCAACATTGACAAGATAATGTACTTACGCTTCATACACAACGAGGATGATAGGTTGTAGAATACCCAAAGAACCGGCCAAGTATTATGCTTGCTACTGAGGTCACGATGAGGGTTTATTCCATCCATACAAAGACGAGACGTAGATTATGTGCCTCCCTACCAAATCCCTCCATCCATGTTTTTTGTTTTGTATCAAGGTACATCACATTTACGACATTCCTGTCTATGTGCATGTTCTTTCGATATAATATGCAATCGTTGGGGCATGCATGTATCTTCTTATACCCTATACCCATAGGACATATCATTCTCTTCGCCTCATATGTACGGCTAAGAAGGACGTTGCCTTTTGGAGTATATCTTTGAGAACACTCAGCAAGTCCGTGAAACTTTTGTCACTCCAGCCATTAACTATTTTCAAGTTGAACAACCTCAAAACAACTGATAAACGAGTATATTTATCACACCCCAAGTATAGAGGCTTTTCCGAATCGGTTAATAATCGCTCGAATACATGCAACCGATTGGGTAATTCACCTTCTACTTCATGAATCATATCTTTAGCTCGATCTTCTAATTCCATACTATCTTCATTTTCATCATACCCTTCCTATTTCCCTATGTTATTATTCAAAGACTCGTCTTCCCCATGCCATACCCTGATCTTATAAGATGTGTCAAATCCATGTTGTAATAGGTGACCTTTTACAACCTTAGGGCTCAATCTTGAGGAGTTAATACACCATCTACACATATGCAATATTAACTCTTCATTTGGTTTGGTTGCATAATTTATGTAAGTCTCCGGAAAGTTGTTACCACCATCACGATATTCTACAATCTGTCTATCGCTATAAACCCACGCTCGATCCATACCTCACCCCTAAATAAGAGAAGCAAATCACCTCATATAATTCCAAATGTTCGTACTTTCATCATTAACATTACATCAAATAATATGACATGAGCCTAAGATCCTTCTACAAGGATAGATGGTCCTAAACCCATTCAAGAATAATATGACCCTAGACCATGTAACAAAATCTTATCATACATTTGGCAAAATTCTGGCAGCATTTTCCCTTAGTCCTTCAAGTACAACATACGAAGACAAAATGACTAATGTGTATATCTTTACTTAATTTTATGGTAACATAAGTGAGGATATACACATCAAACCCATCGTCATCATAATTACCTCCGAAGAATGAGTAGGGAACTAAGCACTCGTGAGATCTTGTCAAATATATGATAAGATTATAATAACCACACAATGTACCGTCATATTATTCTGAAAGTGTCCAACATGGATAATTCAGAAACCTATACATACCAAGCTAACATCCTGAGTGCTATACGCACATGTATGCACGTACCGCCACCTAGGGGATAACTTGTTATGTACAGATTTTTGAACGAGTTCTCTAATCTTATGAAATACATACGATAATTATGAAAGCATAGATTGGTAAGCAAAATAAGCACAATTATACACAAGTAAGCATTCCATTATTAAATGACTTGAAAACAATAAGAGGTTATTTAGTAAATTCCTCTTTTTCTTAATAGGTTATAAGTTTTTTTTTGGTAGTTGTTAAATTTATCTATTTTCTTAAATGATTATAAGTTCTTATTTTTTTATATTGGTTAAATTTCTCTTTTTTAAGTACATATACTTAGCTTCGATGGATTTTCTTTGCTACGTGCCATCTTTTCCTTATTCATTATGGTTATGCCTCTCGTCTTCTTAGTGCTACTAAAATTTTTTGTTGGAGTACCCTATTGTTGTAACCTGTAAGAAGGATACACAAAATCATGACATAATTTCATCGTTGCATACCACTAAACTGTTTAGCATTAACCCTAAAACCTAAACCATAATTCTTTCCTTCACCATTTCTCGTCATTTCCCAAACCCATTTCTCAAAATCTCAAAATTTCAAGAATTCAAAGCAAAAAGCGAAAAGAGAGAGAAGTTTTGTTGTTGCTCTAACTAATCCCTAAACTCCAAACCATAATTATTTCCTTCACCATTTCTCATCATTTCCTAAACCTATTTCCCAAAATCTCAAACATATAAAAAATTTAAAGCCAAACAACAAAAAGTGAGAAGTTTGATCGTTGCTTAAACTAAACCTTAAACCCTAAGCCATAATTTTTTCCTTCACTTTTTCTCATCATTTCCTAAACCCATTTGTCAAAATCTCAAATATTTAAAAAATTAAAAGTGATAAAAAATAGATAGACAAGTTGGATAACTAGAAGAAATGCCAGAGATTAAGTGAGAGCCAATCGAAGACGGCAGTGAAAGGGGACCACGACAGAGGGCTGAGGATGACGGCTGTGGTGGTGGAAGCAACCTCATCGTCGGCACTGAGTCGGAGAGATGACAACGTTTGTGAGAGAAGAGCAGAAGCGAGCTCAAGAGATGTTTTTCAAATAGCCGGCAAAGAGCAAGCACGAGAGACTTTTAAATTATTTGGAACAGACCTATTACTATGATTTCCAAAGAAAAGCGCAGAATGAGCACCCTATTACTACGGTTCTACCGAGGAACTGAAGTAATAGGTGACCCATACTAGGGTTTAAACGTTTTATAATATTTCCTTCTAGCACGGTCATGCATGCACGGGTTTCTATGTAAAACTCCTAAAGTTTCGATCGATATACAAGATAATGCAGCCTTGTGTGCACCACATCGATCGTATTTGTATAGTGTTACCTCTTACTACAATTCATATGAGAAACTGTAGTATTAAGTGACCTATTAGAATGGTTCTTTATATGAACCGTAGTAATAGGTTTTTTTTTTTTTTTTTTTTTTTTTTTTTTGTAAAACTAATTGCATATGTTCTCAAGCAACAAAAACTAATTTTTTTTTATATTTTTTATCTGTCTCCTGCACATACATATATGTCATTTGCAACAGAAAGTCCATTTTCATTTGTTCTCAAGCAACAATAAACGAAGTGTTTGCAACAAACACAACTCTTTATATAATAGTTATTAACACCACCAACAACGTCATTATTTGAATAAATTTATAAAGTTATTAACAATGTAACAATGTTATCATTTAAACACCACTACCAATCCATTTATGCCCTCATCTAGATCGACCTTCAGTATCTATGTCTTAATGATGATCAAATTTTATATACACTTCTTCAAAATGTGTATCCTCATTTTTGACAGAAATTCCTAAGGAAGGGTGGTGTCGTTAATAAACTTTCTAATATCTTCACCATCACCAACAGATAACGTGCCTCTCTCCTTGAAGAACGTTAGACCATTTATCATTGGTTGGGTCATCAACATAGAACACTTGTCTTTCTTGGGATGCCATAAAGAATTGATCTCCTTTACGACCTTCTTTATTAAGATCGACCATCGTGAACCCCAACTCATTAACTCGAACACTGTTGCTATTCTTAACGCATTTGCATAAAAAAACAGGCTGTCAAAAGTCAATCTAGTCTAGCCTCAACAATACACCCTTTCGGTCGATACTTATTTCTAACATACTCTTTTTGAATTTCCGTAAGTCGTTTAAATGAGTGCATCCATCGAAAAAAACTGGACCCATAAGCGGACTTCTCTCACCAAATGGACCATTAGGTTGACCATTATATCGAAAAAAAGAAGGTGGGAAGTACATCTCAAGTTAGCACAATGTAACGATAACACCTCTATCAAGATCGTCCAATTTCTCCAAATTAATGACTTTGTTACAAATGGCATTAAAGAAGAAACAAAGTCTTGTAATAGTATGTCTCACATGTTTCAAAGCATCATCGATAAGATAGCTAATGTAGCAATTGTGCATCAAATCATGACAATCATAAGATTTATAATCCAACTAGTCTATGATTAGACATCAAAACGAGTTGACTAATGATAGAAAATATCCTTGTGGCACTCGACTTTCTTCAAGGTCTCATATAAACGTTGTTTTTTCTATTTCTTCTCAATGTGTCGGAAGTCGGACGCAAAAATGTTTTATCCCTCCCCAGGTTGTGGTGCTAATTCCTTACATGTTCCCATTTCATGCAATTCTAGTGTAATATTCAAAAATTTAAGGTGCTAGTTTAATAAATAATTAAGTTATTAAAACATAAGTTAAATTTAAAACTATCGAATTAGTTGAATTATAATTTTTCATGTCTAAAGACTCGGACTCGAATTTATATCATTATGAGTACTATCAAGGACTTAGGTACAAACCTCATCCCTACTAAGTTTTGATTACAAGTCATCTTGAGTGTTATAGAAACTACTGCATATATTTTCATTTGACTCCGATCGACTCGGAATACATATACTTGCTCATCGTCTCACGTAGATGTTTCGAGTCACTCGGACATCACTTAGCTTTATCACATGTTCAAACAATCTCTCTAACACTTTTAATCTAAGTTCGACTTCATAATCTAAGGTAAAGTGAATTACAATGCTAATCCATCTTTCTAAGTCAGCATGTGTGTTCGAGAATTATTTGTCTAGATCAAGTACTTACACTCGATATTTTCTTTATAATTTGATTTTTCTTAAGACTGACTTAGATGGAATTTGAGTATAATGAATATTAGATTCAAAAAATTCCACTCCTCTAGGCCTAAGATAATTATGCACTTAATTATCTTAATTAAATTATTATCTGTGCCTAATCTTGGACCAGAGTATTTTATACTTTGAAACCAAAATTGTTTACTTTTGTAGGTTATCTAAACGAGGTTATCCTATTTTTGAATTACAAAAGTAACCGGCTTCAAGCTGTCAATCACTAGCAGACAAGGCTTTTCTACTTCGAACAAGGCTCGGAGGCTTTGTCAGGGTTATCTATTTCCAAAGCTGGAAATCTTCAATGCTAAGGTCAACGGTGGTTTCCACGTTACTTTTCGGACACCACCAACTGATTGGAGCACCTTTAGGGGTCAAGAGCCGTTGCACAATGTTCACATCTCAACGGATCTTTTCCGAGCGACTCGGAAGAACCGTTACAACGGTAATAAACACTTCTATTCAGAAGATAGTCACAACGGCTAATCTGCTTGGTCATCTATAAATAGAAGCCACTTCACAAGACTTAAAGATTGCTTGAACACATTGCTAAAATTATATCTCTATGTATAATACTTATTCAATCTTCTATTTACAACTCCCGACTTGTAATTCATACTTTTGAGTTGTAAAGTCTTATAATCAGTCACATACTCTTTCTTACCTTCGACTAAAGTCCCTTGACTGAGCTATAAGGGTTAACTTAGCTAAGTTGTCCCTAGCTGTAAAGGTTACCTCAGGTAGGAAGTACTAGATCGGATAAGGGAGCTTTTAAGTCTAGGAAAACTTTGTAAGGAATTGTTTAAGGGAGCAATTCTGGTTCAGTCGACCTGCTACATTTTGTCTATTCAAAATAGTGGATTTGACTTGGTGCTTGGACTAGCATTGGCCGTGGTTTTCTACCCTCGGAAGGTTTCCACATACATCCGAGTTCACATTCTTCCGAGTTCAATCTAGACTCGGATTGTCTTGATTATTCTTTTCAAGCTTTAATCTTCCAAGTTTGTTAAAATTTTCTCATCACCTTATTCACCCCCTCTAGGGTGACTAAGACTCTCTAAGAGCTAACCTTCAATTGGTATCAAAACCTAGCCTTTCGGAAAGGATCTAACAATCCAAAGGTCTAAAGATCAAATGGCTCGGAACAACGGACAGTTCGATGAAGGAAGATCTTCTAGCGGACCACCAAAGTTCAAAGGATCAAACTTCGTGCAATGGAAGATACAAGACCTGTGCCTAAAGCAAAGTTCGAATACACCATCGAAGAGGCAGAAAAGTTCAAAAAGAACTTTAAAGCGATGAACATTCCGATATGCGCCATCAGCTCGGAAGAATAGAACGAGTGTCGACTTGTGACACGACCAAAGATGTGTGGGAAACTCTTGTCAACACATATGAAGGAACCAGCCAAGTAAGACAAGCGAAGATAAGTCAATATCTTCAAAAATAAGAGTTGTTCAAGATGGAGCCGAAGAAAACATCACTCGGATGTTTATACGCTTCACCGAGATTACAAAAATCTCAAATCTCTGGGTAGAAAGATTTCCCATGAAGAGATGTACAGAAAAATCCTAAGGAGTCTACCCAAGAGAAGATGGGGTCCCAAGGTGACAGCCATCGAGGAAGCTCGGAACCTCTCATAACTAAAGCCGGATGAACTGATTGGGAAGCTACTTACCCATGATATCCATATGGAAGAAGAAGATGCCGAAGTCGGCACTAAAAAGAATATTGTGTTGAAGGCCTCGGAAAGTAGAGGAGAAAATTCGAGTTGCTCAGATTCAGAAGAAGATCCCATGGCACTCATTGGTTGAGGCTTCAAAAGAATGATGAAGCATAAGAAATGGGAGAAAAGGCCAAGAGAAGAGTTCTACAAGAATAATAAGAAGGATAGAAAAGGTAAACATTCATCTCCTTCAAAGTTATCTTTAACTAAGAACTCTAGTTGTTTTGAATGTGGCAAGCAAAGATCACATAGTCAAACACTCGTCCAAGAAGAAAGAGGGATGAAGGTTTGCTCTTGGAGACAGTTAGTCACCCTAGAGGGGGTGAATAGGGTGATTAAGAAATTTAAACAAGTAATGGAAGAATAAGACTAGACAAGACTATGAGGAGAGTCCGAGTTTAGATTGAACTCGGAAAAGTACTAACTCGGAAAGTTACGTGGAAACCCTCTTAGGGCGAGAAAACCACGGTCAGTGCTAATCCAAGCACCAAGTCAAATCCACTATTTTAAATCCATAAAATACAGTAGAAAGACTTAACCAGAATTGCTCCCTTAGAAAATTCCTTACAAAATTTTTTTAGACTCGAAATTCCCTTATCCGATCTAGTACTTCCTAACTAAGATCACCGTTACGAGTTAGGAACAACCGAGTTGAGTTAACCTTTATAGGTCAATCAAGGAACCTTACTCAGAAAGTAAGAATGAGTGTTTGTAAACCGATTACAAGACCTTACAACTCGGAATGATATTAAGTACGAGTTGGAGTTGTAAGTAGAAGATTGAGTATGAATAAAATGACTTTTGCTTAAGTACGTGTATTGACAGTTAGTCCAGCAATCTTCAAGTCTTGAAAGTTGGCTTCTATTTATAGATAACTAAGCAGACTAGCCGTTGTGACTATATTCTAACTGGAAGTCCTTTGTGACCGTTGCGATGGTCTTTCCGAGTCACTCGGAAAATATCCGTTGAGGTGTGATTGTTGGGCAACCGCTCTTGACTCCTTTGGAAGTCCCAATCCACTAGTGGTGTTTGAAAGGTATGGTGGAAACCACCATTGAGCTTACCGTTGTAGATTTCCAGCTTTGGAAATAGACAACCCTAACACAGATGTTTAGGCCTAGGTCGGAGGTAGGAAAAAGCCTTGTCTACTGGTGACTTGGCATCTTGAAGCTGGTTACTTTTGTATTTCAAAAATAGGATAACCTCATTTAAATAACCTACAAAAGTAAATCAATTTAGTTCTCAAAGTATAAAATACTTTGGTCCAAGATTAAACACAGATAATAATTTAATTAAGATAATTAAGTGCGTAATTATCTAAGTCCTAAAAGAGTGGAATTTTCCGAGTCTAATATCCATTATACTCAAATTCCATCCGAGTCGATCTAGAAGTAAAGCAAGTCGGATAAAGAACATCGAGTAGAGAGACTTGATCTAGACTACCAATGTTCAAACCAAGCATGCTGACTTAGAAAGATGAATTAACACAGACAATTCAATTTAACTTAGAACATGAAGTTAGAACCGAGTTTATGCACATTGGAGCAAAATGTTTGAACATGCAATATATTCGAGTGTTGTCCGAGTGACTCGGAACTATATGTGAACAAAGTATGCTTTCCGAGTCAGTCGGTAATCAAGTGAGAACATATGCAATGGTTTCGTAACACTCGGAAAAGATTCTATATCACTCGTGAAAAGTCTCTAAGACACTTAGAATGACTTGTAATCAAAACCTTATAAGAAATGAAGTTTTATACCCGATTCCTTGATGGAACTCAGAATGATGTATATGTAAAGTCTGAGTCTTCAATCTCCCCTTTTTGATGAAAGGCATTCCATACTTAGATAGAAACTTTGTTAGTGATATAGATCCGGTTTTTCATCCTTTCTCAAAGGGTAAGTCGGAAAAACATGATAGAATTGTTTAGAGTATCGGAGCTACAGAATAAAGCTTATATTCTGTCAGAGCAAATAAAGCTTGGATTGCAAAAAGAATATTAGAGCAAAAAATTATTACCGAGGATCGGAGCAATGATAGATCGAATTGTTGAGTCGAGCAAATAGAAAATTACCGAGCAAGAAATTGAAACTTAGGAGTAATAAACTCGAAATATTTGCAACTCGAACTATTTACAACTCGAAGGCATTAAGCAGGATTATTAATGAAATTTCATTATAATTTAAACTAAAAAGTTACACAAAAGAGGGTGAGAGAAACTCCCCTAAACAAGACAACAAATTTTTCTAACTATTCTCCCCTTGCCTTTCAACAAAACAAAAAAGAGGAAGAATGTATCAAGTAGATATAGATTTGATGTTTGAAAAAAAAATTTTAAACGAGAAAAAAATAAGATGGAGGAGATGGAGCGAGTCCGAGTCGAGGATGGTCGACGAGCGAGTGCGCCTTCATTGATATGATCCGGAAGATGTTGACGAACGAGGCAGGGGTAACACCGGGATCTCCGGAATGGGCTCGGCTCCGAGTCGCCGACCCGGAACTAGGTCGTCCAGAGGCTCATCCTCCGGGAACTCGACCGATGGAGGGGTGTGCTCGGGCTGACCAGCTATCGATTGACCATGGTCGCGGGGTCTTCGACCCACTCGGACTACTATCCGAGCCGATAATTTCCGGTTGAGGTTCCGGAGCACCTTAGCCCTCTCGTTGTTGCTCGCTACTTGTTCCGCTTCCTTCTCCCCTTCCTCGGATGGAGTTGCCTCGGCTACGAGGCTCCTCCTCCTCTTCTTCTCTTCTCATTCTTCTCCTCCTTCAAAGGAGGATTTGGCTGGACTCGAGGATTCTTCGGATGTATCCGAGTCCAACGGATCCTGAGCCGCCTTGGAGTGCCATTCCTAAAGGAGCTTAATAAGCTCCCTCTCGCTCCTTAACCAGTGCCTTCATCTCGAGAAGCAAGTCCTGCTGCTCTCGAATTTGGGATTGGACTGTTTTACGGTTAATGGTCATAGGTCGAGGGACGGTCTTGAATGACCGGAGGGTGTCCTTGAACTCGGTGGACATTGAGGAAAGCTTGTCCATGATAGCGGACGACAAGGCGGAAGAAAGAATATGAGAAACACCTGAGGTGGAGGCACCAACAGGTGGAGGAAGTAGAGAGAGAGTGGGCTGAGTCTAAGTCCGAGGCGGAGAAGGTGGCCTCGGTTCCGAGCTATAAACCAAGACACCCGGTTGGATCTCCCGGTATCCATACCCAAGGAGTCCTTTTGCCAACAATAATGGCAGCGTTAGAAACCGCATTAGGATCCGAGGGAAGAGGAACTTTGAATTTTTGAAGATGAGGGTGAGAAGAGCCCCGAAAGGAAGTGGGGTGTTCTTCTTGTTACGAGTCTAAGCGAGCACAACCGCCATTTGCTCGACTATTGCGAGAAAGAGGTCTACTTCGTAGTCCTCGAGGATGTCGTACAAAGCTTTTAGATGCTTGGAGTTAGGGTTCTCCTTGCTAGAATGCTGTGAGAAGAAAGTTCTCATCGAGCACGAAACAAAGAAGGCGAGCTTCGATTTGAGTTGGGTCATAGAGAAATTTTTGCGTGACCTGTGGAATTCATTAGCGTACTTCTCAAAGAAGCCATCAGCAACCTCATTAAAAGGTATGGGGTTGCTGTTCATGAATATAGAAGATACTTTAAAAAGGCGGTGGAGAAGAGAGGTGTTGATGCGAGACGGTTATGTTTTGAACTCTTAAGGTGAGGATACCCTCGAGTTAGAAAGATTGGAATAGAACTCGAAATGAGTTCTAGGTAAATGAAATCACCGAAACAAAGGAAATTGTACACCCTTGTTGATTTGATGTGAGCCAACCATGAAAATTTTATGGTTGGGAAAAATTTGTCATCCAACGTAAGGTGTTGGGTGACAAGCGGTTTTGAAGGATTGGAGGGGCCTTCTTGACTTTTGGTACGGGGTTTCTTGGTGGCGGAACCAAGAAAATCAGGGTAGGAACCTCTTTTCGGCATGTTTGATGTAAAAGAGAGAGAGAGAGATGAGCTTTTATGAAAGAAAAGGAGAGAGATAGAGATAGCTCTACGAAAGTTAACGGAAAGAAAAAATGAAAGAGTAGAAGGAGAGAGCTGAGAGTGACAGAGCTTACTTGAGATGACCTTCACTAAGCTTGAGAGTGATGAGACTTTCTTTGATCGTAGAGAGCTTGCTCGAGTTGAAGTAATTAAGAGAGTGAAAGTAAGTAGAGAGTACAATAACGAAATCAAGGAAAATAGACGCTATTTATAGAGAAATAATAGTCCTTCGAATTCGTTCGACTTAGCTCTTCAACGGTCACCTCGGACCGATGTGAGTGTTCTCCTCTCCAACGGTTAGAATTCTAGTGATTGTCTCTCAACGGCTAGTTGTCTCATCAATGCGCGCAAGAGAGAAAGAGAAAAAGAAAGATTTTAAAAAAATTTCTGAAATTCTCCACTAATTTAGAGATGATTTCGAAGTTTGATGTCCATTTTTCTCAAAATATGAGTCCGACTCGGTTAAGTTTTTGAGTGACTCGAAACCGCAAACAACTAATAACTATCAGCTCAGTATCACTGGTTCAACTGAATTAATGGCTATTAAAGAAAGTAAGCACACAACACATAATCATGCAAAGTAATTTTACTCGGAGAAGCACATAATTATGCATTAATCATGCCAAACTCATTCCTAATAAAACAAAACTAATCCTCACTAAGTGCCTTAGTAAAGATATCAGCTAATTGAAGGTTGGTAGGAATGAATTCAAGTTCAATATCACCCTTTTCATAATGATCTCTCGAAAGTGATACCTCAACTCAATATGTTTAGTCTTTGAGTGCTGAACTCGGATTCTTGGTGATGCTGATTGCACTTTGATTATCACACTTGATTGGAATTGATTTGAATGAAAGTCCAAGATCTCCCAAGTGTTGCTTTATCCATAAAATCCGAGCACAAGCATGCTCCAGCTGCAATGTACTCAGCTTTAGCAGATTGATAGAGCTACTGAGTTTTGCTTCTTTGAGTGCCAAGATATCGTGGATTGACCCAAAACCGGCAGGCTCCTGAGGTGCTTTTTTGGTCAACTTTATATCCAGTATAGTCAGCGTCCGAGTAGTGAGAGTTAGTTCTAAGTCTCTAGAGTACCATAGACCTAAATACCGAGTCCTTGCAAGATATCCGAATATTCTCTCACCGTAGTGAGATGTGATTCTTTTGGATTAGCTTAAAATCTTGCACACGGACGGACACTAAACATTATGTCTAGCCTACTAGAAGTAAGATATAGCAAAGATCCAATCATACCTTGGTAGAGTTTCGATCTACTCGCTTTACCTTTCTCGTCCGATTCCAGCTTTATGCTCGCTTGCTCATAGGTGTTGCTGCATGTTTTGCATCTTGAAGTTTGTACTTCTTCAGCAACTCCTTGGTATACTTTGATTGATGGAAATAGATTCCATCTTTGTCTTGCTTGATTTGTAGACCAAGGAAGAAATTGAGTTCTCCCATCATACTCATTTGAAATTCCTGTCTCATTAACTCGGAAAAATCTCGACACGTGAATTTCATTAGTAGCTCTAAAAATTATGTCATCAACATAGATCTAAGCAATAAGAGAGTCTTTCCCCTTGGTTTTTATAAAAAGAGTTTTATCAATTTGACCTCTTCTAAAATCATTTTCAACCAAGAAATTGCTCAGTCATTTATACCAAGCTCCGGGAGCTTATTTAAGACCATAGAGAGCTTTTTGCAATTTGAAAACATGGTTTGGAAATTCTGAGTTTTCATATCCAGGAGGCTGCTCAACATAGACTTCCTCTTCAATGAAACCATTGAGAAAAGCACATTTAACATCCATTTGATACAATTTGATATTCATGCTATATGTAATTGCCAATAAGATTCTAATAGCTTCAATTCTTGTTATAGGTGCAAAGGTTTCCCCATAATCAATCCCTTCTTCTTGATTGTAACCTTGAGCCATAAGTCTAGCCTTATTTCTGACTACGGACCCACGTTCATCAAGTTTGTTCTTGAAAACCCATTTGGTTCCTATGACTGGGTGGTCGGAAGGTCGTTTGGTCGAGTACGGACTTGGTTTCTTTCGAATTGATTGAGTTCCTCTTGCATGGCCTCTACCTATTCAGGTTCATTTAGGGCCTCTAGTGCATTTCGGGTTTAGTTAATGATATGAATGCAGTGAATGCACATAGATTTTGAAAAGAGGAACGAGTTCTTACCCCACTGTTGATATCGGATAAGATGTTTTCTAGTGGGTGACTCGGAAGCATACTTGAATGCTCTACCTGTTTTTGGTTCACCGGATATGTAGGTTGAATTGGTTGATCTTCAGTGAGTCTGTTATGAGTGAGCTTGTTTATCCGATTAACCTTCAACATTCGAGCTAGCGCTTGAGTTGTCTCATTACGAGTCATGTTGTTCCGAGTCACTTCATTTTGAGTGACATTGATTTGATTCTTGATGAGCTCATTTTCATCAAGATCATCATCTTTGCTGAGCTTTAGGTCCGAGAATGTTGACTCACTTGGTTTTTCCGATTCAATCTCATCAAACACAACGTGGATGCTTTCTTCCACTTTGTTAGTTCTTTTATTGAAAATACAATATGCTTTGCTATGAGATGAATAAGCAAGAAAAATACCTTCATCCGACCCAACATCAAATTTGGTTAGGTGATCCTTACTATTGTTGTGAACGAAGCACTTACATCAAAAGGGTTTAAAGTATGAAATGTTGGGTTTCTTCCCTTTGTAGAGCTCGTATGGAGTTTTCTTTAGGATGGGTCCGATGAGGCATCTGTTCAATGTGTAGTTCTGCTGTGTTGATCGCCTCAGCCCGTAAATAGTAGGGTAGATTATGTTCAATTATCATTATCCTAGCTATTTCTTCAAGAGTTCGGTTCTTCCTCTCCACCACTCCATTTTGTTGAGGAGTTCTTGGAGCTGACAAGTTGTGAGAAATGCCATTCTTGTCACGGAACTCTGCAAATTCCGAGTAGTCGAACTCCCTTCCATGGTCGGTTCGAATCCTCCGGATCCGAGTTTGAGACTCAACTTGGATTTTCTTGCAGAGATTATCGAACTCTTTGAATGCTTCATTTTTGTGCTTAAGAAAACATATCCAGGTAAATCGTGAGCAGTCATCAACAATAACAAGCACATATGATTTACCTCCGAGACTCTTGATAGGGATTTCACCACATAAATCCATATACAACATTTCAAGCACCTTGGATATGGAAACAGTTTTCAGATATTTGAAAGATGATATGACTTGTTTCCCTTTTGTGCATGCTTCACAAATTTTGTCTTTCTTAAATGTACAGTTAGGCAATCCTCTAACTAAACCATGAGATGCAAGTTTCTTAATGGTACGCATGCTAACATGACCTAGTCTATGATGCCATGTCCATGAATCATCATGAAGAAATGCTTTTAAACAAGATAAATTCTGACTTGGGTCGAAAGAGGAATAGTATAAGTGTTACATGATCTTTTACCCGAGAGCTTGATCTCCTTGGTAGCATCATCATAGATAGAACAATTGGTTTGAGTGAATCTTACCTCTTGACCTTTGTCACACAGTTGAGAGATGTTGAGTAGATTATACTTTAATCCCTTGACAAGGTATACTTGGGCTGAGCATATTATTTCCTTTTCCAATCTTGCCTATCCCAATTATCTTGCCCTTGCTGTCATCCCCAAACGTGACTTTTCCTCCCTTGTAATCTTCTAACTCATAAAAAGTCTTGAATCTCCCGACATGTGGTGTGAGCATCCACTGTCTAGGTACCAATGCCCTTTTGTTCTTTTCTAAGCTACCTACAAGTAAGAAACAAACTAACCTTTCTCACTTCCTCTAATGAACCCAGTAACTCCCTTTACTGTGGTCCTTTTCCGAGGAAGAAGACTCTTGGGAACCCAGATTTGAATAACTTTGGGTTTAGTCGGATTCCGAGTCTCTCTTTTAGGAAACCGAGTCCGTGTCTCTTTCTTTTGAAACTCTTTCCTTTCATAAACAGGAGGAGATGGTTTTCTCCTGTAGGCTGGTGTGGGCTCGGTCCTCCTTTCATTCTTATGAATGGGACCGTGCTCGGTCTTCCTTAACTTCATAGTTGTGGAATCCTTTTTGAAAAGTCGTGAGTAGGAATTGGATTCCTCCTCTTTGTTAAAACCAAGTCCTTCTTTTCGAAGGAGACACATTAAGACCCTAAGAGCATGTCAAGATTTTTCGACCTTGAGTAAATTTTAAAACAAGCTTTTGAGACTCATTGAGCTCTTGCTTTAGATGCTCATTTTCTCTTCGAGTGACTCAAACTTAGTCTCATTAGATTGAGCACTAGTCTTGAGTTCTCTTAGAGTAAGTCTCAGCTTTTCCAATTCATTTTTCAATGAGATGCTCTCGAAGTAATTGACTCAAGTTGTTCTTTAAACCGAGAAGAATCGGAATTGGCCTTTTCTTCCAAAGTAAAAATATTTGGCTAAATCAACTTTGGAGAATCTGAGGAAGTATTCAATTACCTCCTGAGGGTTTGTTTCCTCACCGTGTGAGTGATCTCGCGTCGACTCTATTTCAGCTTCCGAGTCGAGAGTGCCATCGGACATTTTGAATCATCCGAGTCCTCATCGTCTTCCGATGAGTCTTCATCACTCCAAATGGCCATCATAGCCTTTTTCTTCTTTCTATCTCTCTTCCTTCCGGGACAGTCTTTGACTATGTGTTCCTTCTTTGCCACATTCAAAACAGACTAGAGTTCTTAGTTAAAGATAACTTTGAAGGGGAAAAATGTTTACCTTTTATGTCCTTCTTGTCTTTCTTGTAGAACTCTTCTCTTGGCTTCTTATCCTATGTTTTGTGCTTCATCATTCTTTTGAGGCCTCTAGCAATTAGTGCCATGGGATCCTCTTCCGAGTTAGAGAAACTTAGATTTGCTTCTCTGTTTTGTGAGGCCTTCAATGTAATGTTCTTTTTAGTGTTGACCTCTGTATCCTCCTCTTCCAGGTGGATCTCATGGGTGAGTAGCTTCCCAATAAGTTCGTCTAGCTTCAGTAAGAACAGGTTTTGAGCCTCTTCAATGGTTGTCACCTTAGGACCCCATCTTTTCTTTGGTAGACTTCGAGTATCTTTACGCACATTTCCTCCCGGGAGATCTTTCTACCCGGAGATTTGAGATTGTTAGTAATCTCGGTGAAGCGGTTGAACATCTAAGTGATGTTCTCTTCTGGCTCTATCTTGAACAGCTCATACTTGTGAAGATATTGGCTTATCTTCGCTTCTTTGACCTGGTCGTGTCATAGGTCGACACTTGGTTGTATTCTTCGAGCCGACGGTGAACATCGGAATGTTCATCGCCTAGAAGTTCTTTCTAAACTTCTTTTCTTCATCAATGGTATACTTGGACTTTGTTTTGGGCACGAGTCTTGTTTCTTTCATCTTCATTGGAATGTAGTTCCCTACTTGTATGATGTTCCGGACATCTTCATCTTGATCCAGCAGAAACATTCCATGAGCTTTTTCCAAGTGCATGAAATTTGATCCTTTGAACTTTGGTGGTCCGCTAGAAGATCTACCTTCATCGAACTCTCCATTGTTCTAGGCCATTTGATCTTGAAACCTTTGGATGGTTAGATCCTTTCCGAAAGGCTAGGCTCGATACCAATTGAAGGTTTGCTCTTGCAAAGACTAAGTCACCCTAGAGGGGGTGAATAGGGTGATGGGGAAATTTGAACAAGTAATGGAAGAATAAAACTAGACAAAACTCTCGGGAGAGTCCGAGTTTAGATTGAACTCGGAAAAGTACTAACTCGAAAAAGTACGTGGAAACCCTTCCAGGGCGGAAAACCACGGTCAGTGCTAATCCAAGCACCAAGTCAAATCCACTATTTTGAATCCACAAAATACAGTAGAGAGACTCAACCAAAATTGCTCCCTTAGACAACTCCTTACAAGATTTTTCCTACACTCATAAATTCCCTTATCTAATCTAGTACTTCCTAACCGAGGTAATGTTTACAATTAGGGACAACCGAGCTGAGTTAACCTTTACAGCTCAAACAATGAACCTTACTCAGAAATTAAGAATGAGTGTTTGTAAACTGATTACAAGACCTTACAACTCGGAAAGATATTAAGTACAAAGTTGGAGTTGTAAGTAGAAGATTGAGTATGAATACAATGACTTTTGCTTAAGTACGTGTATTGACATTTGGTTCAGCAATCTTCAAGTCTTGAGAGTTGTCTTCTAATTACGAGATAACCAAGCAGTACTACCGTTGTGACTATCTTCCGATCTGGATATCCTTTGTGACCGTTGCGATGGTCTTTCTAAGTCACTCGGAAAATATCCGTTGAGGTGTGATTGTTGGGCAACGACTCTTGACTTCTTTGGAAGTCCCAATCCACCTGGTGGTGTTCGAAAAGTAAGGTGGAAACCACCATTGAGCTTAGCGTTGCAGATTTCCAGCTTTGGAAACAGACAACCCCGACACGGTGTCCGAGCCTAGGTTAGATGTAGGAAAAAGCCTTGTCTGCTGGTGATTTGACATCTTGAAGCTGGTTACTTTTGTATTTCAAAAAATAGGATAACCTCGTTTGAATAACCTACAAAAGTAAATCAATTTGGTTCTCAAACTAATGATCTTCTAATTTGAGTCCGAGACTCCACTTGAATTTTCCTACGGATCTTGCTGAACTCTTTGAAAGCTTCATTCTTATTCTTAAGAAAACAAACCGAGGTAAATAGTTAAAAATCATCAACAATTACAAGTACATATGATTTACCTCCAAGGCTTTTCACGAGATATTTCACCACATAAATCCATATGAACCAATTCAAGCACTTTGGATGTGGAAACAGTTTCGAGAGGTTTGAAGGATGATCCGACTTGTTTCCCTTTTGTGCATGCTTCACAAATTTTATCTTTCTTAAATGCACAATTAGGTAAACCCCTAACTAAACCATGGGATGCAAGCTTTTCGATAGTGTACATGCTGATATGACCTAGTCTAAAATGCCATGTTTATGAATCATAATGCAATGATGCTTTTAAACAAGATAGATTCCGATTTAGATTAGAAAGAGTAATAGTATGGGTGTTTCCTGACCACTTACCCGAGAGCTTAGTCTCATTGGTAACTCGAATAAAAAATGTAGCAATTGGTCCGAGTGAATCTTACCTCTTGACCTTTGTCACACAACCGAGAGACGCTGAGCATATTGTACTTTAATCCCTTGACAAGATAAACTGGACTCGACTAGGTTGTCTCCTTCACCAATCTTGCCAATCCCAACTATCTTGCCCTTACTATCATCTTCAAAAGTGACTTTACCACCTTTAAAATCTTCTAACTCAAAAAGAGTCTTGAATCTCCCGACATACGGCATGAGCATCCACTGTCTAAGTACCAATTACCTTTCATCCTTTTCCGAGTTACCTACAAGTCGGAAATACACTAACCTTTCTCACTTGCTCTAACGAACCCAATAACTCCCTTTACTCGTGGTCCTTTTCGAGGAAGAAGACTCTTGGGTACCTAGATTTGAATGACTTTGGGTTTGGTCCGACTACGAGTCTTCTTTCTAGAGAACTGAGTCCGTGTCTCTTTCTTTTGAAAATCTGTTCTTTTGTAAACAGGTAGAGAAGATTTTCTCCTATAAACTGGTCTTAGGTCAGTCCTCCTTTCATTCTTATGAATGGGACCATGCTTAGTCTTCCTAAACTTTACAGCTTCGGAATCCTTTTTGAAAAGATTAGAGTAAGAATTAGATTCCTCCTCTTCATTAAAACCAAGTCCTTCTTTCCTGAAAGAGACACACTTAAAGACTAACCGCATGTTAAGGTTTTTCTGACCTTGAGTAAATTTCAAAACAAGCTCTTGAGACTCATTGTGCTTTCTTTTCGGATGCTCATTTTCTCTTCGAGTGACTCAAACTTAGTCTCATTAGCCTGAGTACTAGCCTTGAGTTCTTTCAGGGTTAGTCTCGGCTTTTCCAATTCATTTTTCAAACAATTACTCTTAGAAGTAAGAGACTCAAATTGTTCTTTAAACCGAGAAGAATCGAATTGGACTTTTCTTCTAAAGTGTAAATATATCTAGCTAAATCAGTTTTGGAGAACATGAGAAAGTATTCAATTACCTCCCGAGGACTTGTCTCCTCAGCGTATGAGTTGTTAGCATCCGACTCGGATTCAGCTTCCGAGTTTGTTAAGGCCATTACACACTTTGAGTCATCAAAATCATCTTCTTCTTCGGATGAATCGTCATCGCTCCATGTAGCCGTCGCTCCTTGACCACATTCAAAATAGCCGAGTTCTTAGTGAAAGATAATTTTGAGGGAGAAAAATATTTACCTTTTCTCGTCCTTCTTATCTTTCTTGTAGAAATCTTCCTTTGGCCTCTTTTCCCACTTCTTATGCTTCATCATTCTTTTGAAGCCTCGGGCAATGAGTGCCATTGGATCCTCTTCCGAGTCCGAGGAGCTCAAACTTTCCCTTCTACTTTTGGTGCCGACCTCGGCACCCTCTTCTTCCGGATGAATGTCATAGATAAGCACCTTCCCAATCGGTTGGTCCGGCTTTAGGTTTGAGAGGTTCTGAGCTTCCTCGATGGCTGTCACCTTAGGACCCCATCTCTTTTTTGGGAGACTTCTCAGAATTTTTCTGCACATTTCCTCGTGAGAGATTTTTCTACCCAAAGATTTGAGATTGTTTGTAATCTCGGTTAAGCGAATAAACATCCGAGTGATGTTTTCTTTTGGCTCCATCTTGAACAGCTCATATTTGTGAAGATATCGGCTTATCTTCGCCTGTTTCACTTGGCTTGTTCCTTTATATGTGTTGACAAGAGTGTCCCACACATCTTTGGTTGTGTCACGGCCGACACTCGTTGTACTCTTCCGAGCCGATAGCACACATCGGAATGTTCATTGCTTTGAAGTTATTTCTAAACTTCTCTGCTTCTTCATTTGTGTACTTGGAATTTTTCTTTAGGCACGGATCTTGTTCCTTCCATCTTCATTGGGATGTAGTTGCCTTCTTGGATGATGTTCCGGACATCTTCATCGTTGTCCAATAGAAAGCACTCCATTAGTTTCTTCCAATACACGAAGTTTGACCCTTTAAACTTTGGAGCTCGGTGGATGACCTTCCTTCATCGAACTCCCCAATGTTCTAAGCCACCTAATCTTTGACCTTTCGATTGTTAGATCCTTCTTGAAAGGCTAGGCTCGATTGCAATTGAAGGTTTACTCTTGGAGAGTCTAACTCACCCTAGAGGCGGTGAATAGGGTGATGAGGAAATTAAAACAAACCGAAGGTTTGCTCTTGGAGAGTATAAGTCACCCTAGAGGGGGTGAATAGGGTGATGAGGAAACTTGCTTAAATTTAAAATGGATATGAATCCGAGGTGAGCGTGAAGCAAGGTTAAACTCGGAAAAGCATTAACCCATATTTCAGTAAGTAGTGAAGAAATAGATTAAACAGAATTCGGAAACTCTCCGAGTCTAGAATGTACTCGTAAAAGTGATAACTCGGAAAATATGTGGAAACCCTCCAAGGGCAGAAAACCACGGACCGTGCTAATCCAAGCACGAAGTCGAATCCACTATTTTGAGTCCACAAAATACGGTAGACTCGACTTGACCTGAGTTGCTCCCTTAGACAACTCCTTACAAGTTTTTCCTAGACTCGTAAATTTCCTTATCTCGATCTAGTACTTCCTAACTAAGATCACCCTTACAGCTAGGGACAACCGAGCTGAGTTATCCTTACAACTTAGTCAAGGGACCTTATTTAGAGAGTAAGAAAGAAAGTGTTTGTAATCGAGTACAAGACCTTACAACTCGTAAAGTTATGAAATACGGAATTGGAGTTGTAAGTAGAAGATTGAGAATGAATACAATGACTTTTTGCACAAGTAAGTGTATTAACAATAGATTCAGCAATCTTCAAGTCTTGAAAGTTGGCTTCTATATATAGATGACCGAGCAGACTTAGTCGTTGTGTCTATCTTCCGACTGGAGGTCCTTTGTGATCGTTGTAAAGGATTTTCCGAGTCACTAAGAAAATATCCATTGAGATATGAACGTTGAGCAATGGTTCTTGATCGCTTTGGAAGTCCCAAAATCACCGGTGGTGTCTTGAAATATAAGGTGAAAACCACCGTTGAGCTTAGTGTTGCAGATTTCTAGTTTTGGAAACAGCACAATCCCGACACAATGTCCGGGACTAGGTCGGAGGTAGAAAAAGCCTTGTCTCGCTGATGATTTGACGTTTTGAAGCCGGTTACTTTTGCAGTTCAAAAATAGGATAGCCTCGTTTGAATAACCTACAAAAGCAAATCAATTTGGTTCTGAAAGTATAAAATACTTTGGTCCAAGGTTACACACAGATAATGATATAATTAAGATAATTAAATGACTAATTATCCGAGTCGGAAGAGCAATGGAATTTTCCGAGTCTAATATCCATGATACTCAAAATTCCATCCGAGTCAGTCAAAAGAGAATCAAGTTAGATAAAGAATATCAAAGTGAATGAACTTGATCTAGACTAAAACAAAGTTCAAACAACATAAGCCGACTTGGAATAGAAAATTAACATTGTAATTCCTGGAACATGAAGTCGACACTGAGTTTATGTGTGAGAATACGTGTTTGAACATGCAATAATTTTGAGTGCTGAGTAACTCGGAACCGAGTTAGTACAAGTATGCTTTCCGAGTCGATCGAGTTACACAAAGACATATGAAATAATTTCTACAACACTCGGAATAAATGCTATATCACTCGGAAAACTTTCTAAGGTACATAGAATGACTTGTAATCAAAACCCTATGAGAGAAGAGATCTTATACCCGATTCCTGGATGGAACTCGTAAAAGTGTAAGTATAAAGTCCGAGTCTTCACAAACTTAGCCAATTTTTGCTAAGAATGAAATAAGCTACCGAGTTCGAGTCTAGATTGGACTCGAAATGCAAACACTTAGAGATATGTGCAAACCCTCCCGGGGTAGAAAACCACGGTCATTGCTAATCCAAGCACCAATTCAAATCCACTATTTTGAATCCTCAAAATACAAAGGATCGACTCTACCGAATTGGTCCCTTAGACAATTCCTTACAGTGTTTTCCTAGACTTAGAAGTTCCCTTATTTGATCTAGTACTTCCTGATTGAGATAACCTTTACAATTAGGGACAATTGAGCTGAGTAAACCCTTACAGCTCAGTCAAGGGACCTTACTCGTAAAGTAAGAGAAGTATGTAACTAGTTACAAGACTTTATAACTCGGAAAATATTAAGTACAGTACTTGGAGTTGTAAGTAGAAGATTGAGTGAGTAATGAACTAAGAGACTTAGGCAAGTGTATTAATCAATAATTTCAGCAATCTTCAAGTCTTGTGAAGTGGCTTCTATTTACAGATGTCCAAGCGAGTAGCCGCTGAGTCCGATTTCGGATCGAAGTTTTTACTAGCCATTGTAAGGGCTTTTTGAGTCACTCGTAAAAGATCCATTGGAGTGTAAATGTTGGACAACGGCTATTTGCTCCAAAAGGTGTTTCAATCAACCGGTGCAGTCTGAAAAGCAAGATGGAAACCACCGTTGAGCCTAACGTTGGAGTTTTCCAGCTTTGGAAACAGACAGCCATGACACGGTGTCCGAGTCCTGTCAAGAATTGGCTAAAACGGTCTCGCTGGTGTTTAACAGACTAGAAGTCGGTTGCTTTTGAGATTCAAAAATAGATTGGCTTTGTTTGAATAACCTACAAAAGCGAACCACATTGGTTCTCAAAGTATAAAATACTTTGGTCCAAGGTTAGGCAAAGATATTAATTAAATTTGAGTAATTAAGAGCGTAATTATCTTGGGCCTAGAGAAGTGGAATATTCCGAGTCTAATATCAAATAGGTTCAAACTCCGCTCATAATAACTCCTAGAAAGATCAAGTTAAAGGTTAAATATCGAGTGAGTGGACTTGATCTATCAAATAATTATCTAAGAAATAAACCGACTTAGAAGACCGAATTAACACTCGTAATTCGCTTTAACTTACCAAGCATAGTCAGTAATAAGAAAAAGTGCGTTAATAGAATTATTTGATCATGTGATGGTTCCAAATAGATTTTGAGTAGGTAAGAATACCTCAGTGGAGAAGATATTAAATAAGGTGTTATCGAGTCACTAGGAATAGTGATGAAAACTTAGATATGAGTTTCTATGTAACTCGAATGACTTGCAATCAAAAGTTAAGAGAGATAGAAGTTTATACCTGAGTCTTTCATAAAAGATTTAGAGTTAAGATCCGAGTCTTCACTATGAGATGAATAACCTAGAAATATACCTTCATCCGACCTCGCATCAAACTTAGTTAGATGCTCCTTACCATTATTTTGGACAAAATACTTACACTCGAATGGTCCGAAGTAGGACATGTTGGGTTTCTTTCCTTTGTAAAGCCCGTAGGGTGTTTTCTTCAAGATGGGTCCGATGAGACATCTCGTTGAGTGTGTAGTTTGCTGTGTTGACCGCCTCAACCCGTAAATAGTAAGGTAGATCATTTTCGATAATCACAAGTCCTTCTTATTTCTTCAAGCGTTCTGTTCTTTCTCTCCACTACTCCATTCTATTGAGAAGTTCTTGGTGCAGAGAAGTTGTGAGAGATGTCATTCTTGTCACGAAGTATGTAAATTTTGAGTAATCGAACTTCCTTCCATGGTCGGCTAGAATCCATCCGATTTGAGTATGAGACTCCACTTGAATTTTTCTGCAGAGCTTAGTGAACTCTTTGAAGGCTTCATTCTTATTCTTAAGAAAACACACCCAAGTAAATCGTGAGAAATCATCAATAATAACAAGTACATACGATTTACCTCCAAGACTTTTCATAGGAATTTCACCACACAAATCCATATGAAGCAATTCAAGCACTTTGGATGTAGATATAGTTTTGAGCGGCTTGAAAGATGATCTAACTTGCTTACCTTTTGTTCATGCCTCACATATTTTATCTTTCTAAAAGCACAATCAAGTAATGTAAGACCCTAAATTTTAAGTAGTTTAATTATAGGATTAAATTAAATTAAGTGATTGATGCGTAAATTATTTTATTTAATACGAGTTCTTGGTCTTTACATGCTTTTATAAATAAATCAGTGGATCATACTACTTCCTCCCGATCCCGTAATCGGACCCAATAATTAAACCCGAGACCAATTATGTTAAGATATTTCTATTTTTACTGCATTAGAGGAGCCTAACTAAAGATTAAAAAAAAAAAAAAAAGAGTGTTTACTTGTAGGATAGAAAGGCTAATAAGGAGATTGCTATCGTGGAGTGTAGTATCGGCATTTTGTGGAAAGGCTACAACAAAAGGAAGGATAAAGAGATATGGGGAAAAGAAGGAGGCAAGGGGTCGGGAAAGGGGAAATAAGTAGAGGGACAAAGGAAAGAAGGGGAACCGAATGTAGCTGGGGAAACGAGAGGGGGATCGAGCAAGGGAGACCCAAGAAAGAGAGAGGGAGAGAGAGCGCGAGAGCCGGAACAAAGGGCGGAAGCCGTCTCACCGAATGGCACACGAAGGAAAGATGACCAACGAACGCGGGGAAAGAAGCAAGGGCACGAAAAGGGAGGCGAATTGAGACCCAAAGAGAGGAAACGAGGGCGAGGGTCGACAGAGGCGGTCGGCAAACCAAAAGACTGCTACGGCGAGCGTAAGTAGGCGACGTAACGAAGAGGAAGATGACAAAACAAGGCGGTGAAAAAAGTAGACCGGGCCGGCAAGCAGGGGAAGAGGAAGGAAAGGAAGAGACCGACCTGGCTAATATGAAATTAAGTAATCTTAAATCCTTAACTCGAGGTGGGTAGTCTTATACTCTAAAATATTAGTAATTTCAAAACCCAAATGGATTTATTGTAAATATTGAATGTTTGTTGTGAATATTGAATGGTTGTGCTATAGGGAGTAGTTATGGCTGAATTAGAACTTGAGAGAATCTTATTGAGTATTAAGGGGCTGAATTGGACATTAGAGAATCTGATTGAATTAGATTGTTAAGACATTATGGGTGATATTGGGAGTTCAGTTAGTGACATTGGAATTCTTGTGATTTCGGTTGTAGAACATTTGTTGAGGAGATAGTTCAATTGTTTATGACTTCCTGCAGCTTCTAAGTTGGATTCTAAGTAATTATCTTGTGAATTGGAGATTTGGAGTAAAAGTGGAGTAGAAGTGCATCCCAATTAATGTATAATTAAGGTATAGAGGTAGAAAGCGGTCGTTGGGATAAATTGAGTTAGAGATATACCTCAATCCTTGAGTTTGAACTAAACTTAAAGATAAGCTGGAACTAAAGGAATTTGAGTGGTGAAATGAGAATAAGAGTTATATAGTTAAGTATGAGCAAGGAAGAGTTTTGTGAAGAGTTTAAGGTAAGGATGATGTTATGTGAAGAGTTGCGACCTTTGGGTTAAGCTATAATTATTCGTGGATATTGTGGCTCTTGTGAATTAAATTAGTGAAAGGAATGATTAGAAAGATACAATATGCAGGTTCAAATTGAATATGATAGTTTGTGACGAGTTGTGACAATTTGGGCTAAATTATGATGGGTTGTGATTACGTATGGTTTTACCACTTGTGGTTATTATGGCTCGGAGGAGTTTTAGTTACTGAGTCCGTTGTGCTTAAAAATGAATGGAGTTAAGGAATACGAATATTGGAGTGTAGGAAAGGAGAGGGAATTTGGAGTATCAAGGGAATAGGTATCTATATTGATTGATCGTGACTTTGAAAACAGAGTGAAGCAAGAATAACGTATATGGGAAATAGGAGACTTTCTTGAATAGCATATGGATGAATATGAGATGTTAAGTACTTGGGTGAATCCTTGAGTTAATGTGCTAGCTTGGAAAGTTAAGTTTTAGTATAGAGATGCTTGACACGTGAAGTGACTTGATTCTAAATAGTACTCAAAAGTTAGTTTTGAAAAGGTTCAAATGTTTATGTAAAATGCTACTTAAGTATGATTCTTGATAAATGCTTTTTAAACTTGAAATGTGTTCTAAAGAAGCAAAACTTATTTAAGAATGTGAATCGGATTTGAGAAAGTCTGTTTGAAGCGTAACGTGATGAATGATTATGTGCAAATTGTTTTGAATCAACTTGGCTAGGATCGTTTAGCATACCGAAAGGTTCTAATAAGGGTCCTCAAGTGTGAGGATGCCCGACGAGAAACTTCGAGGGAAGGGTTCTAACAAGGGTCCTGGTGTATCGTGGTGCCCGATCCGAGACTTCCTAGAAGATAGGTCCCGGGAGCTTTTTATTGGGAGTCGCGCCTAGAGAAACTAAGAGAAATTATGAGAAATTATGAAGTGCTAGTTCGAGTCCATGAAAGCCCAAAAAGTTGATTCAGCTTCTAAAAGAATTGTTAGTGATTGTGAAATCGTGCTTTAAAATGATTGAAGAGTTATGATCTTTACGTTGCGAATGATTTCAAAGGATTTTATTGAAAAGTAACTAGATTTGTATTATGTATTGTACTTTGACCGATTTCTATATGATGAGTAGTATGTGTAAAGAATTTCCGTTTTATGAGTGTAAGATCCTCTCGGTCGGACCGTGGTTTGCTCACCCCCATAAATTCCCCTTTTTCCCTCCCTAGTCTTGCAGGTACACTCTCGTAAGGTGTGATCCGTGCTTAGCATATTTGGGACTCCTACATGTCGCTTGCTCGTTTGCTAAGGTGACTCAAGTTGCTGACGTGCATTTCTTATATTTCGAAGTATTGTAGTTTGTAGTTAGTTTATATAGTTTGTACCGGATGTATAATGAACCATTTAGATTGTTTTAAGTTTTAACGCATCATTGGTTGGACTCGGCATGTGGCCATTGAGTTGTATACTTCGAGCGTGTGGCTCGTCGAGTTATACTATGATTTGTATGCGGGGTTTTAAAGCTTTAAGCCTAGGGGATAGTCCTCATTATAAACGGAACTTTGCCGAAAGTTTTAGAAAATGGTAAACTCTTTTGGAAAATTTCTTGTATTACCTTAAGCTAGAATTAGAATGCCAAACCAACACCTAAAAGAGCCTTGGGAGTTCCTTTGAGGAATTCTCGCGATGTACTACTCCTAGGGGGTATTTTGGGGTGTTATAGTAAACCCTTAACCAATCCATGAGATGCAAGTTTCTTGATAGTATGTATGCTGATATGACCTAGTCTACAATGCCATCCATGAATCATCATTCACAGATGCCTTCAAACAAGATAAGTTCGACTTGAATCCGAGAGAGGAATAATGTAAGTGTTACCCGACCTCGGACACCGAGAGCTTAGTCTCTTTGGTGACTCCATCGGAGATGTAGCAGTTGGTCCGAGTGAACATTACCTCTTGACCTTTGTCACATAGCCGAGAAATGCTAAGGAGATTGTATTTGACTCCTTTGAAAAGGTAGACTGGGCTGACCGTGTTGATTCCTTCACCAATTTTGCCAATCCCTACTATCTTGCTTTGCTATTATCTCCAAATGTGACTTTTCCTCCTTTCAAATCTTCTAGCTTAGAGAAGAGTCTTGAATCTCCCGACATGTGGTGTGAGCAACCACTATCTAAGTACCAATGACCTTTCTTCTTCTTTTAAGTTGCCTCGCAAGACAGAAACAAACTAACCCTTCTCACTTCCTCTTACGAACCTAGTAACTCCCTTTACTCGTGGTCCTGTTTTGAACCCAAATTTGAATTATTTTGGGTCCGGTCTAATTCCGAGTCTTCCTTTCCGAAACCGATTCTCGTGTCTCTTTCTTCGAAAATCTTTTCTTTTGTAAACCTGGAGGAGAAGGTTTTTTCCTATAAGCTGGTTTGGGCTTAGTCCTCTGTTCATTTGTATGAATGGGACCATGCTCAGCCTTCCTAAACTTTATAGTTCCGGAACCCTTTTTGAAAAGATTGGAATAGGAATTTGATTCCTCTTCTTCATTAAAACCAAGTCCTTCTTTCCTGAAGGAGACACACCGAGAGCCTAATATCATATCAAGGTTTGTCCTTCATCATCTATAGGCCGAGTTAGTTGATCTTCGTGTATCTGTTCCGAGTGAACTTGTTTAACAGTTTGTCCTTCATCATTCTCGAGCGGGTTCTTGAGTTGTCTCATTCTCGAGCCACTTCATTCCGAGCTGGTTGGGTTTAATTCCCGATAGGCTCATTTTCATCACAATCATCATTTCTACTGAGCTTTAGGTCCGAGAATGATGATTCACTTGGCTTTTCCTGTTGAATCTCATCAAACACAACGTGGATGCTTTCTTCCACTTTGTTAGTTCTTTTATTGAAAATGCCATAAGCTTTGCTATTAGAAGAATAACCTAGAAAAATACCTTCATCCGACCGAGCATTAAACTTGGTCAGGTGATCCTTACCATTGTTGTGAACAAAACACTTACATCCAAATGGTTTGAAGTATGAGATATTGGGTTTCTTCCCTTTGTAGAGCTCGTATGGTGTTTTCTCCAAGATGGGTCCGATGAGGCATCTATTCATGGTGTAGTTTGCGGTGTTTACTCGCCTCGACCTAGAAATAGTATTGTAGATTATGTTCAATCATCATTGTCCTAGCTATTTCTTCAAGAGTTCTGTTCTTTCTCTCCACTACTCCATGTTGTTGAGGAGTTCTTGGTGCTGAGAAGTTGTGGGAAATACCATTCTTGTCACAAAACTCTGCAAATTCCGAGTAGTCGAACTCCCTTCCATGGTCAATTCAAATTCTCCGGATCCGAGTCCGAGACTCAACTTGGATTTTTCTACTAGATCATGATGAGGATGTTCGGAACATCATACAACGAGGCAACTACATTCCCGTGAAGACGGAAGAAACAAGACTCGTACCCAAGACAAAGGCCGAGTTCACTGTTGATGAAGCGTAGAAGTTCCGAAAGAACTTCAAGGCAATGAACATTCCGATGTGCGCCATCAGCTCGTAAGAATACAACCGAGTGTCCGCTCGTGATACAGCCAAAGAAGTATGGGACACGCTGGTCAACACCTATGAAGGCACAAGCCAGGTCAAACAAGCGAAGATAAGCCAATATCTTCATAAGTATGAGTTGTTCAAGATGAAGCCGAAGAAAACATCACTCGGATGTTCATTCGCTTTACCGAGATTATCAACAATCTAAAATCTCTAGGTAAAAAGATTTCCCACGAGGAAATGTGCAGAACGATACTTAGAAGCCTACCCAAGAAACCAATTGAAGGTTTGCTCGGGAGAGGCTAAGTCACCCTAGAGGGGGTGAATAGGGTGATGATGAAATTTGCTTGAAATTTAAAATAGATATGAATCCGAGGTGAGCGATAGTCAAGGATGAGCTCGGAAAAGTACTAACTCGTAATTCAGTGAAGAGTGAATAAACAGATTACGCAGAACTTTGAAACAATCCGAGTCTATAATGCACTCGTAAAAGTAATAACTCGTAAAGTACGTGGAAATCCTTCTAGGGCAGAAAACCATGGACCGTGCTAATCCAAGCACGAAGTCAAATCCACAATTTTGAGTCCACAAAATTCAGTAGATCGACTCAACCCGAGTTGTCCCTTAGACAATGTAACGCCCCCAGCTACCGTTACTTAATAATTCCCTAATTAGAGAATATTAGGTATGGTCGCAGTGGAAGTTAACGATCGAAGGCGTATGACCGCCCTAACAAAAGGACAAGGCTGAAATAAAATACCATAATAACCTCGTGTCTATTAATTATGCCTCCGTAAGTCGTGGAATCATTAAATGCTACGTCGCAGGGTGTCATGCCGACAACTTAAATAAACCAATCCCAAAGTACAGTCCTGCTACATATTTACGGATATTAACTGGCTAAAACAACAAGTAAGCGGCAAGAAATACGCAATATTTAATTACAATCCAAGGTCAAACCCAAACTTAACGAGAAGGAGAATCACTCGTGAGCATCTAACCCATCATAGAGCAATGATAATGAAGTAACCAGCTAAGTCCCGCTCCCGTCAGGTTTCTTAGGCAAAGGACTGTTCACGGATGCTTTTCCTAAAAACAAAAACATTAAAATAATTCGAAAAATGAGTCGAAACTCAGCACGAACATTCCCGCACAATCAAATAATTTTGAAACACATTGATTGAGCGCGCGCATTTCAATTTATTTTAGTTTGACATCGTGGGAGAAAATATGAGTAAAACTTGCTTGCCGCTTATAATATGAAAGTGGAACCCCTTGATAATTGATACGATCTTAGTAAGGTGCACACCCCCGAGCCGACCGAGAACCCGAGTTGACGTCGCGCGGTGGAATTGGTGGGCATAAGCCCCGATAATTGATAATTGATGGGCATAAGCCCCGATAATTGATAATTGATAATTGGGCGGGGACCACTTAATTAGGTGGCAAAACTTGGGTTGCAAATGATTCATTATTAGTTATTTATGTAAGAAATGTTGAGATTTGTTGAAATATGTGAATTTTCGAAGGGTACAGGCAAAGAACGTATCCGAATTGAGAATGTTTGTTTCTCCCCTTTTATAAAAATTCAAGTTACCAGCTAATCGGTAACGGAAGTGGCCTCGAGTTTTGTTTCAAATAGATTTTTGTTGTTAATAATGTATCTCTTGAGTTTTAATAATTGAATTTGTATAAGCATTGACAATTCATTTCATTTCCTATACTTATACGAGAATTGATTAAACTAGCGTTTGTATTACTCAACTTTATTGCGTTAATTCTGTTTCAAACATTGAATACAATACATACTAACTAAAGAAGTTGATTATGCTAATTAGATACTCAATGATTTTGATGTAATTCAATTTGTTAGTTGACTTGGATTGAAAATGGTATATATATATATATATATATATATATATACATGATTGAACAATTATTCCTAATTTATTCTTTCTCCCTTCATTGCATTCAAAACCCCTAGCTAAGTAATTAATTAATCCACCACATGCCTTTCCATATGAAACTTTCACAATTTACCGAATTGCTCAAAATTCATACATACACCATTTTAAATTGACGAGCATTATTCCATCAACAAAATTCACATTCACAACTACAATTAGATATACATAAAGCTCAAATTTTTCTCACATTTCTACACTTACACATTACCTAATTTCAACTCTTCATACACATTCCCCTTCGTTTGCTCAATATAACTATTTCCAAAATATAATACATCCATCAACTTACCCAATTCTATAATAAAATATCCTCAATCTCGTTTACTAATTTATAATTTGCCCAAAAATCACATTCATTCACATTCATTAACAATCAATCCATCAAAGTACCAAACCTCAATCATCCTCCCCATTTGAATTTTCCCAATCAATCTTTAAATTCAGTCAACAACCATATTTCTAATCGGATAATTCAATTTACAATTACAATTGCTTAAATAAATAATGAACTCGATAATTTAGGGTTTAATGTTTTACCTTCAAATTTGAAGAAGAGGAGTCAAGGAGGACGAGCAGGGGTGGTGGTGCACGGCGACCGTATCGGCGACCACTTCGAGGCGGCGACTAACTCCGGCGAGCTGCCGCTGGCTGGTATTGGCTGCTAAGTGGCCGCGGCAGAGGAACCGGACGCAGGGAGCGTAACGCAGGTAAGAGAAAGAGAGAACGGTAGCGAGCGTGACGAGAGAGAGAAAGGGAAGGAGAAAGAAGGCCGGCGCCGGTCATGCTAGTGGCCGGAGGAGGAGGGAGAAGTAGAGGCGGACAGGGAAGGCAGAGGAACGGAGCAAGCAGAGATTGAAGGAAATTGCTAACCGAAGCTTCCCGATTACATTTATCTCCAGATTTTTAAATTTTTTTTTTTTTACAAATTCCGGATAATTCACCTTCTGGATTTTTCTTTCGAAAAAATCTGGTTAATTTATTGTTATTATTTTTGTTTTATTTTTATGTTTATTTTTATGTATTTATTTATTATATTTGTTACTTTTAAATTTTATTTTAATAATGATATTTACAAATTAGAATTGTAACGACTTGTTTGAAAGATAGTATTAACGAACTTAGTCTGCATGTAAATTTTTGAATTTTCTCTTTTAAACATATACGTAAATTATAATCATTATTATGAAATTTTTATTAGGGCCATTTCGTCGCCTTAGCTGCATAACACATATATAAAAATAATGTAAATATAAAATATCGAATTGAAGTGCACGCGCTCAATTATATAAATCTTATAATTGATAAGATACATAATATAATTTAGGATCGGATTGTTACAGCACAACTCCGTACAAGTTTTTCCTAGACTCAAAAATTACCTTATCTCGATCTAGTACTTCCTAACCGAGATCACCCTTACAATTAGGGACAACCGAGCTGAGTTAACCTTTACAGCTCGTCAAGGACCTTACTTAAAGAGTAAGAAAGAGAGTGTTTGTAATCGAGTACAAGACCTTACAACTTAGAGAAATAATAAATATAGAATTGGAGTTGTAAGTTGAAGATTGAGAATGAATACAATGACTTTTTCTCAAGTATGTGTATTAACAGTTGGTTCAATAATCTTCAAGTCTTGGAAGTTGGCTTCTATTTATAGATGACCAAGTAGCTTAGCCGTTGTGTCCATCTTTTGACTAGAAGTCCCTTGTGACCGTTGTAATGGATTTTCTGAGTCACTTAGAAAATATCCGTTGAGATATGAACGTTAGGCAACGGCTCTTGACTCCTTTGGAAGTCCCAAAACCACTGGTGGTGTCTTAAAAATAAGGTGGAAACCACCGTTGAGCTTAGTGTTGCGGATTTCCGGCTTTGGAAACAGACAACCCTAACACGATGTCTCGGGGCTAGGTCAAAGGTGGAAAAAGCCTTGTCTGCTGGTGATTTGACGTTTTGAAGCCGGTTACTTTTGTAATTCAAAATTAAGATAGCCTCGTTTGAATAACCTATAAAAGTAAATCAATTTGGTTCTCAAAGTATAAAATACTTTGGTCCAAGATTAGACACGAGATAATAACATAATTAATATAATTAAGTGACTAATTATCCGAGTCACAAAAGGAATGGAATTTTTTGAGTCTAATATCTATGATACTCGAAATTCCATCTTAGTCGATCTAGAAGATAAACAAGTCAAAGGATCAGGGTAAACAAACTTGATCTAGACTAAACAAAGTTCAAACTAAATATGCTGACTTGGAATAGTAAATTAACAATGTAATTCATGTAACATGAAGTCGGACATGAGTTTATGTGCGTGAAATAAAGTGTTTGAACATGCGATATATCCGAGTGTTGAGTGACTCGGAACCGAGTGTGAAGTGGTAAGTACATATGATTTCCGAGTCGATCGAGTCACGCATAAACATATATAATAGTTTTTATAACACTCGGAGAAAATGTTATATCACTCAGAAAGGCTTCTAAGGCACATGGAATAACTTCAAATCAAAACCCTATCAGAGATGAAGTCTTATACTTGATTCCTCGATGGAACTTGTAAAAGTGTAAGTATAAAGTCCGAGTCTTCACAAAGTTTGACCCTTTGAACTTTGGTGGTCCGGTAGATGATCTTCCTTCATCGAACTCTCCATTGTTCTTAGCCATCCGATCTTTATACCTTTGGATGGTGAGATCCTCTTGAAAGGCTAGGCTCGATACCAACCGAAGGTTTGCTCATAGAGACTCTAAGTCACCCTAGAGGGGGTGAATAGGGTGATGGAGAAATTTAAATGATTTTTACAACTAATCGCCTTTACAACAGATTTTGAGTCTAGATTGGACTCGGAAAAGTGATAACACAAATTTACGTGGAAACCCTCCCGAGGCAAAAACCACGGACAGTGCTAATCCAAGCACCAAGTTAAATCCACTATATTGAATCCATAAAATACAAGGATTGACTCTACCAAAATTGCTCCCTTAAACAATTCCTTACAATGTTTTCCTAGACTCGAAGTTACCTTATCTAATCTAGTACTTCCTAACTAAGGTAACCTTTACAATTAGGGACAACTAAGTTAAGTTAACCCTTACAGCTCGATCAAGGGATCTTACTCGTAAAGTAAGAAAAGAATGTCACTAATTACAATACTTTCTTTACAACTTAGAACATATGAAATATAGACTTCGAGTTGTAAATAGAAGATTGAATAAAGAATGAAAACAACAACTTTAGCTCAAGCAATATGTTCAATAATTGATTCACCAATCTTCTAGTCTTGGGAGGAGGCTTCTATTTATATCCGACCACGCAGAGTGACCGTTGAGTCTTGGTTCCGGACAGATGTCTTCACCAGCCTATTGTAACGGCTCTTCCGAGTCACTTAGAAAAGATCCGTTGGGAAGTGAACATTGTGCAATGGCTCTTGGCTTTAAGAGATGGTCTAAGTACTTGCTGGTTACTGAAAGTTGTGGTAGAAACAACCGTTAAGCCTAGAGTTGGAGTTTTATAGTTTTAGAAATAAACAACCCTAACACGGTGTCCGAGCCATGTCCGTAAGTAGGTAAAACATGTCTGCTGGTGTTTGACAACTAGAAGCCGATTGCTTTTATGTTACAAAAATGAGTTAGCTTCGTTTGAATAACCTACAAAAGAAAACCACATTGGTTCGCAAAGTATAAATACTTTGGTCCAAGATTAGGCACAAATAAGAATTAAATTAGAACAACCGAAAGCTTAATTATCTTTGGACTAAAAGAGTGGAATTTTCCGAGTCTAATATTCAATATACTCAAATTCCATCTAAGTCAATCCTAAGGATGATCAAGTTAAAAGAATAGAACATCGAGTTTATCGACTTGATCTAGTCAAATAATTCTCAAAGAAATAAACTAACGTAAAATAAGGAATTAACACTCGTAATTCTCTTTGCGTTGAAATATGCGATCGAGTACTCGAATAAGAGTGTTAGAGAAATTATTTGAGCATGCAATAGTTCTGAGTAATGTCCGAGTGAGTTAGAAACATCAATGTAGGAGATATGCAATGAGGTGCTTTCTAAGTCGATCGTAAACGAATGAAAACTTATACAAGAGTTTCTATAACGCTCGTAATGACTTGAAATCAAAACGTATGAAAGATAAGATTTATACCTGAGTTCTTCATGTAATACTCGGAATGACTTAGAGTTAGAAACTAAGTCTTCACCGACCTCTAAAAGACAGACTTATGACTCAAAACACGAATATGGACCAACCTAAAAGGGAAGGAAGGAAAATTTTAAATTAGCTAGAATGCAAAAAGGACAGAATCAAAGTTTATTGTATTTTTTTATTTTGTTCCAATGTAAGAATTATTAGACTGGGTTGAACATGGCTAAACTACTGCTGCTGCTAAAGGCTCAAAGAAAATGATCAAATGAAAAAAACCAGCATATTCAAGCATGCAAATGAAGTTACCACCTAAACCACAAAGGTTCTATGTTCATAAGAAAATTCTAGGTCAACAAACATGGTGGCTCATAGTCTAAAATTTATGTCCCCTATAATCGACATAGCAAGACTTAATCTCAATTAAGAATCGAGAGAGCTTGCTATAAATGGAATAATGATCACATCTCAATGTTCAGTCCAGTGAATCTACTAAGATGATAATTCGACTTTCCTGAAAAAGGTACTCTTAAATATTGAATCTTAAAGGTCACAACATCTATGTTCAAAGTTGCATTAAAGAATGCAAACATAAAGGCAATAAAAAATCACAAATGCTACGTATAGGGTTATAAAAGGTTTTAGAAAAGGACTCCATTGGTCAAAACGAATGTTCGGTGCTGAAGGGAGAAGGTAGAAATGAAGCGGAGCACTTCTAATTCCACACATCATAAAGATGACCTTTACTAATTACATAGGTGAGTAAAAATCGTGTTAAGAAAAATAAGAATTCAAAATGTTTAAATGAATTGAAAAAATAAAGATGATATAAAATGATATATGAAAACAATAAAGAAAGCAACAAAGAAAAGCAATAAATCTAACTATTACATCGGGTGGGGCGGAAATTAAATGAAAATACATCTCAAAAAATTGATCTTAAATGAATTGAAACAACAAACTTCGAAAGAGGTGGAAGCCCGGCTTCAAGTTGACTCACCTGCTAGGCTTAGATCTCAACAATATTTTAGTAAGAGCAATGGTAGGTCATCAAAGTGAGTCAAAGTGACAAAATGAAGACTTTTTGTGAGATTTTAGAAGAGAATTTGGAGTGTAAGTGAGGTAGAGTAGAGAGAAGAAAGTTAGAGAGTTTCAAAGCATAAATGAGATAGAAAATGGCTAAAACTAGTGTGTGAAATAGGGAAAGAACCCTCTATTTATAGAAAATAATTAGGTTTAGAAAAACCTAAAATTCGCGCCCACCCGCCAGCTAAATCGATGAACGTAACTGAATTTTTGGAAATGGATAAAGAAAAATCCAAGATGTTGAACCAGTCAAAACGACACCGTTCAAGGACTCCCATGGGCTAGCACCTGGACAAAACGATCATGCTTTGTGGTCCGGGGAAGCCTACTAGGCTTGGACACTAAAAATAATTCAAAATGTTGCGCCTTTAAAGGCCCGGAGGCTGGTGTCGGTTCGGAGCTAGACTTAGGAGTCTCGAACCCGGTTCGATCGAATGGGAAACTAGATTATGGGCTAGTTTGGCCTAGGAAGATGCAGTTTAGGCTATTTTTTTTTTTACGTTGGTAGCTTTTAGTGGGCAAAAATGGTTTTACCACTCTACTTTAATATGTGAAGACTCGGACTCGAAACTAGACCATTCCGAGTACTACCAAAGAGAGGTACAAACCTCTTCCCTCCTATGTTTTGATTACAAGTCATTATGAGTATTATAAAAACTATTGCATATGTTTTCATACAATTCGACCGACTTAGAAAACCCATTTTCATCTATCATCTCACACCGATGTTTCGAGTCACTCGGATACTACTCATATTTATCACATGATCAAATAATCTCTCTAACACTTCATATCCGAGTTCGATCGCATATCTTGAAGTAAAGTGAATTACAACTTTAATTCATCTCTTTAAGTCGAGTATGTTTGATTGAGAGTTATCCGTCCGGATCAAGTCCGTATAATCTAATGTTTTCACTCTTATAACTTGATCTTTCTTAGGACTAACTCGATGGAATTTGAGTATAATGAATATTAGACTCGGAACATTCCACTCTTCTAGGCCCGAGATAATTATGCACTTAATTACACTAATTAAATTATTATCTATGCCTAAACTTGGACCAAAGTATTTTATACTTTGAGAACCAAAATGATTTACTTTTGTAGGTTATCCAAACGAGGTTATCTCATTTTTGAATTACAAAAGTAACGAGGCTTGAAGTCTGTCAATCACCAGCAGAAAAGGCTTTTTCTACTTCTAAATAAGGCCCCGAGGCCCCGAGGCCGTGTCGGATTGTCCGCCTCCAAAACCGGAAACAACGCTAAGCTCAACGGTGGTTTCCACCTTAGTTTTCAGACATTACCAGCTGATTGGAGCATCCCGAGGAGTCAAGAGGCATTGCACAATGTTCACATCTCAATGGATCCTTTGTGAGCGACTCGAAAAACCATTACAACGGTCACAAAGGACTTCGTTCGTAAATTAGTCATAATGGCTAATCTGCTTGGTCATCTACAAATAGAAGCCAACTCTCAAGACTTGAAGAATTGCTGGACATATTGTCCATACACATTACTTAAGCAAAAGTCATTGTATTCATGCTCAATCTTCTATTTACAACTCCCAACTTGTAATTCATACTTTTTGAGTTGTAAAGTGTTGTAATCAGTTAGATACTCTTTCTTACTTTCTGGGTAAGGTCCCTTGACTGAGCTGGAAGGGTTAACTCAGCTTAGTTGTCCCTAGCTGTAAAGGTTATCTCGGTTAGGAAGTACTAGATCAAATACGGGAATTTCGAGTCTAGGAAAACTCAGTAAAGAATTGTTTAAGGGAGCAATTCTGGTTGAGTCGATCTGCTGTATTTTGTGGATTCAAATAGTGGATTTGACTTTGTGCTTGGACTAGCACCGGCCGTGGTTTTCTCGCCCCAGGAGGGTTTTCCGCCTCAGGAGGTTTTCCACGTATATCCGAGTTCACACTTTTCCGAATTCAATCTAGACTCACACTATCTAGATTATTCTTTTCAAGCGAAAATCTTCCGAGTTTGTTAAAATTTCCTCATCATCCTATTCACCCCCTTCCTCTAGGGTGACTAAGACTCTCCAAGAGCAAACCTTCAATTGGTATTAGAGCCTAGCCTTTCGGAAAGGATCTAACAACCTAAAGGTCTAAAGATCATATGCCTCGGAACAATGGAGAGTTCGATGAAGAAAGATCTTCCAGCAGACCACCTAAGTTCAAAGGATCACATTTCGTGCACTCTGGAAGAAGCTAATGGAATGCTTTCTCGTTGGACCATGATGAAGATGTATGGAACATCATACAAGAAGGCAATTACATTCCAATGAAGATGGAAGATACAAGACCTGTGCCTAAAGCAAAGTTCGAGTACACCATCGAAGAGGCGGAAAAGTTCGAAAGAACTTTAAAGTAATGAATATTCGATGTGCGCCATCAGCTCGGAAGAATACAACAGAGTGTCAGCCTGTGACACAGCTAAAGATGTGTGGGACACTCTTCTTAACACATATGAAGGAACAAGCCAAGTAAGACAAGCGAAGATAAGTCAATATCTTCACAAATATGAGTCGTTCAAGATGGAGCCGAAGAAAACATCACTCGGATGTTTATACGCTTCACTAAGATTACTAACAATCTCAAATCTCTGGGTAGAAAGATTTCCCAAGGTCTACCCAAGAGAAGATGGGGTCCCAAGGTGACAGCCATCAAGGAAGCTCTCTCAAATAAAGCCGGACGAACCGATTGGGAAACTTCTTACCCACGAAATCCATCCGGAAGAAGAGGATGTTGAGGTCAGCACCAAAACGAACATTGTGCTGAAAGCCTCAAAAAGGATATGAGAAAATCTAATTTCCTTATATTCGGAAGAATATCCCATGGCACTCATTGCTTAAGGCTTCAAAAGAATGATGAAGCACAAGAAATGGGAGAAAAGGCCAAGAGAAGAGTTCTACAAGAAAGATAAGAAAGACAGAAAAGGTAAACACTCCTCCCCTTCGAGTTATCTTTAACTAAGAACTCGGGCTGTTTTGAATGTGGCAGCAAAGATCACATAGTCAAAGACTGTCCAAGGAGAAAAAGGGACAGAAAGAAGAAGAAGGCTATGATGGCCACATGGAGTGATGAAGATTCATCTGAAGAAGATGAAGACTCGGACTACTCAAAGTGTCCGATGGCACTATCGGACCCGTAAGCTGAATCGGACTCGGACTCCGACAACTCGGACATTGAGGAGACAAATCCTTAGGAGGTAATAGAATACTTTCTTAAGTTCTCAGAAGTTGATTTAGCTAAATATCTTTACACTTTGGAAGAAAAGTCCAATTATGATTCTTCTCAATTCAAAAACAACTTCAGTCTCTCACCTCCGAGAGCATTGGTTTGAAAAATAAATTGGAAAAACTGAGACTTACTCTAAGAGAACTCAAGACTAGTACTCAAACTAATGAGACTGTGTTTGAGACACTTAGAAGAGAAAATGAGCATCTGAAACAAAAGCTCAATGAGTCTCAAGAGCTTGTTGTGAAATTTACTCAAGGTCGAAAAACCTTGACATGCTTTTAGGCTCCCAATGTGTCTCCTTCAGGAAGGAAGGACATGGTTTTAACAAAGAGGAGGAATCAAACTCTACACTTTGCTTATTGGCTCTACCTGTTCAAGGAAAAAACCTACACTTTTCCCTACTAGGGAACCTCTTCCTTTTTTAAGTGGATCCATCACAAGATCTCCGAGCTTAAAATGGATATCCTTCATATGCTTGTTGGCGTAGGATTTAGCATCCTTATTAGACATCTCAATTCTCTCCCTTACTTTGGATTTGGAGCTCATGAATTTTTTTGGCTTTCTTTTCAGCCTCCTAACTAAACTTGGTGGGAATAGGAATTGGTATTAAGTCTAAAGTGGTATAAATTAGCCATATTAGATGCATTAAAATTAGTGTGAAAAGGAAGGAATATATTACAAAATTTAACAACTACCATGATGACGTATATTTTCCTTTGGGATCTTAATAAATCATTGATGAAGTCAAGGCCAACATCATTCCAAGGTGATTCAAAGACCAATATTAGTGACTACAAACCTCGAGGATGAACATGGCTCTTGGCTAGATGGAAAATGGCACATCTCTTAACAAAATATTCGACATCCTTGGCAATTTTAGGCCAATAGTATTGGTCTTTTAGCATGCAAAAATCTTCTCAATGCCAAGGAGGCCAACTAGAGCTCCTCTATGAATCTCTTAAGTCATAACTTCTTTTCAATCATCCTTTTAGGATGTATATCCTGATTTCTTTGAATAAAAATCCATTCTCAAGGTGCAATAGCCTTAAAGATATTATGAAAATTTCTCAAAGAGCTCCTTGAAGTCCTTATTTATCGCATACTTCTTTTTAACAAGATCAAAACCAAAAACTCTAGAGTTAAGGGATGAGAGAAAAATATACCCTCTTAACAATGCATCCGCCCCTTTGTTTAACTATCCAGTCTTCCGATTGGTCACACAATGGAAAGGCTACAAATACCCAACTCGCTTACCATGCTTGGGGTTAAGCTTGTGCTATCATTGACTAAATTTGAGTGCTTTATGATCATAAGATACTATAAACTCTCCTCCAACCAGGTAGTACCTTCTCTTATGCTCTTATGCCCTTACAAGATTGTAAAAATCTTCATCATTGGTGGTGAATGAAATTAGTCTTCCTTTTCTTGAGAGAACATATCCAAAGCTTCAAAGACTCTGGAGAAACTAAGCAATGCTAGGATAACAACACTCATGAGCTTGTTTTGATTTTGTCAAGATTCTTAGGCTTAATAAGTTTATTTAAACTTCTTAATCTTGATCACTTAAGTCATTAGTGCCACGATTGGACTAAAGTTCTACCAAAGCCTTCTATAGAAAGAAGCCAAAATCATAAAAGCTTCGACTTGCTTGATGTAAGTAGGGGTTTGCCTTTTTCTAACTGCCTTGATTTTTCTATAATTTACTTGGATCAATTATGTAAACACAAATAACTAAGTATAGCTTGATGGGTAAGACTGTTTTTTAAGTTACCTAGACTTAGACATTGAAGTCTACTAGAATATCTCCTCCTCATATTGAATTCTCATCTCCTCGGTTCAGGGCAAGAAGATTATCATCAATCTAACACTTCCTCATAGGCTTTTCAACATTGAAAGTTTGTTTCTTGATTGAAACGATCATAAATTCTCCGACGTTGCCGACGATTTCTATTTAACATAGGCCAAAGTCAAACCTAACGCTCGCAAGAACTTTTCCATCACATAGCTAAAGTCCGAGTCTAGACTTCTCTATTTCTTCCTCATGAGAACTGTGTTCTTATTCTATATGAAGGTTTGCTCTTGGAGAGGTTAAGTCAACCTATAGGGGGTGAATTAGGTGATGGAAGATTTTTGAGAAATTTTAAACGAGTTTTACATAGATCGGACTAAGAAACAGATTATGAGTCTAGATTGTATTCGAAAGTTCAAGTACACTTAAAAATACAAGGAAACTCTCCTGAGCCGGAAAACTATGAACAATGCTAATCCAAGAACCAAGTCAAATCCACTAATTGAATCCATAATTACAAAGGACTAACTCTTACCAGGATTCCTCTCTTGGACAATTCCTTTACAAGTTTTCCGAGACTCGAAGTTCCCTTATCTCGATCTTGTACTTCCCGACTGAGTTAACCCTTACAGTCGGGGATAACCGAGCTGAGTTAGCCCTTATAGCTCAGTCAAGAGACTAACAAAGAAAGTAGAAAGAGTATGAGTGATTACAAGACTTTCTTTATAACACCAAAAGTAGGAGATTATAGATTAGATGTTGTAAGTTGAAGATTCAATAAGAATACACTAAATAAGTGTTAAGCAATGTGTTTAGTGGAAATCTTCAAGTCTTGTGGAATGGCTTCTATGTATAAGCACCAACACAGAATGGTGGTTAAGACTTGTTTTAGACTGGTGAACTTCAATAACCGTTGTAATGGCTAGTCCGAGTAACTCGGAAAAGATCCGTTGAGATGTGAACATTGTGTAGTGATCCTTGGCTCAAAAGATGGTCCATCCCTCTGGTGGTGATTGAAATTTGGGGTGGAAAGAATCGTTAGACTCAAAGCTAAAGTTTTCTAGCTTTGGAAACAAACAACCCTAACACGGTGTCCGAGCCATGTCCGGAAATGGGTAATTTCTATCGCGTGGTGTTTAACAACTAGAAACCAGCTGCTTTGGTATTTTAAAAGCATATTAGGCTTGTGTAATCAATCTACAAAAACAAATCAAAGTGGTACTCAAAGTATAAAATAACTTTGGTCCAAGATTAGGCAGAGATAATAATTTGTTCATAGTAATTAAGCATTTAATTATCTTCGACCTAAAAGAATGGAATTTTCTAAGTCTAATATTTATTAGGTTCAGATTCCATCTAGATTTAATCCTTAGAAATGATCAAGTTAGAAAGAATAAGATATCATAATACATAAAGCTTAATCAAGTAAATAATTCTCAAGAAATTGACCGACTTAGAAATTAGAATTAACATTGTAATTCATTTTCACTTGAAACACAAAGTCAATGCTCGTAACAAAAGTGTTAGAAAAATTATTTACTCACGCAATTGTTTTAAGTTGTGTCCGAGTTGACGGGTTTCGAGTGGGTCGAACATGATAAAAACTTAGATATGAGTTTCTTGTAAGCTTATAATGACTTAGAATCAAAACCTAAGAGAGATAGAGATTTATACCTGAATCTTCAATCCCCCCTTTTGATGAAAGGCATTCCATACTTAAGATAGAAACTAATCAGTTTAGAGAGTTAAGTTTTCATAGAGAATTTATTAGAGCACGTAGTAATTATCGAGTAATAAAAATAACAATGAACATGTATTAGTTCAGCTCGGATCAAAACATAACTCGGAAAATGTTTCTTGAAGTAATGAGAGCAAAGATGTTACAGAGTAAAGCGATAATATTAGAGTAAATATAAAACATGTACTTAGAAATAGATATGCTCGAAATAAGCTAATTTCATTAATTGCAAGAAACATTTATACAAGAACAAAGTAAAATAAACTCACAAAACAAATAAGGGATAAACTCCCCTAAACCAAACATCTATTTTTCTATCTGTTCTCTCCCCCAATGCAATTCAGCAAAAATAAGAAAATGACGGAGGAAAGAACAAGTAAAGCCATAAGATGTTGGACAAAACAAAAAAAAAAAAGAAAATTGAGTTTGAAATCGGGAAGGAGGGGCAATCTAGCGTGAGGTTAAAGAACGAGCTGTGACCTATATGCTTGAGTTGAAGTAGCTGGGCGACGTGGCATCGGAATGAGTACATATGGGAGTGAAGGGATTCGAGTTATGAGAACCAAAGCGAGATCTTCCTCTTCTTCTTATTTTTCCTCAAAGACAGACTATTGGCTGAGACTCTTAGGCAGGGACCTTAGACTGGCCGACTTCACCAGCCTCTTCGAGGCACTTTGAGTGTGATCCGAAGAGATCACCTCGAGTTCTTTGCTACCCCGGTCCTCGGATTGAGCAGCTTCTTCCTCCTTTTCTTCTTCTTCTTTTCCTCCTTCAGCCTCTTCGTGTCCTTCTTCCGCTTCTTCTTCGACTTCTTCCGAGTTGGACTTAGAAAGGCTGGAGGATTCCTCGATTATTCGGAGGATTTTGAGTCCTTGGCTGCCTTTGACCTTCTCTCTTGAAGGCACCGAATTTGAGCCCGAAATCATATCTTGACTCTATTTGAGCTAAGTTTAGGCCTAGATTTCCATCGAGTCGAGTTGGGATGTAAGCATGGAAAGCATTCAGAGTTGATTTTAACTCTAAATCAAGATAAGTATGTTTGTTGGCCATTCTCAAGAAGCTCAACGTAAGGTGCAGGCAGAGAAGTAAAAGGTCCAACAGTCGAAGTGGGACCTTAGGAGTTGTCCGAGTCCGAGGTGGAGAAGGAGAGGGTGGTAACTCGGACGAGTGAACCCAAACACCAAGCTTGACTTCCTGGTATCCAAGACCCATAAGTTCACTCTGCTAAGACAAACAAGCAAGCTCCAAACACATTGAGGGTAAGAAGGAAGAAGGACCCCAAACCGAGTGAAAACAGTAGTGAGAAGAGCTCTAAAAGGATATGGAGTCTTCTTAGAGTCGGTAGGAACAGAGGCTATCTCGCTCCAAGATGAATGGAAAGAGGTCTACTTTGTAGCCCTCGAGAATGTCATAGTGACCCTATAAACTTTTGGAGTTGGAGTTCTCTTTAGATACGTAATAGGAGAATAATATCCTCATCGAATGAAACACGAAGCCTGGCTTCTAAGGTCATCCGAGTCACGTAAAAGTTCTTTCTGGACTGAGGAGGTTCTTTTACACATTTTGCAAAGAAGTCATCAAAGACTTGTGAAAGGAATTGGATTGGAATTGAGAAACAAGGTATTCATATTGAAAAGTTTGTGAGGTAAGGCAAGATTGGTTCGAACGGTCTTACCTTGAATAAGAGAAGCGATGATGCCATCATTGTCTGTCATGTCGATGTAGAACTCAAAAAAGTTCTGGGTAGATATTCTCACAAAAACAAAGATAGCTGTACACATCGATTTTGGCGATGTGTTTCAACCAGAGAGGGAAGTTTTGGGAAGAACTTGTCGTCCGAAATGAAGTGTTGGGCGATTATATGCTTTGGATCTTCCGAGGCAAGCTTTTGGCCTTTGCCTTTAGTTGCCTCAAGCATGGGTGGACTTGGTTCTGGCCTTCTTGGTGGCCGAACCTCCTTCTGCAACAGATCATCTCTTAGGCATGGTTAGAGAGTATTCAAGAGAAACGAGAGAAAGAGTATAGAACACGGAAAATTTAAAAACAGAAAAAGAATATGAGAGCGAGAGTGAGAATAAGTGATTTTAAGAGCAAAGAGAGCAATAGAGCAAGCAATAAGTAGGTAAAGTAGAAGAATAAACATGAAGTAGTGCTATTTATAGCGAGAAAAGGCTTCCAACCGACTTTCGACTCGGTTACCAAGCAACGGTTATCGGACCGTTGAGTCACTCTGAGCGATAACGGCTAGTTTTCCGATCCGCTTTCTTCCAACGACTAGTTTGGCTGACTGTTCACGTGACGAGAGAAAAGAAAGAGTTTTCGAAAACATTTCCGAGATTCTCCATTTATCTAGAGATGATCCCAAAATTTTGATGTCTATTTTGCTCAAAATCCGAGTCCGACTCAGTAAGGTGTCCGAATGACTCAAAACACACTCGTAAAATTTATAACTTGTAGCTTAGTCTTATTCTCGAGTCAATCGATCCATTTGTTATCTACTCAAAGCATGTAACAATCAATCATAAAAGAATAATTCATGCAATAACTCGGATAATCATGTGTTTAACATGCCAAGGTCATTCCTAATAAAACAAAATTGATCTTCACCGAGACGCTTAATGAAAATATCACCCGATTGATATTTTATAGGAATAAACTCAAGTTCAATATCACCTTTCTCAAAATGGTCTCTTAAAAAATGATACGTGACCTCAATGTGCTTTGTCTTTGAGTGTTGAATTGGATTCTTAGTGATGCTTATTGCACTTTGGTTGTCGAATTTGATTGGAATAAATGTAAATGATAATCCAAGATCCTTCAAGTGTCTGCTTGATCTAGAGAATCTAAGCACAGCAAGCTACTCAGCCTCAGCAGTTGATAAAGTAACTAAGTTCTCGCTTCTTTTAATGTTAGGAGATGAGTGATTGACTTAGAAATTGATAAGCTCCTAATGTGCTCTTTCTATTAACCTTGTATCCAGCATAGTCAGCATCCGAGTATCCAGGTGAGAGTCGGTTCTAAGTCCTTTGAAAACCATAGACCGAGATTCCGAGTCCCTGCAAGATATCTAAAGATTTTCTTCACCGCAGTGAGATGTGATTCCTTAGGATTAGCTTGAAATCTTGCACAAAGGCAGACATTAAACATGATATCTGGCCTACTAGATGTGACATAAAGTAAAGATCCAATCATACCTCTGTAGAGTTTCGATCTACGACTTTACCTTTCTTGTCTAAGACCAGCTTCACACTGCTCGCTCATAGGTGTTGCTGCATGCTTCATATATTGTAGCTTGTATTTCTTCAATAATTCCTTGGTGTCCATAGATTGATGGACATAGATGCCATCCTTTTCTTGCTTGATTTGCATACTAAGCAAGAAATTAAGTTCTCCCATCATACTCATTTGGAACTCCTTTCTCATTAACTCGGAAAACTTTTGGCGTAGAGTTTCATTAGTAGCTCCAAAAATAATATCATCAACATAGATCCGAATGATAAGAAAATCATTCCCCTTGGTTTTTGTGAAAAGAGTTTTGTCAATCTGACCTCTTTTGTAAATAGGTTGAGAAGGCTTTTTCCTGTAAAATGGTCCGGGCTCAGTCCTCTTTTCATGCGAGTGAATGGGACCATGCTCGGCCTTCTTCCCGAACTTTACGAGCTCGGAATCAGCTTTGAAAAAACTTGAATAGGAATTAGATTCTTCTTCACTATTGTAACCAAGACCTTCTTTCCTAAATGAGACACACTAAGAGCCAAGTAAAAGATTAAGCTTTTTCTACCCTTGAGTAAGTTGAAGATTGAGTAAGAATGCCCTAAGTAAGTGTTAAGCAATGGGTTCAGCGGTAATCTTCAAGTCTTGTAGAGTAGCCTCTATTTATAAGAACCAAGGTAGAATGACCGTTAAGACTTGTTCTATACAGGTGAGCTTCAATTGTCGTTGTAACGACTAGTCGAGTCACTCGAAAAAGATCCGTTAACATGTGAACGTTGTGTAGTGATCCTTGGCTCAAAAGATGGTCCATCCTTCTGGTGGTAATTGAAATCTAGGGTGGAACCAACCGTTAGACTCAAAGCTAAAGTTTTTCCAGTTTTGGAAACAAACAACCCCGACATGGTGTCTAAGCCTTATCCAAAAATGGATAATTTCTGTCTCTTGGTGTTTAACGGCTAGAAACCGGCTTCTTTTGTATTTTAAAAGTAGATTAGGCTTGTTTAATCAACCTATAAAAGCAAATCAAAGTGGTACTCAAAGTATAAAAATACTTTGGTCCAAGATTAGGCAAAGATAATAATTAATTCAAGATAATTAAGCATTTAATTATCTTTAGCCTAAAAGAATGAAATTTTCTGAGTCTAATATTCATTACGTTCATATTCTATCTAGAGTCAATCCATAGAAATGATCAAGTTAGAAAGAATAAGATATCATAATACATAAAGCTTGATCAAGTAAATTATTCTCAAGAAATAGACTGATTTAGAAATTAGAATTAACGTTGTAATTCATTTTCACTTGAAACACAAAGTCGAGTGCTCGGAATAAAAGTGTTAGAGAAATTATTTACTTATGTGATCGTTTTGAGTTGTGTCCGAGTGGGTCGAAACACAGTTCAGAATGTTATGCTAAATGACTGGTTTTTGAGTGGGTTAAAATAGGATGAAAACTTATATATGAGTTCTTATAAGCTCGGAATGACTTAAAATCAAAACCTAAAAGAGATAGAGAGTTATACCTAAGTATTCACTATCCATCCAAAGAGAACCCAAACAACATGGTTCTCAAAGTCATTGTTGAGTATAAAGTCTTTAAGCCAAATTTGAATTCAATCTTGGATTGTTGTTTCGCTAAATCTGGACATTCGATTATTTGAAGTTAGATTAATGGATTTTGTGGAATTGCACCATGGATGTTCGAATCTTGCTGGTATAATCTTTTCTCCCTGATTTTTGGTTTTGCACTTTCAATTCGGTTAGTTTAATTTTGATTTAGTTATAATTGCACTTGTTTAATTTTCTACTTTGTTTGGTTCTCGATTTAGGTATAATCGCATTTCTATTGCTCGCTTGTTAATACTATCGAAGTTTGATGTTCTGTTTTCTGTTTTAAGGATGTTCAATTTAGTCTCTAGATAATTTGTTTTGAGTTAATATTAATTTAGGTTAGTTTAACTTTCACGTATTCAGTCTTTGAGTCGTATTTGCTATCCGAATTTGATTTAGTCCATCCATGTGGTTCAATAAATCCTCGTACTCCCTAAAATCACTCCAACAAAATGATGTCGTTGCTTGGGGTGGCGTTAATTAAAATTAGGTTGCAAATCGAGTCTGTGAATTTTTGTTTGAGTCTTAGTTTAAATTTTAGTTTATGTTTTAGATTTATATTTTGGCTTAGTGTCTTAGTTTTTTATTTATTTCTAATTTTGAATTTTTGTTTTCGTTTGGTTTAATTAGTTAGTAAGTTTAGTTTTATTTGGAGCCAGTTCTTGTTATTTTTTATTTAGTTGTAGTTTTAATTTTGATTTATTTTTAGTATTAGTTGTTTTATGTCTTAGTTTAAATTGTCTTAATTTTTTTTTGTTTTAGTTTTTTTATTTCGACAAAAAAATAGGAAAAACAAAAAGACCAAAAATATAACCGTGGGGTTGTTAATGCATGAGCTGTTGAGTTAGAAAATCTAAAGAAGAGAAAATGACTGAATTTGGATCACATGAGAGAACCTTAAGCAATCTCTTTTATCCTATTAGGTGTTCTAAATCTTCATGTTTTAACTTGCCTAAGTTGGCATCTAATGTTATGCTTTTGATGGTTCTCGAAGTCGTATATGAAGGTTTGCTCTTGGAGAGTATAAATCACCCTAGAGGGGGTGAATAGGGTGATGAGGAAACTTGCTTGAAAATTAAAACAGATATGAAGCCGAGGTGAGTGAGAGGCAAGGATAATCTCGGAAAAGCTTTAACTCGTAACTCAGTGCAAAGTGAAGAAGCAAATTAAATGGCACTTTAAGACTGTCCGAGTCTAGAATGCACTTACAAAAGTATAACTCAGAAAGTACGTGGAAACCCTCCTGAGGCGGAAAACCACGGACCGTGCTAATCCAAGCACAAAGTCAAATCCACTATTCTGAGTCCACAAAATACAGTAGACCGACTTGACCTCGGTTGCTCCCTTAAACAACTCCTTACAAGTTTTTCCTAAAGTAAGAAATTACCTTATCTCGATCTAGTACTTCCTAACCGAAATCACCCTTACAGTTAGGGACAACCGAGCTGAGTTAACCTTACAGACTCAGTCAAGGGACCTTACTTAGAGAGTAAGAAAGAGAGTGTTTGTAATCGAGTACAAGACCTTACAACTCGAAAGTTATTAAATACGGAATTGGAGTTATAAGTAGAAGATTGAGAATGAATACAATGACTTTTGCTCAAGTATGTGTATTAACAATAGATTCGGCAATCTTCAAGTCTTGAAAGTTGGCTTCTATTTATAGGTGACCAAGCAGCTTAGCCGTTGTGCCCATCTTCTAACCGGAAGTCCTTTGTGACCGTGGTAAAGGATTTTCCGAGTCACTCGGAAAATATCCGTTGAGATATGAACGTTGAGCAACGGTTCTTGACTCCTTTAGAAGTCCCAAAACCACTAGTAGTGTCTTTAAAAATAAGGTGGAAACCACCGTTGAGCTTGGTGTTGCAAATTTCCAATTTTGGAAACAAACAATCCCGACACGATAGTGTCTGGGCTAGGTCGGAGGTGGAAAAAGCCTTGTCTCGCTGGTGATTTGACGTCTTGAAGCGGGTTACTTTTGCAGTTCAAAATTAGGATAGCCTCGTTTGAATAACCTACAAAAGTAAATCAATTTGGTTCTCAAAGTATAAAATACTTTGGTCCAAGATTAGTCACAGTATAATAACGTAATTAATATAATTAAGTGACTAATTATCTCGAGTCGAAAAGGAATGGAATTGTCCGAGTCTAATATCCATGAGGCTCAAATTCCATCCGAGTCGAGCCTAAAAGAGAATCAAGTTAGATAAAGAATATCGGAGTAAACAAACTTGATCTAGACTAAACAAGGTTCAAACTAAATAAGTCGACTTGGAATAGAGAATTAACAAGTGTAATTCCCGTAACATGAAGTCGACCCGAGTTTATGTGCGTGAATAAAAGTGTTTGAACATGCGATATACCTGAGTGTTGAGTGACTCGGAACCGAGTGTAAAGAGCCATGTAGACGTAAGCTTTCGAGTCAGTCGCTCAGTCGAAACAATAGGAAACATATATAGTAGATTCTATAACACTCGGAGAAAATGCTATATCACTCGTAAAAGTTTCTAAGGCACATGGAATGGCTTGGAATCAAAACTCTATAGGAGAAGAAGTCTTATACCTGATTCCTCGATGGAACTCGGAAAAGTGTAAGTTTAAAGTCCGAGTCTTCGATATATATATTTTGATGGAATTTGATGAAGTGCTTTCTATGATGCATTTTCCTAATGTTTCGATGATGAAATAAGAATGAGACTAATTCCTTTTGCTTTAAAAGATGCTACTAAAAGATAGCTTAACTGCTTACTTTATTTCTTTTTTTTTAACAAGCTACTTACTTTATTTCTACCTGGGATCATTTTGTCAAAGTGTTTTTGAGAAAATATTTCCCGAATAGCAAAACTATGAAGCCGAGGAATGAAATTAATCAATTTATTCCGTTGGATACGGAACCATTTTGGAATTATTTTAAAATATTTAAGTATTTGTTAGCCCAATGTCCCCACCATGGTTTAGAACAATGACGTCTTTGCCAAATTGTTTATGAAGGACTTGACCGACAAACTAAGACCATGTTAGAGTCCATGTGTCAAGGTGATGTTCTTTCTAAGAGTCCTACAGTTGCTTAGGAATTTTTAGAGGACTTAGCAGAAAAAACAATGCAATGAAAACCACTAGAGATGAGAATTTGAATTCTACGATTAGTTGTGCAAAGGGGAGTATTGACGTTATTTCGATGTGAGTTACCTTGAGTCTAAAGTTCATGTGCTTGAAAATATGCTGAAGGTTTAACTCGCTCAACTCAATTCTTCCCATACGTCTTTGGTGTCATGTTCTCATTGTCAAGGCTTAGATCACTTTTTTAATACTTGTCCTTACTTGGTCACGGACCAAGAACAAGCGCAAGTGAATGCTCCATTTCAAAGACCTAAGTTTGACTCTTAATCTCCCACCTTTAATGAAGGGTTGAAACATTGCCTTAACTTTTCTTAGAGTAGTGAACCTAATGTTGTAGGTCAAAACATGCCCTAACCCACTTTGTTTCATTCTAGATCCTACCAGAGACCAATTTATCCAATTATGCCCGATGCACCTAAACCATCACCTCACATTGCTCGGACCCAACCTCCTCCCGGTTACATTGATGTTGATAAAAGTTATAATAACATGGAGAAAATGCTTAAGAATATGACCGAGTAGTTGGCCAAACTTCGACCTCTAAGAACATTACTCCTTCCGGGGATCCGTTTGTGGGTGATAATGTGAGTGACGAAGGATTATATTCTCACAGTTTGGTCCATAATTCATCCTCTCACTCTTTTTCTCGAGAGATTGGTTTATCAAATACTTCTAAGGACACTACTGATGGTGTTCTTCCAGTGGACTCGTGTCTGTTCCTTTTTCTTAAATAGAGGAAACTAAGGAGAAAGATAATACTAATATAGTAGAACCTTCATCTCCTATAGATTCTTCCTCTCCTATTGTTGAACGGGTTCATGAGCTTGAAATGCACATTAGTTATGAGAATGAGCATGATATAAGTATTGAATCAAAGATCTCATTAGAAAAGGATGTTTGTTTTGAGCACATTAACCATGATAATTTCTTAGTTCATTTTAAGTCCTTTTCTATTGACCCCATCATGACTAACCATCAATTTGAACTTTTTGAGTCCATGTTTTATGAGTATAAAACTTCTTAACCTATTAGTTCACAATTTGACAAGTTGAAACGGACTCTTAATGGTGTTGCATTAATATTATGGATATATTCTTAGCAACAACTCCCGAGTTTTTGTTACCTTTATTTGGCTGAAAGTTCTTCCTACAGATTTGATAAAACACTACGTGCTTTACTGAGATTTAAATTAAGATAGCATCTTGAATTGATATGGAGTGGTTGATGCTCTATGAGTCTCCATTTGAAATGATTTTAAAAGACTTTAACTTAAGTGTACCCAACACCTAACCGGGTATAATCGTTCCCCCTCTTTTCTCTTTCTATTTTATTTTCTTTTGTACATATTTGATACTTTATTCTGTTTTTCTTTTTGAGTCATGTCATTCTCTTCATTTGTTTTTAAGTCTTTTTTGTATTTTGTAAATATTTATTTTCTTTTTAGTTTTATTTTTCTTTGTGGTTCTTCCCACTCACAATGAGGATATTGTCAAGTTTAGATGAAGGGGTGGGAAAATCTTTCTTTTTAAAAAAATCTAAAAGATTTTCTTTTATTTTGGGAGATATTATATATATTCTAATTGATTTTTGAACCATTGTGACTTAATTATTAGGTTGTAAAAAGGGAAGTACACTTGATGACACTCACCTCTTAGATGACAATTCTAACCTCATTTTTCTAACCTTGGCATAACATGAGAATGTGTAAAATCTACACCTACCTTTATAAAAGTCATTTGCTCTTAGATCTAAAGTTGTCATTGATTGATTCACCCACTTATCTTGAGTACAAAAATAAACTTCATGTTGTTGTATTTTGCATTGAAAGAAAGTAAAACAAACAAAAAAGAAGAAAAAAATTGAGAATGACAAAAACCCTTTGAGGCATGCGCTACTAAGTGCTACCCTTTGAGGCAATAGTTGCTAATGGGCAAGACTTGCTTCCCGAATGAAAAAAAAAAAGTACGAGTCAAGTGGATTAAATTAGTTGTGTAAGCCTAAAGTAAGGGAGCAATGGTACATTTGCACATCATGCACTAAGTCGATTCACTGTTCTTAATGGGATAAAAAGGTGGAAACATTGATGTATGATTGTCGTTAAAAGAGTGAGGTTTGATATATATAGTATAACTAGATACAAGCTTATAACCGAGTACCAAAGGTGATATGATTGATCTTCATATGTATATATGTCTCCCTATTGTAAACATTTTTGTAAAAATCTTTTCAGCTTTTTCTTTCTCCACCTACCTTTCTTTTCTAAATTTTGTGGTATATTTGTTATAAACTCTCATGAGACCTTACTCATCCACTTGGGCTACCAAAGGGTTTAAAGGGCTTATGACATACACTAAATGAAATCATGATTCCTAGGAAAGTGAGTTAGGAGTTTCTTATTTTTTTATTTTACTCGAGGATGAGCAAAATCAAGGTATGGGGGTATTTGTTGAGTCCAAAATTATGATATTTTTAATACCTTTTTACATCTTATTTTGTTCGTAATAATTATTAAATTAGAAGTTTTAATTTTATTTGTGTTATTTTTGTAGGAAATGTGAAAAAATCAAAAAGTAGCAAAAAGAGTTGAAATTTGGAAAAAAGGGTCGGTTATTTGAACTTAGCCCATCATGAGCCCGTTTTCCCTTTTCACCAGCCCACTTTTCCTCTTCGCTTAGCACGCCTTGCTCATGCCTCTCTTTCCCCCTTCCATAAGCCAAAATCACAAAAGCCTAATCCCCTCTAACTCTACCTCTTTCGTTCTACTCTCTCGGCCTTCGCCCATCCCACGCTATCGCCCCACCATGCCGTAAACCCTAATTTCATCTATCTCTCTCTCTCTCTCTCTCTCTCTCTCTCTCTCTCTCTCTCTCTCTCCTCATGCTAGCCTTCTCCATTACGCCTCTATCTTCTTCCTCTCTCTGTTCGTTGCTGCACCAAGCGCACACTCGGAACCCATAGCCCATCTTCTTCCTCTCTTCACTTCTCCTCTGGCCGAAACCCTAGTTTTACTTCCCTTCTTCCTCATGGCACTAGAACTGGAAGAACCCCATCTCTATCAAACTCTATCCATAATGAAGTTGGGAGAAGCTAAAAGAGTAGAACAAGAGGAGACCAAGTGTTTAAAAGAGAGCAACGAGACAGAACCGGGAGGCGAGACAGCGATGGGCCAAGGTGTGACGGACCGAAGTCTGCGCTAAGTCTAGATTAGATTCTAAAGGTTTACTCTTAGAGAGTCTTAGTCACCCTAGAGGAGGTGAATGGGGTGATGACGAAATTTTAACAAACTTGGAAGATTTAAGCTTTGAAGAGAATGAACCGGACAATCCGAGTCTAGATTGGACTCGGAAAAGTGTGAACTCACTATACGTGGAAACCCTCCCGGGCGTGAAAACCATGGCCAGTGCTAATCCAAGCACCAAGTCAAATCCACTATTTTGAATCCACAAAATACAACAGATCGACTCAACTAGAATTGCTCCCTTAAACAATTCCTTACAGAGTTTTCCTAGACTCGAAGTTCCCTTCTCCGATCTAGTACTTCCTAACCGAGGTAACCTTTACAGTTAGGGACAATTAAGCTGAGTTAACCCTTACAGCTCAGTCAAGGGACCTTACTCGAAAGTAAGAAAGAGTATGTAACTGATTACAAGACTTTACAACTCGTAAAAGTATTAAGTACAGTACTTGGAGTTGTAAGAAGAAGATTGAATGAGTATTGTACTAAGAGATATAGTTTCAAGCAGCGTGTTTAGCAATCTTCAAGTCTTAAGAGTTGGCTTCTATTTATAGATGACCAAGCATATTAGCCGTTGTGACTAATTTCCGAACGAAGTCCTTTGTGACCAATTATAACGGTTCTTCCGAGTCGCTCGTAAAGGATCCGTTGAGATGTGAACGTTGTGCAATGGCTCTTGGCTCCTAAAGGTGCTCTAATCGGCTAGTGCTGTCTAAAAAGTAAGGTGGAAACCACCGTTGAGCTTAGCATTGAAGTTTTCCAGTTTTGGAAACAGACAACCCCGAGACAACTTTGTCTGCCGGTGATTGACACCTTCAAGCCGGTTACTTTTGTAATTAAAAAATAAGATAACCTCATTTGGATAACCTATAAAAGGAAATCTTTTTGGTTCTCAAAGTATAAAATAGTTTGGTCCAAGATTAGGCATAGATAATAATTTAATTAGGATAATTAAGTGCATAATTATCTCAGGCCTAGAAGAGTGGAATTTTCCGAGTCTAATATTCATTATACTCAAATTCCATCGTAGTCGATCCTAAGAAAGATCAAGTTAAAAGAGTGAAAACATCGAGCATACGGACTTGATCCGGACGGATAACTCTCAATTAAACATACCGACTTAGAAAGATTAATTAACGTTGTAATTCACTTTACTTCAAGATATGTAGTCGAACTCAAATATGAAGTGTTAGAGAGATTATTTGATCATGCGATAAATCTGAGTTATGTCCGAGTGACTCGAAATGTCAATGTGAGAGGATAAGCAATAATGTGATTTCGAGTCAGTCAAAATCGAATGAAAACTTATGCAGGAGTTTCTATAACACTCGGAATGACTTGTAATCAAAACTTAGGAAGGATGAGGTTTGTACCGAGACCTTAGGTAGTACTCGTAATGATCTAGTTTCAAAGTCGAAGTCTTCAATCTCCCTCTTTTTGATGAAAGGAATTCCATACTTAGATAGAAACATAGTAAAAAAACAGGAGTTTTCATTCTTACTTGGTAGAATATCTTAGAATATAAAGTGATGAATGAAGTGATTCGTGCTTAGGATATTTCGCGAGATAAACCATACAGACTAAGAATCATGAGTGATTATATCGGAGCGAGATAGAGAGAAAACATAATGCGAGCTGATATATCGGAGCAAGACTACATAAGAAATTCAAACTCGAAAGAGTGAACTCGAAATAAGTATGCTCGAAAATAAAACTTTATTCATATATATAATAAACACAGAGAATACACATAAAAGATGGATAGAAAACTCCCCTAAATAAGACAACAATTTTTTCTTAGTATTCTCCCCTTGCCTTTTAGCAAAAACAAAAATAGGGAAGAATGTATCAAGCTGATACAATTGATGTCCTGGACCAAAAAATAAAACAAGAGAAAAAGAAATTAAGATGGTGGATTTGGGGCGGTCCGAGTTAAGGCGGATGAGCGTGCGAGTGCGCCTGCGCTGGTATGCTTGTGATGATGTTGAAGATTTGGACAGCGGTAGCACTCGGTATCTCTAGAAGTGGCTCAACTTTGAGTGGCCGACCCAGAACTAGATCGTCCGGAGGCTCATCCTCTTGGAAAGTTGCTTGAGGGAGGGGCCGCTTCTAGCTTGACCGCTGCGAATTGTCCAACATTCGCAAGGCCTTCTGATTCACTCGGACTCGCTGTCTAAGCTTATCGGCTCTGGTTGAGGAACAAGCAACACCTTATCCCTCGACTTGTTCTTCCATCTCTCTTTCTTCTTCCTTCTCCTCTTCCTTTTCTTCTTCCTCCTTCTCCTTAGAAGGAGCTGCTTCACCGCAGCCTTCCTCTTCTTCTTCTTTTGCTCGTCTCTCCGGAAGGAGACTTGGCGAGGCTCGAGGACTCTTCGGATGTGTCCGAGTTGTTTGGATCCCGAGTGGCCTTCGATCGCCTCTCTCGGAGGAGCTCAAGCATCTCCTACTACTCCTTAACCAAATTCTTCATTTCGAGGAGCACATCTTGTTGCTCTCGAATCCGAGATCGGGCTGTTTTTGGTTGATGGTCATGTTCGAAGAACAATTTTGAAGGAGCGGAGAGTGTCCCCGAATTTTGTGGACACGAAGTAAGCTTGTCTATCGGTGTGGTAGACAAAGCAACAGCTACTTGGAGAGGAGGACTTACGGTGGAAGCACCGCCGAGTGGAGGAGGGAGTGAGAGATGAGTCCGAGTCCGAGGCGGAGGGGAAGGTTGCCTTAGTTCCGAGCAATGGACCCGGACACCGGATTGGGTATCCTAGTACCCGTATCCAAGAAGCTCTTTTACGCCAACAACTATGGCAGCCTTAGACACTTCGTTTGGGTCTCGGGGAGCGGAGCCTTGAATTGTTTAAAAATAAGGGTAAGAAGGGCTCCAAAAGGAAAAGGGGTGGATTTCTTTGTCCGAGCTGGCGGAATGGCCATCCGCTCAATTATAGCGGGAAAGAGGTCTACATCGTAGCCCTCGAGAATGTCGAACAAAGCTTTAAGAATCTTTGAGTTAGGATTCTCTTTGCTTGGAATGATGAGAAAAGAAGGTTCTTATCAGCAAGAAGCACGTAAGTCTAGCCTTAGTCTTCATTTGAGTCACGTAAAAATTCTTGCATGACTCGGGGACTTCCTTGGCATATTTTTCGAAGAACTCATTAGCAACTTCATTGAAGAGGATGGGGTTGCTTTTGAGAAAGATAGAAGAGACTTTGAAAAGTCAATGGAGGACGAGATAGATTTATACGAACCACGAGTTTGCGAACTCTTGAGGTGATGATCCCCTCGGAGCAAGAAAGGTTTGAATAGGACTCAGCAATGAGTTTTAGGTATATGAATTTGCTCGAAGCATAGGAAGTTGTAAACTCCACTAGTTTTGATGTGTTTCAACCATGAGAAGGTTGTGGTTGGAAAGAATTTGTCATCCAACGTAAGATGTTGGGTGACTAGGATTTTGGAGGGGTTAGAGGGACCCTCTTGGTTCTTGGTTCTTGGTTCTAGGCTTCTTAGTTGCAGATCCTAGAAAGTATGGAACGGAACCTCTCTTAAGCATAGTTGAGATTTTAAGAGAAAGAAGGTGAACTTCGAAGAAATGAGAGAGAGAGAGAGAGAGAGAGAGAGAGAGAGAGAGAGAGAGAGAGAGAGAGAGAGAGAGAGAGAGAGTACTGAAAGTGTTGAGAATGCTTGAGAGCTTAGATGGCAAAAGTGAGTACATGAGAGTTTAGGTTAGCAGAGAGTAAAGTAGCGAAATGAAGGAAAATGGATGCTATTTATAGCAAAAGGAATGTCCTTCAGTATTCATTCCGACCCAAACCTCCAACGGTCGCCTCGGACCGGTGTGTCTATTCTCGCTCTCCAACGGTTAGAGTTCTAGTGTCTGTCTCCCAATGGCTAGTTCACCGATCGATGCGCGTGGTAGAGAGAGAGAAAAGAGAAATTTTTGAAAGAAATTTCTGAAATTCTCCACTAATCTAGTGATGATTTCGGATGTTTGAAGTCCAATTTTCTCAAAGACTGAGTCCGACTCGAGTAAAGTTTCGAGTGACTCGAAAGTGCAAACAGATAATAACTCCTAGCTCAGTATCACTGGGTCAACTGAACTAATTGTTATTAAGACAATGAAAAGAACATGTAACACATAATCATGCAAGATAATTTTCACTTAGAAGAACACATAATTATGTAGGAATGAATTCAAGCTCAATATCACCTTTCTCGAGAATGGTCTCACAGGAAATGATACCTAACCTCAATATGCTTTGTCTTTGAGTGCTGAACTGGATTCTTAGTGATGATGATTGCACTCGATTATCACACTTGATTAGAATTGATTTGAATAAAATTCCAAGGTCTTTCAAGTGTTGCTTGATCCATAGAATCTAAGCACAGACATGCTCCAACCGCAATGTACTCGGCTTCGGTAGTTGATAGAGTAACCGAGTTCCGCTTCTTTGAGTGCCAAGATATAAAGGATTGACCCAAAACCGGCATGCTCCTGAGGTGCTCTTTTTATCAACCTAGTATCCAGCATAGTCAGCATCTTAGTATCCAATGAGGGTTAGTTCTTAGTCTCTTGAGAACCATAGACCTAGATTCCGAGTTTCTGCAAGATATCTAAAAATTCTCTTCACCATTATGAGATTTGATTCTTTTGGATTAGCTTGGAATCTTACACACAAACATAATGTCTAGCCTATTGGATGTGAGATATAGCAGAGATCCAATCATACCTTGATAGAGTTTCGATCTACTACTTTACCTTTTCGTCCGAGTCCAGTTTCATGCTAATACTCATTGGTGTTGTTGCATGTTTTGCATCTTGAAGCTTGCACTTCTTAAGCAACTCCTTTGTATACTTGGATTGATGGATATAGATGTCATCTTTATCTTGTCTGATTTGTAGACCAAGAAAGAAATTGAGCTCTCCCATCATGCTCATTTGGAATTCCTGTCTCATTAACTCGGAAAAATCACGACAGAGATTTTTATTAGTAGCTCTAAAAATTATATCATCAACATAGATCCGAGCAATAAGAAAGTCTTTCCCCTTGGTTTTTATGAAAAGAGTTTTGTCAATATGACCTATTTTGAAATCATTTTCAACCAAGAAACTGCTCAATCTTTCATACCAAGCTCTGGGAGCTTGTTTAAGACCATAAAGAGCCTTTTGCAACTTGAAAATATGATTTGGAAATTCGAGTTTTCAAATCTAGGGGTTTCTCAACATAGACTTTCTCTTGAATGAAACCATTCAGAAAAACACATTTGACATCCATTTGATACAATTTAATATTCATGCTTGATGCAAATGCCAATAAGATTCTAATTGCTTCAATCCTAGCAACTGGTGCAAAGGTTTCCCCACAATCAATCCCTTCTTCTTGATTGTAACCTTGAGCCATAAGTCTAGCCTTATTTCGACTACCAACCCATCCTCATCCAGTTTATTCTTGAAAACTTATTTGGTTTCTATGATTGGGTGGTCGAAGGTCATTTGGTCAAAGTCTAGACTTGGTTTCTTTCAAATTGATTATGTTCCTCTTGCATGGCCTCTACCTATTCAGGTTCATTTAGGGCCTCTAGTGCATTTTTGGGTTCAATTAATGATATGAATGCAGTGAACGCACATAGATTTTGTAAAGAAGAGCGAGTTCTTACCCCACTCGTTGATGTCGGACAAGATGTTCTCGAGTGGGTGGCTTGAAACATATTTGAATGCTCTACTGTTCTCTGGTTCACCAGATTTGAGGGTTGAACTGGTTGATCTTCGGTGATCCGATCCGATTAAGCTTGCTTATCTATTTGACCTTCAGCATTTTGAGCTGGCTCTTGAGCTAGTTCAATCCGAGTCATGATATTCGAGCTACCTCATTCCGAGCTGCTTTCTTCGACTCGTCTGAGCTCAGCTTCAGCTAGATCATCTTCATCTCGACTAAGTTTTAGATCCGAGAACGTTGACTTACTTGGTTTTCCCTAATCAAACTCATCAAACACAACGTGGATGATTTATTCTACTTTGTTAGTTCTTTTTTTGAAAATGCGATAAGCTTTACTATGAGATGAGTAACCAAGAAAGATACCTTTATCTAACCGAGTATCAAACTTGGTCGAGTGATCCTTACCATTATTGTGAACATATCACTTACATCCAAAGGGTTTGAAGTATGAAATGTTGGGCTTCTTTCCTTTATAGAGCTTGTATGGTGTTTTCTTTAGAATGGGTCCGATGAGGCATCGATTCGAGTGTGTAGTTTGCTATGTTGACTTCCTCGACCCGTAAATAGTGAGGTAGATCATGTTCAATCATCATTGTCCTTCCTATTTCTTCAAGAGTTCGGTTCTTTCTCTTCACCATTCCATTCTGTTGAGGAGTTCTAGGTGTTGAGAAGTTATGAGAGATACCATTCTTATCATAGAACTCTATAAATTATGAGTAATCGAACTCCCTTCCATGGTCGGTTCGAATTCTCTTGATATGAGCTTGAGACTCTACTAGAACTTTCCTGCAGAGCTTGCTTGAACTCTTTGAATGCTTCATTTTTGTGATTATGAAAACAAACCCAGGTAAATCTTGAGTAGTCATCAACAATCACAAGTACATATGATTTACCTCCGAGACTCTTTATAGGGATTTCACCACATAAATCCATATGCAACATTTCGAGCACTTTGGATGTGGAAACAATTTTGAGATATTTGAAAGATGATCCGACCTTTTTCCCTCTTGTGCATGCTTTTGAATGCTTCATTTTTAGGATTAAGAAAACAAACCCAGGCAAATCGTGAGTAGTCATCAACAATCACAAGTACATATGATTTACCTCCGAGACTCTTTACGGGGATTTCGCCACATAAATCCATATGCAACATTTCAACCACTTTGGATGTGGAAACAGTTTTGAGAGATTTGAAAGATGATCTACATGTTTCCCTTTTGTGCATGCTTCACGATTTTATCTTTTTTAAAGGCACGGTTAGGTAAACCTCCGACTAAACCATGAGATGTAAGCTTTTTGATAGTATGTATGCTAACATGACCTAGTCTACGATGCCATGTACAAGAATCATCATGCAATGATGCTTTTAAACAAGATAAGTTTTGACTTGGATCGAAAGAGGAATAATGTAGGTATTACTCGAGAGCTTAGTCTCTTTGGTGGTTGCTTCGTAAATATAGCAATTTGTCCGAGTGTACCTTACCTCTTGACCTTTGTCACATAACCGAGATATGCTAAGTAGATTGTACTTTAATCCCTTGACAAGATAGATCGGGCTGACCAGGTTATCTCTTTTCCAATCTTGCCTATTCCAACTATCTTGCCCTTACTTTCATCTCCAAAAGTGACTTTGCCTCCTTTGTAATCTTCTAACTCGGAAAAGAGTCTTAAATCTCCCGACATGTGGCGTGAGCATCCACCGTCTAGGTACCAATGATCTTTTGTCTTTTCTCGAGTTACTTGCAAGTCAAAAACACACTAACCCTTCTCACTTCCTCTAACGAACCCAGTAACTCCCTTTACTGTGGTCTTTTCTCGAGGAAGAAGACTCTTGGGAACCCAGATTTGAATTACTTTGGGTTTGGTCCGATTCCGAGTCTTCCTTTTAGAAAATTGAGTCTGTGTCTCTTTCTTTTGAAAATGTTTTCTTTTATAAACGGGTGGAGAAGGTTTTCTCCTATAAACTATTCTAGGCTCAATCCTCCTTTCATTTTTATGAATAGGACCATGCTCAACCTTTCTAAACTTCAAAGTTCTAGAATCCTTTTAAAAAGGTTTGAGTAGGAATTAGATTCCTCTTCCTCGTTAAAACCAAGTCCTTTCCTAAAGGAGACACACCGAGAGCCTAAAAGCATGTCAAGGTTTTTCCGACCTTGAGTAAATTTCAAAATAAGTTCTTGAGACTCATTGAACTTTTGTTTTTAGATGCTCATTTTCTCTTTTGAGTGACTCAGACTCAGTCTCATTAGCTTGAGTACTAGTCTTGAGTTCTCTTAGAGTAAGTCTCTATTTTTCTAATTCATGTTTCAAAAATACTTTCCGAAGTAAGAGACTCAAGTTTTTCTTTGAATTGAAAGGAATCAGAATTGGACTTTTCTTCCAAAGTATAAATATATTTTGCTAAATCAACTTTGGAGAACTTAAGAAAGTCTTCAATTACCTCTTGAGGATTTGTCTCCTCGATGTCTAAGTTGTCGAATCTAACTCGGATCCAGACTTCGAGTCCGTTAGTGCCATCGGACACTTTAAGTCATCAGAATCTTCATCTTCTTTAGATGAGTCTTCATCACTCCATGTGGCCATCATAGCCTTCCTCTTCTTTCTGTCCCTTTTTCTCCTTGGACAATCTTTGACTATGTGATCTTTGCTACCACATTCAAAACAGCCAAAGTTCTAAGTTAAAGATAACTTTGAATAACTCCATCTTGAAGAGCTCATATTTGTGAAGATATTGACTTATCTTCGCTTGTCTCACTTGGCTTGTTCCTTCATATGTGTTAACAAGTGTGTCCCACACATCTTTAGCTATGTCACAAGTCGACACTCGTTGTATTCTTCCGAGCTGATGGCACACATCGGAATGTTCATTGCTTTAAAGTTCTTTTTGAACTTTTCCGATTCTTTAGTGGTGTACTCGAACTTTGCTTTAGGCATAGGTCTTGTGTCTTCCATCTTCATTGGAATGTAATTGCCTTCCTGTACGATGTTCCGGACATCTTCATCATTGTCCAACAGAAAGCATTCCATTAGCTTCTTCTAGTGCACGAAATTTGATTCTTTGAACTTAGGTGGTCTCGCTGGAAGATCATCCTTCATCGAACTCTCCATTGTTCCGAGTCATCTAATCTTTAGACCTTTAGGTTGTTAGACCCTTTCCGAAAGGCTAGGCTCGATACCAATTGAAGGTTTGCTCTTGTAGAGTCTTAGTCATCCTAGAGGGGGTGAATAGGGTGATCAGGAAATTTTACCAAACTTGGAAGATTTAAGCTTTGAAGAGAATGAACCGGACAATCCGAGTCTAGATTGGACTCGGAAAAGTGTAAACACAAATTACGTGGAAACCCTCCTAGGGAAGAAAACCATGGACAGTGCTAGTCCAAGCACCAAGTCAAATTCACTATTTTGAATCCACAAAATACAGCAGATCGACTCAACCGTAATTGCTCCTTTAAACAATTCCTTATAGAGTTTTCCTAGACTTAGAAATTCCCTTATCTCGATCTAGTACTTCCTAACCGAGGTAACCTTTACAGCTAGGGACAACCGAGCTGAGTTAACCCTTACAACTCAGTCAAGGGACTTTACTCCGAAAGTAAGAAAAAGTATGTAATCGATTACAAGACTTTACAACTCGGAAAAGTATTAAGTACAAACTTCGAGTTGTAAGAAGAAGATTGAATGAGTATTTTACTAAGAGATATAGTTTCAAGCAATGTGTGCAACAATCTTCAAGTCTTGAGAGTTGGCTTCTATTTATATATGACCAAGCATTGAGCTTAGCATTGAAGTTTTCCAGTTGTAACGGTTCTATGTGATCGTTGTAACGGTTCTTCCGAGTCGCTCGTAAAGGATCCATTCCGATGTGAACATTATGCAATGGATCTTGGCTCCTAAAGGTGCTCCAATCAGCTGGTGGTGTTCGAAAAGTAAGGTGGAAACCACCATTGAGCTTAGCGTTGAAGTTTTCTAGTTTTAAAAACAGACAACCTTGACACGACTTCCGGGCCTTGTTCAAAAGTAGAAAAGCCTTGTCTGCCGATGATTGACAACTTTCAACTGGTTACTTTTGTAATTCAAAAATAAGATTACCTCATTTAGACAACCTACAAAAGTAAATCATTTTGGTTCTCAAAGTATAAAATACTTTGGTCCAAGATTAGGCATAGATAATAATTTAATTAGTGTAATTAAGTGCATAACTATCTCGGGCCTAGAAGAGTGGAATGTTCCGAGTCTAATATTCATTATACTCAAATTCCATCGGAGTCGATCCTAAAAAGATCAAGTTAAAAGAGTGAAAACATCGAGTATACGGACTTGATCCGAACGGATAACTCTCAATCAAACATACTCGACTTAGAGTGATTAATTAAAGTCGTAATTCACTTCACTTGAAGATATGCAGTCAGAACTCATATATGAAGTGTTAGAGAGATTATTTGATCATGCGATACATCTAAGTTATGTCCGAGTGACTCAAAAATTTCAATGTGAGAGGATAAACAATAATGTGATTTCTAAGTTAGTCGAATCGAATGAAAACTTATGTAGGAGTTTCTATAACACTCGAATGACTTTTATTCAAAACTTAGGAAGGATGAGGTTTGTACTTGAGTCCTTAGATAGTACTCGGAATGATCTAGTTTCGAGTCCGAGTCTTCGGGTTTTAAGTTTTCTTCCTCAAAATTTAGTTCTTAGTCCTCATTCGAATTTTAGTTTTAGTTTTTGAAATTTAAGTCCTTTTTAGTTTTTGTTTCGGTTTCGAATTTTTCAGTTTTAGTTTCAGAACTTATGTAATTTTGAGTTTGAATTTTGCTTCGAAGATTTAGAATTTTGGTCTTGGTTGTTCGATTTTGGATATTCAAGTGTTGATTTCGGGTGCGATTCCGCAAGTTGATGTAATTGAACTCGAAAGCTTTGCCTACTTGTTTCATTTGATTAGTTCGAGTTGGATTGGTATAATGTTCTAATTTTGCACTTCTACTTTCTGCTTGTTGCTCTTATCTTAGTGAAATTTCTATAGTTGGTGATGAGTAGATATTTAATTTTGAATTTATGTTGAATATTTGTTATTTTAAGCCTTTGATATATGATAATTTAGGATAGTCTAATATCATAGATTCAAGTTGTTAATAATTTCCGTTTAGTTTAGGTTAGTTTTAATTTTTTAACTCCCCTAATCGATTCGCAATCTAATTTTAGTTTAGTCCATCTCTATGGTTCGACAAACACCCCTACTTCCCCTAATTCACTCCAACAGTCATCTATATAACATCATGGAGGAATATGGTGTTAATCTCTTCCCCTTCATAACCGAGCAAATCACTTATGTCCCTCTCGGACACGAAGAACCTTCGTGTTCCCTTCGAGGCACTACTCTCTTGAGGATTTGCTCACTTTGAGCTCGACTTTCCTAAGCTTAAATTCTTTGTTCTCGTTGTTTCTATCGGAAAAGAGGAGTTTGTGGGTCTAGGCTACCAGGAAACCTCACTTGGAATCTAGACTCATTCTTGTAAAATCATCCAGTCACCCCCTCCTCCATCTCCTCTTCTTCTACTTAGAGTTTTAAGCAATTAGTTTCTCTCTTTTCCTCTCGGTAAAAGATTTTTGAGACACTCTAGCCATCTTCCAACACTTGATCCTCTTGCTCATCCAGGATACAGGCCATTGCTCAAAACCATATTGATCGAGTAAGATTATGATTAATGAGCTAAAGAAGATGCTACAAGGTGAGAAGGTGTATTTCTGCAAGTTTAGTCGGCGCCAACACAAGAGAAAGCCCAAGCGTAAGAAGAATCTAAGAAGAGTTCTCCTCAAAGAAGAAGAAGAACAAGGTGAAACAGAAGATTCATCTAAAGAATCTTCGGAAGATGTAAGAACTTCTAAAAAGAAACCTCCACCTCCATCTCCAATGTTCGAGTCGGGTCGAAGTTCGAGAAGAAGAACATCGAGATAGTTCATCGTAAACAAACTCGGAATTCAAAGGAGATATCTTGTTCTCAACCTCCCCGCTGTTAATTTTTTTCTTTCTTTTGTCCAAATTTTTTTCTTTTTTTCCATGTATTTTTGATGAAATGAATACGGGAAGAAGAATCTAAGTTGCTTTTAATGAACTTAGGGAGAGTTCACTAATTTAGGGGGAGTAATTTTTTTTTTGTGTATCATTTAGCTACTATCAATGAAATTATTTATTTTGCTCTGATACATTTCTATATTATTTTCTCCGATATAATTCTTTCCACGTTTTAGAATTATGTGCTTTCTTCATTTAATTCATTATAATACTTAGAATTGCAAATATTGCTGAGCATTTATCATCGAAATATCAACTTTTTGTTTTGATACTCAAGAATAATTTTGATGTAGTTAACTTGTTCAATTTCTCTAAATAATGAATGTCTTTCATGAAAAAGGGGAGATTGAAGACTCAAGTATGAACTCGACCCCTTAAATCATTTTGATTTAAACTTATTCATCTAAACTTAGGATTAAACAAGCTGCATTCTAAAATAAAATTCATAAGATGACGACTAAAAGATGATTGACCTAAGACTTTGGATCTAAAAGATTATCTCTTAAAAGTCTAAGGACTCGGTTTTACTTTGGAAAGTAGAAACCGATCCAGTCAATAAAACCGGCACCGATTGAATCACTCAATTCTAAAAATTGACCAACTTAGTATGGCTCACAAAAAATTTGTCTAAATATTTTCATGTTAAACCTCGTATTTATCACTTTTTGTGGCATTGTTTCAGCCAATTTCGTGATGATTTCGAGTATATTTGTTTAGTTTTGGGTTGGATTGTGCTCGTTTCCTCTTAATTGTCACCTAATCTCATAAATCTCTTAATTACGGGTATTTGAGCATAAATGAGGAAGATTCGAGGCAAATTTAATGAAAGGCGATGAAAAGGAGGGTTCGAGCCTAAAAGAAAGCAAGAAAAGGGCCTAAAACTCATCAAGTCGAGTCGCACAGGAGGTTGTGCAAAGCTCCACAGCCATGTGGAGCATTAGGCAAAAGGCTCAAACTCATGGAAGGTCGCACGGCTACCGTGCACACCCTACACGGACTTGTAAAAAGCTACACAAAGTTAAAGTCATGCACGGTTGATTGTGTAGAACTTGCACTACCATGCGAAGTATAGAATGGAGGCAGAAAGTCCAGAGTTTTTGCATGGCTACCCACGTGAAACTGCATAGCCGTGCGAATTTGCGGCCGAGACCTGCATGGCTACTCATGTGAGGCTGCACCATCGTGCGACTTATAGATTTTTGCGATTTTATTAGTTTCCAAATTGTATTTTCGGGACATCTTTTTCCATTATAAATTTTAGCTAGGGTTTTTCATTAGAGCTTTGAGAGAGAAGTCAAGAACTTTGGAAGGATTATTGTCAATATCAAGATTTTTTTTTACAATTTAATCGCAACGATTTCTATTCGCTAATCACAATTTCTCCTCTTTCCTTTTTCTTCACAGTTTCTCCTTATCTCTCCATGTCTATTTTCATTGAATCTTGTGAGTTGTTTAGTATCATGTTTAGAGGTAAGATTCCCTACATAGGTTGGGATTAATCCTTATTATGTCTTGATAATCATGAATTGAATTCCAACCGAGTTGTCCTATGCTTGTCGGTTTAGAATTCACTTCGCTTATCACCTATTCGATAAATGCCTTGAAAGTGGAATCATCCATTTTTATTCGGGTTTTGTGAACATTGAAAGATGAAAATTTCACCTAGAATGATGTTGTGAAAGATTAAAATTTTGATATGAAAATAATTAAGATTTTAAATTGGGGGTTGTGAGATGCATTTGTTGTAATTTTATTATTTGTTATTTGTTAATCCCATGGAAATACGCGATTAGATTGAGTAAGATTAGTCTTTGACCTTCGAAAGTAGGTAAATATAGGTTTAATTGGTGTTTCCCCTTCTAAATTCAAGCATAGACAAGTCTCGAGTGGGATTTGGTTTTGATTTCTAGCATAATAGTGTTACTAATCTCAATCTAAGGCTTTTCATTATTTGAATTCTCTTATAGTTAATTTAGCAACTCGTTTAATTCGATCGAAATCAATCGTTGTCGAACCGAGTTTCACCTAGAATAGAGTTTGTACGTGGATTTTAGTACTTGAGAGTGCGTTCCTTGAGGACACAACCCATACTCGTCGGCTGCTAGCTAAAGATACACCATGCGCTTGTGGTATTTTCTCAATATTTCACAATTTTAACTCATCTTTTAAATCGGATTACTTCATAAATTGAATCATAATTACTAGTGTTAATTCTATTTTTGCCGATTTATTAAGTTAAATTTAATTTCTTTAGCAAACTTTGAAATATGTTTAGTTAACTCTTTGAACCTAATTTTACCATGTCCATTATTTGGTTAAGGCATATATGGAATTTGATCATATTGAAGATTGGACTTAAAAATTTTTATTTTAATAGATTAAGGAATTTTAGTCATTATATATTTTATTTAGACTAATTCTTATCTAGCCTTGGACTAAAGTATTTTTATACTTTGCGTACCATTTATAATTTATTTTTGCAGGTTTATTAAAGTTGAATAATCCCACCTTAAAGAAAAAAAAATGCCTTCTTTACTTGTTCAATTACTATAGAGGCGATTTAGATTAGAGTGTCGAGCCTGTTTGTTGTCATTTCTAGTAACTTATGCTTTCGAAGTATAACAGTTGTTTCTACCTTGTTTTTCAAATACCACAAGCTGGTAAAACTGCTTTGGGAAGCCAGGACATAAGCTCAATGACTAAAACTCCAATGGTCCTAAAATTGAGTCCTTAGACTATCCATTGCAACGACTAGCTAAGCCAGTACTTTCTCGCTCAAGACATAACGACTCTCTTACGTGCAGCCTATAAATTGAAGCCTTAATTCAAGACTTACAAGATTGTTGGAATCAAGAACTTAACACTTTTATTCTTTCCTCTAGCTCACAACTTTTACTCATACATTTACAACTTTCCGAGTTGTAAAAATCTTGTAAAGAAAAGTCTTGTAATCTCTCTTCTTACTTCAAATACTTTTCTTAGCTACCCCTTGACTAAGTTGTAAAGGTTACCTCAACTCAATTGTCCCAAAATATAAAGGATACCTCGTTTTGGAAGTGTTAGGGTAGATAAGGGAGATTTTGTGCTCGAGAAAAACTTGCATTAGAATTGCCTAAGGGAGTAATTCGGGTAGTCGAGTTCATTGTATTTGTGGATTTGACTTAGTGCATGAGAAAAACTTGCACTAACCGTGGTTTTCTCGCCCAAGGACGGTTTCCACGTAAAAATACGTGTCCTCTTCAATTCTTCCTTTCTAAGTCACTCTAGACTCACTTGTTTCGAGTTCAATCTATCTTTATTTAAACTTTGAGTAATAATAGTTATTTAACTAATATATTTATATAAAATGACTCAAAAGAACACACTAGATTGACGCTTTTAGAAAATAAAAAGGACAATTTTGAAAATACAAATGCAAATATTAGGTTGTGGTTTTGAAAAGTTACTTTGAGTAACCTTTGAAAAAATCTACAAAAACCTCCAGATCACTATTTCTCTAACTATTTTGTCAAATTCTTACATGTTTAGATAAGTAGTGGCTCAACTTTTCGAACCACTAAGCATTATCTCAAAAGTTAGTACTGAACGTAACCAAAGTAGCTAAAAAATTTTTTAAAAGATTAAAACTTATCAGTTAATTGGACAAAACAAAAGGTAGGAGAAATAGAGAATAACATCAAATAAGTCGCTTAATACTCTAAAAGTGTAAGAGTTGAATAGAGTAATTCTTAAACTGTGCACCCCTAATAACCGTAACACATGACTCTTTTTTTATGCAAGCACACAACTGTCTAATCAATCTACCTATTGTATATTGGTGATGCATCAAATTTATATTTTATGGGTATTAGTTAGCTTAACAATTAAAGTTTTCATATATTATTAAAAATATTAGCTTGACTACAAGAAAACATCCAGTTAGAGATGAAAATAATTCGTCATTGTATATAACTATTTCGTCGCAGAAACATAGCGATGAAACAAAGTTTGTTTCTAAACCCATCGTCGCAAATAAAATGCTCCTTACCTTCCGGGGAGGGCAGGGCAGCTAATGCAGGGGTAATGACAACCCCAATTAATTTGGGGTTGTCATTACCCCTGCATTGGCTGCCCTGCCCTCCCCGGAAGGTAAGGAAAATAGTCATGAATTTATTTTTTCATTGCAAATAGCGACCAAATTAGAGATAAAAATTTTTGCATTGCTAATTGAGATGATATTTTTTCGTAGCTAACGTGTCCTAATTTGTCACATATTGTAATGATTTTTGAAACGAAATGTAGTCCATCACTAACCGAGATAAAAAAATTTCAGTAGCTAATCGGTCCTAATTCGTCACAAATAGTAACGATTTAGGACACAAAGTTATTTCATATCAATCCGAGACAAAATTCGTTTCATATCAAAACTGTGGTAGATTTCTCGATTCAGTACAAAAATTTAGAGGTGAAGCTATTTTTTAATTGGTGTCTATTAATAATCGCAAAACATAGCATAGAATCGAAGCCTATAAAGTTTTATATAACCACCACAACCATTCATATTAATATAACCATATGTCAAATTACACAACTAAAAGTTATTGAGATATAATTTAGGGAAAATTTTCTTGAATTATATCTCAATACAAAATTATCATAATCTGATATATAAAGCACTAATTACCAACATAAAGTACTATCTCAATACAAGCATCCAAAAGACAACCTTCACATGTAATCTAAATGTACGGGAGTGTGATGGGATCGCAAGAGGAGTCGTCAACCTAAGAAAGTAAGTGTGTAATCGGTTCTCTTTGTAGTTTTTGCTCCTCCCTAGTAGTCCTAAGCTCCTCCCTAGCAACTTGAAGCTCATCCTCTAAATTTTTCAAGCGAGTGTCCATTTGAGAAACCACTCGATGAAGTGTACGTTTGGAATGCTAAAGATGAGCGACAAGCCGGCCTTGGGTAGTAGGTGCCGATTCGGTCCCAAGTCCGTAGACAGTCCCCTTCTTATTCATCCCTTTAGCAGCTTGATAAAAAAAGCTCATCATCATCTAATTAGGTTCTGGATTGCAAGGAATTGAGCTTTAAATGCTCGTACTCATCTTTCAAAACCAAATACAAACGGTCAGATCACCTCATCATTTAATAAACAGACAACAAACTATCTACACCAGGAAACAACTACAATACAATATCCTCCCCCCCAAAACAAAAAATTGCAAATTAAGAGCTAAGAAATTCATAAAAACCATAGCAATTTATCAAGAGATTCACAAAAGGCATAGAAAGTGTAAGGGAGCATGAAAAGGCCTATAATTCTACCATTGTGTAACTCACAAAAGTAATCGGCTCAGGATGCAATCTTTTGTCAAGATCGGACATATTATACAAATATATGAAAGATGAAAACCTTTTTGACATTTTACCTTCCTTTAATGTATAATATAATGCAAGGAAACCAACAGGAGAAAAGACATAATAGAAGTACCTTTTGTTGGAGAGGACGGAAATGATACAATAGGGGAGCATAGAATTAGGTAAACGAGGCTTTTTACACCTCCTAAGACTCCAACATGAGTCGAAAGGGGGAGGTAGGAAAATAACTAATAGATATTTCATCAGTAAGGAAATGTCATGCTCTATATATGAATTTTGACTTATACTTACATAATTATGTTAAAATAAGAATAATCAAAACTCTAGTGGCAATAGCTATATTAAAGTATACGATTAAGTCGGCAACAAAAATTGTGGCAAGAAAGAAACCAAGTGTAGTATGGTTGATTGCACCACAAGAGTCCAAGAGTTAACCATGTTAATAGATTAATAGATCTTCAAAACTAACATAAACTATTAGCATAACATTGTGTTAAAATCTTTATAGGTCAAAGAAAAGTATAAGAATGCACATGAATAAAGTTGCTAAGAAACAACTAAGGTATCACAACTAAGATGGATCATTATAACTAAGAGATAACTAAGAGTGGAGCATAACATCACAAATTCAGAAAATATATAATTAGAAATCAGAGAGGTAAGAGTTAGTTGCCAATTCAATCAATCAAGCCCCTTTTGCAGTTATATATTAATGCCAATTTCTAACTGAAATCTCGGTTATCCATGCTCTTCATTTCAACCTCCCATACCCTTGTTTGGCATAGCATCCATAGTGTTCTTTGATACTCCTATGTTGAATTCAAACTCCCACACTCCATGTTACTCGGTCAATTTTTCGGGTAAAACTCATTTGGCCAATCGAGAGAGAGAAAGAGAGAGAGTGATCTATAATTTGTAGAGGGTGTTCATTCATAAATTGCTAAAGTTTATTAAATTTAATACAATTAGGCTCAAATATTGAGAGAAGACTCAGGTATAAAACTCTATCTCTCTAGAGTTTTGATTCTAAGTCATTCTAAGCTTTTAAGAAACTAATATCTAAGTTTTCATTTTGTTATGACCCACTCGAAACCAATCATCAAGTATAACATTCTTAACTATATTTCGAGCCCACTTAGACACAACTTAGAATAATGGTATGAGTGAATAATTTCTCAAACACTTTTATTCCGAGTACCGACTTCATGTTTCAACTAAAAATGAAATACGAGCGTTAATTCTAAGTTCTAAGTCAATCTATTTATTGAGAATTATTTACTTGATCATGTTTATGTATTCTGATATTTTATTCTTTCCAACATGATTATTTTAAGGATTGACTGAAGATGGAATCTGAGCCTAATGAATATTAGACTCAGAAAATTCCATTCTTTTAGGTTAAAGATAATTAAGTACTTAATTACTTTGATTTAATTATTATTTCGCCTAATTTTGGACCAAAGTATTTTTATACATTGAGTACCACTTTGATTTGATTTTGGAGGCTGATTAAACAAGCCTAATCTACTTTTGAAATACAAAAGCAATCACTTTCTAGCCGTTAAACACCGATAGACGTAAATCACCCATTTCCGGACATGGCTTAGACACTATGCCGGGGTTTTTGTTTCCAAATCTAGAAAACTCCAACTTTCTGTCTAACAATTGTTTCCACCCCAGATTTCAATCACCACCAGAGGGATGGACCACCTTTTGAGCTAAGAACCACCACACGGCGATCACATCTCAACGGATCTTTTCTCGAGTGACTCGGACTAGCCGTTACAATGGCTATTGAAGCTCACCGATCCGAATAAGTCTCAACAGATCATTCTACCTTGCTATGTACAAATAGAAGCCACTCCACAAGACTTAAAGATTGTTGAACACAATGATTAACACTTAGTGCATTCTTATTCAATCTTCGACTTACAACTCATAATCTATATTTTCCTACTTTCTAAGTTGTAAAAAAGTCTTGTAATCATTTATACTCTTTCTACTTTCTTCTAAGTCCCTTGACTCAGCTGTAAGGGTTAACTCAACTCGGTTGTCCCTAGAGATGGGAAAAGCCGACCCGACACGAAATTATGTGGGTTTGGGTAAAGTTTATCAACCCGTTTAATTAGTTGGGTTGACACGCTTAACCCATTTAATTAAATGGATTAGGTTCGAGTCCAGATTTTCGACATGAAAAATAACTTGTTTAACCCATTTAATTAAACGAGGTTTATATGTTGACCCATTTACCTGAAAACCCGTTTAACCCATATATAATAATTTTTTGATTTTTCTTTTAAATTTGGTAAAAAATGGGAAATGGTGTCAGCTCGGTAATTTATCCCCCATTTTTCGTTTTTTGCCTTGTAGCCACTAACCTACATTTTACTACCCCTAATTGGCCTAAGTATATAAGCTATCTAAACCAAGAAACCCTACTCATTCATTTCCTTCCCTCATTCTGTCTCTCCTCCTTGTTCTCTCCACTCTCTCTCTCTCTCTCTCTCTCTCTCTCTCTCTCTCTCTCTCTCTCTCTCGTGTGTGTGTGTTGCATCTGGATCGTTCTCTTTCTCTTTGCTCTCTCCACCTCCATGGCTCTCTCTCTCTCTCTCTACTCCATGTCTCTTCTATAGCATCTCCCCCTTGAAGAAAGAACACACTCTCTCTCTTTCTCTCAATTAAATTAGCGTAAGTTCTGTCAGGTATAGTCACCAATAGCCCTTGTTTCCTTTTACTTTTGTTTTAGCGTGCTAGTAGCTACTTCTCTCTCTCCTTTTCATAGATTCAAGCGATACTTTGGGTGGTTTAATCTTGAAGATCATGTGGTATTATTATTTTCATGAATCTTTTTGTTTAAATTTTGATTTCTTTTTCGTTTTAATGGATTTGTGTATAAAAACGAACCGCTTTTGATGGCATGAATTGGATATGAACCAATCCTTCTCGGTGACTTTCCTTTTAATCGATCGTGAAGGAGTTTCCACTCTGTTACTTAGCTAGAGTGAAATGGCTCCCGTTTTGTTGTTGCCTTCATTTAAATTTTTTTTTTGTTTTGGTATTGTTCTTGCCTCGATTATCGCCCCGTCTCCCCTTCTCGGATCCGATATTTGTAATAATTTTTTTTTTTGTTTTGGTTTTGTCCTTGCATGATTATTCCCCTATCTATCCCTTCTTAGATCCGATATGTATAGAATTGTAACTTGATTATTTTTGCTTCATTTTGTATTTTCTCTGGATTTGTGTGATTTTTTTTTAATGTGTGATAGAATTATAGCGTCCAAAGATTTTGCCTCGGTGTTGATCAACGTAGGATCTAATGTTGAAGAAGTTGCTGAAGTTGGTAGTCGATGTGCAAAGAAGACAACTCATCCTAAGACTTGATCATACAAGTTGCCATTTAGTGGTGAATTGTAATATTTGGTGTTAGAATTTAGACTTTCGTTGTGGTTTGGTACTTTGATTATGTAGTTATTGAAGTTTAGTTTAATGGACAGTGGTTTAACCTTTTATAAGCACAAAAAACATTGTGTTTAATTACAACTTATTTATACTTAATTGGTTACTAACAACATGATAAACGGGTAAACAGTAACCGGTTTACCTGATTATGACCCGTTTACTTAAATGCCTCAGGAGGGTTTCCATGTACTTCTTTGTGTATTTCACTTTCTGAGTCCAATCTAGACTCAAAATCTATTTCTTCGTCACTTTGTGCAAAATTGTTTGTAATTCGTCAAAAATATTCCATCACCCTATTCGCCCCTCCTCTAGGGTGACTTAACCTCTCCAGGAGCAAGCCTTCAATTGGTATCGAGCTTAGCCTTTCAAGAGGATCTCATAATCTAAAGGTCTAAAGATCATATGTATGGAGAGTTCGATGAAAGAAGATCATCTACCGGACCTCCCAAATTCAAGGGGTCAAACTTTGCACACTCGGAAGAAGATGATGCGATGCTTCCTTTTGGACAATGATGAAGAAGTATAGAACATCATCAAGAATGGGAACTTCATTCAAATGAAGATGGAAGGAGTCAGATTTGTGCCCAAAGAAAAGTCGAGTACACTACTGAAGAGAATGAGAAGTTCAAAAAGAACTTCAAAGGCATGAACACTCCGATATGTGTTATCAGCTCGGAAGAATACAATAAAGTGTCGACCGTGACACAGTCAAAGAGGTGTGGGATACACTCGGTCAACACCTATGAAGGAACTAGCCAAGTGAACCAGGCAAAGATAAGTTAATATCTTCACAAGTATGAGCTGTTCAGTAATGGAGCCCGAGGAGAACATCTCTTAAATGTACACCCGGTTCACCGAGATTACCAACAATCTCAAATCTCTGGGTAGAAAGATCTCTCATGAAGAAATGGTCAGAAAAATTATGAGAAGTCTACTAAAGAGAAGATGGGGTCCCAAGGTGACAACAATTGAAGAGCCTCATAATCTCTCTCAATTGAAGCCGGATGAGCTCATTGGGAAGTTATTCACTCATGAGTGGCACCTAGAAGAAGAGGATGTCGAGGTCAGCACCAAAAAGAACATTGCACTGAAGGCCTCGAAAGCGGATGACAAAGTCTCAACTCCTCATACTCAGAAAAGGATCCCATGACATTCATTGCCCGAGGTTTCAAAAAGATGATGAAGTACAAAAGGTGACAAAAGAGGCTAAAGGAGGAGTTCTATAAGAAAGACAAGAAAAGTAAATACCCATCCCCTTCTAAGTTGTACTTAACTAAGAACTCTGGTTGCTTTGAGTGTGGCAGCAAGGAGCACATAGTCAAAGGTTGTCTAAAGAAAAAGAAGGACAGAAAGAAGAAAAAGTCTATGATAGCTACCTGAAGTGATGATGACTCATCCGAAGATGATGATTCCGATGACTCAAAGTGTCTAATGGCACCGACGGACTCAAAAGCTGGATCTAAGTCGGACAATGACAACTCGGATGCTCGAGGAAACAAGTACTCGGGAGGTAATTGAATACTTCCTTAAGTTTTCCGGACTTTATCTTGCTAGATATATCTTTACTTTGGAAGAAAAGTCTAATTCGAACTCTTCCGATTTCAAGAAATAACTTGAGTTTCTTACTACCGAGAGTACAATCTCCTTAGCATTTCTCAGCTATATGACAAAGGCCAAGAGGTAAGGTTCACTCGGACCAACTGTTATATTTTTGATGCGAGTCACCGAAGAGACTAAGCTCTCGTGTCTAAGGTCGAGCAACACTTATACTATCCCTCTTTCGGATTCTATTCGGAATTTATCATGCTTAAAAGCATCTTTGAATGATGATTCATGGACTTGGCATCGTAGACTAGGTCATATTAGAATGCATACTATCAAGAAACTTGAATCTCATGGATTGGTTAGGGGTTTACTTAACTGTGCATTTAAGAAAGATAAAATCGTGAAGCATGAACGTAAAGGAAGCAAGTTAGATAATCTTTCAAACCACTCAAAACCGTGTCTACATCCAAAGTGGTTGAGTTAGTTCATATGGATTTGTGTGGTGAAATTCTTGTGAAAAGCCTAGGAGGTAAATCATATGCAATTATTATTGTTGATGATTATTCACGATTTACTCGGGTGCGTTTTCGAAGAACAAGAGTAAAGCTTTCAAAGAATTCACTAAGATTTGCAGGAAAATTCAAGTGGAGTCCGAGAATCAAATCAGAAATATTCGAACCGAGCATGGAAGGGAGTTCGACTACTCGGAATTTGTAGATTTCGTGACAAGAATGACAACTCCCACAACTTCTCTCGCACCAAGAACTCCTCAACAGTAATGGATTAGTGGCGAGAAAGAACAGAACTCTTGAAGAATAAGAAGGACTATGATGATTAAAAATGATCTATCCTACTATTTTTGGGCTGAGGCGATCAACACCGCAAACTATACACTCAACGGATGCTTCATCGGACCCATCTTGAAGAATACAGACCTATGAGCTATACAAGGGAAAGAAACCCAACATTTCCTACTTCAGACCATTCGGATGTAAATGCTTTGTGTATAACAATGGTAAGGAACATCTAACTAAGTTTGATGCTAGATCGGATAAAGATATATTTCTAGGTTACTTATCTCATAGTAAAGCCTATCGAATCTTTAACAAAAAGACTAACAAAGTAGAAAAAAGTATCCACGTTGTCTTTGATGAGATTGATCTTGACAGGATAAGTGAATCCACATTTTCAGATCTCAAGCTTAATAAAGATGACGATGACATTGCTCAAGCTGAGCTTAGAAAGAGTCAAAGTAGAAGAACTAAGGCAACTCAAAATGAGGCAACTCGTAACGAGCCAACTCAAAATGTTGTGACTTAGAATGAACAAGTTCAAGATCCAACTCGAATAATGAAGAACAAGACAATGCAAAGGCTCAGCAAGAACAACCAAATGAAGATCAGCCTATTCAACCAACAAACTTGGTAAATAAGAAGACATGTAGAGCTTTCAAATATGCATTTATTCACCCACTCGAGAACATACTTTCCGATATCAACAAGTGGGGTAAGAACTTGATCTTCTTTGCATAATCTGTGTGTGTTTTCTGCATTCATATAATTAAAAGAACTTAAAAATACACTCGGAGGCCCTAAATCAACCTAAATGGGTAGAGGCCATCTAAGAAAAGCTTAATCAATTTGAAAGAAACCAAGTCTAGACTCTAACAAAACGACCTTATGATTACCCAATAATACGAACCAAATGGGTTTTCAAGAACAAACTAGATGAAGAAGGGTTAGTAATAAGAAATAAGGGTAGACTGGTTGCTCAGGGGTATAACCAAGAGAAGGGAATTGATTGTGGTGAAACCTTTGCACCTGTTGTTAGGATTGAGGCAATTAGAATTCTCTTAGCATTTGCGTCTTGCATGAACATCAAGTTTTATCAAATGGATGTCAAATGTGTATTTCTAAATGGTTATATTCAAGAAGAGGTTTATGTTGAGCAACCCCTGGATTGAAAACTCAGAATTTCCAAATCATGTTTTCAAGTTGCAAAAGGCTTTATATAGTCTTAAACAAGCTCCCGGAGCTTGGTATGAAAGACTAAGCAATTTCTTGGTTGAAAATGATTTCAAAAGAGGTCAGATTGACAAAACTCTTTTCATAAAAACTAGGGGAATGATTTTCTTATCATTCGATTTATGTTGATGATATCATTTTTGGAGCTACTAATGAAACTCTATGCCAAGAGTTTTCCGAGTTGATGAGATAGGAGTTCCAAATGAGTATGATGGGAGAACTCAATTTCTTTCTTGGTCTCGCAAACCAAACAAGACAAGGATGGCATCTATGTCAATCAATCTAAGTACAACAAGGAGCTATTGAAGAAATACAAGCTATAACATGTGAAGCATACAACAACACCTATGAGTAGCAGTTTGAAACTAGACTCGGACGAGAACGGTAGAGTCGTAGATCATAAACTCTATAGAGGTATGATTTGATCCTTGCTTTATCTCACCTCTAGTAGACCGGATATCATGTTCGGTTGTGTAAGATTTCAAGCTAATCCCAAAGAATCACATCTCATGGCGGTGAAGAGAATTTTTAGATATCTTCCAGGGACTCAAAATCTTGGTATATGGTTTTCAAAGAACTTAGAGCTGACTCTAACTGGATGCTCATATGTTGACTATGCTGGATACAAGGTTGATAGAAAAAGCACATCAAGAGCATGCCAATTTCTGGGTCAATCCCTTATTTCCTAACACTCAAAGAAGTAGAACTCGAGTCACTCTATCAATTGCTAAGGTCGAGTACATTGCAGTTGGAGCTTGTTCTGCTCATATTCTCTAGATCAGGCAGCACTTGAAGGATCTTGGATTATCATTCACATCTATCCCAATCAAGTGTGACAATTAAAGTGCAATCATCATTACTAAGGATCCAGTTCAGCACTCAAAGACAAAGCATATTGAGGTTAGGTATCATTTTCCGAGAGACCATTCCGAGAAAGGTGATATTGAACTTGAATTTATTCCTATTAAATTTCGGTTAACCGATATTTTCACTAAGCCTTTTAGTGAGGATCAGTTTTGCTTTATTAGGAATGAGTTTGGGATGATTAATGCATGATTATGTCATTTATTGCTTAAGTTATTTTTTCATGATTGAGTGATATATGCCCTGAGAAGATAACAAATAGATCAGTGGACTCATAATAAGATTGAGCTATGTGTTATAGATTTTCTGAGTGTTCGAATCACTCAAACACTTTACTCGAGTCGGACTTAAATTATGAGAAAAATGGACATAAAAATTCCGAGTTCATCTCTAGATAAATGGAGAATCTCCGAAATTTTTCAAAAACTTTTCTTCTCTCTCTCTCTCTCTATGTATGTCCGTATCACACGAACAGTCAGTAGAAACTAAGTGTTGGAAGAAAGCCCTAGGAGAAACTAGCCATTACTCGCGTAGAGCGACTCAATGGTCCGAGAAGTGTTACTTGGTATTCGAGTTAGAAAGTCGGTTGGAAGCCCTTTTCTGCTATAAATAGCACCACTTCACTTTCTTTTCTTCGGTTTACCAATTTCTTGCTCACACCCTTTGAAGGTTTGCTTAGGGAGAGTCCGAGTCACCCTAGAGCGGGGGTGAATAGGGTGATGGAAGTTTTTCGTGGAACCTTTAGCTCTTTTGTTAAATAAAAGACAGAGATAGGTTCGACTCATTCAGCAGGTCAGAAAAGTTTGGACTCGAAATGCTTTCACGAATAAATAAGCAGTAACAAGCGGGAGATATAAGACTCGCCTGAGTTTAGAATGAACTCGGAAAGATAACACTTAGAAATTACGTGGAAACCCTCCCGGGCGGAAAACCACGAACCGTGCTAGTCCAAGCACAAAGTCAAATCCACTATTTTGAGTCCACAAAATATCGTGAATCGATCGAACCCGAGTTGCTCCCTTAGACAACTCTTTACAAGTTTTCCTAGACTCGAAATTCCCTTATCTGATCTAGTACTTCCTAGCTAAGATAACCCTTACAGCTAGGGACAACTAAGCTGAGTTTACCCTTACAGCTTAGTCAAGGGACCTTACAAAGAGAGTAAGAAAGTGTTTGTAACTAAGTACAAGACCTTCCAACCGAGAAGGTAATGAATTACGGGATGGGAGTTGTAAGTAGAAGATTGAGAATGAATACAAAGACTTTGCACAAGTATGAGTATTAACAATATCTTCGGCAATCTTCAAATCTTGTGAGGTGGCTTCTATATATAGATGACCAGGCGAGTAGCCGTTATCTTCATCTCGCTGACCGAGAGTCTTACGTGACCGTTGACGAAGCTTTCCGAGTCACTCGAAAGTATCCGTTGTAATGTGAACGTTGGATAACGGTTTAACTCTCTTGGAAGTCCCAAAACCACCGGCGGTGTCTTGAAAGGTAAGGTGGAAACCACCGTTAAGATTAGCGTTTCGGTTTTCCAGATTTGGAAACAGACAGCCCTAACACAATCTTCCGGGACCTGGAGCGAGAGAAGGTGAAAAGCCATGTCTACTCGGTGATTTGACGTTTTGAAGCCGGTTACTTTTGTAGTTTGAAAAGTGTATCCTCGTTTGCATAACCTACAAAAGTAAAACAATTTTGGTTCTCAAAGTATAAGATACTTTGGTCCAAGATTAGACACGGATAATAAAGTAATTATGATAATTAAACAACTAATTATCCGAGTCGGAAGACAAGTGGAATTTTCGAGTCTAATAACCATGTAACTCAAAATTCCATCTCGACATAGTCTAAGCGATAGATCAAGATGCATAATGAATATCGAGTGAAATAACTTGATACGGACTAAGTATTAAACAGACTAAAAATCACCGACTATAATAGAATAGAGCTTATGATTAGACGTCGGATTCGAGTGAGAAAAGACGAAATACTAGTCTATTCAATCTGCGATAAAACCGAGTGATGAGGGACTCGGAACAAAGAACCAGCTTTTCCGAGTCACTTACGGATAAGCAAGAAGTATAAGAAGTAAAACCCGTATCACTTAGACAAGATATCAATTCACTCGAGAGAAGTTTCTAAGATACGGAGAATGCCTTAGAATCAAAACTCTATAAGTACGAGACGGTTATACCCGATTCATTTAATGCAACTAAGAAATGCGTTGAGCGAGTGTCTCGAGTCTTCACCCTTGCTCTTTTCGCTCACAAACTCTGTCTCGCTCACTTGTGTGTTCTCTTTCTAATTCTCAAGTCTCTTTGTTCTCTATTCTCTCTCTACTCTCTAATCTCTTCGCGAACATGCCTAAGAGAGGAATCACTCAAGAAAGAGGTTCGGCCACCAAGAAGATCATTTAGCGACTTAAATTTCTTAATATATTAAAATAGAATTTTTCAAGTTCAATATTCAATATGATCAAATTCCGTATATGTATTAACTCAAATATTAAATAAGCTAAAAATAGGTTCAAGTAGTTATTAAGAAGTATTTCAGGTGTTTGCCAACAAAATTAAATTTAACTTAATAAATTTGGTAGAATTAGAATTGACACCAGTAATTTCGATTCAATTTATGAAGTAAGCCACTATAAAAGATGAGTTAAAATTGTAAAATTAGCTAGGAAAAATTTTCATATGAGCTATATTGAGTAGGTTAGTTTCCGAGTACTTAGTGACTTAGTGTAAAACCCGTAATTTTGGGGTTAGGTGGTCTTACGAGGTAGAGCTAATTATTTAGCCTTGGTTAAATAGAGTAGGTCGAGAGACCAAGTTATATGCGGTTAGATACTCGTAAATTTATTTGAGCGAATTATTATTAGTTCGCGTAACTTTTATTGGTGAAGCGTATTAATTCCGGTTTCGAATTTTTCACCCGGACCAGCTGCGTATTAATCTGAGACCGTGTATGCTACGTATGTGGGTTTAGTTACTATAAGGATTAGAGAAAGAAAAAAAAAGGAGAAAAGGGGAAATAAGGAGTTGGATTAGTGTAATATGGATGGGTTGGCTGATTCTTGAGAGGCCACAAGAGAGAGAGTCATAACCAGCAGATAGAGAGAGAGAGAGAGAGAGTTTAGGATTGAAACAAAGAAGCGTAACCGGAGACAGAGAAGACAGAGAAGGGAAGCAGAGAGCGAGAGGAGCAGGGAAATCAAAGGGGAAGAGAGGGAGGACGAGAGCAAGAAAGAGGAAGGGATTGAGAAGTCGGAACCGGGGATCGAGAGAGAGAAAGGGCGAACAGAGCACGGCACGAGAAAGAGAGAGAGCGAGCGGTGCGAGGGCCAAGGAGGCCGAGCGGGGCTGGCGACAGCCGCAGATCCGGAAAACGACGGCCGGTGACGCAAGCAAGCGGCAAGCGAGGAAGAAAGCGAAAGACTGGGCGGATCAAGGGGCGGAGGAGGGACCCGAAACAGAGGCAAATGCGGGAGAGTCTAGGAGACCGGGAACCGGAAAAGGAAGCGGCGGTCGGCGAACAAGAAAGTCAAGACCGGCGAGCCATTGGCGCGCACGAGGGACTCGGACCGAGCCGGGAAATGGAGACCGAGTCGAGAGGAACAGAGCGAGGCAGAGAGAGAGATACAGAGGCGTAACGAGAGGAAGAAGAGGGCAAGGAACCCAATCCGAATTCATCCAAATCGGATTACAAACCATAAAATTCGAGGTGGGTAGTCCTATACTCTAAACTATTAGTACTTTCGAAACCCAAATGAATTTATCGTGATTATTGAATGTGATTGTGAATATTGAAGATGTATGCTATTGAACGAGTTTAGTAGTTGCTTGAAGGTGGAATTAGGAGTCTTGAGGGGAATTGGTAGTCGTGTAGGCCTGAATTGGAAATTGGGAATTCGGACGGAGTTAGGGCTGCCGGGTGTAGCGAGTCATATCGAGAATTCGGTCGGTTGGGGATGAGTACGTTGTGGTTGGGTATAGATGGTGAATTAGTATCTCAAGTTGAGCCTTAGAGAATTACCGAAATTGCAGCATTACTAATATCGGGAAATAATGAGTGAAGTATAAAGAGGAGTATGAATTCATACCGATGATGCACGATTGAGGCACGGGAGTGAGAAATGGGTGATTATCATATTGAGTTTGAAGTAGATTTAAATCCTCGAGGTTGAACTAGCGTGAAGATAAGCAAAGCTAACGAAAACTGAATAATGAAAAGTGATTAAGAGTTATATAACTAAGGATGGACGAACAAGAGTCGAGTAATGAGATAGAGACATACAATGGGAATTTGAGGCGGAGAAATGATGACGAGTGGGAATGGTAAGGTTAAGTTGAATTTGGAATCTATTTAAACCTTGAGCTGAAATTAAGTTGGAAGATACGCTTAGCAAAAAGGAACTTAAGTGACAAAGTGAGATTAGGAGTTATATGGCTGAATGAGCAAAGGAAGTTGATTTATAAAGTAGAGACCTAGAATAAAGAATTGAAGCAAAGACAGGGAGTTGTGAGAAGTTGAGACATAAGCAAACGAAGTGAATTCACCGAGTAGAGACAAAGAATGAGGAATTGAAATAAAGACAGAGAATTGTGAGAAGTTGGGGCGCTGAATTAGGTGATGTTCGCTTGTGGTTATTGTGGCTCGTAAAATGGAAACTAATCACACTAGAGTGGTGGATTGAGAAATGTATAGTTGGAAAGAGTTGAGAATGATTGCTTGCATTGAATGGTGGTTATTCGTGTTAAGTGATTTCTTTACGTGATGCTCAAAAGTAGTTTTGAAAGGCGTTTTGTATTTTACGTGAAATGATCCTTGAATGCAACTTCTTGTGAACCGCCTTTCAAACGTGAATGTATTTTAAAGAAGCGAAACTTATTTAAGAAAGTGAATCTTGTTTGAGAAAGTGAATTTAGAAGGGTGACAGGTGTGTCGTCCCTTCTACGATGACAAATTGATTAAGATCTTGGTTGGAAACCAAGTTTGATAAGTGATTGTGATCGGTTCGATTTAAATGAATTATGGGCTAAGATTGTTTAGACCAGAGGAAGGAGGTGGTCATGCATATCGAGCCACGGGGTCCTTACGTATCAGGATGCCCATCAACCGGAGAGGTTGATTCTTTCCTGACGAGGAAAGCGGAGCCTTCCAGGTATTTGACTAGAGATAGGTCCCGGGAACCTAAGTCGGGGTAGCGCCCCGAGAACCGTCTGGTGCTAGCTCAATTATCGAAAGCCCCAAAAGAATTTTCGAAAGTATTTGAAAGAAAGTGCAGATGATTCCACCTTGTTTAATGTGATTCCATTCCTAAAATGATTACAAATTGTGCTTCCAAATGATTAAAGTGTTATGAGCTTTATGTTGCGAATGATTTCAAGAGATTTCATTGAAAAGTATATACATTTGTATTATATTATTATGCTTTCGTTGATTTCATTATTATGAGTATTATGTGTAAAGAATTTCCATTTCAAGGGTGTAAGACTCCGGTGAGCCCGTGGTTTATTGCTCACCCCCACAAATTCCCCTCCCGGTGTTGCAGGTGCATTCTCGGTGTGTGTGGTGCTTAGCTTATTCTGGACCCCATTGATTGTCGTTTGTTGGTTGCTGCGCGATTTGAATCGCGGATGTGCATTTCTTATGTTTCTAAGTATTGTACTTGTAATTTAGTTCATGTAGTTCGTACCATATGTATAGTAAACCCTTTTAGATTGTTGTAAGTTTTATCGCATGATTGGTTGGACTCGGCGTGTGGCCGTTGAGTTGTATTCTCCGAGTGGGTGGCTCGTTGAGTTATGTTATGCTTTTTATGCAGGATTTTAAGGTTTTAAGCCTATGGGATAGTTCATATTACAAACAGAACTCGCCGAAATTTTAAGAAATCTCAAATTCTTTTGGAAAACCACCCTTATTATCTTTAAGTTGAGTTTAGACAGCCAAACCAACACCAGAAAGAGCCTTGGGAGTTCCTTTAAGGAACTCGGCGATGTAATACTCCCAGGGGTGTTTTGGGGTGTTACACTTAGTCTATGCTTAGTTTCATTGACTAGGTCGGTTTCTACCTTTCTAAGCAAAACTAAGTCCTTACACTTTAAGAGATAAACTTTTAGATCTAAAGTCTTGCATTAGTCATTTTTTCAAATGAGTTACAAAACTTGAGACAAAATCTAAAAGTACTTGACACTAGTGCTCAAGACAATGAGACAGAGTCCGAGTGCCTCGTAACGAGAGAATGAGCAACCGACACGAAGCTCGGTGAGTTCTCAAGAGCTGGTTTTAAAACTCACTCAAGGTTAGAAAAACCTTCATCTTTTACTTGGCTCCCAAGTATGTCTCATTTAGAAAAGAAGCTCTTGGTTACAATGCTAAAGAGGAATCTAATTCTTATTCAAGTCTTTTCAAAACTCATTCCGGAACTCGTAAAGTTCAGGAAGGCTGAGCATGGTCCTATTCACTCACATGGAAAAGGGACTGAGCACATACTAGTTTACAATAAAAATCCTTCTCAACCTGTTTACAAAAAGAAAAGTTTTCAAAGAAAGGAGACATAGACTCGGTTTTCTAAAAGGAAGACTCAAAATAAGACCAAACCCAAAATTATTTAAATCTAGGTTCCCAAAAGTGCTCTTCCTCGAGAGGAAGACCACAAGTAAAGACAAGTCATTGGGTTTGTGAGAGGAAGTGAGAAGTGTTAGTTTGTTTATATTTTACAGATGACTCAGAAACAAAAGGGTCACTTGTACTTAGACAGTGGCTGTTCATGCCATATGTCAGGTGATTCAAGACTCTTCTCCGAGCTTGAAGATTTTAAGGGAGGAAAAGTCACATTTGGAGATAACAAGCAAAGGCAAGATAGTTGGGATTAGCAAGATTGGTTAAGGAAACAACTCAGCCAGTCCAATCTACCTTATCAAAGGGCTCAAGTACAATATCTTGAGCATATCTCAACTCGTGTGACAAAGGTCAAGAGGTAAGATGCACTCAAACCAACTACTACATTTCGATGTAGTCACCAAAGAGACAAAGCTCTCACGTCTAAGGTCAGGTAACACTTATATCATTCCTCTCTTAGATTATAGTCAAAATTTATCTTGTTTGAAAGCATCTTTGAATGATGATTCATGGACATGGCATCGTAGACTAGGTCATATTAGCATGCATAATATTAAGAAACTTGCATCTCATGGATTGGTTAGGGGTTTACCTAACTGTGCATTTAAGAAAGATAAAATATGTGAAGCATGCACAAAAGGAAAGCAAGTCGGATCATCTTTCAAACCACTCAAAATTGTGTCTACATCCAAAGTACTTGAATTGGTTCATATGGATTTGTGTGGTGAATTTCCTGTGAAAAGCTTAGGAGGTAAATCATATGTAGTGGTTATTGGTGATGATTATTCACGATTTACATGGGTGTGTTTTCTAAAGAATAAGAATGAAGCCTTCAAAGAGTTCATTAAGATCTGTAGGAAAATTCAAGTGCAATCTCGGATTCAGGTCGAAGAATTCAAACCGACCATGAAAGGGAATTCAATTACTCGGAATTTTCGGACTTTTGTGATAAGAATGACGTCTCCCACAAGTTCTCTCGTATCAAAAACTCCTCAATAGAATGGAGTAGTGGAGAGAAAGAACATAACCCTTGAAGAAATAGGAAGGACCATGATGATTGAAAATGATCTACCTTACTATTTCTAGGCTGAGGCGATCAACATAGCAAACTATACACTCAACGGATGCCTCATTAGACCCATCTTAAAGAAGACACCCTATGAGCTATACAAAGGAAAGAAGCCTAACATTTCCTACTTCAGACCATTCCGATGTAAATGCTTTGTACATAACAATGGTAAGGAACATCCGACTAAGTTTGATGCTAAGTCGGATGAAGGTATATTTCTAGGTTACTCATCTCATAGTAAAGTTTATCGAGTTTTTAACAAAAGAACTAACAAAGTGAAAAAAAGCATCCATGTTGTCTTTGATGAGATTGACCTTAGTAGGATAAGTCAATCCACCTTCTCATATCTCAAACTTAACAGAGATAAAGATGACATTGTGGAAGTTGATATTTGAACGAGTCAAAATAGAAGAACCGAGGCAACTCGGAATAGGGCAACTCAAGATGAGCCAACTCGGAATGCCGTGACTCGGAATGAACAAGTTCAAGAGCCAGCTCAAAATGCTCGAAGAACAAGCCAATATAGAAGCTCAAGCAAGAGCAACCAACTGAAGATCAGCCTATTTAACCAACAAACTTGGTAAACCAGGAGGATAGGTAGCGCTTTAAAATACGCATCCAATCACCCACCTGAGAACATACTTTCCGATATCGGCAGTGGGGTAAGAACTCATTCTTATTTGTAAAATCTATGTGCATTTTCAGCATTCATATCATTAACCGAACCTAAAAATGTACTAGAAGCCTTAACCGAACCTTAATGGGTAGGGGCTATGCTCGAAGAGCTGAATCAATTTGAAAGAAACCAAGTTTGGACTCGACCAAATGACCTTCTAAACACCCAGTAATAGGAACCAAATGGGTTTTCAAGAACAAACTGGATGAGGAAAGGTTGTTAATCGAAATAAAGCTAGATTAGTTGCTCAGGCGTATAGCCAAGAAGAGGGAATTGATTGTGGGGAAACCGTTGCACCTGTTGCTAAGATTGAGGCAATCGGAATTCTCTTAGCATTTGCATCTAGCATGAACATCAAGCTTTATCAAATGGATGTTGAATGTGTATTTCTCAATGGTTATATTCAAGAAGAAGTTTATGTTGAGCAACCCCTAGATTTGAAAAATCAGAATTTTCAAATCATGTTTTTAAGTTGCAAAAAGCTTTATATGGTCTAAAATAAGCTCCTAGAGCTTGTTATGAAAGACTAAGCAGTTTCTTGGTTCAAAATGATTTTAAAATAGGTCAGATTGACAAAACTCTTTTCATAAAAACCAAGGGGAATGATTTTCTTATCATTCGGATCTATGTTGATGATATTATCTTTGGAGCTACTAATGAAACTCTATGCCAAGAGTTTTCCGAGTTAATGAGACAAGAGTTCCAAATGAGCATGATAGGAGAACTCAATTTCTTCCTTGGTTTGCAAATCAAGCAAGAAAAGGATGGAATCTATGTCGATCAATCTAAATACACCAATGAGTTATTGAAGAAGTACCAGCTATAAGATGTGAAGCATGCAGCAACACCTATGAGTAGCAGTTTAAAAATAGACTCACACGAGAAAGGTAAAGTTGTAGATCAAAAACTCTACGAGTGATATGATTGGATCTATACTTTATCTCATATCTAGTAGGCCAAATATCATGTTTAGTGTTTGTCTTTGTACAAGATTTCAAGCTAATCTTAAGGAATCATATCTCACTATGGTCAAGAGAATCTTTAGATATCTTACAGACGACTTAGAATCTTGGTCTATGGTTTTCAAAGGACTCGTAAATGACTCTTATTGGATACTCATATGCTGACTATGTTGGATACAACGTTGATAGAAAGAGCACATCAGGAGCATCCCAATTTTTGGGTCAATCACTCATCTCCTGGCACTCAAGAAGTAGAACTCAATTGCTCTATTGACTCTTGAGGCTAAGTACATTGCAACCGGAGCTTGATGCGCTCGGATTCTCTCGGATCAAACAACACTTGAAGGATCTTAGACTATCATTCACATATATTCCAATCAAGTGTAACAACCAAAGAGCAATAAGAATCACTAAGAATCCAGTTCGAGCACTCAAAGACAAAGGACATTGAGGTCATGTATCATTTTCTCGATAGACCATTCTGAGAAAGGTGATATTGAACTTGAGTTTATTCCTACAATATTTCAATTAGTTGATATTTTCACTAGGCCTCCGAGTGAAGATCAATTTTGCTTTAGTAGGAATAAGCTTGGCATGTTAACCGCATGATTATCTAAGTTATTGCATGACTTATTCCACTATGATTTATTGTTATATGCTTTGAGTAGATAAGAAATGGATCAGTTGACTCAAAATGAGACCGAGCTATTAGTTATCAATTTTCTGAGTGTGTTATGAGTCACTCGGACACATTACTGAGTCATGCTCATATTATTAGCAAAATGGACATTAAAATTTGGAGATCATCTCTAGATAAATGGAGAATCTCATAACTATTTTAGAAAACTCTTTCTTCTCTTTCTCTCTCTATCACACGAACAGTCAGTAGAACTACTCGTCGAAGAAAGCTCGTTGGAGAAACTATTCATTACTCGTGTTGAGAGACTCAACCGTCTCGATAACTGTTGCTTGGTAACTAAGTCGGAAAGTCGGTTGAAAGTCTTTTCTCTCTATAAATAACACCATTTCACTTTCTTTCTTACACTTTACCTACTTATTACTTACTCTCTCTCTCTCTCTTTGCTCTCAAAGTTCATTTACTCTTGCACTCTTTCTCTCTCTTTGATTCTCGATCTTCTATGTTCTCTACTCTCTCTCTTGTTTCTCTCAAACACTTTATACTCTCTAAATATGCCTAAGAGAGAATTTGTCGTTAAAGGAGGTTCGGCCACTAAGAAGGTCGGAACCAAAACCACTTCATCTAAGGCTGCACAAGGCAAAGGCAAAGAGCCCGCCTCAAAAACCCAAAACACAACGTCGCCTAACACTTCATCCTGGAGGACGGATTCTTCCCAAAAACATCTTTTTCTTGGTTGAAACACATCGCCAAAACTAGTGTGTACAACTATTTATTTTTCTCGTGAGTATATTTACCCGGATCGAGTTTCGAGTTCTATACTCACATGACAGCAAGTGATAACATTATCACTTCGTTGTTCATGGTAAGACCGTTCGAATCAATCTTACTTTACTTCACAAGCTTTTCAATGTGAAGTCCCTCTTTCTCAACTCCAATCCAATTCCTTTCACTCGAAGTCGCTAATGACTTCTATGCCATTATATGCAAAAGAACCTCCTCGTCTAGAAAGAACTTTTCTATGATTTAGATGACCGTAGAAGTAAGACTTCTATACTTCATTCTAATGAGGACTATCTTCACTTACTATCCATCAAAGGAGAACCCCAACTCTAGAGTTCTTAAGGTTCTCTATGACATTCTATAGGGCTACGAAGTACACCTCTTTCCATTCATACTTGGAACAGATAGCTTTAGTTCCTTCTAACACTAAGAAGACTACATATCCTTTTGGAGCTCTTCTTACTGCGGTGTTCACTTAGTTTGGGGTCCCTCTCCCTTCGACCTAAACTCTTTGTTGGAGCCTATCGTTTGTCTTGGCATGAGTAAGCTTATTGGTCTTGGATACCAATAAGTCAAGCCTCGGTGCCTAGGTTCACTCGTCTAAGTTACCATTCCCTCCTCCTCCACCTCGGACACAAACTACTCTTGAGGTCCCACTTCTAACAACTGGACCTTCTACTTTTTACCTGTACCTTCCGTCAAGCTTCTTGAGAAGGTGGCTAACAAACTTGCTTATCTAGCTTTAGAGTTGAAATCAACTCGAAGATCTTTCCAAGCTTTCATCCCCACTCCGACTCTTATGCAAAGCCAGGCTCAAACTCAACTTCAATAAAGTCAAGCACCGATTGTTAAGATGAAGGAAGTGATCAAGCAACAACATGATCGGATCCACCACCTCTAGGGGAAAAGATCAAAGGCAGCCGAGGACTCATAATCCTCTCGAAGAATCTAGGAGTCCTCCGGATCTTTTGAGTCCGAGTTAGAAGATGCTCGAAGAAACAAGTAGAAGAAGGCTAAAGAGAGGTCGAAAGAGAGAAAAAGGAGAAAAAGATGCTGAATTTGCTCAACCCGAGGACCAAGGCAACAAAGAACCTGAGGTGATATCTTCGATCACACTCGCAGTGCCTTAGAAGAGGCTGGTGAAGTCGGCTAGTCTAAGGCCTCTACCTCGAAACTCAAAGTGCCGAGGAAGAAGAAGAAGAAGAGGAAGATCTACCTTTGGTTCACATAATCTGGATCTCTCCACTGCCGGATCTACCAATTCCGATGCCACCTCGCCCAGCTACTTCCACTCAAGCATACAGCGCAAGCGCACAACTCGATCTTCGACTTCTCAACAGACTGCCTCTCCTTCTTGATTTCAAACTCGGTTTTTCTTTTTCTTTTTTGTTTATCCAACATCTTATGTATTTACTTACTCCTTCCTCCCTCATTTTGTTATTTTTGTCTGAAATGCATAGGGGAGAGAAAAGATAGAAAAATAAATGTTTGGTTTAGGGGAGTTATTCCCTTAGTTGTTTCTCTATAGTTTTTTGTTTTTTTCATTTCTTAGTTTGTTTAAATTTTTGTACATTTTGATGCTAAGTAATGAAAATTCCTTATTTCTGAGCACCTATGTTTCGAGTATTTGTTTCAAACTTTCTTTAATATGTTCTTTCTTACTCTTTAACAACTATGCTCTGTTTATGCTCCGAGTTATGTTTTGATCCGAGTTGAATAAGTACTCATCATTATTTTTTCTTGCTCGATCAATATTCTTTGCTCTTATCAATTTTATATGAAAACTTAACTCTCTCGAACCGATTAGTTTCTATCTTAAGTACGGAATGTCTTTCATCAAAAAGGGGAGATTGAAGACTTAGGTATAATTCTCTCTCTAGAGTTTTGATTCTAAGTCATTTTAAGCTTTTAAGAAACTCATATCTAAGTTTTCATCCTGTTTCGACCCACTCGAAAACAAGTCATCAAGCATAACATTCTTAATCGTGTTTCTAACCCACTCAAACACGGCTCGGAATAATGGTATGAGTGGATAATTTCTCAAACACTTTTATTCCGAGTACTGACTTCGTGTTTCAAGTGAAAATGAAATATAACGTTAATTTTAAGTTCTAAGTCAGTCTATTTATTGAGAATTATTTACTTGATTAAGTTTATGTATTTTGATATTTTATTCTTTCTAACTTAATCATTTTAAGGATTGACTCAAGATGGAATCTGAACCTACTCGAATATTAGACTCGAAAATTCTATTCTTTTAGGCTAAAGATAATTAAATACTTAATTACTTTGATTTAATTATTATCTCTGCCTAGTTCCGGACCAAAGTATTTTTATACTTTGAGTACCACTTTGATTTGATTTTGTAAGTCGACTAAACAAGCCCGATCTATTTTTGAAATACAAAAGCTACCGGTTTCTAGCCATTAAACGCTAGCGGACGTAAATCACCCATTTCTGGATATGGCTCGTACATCGTGTCGTGGTTGTTTGTTTCCAAATCTGGAAAACTCCAACTTTCAGTCTAACGGTTGTTTCCACCCCCAAATTTCAATCACCACCGGAGGGACAAGACCACCTTTTGAGCGAAGAACCACCATACAACGATAACATCTCAATAGATCTTTTTTAGTGACTCAAACTAGCCGTTACAACGGCTATTAAAGCTCACCAATCCAAAAGAAGTCTCAACGATCATTCTTCCTTGCTATGTATAAATAGAAGCCACTCCACAAGACTTGAAGATTGCTAAACACATTGATTAACACTTACTTATCGCATTCTTATTTAATCTTCGACTTACAACTCCTAATTTGTATTTTCTTACTTTCCGAGTTGGAAAGAATGTCTTATAATCACTTATACTCTTTCTAATTTTTTATAAGTCCCTTGACTAAGTTGTAAGGGTTAACTCAACTCAGCTTGTCCCTAACTCGTAAAGGGTATCTCGGTTAGGAAGTACTAGATCACATAAGGGAACTTCGAGTTTAGGAAAACTTATAAGGGAATTTTCTAAGGAAGCAATTCTGTAAGGAGTCAGTCCTTGTAATTGTTGATTTAGTTAATGGATTTGACTTGGTGCTTGTATTAGCACTGTCTCGTGGTTTTCCGCCCCATGAGGGTTTCCACGTACTTCTTTGTGTATTTCACTTTCCGAGTCCAATCTAGACTCAAAATCTATTTCTTAGTCAGCTTTGTGCAAAATTGTTTGTAATTCGTCAAAAATCTTCCATCACCCTATTCACCCCCTCCCCTCTAGGGTGACTTAACCTCTCTAAGAGCAAATCTTCATTGAGTTCACTTTAATTCATTATTCCAATGCTAAAAGGAAAAAAAAACAATTTCTTGACAACAAAATTTGTATAAAATTGACTTATATTTTGCCTAGCTATGTACTTTGAATCAAAAATTCATCAACAAAGATTCATTTATCCCCTTGAATATAATGCTTCTAAGGGTGAATATCATGTTGTAAATTATATTTCTTTTTCAATAACATTGTTCAACTACTTGACTCGCAAAATAAATAGAGACACAAACCCTGTTCCTACCAAATGATTACGCTATCTCGCAATTATTTTTGAAATATTGTTGAAGCACATCGACATTCCATACTTTCCATTGACTCAGCAGAGCACATAACTGCTATTAAAAATCATAGGATTTCTCATTGGGTAATCAACATTTTCGAAGAAATTAATTGATTAAAATTTCCCAAAGACTTTCATAATTTCGATACTTTCCAATACTTGAAGACCAATTGGCCTATTTTCCTAATTGAAGTAGATCTTGGTTGGCTCTCTTAACCGTATCAACATATGGGTGGGTCGAAAGGCCTCAACATCGCCTTGATCCTCACCTAATTATGAATTTCAAATTCCAAAAGCACATTTGATTGACTTTCTTAAAGAGAGAGAGAGAGACATAGAGAGAGTATTAATTTGATTAAAAGGGAAGCATCCGATTCATTGTCCCGAGTTCTCTCTTTCAAAGGATAATGTTTAGGGCTATGTTATTTCTGGCCTATGATAATTAAAGCAAAGAACCTACTTTTTATTTCAAAAGCAATATCAATTGGTTGAAAGTGGGATGAAGATAAGGCAACTTCACAAAGTCAAAGCTTATTAGTTCAGCTATGTCATTTTATCTCCATCAATTAGACTATTAATTAAGCAATAATAATCATCTTTATCACACATCTCCCTCTTTTTCGAGTCATCAAAAGGGATAAATCATGCTAAACAAGAATAAGCAATAAAGTACTATTTAATTAATGAATTGAATACACAATTAGAATCCTTATATTGTAATTTGAGCTACGCTTTATGAGCATATCATGAAATTGTGGATCACATGTCAATTTTTTGTCAAGAGAACCAACACAAAACAAACCGTAGTGTACTCCCAGTCCACAAGTTCTAAGATTATTACAAGCTCTATTCTAAAGTAAGTACTTAATTAAATGTTAATACTCGGCTTTCTCACAAAAATTGGTCGTCACTTGAAGCTAATTCCTAAAAAGATGAATGCTAACATCATGGTTATTATCATAGTTATCATGTTGTGTTCATCTCTAATCCAATTTTGTAGATTTGGATATGGTATGGTTAGTTTTCAAACACTAATTGAGCGATAATGATACTAATTGAGCGATAATGACACTAATTGAGCAAAATTTCACAAACAAATCAAGCACATTAGTTTCCAAACACAACAAACTGTAAAAGGCCACAGAAATATAGGATTAAATGCCTACAATTTCAACAATCGAAAACATTCCAAAAATTTAACCCTTGAGTGAGAGAGAACTTAGGTCATATAAGCGTGATAGAAGTAGAATTAAGCACAATTATGAAACTCTAACCTTTGTAAGTCGCCTGTCACCCTCAGCAAATGCCTTGTCAAGCCACTCCTGCAAGCACATAAAGAAGTTTCCGTGAAAGAGAGAGACAGAGAGACAGAGAGAGAGAGAGAGAGAGAGAAAGACAGAAAGACAAAGAGAACGAGAGGACAACAACGACTTCACAAACCACCAAACTTAGGGTTTACACTGGAGAACGAAAGCTCGGTTGTAGAGGAGAAGGATTCGCCAAGGAAACAGGAAGGAAGGAAGAAGTATCGAGCGCAAAATGAAAAGGATTCGCGGGTGGGTTTTTCTTGGAACGAAGCAACAAGTTCAGCATGAAAAGGAAAGTCTATAGCAGAGAGCAACGAAAAGTAATTTTCTATAACACCCCAAAACACCCCCGGGGTATTACATCGCCGCAGTTCCTTAAAGGAACTCCCAAGGCTCTTTCGGTGTTGGTTTGGCTGTCTAAACTCAACTTAAAGATAATACCGGTGGTTTTTCCCAAAAGAATCCGAGATTCTCTCGAAAATTTCTAGCGAGTTCCATTTGTAACATGAACAAACCCATAGGCTTAAAGCCTTAAAACCCCGCATAAAAACATAATATAACTCAACGAGCCACACGCTCGGAGTATACAACTCAACAGCCACACGCCGGAGTCCAACCAATCATGCGATGACTAAAAACAATCTAAAAGGGTTTACTATACATATGGTACAAACTACATGAACTAAATTACAAGTACAATACTTAGAAACATAAGGAATGCACATCCGCGATTCAAATCGCACAAGCAACCAGCAAACGGCAATCAACGGGGTCCAGAATAAGCTAAGCAAGACACACACTCGAGAATGCACTCGCAACACTGGGAGGGAACGGGCAATTTGTGGGGGTGAGCAATAAACCACGGGGCTCACCTGAGTCTTACACCCTTAAATTGGAAATTCTTTACACATAATACTCATAATAATGAAATCTGCGAAAACATAATAACGTAATACAAATCTATATACTTTCAATGAAATCTCTTGAAGTCACTTACAACATAAAACTCATAACACTTCAATCATTCAAAAGCACAATTTCACATTCATGAACAATTCTTTTCGGGTTGAATCAACTTTTCTGGGCCTTTTGAGGATTCGAACTAGCACTTCTTTTCTCATAATTTCACGTAGTTTCTCGATTTCTCCGATTTCTCTTATTTCGCTGAGGCGCGACCCCGCATAAAAGGCTCACGGGACCTATCTTCTAGGAAGTCTCGGATCGGGCATCCCGCCACTGTAGGACCCCTGTTAGAATCCTTCCTCGAAGTCTCTAGTCAGGCGTCCCCAGCTCGAACCCTTCGGTATGCTAAACGATTCGTAGCTCTGTTGATTCAAAACTCTTTGCACATACTCATTCATCACATTCACTTTACAGACTTTCTCAATCGATTTAGTATCAAAGAAGGCGTGACACCACGTGCCACCCTTATAGATTCACTTTCTCAAATCAGCTTTGCTTCTTTAAAACACATTTACGTTCGAAAGGCAGTTCACAAGAAGTTGCATTTAAGAATCATTTCACGTAAAATACAAAACTCCTTTCGAAACTACTTTTGAGCATCACGTAAAGCAATCACATAGTACAAATAATCACCGTTCAGTCCAAGCAATCATTCTCAATTCTGTTCTAACTGTGCCTTTCTCAATTCATCGGTTTAATACGATTGATTCCATTTTCTCGAGCCGCAATAAACATAAGTAGATATTACCTAATTCAACGTTCTCACTTTTCACATTTCATTGCCTTCACCTCAATTCCTCATTTTATGTCTTTACTTTATAACTTAACTCTTCCCTATTTACCATCTTTGTTTCAATACTTTTCGATTACGCTTCCACATTACTAATCAACCTCTTCTCACTCATGCTTAGTTAGATAGCTCTCATTCTTACTTCACTGCTAAACTCCTCTAATTCCTTTCTTCTCCAAGTGTAATTTGCTCTCATCTTAGGTTTCTATCTCATTAATCATTCTTTCTTGACCAACTCAATCATACACTTCTTAATCCCTTTTTCATCGTGCCACTTTTGCTAGCTCCTCTCCTCTTCGCACTTAGTTCAACCTCAAGGATTTAATTATCTTTTGAACTCAATTATCCCAATACTCACCCACTTCTCACTCCCATGTCTCAATTGTGCACCACTCAATACAATCTCATATTCCTCTTTACACTTCCCTTGTTATTTCCCGATATTAGTACTCGTTTCTTAACGCCGCAAATTCAGTAAATCTCTAAGACTCAATCTGAATATCAATTCATAAGTTATGCCCAAATCATACGTACTTATCCCCAACCGACCCGACTCCCAAGCAACTCAACTCCGTCTGAATTTTCCGATTTCATCTTCAGGCCTTAACAACTCCCATTCCCTTCACAACTCCTAGTTCAACTTCCAAGCAACTACTAACTCATTCAATAGCATACATATTCAATATTTCACAATCACATTCAACAATCACGATAAACTCATTTAGATTTCGAATATACTAATAGTTTAGAGTATAAGACTACCCACCCGAAATTCTCGGGTTTAGAATTGATCGAATTGCTTGCTGTCTCTCGCTCTGCGCTCGGTTGTGTTTGGTTTCAGGGGACCCTCGCTCCCTCTTGCTTCGGTTCAACGTCTCAGGTTCCCGCTTCCCTCGGTCCGGTCCTCGCGCTTGCCGCCGGTCTTTCTCTTACCGCCGTTGCTTTTCCCGGTCCCCGATCCCTCGGACTCTCTCTCATGCCTGTCTCTGTTTCGAGTCCTTCTTTCTCCCCTGCTCTGTCCCAGCCTCTCGCTCCCCTTCCCTTCGCTCGCGTCGCTGGCTGCCACTTTCGGGGTCTAAGGTGGTCGCCGGCCACCCTCGGTCTCCTCGACCCTCTCTCTTTATGCGTTCTTGCGGCGGTTTCCCTCTCCTTCTCTCGCTCCTTCGTTTCCCTTGCGTGTGTCGGCCGCCTTCCCTCCGTTTGCCGCTCGACTTGCCGGTCTCCGACCTCGGCCTGGTCCCGCACACCCTCTCTCTCTTTCTTGGTCCTCCCTCTCGCGTTTCCCTTTCCTATTTCCTCCGCTCGGGCCTCCAAGCCCCCTTCTTTACCTGCCTTTCTCTCCACCGCTTAATTGGCGGTTAATAATCCTAATTGGACCCCAATTTGATTTCTATCTTATTTCCCCACTTAAACCAAAGCCCACCTCTTCATTTTTCCTTTTTATTCATCTTTTCCTTTTTCTCTTGCTAAACATAATAATAACAATTAAACCCACAATTTATCTTTCTCATCTCTTCATAATTCAACCAAAGTAATCATCGACCCATATACGACAAGTCCATAGCTCCTCCCTTCCGTCCTCTTACGCTGCATCCTAACTTATTTTAATACGCCGGCCACGACAATTCCTAATTGTGCAAAGGTTCAGCTCACAAATGGGAGGCAATTTCCTTGAGTTAATTAATTCAACACCAGACCTCCAAAGGGATTCTAACGTAACATGTCCGGCCGTAAATAAAATCAGGCACTCAACCCCCTAGCATGCGGGAATTATATTCAATAATTCTATACTTTCCAAGTGCTTTCTTTAAAATTCCGGTATTACATTTTCATCGCTAAATTTCATCACGAATACCAAAAAAATCAAATTTCATTGTTAGTGAGAGTAATTTCATTGCAATCAATAATGCCTAATGTTTTCGTCGCTAGGTTAAACTAATTCATCGCTAATTTTATTTTGAAACAAAAAAATATATTTCGTCGCCGATTGAGCATTTTTTTGTAGTGTGTCACATATAGAGGGTGTCCGACGTAGTTTTTCACCCCCAAAAGTTTTTTTTAACCGTTTGACTGGGTCAAAAAGTTAATAAGATTGTTTGGTCCAAAAACTCTTTTGCAAAAAGTTATTTGGAAGAGTTTTTTAGAACAGACTTATTACAATTGATACTTGAACTTACTATATTACCCGTCACAATTTGGTGAAATTACGCTAATTGTCATTGAAAATTAGAAGATGATTATGAATATTTAAGTTATTTTTATTTTAATATTTTCTATATTTGAATAAATGATTTAAAATTAAATAATTTTGTCATGTAAATGTCAAATATGTTATTAAAAATAAACTTCAAAAAAATATTCATAATTAAAATTGTGTAGAAGGTATAAATGTAGTTTATACATTACATAATTCTTAATTAATGTTAAGAAAAATAATAAATATACAATAAAAATGATTATAATGTCTAAAACAATTAATGAAATTGAACTAAGGGCATAAATGAAATTTCACCAAACAGCTTTGTCGAAATAACTAATTTTACCAAATACATTTTCCTCAAACAGATTAACACAAACAGATAATAACTAATAACTAATATAAATAGTTAACAACTAATAGCTGATAATTAATTACTAATAAATTCATATACCTCTTGTGAATAATTTATGTACAAGTAAAAATTAAAAAATTGGGGGTGTAACCTACTAGGCTACTATCTAGCGTAGGCGATATACTTTGCGAACAAAGTGGGGGAGAAGAGAAATAGAGGCCAACCCTGACCCAATTTATCCGGATCCGAAACCCGGGGTTATCAAGATCTGGTAAAGGGTATTCGTTTCGGACTTTACCCAAAATCCCCCGATTTCGGGTTTTGTTGATTTCTGAATTTCCCCAAAACTCTCTCGCACATCACTCATCAGGTAGAACCCTAACCGTGCCGGATCCTCCGACCTAACACTCTTGTTTGGGGGCCTTCGGGTATTAAAATTTCAGGTAAGACCCATTTTAGCTTTGCTCCTTTGTGTTTTTTCCTCGGATTTGCTTTTTCTCTTGTTAAAAGCAGACCTTTTTGCTGGGTTTTTGAATTTTGTGATTTTGATCGACTTCTTAGTTATTGTATAGAATTGGTTTCTTTTGATTATGATTTATTTTTGGGCACGGTGAAGATTTTCATATTAGTTAGTATTTTGCTCACTGAATTTTGGGAAATATCATCACTGTCTGGACCCTGATCCGTTCACGTTAATGAGTTGATTTGAGCGGTTGATTCTCTGTCGGTTTTTTTTTTTTTTCATTTTTTGGTTTTGCATTGTTTGATTTGGTGCTTGGGTTCTGGACCAAGCTCTTGTTCAGTAATCAGTATTCTTGTGAGCGGTTTTTCAATTGATTCTTTTTTTTTCTTTACCCCTTCTCTCTGTGTTTGTGTTTGGGGAGGTGGGGGGACGGGGAGGTGAGTGGATTGGAATGTCTTTGGTACATATGTTCACTTGAATACTTCTTTTGATTGAAAATGTTTTTCCTTCATATTTCACGGTTTCATTACGTCTACAAGCTGATAATGTGTAGTGGTAAAATTTAGATATATTACTTGGAAATTGAAACGTCAGGATTAAGCTGTAAAATTTAGCACCTGGTGCTCGACGAAGGACACTGAGGTCCCGGGTTATGTTATTAGAGTAGGCTAATTTGCTCGTTAGTTGAGACGGATTGATAAGTTTGAATTTGGTATGGTATAATCTCATTTAAGATTTTGTCCTTTCCATTTTCAACAAAATGAAAAATGTTTTTTGTGGGTTTCTTGGACCCTTTGTGCTTTCTAGAGACTTGCAACATAATTGATTAAATAGAGAAGATTGACTTCAGAAATAAGGGGTTCTATAACAGTTTTGGGCTGTTGGTGCTTATCTTGTAATCTTTTTCTTTTTGTAAGTGTTCCAAATTCTTTTTATATGATTTCTTTTTTTATCCACGGGGCGGGGTGCGGGGGCTATGAGGTGGTCTAATAGAGATTAGTTTGAAGTCACACTGCTAAAAAATATGACCTACTGCTCCGACGTTAACAGGGTATGTCTGACAATGATTTCTTATTGTTGTATGGTGTTCTCGGGGCCTGACTGGAAGCAGGTCTGTTGTTCTGATTTCTGAATAACTGGGCATGTCACAGAATTGGAAGCATTTTAATTTTTTTTGGGCAACTATTCCATTAAGCTCGAAAGAATACTGGCACCTTACGCTTGGACAATGCCAAGATACAAAAAGCTACATACAAAGGACATCAATTTTTTCCCTCCTGTTCCATTACCCTTTACGAGATCTGCACTCTCACAATTTGTAAAAACATGTTGCAATACACTGTCTATAAAACAGCTCTTACTCCGAAAAATTCTGTTATTCCTTTTAATCCAGATTGAGTAGCTCAATTTCAGTTGTAATTGTGCTGGTACTGGTGCTTGTTTGTCCTGTGACACTAAACAAGGAAAATTTACAATGTTTGTGTGGTGTTGCCGTTCTGCAGAAATAATTTGGTATCAAGCCTATGTGATGGAAATAACAAGTGAGACAGTTTTAAAGAAACCTAAAAGGTTGACATCAATTGTCTGGAATCATTTTGAAAGAGTGAAAAAGGCTGACATTTGCTATGCTGTTTGTGTCCACTGTAACAAGAGGCTGAGTGGTTCAAGCAATAGTGGAACTACACATTTGAGAAATCATCTGATGAGATGCTTGAAACGATCCAACTATGATGTTTCTCAGCTCCTTGCCAAGCGAAGGAAGAAGGACAATGCTGTCACGCTCACTAGCTACAACTTTGATGAAGGGCAGCCAAAGGACGAACATATTCCTGTAGCAGCAATTAAGTTTGAGCCAGAGCCTAAAAGAGATGAAGCTATTGCTTTTGGAAGTGCTAAGTTTGATCAAGAGCGAAGTAGGATGGACCTTGCTCGGATGATTATATTACATGGTTATCCATTGGCTATGGTTGACCATCTTGGCTTTAAGAGGTTCGTAAAGAATCTGCAACCACTGTTTGACATTGCTACAGATAGTGCAGTTGAGCTGGACTGTATTTCAATTTACGAGAAAGAGAGACAGAAAGTTTATGGGATGATAACCAGACTACGTGGCAGGATTAATGTTGCTGTCGATTTGTGGAATTCACCTGAAAATGCTAGGTACTTGTGTCTGACAGCACATTATATTGATGAAGAGTGGAAGTTACAAAAAAGGATGCTAAATTTTATCATGATAGAAGCCGCCCATACAGAAGACATCCATTCAGAGGTGGTTATCAAATGCCTAATGGATTGGGACATTGAACGCCGGCTTTTCTCCATGACATTTGGTGACCTCTTCACTAGTGACGATATTGTTTCTAGAATTAAACACCATCTGTCTCAGAATAGGCCACTTTTGATTAATGGTAGACTGTTTGACGTGCGCTGTGGAGCACATGTTCTACAATTACTAGTTGGAGATGCCATGGATGCTTTACGTGATGTGATACACAAGATCAGAGAAAGTATCCGTTTTGTAAAAAGCACACAAACGATGCAAGGAAAGTTCAATGAGATGGCTCAAAAAGCTGGAATAGATAATCAGAAGAGTCTATTTCTTGACTGCCCTATGCGGTGGAACTCAACATATGTGATGCTTGAAACAGCCTTGGCATATAGAGCTGCTTTCTCTATGTTGCAGGAACATGATCCTGCCTATACAGCAGCTCTGTCAGAAGAGGAGTGGGAATGGATGAATTCTGTTAGTAGCTACTTGAAGCTTTTTGTTGAAATTACTACAGCAATTACAAGCAACAAATCTCCAACAGCAAATATATACTTCCCTGAGATTTGTGATGTTCATGTGCAGCTGATTAATTGGTGTAAAAGCTCAGATGAATTTATGAGATCTATGGCTCTTAAAATGAAGGCTAAGTTTGACATTTATTGGAATAAATGCAGCTTGTCATTGGCTATAGCGGCAATCTTAGACCCTAGATTTAAGATGAAGTTGGTGGAGTATTACTACCCTCAGATATATGGTAGTAATGCACACGATCATATCAAGGAAGTATCTGATGGTATCAGGGAACTTTTTAATGATTACTCAATTGGTTCAACATCAGTTTCGGTTGATTATGCTGTTGGAAGCAGTGCCTGTGGTGTTGGTGGTGAGTGTAGGGATCGATTAAAAGGCTTTGACAAGTTTCTCCATGAAACTTCACAAGGTCAAAGTGCAGTTTCAGACTTGGAGAAATACTTAGAGGAACCAATATTCCCACGTAACTATGATTTCAACATATTCACATGGTGGAAAGTTCATACCCCCAGATATCCCATCTTATCCATGATGGCACAAGATGTTCTTGGTGTTCCTATGTCAATTGTTACCCCTGAAATGGCTTTTAAGACTGGCGGTAGGGTTCTAGACCAGTATAGGAGTTCATTAGGTTCAGAAACTGTGCAAGCCTTAATATGCACACAGGATTGGCTTCGGACAGAAGTAGAAGGTAATTACATGCTATTTTCTTTCATTTCTGAAGCTGGGTCCTAGTGTCCTTAATTCTGTAGACCATGCCTACCAGCCAAGAAAAAGGGGTAAGGTTGAGGCTAGGCTACACTCCCCTCTGATGGGGTGTTGATTTGTATTTATTTGGACTTTCATTGGCCCTCTATTTTTCACCAAAAGCAACTATATTTTGAGAAAATGGATGGGGGCACTTAGACAAGTATCACATGTGGAAGCTGTGGCAGTATACGAGCAACATTTTTTTGATAAGGAAAAATAGTAATATTGATAAAAAAAATTATCAAAAGAATTGGATGCAAAGCTAGCATCCTACAAAAGACTATACACGACCAAAATACAAGCTATCCTCAAAATAGTCTTAATGAAGTCATCCTTAAGCGTTTAAGAGTATTTTCGACACCCCCAAAAACTCATCTATTTCCCTCTCCATATACTCCAAAAATCACGAGGTAAAATCATAACATTAAATATTTTACAATGAGGGAAGGCCGAGTCTGGAATACTTAGTATGTAGGACGGTGCAATGCCCGTGAGTTAACTGCCTCTTTGGTATAGTGCATGATATTTTTAGTCCTAAAGAGGTCTTTCAGTGATACTAACCTTATCAAATTGTTACTATCTTGATGCAGAATTCAGTTCATTACCAAGCGCTACACCTGTGCCGTTGGGCATTGAAGCTAGTTAGTGTGCTTAACTGGGGTAATACTTACTGTTCTTTTGTAGTTCTTTAGATAACTTGTGTATTGATTTATGTTGCTTCCCTTGTCCCTCTCACATTCTATCTGTAGGTTGCTAATAACTTGAATTACATTGTTCCCAGTGTTATCATTTCACATTCTGGAATCATTATTGGATAATGGTTAATGCAACTTTCATTTTTAGGTTATTGGTGTACAGTTGTAACCCCAAACGAGTTGTTGGAGTGCATGTTAGCCTGTGGCAATCTATAATAAGCTTCCAATATAGGAGTCTTTTTCTGTCCTAATTGACGTGATTGCTTATTTGTTTATTTGTTTGTACATGAATCTTCTTTTCTGGACATGGTACTGGATGAAATAGCTAAACCTAGTCATTCTCATATAATGACCTAGTGAGGAACACAATAGGATAAATGGTTAGTACTCCCCTCCCAAAGGAGAGTTTAGGGTTCAAATCCATCCGATGGTTGGTTGCCCCCATCCCCCTTCTTGCTATGACTTAATCTCCTGAGGAGAGAAGGATTGGCCCAGACATCCCTCCCTCCCCCCCGGCGCCCCCTCCCCTCCCAAAAAAAAAAAAGAAAAATCATAAAAAAGAAAAGAACCCTAACCGCACTTGTGGTATGGGACATTGGGGTTTAGATATATACACAACCTTGCTTTGTACTCTGGAATTACAAAGACGCTATTCAAGTCAGACCCTAAATTTGGAAGGGGCTGATTTCTGCTAGTTAAGATTTAGAGAAATTTGGTGAAATGTATTGCTTTACTCCACTATCCCAAAGCATAAAGAATTTTCATAGTGACTCCTTAGCTGACTAGAAAGTAGTCAACGGTGAACAAAGTAGCATCATCAATGATAATGTATGCCCCCTCCCCCAATTGCTTTTGTTTTTTGCTTGGGAAGTTGTGGATGCTTATTCTTTGAACAAAAATGTTTATAGGATGTTCTCAGGAAAGAAGCTAGCTCACTGTCACAGGCGACTTTCCTTTGGTATTACATTGTAGGTGGTTGTCACTTGTCATCCCTTGGGATCGATTTTTCGTCTCCCTCCCTCCCTCCCTCCCTCTTTCTCTCTCCCTCCCTCCCTCTCTCTCTCTCTGTGTTGGAAAGCTGTATTGCTAAGGATTAGATGGAAGTGCAATGAAGATGTCATTCTGGCTTTTAAATGAAACATATGAAGTTACGGAAAGGAATTGATTTTTAGATTAATCTATTACCGATTGTGGCAAACTAGATGAAGGCATTATGGACAATTGTACACCACCATGTATTTTTGAATTAATTATATCAATTTTTATATTATTTGACTCTTAACTCAGAAAACTTCTCATTCTTTTTACTTCGTATTGTCTTCATATTGATTGCTTTAAATATCCACTCGGCTACTGCATTTGAACTCACAACTTTGCTGTTCTTCTGTTTGGCTTCCCTAATACTTATGTAAGAGTGATGACTGAAGTTGTACCCATGGTTATTAGGAATGCCTCCTGGATTACTTGTCCTCATATTATGGATCGTTGGGGCATAGAGCATTTCTGGTAAATATGGCTACACCTTCATCATTGGGAAGATATATAAATAGAGAACTAGATTAACTTTATTTGAGTCATACCAACTATATAGTGGCTTTTGGAGCAAACAAACTCGGTTTCGATTTCACTTCCACAGATTCGACCAGATTTCCATGGAACAAGATGTTATTCACGTCCAAATGTGGAGTTTCTGTCCTTCATTGCTATTATCGCTAACAAAAACTCGATTCTTATTAATAAAATTATATGAAAAGTATACCAACAAAAACTCGATTCTTATTAATAAAATTATACGAAAAGTATACCGTTTTATTAAGGTTGATTAATATTATTTTTTAAGTTAAAACTCTCATATTTTTATGGTAATATTTTCCATTTAATTGTATTATACCATGTTTATAAAAATTTTGTATTATTTTATTAGTATATCTAAAATTATTGTTACCATGAATTGTCAATATTAAATAAATAAAAGCCTCCATGATATTGATATTTGCACATGTAAGCTTAAAGCTTCAATTGTAAATTTTAGTATTTTTTCGTAGCCTGATTTTCTTGAATCTTTGAGCTTCCGCACTTTATCCCATGCTATATTAGGGAATATTCTTTACCTTTTTAATTTATTTTTGTGGGTTAGAAAAGAAAAGTTTGTTCAATGTCAGTAATCTCATCTTTGGATATAAAACGGATGTTAATAATCTTAATTTTCAAATTTAATGTTAATAATTCCACATTTAGAAATATTAAATGTCAATAATATTACCTTTTAAATTGAATGTCGATAATCTCACGTTTTTTGTGGACTGCCATTGAGTTAACAAAGCCTTGATTCACTGACAGCAATGATGTATGAGATTATACAACTCATTATTCATAGTGCTACATATTTATATATTGCCTCATATGTAATTATTGTCATCGAATCAAGGCTATATTAACTCAACGTTAGTCCCAAAAATTAAGAGGGTTAAAAGTGAAATTATTTACATTTAATACTTCTAAATATAGCATTATTGATGTCCAATTTAAAGATGAAATTACTATCATCCAATTTCCACAAAAACAAGATTATCGATGTCCAATAACTCAAATAAAAGAATCATTAACATTTTAATACCTTAAGTTTTAGCCATAGAATAAAGCGGTCTACGACTTTGCCAAAAGAATAATTATCACACCGGGGGTTTAATGAATTGATAATTTACTCCTGTATTTTGGCAAAACAATCTAAAAATTATGCTGAACCTTCCAAAATGGGATAGTTTTTATAATTTAACTACTTTTTTGGTTTCTAATGAAATTTTGTTCTCTACATATGGTACTAATGAGTTATGATTATGTTGACTATGTTGTATTAATATTAATTGTACCATTATAATCATTTAATAACTTCAAAATCTATTAAAAATTAATATATTTTCTTTCAAATCAACCAATAGCGGTAAAATTGTATGGGGTTGAATCATAAATTCTAGAAAACTTTGATAGGGGATTAAATTATCAATTTATTAGAACCTTAGGATAGTAAATTGTTATTTTCACAAAGTAATGAACCACTATTTATGATAATATATCTAGCTATTATCGATTTATTAGAACCTTAGGATAGTCAATAGTTTAAAAGAACATCACTACTAAGTACACTGAGCTTTTCATATTTTAACCATTCACATTGTATGGTGCCCAAAGGAAGTCAATTGAGAAGAGATTGAATCTAAACAACTTTGTCGACCTAAAAATTGCATTCCTTCCACATTGGTCTCTCTAGTATGGAAAAAGTCATCTCATTTACTGTTCCACCAAACAATCTGCCAGCGAATATGAACATAGTATGTTTGTAAAACATCGTTGAAGATAGTATTTGCATATCAATCGTCTGTGGTATGTTATTGAAGACTTGTGGTAATTGATAAGCTTGTTGTCCATGAACAAGAATGCCAGAAATATCTTTAAGTTTATCAAAAGAGGTTGAGTTTATAATTTTTATCATAAAGATAAAGTTATCATCTCACTAATCGAAAAAAAAAGATAAAGTTATCATCTACATATAATAAAGTGGAATATTTTTTCCTCCTAAATTTAGTAAAATTCTGATACCATTCTTTTAGAACTGATTGTTGACAAAAAGCTTAGTATGACACACCGATTATAATCTATAACTATAGTCGCAACCTATTCCTTAAATCCTACTAGGCCATAAGGCCCATACCATAGATACAATACTTCACTTAGAGCGCTGAAGATCTTGAGCATTAACCATGTGTTTCACTGTAAGTTGCAACCACGTTGAACTATGAGACTCCTTGCATTACCTTTGCGCTTCTCATGAATGTAGTTTCACATCATTTAGGGAATAGGAATGCATTAATGTCTAATGATTTGGGCCTAAGCTTGATGTAAGATATGTTGGTACCTCCTAAGATCTCGAAAAGAACAGTAGTTATTTTTATTAGTAAACACTATACAACCAATTGGGAATTACAATGAAGCACACTTGATCCCTAATTCGAACCAAATGACCTATATTCATTTTACCTGGTTTTTGAACTAACTTACTTAGAAATGAATATGAGACCCAAATTAACCCGAAACATAGCATACCCAATTTAAAATTTTCTCTAAACTCTTTTGTAAGAAAAGTTTATTAGGTTAAACATCAATTGATTCCAAGTTGATTTGAATTGAAAATTATTTGAATAATCAAACCAAAATATCATTAACCCAAAATATAATTCAAATCAAACTTAACCCAACTTGTATTGAACTAAACACCCTCTTTACCAATTATAACAGTTATCTATTAAGTGTATAATGGTTTGAGGCTTTTCTCTCCTCCAAATATAAGCTCATGAAACAGGGTCAGCTTGTGGGCTTTAGGTGGATCAATAGGCATTTTGGGTAGGAGCCAATTAGTGTATGATCCACACGGTTACCTTCGGTAGGGGCAGGGGGTAGGGTAGGGCCTTATTACCAAAATTAAATTTTACAGCTTGAAGGTAAAAAATTGGGGAACTCTAAAAGGCAAGTTTTACTGAGTGTTTGATAGGGAAAAATACTTTTTAAAAATTAATTCTCCCATTTCCCGTTATTTGGTGACGAAAATGTCAAAAATTATTTTCCAATAAATTATTTTCATTCATATGGGGAAATATTTTCCATTTAAAAGGGAAGGAAATTGATTTGTTGATACGAAACGAATTTAATGTTTTGAATCGAAAATTATTAATATTTATCACCACACATATGACCACTCAAAAATTCAGTAGATTGAGCGACCAAAATATTTTGTTAAATACTCAAGTGGTGTCGAAATCTGACATAAGGATCACTTTGATTTATTCATAAGTTTCTTAAAAACACAATAAAAAAGTGGTTGACGAAAGGTTAACCTGTTTGACTTTGATTTGAGAGACAATTTTTTATAGAATGATTTTTCTTCTTACCAAACAATAGAGAATATGAATTAAAAGTTACTTTTTATGGAAAAGTATTTTTCATGACGAAAGGTGGATCAATGCAATATGAGATCTATAATTTTATATATTTTAATTTCTAAATTTTATGTATCTTAGTGATGGAGACATCTCTTAATCTTCAGTTATTGCCACAGAAGTTCAACATCAGTCAAGTGTCCAAGGAAAGCAGGAGAAGCTGGATGCAGTTCAAGTCTAGGCAATCATGACCATGTTTAGCTCAAACATACAGGAAGCAATGCAAATCAATGAAGGCAGTCTTTGGCCTAGATTGATCACCCTAATCAGCTAAGCATAGATCAGTTTGGAGCAGTTTTTGCTAATTTTCCTTGGACAGTTTGCTTAATTGTGTTGTAATGAGCTAATTGTCTTAATTATATTTTGAAATCTTTTGTTAGTGGTTAATATTTATGTTAGAGACCTGTAATTCTAGCTCGAACACTTAGCAGCTTGGATGCCAGTTTCAACTGCTAAGTTGAATGCTAAAACATGAGTTAGCAAGCTTATTAGCTAGAGGAGACAACAACAGTTTGGGAGGTCCAATGGGAAGCAAGTGAGTGGCTCAAATTTGATTGGCTGCAATCATTCTTCACCCTTTCCAAGCCAAAGCACGACAGGCCAAGAAAAGGTCCAATTTGAATGATGTGCGGTTGCTCTTATTGACCAGTAGTTAAGTCAAGAATTCACCTTTTTGTAATTTTCAGTTTTTAATAGTTGAGCTTTTCAGTTTCTGTAGTCGAGCATCTGTCTAAATCATGTCATTAGTTGCAGCAAAGAAAATCGTTAACCTTTTTCTTACTAGTTAGGAAAGGTGTTTTGGAGGGAAAATCTAACGTATAAAGCTCCTCTCTTCAGTTTATAACAAGTTATAAAACAAAAGTGAAGTTTGTGAAATCAAACTTTCTCCCTCAAATTCCCCTAGTTGTTGTATCAGTCACAAAGACCCCTGTGAACATGTATTCAAGTCTTACTCTAGAGCAAGTGGCTGAGCAAGCCTTGAAAGAAAAGGATGAGTTACAAGCAACAAACAAGTATCTGGCTTCTTATTTAGGGAAGTTAATGAGAGAAAGAAACTTAAACCATAGAGGTTTAAGGGACATTAGTGTCCAAAGTGAATCAGATGGAGTTTCAGGAGATGAAGATTAGGGAAGCTCTGAACCCTCTAAAGATGATCTCTGCCTTACCTGATGAAGGGAACACATTAGGAGAAAAAGAGGATCAACTTTGATATCAAAGTTGACATTCCCGACTTTGAAGTGAAGCTTGATCCAGACGTCTTCCTAAATTGACTTTAGATAGTTGAGAGAGTCTTTGAGTACAAGGAACTACCTGACTCTAAATAGGTGAAACTAGTGGCATTGAATCTTAGACTGCATGCTTCAATCTGATGGCAGAACCTTCAGAACAAGAGGATTAAAAGAGAAAAAGAGAAAATCAAAACTTGGAGGAAAATGAGGGAGAAACTAAAAGATAAATTCCTACTATATCACCACCTGTAGGACAATTTTCTCAAACTACAAAATCTGAAGCAAGGTTTTAAAACTATGGAGGAGTATATCAGGGAGTTTGAGCACTAGATTTGGAAATGTGATGTCTTTGAGGATGAGCCTCAAACCCTGGTGAGATATTTATCTGGTTTGGAGGAAAAGATAACCAATATGGTGGTATTATGCCCCTATAGCACCCTAGATGATATAAGTTCCTTGGCTTACAAGGTTGATATGGAGAGGAGGATCAAAGGGAAGAGTGAGGCAGTCAAGACGGCTAATAGAACCTATGCCTACTCGAAAACCTCTTATGTTTCAGCCAGAAATGTACTAGCCCCCTCAAACCAAGACACCTTCCCCTCTGGCCCAAAAACACCTCAAAAGCTTACCTAAAGCCCTTTGATACAAAAAGATATTTTAGATGTCAAGGACTAGGACACATCACTTGTGAGTGTCCAAATAAGAGAGTATCAAGCAACCTATGAAGAGTTTAAAGAAGAAGAAGAAGTTGAACCACAAGCTAGCCTTTTTTAGTCTGAGGAGACAATAAAAGAAGGGCCAGATGAAGGAGAAATGTTTATCATTAGGAGAAGCTTGACTAGCCTAGCTGAAGCAAAAATCAGGAGCAAAGATAGACCATCTTTATATCATATACACAGTCAATGGTAAGGTCTGCTCTTTAATCATTAATGGAGGAAGTTGTACCAATGTGACTTCCAAGACTATGGTGGACAAGATGAAACTTCCATTGACACCTCATCCAGCCCCTTAGACCATTTAGTGGCTAAACCAAGGCAAAGGGTTCTAGGTTTCTTCTAGATGCCTTGTCACTTTATCAATTGGTAAAACTTATAAGGATGAAATTTCGTGTGATGTGATCTCTATAGATGCTTGTCATGTTTTGTTAGGCAAACCTTTGCAGAGTGTAATGCATGATTGTAGACTGAACACTTACACCCTCATGAATGACCACAGAAAACCTCACCCTTCTTAAACCCTTATAGCTACAAAAGCCAAAAGAAAATCTGTAAATTTCTGTCCTCTCGACTGATTTGCTCAAATCTTAGTTACATGAGTTTGAGTCATTCAAGGATTAGGTACTGCTTGGCCAGGAACCTAATCAACCCCTCTTCTTCCATCCACCCCTTATTAGCCTTTTTATTATAGGAGTATGCTCATTTTTTTTAGATGAGATAACTTCATGCCTACCCCCAAAAAGAACCATCCAACACAAAATTGACCTTATCTCTGACTTAGTTCTACCTAACAAACCTACCTACGAAATGAACCCCAAAGACACTGCTAAAATCCAGAGACAAGTGAATGAACTGCTAGCTAAAGGCATGGTGACAGAGAGTTTATGCCCCTATGTTGTGCCAGCTTTGCTAGTCCCCATGAAGGATGACAGTCAAAGAATGTGTGTGGATAGCAGAGTAGTGAACAAGATCACTGCTAAGTTTAGGTTTCTCATCCCTAGATTAGAAAATCAACTTGATGAGTGCATGGAGCCACCATTTTTTCGAAGATTGACCTAAGGAGTGCAGGGGCGGAACCGAAAAATTGTTTTTTTGGGGGGGACCGGGTAGTGAGTTAAATTATACTATTTATTAGGGGTGGAGTTACCGTTTGGTCAGCGGTGTCCCGAGACACGCTTAACTAAAATAAATTTTTAGAGTGTATAAGTAAAAATTCTTAAAAATCCACAAAAATGTTAAAGGGGATGCTCATTAAAAATAATTCATACTTATAAAATTAAAGGATACTAAAAAGGGACACCGTTAAATAAAATTTTTAGGTCCGTTATTACTATTTAGATAAGTTATAACATAAGTTATTATCATATATCAAACATTAGTTACAAAAGTACTATGACAACATTTGTGTAATAAATAGATAAGAAATCATACCTCACAACTAATAATATAGAAGTTATCCCTTGAATAATGATAACTTACAAAATCTACTCCATTAGTCTATCTTATTAAATTAAGCCCTATTCCATTTAGCTGTAAGAAGTTGTAAGGTTGTAAGGAGTTGTAAGTAAAATTATAAGGAGTTATAAGGAGTTGTAAGAAGTCGTAAGCAGCCTTTAAGGAGCTATATAAAATTAGTTTTAAACTGTAAGGATTTGTAAGAACTTGTAAGGAATTTTAAGGCTATAAGCTAAAGCTAAATGAAACAGGGTCTTAGTTGACACAACTCTATTGAACTAATTATTTAATATAGTAATTAATTAATTTAATTGAATAATATAAAAACTAGTATTGTTATCATTAACGTTTGATAAATAAATTATATTAACTAATACAATTATACATAAATTTAATAATAATTAACTCACTAAAAGAAAGATAATATTAATGCTAAACAAATCTGGGGTTTGGATTAGGTGTCTTGGAAGACCAAAAAATTATGTTCTTTTAAAAATTACTAATTGGGAATGATATTCACACTATTTTACATTAAGGCTCCATTTGGTTCTATGAAAATTAGAAGGAAAGAAAAAAATGTAGAAAATGAATTTCTTTTCCTTGTTTGAATTGAAGAAAAAGGAGAGAAAAAAGTTTGATGGAAAAACTCATGGAAAATTTTATCAATTTAGTCACTCATATTTTCTTTCCATAATTGAGAGGAAAATGTGAAGAAAAAATTCACAAAAAGAGAGAAATGGAGAAAAGATAGAGACTTCTATTAAGAAAGGTCATTACGAATTTTCTCTCTCCTCTTAATTAATCTATGCTATTGAGTATTTTCTTTCTCCTCTCCATGACAATGTGATGGATGGGTAAAAGGTTGGAAAATGATTATAATTTTTTTCCCTCTATTTTTTCTTGAACCAAACACAAGAAAAAAAAATCAATTTTCTCTTAACTTTTCTTCCCCTTGACCTTTTTTCTATTTAAATTTTCTTTCCAACCTATTTTCTTAGAATCAAACATAGCCTAAAGGGTAGAAGAAAAGGTAGTGTTGTAACTTACAAGATAACACATCAATAGGTTAGAAAAAGGAAGGAAGGATGAGAGAGAGAGAGAGAGAGAGAGAGAGATTAAAAAAACTGAGACAACTATATGTATTGTTAATTTGCCATAACCTATACCCTAACTTTCTCCATCCTAATTTATTAAACTATTATAAGACATGTTCAAAATATTATATGAAAAATAAGTACATAATTTTACCTTACATCAAATAATGGTTATGAAAATTATTTAACTTGGAGAGTTGGAAAATATGGGAATAATTTTCCTATAAAGTTATTTTCCCCTTTTATATTTTAGGATAAATTTAGAAAAAAATTAATTTCCAAAACCATGGTCTCCCCTAGTTCCACCCCTGAAGGAGTGACTATTACCAAATCAGAATTTTTGAAGGAGATGAGTGGAAAACAACTTTCAAAACTAATGATGGACTCGTATAAATGGCTTGTGATGTCATTTGGACTATCCAATGCTCCCAAGCACCTTCATAAGACTTATGAACCAAGTCCTTTAGCCTCTCATTAGCAGTTGTATATATAGTTGTCTATTTTGATGACATACTTATTTACAGTTAGATGAAGTAGGAGCATATTTACCACCTTTACCAAGTTCTAAACATCCTATCCAAGAGAAATTATATATCAATTTAGAGAAGTGCCAGCTTTTTACTTCACAAGTTACTTTTCTTAGCTTTATTATTTCTTATTAGGGCATTTAGGTTGATGCATATGAGATCAAGGCTATTCAGGATTGGCCAACTCCTACCTCTATTAAGCAAGTAAGGAGTTTTCATGGTATGACTTCCTTTTATAGAAGATTTGTGAAGAATTTCAGTTCAATTATAGCACCAATGAATGAAGTAGTGAAGAACAAGGATTTTGAGTAGACAACTTCAGCTCAGGAAACCTTTGAGACAGCTTGAGCAACGGTTGACCACAACCCTTGTCCTGGCTTTACCAAGTTTCTCCAAGATGTTTAAAGTGGAATGTGATGCTTCAGGAGTTAGCATTGGAGTAGTGCTAACTCCGGAAGGGAGACGAACTACCTATTTCAGTGAGAAACTCGGATGAAACCAAGAGGAAGTACTCTACCTATGACAAGGAGCTTACTGGAGACACTATCTGAATGGAGCTAAATTTATCTTGCATCTTGAGCATGAGGCCTTGAATTTCATCTAAGGACATCATAAACTCGACCTTAGGCATGCAAAGTGGGTAAACTATCCACAATCCTTACACACGATCAAACACAAAGTTGAACACATAAGGGTGCTGATGACTTTTCTAGGAGGTACATGTTGTCATCTATTCTTGATTCAAGGATCCTTGGTTTTGAGTTAATCAAGGGTCAATATTCTGAAGATATTGAATTCAAGGAGATTTTTTTAGAAGTGTCTTAAGCATCCACATGGCAACTTCAACCTAGACAGAGGTTACTGTTCAAGGGAACCGGACTTTGTATTCCAAGAGGAGGCCATATAGAAATTGCTACTTCAAGAGGTCCATAGTGGAGCTTTAGCAGGCCATTTTGGCATTAAGAAGACCAAGACATACCGAAGGAGCACTACTTCTAGCCTAAAATGGCCAATGACACTAAGCATTTTGTGATAAGGTTTTCTACTTGCCAATTAGCTAAGAGTCATATCCTCCTTTCCAAGGATTGTACTCCCTTTACCAGTCCTAGTAGACCCTTGGGAAGATGTCAATCTCGATTTCATTACTAGACCGCCAAGGATACAAAGACACAAAGACTCAGTGATGGTAGCTACGGACGGATTTTCCAAGTTGGCTCATTTTGTGCCTTGCCATACCACTTATGATGCAACAAATGTGGCCAATATGTATTTCAAGGAGATAGTTAAACTACATGGGATACCTAAGAGCATGGTGTCCGACAGAGACAATAAATTCATAAGTTACTTTTGGCTCACTTTGTGGAGGAAGATAGGAACCACCCTCAAATTTAACACAATTTGTCACCCCTAGAATGATGGCCAGATAAAAGTAACTAACAAGACTTTAGCACTTTGCTTAGAGTTCCGATCAAGAAGAACATTAACAGTTGGGATGAGTTGCTTCTCAAATTTGCCTTCAAAAGATGTCCTAGAAAAACAACTAGAGTTTCTCCATTCTAGGTAGTTTATGGTCACAACCCTCTTACCCCTCTTGATTTGGTTTCAATCTCCACCCCCAACAGGTTTCCATTGGGAAGTAGCGAAGAGCGCCAAAAAGATTAAGGACATGCATACTAAGGTTAAGGAGAGAATTGAGAAGACCAATGTTGCTGCCAAGTCCTGTGGCCGACAAGTAAAGGAAAGAAGAGCAATTCAAGCTAGGAGATCTTGTACGAATACATATGAGGAAAGAGAGATTTCCTGGTGTAGGAATCACGACTCTGTCCTCGTAGAGAAACGGATCAAGTTTCCCCACGAATATCGGCTTCAAGCGAGGTGTGCTTATCAAGTGAACGATAAGGATTTTGAAAGAGAGATTTTTAGGAAGGGATTGATTAGCGATTTTTAGGAAATTATTTTATTTTTAAAAGCGGTTTTAGAAGTCTTGGGATATTATTTTTTAAGCAAAAATAACTAAAAAAATAAGGGAGTCTATCTCGCTGCAAAGTCTGCTAGGCCGACAGTGAAAACTACCTAGGCTAGGAGTTAAGCTCAGGTTACCAATCGGCACCGGCTAACACCTGCTGTGTTTGGTAATCAACATCAGCCTATCTTGCTGCCACTAAGGAATCGAGCCTCGGTTAGATAACTTAAGCTGCCAAATCGACCAATATTTTATGGTTATTTCACTCGAAATGTTGAGAAGCAATTTTAAAGAATAAAAAGCCAAAACAAAGGGGTCACCAGTCAGTTTTAGGAATAAAAACTACCAAAAATAAAATAAACACTTTTCTAAACTTGGTACAAAAACTCAAAATCGAAAAGGTTTTTTTAAAGGACTCCATCGGTCTTAAACTAATGATCCGATGTTTGGGGATGAAGGTACGAAACAAAGTGGGACACTTTTCATTCCACCCATTAAAAGGCGACCTCTACAAATTGAAAAAATGAGTTTAAATCATGTTAAGAAAATCAAGCAAACAACATGCAATAGGCGGAATTTAAAGGCAAACAAAATATGCTTAAAAGCGATAAATAAAGCAATTAAATGTAGATAGATTCAAGTGTTACCTGAAAATGATCTATAGCCAAATCATGTTTGAAATGTATTGGCTTAACTTGGACATAGAGTAATCCCGAAGTCTTATCATGGTGTGCGAACCTTGACCTTTGTTAGGCCCGAAGCTCAACCGGGTGTCTAAACTTTAACCGCTATTGGATACGAAGCTTGATCGGTTGTCTCGAACCTTGACCGTTGTTGGCCCTAAAGCTCAACTAGTTATCTCGAACCATGGCCGTTGCTGGATTTAAAGCTCAACTAGTAGTCCGAACCTTAGTCGCTGTTGGGCCCGAAGCTCGACCGGTTGTCCGAAACTTTATCGTTGTTGGGTCTAAAGTTTGCCCGGTTGTCTAAACCTTGACCGTTGTTATGCCCGAAGCTCGACAGGGGTGTTTGAACCTTGACCGATGTTAGACCCGAAGCTCGACGGGGTTGTGTGAACCTTAACCGATGTTAGGTTTGAAACTCGACATCTATCCACTTTTGTCGAAATAGGGACGAATACTTATTTTCATATAGAATTTTCACCTAGACTTGGTTGTTGGATGACGTGAAATCTAGGGAATGGCTTGCTTGAAAATATGATGTTCCATGAGGTTATGTGCCCCATTCTAATTTCGAGCCTTTTTGTCTATGTGATAATCGCTCCTTTGTTTGCATTGTAGACGATTTGTGTCTCCTACTAAGTATTCTTGGAGTTGTTTAAGCCTTTCGATCATGAGCTCCCACATTGTTCTTGAGTGCTTGTGTCTAGCTCTTCTCGAATGTCGAAAGTTGACTAGTTTTAACTAGTTGATGACATGAGAGGTTTCTTGTTGAAGGCAACAATGTCGGTAACCTTCTTGATGTTGACTTGATCGATGATGTTGATTATTGAATAATCTCTTGTAGGGTGCTTTGTTTGTATTTTTAGGATTTTGACTCATGCAAAGGAGATGAATGCAAGACTCTATTCTAAGAACAAACGTATTATTTTTAATATGATGCATAAATACAAAGACAAAATTGCACCTTAGCCTCTACTCCCTAAAGTACAAAGCATAATGAAAAATGTGCCCCTTGAACCGCAATGTACTGCTCGCTAAATGGAAAAATTTGAACCCGATTGTTCAGTGTTGAATCATAATGACGTGCTTCCCGAGTGATTTCTGCTCCTCTAGGATGGCAAAGTGGCTATTCGGAAATTGGAAATGGGAATTGGGAACAAGGTTAGGATTGAGGTCGGATCTCGTGGGCTTCCTACGTATCCGCTATAGCGAAAATCGAGCCTTTGTAGTTTTAAAAGGAATACTAATTTGGTTCTTTTTTTGAAACAAGTAAAGGAAATAAGCCTTAGACGGATATGAAAATAGGAAAATGCAACTTTACTAGCATCCTTGATGAGTGATGGGCTCATTGGATGACTTGTTTAGCTAATTGTAGGTTTTGTGGATGCTGGCTCCTCTTCTATAAGCATGCCAACATTTTGGAGTATTTTGAAATCCATGAAAGGCAAGAACTTCAAGTGTTGATAGTATGCAAGTTTTAGGTTTTTGATGATAAGTCTAATCTTATCCTTTTTAGAGGGTCGATCAGCCATGTGGACGGCCTTTGCCCTCCAATGGGTGAAGAAGTTAGTGAAACTCTCTTTGTCTCCTTGGTTGATCAGCTCAAGGTCTCAAAGAGTGATTGGTAGATCAGTATTGTAGGAGTATTGGTGTAGGAACTCTCTATGTAGATCTTGTCAATTTGTGACCTTATGTGGGTCGACAACATTGTACTAGTTCATGATGTCTTTATCAAATGCCCATGGAAAGATGACACGGTATGTTTCCTCCGGTACATTCTTTAGAGTCATTACCCCTACGAAGTTCCTCATGTGGTAGTGAGGGTTTTCAATCCCGCGAACTTGATGTCAGGCATAGTGAATTTTGGGGGTAACTTGCCTTTAGGGATTAAAGTGAATCCTTGGGCTAAGTAGTGTTCATTGAACATCAAAGACTCATACAACAACTTCTCTATTTGATCTATTTGTGGATCAGCCGTGGGTTTGGTTCAGGTTCAGGTTGATGTTCTTCCTCCTTTTTTGCTTCGTTGGCATTCTTATTGAGGGTTGGAGTATAATATCAAGGGTTTTTGTTATTGACTCAATATTTTTATCTTGGGCCTCAATTTTATCTTCTATTTTGGCAACAAACTCTTTGAACAAGGTCATAATAGGTGTTTGCTTTGGTTCGTCGACCATTTTTGGAGGAGGGTTGCGCTTTGTCCGTGGGCGACGTACCAGCATTAATCAGGAAAGGTGTTGAACATACTAGTTGGTACGTATTTGTGTGGGATGTATTGGTGTCAAACGTGTTGGTGTTGAAGTGGACTTCTTATTTCCTAACCATTTCATGGTAGGATTCTCGATTTGAATAGGATACCTTATCCCGTATCCCAAAAGAGTAGGTGCTTAGGATTGGTTCATGGAAAAATTTAGAGGAGATGGGGCCTAAGTGCTTGACCCGAGGAATGATTTATCGTAAGAGAAAAGAAAATGATATGCTTTTCTTTTTGGATACACATAAGAATACGAACCAACCGAGCTGCAAAAAGATGATTCTTAAGGGGAAATGAACGCATTTTTTAATTTTGGCTAAGCATGTAAAAATGGAGTGACCTCAATAAGAAAGAAAAGCAAAAAATGAACTCAATTTAAATGAAGTGAATTTTAATTGAGTAATGAAATGAATGGACTCGCTTTAATTGAGATGATTTTCATTTTGGCTAATGCAAAATTGAAAAAGGACTCACTTAAAATAAGATGAATTTAATTTTTCTAACCCAAAAATGAAAAATGACTCACCTAAAATGAGATGAATTTTAATTGGCTAAATGGAAAGATATGAACTCTCACCTAATTTGAGATGAATTTAATTTGGCTAATGCAAAAATAGACTCACCTTAATTGAGATTAATTTAAATTGGCTAAATGTAAAAATAAACTTACCTATTTGAGTTGAATTTAATTTGGCTGAATGTGACGAAACAAAAAATGCAATTATGCGGAGAAAAATGCATAAAAGAAGGACGTTAACCTAAAACCTACTGGAGCATAGAATGGTCAACGGAAAAACCCGACCCGACGGACGGATGGGCAGCCTACGTCGGTTAGGCTCGACGGCTATGGCCCGTCTAGATTTTTTTTTATCAAGACTGGAAGGAATTTGATTGACTTGGAAAATGTAATTAATGGATTGACCTTAAAGGGGAAGAAAAATTTGACTGTCTAAAAATGCACAAAAAGGGACCAACTTAAAAAGGTTTAGTATTATAATTATATTTTTTTTTACACCCATGCAAGAATTATTGGAGCAAACCTGGCTAAATTACTAAAGACTCAAGAAAGATGATTAAATAACAAAAGTAACCACATTCATTCAAGCATACAAATAAAGGTCCAACCTAAAACAGAAAGGTTCTATGGTTCAAAAGGTAATTCTAAGTCGGATAGATGGTGGCTTATAGTCCGAAAATTTCGTTCCCTTAGAGATGCATAGCAGGACTTGAATTATTAGTACCTCTTAATGAAAAGATCAAGAGAGCGTGCTATGAATGGGGAGTAATCACATCTCGATGTTAAATCGAGTGGACTCACCAAGAGAATGATTCGATCTCTCCGAAAAGGTTCTTAAAGGTAAACCTTAAAGGTCGAAATAAAGAACAACTATTGTCCAAGGTCGCCTAAATGTACTATGTCTAATGTAAAACACAATAAAAAAATTCACAATTTTAATTTTCAAGTCTCACCCTCTTAATAAGTGATCTCCTCGGTGGAGTCGCTAGTGCAGAGCCAAGGCCCGTCCATGTAGTGACGCGCGTTGAGTTTCCCCATGAATGTTGCCTTCACATAACATTTGCTTATTAAGCAAACAATAAGACTTTTGAAAGAGATACTTTTAGGAAGGGATTGATCGGTGATTTTTAGGAAATCATTTTATTTTTAGAAGTGGTTTTAGAAGTCCGGGGATGTTATTTCTTAAGCAAAAATAATTAGAAAAATAAGAGAGTCGATTTGTCGCAAAGCTGCTGAGCCAGGCAGTGAAAACTGTCCGGGCTAAGAATTAAGTCTGATTAACAACCAACGCCGGCTAATGCCTCGCTCCGTTTGGTAACTGTGGCCAACTATCTCGGGCAATTTTTTCTAGTTATTTCACCTGAAATACCGAGAAGCAATTTTAAAGAATAAAAAGTCAAAGCAAAGAAGTCGTCGATCGTTTTAGGAATAAAAACTAACAAAAATAAAATAAACACTTTTCTAAATTTGGTACAAAAACTCAAAATCAAAAAGATTTTTATAAAATGACTTCATCGGTTTTAAACCAATGATCCGGTGTTCGGGGAGAAGGTACAAAATAAAGAGGGACCCTCTTCTGTCCATCCATCGAAGATAACATTTACTAATTGAAAAGGTGAATTAAATTGTGTTAAGAAAATCAAGCAAAAAACATGCAATAAGCGGAATTTAAAGGCAAACCAAACAGATTAAAAGCAATAAAGAAAATAATTAAATGAGAATAATAAAGAAAACAATTAAAGGAAAGCGAGACATAAAAGATTATAACGAGCGGGAGGAAAGTAAAGGGATTACATCTTAAATTTACAATACGGAAAGCAATAAATAACTAGAATTAAATAAGGTACGAAAACAAACTTTAAGATATTGTAAGTGCACCCTCATATTGACCTACCCGCTAGGCTTGAATCACGGTCAGACTTTAGCAAAGTGGTAGGGCGATGACAAGAGAAAGAGGTCAAAGAAGGCCTGTTTGTGAAAGGTTTAGAAAGAGACTTTTGGAGTGTTTGTGGAGAGAACATAGAGTGAGAGAATTCAACAATTATGGGATTTTTCCATCCGAATTGGTGTATAAATGTGCATGAAATGAGGGAGGAAATGCTTCCTATTATAGGAAATTTTAGGGTTTAGGAAACCCTAAACCTAACTTCAAAAATCGTCGGCCAAAGAGATAAGTCGGACAAAAATCCCGGAAATAGATAGAGGAGATCCCAAGGAGCCGAACCGGCTGAACGACGTCATTGAGGAGGGGGCCCAAAATCGAGCCAGCTTTGTGCGACTTTTTCACGAGTCTCGAAAAGCGTGTTGAGCCCAGGAAAATGTGTTTTGGGTTGTTTTTTATACTAATTGGCTTTTTGTGGGCTAGTTGGCTTTCCGTGGGCTAAAATGTATTTTATCACTCTACTTTAGTTCAATTTTGACCCAAGTATACAAATGAGGTTGAGTTTTCATCACCAGGCTAATAGAAATAAATAAAATAAATAAATAGAAAAGGAATGATAATTTTTAGGTTTCTAAACCTGGCAAGTGAAAATCCAAGTTATTACCAAGGTTAGATGACCCCTTTGAAATTCTGGAGTAGTTTGGACCTAATGCCTACAAGGTAAATCTGCCGGTGAGTATGGAGTTTTAACTACCGTTAATATGGCAGATATTAGCATCTACCTTGAGGGGAGAGTCACTTGCTAAATTTGAGGTCAAACTTTTCGCAAGAAGGGAGGATGTTGAAGATCCCTCTCCATCTTCATTTATCGCCACAAAAGTTCAAGATCGATCAAGTGTATAGGGACAAGCAGGAGAAGTTGGATGCGGTTTAAGCCAAGGCGAGTCATGACAATGTTTAGCTCAAACATGTAGGAAGTACTTTTTTTTTTTGGTAAGCGGGCTACTCGTTGAGCCCCTATCTCGGGGAAGGCCCAACGAGCTTAACGAGCCGGGGGATAGGGGTGTCAGCCCAAGCCTCCACCACACACAATATCCTCACAATTGAGGAATATTGCTCCCCTAAATTCGAACCCGGGGGAGTGGGTGGAGGATAGAGCCGAGTGGCCATCACACCACCGGCCTCCTTGACATAAGTACTTGAGATTGTATAGTACACAGTAGTATACTTTTGGTACCATATTTGTTTACATGTCTATTCTACCTAATAATATCAAAACTCGTATCCAATAATAATTTTAATATTATCATTGTTGCCAAAATTTTTTGTCAATATTTTGTTATAATAAAATCTGATTTTTTATGTTATATTTTATTTTTAAAAAAATAGAAATACAAGATAAATTTATTGGAAGTACCAGAAAAGAAATTAAAATATTGTTTGAAGATTTTTTTAATAATGGCGTGAATTTTTTTAAAAAGAGGCAAGTCATGTGATAGCGAGCTGTGATAATTGAAAAATAGAATTTGTTTTGTTTTAATACATTTAAATAGATTTCGAAGTAAATTCAATTAGATGGAAATAAAGATACTATTACGCTCAACTTGTCATGTATATGATCATTTTATATACATTTTTATATATAAAGGTTCAAACTTTGGGTGTCAGCACCTCGTTGTTAAAAGAGAGGACATGAATTGATGGATCAAATAGTTACACTTAAATTGGTTTGTCATCTCACTTAATTGAATAAAAAAAACTACTAATAAATCCATATAAATATTAATGAAGTTGTGTCTAAATACCTGAAAACATATGGAACTTGCCGGAAATCGATGGGATTCTTATTGGATTCTTTTAGTCTCGACATAGTAGTCTCTTTGCATTGCAATATGTACCCACCATTCATGAAGTTGCTTCAAATATAACATAAGAACATGAGAGCTCCCGTGAACTATTAAAAATGAAGATTTTATTCTATGCATAATATATCTTCTAAGATTCTCCGACGATATATGATCATAGGTTCTTACCCTATTATTTACTGCCAGGGGAAAAAAGGAGGAGTAATAACTAAATTTGGATTAAGTGAGAAAGGAGAAGTTGGCATGGCATGATAATCTATTAGCCTAAATTCAAATGAGCTCACTTCCCTTTTGCACACCAAAGGTACTTCTTAGTAGTTATTATATCATGAACTTGGATTATAAATATGTACATCATGTTTTGGTGGAAGAGATGTTTGTTCTGGTACGCATAAGAGGGAAGCAAATGAGTACAAACAAATTGCTATATATAATAGTCGGAGTCTATTAAACACAATACTATAGTATAATTTTTGTGGACTTTGGGTAATGGATAGACCTATTGTTTGAACATTATACAGGGCCCATAGTTACAACTTACAAATTTAGAAATCCTCCCCCCCAACCTTCCCGGCGGGCCCCGAGGTGATAGTTGTAAGGCTTATCAAAGAAAAAGTTCACGTCTCTTGCTGAAGCCCATATCCCGGTGTAGTGAGGTAGCTGAAGGCTAAGATGTCCATGTTAAGACATTCTTTTAGGAGTTTTGCCCATGATCTAGGCTTGTTTTCCTTTTTCCTCCTTCGGCACTTATGAGATGCAAAGGTTAGAGGTGGGATTTGAATTTAGTGCAAAGGTTAGAGGTCGGATTTGAATTTAAGCATTTTTATTAGTAACTTTCAGTGACTTGGCCAACTGTGTTGGTTGGAATCCACTCCCTCAGTATAGACTTAAGACCTAAGTAAGGTTGGTTATCTTCCTAGTTAAGTTGGAATGTTACTAGAGCATTAAAATGGAAATTTATTGATATCCTATTCCAGCTTGTCACTTGATTTAGTTGGAATGTTTTTTTTATTTTTTATTTTATCTAAACTCCTTTCTTAATTAAAGTAGAACTAACTATCAATCCCTAAATTGCTCAACAAAAAAAATGTCATTCCCTAAAGAGTACAAGTTATCTAATTTAAATCTCGGAGAACTAACTGGCAATCCCTAGATGTATTTCAAATTTTGGTAAAGGTCCCATAGAAAATCAATTAAACGAGACAACTCTATCAATAGCTTTTTTCTGATTATGTGGGGTTTATTTCCGTGTTTTTACAAGCGTAAGAAAACAGTAGGAACATGTAGATGTGTGATTAATTGTTGTTACTTTGGCCTAAGGTGATTTTATTTTATCTTTCGATTTATAAAGTGGGAGGGATTCTTTTGTTTCAATTGATTTTTTTATAAAAATAGGAAAAATTTATTAATAAACAAGTCATATGGTATCTACAATTAATATATTTAAACAAACATTGCAAGAGTTATGTTTGGTAGTCACATTAATTTTGTTACGGCTGTAGATAATGTAGAACAAAAAGAGCTCAAGTTTTCATGTTGCTACAGTTTCAACTATAATCGTTATCTAGATACGACTTCAACTGTAACAAGAGAAATTTCCCCTTTTTTAATAACTTAAACCAGAATCCACCCCAACTTTAAACAAATGTTTTAATCAAATTTAAAACCTAAACTAGGCCCTAGGTTTCAATTCTCGGTACAAAACAAAATCTTTCCTTTATTTTCTTCTTATGCTTATCCTCTCTCTCTCTTTCGACCTTGAGACTTCGAGCCCCCTCCTTTAATTCTTGACAATTCAAGGCTTTGTTTGAAAATAAGTTGTTAGTTATTGGTTGATTGAATTAGTTGTTAAGTGTTGGCTTATTATATTAGTTGTTTGTATTAACCGTTTACATTTAACTTGTTTAGAAAAAAGCATTTGGTAAAACTTAGTTGTTTTTTAGAAAGATGTGCGACAAAAACTAATTTACAAAAAGGCAATCATAAAAAGCTATTGAAATTAGCTTTTTGAGAATGGCTTTTTGAGTCCAAAAAGTTATGATAAAAAGTTAACTTACCAAACACCGAAAACTCCCTCAAAAAGCATTTTTTTTGTCAAAAATCATTGAAAAAGTCATTTGCCAAACATGATCCAAATATGCTTTAGCCCATAGTTCTCTTCTTTCCCAGCAAACCCATCCCCTGCATATTTCCTTTTTTTTGTCCTAATTCTTCCTTCTCTTAAAATCCCTATTCTACTCTCTATATTTTGATCTTATTCATGTCTCAAAGATAATTGGTACCAAAAATTGCAACCACTGCCATGCCTAGGCTGGGGAAGCTATCATTGAAGAATCCATGGCTAAATTCACATCGCCCAAGGGGAATTCGATTAGGCTGCTCTTTCATCTCGTTTTGTTTTGCCTCCGACCTGAAATTTCATATCTAAGAACTCAGATGTTCTCTTTTTCGAAAATTAGGTATGAGTTTAGATCTAAAATTATAGCTTCTCATTGCAATTTTGATTTGGTTTGAAGTACGTTGTCAGTTGGATGTAGAATTAGTTGACTTTTTTGGCAACTCGTAACTTGAAATATACCAATTATAGTGCCAATTTGTATGAATGATGAATTTTTGAATTGTGTTAATTTTGTACTTTCAGGTTCAAGAGGGTTGAATGGTTGATATACAACACAAGTGTGATAACTACACGTTTTGAATAATCATATATAAAATGACTTGGGATAGAATTTTTACCATATATTATACTTATATTGACCATATAGAACATGAAATTGTGTCATGTCTTCAAGTAATTATCATTTCAAATTTAAAATTAGAAAACTAACAATTTTTCAAAATTCAAATTTAGAGCTCAATTTAAATTCAAAAGTTGAAATAGAAATGCTGGTTTGAATTTGAATTGAACAATCCTTTAAAAAGAAAAGAAATAGTACAGCAACTTCAAAATCATCAGCAAGTGTTCTGCCAAAATTTTGCCACAGGTTGACCTATGACAAAATACTATCACACAGAGAACTGCTACGGCTGACACAGGTGTGACAAGCCATATTTCGCCACAGGTTAAGTCGTTACTGTGAGATAAAGTAACCGTGACACAGAGGCTGAATTTTTATAGTAAAAGTAAATCTAAAACACCAAAATAAATCCTTATTTTCAAAAAGTTAATGATAAATATACTATTGATATACTCTAAACTTGTAATATTTTTCTTGCCACCAACTTTATTTTTTAATATCAATATTTTTTTCGAATATCGATGATTACATTATAATTTGATGGAGCAAGCGTCTTCCCGATATGATACATAACACTAGAAAGGAAAATCTACATGCTACTATGAAATCCCATGTCCACTCGTTCCTGCTCTTTTATAATGTTACAACTTTTTACATTTTCTTACAGATTGCCTACAACTCTTTATAAATTTTTATATTTAAACCTTATTACAGCTTCCTTACAGCCGCCTATAGTCTGTTTATAGCTTTTATATCATTACAATTAAAAAGAATAAGACCTCATTCCAATTATTAGATTAAATGCAAGGACATTCAAATCATACTACACAAGAACATTCCTTCCAAATTCACAATAAATCACATAAAAGTAACACATTAAAGATGAGAATAAGCTAACTCACACTTAAGGTGAGAATAATTTAATTCATACTAATGATGAGAAAATAAACAACCAATCTCTTATAAAATATAGAAAAAATTTGCAAGGTCAATAGAACTATCAAGTTCCACATCAACAACCTCAGCATTGTCCTCCACAGCCTGAACCACAGGAAATGCCACCCCAAAAAGTGTTGCGTAATACGTTTTAGGACCAAGGTTCTGGTAAGTGATTTGCTGACACTTTGTTTTAGATATGTGCTTGTTTTGAGCATACTATGCTGCGTTGTTGGAACCGGTTTTCTTACTCTTTTCAATCCCAAGATATCCTTCAAGCATGGGCGGTTATGTCTTTTTCTGATTCGCGGGATCCCAATTGGTGTACCAATACTAGTGCATCTGTTCGTATGACCGTCGACGCAGGTAATCTAAAAACTAACATTACTCTTTTCTTGATTATATGTGGTCTTTTAAAAAAGTTGTTTTAGTTCGTTCCTTTTCATTGCACTCCTTTGGGGAGGGTTAAAGTTTTTGTATTTTTCATATTGATGATGCTATAATATACTCCTTTTTCAGAAAATTCAAAATTGGAATTAAAGGTTGTTCCTAATATCCGTCTATCTGTTAGTTAATTTACTGAGAATAATTCTTGCACCTTTGAGTTCTCATCGGAAAAATTCTAGATCAAGCAAGGATGAAAAATGTTATGTTCCTATTAGTTAGAGAGGTATATGAAAACAATACCTCAACACTATATAAAACTTCAACAAGTACGAGAATTGCACTTACTATGAATAAGTGTTGTCGCCCATTGGAGTATATGATGTTAGGGTTATCCATAAAGAGGTTAAGGTTTTGGTTTCTTGAGACAGGAGGAAGTTGATGCCCTTTCTTTTGTTTTAATTGTTATATTTTCAGTTTATGGTACAAATGTTAGGTGTAGTTTTATTTGTTGTATACTCGTATTGTTGTATGTTTTGCCAGCTTTGTCCGTATTACTTAATCAAAAAGAAACTCATACTACAAATCTTTATGAATCTTATTTCTTTTTTTGGTCAAAATTACAACTTTAAAATTTGATTAAGCTCTTTTTATTATTTATTTAAGGTTAGCCTAGGCCACTTGATATTGTTGCTCCAAATACAATAAACATAAAAACTCGCGCTCGCGAAAAATAGAGTTTGGGTCAAATTAGGTTTGGATAAATCGGACATTTGGATTTTATTGGCAAACCCGAACACTTGTTCGTTTTGAAATTCCGACATGTCTAGATCCGAACCCGAACTCGAACATCCAAACTTGATGAGCAAATGTCAAATTTACAATTTATAATAAAACAAAAAAATACAACTCTTTAGCACCAAGTGAAAGTAAGTCCCCGAAAATAAGCGAGTATGCATCCAAAGCGTAGAAGGGAGAGCTTGTTGGATTTTCCAGAGAGTTGTAGACACCGAAAACGTGTCATCCTTATCTTTTTATTTGAGTTATTTATTTCTATTGGTCCAGTGATGAAATCTCAATCCTATTTGTGAACATAAATCATGATCGGATTCAAATCGGCGTGACGAAGTCAATAAACCATAAAAAACATGTTAGCACCACAAAAATCAGCCTTTTACTGCTTGGGTCGGCCCGCAACCCATTTCCTTCGGCCGAACCAAGCCAAGTTTGGACTCCCAACCAGGATCCGAACCAAAGTCAAACGCGGCGGTATCCCGAACGTCCGTACGATGTCGTATAGTCGGCATCGGTTTTAAGGACTCTACAAATGGCGTCGTTTTGGCTAGACGAATATCCAATTTATTTCTTTATCCATTTCCAGTTTTCTCGGGCCCAATTCAAACTAAACCTTGTAGTTAAATGACTCTTAGGGTTTCATTTTGACCAAAAAATCTTTATAAATAGGGGCTTCCCCCTTGTGTTTGCTGCACCATTTTCAATTGGAAAACCCCCTAAGCTGAAAATCTCTTCCTCTCATTCTCTTCCGGACTCTCTACTCTCGATCTCTCATTAACATCACTCATTTCTCTATTTGTCAACCCACATAAAAGGCCTTCTTTGCACTTCATTTGAGCTCATTTCCCTACCATTACGCTGCCGAAATTCGTTCGTGATTCAAGATCGGCAGGTGGGACAACCCGAGGGCGCCAGATTCACTTTTCAGATTCTCTTTTACGGTTTTATTTTAATTTCATTAGTATCGAATTTAATTCCTTCCCGCCCATGTAACTTTTATTTCTTTTCCCCTTTCTTTATCGTTTTCTTTACCGCTTTCTTTATTACTTTATTAACTTGTTTATTTATTGCTTTCTAAGTGTGTTGGGTGTTTTAATTCTTCCTATTGTATGTTGGTTGCCCGATTGATTAAACATGATTTAAATTCACCATTTTTTACTAGTAAAGGTCGTTTATTGATGGGCGGAATGAGGAGTATCCCTCTTTATTTGGTACACTTGCTCCGAACACCGGATTCTCGATTTAAGGCTGATGGAGTCTATTTTAAAACCTTAGAAAAGTATTTTTGTATTTTTTGTTATTTTTTATTTCCTAAAACTACCTCACAACTCCTTATTTTTAACTTTTATTTTTTCATACTACTTCTTGATATTTCATGTCAAAAAATAGAAAATTTTGGGTGAATTTTGACAGCTGAAGCTATAAGATTGAGACTCGATTCCTCGGTCTCGACCTTATAGCCGACACTCGGTTACCGGTTAGCGTAGGTATTAGCCAGCGCTGGCTAGTAACCGGGCTTAGCTCTTGGCCCAAGCGGTTTCCCATCGTTTGGTCCACAAGATTTGCGACAAAGTGTACATTTTATTTTTCTATTTCTTTACCTTTTGAAATAATATCCCGAGACTTCCCTAAAATGAATTTCGAAAATAAAATGATTAATAAAAATCGGAAATCACATGTTCACCCAAAGTCTTTTCAAAAATATGATTTTAAAAAATTTATTTTAATAAGAGACACCCTCCACCAAATAAAAATCAACTTTCGGAATCGAAAAGAATCTTAACAAAAAAAGAGAAAAGAGAGCTGACGCTCCATTGGAAAACATGGTCCTAATTGCCCCCTCCTCGACAGGGGTGGACCGGGTTCCTACAAGAGTCAAAACGATGAAGAAATACAAGATAGACACTCGCCCAGGGATAGAAACATAATAATTAGTCTAGGATGAACCATTTTTCTATGTGAAATAAACACAAAAATACGAGATCTATACTTAGGTTTGGGGTTTTCCTAGTTAACGAAAAACAAAAAAACAAACAAAAAGACAGAGAGAAAGAAGGGCATGGAGTTTGCTGTTAGGGAAAAAAAAAGAAGAGGAGGAAGACATGACATTAAATTAACAATCATAGGGGAAAGAGAGAGAGAGAGACCAAGTCACGAGGGATGTATAAAACAAAAACCCAAAATTTAAATCCCAAATGTTTCAATTTTTAAGGTTTTTTGCTTCTTTACCTTAATCGCTCAAAGCCTAGGTGCTTACAAATTCAGGTTTGGACAATGTTTGAATGTCTGAATTTGTCGAACTCAAATTTGAGCAAAAATTTGGACAACCCAAATTTCGAATGGCAAATCGGAACCCAACCCGGTTCCGCATTTGAACACGTCCGAATGTTCGATTTTAAAATTCATACAAAAGAATGGCGTCCATACCCGATTTTATTTTGGTCGGACAAATTCGAATATTCGGATCGGACAAATTTTTGCCGACACTAATAAAAACCGTGACAGCTCTCATAACTTTCCAAAAATGAAGATTTTATTTTATGAGTATATATACTGGATCAAGAAGATTGTTTAGGTTGTGACGTATGACCATATCCTATTACTAATACTTATATGATGGACGTGGATTTATAGACCCGTGAGGTAACAAAATTTAGGAAAACGAATATTCTTTTTTTTTTTTTTGGAAAGGGTAATCATGAAAAAAAGGATAGGTTTTAAAAATTTAAAATAAAATATCATATATGGCAACTTTAGTTTATAAACTCAGATGTATGGTACAATTGGTATCCTACTACCGCTCAATTCTTATATGGTAGTATATAAATTACCATACTTGGTAGTTTAAATAAAGAAAAAAAGAAAAAAAAAAGAAAATAATCTTATTTACTACGAATATCACATAATTATCGTACATATTTCTTTTCTTATCATTTTCAGCCCACTTTCTGTCTCTCTCTCTCTCCTTCAAGGAATTCTCTCTTTCTCTCTCTCTCTCTCTCTCTTACGTATGCACATACATTCTCTCTCTTGTGGCATTTTCTTTGTATCTTTCTCTCTCTACGATTCTCTTTCTCTTTTCTAATTTTTTAAAAATTTATGCGTCAATTTTGACCGTCAATATTGTTGAATTGCTTCGTTTCTTCAATTCACATCAAATTCTGCTCAGATGTCTTTGAGGTCGATTTCTATTTCATCAAAGTCTACTCGATTTATTATTTTAATTTTCAATTGCGATCGATGTTGAAAATATGTGTTCTGATTTGGTAAGATTTTTTCTAATTTATTCTTTGATTTTGATAATTGATTGATGTTAAATTGGTAGTTCGAGATTGTTGAATGTTTAAAAAGGTAAAAAAATATGCAAAGTGTTTTTAGGTCGAATCTAGTATGTGTTGATGATTCTTTTATATGATGAATATGTCTTCTATATTGATGAATTTGAGTTTTTTTTTTTTAAGTTCGGTCTACTTTGTATAAATGAATATGATGTTTTCTTTGATAAATTTGTCTTTTATATTGATGAATATGATGTTTTATTTAATGAATTTGTCTACTATATTGATAAATCTATGTTTTTACATCCGATCTACTATGTATTGATGAATATGATGTTTTGATTGATGAATTTGTCTTTTGTATCGATGAATCTATATTTTTTTAATAATAAGGATTATCAATTGTTAAATATGCCATTTAGAAAGCAAGATTATATTGAATGCATATTTTTTTTTATGAATTTGCGAATTTTAGTGATGAATATGTTAATTATTACTAATAAATATTTATTTCTCCTTAATAAATTTATATTAGGTTAAAGAAAAAGGATGATAAATATTAACAAGTGTAGATACTTTTTGAAAATTTAGGAATATTGTTATAAAATTTATTAGTATTGTTGTGAATTTATTAGTTTGTACAAATTTATCTATATATTGTTTAATGTACATGATTCATTATTTGTATATTTTTACATGAATTAATAAGTATTTATATTCATAAGAATTTTTAACAAAATGGGAGAGAGATATATATATTTAATTAAAATATTTATCACATTTATATTTACATTATTATTATATGTTGATCATAATTCTAAGTCAAATTCAAATAAAAATGGGGTAATTAAGTAATAAAAATTTTAAGAATAATCTTATTTTTATAAAAGAAAAGGTATATATATGACATTAGTTTGTCAATTATAGAAAAATTCATTAGTACATTACAGAATTAATCAAATTTGAAAAAATTCATCACATGATAAATTAGATCCAAAATTCACAATTATTACTCAGTTCAACCACCAAACTTAGTGATTGACTAACTATGGTATAATTTTCCATTATCACTAGAGAGAAAAAAAAAAGAAAAAAAGAGATGTGAGTAATAATTACAACTAAATTTGGTTCAAGGGGAGGAACAAGATTACTCGACTAACCCAAATTCGACACTTCTTTTTTGTGCATAAAAATGCTTTCCTTGATCATTACATAATTCCTAGAAAAAGGAAAAGAAAATTATCATTACATGTATCGTTTTTCTAAAAGAGCAATTAAAATTCACCATAAAAGAAAAACCTAAAAAGGTCTTAATCTCACTCATATCACAATAAAGATTAATGTAATCCTTATTTAGATACTTAAGTAAAATCTCTGAAATTTACATTGAGGAATTATTTATCAATATTAACCATTGATGATATCTCGATGTCATATGTATTATTCCTCAATGAAGTTACTATTAATAATAAATTCAAAAAAATCAACATTGAAATATACTTAAGTTATTTTTTTATTTTTGTTGAAAGAAAATATTTAAATAATGTGATAATATAATTGTAGAAATGGACGACTAACTTATAGTAATATTTGTGTACTTACATTTTCGTCTTTTATCATCATAATTAAACTTTTTAATGATGAAAGCTTTATGAAATAGCATAATATGATCATATCTTAATTGTTAGAAATATATATATATATATATATATATATATATATATATATATATATATATATATATATATATATATATATTAAAAATCTATTTCTTTTCCACACAAAGAAAAACTAAATACTCAAAAATTAATTATCTAACGTTTAGTAATATAAACTTAATAGGATTTATTTTTGGTGCGAAACTTAACAGTAGTTCGAAATAATCAAGTATAACACTAAGATTTCACGAATTTCAATATAAAAATATGTATGCAATTAAATGGGTACAAAAATAGAGAAAAATATAGATTATTAAGAAATTACTTCTAAATTATTAACGAAAGTAAATTTTAATGAACACATGATCGTCATCATGGTGTTGAATTCAGATCCTCATCACAATAAATAATTTCATCCCCTGTTGAATACATAACCAACACTTGGTTGGATGTAATGTAATAGGGTGTAATGTAATCAATTATTTAAAGTAATTAGGTATGCAATGTAATGGGACAACAATTACATTATCATATTTGGTTAGATAAAAAGTGTAATGTAATCACAAAGGTAATAGATTATTTCAGTGGTAAAAAATAGTAATTAAATTATTGTAATAGTGATAAATGTTATATAAATAAAAATTTGAACTACATATTTGGATTTCAGCTTTTAAAAATATTTTCTATCAAATAATCAAATTTTACTTCTTTTGTGACAAATATCAACATGACATAATATCGTAATAGAGATAAGTGTTATCCACACGAAAATATTTTAAATTCGAAATAATATTCGAGATTCTTTTAATCTTTTATATCATATTTCCTAATTTTTAATTTTTTGGTGACAAAAAAATTGAATTATTCTAGTAGCGATAAATATTTATCGTAGTAAAGATAAATATTATTCAAATAATAAAATTTTAAACTCTAAATTTATATTTGAGCTTTTTTAATCTCTTCTATCATATAATTAAGTTTTGAATTTTTTTCATTGACAAAAATTACAAAATGAAATTATTTTATTTATGATAAATATTTATTAAATTAAAGATAAATGTTAACAAGTAAAACAATTTTGATCTAAAAATTTTAATTTAAGCTTATTTTATCTTTTTAATAAAATGGTTAAATTTTGAATCTAAAATATTAAAGTTAAATTTTTATCTTAATAACCAATCAATCATATCATATATTAAGATAATAGAAAAAATAAATAAATCAAATTCCTTCTCAAATGGATGAATTTTTTACTTAGCAAGGAGGAAGAAAAATGATATGGAATAGAGAGTGAGGGGAGAGAGAATTATTGAAAATGTGTTAAAATTTAATCACAAGGATGGATGTAATGATGATTGTTTGGTAAATGTCCAATTAATTGTAATTACATAGGTAGAGGTTAATGTGATTACAATGTAATTTTGATTGCATTACAAAGTTGTAATCAAACATGTTAATGTAATCACCATTACCACTTTGATTACATTACCACTTTAATTACATCTAACCAAACTTATTTGATTAAATGTATTTAGAGTTGTAATGTAATTAAATAACATAATTATTATATTACTTGTAACATCCCGAATCCCCCTAGGAGTATTACAACGTCAAAATTTCTCGAGAGGAACCCTTAAGGCTATTAAGGTGTCGGTTTGGTTTTCTAATTCCAACTTAAAGGTAATCGAGGTGATTTTACACCTTTCTTGAAAATTTTTGTGAAATTTTCGGCAAACTTCCGTCTATAATATGGCCTATCCCCTAGACTTAAAGCTTTAAAAACCCGCATAAAAACCACAATATATCTCAATGAGTCACACGCTCGGAATATACAACTCAACGACCACACGCTAGAGTCCAACCAATATGCATTAGAACTTAAAGCTACCGAGTTACTTATGATACAAGTTACACGAGTTATATGAACTAATTTACAAGTCACAACAAATAAATCATGCAAGATGCACGTTTAACAAGCTTGTGTCATTCAGGACTAGCATTAATGCACAAGGTTCCATAATGTTAAAAGTTATGAGATGAATCACCTTAAGGAGTACCGCAAAGAGAGATATGAGGTGAAGCGGACCACAAGCTCGGTGGGTAATGCTATACCAAATATTTCACATTTTGCATGTTATACATATGTGACAACCACATAGCACTAGCGAGTGAAGTCCATCAACCACATTATAACTTCCAATCTCAATTTCTAATATCCAGTTTAAACGCTTCACGTGTTCAACATAATATTCAAGTAATCATTTCTCGTCTCTTCAAATGACCTACTACTTTAATTGACCCTTATCAAAACAAAGTAAAACTCTAGTTATTCAATACACACGCAAGTGCACCCAATTAAATGTCTGAAATCAGATTTCCACATTTTCTCAAACAAGATGTTGCACTTGTCAACAATTACTCGAAACATCAAGTCTCTTTTCGGGAAATCCCCGCAACTTACCATTATAACATTTCAATCCTTTAAAATAGACATTCAAAATCATTAACAACTCATTGGATTTGAATCAACATTTTAGGCTACAAACTCAAACTAGCACCACATATTTTTCTGCGGGGTGCGACCCTAGCTTAGGTTCTCGGGACCTATCTCTAGTAAGTCTTTGGTCGAGCATCCTTATACACAAGGATCCCAGTTAGAACCTTTACGCGAAGTCTTTGGTCGGGCATCCCGACACTCAAGGACCCCAGTTAGAACCCTTCCCGAGTGCTAAACGATTCTAGCCCATTTGATTCAAACTAATGTAAACACACTCATTAAGTCTGTTTCAAACAACATTGTCAAATCGGTTTAACACACTAGAAGGCATAGCACCACGTGCCATCCCTCCAAATTCAATTTATGAATTAGTTTCACTTCTTTAAAACATATTCACGTTTAAAGACAATTATTAAGAAATCATATTCAAGAATCGTTTAGCGTAAATAAAACCCCTTTCGGAATTAACCAATTGAAAACGAATTGACTATCCAGAATCACATTCAAGTTCAATCACTCACGCTTAGCACTTTCTTTTGCGTAATCCTACCCGGACAATTGAATTCACCATAATATCACACGAATACTTAATATACTTGAATCCGTAGCTTCCCCGTTTTCCTCTTATTTCACCTTTAAGTTCCTTTAATAATAATTCAACATTAAATCATGCGTTTACTAGTATGTACGCATATGGAACTTCTTACTTTGCATAATATCCTCGTAATCCCACATAGATGGTTAAATTCCACGATATTTACCTCGTTTTAAGCGATGCACCTCAAGCTCAAGTTTCATTCATAGTTTTCATTCGCTTAAGTGATTTAGTGCATTTTCGAACTACAAATATCATCAACAGAACTTTAAATCACGCATTAAACACCATATAATTACCACTATAATAACCTAGGGTTCCAAAATTCATTTTGAACCTCTATACTCCAAATTCATGCTCCCTTTCTATACTCCACACAGCAGTTTCTCAATAATCTCGGTTCAATACAACTCAGGAAACGACCGAGCCACAATAACCACAAACAGTTAATATTCCTTATATTTGATTCAATTCCGCGATTTCCTTCGTCTAACCAATAAATTCCCAATTCTGACTTCCCATTTCAAGTTACTCCAAGGTTAATTTCACATAATTAATCCATTACTTTCATTCCTCAATTTACCATTATTTCACGGTTAGTTCATTCCACCATATCGCACAATCAAACTATTCAATATACTTCTGAATGAGTATTTTATCACAAGCATGATAAATTTAGGAAACTATAAACTTCAATCGCACAGGGAATTAATTCACATACTAAACTATCTACATACTAATTCAATCTTCTAATTCCATAAATTCAAGAGTTGAATTACCCACCTCGAATTCTAGGGTTTGGAATCGATTTGGGCTTCCTTGCCTTCCTCCTCTTGGTCTCTATCTCTCTCTGAACCGGCCCTTGCTTCCTCTTGCTTTCTCTGTTCTAATTCTCGTCCTTTACTCTCGGTCTCAACCTCTCGCGCTCTGCCCTTGTCCGCCGTTCACCTTCGCTCGCCAGCCATCGTTTTCTTTGCTTTCCGATAGCCGTTTGCTCACCGGCCGCGGTTTCCAATTCGTTCCTCTATTCTGGTCTCAGTCTCTCACGCTCTAAGTTCCCTCTCTTGCTGTACTTGTCCCTCCTCCTCGTACTATGATCTCGCTCTCCCTTTCTTCTTTCCTTCGAACCCTAAATCTCGACCTCTCTTCCTCTGTGGTTCTGGTTCATACCCGCCTCCCTTTCGCTCCCTCTGACTATCGCGCTTCCTCTTCCTCTCCCGGTTCCCTCTTTCCTTTCCCCCGTCCCGTTTCTACTTCTCTGCTTCTTTTCTTTACTAAACTCCTCTCTCCCGAGAATCTGCCACCAATCTAATTTAGTTTTCCTGATTTCAACACTTTTCTTTTTTTTTTAATTAAGTGTAATTTAGGTCAAGTTAAAATAGGTGACATGATTTAACTCTAGTATTTTACTTATTTGGGGCCCGAGCGGAAGTTAGGAGAGAGGAAGATTTCACTAAGTAAGATTAAACAACATATAATAATCTTCCCAAAATAGAATACGGATATAACCTTATATATATTTTAGTTAATCAACCTAATTTATTTCATTATACTAATTAATTAATTCTGTCCCCGAAATTTATTTGGGCCTCAATTAAAAATCACGGTTCTTATTACATTTCTTTCCCCCTTTAGAGAATTCTTTCCCGAAATTCATTATGAGTAGGTAGCACCTATAATAAGTAAAGTATAAACGTAAATTCACGGAAGTCTTTGTGTTAGTGTAACTTTCTTTTCGAATTCTAGCATTAAAAATATCATTCAAGTAGCTTTCGGGTTTTTAGAAACAGAAACAACGAGTAGAATCTAATGGAATGTGAACTGTAATCATTTCAAAGTCAACGAAGTAAGTTACGAGAATATTATAAGAAGTTAATGAGTTCCAACCTCCTCTCTACCATCATATCCGTACGTCCGATCACTTAATTACAAGGCCCAAGGAGCAAATCGTACCAAAAAGGGCAAACAATAGGCTTGGAAGTTACAATTTCAAGACTTGTTTTGCAATGAGTACCAATATGCCAACCATATGCCTAAGCAACCAATACATTAACTTTCTAGTTATGCACGGATACACCCTTGACATTTAAAAATTTTCTTCCACAAATTCAATAACACAACTAAGATCATATCAACACAATCAAGTTAAATTAATTTCATTTCCAGGCATACAGGAGGTGACTTTTTCTTCATTTACATACTATCTTGGCACACACAGTTTAAATATGTTCTAGGTTATTTCAATTTTGTACATTCATACACACTCTAGTTCCTTATCCTCTATAAACTAAGTAGACTCTATGGCCAAGCTATATGAATCTCACTAGTTTAACAAATTATCTATAGTTGTATCAATGGCCAAAAAGTAAGAATGACACACATACTAAGTAAGTAACATCACAAAATGAAGTAGACGGAGCTCGGAAGTAGAATCAAAATGTTAGAGTCGAAACCAAGTCGGACTTAAAGGCGACGAAACTATATGCGATTATACCCAGAGCAATAAGACCATTAAGCAACTCATGGTAATCATAATAGGTAGTAGGTCTATATGTCATTCCTTTTCTTTCATGAAAGTTAAGTTCAAACCTAAGATCTTTATGTAAAACATAAGCATACCCAACTCCCAAGTATCTTATAACTAACTCCAATGAGTACCAAGAAACACAAATGAACTCCAAATGAAGTACGCAAGTGATAGAACAACTTCCGGACTCCATTTGCAAACGAGGCACTCAACATACAAGATTTTTATCAACGCCCAAGGTCCATGAAGAACCCGAAGAAACTACCTCTAAAAGATTGCTGACATTTAAATCACCGACAAAGAAACGCCACATATAAACTCAAAGTGGTGGACGACATTATTTCAACATCCATTAATCGATTCCTCTTGGTGAGACAGTTAAGTCAAATGAACTCAAGATGGTGGAAAGTACAACTTTTAATGTGAATCAATTAGCTCTTTCTAGTTTCATACTTGGCTTATTTTAGACTTTTCTCACAAACTTCTCAAATTGGAACTTATATAGGGATCTTTATAACTAATGCATCCTATGTTTGATCGACCCGAAATCTTAGGTGGAAATAGAGAAAATTCCTAAATAAACTATTCCTCCAAAATCGTTCCCAAATGCAATGAAAAGATATCCCACAACATAGCCATATATATCAAACAAGCATCTCGACTTAAGGGGGATATTTTCATGCTACTCTATGAACAGAACTACATTGATGTCTTAATTAGTTCACTACTCCTTGAAAATTCTAGTAGAAAGTAGGGAAGATCCTATAGTATAATTGACCGAACAAACATACAACTACAAGCAAAACACTAGGTTTGAAATCTTCGATTATAGACCCAAAAATTATTATCAAGAAAAGCCATGTACGGTTACCTAATCAAAAGCCCAAAAATCAAATGCTTACAAGGCGATTCTAGTGTGTTTTATGCGTGCTAGCGTAATCTAATGTTCTATTTAAAGGAGACATCAACTCCTATAGAAAGGCTTTTAGTCAATTAACTCAAAAACGTTAAAAATGTCTAAGAAATGTTCTTGTTATCCAGAATAATTGTGACACTTTAGGTTATCCTTCACAACTCTAAAGATTGATTAATCGGTCGATATTACGCTTTACAAGCATTCATATCATGAAACAACCACTATCACATTTCATGACCCATCCTTATGATACTTCCTAGGCTCAACGTACCTCCTCATACTCGCAACAAACTTGAATGCGATCTTTGAAAATAATTCTTTCTAAAAGCAAGAACTTCCCAAAACAAAGAGATTTCAATTAAACTCGAATCATGACGAGAGTCCTTTAAAATAACACACATAACTTCCAAACAAAACTAATAAGCCATCATAGTCTGGTGTCACTAAAAATAATACTCCAAATAATGAGAATTCGATTTATCGTTGTTTGCCACAAGGTCCACCGATCAAGAGAAGGGAAAATTCTTGAATCACTACCACTTCAACCATTATCGCTATGAATAAATATAAAACTACATATGATAAATTCCATTGCCCTCTTTTGGTGATAAACATGGAAAGATTTCGATCATTCGGAGTGGCCAAACCCACAATGATACAATGAACCTTTCACGTGTATTTCCCATTAATTTCCTCTCCATAACCTCTAATTCTTATATAAACTTTCACAAGTACTCACCTATAAACATCTCACTGAACATACACCAGTATCCCTCAATACTTCACTTGCTTAGTAATATCCTATTCAATAATGCGATACTTTGATTTATTCTGAATGACAACTCCCAAAAGACAAATTCCATACCTAAATCGACAAACATGATCATGAGTATCCAACAAACGCCTTAAGCACGCTAGTGTACCGTATGTCTTTTCTTTTCTTGCCTAAGATCACTTACGCATTTCATATGCCCACTAGAAATAAATATATGTATAGCCAATACATACTTCTTAGAGGTAGAATCCTTAAGTTAGTTAGCGATTCGAAGTCACATCACGAAACCAATGAATAATGGAACGGAAATAAAAAGTTCAACCATACTCAGTCACACACTTAGTACACACAAATCATTCACATATCACCTTCACGGGCAAATTAAAATCAACAAATTCAACTAAGTCAACAGGTAACCACTTATGAGTCAAAGGTTAAACTTAATGCCACACGTATATTTGTCACAAATAAAGCACATTATCACATAATGAAGGATCCTAGACAGACTATATGCAATGCAAACTTAATATCACCAAAATTTATCTCTAGTACCATAAATGTAACATCTCGAACCCCACCTTAGGAGTATTACACTACAAAAAACTCGTGATTAGCGTCGGAATTTAGAGACCACAACAAAATCGACTCTAATAGTGACAAAATTAGTGTCGGATTCTAAAAAGACACTATTTGAGTCGAAAAAAAATCGGACTCTATTAGCGTCCGAATTTAGAGTCGGATTACAATCCGACGCCAATTGGCGTCCGAATTTAGAGTCGGATTACAATCCGACGCCAATTGGCGTCCGAATTTAGAGTCGGATTGAGATTCCGACTCTAATTGGCGTCCGATTGTTATGTCCGACGCTAACGTTGACTAATTCTAAGAGCTCATTCCACTTTCCCCTTCACGGGACTCTAATTTTCAATCCCTAACTCTCTGCGTCCTCCCTCCCCTAAACGCCCACCACCACTGGACTCCTCTCCTGCAGCGACGCCTTCTCTCCTCTCCAGGCACCGGCGTCTTCGCTCCCATCCGGCGCCGGTTTCTTCGGTCACCGGCGTATGCCTCGCCCTAATCACGAAGCTCTGCTCCGGTTCTGCTGTCGCTGCCGCGACGTCTTCGCTCCCACCTATCCGTCGCCCTAAATTCGCTGTTTGCTACCGCTCCGACTCGCCTCCAGGTCACCTGGCGAAGAGGTCACCGCTGCAAATCCCCAGCACTCCCTTAGGTCACCGGTGTTTTTCTTTTCGGCAAAGAGGTGTCAAGTTCTCTCGTTTGGTACCGCTGCAAATCTTCGGTACTACTACTCTCTATACTCTCGCATTCGTTGTTGCTCAACTCTCTCTCTCTCTCGTTGCTTTGTTTGTGCAAATTTTTGGGTTTAGTGATGTATTTGTTTGTGTTTTTCCTAATTTAGAACATTAATTTGGATTTGAGAATTTGGGAGCCAAGAATTGAGTTGCTCTTCCGAATTGCTCATCGTGTACTCTCTCTAGCTCTCTATCTATCTATTTCGGTTTGGTTGTTTGATTGTGCTTGGCTTTCATCATTTTTGTTTAGCCAAGTGTTTGATGTTTCTCAATGCTCGTGAGCCAAAGAACATAGCTTCGAGTTGGGTAGTCGTTTGTGATGTTTAGACTATGATAATGTGAGTGTGGAATTGAAGAAAATGTGAATGTGGAATGTAAGGAAATTAGGGATTTTGTTAGTTTTGACTCGTGATACTAGTCTTGAGTATTCAGCTATTGGTAGTTTTCTCTGTCTTCTTCATTATATGGAGCTTCGGTAACTTGTCGATCGCTGCTCGTAACATTCTCCTTCGCCAATAAACATACAAATAGATCAAATGTCGACTCTTCTTTGACCATCTCTAGCTTTTAGCTACTTTGTTCCACTCGGGGTTAATGGAAAGGGGCTATTCGAAGTGTATTCGTGAGCAGCTTGTTAGTGTAGGTCTTGAAACCCCGTACCCGGATTGCTTGGTTTTGACTCTAATGGCGCTAGCTGCTGACCTTTGTTTTCTCAAACGCGGTTGTAGACTCCAAATTTCTAGACACACGGAGAGATAGAGAGAGAGGGAGAACGAGAGCGAGAGAGAGGTGGATGCCCTAGCCCGCTTGAGCACAAAGAACCGAGATTTGGAGTCCGTGAATTGATTTGGTTTGCTTAGAGGTATGGCTCGGAATTTCGCCTTCTTTCGTTGATTTTCTTCTCCTATCTTTCTCTTTGCGAATTGATTTTGTTCTATTTAGGGATTGGTTGGATTTGTTGGTGTCCTTTGTGACTTCGTTTGATTTCTGCTGAGTTGTTCCATTGGGATACCTACTGCCCAGACTTGATTTCTGCTGAGGTATGGAAATTGTTACATCTTCATCTCAATCTCACCCCTTTTCTGTTCTTATTTCTTTGCTTTTTCCCTGTGTTTTTGTTGGTGAGGATTGATTCTGTTTTTATGTGTCTGTGATGTGCGTCAAGGCATTGTGAAGGATAAAATTTGTGCCTTTTGATATTGACGCTGTTAATTTGGAAAATTTTGGCATTGGTTGTTGATAAATTACACAATTAAATGAGAAATTTGTGCCTATGTAGATGATTCCTCATATCGAAGCCGATGTTGATAACACCTGGTCAATTAGGCGACAGCTTTATGTGGTAGAAATACTAGTTATGCATTAGTTCTTCCTTTTTAGCTTGCTCGCGCTGTGAAATGCGGCCTTGAAGCGAGCATCATGTATCCAAGATCGGGTGCTTGTGTAACTCGTCAACTGCCGAGGCTTCCTCATGCACTAGTTTCGGTTTCTAACCTTGATTTGAGGCTATGCTTTCTGCCGTAGCATACTCGTTATTTGAAGGATTATGAGCCTTGTGGGATGATGATTCTATGTGCATGAGTGTATCTACTTGAGTATGTATCTTCTTATACATTATTGTTTGCTGAGAAAGCGTGGATAACAATTCAGCTGTGGTCGCTTTGAGTTTGTTTAGGGCCTTGAGGCGGTTAGCGTGAAATTTTAATGCCATTTTGGATGTCACTGGCTCGGTTTGAAGGCATATTTTCTTGATTTTCTCAAGCTTCCTTGAATGAGCCTAACCTATGGTGCTATAAGAAAATTTACTTGGCCTACATAGGAAAGTTGTTACTTGATTCGAAAGCTTCCTTGATTCTAAGTGGATTGCTTCTTTTCTTATGTACAAGTTTGCGAAAGTTCAAGATTTTGTGTTTGAAATAGTGTTGATCTACACAGGCATTGAACCTCGAATACTCGAAGTGAGGGAATAAGTGAAAGTCTGTCATACCAAAGCTAGCTAGAACTCAAGGAAGCAAAACTATCTCGGGCAAACTTGATTATTTTATTATTATTATTATGATTATTAATATTACTTCTTTATTATTATTTATAGCTTTTAACAATCATTGAATTCTTGCGTTTTCACAATTCTTAATTCATACATATAAATCATTCACATGCATATTTTCCCTTTTTTTTCCCTTCTACTTCTCTAGCCAATGTCTTTGATTCACCATAACAATCATTAACAAATTATATTTTATAATTTGTTAATAATTTAGATTCTGCCAACCATTAATTAATAAATTCTTCATTGTCAAGGGTTAAAAAATGTAGGTTAACTCCTAATTCTACTGAATATATATATATAATTGAAATAAATATCGGCTAATAAATAATCGAGTATAAGTTAGCACAACAAATTAGATTTTTCGTATCTTAAAATTCAATGATTGCAAATAACTTCCCCTGCCCTTGCCCTTGCCCTTCCTAGGTATGCTTTTTTTTTTTTTTTTTATAAATAAATTATTATGAGATCGATATGCAAGTTAATTAATTACATGGAGAGAAATGACAAGAGGTTGGTCCAACCATAAAATCCGATGTATCACTATCTCGGGAACTATTTACCCATAATTAAAAAACTAACCAGTAAGGCTAATTAAGGCAGAATTCTAGTAATATTTGGATTTAATCAATCAAACATAATAATTAAATATATCCTAAAACGTGGTCTAATTCATACATTTTCCATAATAATTAAAGAAATTAGGAAACCTGCACCTAAAGTTGCTTTTGCTTTCTCCCTCATACAATTTCATATTTTAGGAAATATTTGGCAAGTAGGTTCAAGCAGTGATCTCCTCTTTGCTTCTACTTCGTTCGTAAGATCTCATATTCTGAAAATGCTCACAATATTTTCGATGCACATATTAATACCACCTAATATATGCTTCATTAATGCAGGGCTCCTGAACCGATTTCTACTCCCTCTTGTCCATCATCGAAAGCTTCACCTTTTCCCTCTCTCTTACCGTTTGAAGCTTGAGAATTCAGGTGTTTGTCTCTCTCCCTCCCCGATTAGTTTTATTGTTTGTATGTGCCATGATTTTCGTATTAGTTGGGCCCAAAGTTTCATGTAAACGTACCTATGAACAATAATGTATATGCAGAAGAACCGGTAGCCTTTTCTTGCTATATTATGTAAGCGATTGAGCCTTTTATTATCATTTTAACTTTTTAATCATCTATTATTAATAAAATATAGCTAGGTTTACTAAAAGTTAAAATACTAAACGTCTAAAAATTTTAAATAGTAGCTATATATATGCATTTCATAAAGCTTAGAAAACCCGTTCAAAAATTTGTACATAACAAGGTATATCAGCAAGTTATACACATTCTCATGTGTATGGTGTTGATATAAAACTTTGTTATGTACAAGTTTTTGAATTGTCCGTGTTGGACAGCTTTAAGAATAATATGGTATTAGGTTGTGTAGTTACTAAATCCTTGCATACACTTTGACAAATTTAAGGCGACAATTTCCATATGTTCTCTAGGTACTATTATAAATATGTGGTGCGTAATGTCCGGGTGAATTATTTTACCATAGACATTATTCATCTCATCTTTATAGATCGTACTTGGAGAACTAAGGGAAATACTGCCGAAATTTTGTCAAAGTATGCAAGGACGTAGCTGCACGATCTAATATTATATTATTCTTGAATGGGTATAGGACCACTTATCCCCGTAGAAAGATGTAGGGCATGCAATTATCATTACAAAAATACAATGTAAAACATTACGCAAGTTTTATTGATTGTTAATTTTAAAAGATGAACATACTAAACTATTTTAAAATCGTATATATCTGCAGATGAATGGAGACAAATAGAGAGTGGATGTATAAAAGGTTTGATGGAAAATACTTGAATAAGGAGTTCATTCGTAGGATAGAAGAGGAATTTATTCCATTTGCTAAACAAGAAGAAAGCTTCAAGAGGTCGAAGAAGATGAGGTGCCCTTGTAGTAAATGTGGCAACGTGCCTTTCTTAGATGAGGATACCGTGAAATTACATTTGTATAAACATGGGTTTCGCGCTAATTATTTTCATTGGGTTAACCATGGAGAGACTTACCCTGATTTAGAAATGAACAACCAAGGGTCGTCAAATCCACAAGTTGAATCAATGCATGAAATGTTGATGGATGCATTTGGGCCTATGTCCTCAACATGGATTGATGATGAAAGTGTGGATGAGGAACCAAATGAAGATGCAAAAAATTCTTTGAAATGTTGGAAGCGGCTAAGAGGCCTTTGTACGAGGGGTGTGATTTGTCCTTATTGTCGGTAATCAAGAAAGGATTTAGCCACTCATTGTAAGCGTCAAAAACTAAACATTCGGACTCATCGAACATGCTGATGGAGGACGAACCGAAACTGCTCCGCACGCTCCATATGTTCCGAGTAAAGAGGCAAGAAAAGCTTTATGTGAGTGGCTAAAACAACTTAAGTTACCCGATGGATATGCTAGTAATTTAAGTCGATGTGTTGATGGAAAAATGCAAAGTTGCATAATTTGAAAAGCCATGATTGTCACATCCTTATGGAGCGATTATTACCCATAGCTTTGAGGGAATTATCGCCTCCAAATGTTTGGAAAGTCCTTACGTAACTAAGCCAATTCTTCAGGGATTTATGCGCCGCTCATTTGCGAACCGGAGGATGTGCTCCGATTAGAGGCAAATATCTCTGAAATACTATGTAAGATGGAGATGATCTTCCCTCCATCTTTCTTCAATGTGATGGAGCATCTTCCTGTCCACTTACCATATGAGGCTAAAGTAGGTGGACCCGTTCAAGTATAGATGGATGTATCCCTTTGAAAGGTATCAAGTGATTTTTATCAAGTTTTCAATTAATATTTTGTAGTGATGATAGTAAATATTTATACTTATGATGCAGATTTCTGCATCATTTAAAGAAGAAAGTCGGTAATAAAGCTCGTGTTGAACCGTCCATATGCAATGCATATCTAACAGAGGAGATTTCAAATTTTTGTGCCGCTTACTTTGAGCAAAATGTTGACACAAAAACAAGAGATCTTGGGCGAAATGTATATCCTCATATAGAGGAGAATCAAGGTGAACACATTCCGGATGTCTTCTCCATTAATGTCGGGTATGCCCTCAGTGAAGGACGTATGAGATACCTTGATCAACGCGAGTATGATGCAGCTCATGCATACATTCTTCAGAATTGTGAAATATTAGAGGATTATGAACGGTACGACTATCAACTTGAATAATTTTGTCATATATTATCTTTTAATGATAACGACCTAATAATAAGCATTTTCTCCAACTAAGGCAATTTGAAGATGAAATGATTACACTACATCCACGTATTAAGAAAGATGAAGTATGGAGTAAGTTTGATAAAGAATTCCCAAAATGGTTTCGAGAGAAGGTTAGTATATTGATGTTGTGTTGCAGATGGTTTAAATATGTATTACATTTTCATTAACTTATATTTTAATGGCGTAGGTTTTTCATTTGAACGAGAACAATGGAGTAATTAAAAGTTTGGCACTTGGTCCAAAGAAGGATGTGCGTAGTTTTAACCATTATTACATAAATAATTACAACTTTCACACCTATAAATACTGGTCAAAACAAGGCCAAGTATGAGCTATGGGGTATCCGTGAAAGGGGTAGATGACATTCATTATTATGGTATTCTTCAAGAGGTGATTGAGTTAGAGTATGTTGGGGATTCTCGCTCTTACAAGACTGGTTTTGTTCAAATGTGAATGGTTTGATTCTATAAGGGGTATTAATATACACGAACAATATAAATTAGTGGATGTCAACTATACAAAGAAGTACCCAAAGTATGATCCATTTGTACTGGCATCCCAAGCTATGCAAGTGTATTTTACCCCTTATCCAAGTATAAGGAACGATAGAAATCAATGGTGGGCGGTGATTAAGATAAAACCAAGATCAACCATTGAAGCACCACTCAATGATACAGACATTTCAAGAGGATACTAATGAAAATCCTCCTACTTTGTGTGAGTTCGAAGGAGTCCAAGAAGGATTTGAAAATGAACTTGAGGACATAATTGAAGAGGAAGCTAATGAAGTCGATTTCAATGCTGAAAACGAGGATGATAATTTTGAAGGGGAGGCAGATGATGACAGTCTTTTATTGTATAATGACATTGATGATGACATTGTAGCTAATGATGATGATGATTTTGAAGTAATATTGTAATCTCGTGACATTGATAACCAACGATCTATGTTATGATTTTGATGTATGTTTTGATTTTTTGTGTATATTAATTGATTTTTGAATATATATACTTAAATTCTCTTTGCATGACATTATTCGTTGTATATACAAGTATGCCTCGAACAAAAGGTTTTGCGCTAAATCATGGTGCGCCTACTTCGGTTCCGATTCCAATGTTGGGGCTGATCATGCTATAGTCCGGACTCAATCATCATCATCACAGGGAGATAGCTCACAACAAGAGGCAGCTTGCAGGAAGAGAGTTTTGGCAAAGGATGATGATAACCGGTGGTATGTCTCGATAATTTGGTTTATTTTTCGTATTCTTTGGGTAGTTTTAACTTAATAATTTTATTGCAGGTTCACTAAGTCGAAGTTGTCACGAGCTATATCAGATGATATCAAGAGTTTCTACAATGGCCAGTGCACATGTTTATCAAATCTTCCTAAAGAAGAGTTACAACTTTTGTGGAGGACTTTTGAGGTAAAAACTTGAAAACAATTGGATATATATGAGTAATTTTTAATATTTTCAATTTATGTTTGTTAATATTTGTGTAAAACAGGGTAAGTATACTTGGGCTCCAGAACTTTCTCAAGAAGTCTATGCAGAGTGGAAGAAGAAAGTTGGTAAAAATTTGAGGAATTTAGCGAGCAAGGCCGGAAAAAGGCCCGATGATAAACCAATAACTTGGTTGTCGATGAGGGGCGAGAGAGGTTGAAGGGGCTAAGAAGTACCTCTGAATTTCAAAAAAATCTGCCCAATGCTTCAAGAATAGGACAGAAGGCCCAAAAGCAGAACCTTACATAGTCAAGGGTCGGCCTCAACCGCAGATCTCGCAGATCCAAATGGTATAAACTCTAGTATTTTGGTTTTTTTTCATTTTATACACATAATTTAGTTTGTGTAACTTTATTGCATATTTTTATGCCTAGATTAAGGAAGGGAAGAATCCTACTCCATCTCGCATTGTTTGTGAGGAGTCGTAGTAAGGATGATGCGCAACTGGAAAGGTTTTTGTCGATGACCGGTCCAAATCTCTCGTGGGTAAGAATATTATCTTCATAAACCTTTACAAGCAAATAGAGTGAAATGGACAATTGTAGGGGATATTCATATTGAATGTACAATGGATGCTTTCCTTTTGCAGGAAAAATATGAAGCAGCTTAGAGCCGAGCGTGGTATTCAGGAGGGGACAAAAGAGGCAGAGACCCTCTACTATGAGGTGTCGGGTGGATGGAGCAAAAATCAACCATCTATGGATTGGGTAATTCCGCAACAATGTTCTACGAGAAGCCTCACCGCCTCGACATCCTCTACAAGTGCTACCTACAATTCCTCGGCTTATTCTCGCCTACAATCACAACTTCAATCAACCCAAGAACAACTTGATCAAGAAAGAAAATTAACCGAGAGTCATCAAAAAGCCATGGAAGAGCAAAGAAAATGGTCGAGAGTCAGCAAAAAGCCATGGAAGAAGCAATGAAACTCATTCAAAACCTCCAATCACAAGTTGACAGGATGTCCGGTGGTTCTAACTAATTTCTTAGCATGGTTTGTTTATTAAACTTTGAATTGGTTTGTTTGTTGAATTGCTTTGTTTAACTTTGAACTGGTTTGTTGGATATTTGGTGGTTGTTAGGATGATGAATACTTGGTGGTTTGTGGATGATTGTGCAAAGAATGAATCACAATGTATTTGTGTATGCGTATATTACTGTGTAGAGAAGAAGTCAGACTTTTATGTAAATGTTTTGCAGAAATATATGTAAAAACGGAATAACAAATGTTCAAAAAGCTACGGCAAAATAATGGAAGATTTAGCGCCGGATTTTAGCGTCTCACCCAAAATCCGACGCTATTTGAGTCAAAAAGGCCGACGCTAATCACAACAATCGGACGCTAAAATGAAGCAAAAGAAAACGAAATTAGCGTCGGATTCGAATCCGACGCCGTTAGCGTCGGACGGATCCGACGCTAATAGCAAGAATCCGACGCTATTAGCGTCGGATGGTGAATCCGACGCGAAATTTTTAGCGTCGAGGTCTTCTCGCGTCGAATTTTATCCGACTCTAATCCGACGCTAAAGACGTTTAGCGTCGGATTTTCCGGATTTGGCGTCCGATTTTGTCCGACGCTAATTTACTGTTTTACTCGTAGTGTTACATCGCCTAGATTCCCGAGAGAAACCCTTAAGGCTCTTTAAAGTGTCGATTTGGTTTTTTAATTCCAACTTAATGGTAATAGAGGTGATTTTACACCTTTCTTGAAAATTTTTCTTAAAATTTCAGGCATAGTTCCGTTTGTAATATGGCTTATCCCCTAGGTTTAAAACCTTAAAAACCTGCATAAAAACCATAATATATTTCAACGAGCCACACGCTCGGAGTATACAAGTCAACGACCACATGTCGGAGTCCAACCAATATGTATTATGTATTAGAACTTAAAGCTACTAGTTACTTATGATACAACTTACACAGACTATATGAACCAATTTACAAATCACAACAAATAAATCACACAGGATGCACTTTCAACAAGCTTGTGTCATTCAGGACTAGCATTAATGCATGAGGTTCCATAATGTTAAACGTATGAGATGAATCACCTTAAGGAGTACCTGCAAAGAGACATATAGGGTGAGCAAACCACAAGCTTAATGGGTAATCCTATCCCAAACATTTCACATTTTGCACGTTGTACATATGCGACAACCACGAGTAATAGCGAGTAAAGTCCATTAACCCCATTATAGCTTCCAATCTCAATTTCTAATATCCAATTTAAATGCTTCATGTGTTCCACATAATACTCAAGTAATCATTTCTCGTCTCTTCAAACGACCTACTACTTGAATCGACACTTATCAAAACAAAGTAAAACTCTAGTTATTCAATACGCACACAAGTTCACGCAATTAAATGCTGAAATTAGATTTCCACATTCTCAAATAAGATTCCGCACTTGTCAACCATTACTCGAAACATCGAGTCTCTTTTAGGGAAATCCCCGCAATTTACCATCATAACATTTCAATCCTTTAAAACAGAGTTTCGAAATCATTAATAACTCATTGAATTTGAATCAACATTCTAGGCTACAAACTCGAACTAGCACCACACATTTCCAGTTATCATAAAGAGAGAAGTATGACAGACATAGTCCTGGTCAAATTTTTGGCCTCATTGCTATGTCATGCATTGTTAGCTTGTCATACATTTACAAATTAAACCATTACTTAGGCTTATAATTAAAAATATAGTATAGGAAAGTAGGGATCGAATCCATGAGAAAAGATATAACAATATGCAAGCTTATAATGTAACCAAATTTACTACTTTTAAAATCAAAATAGAAAATATAAATTAGAAAATTACTAACTAAAAATCACAAAAAATTATCTAATAAACTAAATAAATAATGTAGATAGAAGATGAAAATTCTAATAATTCAGAAATACTTTTATATAATTTTAGAATAAATAAAACAGAAAACTAAAACAAGTAAAATAAACAAGAATCAAAAATAGAAAATTAAATAATTAAAAATCTGCAGTAAAATAATTACGAAAATAAATACTAAAATTTCTAAGAATATAAAAACTAATTTTATAGACCTAGCCAAACCCTAAAAAGATAAAATTAAAATTAAAAACCTAATTTACAAAGTTATTAGGTGAAAAACATGCAGTAATTAATTTTAAGAATTAAATCTGAAAAACTATCAAATAAATTCCAAACATTTTGAAATTTAATCATGCAAAATTAGGAATCTATCTCAACCTTAAAAACATATAAAACACTAAAATTACTAAAAGAAATTATTTTTATCCTAATTTCTAACAAAGTGACTCAAAATAACAAAAACTCACAGAAAAATGATCTGAAAATTAAAATATAAAAAGATTAAAAATTAAAATATTCTAAGATTACTAAAACTAACCTAAAATATTAATACTTTTTTTAGGGAGGGGGAATAAACGAAAATAAATAATAAAACTATAAAATTGTAAATAAAATTTACAAATCAAATAAATAACTAGAAACGACAAATAAATAATATCAAAGATATCCGATTTATAAAAACACTTAGTGTAATCAATATCCACCATTTAAATTAATATTTATCATTAACACACAAACTAACTTATTCATTAGCAAAACGGTAAACGACAACCACTAGCGGATCTTCCCTATTTTTCCTTAGTTATTAATTTACTTAGGCCTATCCCTAATATAAACCCCACTAATATTGATAACTCTAATACAAGCACTAGAATTTAATCAAATTAGAACATTACGTATCAGAAAAATATCATATAATACCTTGTAACCAATCTACTAGCAAATTTATTTGATAAAGATTTATAATAATTTTCTAATTAAAAAAGATGGATATGAGCCATCCATGATCAATTAGGGTGATACTTGTGAGTAAAAGACCATAGAGATTACGTATCGAAGCCCTTTAAACTATCATATAAATTTATATTAAACTAATTAGTATGTATTCTAACTAATCAAACATAAAATCATAAACTCTAAGCATAAATTGTTATAAAATCATGAATAAAATTAATAAGACATTAAAGATTAAAATTTGTTTCAAAATAATTAATTTATCATAGTTTTAATTAAATTATACTAAATATAAAAAACTTTTTACACATAATATAATTTGAAGCACACAAACTAATTAAAAATAACATCTTTAATATCAGACTAAAAATAAGAATACAATATTGTAATAAAAAATACAATACTTATTATACTATCAATATTATTGTACAGAATGGATGAACGATGGTGATGATCAATGGTGATTATGATGGAGATGATGAGTATGATGATGATGATGATAAAAAAGGGCTGATGGGCGAAGATGATTATGATGATGATTAGAAGGTGGGGTTACCGTGAGATGATAGTGAGGTAGATAGATAGAGAGAGAGAGAGAGAGCTGATGGTGCTGACGTGAAGAGAAGAGGATAGCGAGAGGTAGCGATGAGGGGTAACAGGCGTAGATGGAGAGGCGAGAGGTGGTGAGATGAAGACGAACTGTGATGATGATAGTGAACGGCTGGTGAGGAAAGACAAAGGAAAAGAGAAGCAAGCGTGAGGAAAGCTGAAGAAAAAGGGGTGGCCGAGGTGAATTTATTAGGGAAAATAAAAGGGTTAAAAATGTAAAATTTAGAAGAGGAGTTGTAGGGGATTAGGATTAGTTTCTTCTCTTGATTACTCTCTTAAAAATAGGATTTTATAAAATAAATTTCATAAAATAAATATTTTACGACTCATTATTTTTACACCGACTTTATATATTATCTTAAACGCTCTTTGATAGTTAAGACATCGCTTTTAACGTATGTTCTTCTCTTTTTCACTTTACCTAAAACAAAATAAAGTAAAATTACATAAAATAAACTATATAATATAATATAAATAACACCTAAAAATATGCATAATTTACAACTTAACATGTATCTTAGGATTAATATGAGATTGAGGGATCCAGATTTAAGTACTCGATGAATACCAATGCTTGCGTTATTTTGCAGATTGGGTATTAAATATTGGTAATGGTAGCTTGCATGAGATTTCTTTACAACTAGTGAATGAGCCAAATTGAATAGAGATTCAACCATAATTCCTCATACATAATGACAGATCCAGGTTTGAGCAATTTCATATCCGAAATTTACCCGCATCTACTAGCTAGGTATAATGATGCATCTTGCATGCAAGAACATTGCATTCCCGCTCCTACAAATAATGACGTGGATCAATTGCTCCTGGTGCTTCTTGGATCAACTTACAAATCTTAACTATGCTTTCCGGTGAGTGCCACACTTATTTCAATTCGGATACATTCCATGAGGGTTGTGACCATCCGGACATAGACGATGTCAACCCCCCGAGATACTACACGAGCTCAATTTTTCTAGCTTGCCTAATCATAAACTTCAAGTGAAAGTAGGTGCCCCCGTAGTCCTTCTAAGGAATATTGATCCATCCTCGGGTTACATAACGAGACATGCTTAATTATTGAACGATTTTGGCATAAGATCCTTCAAGCACGGATCATTATTGGTCGAAATATTGGACAAAAAGTGCTCATTCCTCGTATTGATCTCACACCATCAACAGTAGATGCACCATTTGCGTTAAAGTGAAGACAATTTCCTATTAAATTAGCTTTTGCAACGACAATCAATAAAAGACAAGGTCGGACATTGAATTATGTTAGAGTATATCTTCTAAAACATATCTTCCGCCACAGCTTTATGTTGCAATATCGCATATCACCTTGCTATCGGGGTTAAGGTTTTTAATTTTTAGAACAAGAATAATGTAACGGATAATGTTACAAAAAATATTGTCTAAAGAAAAGTCTTCAATGACATTTTCCCTCCACCTCATCGTTATGCACTACTTTGAAATCAATTGTTATTTAAATGGTTATATAACTTATGTACATATTTCATTTTGATTGTACTTTTTAATGTGACAATACTTTCAATTAAATTGTACACTTTTAATTCGATACTAGCTAAGACCTCGTGCATTTCTCCGGGATTAACTTTTTCATAACTATATGGTAAGTTCAAGTATAAACAATATTTAAATTAACTTATTAAATAATTATTTAATATAAATTTATAAATTAAGATTTATTACAATGAAATGATTATTGTCGCCAGTTAAAAGTAACTTTTATAATCGAGCTTTATGAAGACAATATTTAAAAAAATTAGTATTTTGAGCTATTTACATTACTGTAGACTAGCAACCTTCTAAATTCATTTAATTTATAGTTATAATGTTTAAGGGTGAATAAGTTATTTAATTTTTGTAGCTACATAGTATTTCATTAGGTATTAAAAAAATTACCATTTTATATAGTTATTTAAAAAATAATTCCAAAACAATACGTGAATCTTACCAAGAACTTAGATTACAAACCCCAAACTCACTCATGACTCACCCATCAGTTCAAATTGCTGAAGTATAATTAGAAAAAAACTAAAAATACCAACATCCCTCTCTCTCTCCCCACTTCGGTATTGGACTATTGGGTGACACTTGATTTGTTCTTATGTGAATTATAAGTCCTATTTTGTTTGGTTTATTATATAAAAGTATGATAAAATATTTCGTTCTAACTAAAGTCCAATTATTAGTCCATATAATATTTGGTGAGATATTATATATTAAGAAAATCGGACTGTACTATTGAAAATCGGCCGGTCAAATTACTGTCAAAAATTGTTCTAAGTAATGAAACGAAAAAACCCAGTCTAACCCGACTGACCCAGGAAACTCGAGCAACCCGTAAGACTCTCGGTCAGATCGGAATTTTTCCAGAAGTTTAACTGTTTTTTTGGGCTTTCATTTCCCCGGGAGCTTTAGCAGCCAGAGCCCTTCCTCTATGGCCGACACCAAGCGCCGCTGTGCCTTAACATTGTTTGGGGGGTGGGAGGCTGAGAAGGAGCAGAGATAATCGGGGCAGGGCAGAGAGATGGAGCAGAAGGTGAGGAGGAGAGAGAAACGAGGAGGGGGCACGACTGAGAAGGAGCAAGAGAGAAAGGGTTAGGGGGCAAACAGGGAGGTAGGAACATAAGGTAAGCAGGAGAGAGAAAGGGGGAGGAGGAGCCGCTCAGATGGAGCAAAGCAAGAGGGACTGAGGAGCAAGAAAGAGAGGGAGGGGGTGAATAGAGAGAGGAACGAGCAGAAGTTGAGCAAGAGAGAGAAAGAGGGAGGGGGAGGGGCTGCGAGGAATCAAAGCAAGAGGATTTATGATTTGTTTGGGGTTTGTTTTAACTTATTTGAAGGCTTGATAAGGCGAGATATATGTATGAACTTAAGTTTTGGATAGAAAAAAATAAATAACTTTCTATCTTTTTTAGTAATTTTGCATAAATTATATTTTTTTCCTCTTCTAACTTCTTATTTTAAGAAATAAACAACCTATGTCTCTATTTGGTTAAGCTTTTGTATAATATTTTTCTCAAATTATGCTTTTTAACAATTAGATATTATAAAGTAATGAAAGACTATATAAAATATACATACAATTTTTTTCGGAAGAGTATAACGGGTTATGATGGTCTAATATGGTTTAACAGAAATCGAGTCAATTGGTCTAATTCCAGTGTCTAATCGAAATGACCGATTGATTGATTGACCCACTTCCTTAACCGGGTTGATCACGGGTCGATTCTCTTAGCATCTCTCTCTCTTCTCTTTAGTACTAGGTGACATTTGATTTGTTCATACATGAATTATAATTCCTATTTTCTTCAATTTAGTATATGAAGGTATGATATAAAATAATTAAAAAAATTTATATTTATATTTTTTTAATGTTGAATCATCCATTTAATTAAAGTCGAGTTATTGTCGGCCCATAAAAGATCTCCCATTATAATTTTTTTTTATTTAGAAGATTCAAAGCTAAAACTTTATTTAAGCGTAATAAGTAATAAACCACTTGAATCAACATGCATATATTGGTTAAAAATATTTTATATTTTAAATATATTAAAATAGTTATCTTAACTCTTAAGATAATAATTTATTATTTTTAAAATATGGGAAAACTTTTTTTATTAGTATTTGGGCAGTAAAGTGTTGAAATTCTTAATTATTATTATTGCCTTGTTGACAACCAAAAAGACAAAAAGAAAAAGATTTGTTCGTACATGAGATGGGATATTATTGTATAAGATTTGAGCCATCACCAGCTTTTGCCTTTAATATGCTTTGGTCGAATGGTCTACGTTCTTCACATTTAGGAGTGCTTAATAACTTTCTGCATTTTTTTAATTTTTGCCTTTCCCAAAAGCTTTGTCCTTTTCATTTTGGTCATGCGTATAGAATCCTTAGCCAGTACTAACATTAAGCATGCAAGCCCTTTGTCAGGTTCCACTTTCTCTCTTATTCCTCATCAACGTAATTTTATAAACAAAAATGGAATTTTCTTGACGTAAAAGTCATTCGCATAGACTCCGGTTATGAGGTATAGCACCATACAAATTTGAACCCGCCCCCTATGTATAGTTGTGTCATATTTTTAAATGTCCATACTTATCTAGATCAAGCTGTTAAAATAAATAAATGGTTAACTCAAATGAAAAATTAAAAAAATGTTTAATTTTGATTGGAATTGGAATTTTGTCAAAATTTTCATTTTAAATACAATTTGAGATTTTGAAACAAATGATTGATGAAAGAACTACCGTTAATACCTTCTTTTTTATTTTTGAGGTTGGATGCTCACTTGATAAATAACTAGAGAAATTAGATTAATCTTGGGGGAATAGGATATTATTGGAGGAATTAGTTATGAGGAATAACAAGGGAAGAAGACATAGGTCGGATAACGTGCAAATTATAATTAAGTTTAAATTATTTAAGGCATTTTTTTATGCACTAAAAACTTCACTCTACATTACACCAAATTAAATTTTTAACCTTTCAAAAAAAAATTTTAAAAAGTTATTTATTGGTTTCAAATAATTGATGAATCACCTTGAAATATTCAAATTCTAATTAATTATTTTATTTGATTATATTTCTGGTTCCTTTAAAAAAATTAAGTTAATCACATTATAATTCAATTGTTAATGTATGGGTAGTGTTCTGACCTAACGTGGGATCCTACCATTCTATTTGTAAGAACTAGAGATATAAAATAAAATAAATACATAACTATCATCAAAATTAATACTCCCTCTCAATTTATTCGATTGGATACGCAGATATATTGGCCGTAAAATAATTAAAAAGTTTAGAAGACAAACCTTAGTAAATATGCCAAATAACTAAAGTTTATCAAGAATATATATATATATTGAATTAGTAGTCCTAAAGGCTAGTTTTTCGATCAGAAACACTTGGGATAGAGAGAAATAGTTTGTGAAAATATTATACCGAGATTTTTTTAATTAAAAATGACCTTAGATATTTGAATGTCCATTTTAATAATAAATAAGTTCGACTTCATTAGTCATCTAAGTGCTCGGAAAGACTCAAATAACCAGCGATCGAGGTTCGGTTTCAATGAATTTTCAATTGAACAACCAGTCTATCGGATCTCTCACATAGAAAACATGTTCAACAATATAACCACATAATGAATCACTTAAGCAATCATATAATCAAGCATTTAACATATCAAGCTCATTTCTAATAAAACAAAACTGATGTTCACCTAAAGATTTAATGAAAATATCATCTAATTGAGGCTTAGTAGGAATAAATTATAACTCAATATCACCTTTTTCAAGCATGGTGTCTTAGAAAATAATACCTAACCTTAATATGCTTAATTTTGGAGTGCTTGAACTAGATGTCTAATTATCATATTTGATAGGAATGGTTGATAAGCTCACTCCTAGATCTTTCAAGTGTTTCTTAATCCACAACAACTCAAGCACAAGAAGCTCCTACTGCTATGTACTCGCTTTAGCAGTTGACAAGGCGACCGAGTTTTGCTTCTTGAAGTGCCATGAGATTAAGGAGTTTCAAAGAAATTGGCATGTTCCTAATGTACTCTTCCTATCAACCTTATACCCATCATGGTCAAGCATCCGAATAGCCACTCGAGGCTCAAGCTTGAGTCTTTAGAATACTAGAGACTTAGTGACGGAGTTCTCGTAGGATATCTAAATATTCTCTTCACCATAGGGAGAAGAGATTCCTTTGATTTATCGTGAAATTTTCCACAAAAGCATGCACTAAACATGATATTAAGCCTACTGGAAGTTAGGTAAAGTAGAGATCCAATCATACCTCTGTAGATTTCTTAATCTACTCGACTTACTCATCTTATCGAGTCCAGTTTTGTGTTGCTGGCCATTTGTGTTGAAGGTTTGCTCTTAAGAGTCCGAATCACTCTAGTGGGGGTGAATAGGGTTTGAAGGAAATTTTGCAGAATAAAAAGATTTTGTGCAAGGTATGAGCACGGAAAAACAGATTATGAGTCCGCAATGAACTCGGAAAGACAGAACACAAAAATAAGTAGAAACCCTCCCGGGCTGAAAACCATGACCAGTGTCAATCAAGACACCAAATCAAATCCACTATTTTGAATCCACAAAATAAAAGGACTCGACTCTTATATAATTTCTCCCTTAGACAATTCAATATAGATTTTCCTAGACATAGAAATTCTATTATCCTGTTCTAGTACTTCCTAACCGAGATAACCCTTATAGGTAGGGACAACTACACCGAGTTAACCCTTACGAGCTTAGTCAAAGGATATTACATAGAATTGAAGTAAGTAAGATTAATTATAAGATTTCTTCTTCCCAACTCAGAAAGTAAGAAAGCTTAAGTGTAGAGTTGAAAATTAAAGATTGAGAGAGTAAGATCCGAATAAATATTCAACAATAATTTCATCAATCTTAAAGTCTTGTAGGATGGCTTCTATTTATACATAGCAAGGCAGAGTAGCCGTTGTGATTGAATTTGGACTGAAAGCTTCACTAGCCGTTGTAATCGATAGTTTGAGTCCCTCGTAAAAGGAGTCGTCGTAGATAAGAATGTTGTGCTTTGGTCCTTAGCTCAAAAGGTGGTCCAACCCTCTAGTTACTGTCCGAAATCTGGGTGGAAACAACCGTTAGACTCAAATTTGAAGTTTCTTGGACTTGGAAACAAACAACTCGATACGGTGTCCGAGCCTCGTCCTAAAACAAGTACTTTTCTATCTACTGGTGTTTAAATGTCGAAGCTTGGTTGCTTTTGCTTTTCAAAATGACATTAAAATACTTTAATCAACTTGCAAAAAGTAAATAAAAATGGTACTAAAAGTACAAGAATATTTTGATCCAAGATTAGGCAAGGATGAAAAATTAATTCAAATAATTAAGCCCTTAATTATCCTTAACTTGAATAAATGGAATTTTCTAAGTCCAAAATTCAATAAGTTCTAATCGAACACATGCGAACATTGAGTGCAATGGTTCGCAATCTTAAGGCTGGAGGGATCGAGATCTCCGAGCGTGATCAAGTCACGAATGTGATTCGTGCTATTCCATCTCGAGGGTCATTGGCAAACCTTTAAGACCCCGATGGTGCATAATGATCATCTCCAGATCGTGGACGATATTGTGCGTCATCTCGAACTTGAAGTGGATCGCATGAAGTCATATGCTCCGACTCCTGTTCTTGCTGCATTAGTTGCTAAGGGAAACGAGCCTACGGGCAACAAGTTTAAACGAGGGAAGAAAAAAGTTCTCACCCCTTTAAGAAACTTAGGCCTACAGGTGGAATTGCGAAGAAACAAGCATAAGGCTAAAGGCAACAAAGAGAAAGTTATGGCACGTGTGAAGTGTTATAATTGTGGAAAGAAGGGTCACTATGGTAGGGATCGTCCCGAGCCTCAAAAGGTAACCCCTTCCATTAAAGTCTCCGAATTATTTGTTTGTTCCCACGCATTAGTTGCTAACTCTCTTCCTAATTGGATTGTAGACTCGGGAGCAAGCAAGCACATAGTTCAAGACCGAGTTGGGTTTGTAGAATTTCACCCTTATCCGGTGGGCATACAAACCGTGACATTGGGGAATGGCACAATTGAAGACGTTCTCGGTGTGGGAACGTATCAGCTCAAGCTACGTGGAGGAAATAAGTTACTTCTACTAGATGCTCTCTACGCGCTCGGGGTGCAATGTTCTCTTGTTTCCTTTGTCTCCTTAGTTAAAGTAGGTTTTCGGTTTGTTTCAAAAGAAGATGGTTTGGAGCTTTATATGGGGGCAATTTCTTTGGCCATGCATATTTTCAAAACAATTTTCCTGTTTTGGATTTAGATGTTTGCTATGATAATTCTCGCATTAGTTTCATTTGTTGATTCCAATTCGAATCTGTTAAATGGCATGCGAGACTTGGTCATATTGGCCAAGATAGAATGACTAGACTAGCAAAAGAAGGTCTTCTAGACCGGCTCACTAAGGTTAGGTTGCGTAGATTTGAGCCATGCTTAGTTGGTAAGGCGACCAAGAAGCCTTTTGATAAGGCTTCTAGGGCGTCACATCCCTTAAAACTTATTCACTCCAACACATGTGGACCTATGAATGTCAAAGCACGTCATGGTGCTAGTTATTTTCTCACTTTGATAGACGACTATTCACGATATGGGTATGTGTACCTTTTATCACACCGTTATGAAGTGTTAGATGTGTTCAAACGCTTCATACCGGAAGTAGAAAACCGATTGGAGCGTAGAGTGAAGTCTCTTCGCACCGATCGTGGTCCCGAATACCTTTCGATATGTTCAAAAAGTTTTGTGAGGAAAAGGGCATGCGCAGGCAACTTATGATTCTAGAAACTCCTCAACAAAATGGCGTTGCCGAGCGTTGGGATCAAACATTACTTGACATGGTCAGGTCAATGATGGCCCAAGCTAATTTACCAATTAGTTTTTGGGGGATGCATTGGTTACGACAACTTACATCCTGAACCAAGTGCCAAGTAAGAGTGTTTCAATCACTCCAATGAGATATTAAATGGTAGAAAGCCCATCTTGGACCATTTACGCCCATGGGGTTCGGCTGTCTATGTGCACAACCCAACTCATCAACATGGGAAGATTGGTCCTAGAGCTACCAAAATGGTGTTCATCGGTATCCAGAAAATTCAAAAGGATATGTCATGTATGAAGAACATCCAACTGGCGGCATGAAGGAAATAGAATCCCAAAATGTTGATTTTCTTGAGGATGAGTTCCCAAATATTGGTGAAATTAAGGACTTAGAGTTTTATGAGTTACAACGACTATCTCTCAATGAGGGGGATGATTTGTATACTCTTCATGTCACTCGAGGATAATAGGTTTCCACCAAACAACAGAGATAGTGGGAAAGGTCCTACCATCTCAAATGATGGAAATATGTCTACATAGGAGATCCAACAAGAGAATGAGGAACGTCCTCAATCTCAGTTCTAACCACGTCCTCCTTCTCGAGAACCCTCATCCACATCCCAAGGGATTAGTGGGAGAGATTCTCCTATTACTCGAGTCCCACACCTCAAAGGAAAAGGGGAGGGATTCCGAGCCTAGTCGACAAGAGAGCCAAGTCCTAAAATTCTTCCAAAGAGCCAGCAAGGAAAAGTTCCCCGATGATTTTTTCAAATCGAAGAGGATATCTTCTTTTGCATGCCTTTGGAAATAGAAGAGCCAACCTCTTATGTAGAGGCTATAAATTCACCAAACCATACAAAATGGATGGAAGCCATAAGAGAAGAGTTGGACTCAATGACAAAGAATGAAGTTTGGGAACTAGTTGATCTTCCTCCCGGACATAAGGCCATTGGAAACAAGTGGGTTTTCAAGGTTAAACGTCTAGTAGATGGATCAATTGATAAGTTCAAGGCCCGATTAGTGGCGAAAGGTTTTACACAAGTTGAAGGTGTAGATCATGAAAAGACTTTTTCTCCGAGTGGTGAGAATGAGCTCTATTCGCCTACTTCTAGCCTTAGTTACTCATTTGGACTTGGAGTTAGTCTAGATGGATATAAAGACTACCTTTCTCAATGGTAATCTAGAGGAGGAGATCTATATGGATCAACCTATTGGTTTCGTATCAAAAGGACAAGAGGACAAAGTTTGTCGTTTGAAAAGATCTATATACGGTCTTAACAGTCTTCCGGATCATGGTACTTTAGATTTCATGAAGCTATTATTTTGTATGGCTTAACAATGGTTTCAGAAGACCATTTTGTATATGTCAAGAGGGCGACAGTAGGGATTATGTTCCTTACATTATACATTGATGACATACTACCTGGCTGGAAACAACCTCGGAAATGGTCAACGCTACTAAGAAGTAGTTGCCTTCTATCTTTGAGATGAAAGACATGGGTAAAGCCAAGTATGTCCTTGGTGTGGAAATAATCAGGAACCGTTCTAAAAACTTCTTGGTTTATGTCGAAGGCATATATTGAGAAAGTCATGGAACGTTTACGGATGCCAAGTTCCAAACCCGTTGACACTCCGATCGATAAGGGTCTTATTTTGAGTCATGAGAAATGTCCTAAAACAGATAAAGAAAAGCAGAAAATGAGTAGTGTTCCCTACGCTAGTGCGATAGGAAGCTTAATGTATGCATGCTATGTACACGGCTCGACATTTGCTTCGCGATTGGATTGGGTAGTCGTTACCAAAACAACTCGGGACCCGCTCACCTGGCAGTCTGTCAAAAGAATAATACACTATCTTCGTGGAACTATTGACTTGGTACTTTGTTATCAAGGAAGGGACCTCAAATTGAGGGGATACTTAGATGTAGATTAAGCTGGTGACCTAGACGAGTCCAAGTCAATCTCAGGATACGTTTTTACCCTTGGTGGGGGAGCCATATCTTGGTGCAGTAAGAAGCAAGACTGCATAGCTCTATCAACTATGGAAGCAGAATATGTCGCTAGTTGGCTTGCCGCTCAAGAGGCAATCCGGCTAAGGAGCTTTTCCAGGATGTCAATCTTTCTCCAAGAGTTGACAATCCTGCCGAGATGTGATGCGATAACACTCGCTGCCATTAAATATGCTAAGGATCCTAAGTTTCACAGGAAGGCTAAGCATATTAAAAGGCGTTATCACTTTGTGAGGGATGCTATAAAGTTGAAAGAAATTGTTGTCAAATATTTATCTACTAACAAGATGATCGCTGTTCCTTTGACTAAACTAACTCCTAGAGATGTGTTCAAAACTCATATGATGAGTTTAGGTCTTCGTAGAGTTTAAGCATTTGAAATATCTTGTATTTTTTTGTTTTTAGACATATATTCGGATAAACTTTTTCATTGAAATAAGGATTGGTGTTTCTTTTTTCCATGAATGTTCATAACTTTTTGGTCGCTTGATTTGGCACATCTCGAATGTCACTAGGCTTCGATTATCTTGTCGCACGTGATAATCAATACTAACGCTAAGTAGCGGTTAGGATGAGACTAAAATCATATTGGCACTAGGTGTGCAATATTGATTAATTTTTCGTACTCGGATAGTATGAAAAATATACATGAATAGTCGCCTTAGTAACTCTAAGATGAGATTTACGAAAAAATCGAATATAACACAACCTTATATTGAAGCCTTTAGCCGAATTTAAGTGTCGGGATTACGTTGAGTGCGCTAATCCAAGTGACTCAAGACAGCTTTTGAGAAAAACTTGGACTTGTAATTCATATGATATAAAAGTGACAAGCTCACCTTAGTGGGAGTTATATCATAACACACATTTCATACTGTGTGTGCTAAAAAGTCAGCCTTTTGGAGTGACAATAGTTTCCCTTCCTTGTCACCTGTGTGATCCCGAAACATTATTATTTCAAAACGCAATTCCCTTTGACTTAGGACTATGATGTGAAATCTAAGTTAGATGTTGCTACTTTAATGTACACTCCAAGAGCTATAGAAATATACAGACTCAGCGGAATACATTAGGAAAGCAATCTTACCGAGATGTAACATCATGAGTGGTTAAGGAAAATCATTTCATATTCACCATATCAGCCATGGCAATTATATTCGGAATATAATCATATGATATACCAGGAGGCATAAAGGGATAATATATGCCACAGGTGATGTTTTGGATGTTTTGGGGCATTGTCCTTATGAAAGTGTTATGTTAGTTAGGTGGTGACTTAATATGACACTAATGGTTATTTCTTGGTCGCACGATTCATTCCCGGTATGAAACATGAGGAGATGTGTAGGATTATAAAGGTATGCAAAGGTTTACGTGGCAGAGTGGGAGCTATTGGTCAAGGTCATGAACGGCCACTTTGGCCCATTAACTCCAATTAACATAACCACTAATCGTGTAATTAATCTACCCGGATATGTAGGGATTTGTTTCCTACTTAAATCCGGTAATAGTGAAACAGAAAGTTATACGTGAGATTAAATGAAAATAGCATATGTTGCTTCTCTCGGACTCTCTAGAAACCCTTAATTCTCTCTCACAATTAGACCCACCATCCCGTGGGTCTTCGTGTTTGTGTCATGATTATTTCCGGCGACTCTAGTAGCCGCCGGTTATATCATTCCGGGCAATACTAGCAAATACGGATTTTGGAGTACAACCAGACCGGTGTGTTCGTGACTTGGATTTTTCACTCATCGGCTACTGAACGGCACGGGATTTCTTGTGGGCTATCGAACGACAATCGATCTATTTGCTTCCACATTACTAAGGTTAGTTCTTAAATTTCCTACGAAACAATTCGTTTCTTATTGGAGCACCATAAAATAAGATTTGGTCCAATGAAAACAACATAAACTGTAGTGGAAGGACAAGTATCTTGATATCTAGCCCAATTAACATTAAAATAAGCAACAATGATATAAGGAGAAACCGTATGTCACAAATATGCAAGTGTAACCTAAAGATACGTGAAAATGTATGCACTTAAAAACTTTGCAAGTGATCAATACATGGAGGATGTACAAATTAGAAAATTGCATAAATTGTGTATAGGCAAAATCATGTCTTATCATGTCAATAATTAAAATTATTGGTCCTAAGGTATTGATCAAGTCACCTTAGAGGAGGGTGTGTAAGGTGCCACTCAATTAAAAATTAACTCATATTATCAAATGAATTTCTAATGTGAGAATGCAATTTGAGATTTTGACTCTAAACATAATATTAAGGGTAGTAAATAAGAAATTCAAAAGAAAAATGCTCAAAGATTTTGAGCCATACAAAATATTTAAAAAAACAATGCAAATTTTTCCCTATCCAATACGGCTATGTCTCTATTTAAGGCTCCCCATTAAGATTTCTGCATTTGTTAAGTCTTATTGAGTTAAAATACAAATTGAACTCTCACTAGCTTTTATCTTTTAGTCAGGTTTCGCTCAAGCACCTTCGTTATAAACCAGAATTTCTCAAATCTCTTTGGCAAAAATTACTCTAGTCACATAACCTATCCCTAGTTCCTTGACTTTCTTTAACGGTGCACAACTTTATGTTGACCATTTATTCAAGCTCTTCTTGATGACCAGATGTGTGTAAAGTACATTTATGGGTGAAGCAACATTTACTTTTCTACATACAAATTACTTTAAACTCTCTGCTTCACAAGCATTCAAAGGAATTATAAAGTATTTAAATGGAATATAACTCTTAAGCACAATGGAACACCTAATGATATAAGTGAAGTTCTATTATGTTACTTGCATTTCTTTAGCTGCATTGGTCATCTATTTATAGGCATCTTGAAGTTTGGAAGACTATTAGAGAAACCAAGTAGCTATTTTGTTTGATTTTTAGCTTGTAAACTCCAAAACAAAATATATGTTCAGTTCATAGTTTGACCTTACGTCATTTGAGATCTGCTGCCAGACACGCAAAGACAAAACTTAATATTCATCAGCTAGTTCTCTTTGCCAATCTTGACTTATTATGTTGAGCATTAAATATCTTGATCAATTAAACACCATAATGACAAGCTAGGTCGCCTTTTTCATCAGCTTGACAACGACAACAATGTTGATTAAGGCCAAAACATATTTTCTTAAAAGTGTGCCTATTATTTTTTGGCAAACTTTTCAGCTTTGGCATAAAGTAATTTTTGCTAGAGATCTGTTGTGTTGGATACGTTTTCAGGTCATATACGCAAACCTAAAGAAATATTAAGTCACTTACCAAATATAACCATAAGAATGAGATTAATTATTAAACATTCTAGTAAATATATATTCTCACATTTATAATTAATCATAAGCGTTTCCGAGAGGAAAACGGTGTGATTACATGGATGATGATTCAGAGGGAAAAAGGATTTACTACTCCGGTTCCGAGGACGTGGCGCAATCGGATGGATTTTACGTGACGGCCGCTGAACCCGCAAAAGGCAAAGACCCGGGGTGGATCCCGGGAACGCCCTCCGACGCTCAACTTAGCGTAATGAACTGAATGAGCGGATTGAGTAAATCTTCTTTGATGTGCGTGAAGGGGAATTTCTTTGGATTTGCTTACTCGAGTAAGGCTTTTTGGGATTTGGGAGACTTTCATAGAAAGAAAAGTGTTGGGAGTTGGTCATGTAAACTTATGAGCATGTGAACATGTCTTATGAGGGTGGAGGTTGGTGAGTATTTTTAGAGGAATTCAATAAGGGTAAATTGGTAATTTACCATGATTTAGGGAAGAAACCCTAGTCCTAATGGGCTTTTGGGCTTTACCTGCCCCGTTGAGAGGAGGTTTGGGTTGATATCTCCATTGTCCGATTTTGGCCCAGCTGATTAGTGACGTGGCGAGTGAGCTGGAACTGTCCGAGAAATACCGAGATCATTTAGCCCCTCATGTTCTACTTCCACGCTTCCCGAGGTGGGCAGGTGGAATGTGGAGCTTCTACCGTTACGCTTCTATGGCCCCAAATTTTTATTAAGTTTTGTGTTTTTAGGAGTTTGACTTATGCAAAGAAGATGTATGTAAGACTCTTTTCTAAGAACAAATGCATTCTTTTATTAAGATAATGCGAAAAATTCAAAAAGATAAAGATAAAAATTGCACTTTAGCCCCCACTCCCTAAAGCAAAGTCTAAAGAAGGGTAGGTTGCTCGAACTGCGATGTATTGCTCGCTGACGGTGAATCTAACCCGACAGCTTTGGTGCTCGAATCAGACCGACATGCTTCTTGATTGATTTGGTGCCTTTTCCCAATTAGTTTATGCTCCTTTAGATAGGCAAAGTGGCTTTTGGATTTGGGAAATTGAAAATGGGTATGCGAAAGGTTTAGGATTTGGATTTGGATTTGGATTTGGGCCTTGGGTGGCGCACTAGTGTCACAAGTAAAAAGGGGGACATACTGATGTGGTACATACTAATATGGGACGTATCGGTGTTGACCGTGCTGGTGTTGAAGTAGATTTCTTACTTCCTCGATGCTTAGTGTTAGGGTTCCCAACTTGCATAGGATTTCCTATCCTATATCCCAAAAGAGTACGCTTAGGATTGGCTCGGGGAAGAATTTCTAGGGAGATGGAGCTTAAGTGCTTGACTCAAGGAAGACTGATCCAAGGAGAAAAGAAAATGATATGCTCTTTATTTGGATGCACATAAAGGAATGCAAAACAAATCGAATGTATGCAGCAATGCTTATGACTTAATCTGGGATGATTCTATGATTTGGCTAGTGTAGAACTGAAATACATAAATGATTACTCCTAATGGAAGATGAATTTATTTTGGCAAAATGAGAAATGAAAATGCAAAGTAGACTTACTTAATTTGAGATGAATTTTTGTTTGGTTAATGCAAATGAAAGACTCTCCTAATTAGAGATGAATTTTATTTTGGCTAATGCGAAAATGAAACGAACGGACTCACCAACTTTGAGATGGATTTTAATTTGGCTAATGCAAATAATAAAATAGATGGACTCATTTTAATTGAGATGATTTTGCTATGGCTAAATGCAAAAAGGAACCGCAAATATGGACTCACCTTAATTGAGATTAAGTTTAATTTGGGCTAATGCAAATGAAATGCAAGATTGGACTCACCTACTTTGAGATGATTTTGACTTTGGCTAAATGAAAAAAAGAAATGCAAATATGGACTCATCTTAATTGAGATGAAGTTATTTGGGCTAGCACAAATGAAATGCAAGGTTGGACCTACTTTGAGATGATTTTGGCTCGGCTAAATGCAAAAAGAGGAATGCAAATATGGACTCACCTATTTTGAGATGACTTTGACTTTGGCTAAATGCAAAAAGAAAATGCAAATATGGACTCACCTATTTTGAGATGACTTTGACTTTGGCTAAATGCAAAAAGAAGAATGCAAATATGGATTCACCTATTTTGAGATGACTTTCACATTGGCTAAATGAAAAAGGAAATGCAAATATGGACTTACCTATTTTGAGATGACTTTGACTTTGGCTAAATGCAAACAGAGGAATACAAATATGGACTCACCTATTTTGAGATTATTTGACTTTTGCTAAATGCAAAAAGGAAATGTAAATATGGACTCACCTATTTGAGATGAAATTTATTTTGGCTAATGTAAAAATGAAATACGGACTCACCTTAATTGAGATGAAATTTTTTAGGCTAATGCAAAAATGAAATGCTGACCAACCTTAAGAGGGATGATTTTTGATTACGCTAATGCAAATATGGAATGAATGGACTGACCTAAAAGGGGAAAAAAATTGAACTTTTTGGCTAAAATGCATATAATTGGACCGACTCAAAGTTTTATTTTGATTTTATTTTTGCACCCATGCAAGAATTATTCAGCGCTTTTCACCTATCCCTAAAGGCTCACAAGCATAAAATTAAATCTAAAAATACACACACTCATGCAACCATGCAAATGAAGACAAGGGATCACCTAATAGTCCAAAAATTATATGGTCAAAGAGTTTAAGAGTTTGGACACATGGTGACACATAGTCCAAGAATTTGGTCCCACCATGGGTTGCACGGATAAGGATACCAACAAGAATTCTCGGTGCCTCTCGGTGAACCAAAGGGTTTAGCCCAAGAGTGTGTTCTACGAGGGAGGAGGTATCGTTTTCTTGGCCAATCAATTTTAGTTGGGTCCGCCTAAAGGAATCGAGTGGGAGCCTCTCTCCGTAAAGGGTAAGCAGGGGGTATAATAAAGTTTTCCTAGTAGTCCTAAACAATATTTAAAGTAGTTCAAAGGTTGCTCAATGCGGGATGTCTAATGCAAACACATCATTAAAACACACTACTCAAATGTTCAAGTTTCGCCCTCTTAATAAAAAGTTAATCCATAGTGGAGTCGCCACCGTAGGACCTAGGGCTGAGCATGATCGGGTACCCGGTCCAATTTCTGGAACCGGTCCTGGTCCCGGTTGGAACCGGGTCCAGAAATGGCAACCAATCGCGGTCTCGTTCGACCTGGAACCGGTACCCGGTGGACATATTATGTCCCAATTTTTTTTTTGATGAAATATTCTGTCCCAATTTGCTGGAATTGAAGGTTTCAGTTTTCCAATCCAACAACTTGAAGAGTCAACCGAGAAAGAGACTGGAAATAGAGAGAGAGAGAGAGAGGGCGACATAGCGAGAGATCGAGAAATGGAGGGAGAATCTACCGTTGCTAGCATGAGAGTGGCGGCGGTGAGATAGGTAGTGGATGACTACAAGAGTAGAGGGAGGCGATGAGAGAGAGATGAAGGCCTGAGAGAGAGAGAGAGAGAGAGAGAGAGAGAGAGAGAGAGGTGGGGTGGGTATGAGTGAGAGGGAGCGGAGGGTTGGATGAGTACAAGAGCGAGAGGGAGGCGATGAGAGAGCCATGAAGGCCCCGAGAGAGAGAGAGAGAGAGAGGTGGGGTGGGTATGAGTGAGAGGGAGCGGAGGGAGGCACCGAGTGAGAGGGAGAGCACCGAGCAAGTGCCTAGGGTTTGCAAGCTTTGCATTATATATTAATGGAATTTTTTTTAATGAAGAGGGGACTGGGGACTCGGTTCCACAACGGCTAGACCAAGAATCGGACCCAGCTTACAACCGGGTCCTAATTTTTGGAACCAGTCTCGGTCCCGATTCAACCGGTTCCGGTCGGGACCCGCCGGTCCGAACCGGTTCCGGATTGCTCACCCCTAGTAGGAATCATGGCTGGCCAGGGCCCGACGAGCTTCCCCACTTGTATCGGGTCTCTTTTTAAAGATTGATTTTGAAGATGGTTTTAGAAAGTCGATTTTGAAATGTGGCGATGAATCATTTATTAAGATTTTCGAGTTTTATTAAATTTGATTTAAAACGAATTAGGCAAAGTTTGATTGACGATTTTATAAACCATTTTAGAAATTATTTTAAGAAGTCCCGAGATATTATTTCTTAACCAAACGATAAATAAAATTAGGGTTTTGAATTTGTCGTGAGGCTTTAGGGCCAGATTAGTGTGAAAACACCAATCTGGATCGAAGCCCGCTCACCGACCACTCGGTGCGGCGGCGACCGCACCCGGTGGTGGCTGGCGTCGGCCATAGGCCACGGCTGAGGAGATCAGCCTCGACCTCCGCCCCGGCTGGCAGATCCGAAGTTGTTTTCCTGTTATTCAATCACAAAATAACCGAGATGCGATTTGAATAGAAATAAATGAAAGGGAGTCACCAGATCAATTTTTAGGAAAGAAAAACTAACAAAAACAAAAATAAAGTTTGCTCTTCCAATCTTAGTATGGGAAAACTAGGACTAAAAGATGCTAAAATTGACTCCATCGGTCTTTGAACCGAGAATCGGATTCGGGGCGAGGGTATGAAACGTAGGGACAAACCCTTCCGTTCCATCCATCCAAAGACGTCCATTACTAGTTTGAGTAGTGAATTAAAATAATGAAAAACAAGCAAGCAAGCAACAACATACAATAAAGAATTAAAGCAACCAAAACATAATTAAGGAAAGCGATAAAAGCAATAGTAAACAAAAGCAAAAAAGAGAAAAGAAAAGTAAAACGAAACGAAAAGAAAAAGCAACACCAAAAGAAAAGAAAGCGGAAAATTAAAGGATTGCATCGGGGAGGGAGAAGGAATTAAAATAAATACATCATTTGTCCATAATACGGAAAGCAATAAAAGAAAACATATAAATAAAATAAACCGTTGAAGATCGAATCTGTGCCCTCAAGTTGTCCCACCTGATGATCCGGATCTCGGATTTGGATCTCATGATGCGACGGTGGTGAATTGAAAGGGGCTTTTTGTGAGTTTTTGTGGAAATATGTAGGCGGATGTGTGACCGATGTAGTTAAGGGATCAGATGTGGTGAGATTGAACAAGTAGAATAGGAACAACTTGAAAAGAGACCCAGAGATCACAATACCAAACGAGGTATTTAGTAGTCGTTAGACAGATTTTAGCAGAGATGAGGTTAAGGCAAGAAGCCGTGTAGGAGTGAGAGCCAAGGCTCTCTATTTATAGGGAGATGTTAGGTCAAAGAAGTGACCTAGGGTTAGCTCGGCTAGTTGTCCGTAACAGCTGAAAATAAACCGGGCTAAGATATCACAAGATTGAATCGGATAAGAAAAGATAAAGCTGGGAAGGCAAGTGCTCGGGCCATCAAGGATGCCTAGGATTTCGTGCCCTAGCGTGCTTCCAAGGGAGTCTCCAGGGCAAAACGCTGCATTTGACTTAGAATTTGGGGATGGCAGGCGCCGATCATAGCACCTTTCCAAAAGTGAAAAGTTTCCATTTTTGGCAGGTTTTCGTTTTAGGCGGGTTTCCATTTTTGGCGGGTTTCATTTTTTTGCGGAATGCATGCTCCTAGTCTCGGGTGGTTTGTCTTGGAGCTAAAATGCAGCACTTTGATGCTTGTGATCATGAAATGCAGCGTCTAATGTTGTCTTCAAGTCATCAACTCCTTGTCCGGTTGGCCTCGAAGTGAAATGTAGTATTTTGAGCTTGGAATTTCCTGGTATGTGGCACTCGGACTCGTTGTCCCTAGAGGCTTGGCCGGTTTTGGATTGTCCAAAAGAAAAGGGGATTTTTGGATCGGCCCAAGGCAAAAGGCTATTTATGTGGTGCTCGGGGGTTCTTTATGGTTTATCGGCTTCCGTCGCACCAATCGAACATAGTCGGAGATCCCAATCCTCAAACAGGACTCGGGATTCCATCATTGGGACAACAAATAAAAAATAGAGAAAAGAACGACACTTTTTGGTGTCTACAAATGCTAAAGGCGACACGAAACGTTTAGCGATCAAAAGTGCATGAAGCGCGGAACCGGCTAAATTTTAACTCGAGCATTGGCACTGGGCTTGGACCAGATGAAAGAAAATAGTTTTATTGGCTGGCCCAAAGCAAACAAGGTTTATTTTTGGTATTAAGGGGTTTTTGTGGTTTATTGGCTTCCGTCACGCCATTCGGACTCCGACCATGATCCGGATCTACAAACAGGACTAAAATTTGATCACTGGGCTAACAAAATAAAATACGGAAATAAAAGAGATAAGGGTGACATGTTTAGGTGTCTATAGTTAGCCTCCGCTTTGATCGAGTCTAAAAGACGAAGGGACAAAGTAGACATTAAAGGATACTTATCTCGCTTTTGGGAATTGCATCGAATGTTGATTTATTTATAGTGTCCGGAATTGGTTGCCGCTGAAATGAATTCGAAACGAAACCTGGACTTAATCGCGATGTATGCATTCCGAAGTTCGGTAAAAGGGTCCTGAGCTTGGCTTGATCAAAGTCCCGAAGCTCGGTAATTTTATACTGAAGCTTTGATCGTATCTTGATTTGAATCTTGGCTTAAAAATTCATATATACTAGCGTACTCATTAGAGGATAATCATATTTAGGAAAGTTCGGTATTTTATCCGAATAACTCGATTGAAGACAGACCGAAAATTGGATTTCATGAAGTTAAAATTGTGGGTCCAAGGACCCACTTGCATGCATAATGCTCCAAGAGACCACTTTCTATGCCCGATGGAACTTCACCAACCAAGCCCCCGATTATGCCTACAAAGCTGCCGCCGAGCTAACGTTGGTCGGGCCTCGTGGTTGGCACCGGCCAGCCTTTGGGCGAGCCTTGTCTCGGCGCATGCTACTTTCTTCCATGCTTGGTCTCCTCTCGCTTTTTGCATTTTATCTTGTGTTCTTATCAAGCTGGCAGAATTTGTCTATGAAAAGGGGACTTGGTGTGTTCATTTTACACACCTCATTTGCTCCTCTCTTTACTTCTTCTTGCTTGCTCTCACTTTACTCTAGCTTGTTCATACATGTCTTGAGAAAACTAGCTTGGTTTTCTTACACAACTTCTTCAAAAATGTCTAGAAGGTGTGCTCATCCCGTTAGGAGAACAAGAACTAAGAGTCTAGTACATGACAACTTCTAATAGGAATGGCATCCTCACCACGAGTTGAGCCCCAATGACCTCATGGTAGAGGCCAAGAGTCATGTTTCATTTCTCGCCATCTCTACCTCAGTAAGTTTGTTGACTTGAGTTTCTTCCTTTGTATATTTGAAATGGTATATTCTATTCATTAAAATCTTGTTGGATTTTCATTTTGTAGAAGGGTACCATTTAGACTAGCGGTGTCATTGGCAAATTCATCGAGACCTTCAAGGAGCGGAATTACCCCTTGGAGCACATCATGAACAGTATTGGGTTTGGCCCTTTCTTTATTACTTTGATCATTTGTGTGATCGGAAAGAGTGTAACCCTACTCGATGCATTAGTGAGTGGTTTTGGGACACCACAAACACTTTTCATCTCCTATTTTGGGAAATGACTATTATGCCTCTTGATTTTGTTGTTCTTTCGGGCTTAGGTTTCTCGGGGAACCCCGATTTACTGACCGGGATTTGTATAAAATCGTGACTATTTGCGTCACCTCTTTGGTCCTATTTCTAGCCTGGTTTCCTCGGGCCAAATTCTTTAAATACACTCTTCTTTTTGAGGCCTTTGAAAATGTTGAGTTTTGGGCTCAACATACTCCACAACAACTGAAGACTCGGTATAACTCTTTATCTCTCTTAGGTTTTGATTTTAAGTCATTATGCGCTTAATACAATTCACTATCTAAGTTTTCATTCGATTCCGATCCACTCAAGTGGCAGTTTATTACTTATGTCTCTTTAATGCTTCGACCCACTCGGACATCACTCAAAACTATTGCATGCTCAAATAATTTGTCCAACACATTTATTCCGAGCACTAACTTTATATCTCAACTTAAAAAGAATTATAGCTTTAATTCTTTGTCCTTAACTCAGTTTATTTATTGAGAATTATTTGTTGGATCAAGTTCACATACTCGATATTTTATTCTCTCTAACTTGATCATTTAAGGATTGACTCAAGATGGAATATGAACCTAATGATTATTAGACTCAAAAATTCCACTCTTTTAGGCCTAAGATAATTAAGTGTCTAATTACTTTGATTTAATTATTATCTATGCCCATTATTGGACCAACATATTTTTATACTTTCAGTACCAATATGTTTGCTTTTGTAGGTTATTCAAACAATCCTAATCTACCTTTAAAGTACAAAAGCAACCGGCTTGTAGCCATTAAACACCACTAGACAGAGATTAAGCATTTTTGAACATGGCTCGAATCACGGTGTCCGGGTTGTTTGTTTCCAAAACTGGAAAACAACGACTTTTACTCTAATGGTTGTTTCCACCTCAGTTTTCAATCACCACTAGATGATTGGACCATCTTTTTGAGCCAAGAGCCGTTACACAACGTTCACATCCCAACGGATCTCTTTTGAGTGACTCAAAATAGCCGTTACAACGGCTAGTGAAGAACGAAGTCTAGAATCGGACTCAAAAGTCATTACTGCCTGGGTGCTTATAAATAGAAGCCACTTTGCAAGACTTGAGTGTTGCCGAATTTATTTTTGAACCTATTATTGGATTCATTCATGCTCAATCTTCAACTTACAACTCCAATTTTGTATTTCATATTCTTTGAGTTGTAAAGAAAGTCTTGTAATCACTTACATTCTTTTCGTACTTTCTTTGTAAGTCCCTTGACTGAGCTGTAAAGGTTAACTCAGCTTAACTATCCCTGGCTGTAAGGGTTAACTCGGTTAAGAAGTACTAGATCGGATAAGAAAACTTCGAGTTTAGGAAAACATTGTGTAGAAATTGTTTAAGGGAGCACTTACGGTTAGAGTCGGTCCTTTGTAATTGAGGATTCAATTAGTGGATTTGACTTAGTGCTTGGATTAGCACTCGTCCGTGGTTTTCTTCTCCAGGAGGGTTTCCATGTATTTCCAGGTTGTCTATCTTTCCGAGTCCATTCTAGACTCGGAATTTGCTTCTGCCATGTGTTTGTACAAAAGAGTTTGATTTTATTTAAAATCTTTCATCACCCTATTAACCCCCACTAGGGTGACTTAGTCTTTCTAAGATAAATCCTTCAATTGGTATCGAGCCTAGCCTTTTAAGAGGTTCTCACAATTTGAAGGTATAAAGATCAAATGGCTCGGAACAATAGAGAGTTCGATGAAGGAAGATCAGCTACCGGACCAACCAAGTTCAAGGGGTCAAACTTTGCACATTGGATGAAGATGATGGAATGCTTCCTGATAGATAACGATGAAGATGTCTAAAACATCATCCGAAATAGGAACTTCATTCCAACAAAGATGGAAGAAATCGGATCTGTGCCCAAAGAAAAATCTGAATAGACCACCGAAGAGACCGAGAAGGTTAGAAAGAACTTCAAATCTATGAACACACCGATGTGTGCCATCAGCTCAGAAGACACAAAATGAAATTAGAACATATTGAATATTAGACTAAAAAAATTCCATTTATTGAGGTTAAGGATAATGGAGTGCTTAATTATTTGAATTAATTTTTATCCTTTACTAATCTTAGACCAAAGTATTTTTATACTTTGAGTACCTCTTTGATTTGCTTTTGCATGATAATTAAAGTGATTTAATCTCAATTTGAAAAGAAAAAGCAACCGATTTCTAACTCGTTAAATGTTAGGAAACAAAAAGTCACTTGTTTGAGAATAGGCTCGAGACACCATGTTAGGGTTGTTTGTTTCCATTTCTAGTAAACTCCAACATTAAGTCTAACGGTTGTTTCCACCCCGATTTCAGTACAATGTTCATCTTTATAACGGTTTTCTTTCTGCGAGACTCAAACTATCCATTACAACGGCTATTGAAACTTCCCAATCCAGGATAAGTCATAACAGCTATTTTCCCTACTTATTATAAATATAAGCCACTCTACAAGACTAAAGAGATTGTTGGAACTGAATATTCTCTCAATCTTATCTAACTTTCAACTCTGTACTTAAGTTTTCTCTGCTTCGAGTTAAAACAGAAGAAGTCTTATAATCAGTCAAACTCTTACTTTCTTTACTTCTCTATAATTTCCCTGAACCGAGTTGTAAAGGGTAACTCAGCTTAGTTGTGCCTAGTCTGTAAAGGGTAACTCAGTGAGGAAGATATGGGAACTTTTGTGCCTAGGAAAATTTGGATTGAATTTTCCGAGGGAGCAATTTTGTAAGAGTCAGTCCTTGTATTTTATGGATTCAAAATAATGGATTTGACTTGGTGTCTAGAATGACACTCGTCCATGGTTTTTTTCCCTAGGAGGATTTTCATGCATTTTTCTGAGTTCTTACATTCTAAGTTCATTCTAGATCCATAATCTTTTTCGAGTTCGACTTGGCTAAAAATCCTTTTATTCCGCAAAATTTCCTTCTCACCCTATTCACCCCCTCCCTCTAGGGTGACTCGGAATCTCAAGAGCAAACCTTCACAAATATCAGCCCAAAGATATTACTCTCAGCCAGATTGGTCTAGTCTTGTGTGGAATGTTCGTTCGATGAGGTAGGTTGCCTCATTTTCTAGCACATGGCAGTCATTAAAGAATTCTAAACCAGGTACTAGGATGCCCTTCTCTTTTATATAATAAGGCTCAGGAAAACCATAGTAGGAGAAGTCATCCCCTTCTTTCGAAACTGCCCGTTTAGAGTACGAGGAAAGGGTTTGATATAATGGACGAGTGAGTGGTGCAACCATCCTAGTTTGTATTTCCCACATAGCTTTGGCTACTTCCTTAGCATTTGGATGATAGCCTAGTCCAAACTTATAATTATTGGTGGGCTCAAGGGGTAGAAAGATTGGGTGGTATGCCCTCCTTCCTATAGCTAAGCCAGGAAAGTACCCCTTCTTCCTTATCATCTATTGGACACTACTATTGACATAAGGATTGAAGTTAAAAGGTGCTTCATCCTTTTCTATAGAGTATCGAATCCATAAAGCTCATCATCATTAGCGCTGTGCTCGATTTCAACAACAGACTCTTTAGAGGTGATGGAGGCACAGAGGTTATCTCCCTTGATGGTTACTACTTGACCTTTAATAATCGGTTTAACTTTCCGATGCCATATAGAGGGCACTCGCCTGGTGGTCATGTAACCAAGGGCATTTTAAAAGAAGATTGAAAGTGGCTGGAATGTTTAGGACTTGGAAGTTAATGTTTTTCACCATTGGCCCGACATTGATTGAAAAAGTCACTATTCCCAAAACTGTTCTTTTGGAATTACAAGCTTGAAGATGAACAGTTTGCTTAGAGAGTTGTTGCTCTCTAATGCCTAACCTTTTAGTAGTTCTCCAAGGACAAACGTTTACAACAGTAACCATTATCCACTTAGGTTAGAGGGATAAACTTGTTAATGCAAGTTATAGTTAGGTAAAGGGAATTTTTGTGTGCAATGCCTTCTTCCGGTAGGTCCCGCTTGTTGAATGTAATGGTTCCATCCCCATTTTGGACCAATCCTACTACCTCCTTAGTCGTAGTTTCAAGAGAGACCTCAATTTTGCTAAGTGCATCGGTTAAGGCTTGCCTATGCTTTTGAGAGGCGAGATATAAGTTGTTAGATGGAAATGTCAGCTTTGAGTTTCTAAAGCTACTTTAGGATTGGTCTTCTACTTTAGCAACTTCTTTTCCTTTTGAGGCTTCTTGAGTCTGTTGTCACCCATTGGTGCACTATGTTGTCCACATCCGGTAGGAAACTAGATTTTAGGACTCTTTGGTTCTCCCTAAAAGTCATTTTCTTTAAGAGTTTGTTCGAATTAGCGTTTATAAAAGCGTTTATAACCGCTAACTCGCTCATAACCGCGTATAAATGCTCATAACTCGCTCATAAATGCTCATAATCGCTCATAACCACTCATAACCTCTAATAACTCCTCATAACCACTCATAACAGTTATAACGACTCATAACAACTAGTTATAACCGCTATAATAGTTACCCACTACAACAACTAATTATAAACTCATATAATTATTATTATTATTATTATTATTATTATTATTATTATTATTATTATTATTATTATTATTATCATTATTATTATTATTATTATTATTATCATCGTTATTGTTGTTATTATTATTGTTGTTGTTGTTGTTGTTATTGCTCTCAATACTCCATGACATAATAATAATAATAATAATAATAATAATAATAATAATAATAATAATAATAATAATAATAATAATAATAATAATAATAATAATAATAGTATTATTATTATTATTATTATTATTATCAAGAAAAAAATTATTAATATTATTATTACTATTATAAAGCTCATAACAACTAGTTTTAATAATTGAAACGAACGGACCCTAAGGGGGTGTGCCGTAGAAGTTATCATCATTGTCGCCTTTACTCTCGTAGACATCTTCTTCATCACTTACCCATAATCCATAGACTTCGCGTCTAGGGAAGGTAAGCTAACAAGTAGTTTGGACTCACTGATGTCTTGAATGAAGACCGATGGATCCCACTCGACCAGGAATGGGTTCAAAATAGATAGCTAAGGTACTGCTGAATAGGTTCTTATTGTCGTGTTTTTGAGCGGCCTTAGGGAGAGGGAGTTGATCGTTGCGGAACATGCTCACTAACTTATTCTTAGATGTCCAACATTGCTCCGTATTGTGTCCTCGTGCACAATGGTATAAAATTTTCCTGAATCCTAATTTTTTTATTGTTTTGCGGCTTCTAATTCCGCTCTTACAGGTGGCACCTCAATTTTTCCTTTTGACAAAAACGGTCAAGGGCTTAAGCGTAAGTATTATCTATAGGAGTGTAGTCATTATACCTGTTAAAGGCATTGTCATCTACTCCCCTGCTAGTATTGCCTTGATTAGAGGTTTCCTTGTCTTCGGATTGATAACAACCTCTATATCTAACCATGGCTTTTGTAGTCGTGGTAGACAATTCTTCTTCTATCAGCATGTCCGCATCTCCAAGGGGTGTGAAGCTCATAAACGATATGAATTTTAGATGTTGGTTATAGGTAGGCAAAGGTTCTACATGATAATTCTAAATTGGTCCTTCTCGAAGGTCATTCCACCATATGGGCAACCTTTGCCCTCCGTCTAGTGAGGAAGTCAATGAAGCTTTCTTTCTCTCCTTCTTTGATCAACGCCAAGTCTCAAAGGGTGACATGCAGATCGGTGTTATAGGAGTATTGAGGTAAGAATTCCGTCCAAAGATCCATCCAATTGGTGACCTTGCATGGGTCAATTGCGTTGTACCACTTCATTGCATCACTATCGAATGTTCATGGGAAGATGATGTGGTAAGTGTCTTCGTGTACATTTTTAAGAGTCATTGATCCTAAGAAGTTGCAAATATGATGATAGGGATTTTCAAAACCACAAAACTTGATGTTTGGTATAGTGAACTTGGGAGGTAACTTCCCTTTAGGGATTGAAGTGAATCCCATGAGATCAAAGTAGTGAATCTTGAATATGGCAGATTCCCTAACATTTGTTCTATCCGATCTACGTGTGGATCAAACTTAGGCTTAGGCTCGGGACTAGGTTACTGAGTATGTTTTAGATCAGGTGGAGGGCCTCCTGGGGGTGTATGAGTTTCTTCTTCACCTCCTTTCTTATTACCCCGAAGAGTCTTTAGGATCACTACAAGAGTTTCGGATGTGGACTTTATCTTTTTGTCTTAAGTCTCAATTCGGGCTTGCATCTTGGCTAAGGATTCATTGAGTAAAGTGAGGATGGGAGATTGTTCTGGTTCTCTATCCATTGGAGGGGAATTGTTTTTTAATGAAAGATCAACCGAACTAGTGTTGTATGCACTAAAGTGGGTCGCACCGGTGTAGATCAAGGTATAGAGCGAGGGGAATAGGTACTTGACTCTTTACTAAGGCTTTCTAACCTTTTGCAGCTTGGATTCCGACGAAACCTCATGGCGGTAGGCTTCCCTATTTTGCAGGCAAAAGGTTAACTGCTTAGGACCATTTGTAGGAACACCAACTTTTGGGAGGAAGGGACTCATGTACAAGACCTGAAGGAACTAAGAAAGAAAGAATGTGTTTTATTTCGATGCAAATAAGAAATGCGAAGCAATTGAAATGGCATGTAATGATGCTAATGACTTAGTTTGGGATGATTTTTATTTGGTTAGCGCACAAATAAAATGCAAAACTAGACTCATCTAATTTTGATATGAATTTATTTTGGCTAAAATGGGAAATGAAATGCATAAATGAACTCACCTAATGGATGATGAATTTATTTTTGTCTAAAACGAAAAATGAAATGCAAATGTGGACTCACCTAATTTAGGGCATGTTCGAACTTACGTACAAAATGCACATAAACATAAACATAAACAGAAACGAACACAAACAAACATAAACGAACATAAAAGAGCATAAACGAATATAAAAGAGCGTAAACGAACATAAACAAACATAAACAAACATAAAAGAATATAAACGGATAGAAATGAGTTGTCAAAACAAGAAACGAACGAACATAAACGAATATAAACGAACATAAAAGAACATTAACGAACATAAATGAACATAAAAGAGCATAAAAGAACATAAAAGAACATAAACGAACTTAAAATAACGTAAACGAACTAAACATAAATAGATTCCGTTTTTCATGTAACTTCGAACAGGCGCTTAAGATGAATTTATTTTTGGCTAAAATGAAAAATAAAATGCAAATATGGGCTCACCTAATTTGAGATAAATTTATTTTTCGCTAAAATGAAAATATGAAATGCAAACATGAACTCACCTATTTTGAGATGAATTTATTTTTGGTTAAAAAGAAAAAGTAAACGAAAATATGAAATGCAAAGATGCTAAAAAGTCAAAACTTTAAAAAAGAGGTACCTGACTGAAAGAGAGAAGAGGGTCCCGGTAGGACCCTCTTGGACCGCCGAAGTTGGCCGATGTCGGCTAAGCCCGGCAGCCGGTGGCTACCTAAAACCCAAACTAAGAGAGAATTTTTTTGAGATGTCTAGAAATGCAATTAATGGACCAACTCGAGGAGATTAATTATTGTATTTTATTCGCACCCATGCAAGAGTTCTTTAGCACTCCTAAGCTAACCTTAAGGCTTAAAAGTAGAAGATTAAATGATAAAAACAATCACACTCATCCAAGCATGCTAATAAAGAGAAAAGGGACCACCTAAACCACAAAGGATCTATGGTAAAAAAAGAGAGATAAAACTAGATAGGGTACATGGTGTCTTATAGTCCAAGCATTTAATCCTCCATGGGGTGCACGATAGGAAAAGCATGAATCCTGGGTTCCTCTTGGTAAACCGAAAGAGCATGTTATGAGGAAAGAGGTACCACTTCCTTGAAAATTAAGCCTAATTGGACCCATTATGAGACCCGAGATTTTTAAGCGAGGCTAATTATATGATTAAATTAAATTAAGTGATTGATGCGTAAATTATTTTATTTAGTACGAGTTCTCAATCGTACCCGCTTTTATAAATTAGTGAATTATATTACTTTTTCTCGATTCCCCTCCTGGACCAAGTAATTAAAACCGAGACCAATTATGTTAAGTTATTCTTATTTTGCTGCATAAGATAAGTCTAACACAAAAAAAGGGGATGGGTTAAATTAAGTGGGATAGACCAAAAGGAAGATGATTAATTATGTTTGCTTGGGTGGATTGGCTAAGGGGAAGATTAGTGTAATTGGTGGTGTGTTGGTAGTCCGTGGAAGCCACAAAAAAAAAAAGGGGAAATGAAGAGGTTAAGTGGAAAAAGAAAGAGGAAAGGCTCGGGAAAAGAAGAAACCGAGCGAAAACAAAGAAGAAGGGGAGCTGAAACAAAATGGGGGAAAGCGAGAGAAAGGAAGATCGAGGCGAGGGCGAGCAGAGCGAGTGAGAAAAAGAGAGGGCGCGAGTGTGAGAACCGGAAGCCGGTGCACCGAACAGCAAGCGTAGGAGAGGTAACCGGCGAACGCGAAGAAAGGAGCAGGGGCATGAAGGAAGGGAAATTGAGACCGAAAGAGAGGAAGCGAGCGCAAGGGTCGAGAGAGGCGATCGGTGAACCAGAAGACTGCGATCGGCGGACGTAAGTAGGCGTCGAACGAAGAAGAAGGCGACAAGGTAGAACCCGGACCGGGGCTGGCAGCAAAGGAAGAGGAAGGAAACGAAGAAACCGACCTAGGCTGATCCGAAATTCAGCAAACCTTTATCCTTAATTCGAGGTGGGTGGTTTTTTTTCTCTACATTAATAGTAATTACGAAATTCAATTGAATTTGTTGTGAATATTGAACATTTGTATTGTAGAACAGATTTAGTAGTTGTTTAATGTTGAATTAAGAACTTAGAATGAATTTAGGGAAATGTTATGGCTGAATCAGGACATGAGAGGATTTGCTTGGGTTAAGTAGTTAAAGTTGAATTGGGAACTTTGAAGAAATTTAGTAGTTACTTAAGGTTGAATTGGGAACCGGGAGATTCTAATGGAGTTAGGTTGCATAGGTCAAATGAGTACTATTGAAGTTTCGGTTAGCAATTAAGGATGAAGAAGTCGTGATTTGGAGTACGAATTATGAGTTAATTGAGCCTTAAAGATTTCTTAAATTTACAGCATTAAGAGATAATTGCTAATATTAGAAAATGATGATTTGAAGTATAAAGCGGAATATGAGTTCATCTTGATTCAGGCACAATTGAGGCATGGATGTGACAAGCGGGGATGTTAGGTTAAATTGGGTTTGGAATATATTTAAATCTCGAAGAGTAAATTACACTTGAAGATAAATGGACCTAGAAGAGTTTGAGTAGTAAAGTAAGATTAAGAGCTATATGGCTAAGTATGGGCAAGAAAGAGTATGATTAGTACTGTGGAGGCGCAATAGGAGAAATTGAGGTGAAAATGGCAATTTGTAAGGAGTTGGAACGTTTAAGTTAAGTGGTAACTACTTGTGGTTATTGTGGCACGTAAAAAGGAATTAATGTTACTAAATTGGTAGATTTAGAAAGGCATAGTCGGACAGGAGCTAAGGAGGACTGTTTGTGTTTAGTTGTAATTAATTGTGCTAAGTGATTGTGTTAAATGATGTTTAAAAGTCAGTTTAGAAAGGAGTTCTATGTTTTACGCAAATTGATACTTGAATGCTATTCTCGTGATATATGCTTCCCAAACGTGAAAACGTATTTTGAAGAAATGAAACCGATTTGAGAATGCTATTTGAAAGCTTGATGGGTGAATGTATTGAAGAAATTGTTTTGAATCGACTTTGCTAGGATCGTTTACCACAAGGAAGGATTCTAGCTAGCGACGGCTAGCTAGGGGTCCTGGTGTAGTAGGATGCCCAATTCGAATATTCTTGAATAGGTCCCGAGAGTTTTTATCAGTGGCCGCGCCCAAAGAAATCGGAGAAATTATGAGAAATTGTGAAGTGCTAGTTCGAGTCCACAACCTAGGAAGTGATTCACCAAAAGAAATTCATTGAAAGTGATTTATGAGAAGTGATTCAGTAGAAATGATTCAATTTCGATTGAAGCATTTGAAAGAAAGTATTGGTGGTTGCACCACTTTGTTTAAAGAGGATTCAGTTCCAAAAAGAGTTCTTAATGATTGCAAATCGTGCCTTTAAATGATTGAAGTGTTATGATCTTTATGTTATAAAAAATTTCATCAATGATTATCTCGTATCCCTATTATGCTATTCTTGTTTTCCGAATAATTAGTACTGGTAATATGTGTGAAGTACTTTCCATTTTAAGAGTGTAAGACTTTCCGGTGAGCTCATGGTTTGCTCACCCCACAAAGTTCCCCTTTTCCCCTCCCTAGTTGCAGGTACCCCCGAGATGGTTGTTGTGCCTCGTCCCCGATTGATGTTCATGATGATGGTCATGAGTTGAAGTTTGGTTTTATGTGTTTTCATGTTTAGCATGTTGTATATAGGCGGTTACTTATGTAATTATGTAATAATGTATAGTGAAGTTGGATGTATACGTAGAGACCCGAACTAGTAGCTCGATAAGCTAAGAATTTCCTTTCACCGGCAGCTTTGCTCTTAAGTGGCTGTAATTTAGTTTTTAACTTAGTTTGTAACTTGGGTTGTAAACTTGTTGGGAATTTTGGTTTTGTGGTTGTGAATATACTCCGATGTGTGGTCGTTGAGCTATGTACTCCGAGTGTATGGCTCGTTGAGTTTTATTGTGACTTTCATGTAGGTTTTTAAGGCTTTTAGCCTATGGGTTAGGCATATTTAAAACAAAACTCTGCCAAAATTTTTAGAAAATTTAAGAACCAAACGAGAAATCACCTTATTGAGCCTTAAGAGTTCATTTTGAGGAACTCGGCGATGTAATATTCCTAGGGGTTTTGGGGTGTTACATTTTATGGTATCGGAGCATTAGGATCAACCAAATTAGCTTCGACTAGGGTTATTTGTCCTAGAGGATAGGATATGTGTGCTATGTGTGATTATATGTGCATTATTTGCTACTTTATCTATCTCCTTAGTTATAATTCTTCTTCGCGTACTTGTCATATGCATCCCTCTATTAGGATTTTTGTAATAAGCACCCACTTAGTTGAGGAATAATTTTGTTTTAATTACGTTAGATGCCTCAGATGAAGAGAACAAGCCCTACCTTCACCCCCTCCATCTCCAGGGATCACGGCAATGGAAATGGTCTTGCAATTTCGAAGTTAAAACCCCTAAATTTGCCTGGAGGGACAGATCCTTTGGTGTACCAGGAATGGATATTGACTATGGAAGGTCTTTTTGAGGTAATGGAGTGCCCGGAGCAGTTTGAGGAGCAATTGGCCACCCATTAATTCGAAAGCAAAGCCTGATTTTGGTGGCATATAGTGAAGCCTCGCGTGGGAATTGCACTCGACTTGGCTAGAACTTAAGGATTTACTCGGAGGTGAAATATTACCACGAGGATGTCAAATGGGCTAAGGAGCATGAATTTCTCCACTTCAAGCAGGGAGAAGACATGAGCGTAGTAGAATATGCTGCCAAGTAGATAGGACCACTTCAAGCCAAGTCGAAATCGAGGGAATGCGGATGGATAGGTTCGAACATGGGTTAAAGCCCAAGCTCACGAATAAAGTGGTCGGGCATATTTTCATAAATTTTTAAGAAATGTACCCGAGGGCTTTTAAGATTGAAAGGGTACTTGGACGATAGCGAGACGCTCAAGATAGCCCAACTCCAAACGAAAAGGAGGTTTAGGTATGGTGATACAAGCTGTCAATCTAGCCAAGCCGCAAAAAGATTTGATGCACGAGGTAATTCCTTCCAAGGTCGGTAGCGATCTAAGAGGGAAGAGCGAAGATTCTGCAAAATGTGTGGCCGCCCTCGCTCGGGAGCTTGTACGGGAGAAAAGGGACCATGCTTTGGGTACGGGGATTTGGACATTTCGTAGCCAATTGTCCCTAAGAGGCCGACACTAATCGGAATGTTGCACTGAAGCAACAACATAACCCCCAATCTTTATCGCATCAAGGTCAACCCTCCACCGATAAGAAACCACAAGCACATGGAAGTGTCTACAACATCATTAAAGAAGGAAGGGAAGACCCCAACGACTTTAGCACTCCCGATGAGGAAATGGAGAACCCCAATGACGTAGTGGCAGGTACGATACTCCTCGACAACCTCTCTACCTATGTTTCATTTGATTTAGAAGTGACCCTTTCCTTTGTGAATTTCGAATTTGCCATGAAATCACCGTGTAAACCCGTGACGACGAATGTTGGGCTTCACATATCAACTCCAGTAGGGTTAGTGGCTCGAACCGACGTGATCTGTAGGAATCGCCAACTATGTATAAGTGGAAGAACTCTTCCGATAGACTTGATGGAGTTAGCGATATAGGATTTGACGTTACCCTTGGGATAGGTTGACTTTCAAGATATAAAGCGATCATAGATTGTACCAAGCGTTAGTATTTAGGTCGACCCTTGAGGAAGAAAGAATACCTTCTAAGGTTGGAACGATAGAGCACCCCGTAGAAGCGATGAAGGTACTACAGGAAAGATTGCAAGTCGCCAAGATCAACAAAAGAGTGCGAGAATTCCAAGACGGGGATCACGTGTTTTGAAGAGTCTCTCTGCTAAAAAGGTAGCTTGAGGTTTGGGAAGAAAGGTGAACTTAGCCCTAGATTCCTAGGACCATTCCCAATTTTTCAAAGAAGTGGTCCTATAGCTTGCAGATTGACTTTACCACCCTCTCTCTAAAGAACTCGTGAGGTCTCCCATGTGACTACCCTTTGCAAATATGTGTCATATCCAGAGTATGTCTTCAAACACAAGCCTTTCAAGAGCCAGGAGGACGTGACATCCGAAGAAGACTCGATTAACATTTCACAAAGACAAGAGCGAAACTTTAGGACTAAGATCGTTCCATATGTCGAAGTACTCGAAACGCCATACGTTAGCGAAGCGTATATGAGAAGCGAGAATGTGAAATATAGGAGGAATTCCCCACTTTATTTACATCCGGTATCTAAATTTCGAGGATGAAATTTTTTGAAGAAGGGGATAAAGGTTTGCTCCTAGAGAGTGTAAGTCACCCTAGAGAGGGGGTGAATAGGGCGATGAGGAAATTTGCACAAACTTTGAAACTTTTTGCTTAGAAAAGGGTAAACAGTTGAGTCCGAGTCTAGATTGGACTCGGAAAAGTAAACATTCGTAAATACGTGGAAACCCTCCCGGGATAGAAAACAACGGACGAGTGCTAATCCAAGCACCAAGTCAAATCCACTATTTTGAATCCTCAAAATACAATGGACTAACTCTACCGAATTGCTGCCTTAGACAATTCCTTACACTATTTTCCTAGACTCGAAGTCCCCTTATCTAATCTAGTACTTCCTAACCGAGATAACCTTTACAGCTAGGGACAACCGAGTTAACCCTTACAACTCCGTTAAGGGACCTTACTCCGAAAGTAAGAGGAGTATATAACTGATTAGAAGACTTTACAACTCGGAAAATATTAATTACAAGCTGGAAGTTGTAAATAGAAGAATGAATATGAAAACAATGAATTTTGCTTCAATAATGTGTTTTAACAATAGTTCCAAGCAATCTTCAAATGTTATGAAGTGACTTCTATTTATAGATGACCAAGCAGAGTGACCGTTGTGTCTTTGTTCCGAACAAAAGTCTTTATTGGCCATTGTAACGGCTCTTCCGAGTCACTCGGAAAAGATCTGTTGGGATGTGAACGTTGTACAACGGCTCTTGGCTTCTAAAGGTACTCCAGTCAACTGGTGATGTCCGAAAAGCAAGGTGAAAACCACCGTTGAGCTTAGCGTTGGAGTTTTCCAGCTTTGGAAATAGACAACCCCGACATTGTGTTTGAGCCCTGTTCGAAGTAGATAAAGCTTGTCTACTGGTGATTGACAATTAGAAGTTGGCTACTTTTGTATTTTAAAAATGAGATAGCCTCGTTTGAATAATCTACAAAAGTAAACCACTTTAGTTCTAAAAGTATAAAATACTTAGGTCCAAAAAAGAGGCACGAGATAATAATTAAATTAGGATAATTAAGTGCATAATTATCTTAGGCCTAGAAGAGTCTAATATTCAATATACTCAAATTCCATCAGAGTTAATCCTACGAATGATCAAGTTAGAAAGAGTAGAATCATCGAGTATAAAGACTTGGTCTAGACAAATAATTCTCAAACAAACAAACAGACTTAGAAAAAGGAATTAACACTCGTAATTCACTTTGTGTTGAAATATGTAGTCGAACTCGGAATAAAAGAGTTAGAGAAATTATTTGAACATGCGATAGCTCCGAGTGATGTCCGATTGAGTCGAAATATCAATGCGGAAGATATACAAGAATGTCTTTTCTTAGTCGATCGAAACAAATGAAAACTTATACTAGAGTTTCTATAACACTCATAATGTCTTGAAATCAAAACTTAGAAGAGATGAGATTTATACCGAATCTTCATGTGGTACTCAGAATGACTTAGAGTTAGGATCCGAGTCTTCAGGGGAGAAATGTAAGACCCGAGATTTTTAAGTAGGTTCATTATAGGATTAAATTAAATTAAGTGATTGATGCGTAAATTATTTTATTTAGTACGAGTTCTCAATCGTACGCACTTTTATAAATTAGTGAATTATATAAAATGAGCCCTGTTTAGACCAATTATGTTAAGCTATTTCAACTTTGCTGCATAAGATAAGTCTAACAAAAAAAGGGGGCGAAGGGTTGAATTATGTGGGATAGACCAAAAGGAAGATGATTAATTATGTTTGCTTGGGTGGATTGGCTAAGGGGAAGATTACCGTAGTTGGTGGTGTGTTGGCGATCTGTGGAAGCTATAGCAAAAAGGGGAAAAGAAGAGGTTAAGTGGAAAGAGAAAGAGGAAAGTCTTGGGGAAAGGAAGAAGCCGAGCGAAAACAGAGAAGAAGGGGAACTAAAATAGAACAGGGGAAAGTGAGAGAAGAGAAGATCAGAGCGAGGGCGAGCAAAGGGAGCGAGAGAGAGAGTGCACGAGTGTGATAGCCGGAGGACGGTGCACCAAATGGCAAGCGGAGGAGAGGCGACGCGCGAACGCGGAGAAAGGAGCAGGGCGCGAAGAAAGGGAAATTGAGACCGAAAGAGAGGAAGCGAGCGCAAGGGTTAAAGAGAGGCGGCCGCGAACCGAAGACTGTGACCGGTGGGCGTAAGTAGGTGGCAAACGAAGAATAAGGCGGTAAGGTAGAACCGAGACTCAGGGCTGGCAGCAGAGGAAGAGGAAGCAAATGAAGAAACCGACCTAGGCTGGTTTGAAATTCAGCAAACCTTCATCCCCGATTCGAGGTGGGTGGTCTTATTCTCTAAATTAATAGTAATTTCGAAATTCAATTGAATTTGTTGTGAATATTGAGCATCCGTATTGCAAAACAGATTTAGTAGTTGTTTAATGTTGAATTAAGAACTTAGAATGAATTTAGGGAATTGTTAGGGTTGAATCGGGACATGAGAGGATTTGCTTGGGTTAAGTAGTTAAAGTTGAATTGGGAACTTTGAAGAAATTTAGTAGTTACTTAAGGTTGAATTGGGAACCGAGAAATTCTGATGGAGTTAGGTTGCATAGGTCAAATGCGTAATATTGAAGTTTCGGTTAGCAATTAAGGATGAAGAAGTTGTGATTTGGGTACGAATTATGAGTTAATTGAGCCTTAGAGATTTCTCAAATTTACAGACATTAAGAGATAATTGCTAATATTAGAAAATGATGATTTAAAGTATAAAGCGGAATATGAGTTCATCTTGATTCGAGCACAATTGAGGCATGGATGTGACAAGCGGGTGATGTTAGGTTAAATTGAGTTTGGAATATATTTAAATCTCGAAGAGTAAATTACACTTGAAGATAAATGGACCTAGAAGAGTTTGAGTAGTAAAGTAAGATTAAGAGCTATATGGCTAAGTATAGGCAAGAAAGAGTATGATTAGTAATGTGGAGGCGCAATAGGAGAAAATTGAGGTGAAGATGGCAATTTGTAAGGAGTTGGAACGTTTAAGTTAAGTGGTAACTACTTGTGGTTATTGTGGCATAGAAAAAGAATTAATGTTACTAAATTGGTAGATTTAGAAAGGCATAGTCGGAAAGGAGCTAAGGAGGACTCGTTTGTGTTGAGTTATAATTAATTGTGCTAAGTGATTGTGTTAAATGATGTTCAAAAGTCAGTTTAGAAAGGAGTTCTATGTTTTACGCAAATTGATACTTGAATGCTATTCTCGTGATATATGCTTCCCAAACGTGAAAACGTATTTTGAAGAATTGAAACCGATTTGAGAATGCTATTTGAAAGTTTGATGAGTGAATGTATTGAAGAAATTGTTTTGAATCAACTTTGCCAGGATCGTTTAGCACAAGGAAGGATTCTAGCTAGGGCGGCTAGCTAGGGGTCCCGGTGTAGCAGGATACCCGATTGGAATCTTCCTAGATAGGTCCCCGAAGCCTTTTATTCAGGGTCGCGCCCCAAAGAAATCGAGAGAAATTATGAGAAATTGTGAAGTGCTAGTTCGAGTCCACAACCTAGGAAGTGATTCACCAAAAGAACTTCATTGAAAGTGATTTATGAGAAGTGATTTGGTGGAAATGATTCAATTTCTAATTGAAAGCATCCGAAAGATAGTATTGGCAGTTGCACCACTTTGTTTAAAGAGGATTTAGTTCCAAAAAGAGTTCTTAATGATTGCAAATCGTGCCTTTAAATGATTGAAGTGTTATGATCTTTATGTTACAAAGAATTTCATCAATGATTATCTCTATCCCTATTAAGCTATTCTTGTTTTCTCCATGATTATTACTAGGAATATGTGTGAAGTACTTTCCGGTTTAAGAGTGTAAGGTTTTTCGGTGAGCTCGTGGTTTGCTCAGCCCCATAAAGTTCCATCTTTTCCCCTCCCTAGTTGCAGGTACCCCCGAGGTGGTTGTTCTTCCTCTTCTCCGAGTGAAGTTCATGATGATTGTGAGTTGAAGTTTGGTTTTATGTGTTTTCACGTTTAACATGTTGTATATAGGCGGTTACTTATGTAATTATGCAATAATGTATAGTGAAGTTGAATTTATGCGTAGAGACCTGAACTAGTAGCTCCGATAAGCTAAGAATTTCCTTTCATTGGCAGCTTTGCTCTTAAGTGGTTGTAATTTAGTTTTTAACTTGGGTTGTAAACTGGTTTGGATTTTTGGTTTTGTGGTTGTGAATATACTCCGGTGTGTGGCCGTTGAGCTATGTTCTCCGAGTGTGTGGCTCGTTGAGTTTTATTGTGACTTTCATGCGGGTTTTTAACTTAGCCTATGGGTTGGGCCATATTTAAAACGGAACTCGCCATAATTTTTAGAAAAATTCAGAACCAAACGAGAAATCACCTTATTGAGCCTTAGGAGTTCCTTTGGAGAAACTTTAGGGATGTAATACTCCTATTGTGGGATTTGGGGTGTTGCATTCGTCTAGGTTAGCAGTTCGAACCTCCTCTAAAAATGTTCTTTAAGGGTCAAGCCTAATTGTGGAAATTAAAAGCAACTATGTTCAAGGCTTCCTAAATGCAGAATGTGTATTGCAAACAACATTAAGAAAACTCAACTCAAACTTTTAAGTTTCACCCTCTTAATAATTGACACGTCCTTAGTGGAGTTGCCATTGCAGGAACCATGGCCCCATCCCCTCCGTAGGAGGGAACTGGATATAGGACCGAGCTTCCCCACGAGTGTCGGGTCTTTTTGAAGATTCTTTTTGAAGACGGTTTTGAATGTTTATTATAAATGGGGATGTACCTCTTATTGAGATTTTTGATTTTTGTAATTTAATTTGAAATAGATTCACAATGATGATTGGCGGTTTTATTCATCTTATTTTTAAAAATTATTTTTAAAAGCCTCGGGATATTATTTCATAATTTAGAAAATAGCAAAATTTAAATTGTGATTCTACTACGAGGCTTTTGGGCCAAAACGAGTGTAGTTTGGACCAAAGCCTTGTTCGGTGATTGTCCGATGCTCTAGACACCTAAAAGTGTTATCCCTTTTCTCTTTTATTTATTTTGTTAGCCCGGTGACGAAATCCCAGCTCTATTTGTGAACTCGTATCACGGTCGGATTCTAATTGGCGTGACGGGAGTCGAGTAAGCCACAAAGAACCCCTTAACACCACAAAAAGCAGCTTTGTTTGCTTTAGACCGGACCACAAACCCATTTTCTTTCGGCCGGACCAAGTCCGGGTCGGGCTCTTAACCGGAAACCCAAACCTGCACAAAAATAAAACCTTCCAAAAAAATAAACCTTCCAAAAATAGAAACTTTCCAAAAATGGAAAGCTACTTGACCAACACCGATCTTCTCCATTTTGGGCAAAAACGCATCATTTCACTCCTTCGAGTCAATGACCAAGCAAGGCTCGGAAGCCAAGACATCCGTCGGCCACCGTTTGTGATCATTGCCGCATTTTTAGGCTCAACTTGCCAAAACGCTGCGTTTTGTTTCCAGAGGTCATCCGAAGCACGGAACCCCAGGTACTTCCATGTTATGTCATTGCTTGTTCGGTGCCGGCTTTCTCGGTGCCCTCCACGGGATTTTCGGTTCAAGAGGATATTATCCGGTTTTCCCCTTTATCCTTTTCGAGAAATTTGGCCTGGTTCGACTCAATTTCTAGTTGTTGATTGCATTTCTTTTAGGTCATTTTGTGACCTAGCTTTCCTCTATAAACAGAGGGCTTAACCCCTCACTTTGGCAAGTGGTCATTAACCTAGCTACATGTCTGTTGAAATTAGGCTAAAAGCAATTGAATGCTATATCGGTATTATGATCTCTTGGCTCATTTTCAGCTAATCATTACTCCACCAAGCATCTTATCATTCTCCTACACTACTTTACTCGCTACAAATTCCACAAAAAGCCTTCTTCAATTTTGTTCATCCATCGTCACGCTTCCAGATCCGTTCACGATTCAAGATCGGTAGGTGCGACAATCGGAGGGTGCACATTTCATTCTCAATCCCGATTACGACTATTTAAATTATTATTTTTTATATCGCTTTTTGTATTGTGGACAAAGATGTAATCACATTTAATTCCTCCGTATCCGCTGTAATTTTTATTTCTTTCGTTGTCCTTTTTATTTTTCTTTATTGCTTTCCTAATATGCCTTGTTTGATTTAATTTCTACACTTTTCATGTTGTATGCTTGGCTATTTTAACATATTTCTTTAACTCACAATTCGAATCGAGTAAAGGCGATTGCATTAATAGGTGGAATGGAAGCGCTTATCCCTACATTTCGTACCTTCCACCCCCCAAACACTAAATTCTTGATTCTAGACTGCTGGAGTCATTTTTAAACCTCTTTCAATCTTAGTCTTTCCATACTAAGATTGGAAGAGTCTTCTTCTATTTTTGTTAGATCTTATTTCTAAAACCGATCGGCGACTCTCGTTTTTCTATTTTTATTTCTTCTTAATCGCATCTTGGCATTTCTAATTTAAAAATGGACAAAATTGGTTTATTTTCGGACAGAGAAGGCCATGGACCGAGACTCGATTTTTCCAATCTCGGCCTATGGTCGGCGCCGAACAGATGGTCGGGCTTGGCTTTGGTCTAAGCCGGTGTTATCAACTGTTTTGCCTAAAAGCCTTGCAGTTGGAATTTTTCTATTTTCCTAAATTAGGAAATAATATCCCGAGACTTCTAAAATTAATTTCTACAATAAAAAGTCAATAAAATCGCCGATCACTAGTTAAACTATTCCAAATTAAATTAATCAAATTGGAAATCTTAATAAGAAACACACCCTCACTTTCTAAATCCATTTTCAAAGAAATCAACTTTTAAAAAGATTCTTCAAAAACCAAAGAGAGTTGAGATTCATGGGGAAACTCGGTCCCGCTGGTTCCCTCTCTTGGGGACGGGTTGTGGTTCCTACCGTAGGAATCACGACCGACCGCCCAACCGCCCGGGGTTGAGCTTCCCCATGAATTGGCGTTAGGATTTTTTGATGAGAGAAAAAGAAAGGGTTGAAAATAATTTTAGGATTTTGAAGATTGATTTTTGAAAGTAGGGATTAATCTCTTATTTAGAGTTCCAAATTTTATTAAAAGGGCCAAGAGATTAAAATATAGAAGGAAGTACTCAGTAGCTCTTAATCGAGTTTCAACAGACATAACATTAAGAATAAGCCTTTTAGTTAAGATTCGATAGCATAGGGCTGAGGAAAAAGGTAGTGCTTGAAATGAGAGCCAAGGCTCTCTATTTATAGGGAGAGGTCTAAGTCATAAATGGCCTAGGGTTTGCCCTCGGTCAGCCGTCCAAAGCTGAACAAAAATGGCAACAAAAACGAGACCAAAATGAAGTGATAAGACCGGATAGAACCATATAGAATCCCGGTCGAGGGCGCCGACCACCCGAGGATTCCTAGGGTTTTGTGCCCTTTGTCCTAAAAAGGAAGTCTCCATGCTAAATGTGGCGTTTCACTTGAAATATCCAAGTAGGGCGCACCGGACATACGATGACGTTTTGAATGAGGAAGGCTCCTAGTCTCGAGCGGATTGTCTTGAAGCTTAGACGTAACAATTTGATACTTGTGATAATAAAATCCAACGCCTAATGTTGTCTTGAGGTCTTCAGCTCCATGTCCGATTGGACAAAAATGAAATGTAGAATTTCGAGCCCGGAATTTCCCAATACATGACACTAGACTTCGTTGTCTCCGGGGGCTAGGCCCGGGCTTGGACCGTCTACAAGAAAAAGGGATTTTCGGACCAACCCAAGGCAAAAGGCTATTTATTTGGTGTTGGGGGTTCTTTGTGGTTTAATGGCTTCCGTCGCACCAATCAAATTCAGATCCGTGACCCAAATCCTCAAACAGGACTCGGGATATCATAATCAGGCCAACAATATAAAATATAGAATTAAACGAGATAAGGGACGACACTTTTTAGGTGTCTACAGTTAGCCCCCACTTTGACTTAGTCCGAAAGACGAAGGGGCAAAGTAGACACTAAAGGATACTTACCTCAATTATGTGTGATGATTTAAATATTGATTGTTCCGTAATGTCCGGAATTGGTTGTCTGTCAAACCCGAACTCTAAGATGGGACCTAGACTTGATCGAAATGCATGCGTTTTGAAATCCAAGTAAGAGAATCCTAAGCTTGGCTTGATAAGACCTTAAAGCATGGTAAATTTTGATGCTGAAACTTAGTGTGTTAATTTTGCACACACTTCTTTTACTTCTATCTTGCATTCTTGCCTTGCTCGTGTGCATTCTTGCTTTGCTTCTATTGAAAACTAGTTGGTTTTCAAATTCTTTCCTCCAAAGATGTCTAGAAGAAAGGCTCATCCTACTGGGAGGACAAGGATTGAGAAATTGGTCCAAGATAACTTCTTGGAACAGGAATGGCGACCTCACAATGAATGGAATCCAAATAACCTCTTGGTGGAGGCTGGAAACCATGTCTCTTGGCTTACCATTCCTCATTCGGTAAGATAGTTGGCTTAAGCTTCTACTTTTGCTCACTTAGAGTGGTTCTTCTACTGAAAATCTTGTTGGATTTTTGTCTTACAGTAAAGGCTCAATTCGAAGTAGTGGAGCCATATCCAAATTCATGGAGACATGCGGGAAGATGCATTATCCGCTTGAAGATTTCATGCATAATGGTGGGTTTGGTTCTTTTTTCCTTGCTTTAAACCATCTTTGTGACAAAAGAGAGCGGGATCCTATTAGGGCTATTAGTGAGTGCTTTTGGGATACTGCTAATACTTTTCACCTTCCCTTCGGGAAATGACTATTACTCCTTTTGACTTTGCTGTTTTATCCGGTTTGGGCTTGTCAGGGAAGCCTCTAGTTTACAACCGGAATTTATATAAAGATCATGGCTATCTTCGTCATCTCTTTGGTCCCATAGCTAGTTGGTTTCCTTAGGAAAACTTCTTTAAATATACCATTCTTTTCGAGGCTTTTGATGATGGTTGTTTTGGGCCCGACAAGCTCCACAACAACAAGTCCGGATCGTGCTTGCTCTCTTATCAAGCATGGTACTCTTTTCCGACCAAGCATCTAAGGTTCACGTTTACTTTTGGTGAACTTAGAGGACCTCAACAAAATAAAGGAGCTTAACTATTGAGCTCCCGCATACACTTGCCTTATAAGGGGCCTCCATGTCGGTGTACGAAACATTAAACTTGAGATAGATTTGACCAACTATCTTCCACTATGCGGTTTATGAAAGATCATCTAGGTATGGTCTAATTCTTTGCTTATTTCAAAGGTATTTTCATCTTGTGTAGATAAAAATCTTACTTGCTTTGCAAAAATATAGCCATGGTTGTACGAATACTTCACGCACCTCTCTCCCGGCTTAATGAATCATCCCATGTTTTCGGCCTCCGTATCATGGGCTAGAATATATTTTTAATGACCCAAGATCCATGACATAGGCTTCTTGAGATCTGCCCTCAACTGTGTGACTTCGGTATGTCACTTTTCAGCTAAAAATTACCTCAAAAAGTGCCCGGAAAATTTTTGTTTCATTGTCTAGCTGGCTGCCACTCGCTCACTACCCGTGGTGGACCTTGTGGGCCTAGTTGTGGGTGGTGCCAGCCTTGGCTGAATGCATTCTATGCCTTTTCTTGTAGTTTTTCACTTTTGCATGCTTGTTTCCTTACAATCCTATATGTGCAGGTTAACTTTCATCCTTGGGCCTAACTCCAACTCCCTCTAAGTGTAATTATTGCACAGGAGTTGAGTGAAAGGAGGATCTTATTTGAGGGTCCTTTTGGGTTGTGTTAGTACCTTGGTGAGAGAGTCACACCACAAATCCGTGACAAAACATGGCCTCTGTTTGTTCTTCTTAATCCACCACCAACCATGTTCTACCTTTGCTCTCTTTCCCATCAAGAGCAAGTGGAAGCGACCACCAAGTATCCTTATACTCAATTCTTAAATTTATACATATCCTATGCACATCATACGGGGCAGCATTAGTTTCTACTTCTTTCTCTCTTACGTATAGTTGAATTTCTTGTATGGAAATTAACTTCATCTTTTGGTAGCTTACTCAAGAGGATATCCACATTCCATGTCTTGATGTTACTCAACCTCGGGAGTCTCCTCGTTATGTAAGAATTCCTGAAATCCCTAAGGAAGAATGTGTTGGCCATCCTTTCCCCATAGACTGGCGAGGCGTAAGAGTTTCATGCTCTTTACTTTTAGTTGCATTCTAGAAGTATTTTGCAAGTAGCATTGAATAAATTGTGTAGTACGATCCGGAGCCATCTTGAACCATGTCTATTAGACTTAAATTTGCTTTTAGGGAATCCGAGACTTCCTCACTGGGAGGACTTTCCCAACCTTCCGGGTGAGTCTTTAGTTAGTGAAATGCTAACTTCATTGAGCTTTAAGTAGGTCTCGCTAATTGCTCCTTCATTTTTGTAGAGGTGTTGATCTAGAGCATCATCATCCGGAGTCCTCCTTAGTGCCTCCGGGAATCAAACACATCAATCTAGCTAACAACCATCCTCTAGTGGTACATCTAAAGTAGGTACATCACTCCGTGTGCATCATCAATGTGCTTCTAAGGCAGGGCCTAGTGCCTCCAGGCCTAGTTCTTCCGGCGCGGAGGCCTAACTTTTTGAAGAGACTCGGATATTCTGTCCCTTAAAGCCTTTGATCGACATAAGAACCCTCCTCACTTCCATCGGGCTTCTTACGGTGGACCTTCTCATGAAGCATCTCAACCCTTGGACTTGGAGGTGGTGGAGAGGGTCGATTTTTCACATCCGTCTTGGAGGACTTTGGGAACTATATCTTTTATGACGCTTCCGATTACGGTGATTAGTGAGTCCCTTGTAGGGAGCTTTTGTTGTTTAACATTTATTATATTGTAAGATTGTGACTCTTATATAATGAGATGGAATACAAAGACTCGATTCTAAAAATGTGTTCTTTTATTAAATATGATGCAAAATTCTTAGGGAAAATTACAAAGACTAATTAAAAAAAATTAGCACTAGCCCTCATTCCCTTCAAAAGAAATAATAAAATTAAAAATGGGAATTCTTAAGTGTATGGTCCAAAAATTATATGGCTTGTGCGAAACTAGGCTGTGGCAAAAAATAGATAATGGCCCAAGGAGTGCTCGGGCCATAAGAAAAAGGCGAACCGACCAGTCCGACGCTCCGGCCGGTGCCTACCACCCAAGAAAACCCAGGTGCTGGAAGACTCCAGTAGTTGCGCTGCAGATAGGACTCTTATGTCCGGAAAACTGCTATAAATTTGACTCATGTCGAAGGGCGAAAATCGTGCCTCGTTGCATATTCTTCCGCAAAGCAAAAAAATTTCCCAATGCCTTCAACTTCTTTCTAAAATGAATTTGATGAGCGATTTATCTCGTTGGAGGCATGAGATGACAAATACGGAGAGTGTAGGTTTGTCACAATATGGGTTGAATACTTTATTCAAGCATTCGCCAAGTGAAAGTCTATTGGACTTTCTTAAGGGCTGTTGTGGCCTATTGGGATCCTTACCACCATGTCTTCAGGTTTGGGGATAAGGAGTTGTGCCCCCTTCTTGAAGAGTTTGATACTATACTCGGGCATCCAACGGCGTGCAAAACCTATCATTCCCAAATCTTCCGAAAATCCGTGCGAGACCTATAAATCTCTATCGAAACCGAGCAATAGGAAACTAGGGTGGGTTCTTATCGAAATCGGTGAATATGATGAACTCGATGAAACACTATCTCCGGATGTATGCATTCTCCGAAGCTATCATTATCCCGAGACGACGAGATCTTATCACTTGCCTAATAGGTGGTTTCCTGTTGGCGACACACTTTTGCCAGGCGAAAATGGGTGAGGCGGTAGCCGATCACCCCGCTTCCCGGTGGGACGAATACCTTAGCCATCATAGTAATGACATAGTATGGTACATTGCACACTCGGAAAGTGTTGCAATTCAGCACACATACCGGACAACATCGTTTTGTATGCCTACTGGGTCTAAAAACCAGCACTGTTACTTTCCCGACCATAGTCTATTTTGATATGAAGTAACTAATGTATTGTAAACGTCCTAGGAATCCCTGTATATCCTTTTCTATTTTTGGAGGTCAAATCTTGGATGGATCAACTTTGATTCCTCTAAAACTAAAAACATAGCCTAACAGACTTGCCCGAGGTCACCCCGAAGGCACACTTTTTGCACCCCCAATCACCATTACTTAATTATTCCCTAATTCGAGAATATTAGGTATGGTCGTAGCGGAAGTTAACGACTAAAGGCGTTACCGCCGCCCTAATAATAGGACCAGGGTAAAATAAAATACCATAAGAACCTCGTGTCTTATCGGTTATGCTTGAGTAAGTCTTGAAAGCACTAAATGTTACGTCGTAGGGAGTCAAGCCCGACAACATAAATAAACTAATCCCAAAGTACAGCTTTGCTATATCTATATATATTAAACAAGCCGAGTACAACAGTCTACGATAGGAAATACGCAACATTTAATTACATTCCAAGGTCAAACCCGAATTAGATGAGGAGAAGAATCACTGTGAGCATCTAAACCCATCATAGAACAATGATATTGACATATCCGGCTAAGTCTTGCTTCCGTCGAGCTTCTTAGGTAGAGGACTGTTCACGGATGCTTTTCCTAAAACAAAAACAATAAAATAATTTGAAGAATGAGTCGAAACTCAAAACGAACATTCCTGCACGAGTCAAATAATTTTTGAAACACCTTGGTTGAGCGCGAGCATTTCAATTCATTTTAGTTCAAAATCGGGGGAGAGAATATGAGTAAAACTTGCTTGCCTGGTTATTATCCGAAAGTGGAACCCCTTGTATAATTGATGCAATTTTTGAATAAGGTGCACATCTCCCGAGCCGACCGAGAACCCGAGTTGAAGCCGCGCGGTGAAATTGAAGGGCGTAAGCCCCGATAATTGATGATTGATAATATATCGGTGACCACTTAATTAGGCGACAAAACTTCATTTGCAAATGATTCATTATTAGTTATATATAAGAAATGTTGAGATTTGCTGAAATATGTGAATTTTCGAAAGGTACAGGCAATGAACGTACTTGAACTCGAAACCTTTGTTTCCGCCCTTTATAGAAATTTAAGTTACAAGCTAATCGGCAACCGAAGTGGCCTCAATTATGTTTCAAATAGATTTTTGTTGTTAATAATGTTTCGCTTGAGTTTCAATCATTTAATTTGTATAAACGTTGACAATTTATTTCATTTCCTATATTTATTACGAAGTCGGTTAAACTAACGTTTGTATTACTCAACTTTACTACATTAATTCCGTTTCAAATATTGACTACACGCATATTAATTAAAGAAGTTGATTAGGCTAATCAGATAAGCAATGATATTTATGTAATTCAATTCATTAGTTGGCTTGGATTAAAAAGGTATATGTATATATATATAATCAAACACTTATCTTTGTTTTTATATCCATTAAATGGACGTGAGGGATGCTCCTAATAGTTCTTGTTATTGTTACCCACATTGTTGTTGTCATTATTATTAGCTACAACTAATCCGATTAGTTTTCTAAGCCTAACTTATTTTTCAATCCTTGTCCCTAGCTTAATTTCTTACTTCTAACCTCATTGCATTCAAAATCCATAGTTAAGTAATTAATTAATCCATCAAATGGCTTTCCATAGGAAGGTTTCACAACTTACCAAATTGCTTAAAATTCATACATACACTACTTTAAGGTCATGAGCATTATTCTCCGAACAAAATCCACATTCACAACCACAATTAGGTATACTTAATGCTCAAATTTTGTCACACCTCTACACTTACACATTATCTAATTTCAATCTCCATATACATACTCCCTTTTGTTTGCTCAATATGTCTTATTTCCAAAATACAATAAAATACATCAAATTATTTAATTCTATAACAAGACATCCCCAATTTAATTTACTAAATCATAATTTCCCAAAAGAAATCACATTCATTCACATTCATACACAATCACTTCACCAAAATACCAAACCTCAATCATCCACACCAATTCGAATTTTCCCAAATTAATCCTTAAATTCACACCATAAACAGACTTTCTAAATCATATAGCTCAATTTACAACTACAATCATTAAGTAAATAATAAGGTGTACTAATATAGGGTTTAGGGTTTTACCTTTAAAACCCAAGAGATGGAAGTCAAGACGAAGGAGGTGTGGTGGCGGTACGCCCGGGCTCCGGCGGACACCGGGCTGGCACCGGCGACGAGCTTCGACGAAGGTTGTTGCTGCAGCTAGTTGTTGGCCACTAGGTGGGCAGTGATAGGGGAATAGGCTTGGGCAGCGCGGGAGAGCAAGAGGGAGAAAGGGAGAGCTAGAGCGCTAGTGTATGAGAGAGAGAGGGAAGAAGGAATGTCGGTGCCTGGTCTTCTAGCCGGCGTCGGTCGTGCTGGTGGCCGGAGAAGGCGACAGCAGCGAGGAGGGGGAAGCAGAGGACGATTGAACGCAGAGCACGGGAGCGAGAGAGAGAGACGAGGAAGAATGAAAAATTAACAGATCGCTTGTCTCTGTTTTTATTTATTTGTCTTTCTTCTTTTTTTTGTGTGAAAATTCCAAATAAATCCATTTCTGGATTTTTCTTTCAAAAAATCTGATTAGTTTATTATTATTATAATTATTTTTATTTTATATATTTTTTTGTTTTTTTTGTTTTTTTATTGTTACTTTTTACTTTTATTTTAATAATGATGTTTACAAATTATCGAGTATAATGGTTTGCTTGAAATGTAATATTAACTATCTTATAATCATCTACCATCTCATGCAAATATATACGTAAACTATAATCATTATTATGAAATTTTATTAGGGCTATTTCGTCACCTTAACCGCATAATACATACATAAAAATAATTTAAATATAAAATATCGAATTGAAGTGCACGCGCTCAATTATATAAATTTTGTAATCAGTAAAATAAATAATGTGGTTTAAGATCGGGTTGTTACAGTCTTCCCCCTCAAAATAAGTTTCGTCCTTGAAACTTGCAATTTTTGATGGAGATTTAGATAGACCTTAAAACAAGCTGGTATATTTTTTCCTTATGTCTTCCTTAGTTGGTTTCGATGACGTATGCTTAGCCCAAAAGGCTTTAACCAAAGGAATGCTTTTATTACCGACTTTCTCAACCCTATAAACCAATATTTTCAAGTGATTTCTAGTAGCTCTGTCACAATATTATGGCTTGGAATGGGTATATACCTCCTGAGCTGCTAAATATGAAAGACGTGATTCTCATGTTTGGGTTCGGATGACATAACTACATATAGGATACTTGGATTGAACTTCTTCATAATCTCATATGGCCCAATATATCTAAGGTTTGATTTTCCCTTAATATTGAATCTTTGACCTCTTTCATTGTGGACACTTTTAAAAATACTTTTATCTCGTATAACTCTTTTGTCAACTTTGAGTTAGCTTGACGTGCTCTTAAATCTTCCTCACCCCTTTCGGTTATTTCTTGAATTAACTCAGGGTCTATAATCAATGCTTTATCTAATTTACTCCAACATAACGGGGCTTCGCATTTCCTTTAATACAATGCTTCAAATGGGATTATTTTAATGGTGACTTGATAACCGTATTATAGGAGAATTCCACCAAAGATAAATCATCATCCCATTTTCCTTAAAACTAGAATATAAATGCTCTCAATATATCTCGCTCATATTTGATTAACTCTTTCAGTGTGCCCCACTTGTTCCTGGATGATATGAACTGCTAACACCCGGTTTAGTCGCAAAAGGTCGATATAGAGCTTGCTAGAAACGCATTTGAAACCTCTTGTCACTATCATATATGATGTCCTTAGGTGTTCCATGTAACCTAACAACTTTTTTTTTTTCAATATATAATTGTGTCGAGTAACTCTACATTCTATGTGTCATGTCTTGGTACAAAATCCGTAGATTTAATAAGTCGGTCGACAATCTCTCAAACATTTTTTTCGTTGAAGCAATAATAGGTAATCTTATGGCAAAGTTCATTGAATCTCATCTCCAGGTAGGAATCTCCAAAGTTCTCAATTCACCAACAGGACATTGGTATCTCTTTTCCTATTATACCCTCCAATGTTCGGTATTAACCATTTCACAAATGAAGCACTTATCTACATATTTTGTAATATCCTTTTCATATCATTCTACCAAAAATATTGCTTCAAGTCTCTATACATTTTTTTTGTTGGGCGTACTGAGTATTGTGTATTGTGAGCTTCCTCAAGATTTTTTTAATTCCTCTTAATTTGGTACGCATAACTGATTTTGAAACCTCAAGATTCCATCCTCATGTACTACAAACCAGGAGATTTTTCCCTTTTTAATATTTGGCTTAATACTTTCTCCGACTCAACATCATCATTTTGGCCTACTTGGATCTCCTTCATTATAGTAGGTTGTACCTCTATGGCCACCGGAAATCCATCTATTTGTCCATCTAAGACTAACTCAACACCTATACTCCGAAGGTCCTGTAAAACAGTGGGTTGGGTTATTGTTGTTGCGTTCGGACTATGTTGTGTCTTCCTACTCAATGCATCAGCCACGAGATTCGCTTTCCCGGATGATATTGTATTTTTAAATCATAATCCTTAAGTAACTCTAACCAGCGGCGTTGCCTTAAATTGATTTCTTTTTGGGTAAAAATGTACTTAAAACTCGATGGTCAGTATGAATCTTGCAGGTCGTGCCATATAGTTAATGCCTCCAAATTTTTAGAGCAAATACAACAACAGACAACTCCAAGTTATGGGTAGGATAATTCTTTTCATACGATTTGAGTTGTCGGGATGCATAAGCTATGACTTTTTCATCCCGCATTAACACGCATCCTAACCCGTTTTTAGAGGCATCACTATAGACAGTATACTCTTTACCTTCGACTGGTAAGGTAAGAATAGGGTTGTGGTTAACCTTTTCTTTAACTCTTGAAAGGCCTCCTCACATTTATCCGACCACAAAAATTTTGTTGTTTTCTTCAACAAATTAGTCAATGGCGAAGCTATTTTTGAAAAATCTTATACAAACCTCCTATAATAACCTGCCAACCTAAGAAAGCTTCTCACTTCGTAACATTGGTAGGCATGGGCCATTCGGTTACTCGCCTTTACGTTGAGAAGGTCGACCTTAATTCCTTCTTTAGAAACAACGTGCACTAAAAATGTCATTTCTTCTAGCCAAAACTCACATTTTTGCCTTTTAACGTACAATTGATGTTCTCTCAAAGTTTATAACACTATTCACATATGCTCGTCATATTCTATCTTATCCTTAGAGTATATAAGAACATCATCAAGAACCACCACCACAAGTTTATCTAGATAAGTCCTCCAAAATTCTATTCATGAGGTCCATGAATGCAAAGGATACATTGGTAAATCCTTTGGGAATCACCAGTAAATTCGTAGAATCCATATTTAGTTTTAAAGACAGTTTTAGGAATATCTTCCTATTTAATTCCAAGTTGGTAAAACATGCTAACTCCTTATATCTGATCAAACAAGTCATCAATTCGGGGTAGAGGATACTTATTCTTGACAATTATCTCGTTTAGCTTGCCATAATTTGCATAGAGTCTCAAAGTGCAATCGTTCTTCTTTATAAACAAGACTGAAACTCACCAAGGTGACACACTTAGCCTAATAAATCCTTTTTGTAGTATTTCCTCAAGTTGGGTTTTAACACTATAGGTTCCCTTGGGCCACCCTATGTGACATTTTAGAAATGGGTTATGCATAAGAGATTAGTTCAATTTCAAAGTCAATCTCCCTTTTAGGAGGTAGGCCAAGTAAATTTTCGAGAAATACGTATGAAAATTCACATACTACCGGTATAACATTTATATCTGTCTCTTCTTTTCTATCCTCAGTAACATAACATAATTACCCCATGCAATCCTGTCTTAATAATTTGCTAGCCTTCATGATTGAAATTATGGAATAATCCTTTGTATCTTTTTCACCCCGAAAACATACTTTTGTCCCTTTCCGACCCTTTAAAATAATCTTATAACCTTTACAATCTTTGTTCACTTCATGGGTCGCCAACCAATCCATTCTTAAATAAATTCAGATTCTAACATATCAAATTGGATTAAATTTATGGAAACACATATGACAACAAGCACATGCTGATAAAGAATTGGGCATTTTAAAACTTCTTCATCGGCAACCCGATTTGGCACTCTATTAGGGCCTTATGACCATTTTTGTTTAATTGAGAGGCAACTTGAGTAAATATAAATAAATGGGTGGCACCTGAATCAAATAAAACATGAAAAGACCTTGAGTTTAGTACCAGTGACAATCGTCGTTCCTAAAGTTGCGGTTTCTTTCTTGTTCATCGTTTACACTTGTCCTATAGTCACAGGTTTGGAAGATGGCGCGGGTCCTTCACATGGTGTCATTAGAGGCTTAGCAACTCCCTTCTCTATAGCTTTCTGTCCTCTTGGGAAAGTGTTGACTAAATGTTCAAGGCTACCACACCACATACATTTATTACTACCCATTCGACAATCCGGTGCGGTGTGATTTGTTTGGCAACATTTCCCACAGGGTTCGAAATAATCAATGAGCGACCCTTGTTAGGACTAGTAACATGTTTCTTTTGAACTATGTTCTCACTTGTATTGTTTCACTTCCATTTGAGTCTCTGGGATTTAAGGCCCTTAGTTCGCTCTTCACTCGTTCAACCTCTACTGCTATCTCATATAATTCTTGATAATCTTTGATAGATTGGCCAAGGGGTTGATGTCGAATGTAATAAGCCAAGCCCTCCTCAAACCTTATCATTTTCATCCTATCGGTAGCGACAAAGTCCGACAAATCTCGATAGCTCCATAAATTTATTAGCACGCTGCATTACAGTCATGTTGTTATCCATTTCCAACTCTAAAAACTCTTTTTATTTTAGTTGCCAAACTGTAGTTGAGTAAAATTTAACTCTAAGCTCTTAAACAAAAATTTCCCAAAGTGAACTCACAACCTCGAAATTTATTTTTCATCGCTGCTTCACTAGTTAGATCATATGTCCCTATGTTCACTTTTTTTTCTTTAGATACCTCAACAACCTCAATTATCTTTTTCTTTCTCCTAATACATTCTTCTAATTCAATTGTATCAATCTTTCCATCGTAAGTCTTAGGAGTATGATGAGTCACTCCGTCGGCTAACTTGTTAGGCTTAGAAGTGGATTCAATAAGTGTAGGAGGAATCCTTTTATTAAATCCGCCACCAAATTCCTCGAATAGTTTGGGTCCATGTTATCAGTGAAAGTCTCTAAGGGTAGAAATTGGGGTTCACTAAGGATTTGTTGCCAATTGGGAGGAGTTTTTGAACGCCTATTCGACAAGTCCTCAATCATTGCCTAACTCTACAGTTACATTTGAAATTACGTTATTAGTTCTAGCCGAGACATGCTGCATCATATAAATATAAATTTTCCTAATTAATTTTCTTTTCCCTCTCCCACGAAACAAATTGTCAACAACTTCTAATATAAAACATACTTAGTTAACTCATACTTTCATTGTGTTTATATAATAAGCAATACCAAATTGTATGTTAGATTATCATTCAGCTCTGAAAATTTTCATTGGTTGAGAAATCCTCAATTAGAGGAAATCCCAAGGCTCGTTCGAGTGTCGGTTTTGCTTTCTAATTCCAACTTAAAGGTAATAAAGGGAATTTCCTAAAAGAGTTTGGTATTTTCTAAAAATTTAGGCAGAGTTCTGTTTGTAATATGGTCTCATCCCCTAGGCTTGAAGCCTTAAAACCACCCTGCATAAAAACCACAATATCACTCAACGAGCCACACGCTCGGAGTACACAACTCAACGGCCACACGCTGGAGTCCAACCAATATACATTAAGGCTTAAAACAACCTAAATGCTTCATAATACATCCGAAACAAAGTATATGAACTTAATGACAATCTACAACACTTAAAAGCATATGGAATGCATATCAGCAAGTTAAGTCATTACGTACATCGTTTATACTAGCATACCCAAAAGTATATATATCAAGCCAACATTAACTACACTAAATACACAAGTCCCAAAACGACAACTTAAGGAAATAATAGCCGCGTAATTTTTCCAAAGTTCAAATCATAACACCTTAAAACCCTATTGCTCACAAGTGATTTCTAAAGCCGACTTTGATACCACAACCGTAACGCCCCAATCACCATTACTTAATAATTCCTTAATTCGAGAATGTTAGGTATGGTCGCAGCGAAAGTTAACGATCGAATGCGTTACCGCCGCCCTAATAATAGGACCAGGTTAAAATAAAATACCATAAGAACTTGTGTCTTATCGGTTATGCTTGAGTAAGTCTTGAAAGCACTAAATGTTACGTCGCAGGAAGTCAAGCCCGACAACATAAATAAAACAATCCCAAAGTGCGGTTATGCTACATCTATATATATTAAACAAGACAAGTACAACAGTTTACGATAGGAAATACTAAACATTTAATTATATTCTAAAGTCAAACCCAGAATTAGATGAGGAGGAGAATCATTGTGAGCATCTAACCCATTACGGAACAATGATATCGACATATCCGGCTAGGTCTTGATTTCGTCAGGCTTCTTACGCAGGGATTGTTCACGGATGCTTTTCCTAAAACAAAAACAATAAAATAATTCGAAGAATGAGCCAAAACTCGAGTACGAACATTCCTGCACAGTCAAATAATTTTTGAAACAGATTGAGCGCGCGCATTTCAATTCATTTTAGTTCGAAATCGAGAGGGAGAGAATATGAGTAAAACTTGCTTATCGGTTATTATCTGAAAGTGGAACCCCTTGTATAATTGATGCGATCTTTGACTAAGGTGCACACCTCCCGGGCCGACCGAGAACCCGAGTGGAAGCCGCGCGGGTGAAATTGAATGGAGTAAGCCCCGATAATTGATGATTGTTAATTGATCGGGGACCACTTAATTAGGAGACAAAAATTGATTTGCAAATGATTCATTATTAGTTATATATAAGAAATGTTGAGATTTGCTGAAATATGTGAATTTTCGAAAGGTACAGTGCAATGAACGTACTTGAACCGAAACCTTTGTTTCTGCCCTTTTATAGAAATTTAAGTTACAAGCTAATCGGCAACGGAAGTGGCCTCAATTCTGTTTCAAATAGATTTTTGTTGTTAATAATGTTTCGCTTGAGTTTCAATAATTGAATTTGTATAAACGTTGACAATTTACTTCATTTCCTATATTTATTATGAAGTCGGTTAAACTAACGTTTGTATTACTCAACTTTACTGCATTAATTCCGTTTCAAATATTGACTACACGCATATTAATTAAAGAAGTTGATTAGGCTACTTAGATAATCAATGATATTTATGTAATTCAATTTATTAGTTGACTTGGATTGAAAAGGTACGTATATGTATATATATATAATCAAACACTTATCTTGGTTTTTATATCCATTAAAAAGACGTGAAGTATGCTCCTAATAGTTCTTGTTATTGTTACCCACATTACTATTGTCATTATTATTATTATTATTATTATTATTATTATTATTATTATTATTATTATTATTATTATTATTATTATTATTATTATTATTATTAGTTACAACTAATCCGATTAGTTTGCTAAGCCTAACTTATTTTTTAATCCTTGTCCCTAGCTTAATTTCTTACTTCTCACTTCATTGCATTCAAAACCCATAGTTAAGTAATTAATTAATCCATCAAATGCCTTTCCATAGGAAGGTTTCACAACTTACCGAATTGCTTAAAATTCATACATACACTATTTTAAGGTCATGAGTATTACTCTCTCAACAAAATTCACTTTCACAACCACAATTAGGTATACTTAATGCTCAAATTTTTCTCACACCTCTACACTTACACATTATCTAATTTCAATATCCGTATACATACTCCCTTTTGTTTGCTCAATATGTCTTATTTCCAAAATACAATGAAATACATCAAATTATTCAATTCTATAACAAGACATCCCTAATTTAATTTACTAAATCATAATTTCCCAAAAGAAATCACATTCATTCACATTCATTCACAATAATTTCACCAAAATACCAAACCTCAATCATCCACACCAATTCGAATTTTCCCAAATCAATCCTTAAATTCACACCATAAACATCTTTCTAAATCATATAGTTCAATTTACAACTACAATCATTAAGTAAATAATAAGGTGTACTAATTTAGGGTTTAGTGTTTTACCTTTAAAACCCAAGAGATGGAAGTCAAGAAGAAGGAGGTGTGGTGGCGGTACGCCTGGGGTCCAGCGGACACCGGGCGGGCACCGGTGACGAGCTTCGACGGCCGCTGCTGCGACTAGTGGTCAGCCGCTAGGTGGGCAGTGACGAGGGAGCAGTGCGAGGGCAGCGCGGGAGAGCGAGAGGGAGAGAGGGAGAGCTTGAGCGTGAGTGTAAGAGAGAGAAAGGGACGAAGGAACCCCCAAAAAATCTGATTAGTTTATTATAATTATAATTATAATTATTTTATATTTTTTTGGTATTTTTTTGTATTTTTTGCTTTTATTGTTACTTTTTATTTTTATTTTAGTAATGATGTTTACAAATTTTAAGTATAATGGTTTGCTTGAAATATAATATTAACTACCTTATAATCATATACCATCTCATGTAAATGTATATGTAAACTATAATCATTATTATTAAATTTTATTAGGGCGACTTTGTCACCTTAACTGGATAACACATACATAAAAATAATTTAAATATAAAATATCGAATTGAAGTACACGCACTCAATTATATAAATTTTGTAATTAGTAAAATAAATAATGAGGTTTAAGGTCGGGTTGTTACACTTTTGGGGGTTAAGGTGCATGTTGTATTTTATGAGTCTTTTGAAGAACTTTCTCAGTGCTAGGTAGGTGCCCTTCCCTATCCTTGGACTTTATGATCATGTCATCCACATAGACCTCGGCTTCTTTGTGGATCATGTCATGCAATAGTGTTGTAATCGTCCTCTATTATGTTGCACTCGGCGTTCTTGAGCCCAAATGGCATCACTACATAACAATGTGTCCCCCATTGAGTGATGAAGGTTGTCTTCTCCATGTCCTCTTCAGCCATCTTCACGTGATTGTACCCATCATAATCATCAATGAATGAAAGCAAAGCATGACCTGTTGTATTATCTACAAGGATGTCGATATGGCGTAGAGGGAAATCGTTTTAGGACTTACCTTATTCGGATCGCTGAAGTTGACGCACATCCGAACCCTGCCATCCTTCTTCGGAACCGGTACTATATTTGCTACCCACTGAGGATAGTGAACTACTTTGATGAACCAAACCTCTAATTTCTTTTGGACCACTTCCTTAATCTTCAATGCCAACTCAAGTTTCATTGTTCTTAGCTTCTGCTTAACCGGCTTAGCGTCTACGTAAACTAAAATTTTATGTTCCGTTATACTTGGAACTATCCTTGGCATCTCTTTGAAGGACCATGCAAAGACATCTATGAACTCTGTAAGGAACAAAGTGAATTGCTTCTAGATCCAATGTTTTCCCGATCTTAACCTCTTAGGGTTAATTGACAGATACTAGATTAATTATTATTATTTCCTCTATTATTGGTGAGGAATTTTCATGATCTTCCATAGCTTTTATTAATTCTTTAGGGATTTCTTGTTCATCATTAGAGGGAAAAAATTGAAAACAGGAGGAGGCAAAGAGTAAGCAGAAAGGTTCACTTTATTGAATGAAGAAACGAGTACATCGGACTCGAAACAGAAGATACGGAATTGGAAATAGTAGAAGTGGAAAAAGAACTAGAAATACTAAGAGGAGAAATAAAATCCATAGTACTAAACTCGGGAAAGGGATGCGCTCCTAAGCTAACGGTGATTTCTTGGCCCTCCTCGGCGTCAATCCAAGTAACATGCTTGTACCCTTCATTGTCAAATCTAGATGGATCGAACTTTGGAGTGCGACATGGCTCGTGACGATACCGAGACCAAGTTCCCTTCTAGGTTCTTCTCTTGTCCAAACAACAGAACCGAAGATGTTATTCCCAGCCGGCTTGGTCCGATCCGATGTGAACTATCCCTGTTCAAGGAGGTAGGGTGGCTTATTTTCTAATATACAACAATCATTAAAAATCTCCAATCCAAGTACCAGAATGCCCTTATCCTTGAGATAGTATGGCTCAGGAAAACCATAATAGGGAAAGTCATCCCCTTCTTTTAGGAACTGCCCATTTAAAGTAGAAGGAAATGGCTTGATAGAGCAGACTGTGTGAGGTGCGGTTCTTCTAGTCTGAACTTTCCACTTGGCTTGGGCTACTTCTTTAGTAGTAGGTTGATAGCCTAGCCCAAATTTGTAGTTGTTAGTAGGTTCAAGGGGTGGAAAGATAGCGTGGTATGCCCTTCTACTTGCAGCAAGACGTGGAAAGTACCCCTTCTTCCTAAGCATCGAGAGGAAGCTGGGGTTGCCATAAGGATTGAAGTTAAGAGGTGTTTCATCCTTATCTAAGGCAATGATAGTCTCAAATCCATATAGTTCTTCATCATTGGCATCGTGCTCGATCTCAGCCACATATTCTTTTGAGGTGATAGTAGCACGGAGATTATCCCCATTGATAGTTATAACTTGACCTTGGATGATCATCTTAACTTTCCGATGCAATGTAGAGAACACTTGCTTGATCATCATGCAAACAAGGGCGTCCTAGGAGTAGATTGAATGTAGTTGGGATATCTAGGACTTGGAAGTTAATGTTCCTCGCTATTAGCCCTACATTGATTGGTAAGGTCGGTGTTCCAAAGATTGTTCTCTTAGAATTGTCATAGGCTCGGAGATGACCAGTCTATTTAGAGAGTTGTTGCTCTCTAATTCCTAACCTTTGGAAGTGCTCCAAGGACATACATTAACAGCTGATCCGTTATCTACCAAGGTTAAGGGAACGAACTTGTTCATGCAAGTTAAAGTTAAATAAAGAGAATTATTGTGTGCAACGCCTTCTTTAGGGAGATCCTTTTGATCACAAGTAATGGTTCTATCGCCACTATTAACCAATCCTACTACTTCCTCTGCCGTGGTTTCGAAGAGACCTCGATCTTGCTAAGTGTGTCAATCAAAGCCTACCTGTGTTTTCGGGAAGTAGATATGAGTTGCTAAATTAAAATTTTAGCTTTTAACTTTTGAAGTTGTTTTAAGATTGGGTCTTCTTCTTTAATAGCTTCACATTCTTCTGGGGCTTCCTAAGTCTCGTTGTGGACTTAGGGGTGCATTATGTCATGCAGATCTACTAAGGAATTGGATTTCTAGACCTTTGAGTTTTCCCCAAAAGTCTTCTTATTCTAAGGGTGGTGTGCCCCAAAAGTCGTCGTCGTTGTCGTCACGATTTTTGTTTTGTTTTGTAGACATCTTCTTTATTACTTACCCATAGCTCATGGACCTCTAGATCTAAAGAGGCAAACTAAGAAGTGGTTTGGACTCATCGATGTCTTGAATGAAGACAGACGGGTCGTACTCGACTTGGAATGGGTTCGGTAAAAAATAATTAAGATGCCGCTGAAGGGATTTTTATTATTACTTGGTTTTTGGGCAGCCTTAGGGAAAGGTAGTTGACCATTTCAGAACATACTCTCTAGTTTGTTCTTGAATGTCCAACATTGCTCGGTGTCGTGTCCTCGTGCACGATGATATTTGTAAACTTTTCCCTTGTCCCAATTTTTAGACTATTTCACGGTTTATGATTCTAGGTGGCAATTCTATCTTTCCCTTAGTTAGTAGACAACCAAGGGCTTGAGTGTAGGTGGTATCAATAGGAGTGTAGTTAGAATACCTGTTGAGGGCATTGACATTTGCACCTTTGCTAGTATTGCCTCGTATTGGAGGTTTTCTTATCTTTGGATTGATAATTACCTCTATACCCCGTCATGACTTTTGTGGTCGTGGTAGACAACCCGTCTTTTATCAGCATGCCAGCATCTCAAAGGGTTGAGAAGTTCATCATTGGTAGGAACTTGAGATGCTGATTTTAGATAGGCTGAAGGTTCTTCACGATGATTCTAACTTGGTCTTCTCGGAAGGTCGGTCTACCATGTGGGCAACCTTTGCTCTCGATCGGGTGAGAAAGTTTGTGAAGCTCTCTTTCCGACCTTGCTTGATCAATTCCAAATCTTTAAGAGTACCGGCGGATCGGTGTTATAAGAGTATTAATGTAGGAACTCCTTGCACGGATCCATCCAATTGGTAACCTTGCATGGGTCAACCGCATTAGACCAATTCATTACAACAATGTTGAAAGTCCATGGGAAGATGATGTGATAAGTGTCTTCCAAGTATGTTCTCAAGAGTTATTACTCCTAAGAAGTTGCGAACATGATGATGGGGATTCTCGGATCCTCTAAACTTGATACAAAGGGTGGTAAACTTAGGGGTAGTTTCCCTTTGGGGATTGCAGTGAATCCCTTGTGATTAAAGTAATGATTAATGAACATGGATGACTCCCTTAACATTTGTTCTATCCGATCTACCCGTGGATCGGGTTAAGGTTTGGATTCATGTTTAGGCGATTCTTGCTTGGGACTATCTGGAGGAGATAGATTAGGTAGATGTGGAGGACCTACTCTTCCTCCTATTCTTAATCATTTCGCTTCTTCATCTCTCTTACTGTTCTCAATAGCTTTCAAGATAGCCTTAAGATCACTCGATATAGACGCTATCATTTGATCATAAGCATCTATCCTAGCTTCCACCCTGGCTGAGTTCTCAATAAGCAAACAAAGAATAAGAGACTATTATGGGATTCCGTCCATTGGAAGAGAATTCTTTCTAGGTACTGTCCTACGACGAAAAATAGACTGAACCAATGTGGTATGCATCGAAATATGTCGTAATCATGTAGACTACTGAGTAGAACATGGTGCAAAGCGGGGATAAGATGTGTCAGACTCCTTGTTAAGGCGTGCTAACCTTTTGGAGCTTGGATTATGATGGTATTCAATTGCAGTAGAGTTTCCTATTTTGTAGCCCAAAGGATGAGGCTTAGAACCATGTGAAAGAATACCAGTTTTGGGAGGAAGGGACTTAAGCGCAAGAGTAGAAGAGACTAAGAATGGTTTTAATTTGGACGCACATAAAGGATGCATAGAAAATGAAGTGTATGTGATGATGTTTATAATTTAATTGAAGAATGATTTTCATGATTTGGGTAATGCATAATTGGAATGCATGAATGATAATTCCTAAATGGATGATACATTCATTTTTGACTAAATGAAATATGATAATGTATTTTCCTAAATTTGCAATGAATTTATTTTAGCTAAATGAAATATAAAAATGCAAAACGAACTCACTTAATTTGAGATGAATTTATTTTGGCTAAATGAAATATGAAAATACAAAATAGATTCACGTAATTTGAGATAAATTTATTTTGGCTAAATGAAATATGCAAAACAGACTCACCTAATTTAAGATGAATTTATTTTGGCTATATGACAATGCAAAATGGACTCACCTAATTTGAGATGAATTTATTTTGACTATATGATAATGCAAGATGGGAATGCCAAATGAAAATGTAAAAAGAAAGTAAAAAAGATGGATTGACTGACCAAAAGATAGAGGGGACTGTGGTAGGACCCTTCCGGATTGACTCGGCGTAAGTATTTAGAACCGCCTAAAGAAGGTTTTAGTATGACTTGGAAAAGCAACTAATTGACCAACCTAAAAAATAAAAGGTAATTTTGAGTTTTGACTAAATGCACATAATGGATTGACTCTAGGAAATTTTGTAAGGTATTTTATTTGCACCCATACAGGGGCTAATCAACACTCATCACCTATCCATAAAGGCTCACAAGTAGAAGATTAAATCTAAAACAAATACAATCATTCAAACATGCAAATGAAGGCAAGGTGCCACCTAATAGTCAAAACGATCTATGGTCAAAAGAGGTTTAGACTAGGTAGGATACATGGTGACTCAAAATTCGAGGATTTAGTCTTTTGTATAGGGCACGACTACAAAAAATGCTACAATCCTCGGTGCCTCTCGGTAAACCAAGAACGCGTGCTATGAGGGAAGAGGTGCCACCTGTGTTGGCAATCAAGCCTAGTTGGGCTCGCTCGGGAGGCAGCGTAACGCCCCCAAACCCTATAATTACCAGGTTAATCGTAAGGACTAATTAACTAGTAATTAGTGCAACGGAAATATAGGTTAGAGGCGTTACTGCCGTTCCACATAAGAAACAAGGCAACATTCAGATATGCTACGTGCAATACTTGATAAGGGTAATGACTTAAAACACAACCAAAATAACTCAAGACACGACAGGTCACCACCACTCGTGAGCCCCTAAGACACTTCGGCCAGTAGACAACCTAATTCTGGCTCCCTTCTAGAGTAGCTTTACCTAAAACAAAACAGATAAAACATTTCGAAATAATGAGCCAAAGCTCAATACGCTTATCCATGTACTGTACATAATTAGGTGAAGATATATGATTTGAGCGCATGCATTTTAATTCATTTATAAATCAGACAGGAAGAAGATAGTAAAACAATTATTCATATATTATTTGAGTGGCTCCTTATGATCATTGGTTTCCCTAAATATGCGCTTACCCAAACCGATCGGCAAAGTCTGGTTGGTAATGGCCAAATATATATATGATATGATATGATCATGATATAACATGATTAATATGGGGCGGGCCACATGATTAGGTGTCAATAATATTTGAAACAGTTCCTTTTTGATTTAAGCAAACCATTTTGGTATTGATATAAATAGGTGGATTTTCGTAAGGTACAAGCAATAAACGTACCTTAAATCGTAGAATTATTCCTTCTGATCCCTTTGAAGTTGCTGACTCGGATGAATGACGTGGATGCCTTGACAAAATAAAGTGTTTAATAGGTTCGATACTCTTATTAATCAAATTTATTATCGTTATTATTGCCATCGCTATTGTTATTAAATGTTATCACTTACATTATTTCCTTTTTTGTAACTTCCCATGACTAGATGAATTTATGAAGGCAAAAATCACTTCGTAGATTGCTAAATTAGTTGGTTAAATTTTATAGGTTGAAGTCTTAAAGTAACATTCATAACTTATACCAACCCCTCTTGACACACAATGTGAACATAAAGTTCACTTGACCGTTTCTCCATAAAACACCTACTGTGTGAATTGGTCCCTTCCTAAATTAAGTCTCTTACCCACCTAATTGTTTAATCCTCCACGTTGTTTAATTTTTCACTTGGATATCTAACCCATTTCTTATAAATCGCATACGTTAGCTTATTTTCTTAAATTCTCAACCTCATTTATTTTCTTTAATTTACTTCAATAATTCAAATCACTTCTTTCCTTTAACCCTCAAAATGACTTATTTTCTTTAATCTTCCCAAAATTACTTATTGTCTTCAAATTCTTAAAATCATTCAACTTACCTATTCTCCTTAATTCACATTTTTAATTCATATCCTCATAATACAACATGCATGCCTATTTTTTTCTCTTAGATCCTCATATAATATTGCGCTCTTTAAAGTTTCATTATATATTTTTTTACATACATGCCCACTTTAGTTAATCTCTTCCTCCAAAATTTTCTAATAAACTCGAGTCATCACGAAAACCAAATTTCCTTTGCTTTGGAAGTCATCACGGCCCTCCCCATGGCCAGTGGGGGTCAATGGCCGGTTCTAGAGGTCATAAAGGGCCTTCCCATGGTCAATGGGGACTTCTGGTGGCCATCACGGATTACCTCACGGCCTATGGGAGCACCCGTGGTGGGTGGCGAGTCTTCCAACTACACTTTCTTATGCTCTACATATTTTTTTGTCATGTGAGATCTCTATGAAAGGTTTATTTTATAAATATTCCATCATTGTAAGTATCATATTAGCTCACTAAAACCCATTAAAAGTGCATGCAAGATAATTACTTCTCATACCAAGATTTGGGCAACCCGAGTTAACGTTTCTAATCAATGATCCCCAAAAGCATAATACTAGCTATGTAGTATGATTTTACACAATAATCCCTTGCATGCACATCTAACTAATTAATCTTAAAAGTTAAAGAAATTTATTAGTTGAAGGTTGAGGTTTTTACCCAAACTCACAGGAAAATGAGGTTTTTATGGGGGAAGGGGTGGTTGAACAGAGCTCCGGTGGCGGCAGTGGGTGGCCGTGACGACCGGTGGCGGCGGCAGGCGGCGATCGGCGACGACCGGCAGTAGTCGGCGGGCAGCAGCAGCTATAGTAGCGGTGGCTGGCTTCGCGGTGGCCGGCAGCTGGTGGCTCCGGTGAAGGGGACCGGAGGAGCTGGTGGTGGTGGTGGTGGTCGGTCTGGCGAGGCAGTGGAGGGGGTTGAGTGAGGGAGGTGAGTTTTGTTGGAAAGGGAAACAATGATGAGGGTGGGGTTTTTGAGATGTTTGGGGTTTAAATAGGCAAAATTGAATCTGAAAATCTCTCTCCTCAATCTGAATCCAGCCTCCCTTTTTTTATTTTACTTTTATTTTTATTTGTTTTGTTATTGGGCCGTTCACTCTCTACAAGCCCAATTACCCTAATAGCCAAACCCAAGTTAAAAGACTGTCGGTTTTAGGAATTCCCGACTTGAATAATTATTACAAACTTTAGTCATATGAATTATTATTATTATTATTATTATTATTATTATTATTATTATTATTATTATTATTATTATTATTATTATTATTATTACTATTATTATTATTATTATTATTATTATTATTATTATTATTATTATTTCTTGAATCATCACAAAGCATACTTTACTTGCTTATTTATTTATTTACTTATTTTTGGCCAAACGTCGTTATTATCATCCGAGTCCTGCAACACATAAAATGGTTACTTGTACAAGTACATAATATATATATATATGATCATGAGAAACGAAAGTGTGAATTGAAGTGCACGCGCTCATTAATATTTATTAATCTTTGTTAATGTATTGGTTTAAGGTCGGAGCATTATAGTCTCCGCTCCTTAAAATAAGTTTCGTCCCCAAAACTTGCAAATAGGACAAGACAACGTTACCTTAAAATAAATGAGGATATTTCTTTTTCATGTCCTTTTCAGTGTCCCGGTGGCTTCGTGAAGGTTATGGTTTGCCCACAATACATTGACTAATGGAATGACCTTATTGCGGAGTTGTTTGATTCTCCGATCCATTATCTTTATGGGTTGTTCTTCCTAGGCTAAATTTTGGGCGACCATAATGGGTTCAAGCTCTATGATGTGGCTTGGATCAGATATATATTTCCGAAGTTGAGATATATGAAACACGTTACACACGTGTTCAAGATCGGAAAGCAATGCTAGTTTGTAAGCCACGAGTTCGGTTTCTTTATGATCTCGTAAGGTCCGATGTATCTAGGGCTCAATTTCCCTTTAATGTCGAACCTCTTTACACCCTTTGTTGGGGAAACTATTAGGAACACCATGTCTCCTTCTTGGAACTCCAAGGGTTTCCTTTGTTGGTCGGTATAACTCTTTTGTCTGCTTTGAGCTTCCCGATACGCTGTTGTATCATCCTAATTCTTTCGGTGGTATCTTGTATCATTTCTGGCCCCACAATGAGCGTTTTGTCAAGGTCATTCCAACATAAAGGGGTTCTGCACCTCCTCCCATAAAGTGCCTTAAATGGAGCCATCTTGATGGTAGCTTGGTAGCTATTATTATATGAGAATTCCACCAGAGTGAGGTAATTCTCCCATTTCCCTTGGAAATCAAGAACACATGCCCTCAACATGTCCTCTAGTATTTGGTTAACCCTCTTGGTTTGGTGATCCGTCTCAGGATGATACGAGCTAATAAAATTTAGGTTAGTCCCAAAAGCTCGTTGCAAGGCTCCCCAAAATCGCGATTGAAACCGAGTGTCCCTATTCGACACTATATCCTTCGGAATGCCATGTAGCCTTACAACTTCCTTCACGTATAACTAGACTAGCCTGTCCACACTCCAACCATCGTGGATGAGTATCAAATGTGTAGACTTGGTGAGGCGATCCACAACGGTCCAAATTGCGTTCTTCTTGGAGGCGGATATGGGAAGTCCCATGATGAAATCCATCGATATCGAATCCCATTTCCATGTTGGTATCTCAAGAGGTCGTAGTGCCCCTATAGGGCGTTAATGTTTGGCCTTCACCCTCCGACGGGTAAGACACCAGTCCACATATTCCACCACCTCCCTCTTCATATTAGGCCACCAAAAATTCTGCCTCAAGTCCACATACATCTTTGTTCCCCCAGGATGCACAGAGTATGCGGTAGTGTGTGCCTCATCTAGAATTCTCTTTTTGAGGTCTCCTTGATTGGGTACGCACCAACGATTTATAAATCGTAAGCTACCATCCTCGTATACCATAAAACCTGGGAATTTACCCTTGTTTAGGCTTTGCTTGATCCTTATCAGCTCTTCATCCTTCACCTGCCCTATCTTAATTTCCTCCAAAATTGATGGTCTAACTTCCAACACAGCTAACAACCCTCCACCCACTTGAGGTTTGATAAACTCAATCCCCTCAGCTTGCAATTCACGAATAAGGGTCGGTTGGTTTATGACTATGGCGTTTAAGCTATGCTGAGTTTTTCTACTTAAGGCATCTCGCGACAACATTCGCTTTTCCGGGTGGTACTCGGATCACCAAGTCATAATCCTTAAATAGTTCTAACAATCGTCTCTGCCTTAAGTTGAGCTCTTTTTGGGTGAAGACATACTTTAAGCTTTGATGGTCAGTGTATATTTTGCAAGATACCCCATATAGGTAATGTCTCCAAATTTTTAAGGCGAATACTACTGCCGCCAACTCCAAATCATGAGTGGGATAGTTCCTTTCATATGGTTTTAGCTGATGCGAAGCATATGCTACAACCTTACCATCCCGCATCAACATGCATCCTAGCCCATTTTTTGATGCGTCACTATAAATTGTGTACTCCTTGCCTTCCTCGGGTAAGGTCGATACTGGGGTTGTGGTTAATCTCTTTTTCAACTCCTGAAATGCTCATTCACACTTATCAGTCCATTCAAACTTGGTGGTTTTCTTTAAAAGATTTGTCATGGGAAGAGCTATTTTCGAAAAATCTTGTACGAACCTTCGATAATATCCAGCCAACCCTAGGAAACTCCTTACTTCGGTGTCACTGGTTGGCCTTGGCCATTCTGTGATCGCTTGCACTTTTTGTGGATCAACCTTTATCCCCTCTTTAGACACCCCGTGACCTAGAAATGCCACCTCGCTCAACCAAAATTCACACTTTTGCAATTTGGCATACAACCGATTTTCTCGCAAAGTTTGTAAAATCATTCTCAAATGACACACATGTTCTTCCCTATCCTTGAAGTATATTAGGGTGTCATCTATGAATACCACCACAAATTTATCCAAATAGGGTATGAAAATCCTATTCATCAAATCCCTAAACTTTACAGGTGCGTTCGTTAACCCAAATGGCATAACCATGATCTCATAGTGACCGTACCTAGTCCTGAATGCGGTCTTAGGTATGTCCTTCGGCTTAATTCGAAGTTGATGATAGCCGGACCTTAAATATATCTTTGAAAATATCCCAGCACCTTGCAGTTGATCAAATAGGTCATCGATTCGGGGTAGGGGATACTTATTCTTGATCGTGATCTTATTCAACTCCTTATAGTCGATGCACAACCTTAGCGTACCATCTTTTTTCTTCACAAATAAAACTGGTGCTCCCCAAGGTGCGGTACTTGACCTAATGAAACCTTTTTCCACGAGTTCTTCCAATTGAGTTCTCAATTCCTTCAGCTAAGCTGGGGCCATCCTATAAGGTGCTTTGGAGATAGGTCGCGACCACGGGATTAAATCTACCTCGAAATCTATTTCTCTTTGAGGTGGTACTCCAGGAAGTTCTTTAAGAAAAACATGGGGAACTCCCTTACTATAGGGATATCTCCAAGTTTTAACTCTTCTTTACTTTACCTAGTGATATAACGTAAATAAGCCCGACACCCTTTTTGTACAAGTTTCCTTACCCTCATCAAAGATATAACGGAACACTCTGTTTTACTATTATTCCCATAAACACACTTTTCCTCCCCGACTACTCTTTAACACCACTCTTTTTCTTCGCAATCTATTTTCGCTCTAAACCTTGACAACCAATCCATTCCTAGCACCACTTCGAACTCGGCTAAGTCAAATTGGATTAGGTTGGTTGGGAAATTCTCTCCGGAGATGGTCAATGGAACATTTTGGTATGAATAAGGGCATTCTACCACCTGACCGTTAGGCAAGCTGACTTGGTATTTGCTTACGACCCTATTACTTTCTAACTTCAGTCGAGGCGCAACTTGGGTTGAAATGAAAGAGTGGGATGCTCCAGAATCAAATAATACATAAAATGGAGTGGAATTTAAAAAGAGGGTTCCAAGTGACTACTATAACAAGTGGCAGCTGCATCCTTTTTGTTCATCACATAGGCTCTGCCTACGCCGGCGGGATGGGCAGTTGAGGAACCTGGAATTGTCTTGGGTACCGGCTTCATTGTCCCTTTCTCCATCGCTTTCAACCTTTTGGTACAGTTGTATACTCGATGTTCAGCACTTCCACACCAGGTACACTCGGTTAGTTCCGACCCCGCACTCAGCTGTAGTATGATTGGTTCTCCCACATTTTACACATAGTTCATAGGTGATTGGTGTGGGATTCTTGGTCCGGGTAGGGGTAGTTTTCTTGGGGGTGGTGTTTTCACTCTGATTTCCTCGATCATTCAACTTCCCGTTTGGATTTCCCGAGCTATGAGCCCTCAACTCCTTCTTAATCATCTCCACTTCAGCAGCCCGTTTATACAGCTTCATGGGTGGTTTTGATTGGCTGACCAGCCAACTGGTGTCGGATATAGACGGTAAGGCCTTCTTCATATCTTAACATCTTCATCCTCTCAGTGGCGATGAAATCTTGAGCAAAATGAGCTAATTCATTGAATTTAGCCGTATATTGCATAACGGTCATGTTTTCCGTCATCCTTAACTCTAGAAATTCCTTTTCCTTCTTGCGTTGCACTGAAGTAGGGTAGAACTTAGCCCTAAGTTCCTCCAAGAATTTGGTCCAGGTAAACTCAGGTCCATGGTACTTCTCTTTGATTGTACTCCACCATATATCGGCTTCTCCAGTCAAATAGAATGTCCCTATTGTCACTTTCTTATCCTCAGGTATCTCAATTACCGCGAAGATCTTTTCCATGTTCCTAATCCACTCTTCCAGTTCTACTCGGGTCAATCCTCCCACTATACACCCTAGGGTTTCTCTTAGCTACTCTGTCGGCCATCTTTTCAGTGTTATGGGAGGTTCTAACAGGTGTGGTAGGGGTAGGTATCTTCTTCAGTAACTCCTGAACAAGCCTTTTCCAATATGCGGGGTTTTCACCCTCATTAGGATTGGAGTGAATGGAAATGTGAGTTTGGGGTTGGTTGGTTTGTTGTTGAGTGTTAGTAAGTGGTGGCATTAGGGGTCCCCCAAACACATGATTATCTCCCGATCCCTCCTGGTTTTCACTCCTAGGTTGATTGTTACTTGCGTGTTGCAACATTCTGCAAAACAAATATATTGGTTTTCTTCGTAGTTTATTCACCTAAGTAAGGCCTATATCACGTTGTACCCAAACAAAAAAAAAAACTCACATAGGTCTTACAATAATTAAAAAGGAATGAAATAAATAACAGGAAATAATGCTTAACAAAAAGGTGAATAAGTGACATCGAAGGTCATGCCCAAACCACACTATGTCCCAAATCATTAATTCCTATAGTACATACCTCATCCCAAGGTTAGCCTAGGTCAATGAGCTAGGTCAAGCTGCCTAAGTCCAAAAATATCATAGGCGATCATCAATATTAGTTAGTTTGGCTAGTATATACATAAATACATCCATGCTATCTCCTACACAAATACGTACATCACATACGACAAAAGTCTAGCCAATTATACAAAATCATCCGAGCCATCATGGCCCATGGCAAAAGAATAGAGGCTATGCAAGCCTAACCATCCCTGGAGGGATCGTAGTCAAAGTCGCTAGGGTCGTCATTCTCCTCAGACTCGGAGCTCACGTACACGATTTCCACCTCATCCTCCTCGGGATCTTCCTCGGGGTCCTCCACCGGGTCCTCCATAATGGCATCCTCCTCATCAGTGTCAATCACCACAATCTCGGGTGATTCAGGGATGTCGATAAGAATGTGGACTCCCTTGAGTCCTCAAAAAGGTTGGGGGTCAATGGCAGGGGTTCGCTCTACTCCTCCGGGTCCTCTAAAGGAGAGTCGGCCAAGTGAGGCTCGGGTTCTGGTTCCGATGAGGGGTGAGGTAGTGGGACTTGGGTTGGTGGCGCAGATGGGGTCGACGTGAAAAGCTCGGGGAAAAGGAGAGGGATAAGCTGAGAGGTGATCCCCTGTACTCGAGCCATTCACGCATGAGCAACTCATGCGTGATGATGGCCCAAGCACCCGGGCCCTGAAATCTACCCCAATCCACCCCGGGGTTTCCTGTGGTAATGAAAGCATGGTATCGTACTTTAAAATGCCTCCATGGCTCGGTAAGTGGTAGGGTCCACAATAGATAGTGAGCTCGCACAAGTGAGCTATGGAAGGTCAAGAAAGGATCTTGCATGTGTGTGGCCATGCAGGTCTCAAGGTGGGATATATGGTCAAGTATCAACAATCCCGGTACCATTGCTAACGAGTACGAGTCAACAGGCAAACCTGGAATTGACATCTAAAACAAGAAGGTCAAAGGTTAATCCACAATATCATACCACCAAAGGTGTTTAGAGTATTTAACATGATATCATTATTTTAACAATCAACACTGTCATACGAAGGCATATAGAGGCATGCGAAGCAAATCACCCAAAGTTGCAGATCCTATCCCTAACTTGACTCACATGACACCTACATGGCTCACAGTGTTCCTAATAACCTAGGCTCTGATACCACAACCGTAACGCCCCCAAACCCCATAATCACTAGGTTAATCCTAAGGACTAATTAACTAGTAATTAGCGCAGCGGAAATATAGGTTAGAGGCGTTACCGCCGTTCTAAATAAGGAACAAGGCAACATTCAATTAGATTACGTGCAAGACTTGATAAGATCTGAATTTGAAAGTAAAACGTCCGATGAAAATAACATAAGCAGAGAAAATAAAATACATGTCGTCAGGGTAATGACTTAAAACACAACCAAAATAACTCAAGACACGACAGGTCATCACCACTGTGAGCCCCTAAGACACTTCGGCCAGTAGACAACCTACTTCTTGCTCCCTTCTAGAGTAGCTTTACCTAAAACAAAACAGATAAAACATTTCGAAATAATAAGCCAAAGCTCAATATGCTTATTCATGTACTGTAAATAATTAGCTGAAGATATATGATTTGAGCGCATGCATTTCAATTCATTTATAAATCAGACAGGAAGAAGATAGTAAAACAATTATTCATTTATTATCTGAGTGGCTCCTTACGATCATCGGTTTTCCTAAATATGCGCATACCCAAACCGATCGGCAAAGTCTGGTTGGTAATGGCCAAATATATATATGATATGATATGATCATGATATAACATGATTAATATGGGGCGGGCCACAAAATTAGGTGACAATAATATTTGAAATGGTTCTTTTTATTTAAGCAAACCATTTTGGTATTGATATAAATAGATGGATTTTCGTAAGGTACAAGCAATAAATGTAACTTAAATCGTGGAATTATTTCTTCTGATCCCTTTGAAGTTGCTGACTCGGATGAACGACGTGGATGCCTTAACAAAATAAAGTGTTTCATTAATAGGTTCGATACTCTTAGTAATCAAATTTATTATCGTTATTATTGCCATCGCTATTGTTATTACTAATGTTATCACTTACATTATTTCCTTTTTTGTAACTTCCCATGACTAGATGAATTTATGAAGGCAAAAATCACTTCGTAGATTGCTAAATTAGTTGGTTAAATTTTATAGGTTGAACTCTTAAAGTAACATTCATAACTTATACCAACCCCTCTTGACACACAATGTGAACATAAAGTTCACTTGACCGTTTCTCCATAAAACACCTACTGTGTTAATTGGTCCCTTCCTAAATTAAGTCTCTTACCCACCTAATTGTTTAGTCCTCCAACGTTGTTTAATTCTTCACTTAGATATCTAACCCAATTCTTATAAATCGCTTACATTAGCTTATTTTCTTAAATTCTCAACCTCATTTATTTTCTTTAATTTACTTCAATAATCCAAATCACTTCTTTCCTTTAACCCTCAAAATGACTTATTTTCTTTAATGTTCCCAAAATTACTTATGGTCTTCAACTTCTTAAAATCATTCAACTTACCTATTCTCCTTAATTCACATTTTTAATCCATATCCTCATAATACAACATGCATGCCTATTTTTTCTCTTAGATCCTCACATAATATTGCACTCTTTAATGTTTCATTTTAATTTTTTTTACATACATGCCCACTTTAGTTAATCTCTTCCTCAAAAATTTTCTAATAAACTCGAGTCATCACGAAAACCAAATTTCCTTTGCTATAGAAGTCATCACGGACCTCCCCACGGCCAGTGGAGGTCAATGGCCGGTTCTAGAGGTCATCAAGGGCCTTCCTATGGTCAGTGGGGACTTCTGGTGGCCACCACGGGTTACCCCACGGCCTGTGGGAGCACCCGTGGTGGGTGTTTTGGGTCAATTAACTCGCTGCTGGCCACTATGGCCTACCCCACAGGTTGTGGGGGCACCGGTGGTGGGTGGCAGAGTCTTCCAACTCCACTTTCTTATACTCTACGTATTTTTTTGTCTTGTGAGATCTCTATGAAAGGTTTATTTTATAAATTTTCCATCATTGTAAGTATCATATTAGCTCACTAAAACCCATTAAAAGTGCATGCAAGATAATTATTTCGCACACCAAGATTTGGGCAAGCCGAGTTAACGTTTTTAATCAATGATCCCCAAAAGCATAATACTAGCTATGTAATATGATTTTACACAATAAGCCCTTGCATGCACATCTAACTAATTAATCTTAAAAGTTAAAGAAATTTATTAGTTGAAGGTTGAGGTTTTTACCCAAACTCACAAGAAAATGAGGTTTTCATGGGGGAAGGGGTGGTTGAACGGAGCTCCGGTGGCGGCGATGACTGGCGACTGGCCTGGCGGCAGCAGCTAGCGGTAGTCAGCAGGCAGCAGTAGCTACAGCAGACACAACAGTAGGGCAGCAGCAGCTACAATAGCGGTGCCTGGCTTCGCGGTGGCCGGCAGCTGGTGGCTCCAGTGACGGGGACCGAAGGAGCTGGTGGTGGTGGTGGTCAGTCTGGCTAGGCAGTGGAGGGGGTTGAGTGAGGGAGGTGAGTTTTGTTGGAAAGGGAAACAATGATGAGGGTGGGGTTTTTGAGATGTTTGGGGTTTAAATAGGCAAAATTGAATCTGAAAATCTCTCTCCTCAATCTGAATGCAGCATCCCTTTTTTATTTTATTTTTATTTTTATTTGTTTTGTTATTGGGCCCTTCACTCTCTACAAGCCCAATTACCCTAATAACCAAGCCCAAGTTAAAAGACTGTCGGTTTTAGGTATTCCCGACTTGAATAATTATTACAAATTTTAGTCGTATGAATTATTATTATTATTATTATTATTATTATTATTATTATTATTATTATTATTATTATTATTATTATTATTATTATTATTATTATTTCCTGAATCATCACAAAGCATACTTTATTTGCTTATTTATTTATTTACTTATTTTTGGCCAAACGTCATTATCATCATCCGAGTCCTACAACACATAAAATGGTTACTTGTACAAGTACATAATATATATATATATATATATATATGATCATGAGAAACGAAAGTGTGAATTGAAATGCACGTGCTCATTAATATTTATTAATCTTTGTTAATGTATTGGTTTAAGGTCGGGGCATTACATGCAGTAGGAGCCTCTTACCAGAAGTGTTTAACAAGGGGTAAAAACCTACAGTCCACCAATGGAAATAAACTATGTTCAAAGGTTGCTAAAATGCGGGATGCCTAATGCAAACACATTATTAAAAAGTTGCTACTCAAATTTTCAAGTTTTTCCTCTTAATAAGTTATTAATCGCTAATTGAGTTGCCACTATAGGAACTACGACCAACGGTCGAACCATCCCGAGGCCAAGCTTCCCCATGAATTGGCGTTAGGGTTTTTGAAGAGAGAAAAAGAAAGGGTTGGAAATAATTTTAGGGCTTTGAAGATTGATTTTTAAAAATGGGGACTGATCTCTTATTTAGTGTTCTTAATTTTATTAAATTAAGTTAAAGATTAAATCAAATTGATTGGCGATTTTATTAACTAATTTATTTTAGAAATTAGTTTCGGAAACTCGAGATATTATTTCTTAACTGAACAAAATAAATGAAATTAGAGTTTCCAATCAGCCATGAGGCTTGAGGGCCAAACTTGTGTGAAAACATCGGTTTGGACCCAAACCACGGCCGCTGACCACTCGATGCTAGCCGAAACTAGCGGTCAGGGCGCCGACCACGAGGCCACGACTGAGGAAATCAACCTTGGCCTTTGGGCGGGTTGGCAGGTTCAAAAGCCCTAAAATTTTTACGTGCAGCCAGAAAAAGCTGAGATCCAATTTGAATAGAAATAAAGTAAAAACAGAAGTCGCTAGTGAGTTTTTAGGAGAGAAAAGCTAACCGAAAAATAATAAATAAAATTTGCTATTCCAATCTTAGTATAGGAAAACTAAGACTGAAAGAGGCTAAAAAGTGACTCCATCGATCTAGAACCGAGAATCGGATTTGGGGGCGAGGGTACGAAACGTACGGATAAGCCCTTCTGTTCCACCCGTCCGAAGACGACCATTACTAGTTCGAGTAGTGAATCAGAATAATGTACTAAACACAAGCAAACAACATGCTTAACAAAATTAAAGAAACCAAAACATGAATGAAAGCGATAAAAATAAAATAAAAGGAAAGCGGTAAAGAAAATAAAAGCAAAAGAAAAGAAAACAGAGAAAGAAAAGAAAGCGAGAAACTTAAAGGATTACATCGAGCGGGGAGGAAATAAAAGCGGTAAAACTCTTCTCCATAATACGGAAAGCGATAAAAAACATAAAATAAATAATCATTTGAAGGCTGAATGGATGCCCTCAGGTTGTCGCACTTGATCTGGATCTCCGCACTGGATCTAGTGATGCGACGGTGGTGAATCAAGGAAAGGAGCTTTTTGTGAATTTTGAGTGTAGGTAAAAAGATCGATGATGGAGTATTCTGGTTTAAATGTGGTAAGGTGTAAGAATAGAATGGAAATAAGTTGAAAAGGGACAAAGAGATCAGAATACGGAAGGAAGTATTTAATAGCTCTTAATCGAATTTTAGTTGCGTAACGTTACGAATAAGCCTTCCGGTTATGATTCGACTGCATAGCATTAAGGAAAAAAGTTGTGCTGAAATGATAGCCAAGGCTCTCTATTTATAGGGAGAGGTCTAGGTCACAAATGACTTAGGGTTTTCCTTCGGTCAACCGTCCAAATCTGAATAGAAATGGCAACAAAAAACCAGAGCAAAATGAAGTGACAAGACCGGATAGAACTGGATAGAATCTCGGTCGGGGCGCCGACCACCCAAGGATTGCTAAGGTTTTGTGCCCTTCCGTGCTAAAAGGAAGTCCCCAGGCCAAAATACGACATTTCACTTGAAATATCGAGGTAGGGGCGTCGGCCTTATGGTAACGTTTTGAGGGAGGAAGCTCCTAGTCTCGGGCGGACTGTCTTGAAGCCTAAAAGCAGCACTTTGATAGTTGTGATCTTGAAGTCTTTAACTCCGTGTCTGATTGGATAAAAATAAAATGCAAAATTCTGAGCTTGGAATTTCCCAGTACGCGGCATTGGACTCCGTTGTCTCTGGAGCTTGGCCCAGGCTTGGACCATCCGAAAAAGGGACTTTTGGACCGACCCAAGGAAAAAGGCTATTTATTTGGTGCTAGGGGTTCTTTGTGGTTTATCGGCTTCCGTCGCACCAATCAAATTCAGTCTGTGATCCAAATCCTCAAATAGGACTTGGGATTTCATCATTGGGCTAACAATATAAAACACTCAATTAAAGGAGATAAGGGACAAAACATTTTAGATGTCTACACCTATAGGCGTCGGCAAGAGCCAGCATCGTACGATCGTCGGTGCTGGCCATGGGCCATGAATGAGTGAATCAATCTAGGTCCATGGCTTAGGTTGTCAAAAATAAAATATAGTTTTTTCCATTTTAAATCAAAAATGTCGAGGTGCACTTTTAGGAGAAATAAAATAAAAAGGAGATTCACCAATCAGTTTTGAGAAATAAAAACTAAAAAATATAAAAGTCATACTCTTCCAACCTTAGTATGAGAAACTAACCTTGAAAGAGGGTTGAAAGTTGACTCCATCGGTCTAGAATCGAGAATCTACATTCAAGGGCAAAGGTACGAAATGTAGGGATGTCATTTCATTCCTCCCATCAACAGACAACCTCTACTAATTTGAGATGTGAGTTTAAGAAATGTGTTTCAAACAAGCATGCAACAGGCGAATATAAGAATTTAAATCAACCAAGGCGTGTGAATAAAGCTACAAAAAAAATCTAAGCAATAAAGGAAAGCAAGTAAAGAAAAAAAGTGAAAAAAGCTATAAAAATAAATTACCGCGAGTGGGGAGGAATTGAAAACGATTACATTTTTGTATCTAGAATACGGAAAACAATAAAATGTGATAATTAAATAAACCGTTAAAATCGCAAAGGAAATGAACACCCTCAGGTTGTCCCACCTGCTAATCTTGATCTCGAACCAGATATAGAAGCGTGATGGTGGGTGAACGAGTACTGAAAGTGGCTTTGTATGAAGCTTGGTGGAGGTACAGTGATGTATGAGAATGATGAAGGTTAGGGGATCGAATATGGTAAAAGTATTGTAGTGAGAGTTAGCTGAAAAGGAGCCAAGAGATCATAATACCGTGAAGCATTGAGTAACTCTTAGCAAAATTTCAGCAGCGTTTAGTTATGCTATTGACCACTCTACAAATGAAAAGCTAAGCTTTCTATTTATAGAGAATAGAGTACATCAAAAAATGACCTAAAAAGCAGCTAAGCAACCATCTAAAATGTAGGAATGAACCGGCTAGAAAATAAAAAAATGGACCAACTCGGCTTGGACCAAAAATCCCTTGGGAAGGGGCAGAGGATCGTGGTGTCAGCCTCAAAACGGCATCGTTTGGTCAAACAAACCTTTCGTGTTGTAGCTGGTCTTAGGAGCAAATCGTCGCGCTTTGGCGAAAAACCCCTGAGCGCGGTGCCGCCCATGTACAATGTTGTTTTGTTTAATTGGCTTCCATGTCGTGATAGGACACTTGGAGCAAAGCACAACGCTTTGGCGAAAATTCACCTTAAGCATGGCGCTGGCCAATGCGACGTTGTATAAACAAATTGTGCTCCGTGCCTCGGTTGGACGCTGAAGATAAAACGTAGCGTTTAGCAGCCAGAAATGCATAAAGCAAGATGCCCACCAAATGTTGACTCGAGCATTGACCCGGGCTTGGACCAGCCGAAAAGAAAATGGGTTTGTGGGCCAACCCAAAGCAAAGAAAGATGATTTTTAGTGTTAGGGGTTTTTTTGGTTTACCGATTTCTATCACACCAATCAAACTCGACCGTGATCCAGATTCGTAAATATGACTGGGATTTCATCACCGGGTTGACAAAATAAAATACAGAAATAAAAGAGATAAGATTGACACATTTTCGGTGTCTATAGTAGCAAATGTGGTGCTTGTCTTGAAGAAAGATGGAAGGATCAGGATGTGCGTCAACTTGTGACGTGAATAAGGCTAGCCCCAAGGACGACTTTCCTATGCCTTACACGGACATCTTAGTTGACAACATGCCCGGTGCTCCACTCTCATTCATGGATAGCCATGATGGGTAAAACCAGGTGAAAATGGCCAAGGAAGACATGGAGAAAAGAACCTTCATCACTTAATGGGGATTTCCTAGGACGTCTACAATATAAGGTACATGAAAATGGCTAAGGAAGACATGGAGAAAATCAACATTCATCAATCCAAGATCAAAGTCATTTAGTAAATGCCACCGCCGAAGACAGAGAACGAAAACACGAGGTTTCCTAGGACGTCCGCAATATATTAGTCATTTCATATCAAAACTAATTATGATCTGCGATTTGATCTTCAAGAAGCTTAAAAAGGGAGCTAAGCCTATTTGGGACGATGAGTGCCAAGCAAAATTGAAAAAGGTTAAGATGTACTTGGCCAACCCGCCTCTCTTAATTCCACCACTACCCGAAAAACCGTTGCATCTATATTTCGCCACCTCGAGAGAGCACAATGGGAGCCATGCTAGCTCAACGGGACGCAAAAGAAGACCATGCAGTGTACTATCTCAGTAAAAAATGCTTATATTATGAAATCCGTACACTCCTTTAGAGAAAACGTCTTTGGCTTTAGTCTAGGCCACCAAAAAGCTCAAGCACTACATGTTAGCCCACTCGGTATAAGTAGTAGCACCAATAGACCCTATTAAGTACATTCTGGAACAACCAACTGTTAGGAGTGAGATAGCTAGATGGACGAGTCATGTTATCAGAATTTGAGCTTACGTCCCAAAGAATACGATTAAGGGGAGGGTAGCATTAGAATTCATAGCTGATTTACCAATAAGCGAAGCAAAACTAGAACAGTTAGACTTTCCGGATGAAGGAATCCTATAGGTAGAAGTTGACATATGGAAGATGTATTTGATTGGCACTTCCAATCGGAAGGGCTTTGGGTTAGGAATCCTTTTAGTCTCACCAAAGGTAGCACATACTCCCATCTTAGGTAAATTGGACTTCGAGGTCACCAATAATGCTACAAAGTATGAAGCCCGAAGACTCGGGTATAACAATCTATCTCTCTTGGGTTTTGATTCAAAGTCATTCTGAGCTTTATAGAAACCATTATCTATGTTTTCATCCTGTTTTGACCCACTCGAAACTAGTCTTTTAGCACAACATTCTTAATTGTGTTTCGACCAACTCAAGCACAACTCAAAACTATTGCATGAGTAAGTAATTTCTCTAACACTTTACTTCTAAGCACTAACTCGTGTTTCAAGTGAAAATGAATTACAACGTTAATTCTAATTTGTAAGTCAATTTATTTATGGAGAATTATTTGCTTGATCAAGTTTATGTATCCTGATATTTTATTCTCTCTAACTTCATCATTTTAAGGAGTGACTCAAGATAGAATCTGAATCTAATGGATATTAGACTAAGAAAATTCCACTCTTTTAGGCTGAAGATAATTAAGTGCTTAATTGCTTTGATTTAACTATTATATGTGCCTAATCTTAGATCAAAGTATTTTTATACTTTGAGTCCTACTTTGATTTGCTTTTATAGGATGTTTAAACAAGCCTAATTTATTTTTGAATCACAAAAGCAACTGGTTTTTAGCCATTAAACACCAGCACACAGAGATTAACCATTTTTGGACATGGCTCGGACATCATGTCGGGGTTGTTTGTTTCAAAAATTAGAAAACTAGAGCTTTTGAGTCTAATGGTTGTTTCCACCCTAGATTTCAATTGCCACCAAATGATTACACCATCTTTTGAGCCAAGGATTACTACACAACGTTCACGAGTTCAACGGATCTTTTTCTAGGTGATTCGACTAGCGGTTATAACGGCTAATGAAGCTCACTAGTCCGGAACGAGTCTCGGTGGTCTTTCTGCCTTGTTGCTTATAAATAGAAGCCACTCCACAAGACTTGAAGATTTGCTGAACACATTGCTTAACACTTAATTTGTGCATTCTTACTTAATCTTCATTACAACTCCTAAATTGTATTTTCTTACTTTCACGAGTCTGTAAAGAAAGTCTTGTATTCACTTCTACTCTTTACTTTCTTTTTAAGTCCCCTGGCTGAGCTGTAAAGGCTAACTCATCTCGGTTGTCCCCGACTGTAAGGGTTAACTCGGTCGGGAAGTACTAGATCGAGATAAGGAAGCTTCGAGTCTAGGAAAAACTTGTAAAGGAATTGTCTAAGGGAGCAATTCTGGTTAGAGTCGATCTTTTGTAATTGAAGATTCAATTAGTGGATTTGACTTGGTGCTTGGATTAGCACTATCCGTGGTTTTCTACCCCAGGAGGGTTTCTACGTATTTCTTAGTGTTTAACTTTTCGAGTCCAATCTAGACTTAGAATCTGTTTCCCATTCTATTTTGTGCAAAAGAGTTTGATTATTCTAAAAATCTTTCATCACCCTGTTCACCCCTCCTCTAGGGTGACTTAACCTCTCCGAAGGAAACCTTCAAAGCCTCGTATCACTTGGACTACAAGCAGCAATCAAGATAAGACCCAAGAACATCATGGTCTACGATGACTCAAGTCCGATCATCAATCAGATCTCACAAAAAATAGAAGGTATGTAATGAATCCTTGTCACCCTACCAAGCACACCTAAAGGAGTTAGCAAAACACTTTGATAACATATCATGCACCTACCTTCCTAGGGATGATAGTCTATTTGCGAGATGCCTTTGCTAAATTAGCCTCCATGTTTAAGATCCCTAGTGGTATTCATTCGATTCCCATCTCGTATAGAATGGAGGAGTCCGCCTCTGCATGTGTACGCAATAGAAGTGTTTAGTACCAGCCAAACCAGTTGGTACCATGACATTTACCAATATTTAGACAGCCAAGAATATCCGTTGAACTCCACAGGTAGAACCCAACGAGCGATTCGTATGTTACCTGCATAATTTTTCATAAATCTAAGACAATTGATATGGGTATTAGCTTACTTTGTGTTAGTCAACATGAAGCGAGCATATAATAATCGACGTTCATGATGGGGAATATGGACAATGGAAGAATGTTGGTTCAAAAATTTAACAATTAGGGTATTATTGGTCAACTATGGCAGCAGATTGTCATAAGTTTGTTAAACGATGTCACAAATGTCAAATTTATGCAAACCTGCAGCACCAATCGCCTTCTTTTCTAATGACACTTGCATGGCACTATGTAGCAACCACGGCCGGCGGACTAGACCGAGCTTCCCCACAAAATGCTTTGGCATAAGGGTTTTTGAATGATAAGGGTGGAAAATGATTTTAGGTTTTGAAAGATGACTTTTTGAAAGTGGGGATTGATCTTTTATTAAGAGTTCGAACTTTATTAAGTCAAATAAATAGTTTAAATTAGATTAAATTGATTGGCATTTTATTAACCGCTTTATTTATAAATTATTTTCAGAATTCTCAAGATATTATTTCCTAATTAAAGAATAAATTAACTAGAAATTAGGTTTTGCCATGAGGCTTTAGGGGCGGACGGATGAGAAAACACTAGTCCGAACCCAAGCCTCGGCCCACCCAGATGCGAGCTAGGTTAGGTGCCCTCCCTATCTTTGTACTTTATGATCATGTCATGTAACAAGGTTGTAGTTGTCCTTTGGTATGTTGCACCGGCATTCTTGAGCCCAAATGGCATCAGCACATAACAAGTATGTCCCCATTGAGTGATGAAGGTCGTCTTTTCCATATCTTCTTCGGAGACCTTCACCTGATTATACCCAGCGTAGCCATCCTTGAACGAAAGGAAAGCATGACATGTTGTCTTATCCCCATTGACAGTTATCACTTGACCTTTAATGATCATCTTAACTTTTTGATGCGAGTGTAGAGGACACTGCTCGGGTTATCATGTAACCAATGGCGTCCTAGGAGTAAATCGAAGGTTGCTTGGAATATTTAGGACTTGGAATTCTATGTTCCTTTCTATTGGCCCTATATTAATTGGCAAGGTCACTATTCCCAAGACTGTTCTTTTAGAATTGTCGTAAGCTCGAAGATGGACGATCTGTTTAGAGAGTTGTTGCTCCCTAATTCCTAACCTTCTAGTAGTTCTCCAGGGACACACATTTACTGTTGATCCATTGTCTACCAAGGTTAGGGGAACAAACTTGTTGATGCAAGTTATGCTTAAAAAGGGCATTGTTGTATGCAACGCCTTCTTTTGGGAGATCCTTTTGATCAAAGGTAATAGTTCCATCCCCACTGTTAACCCATTCTACCACTTCCTCCGGTGTGGTTTTGGAGAGACTTCGATCTTACTAAGTGCTTCGATCAAAGGTTGTCTATGTTTCTCGGAAGCGGATATTAATTGTCGGATTGTGATATCGGCTTTTAATTTCTGGAGTCTGTTTTAAGGATTAGGTCTTCTTCTTTTATAGCTTTAGGCTCTTTTGGAGCTTCCTAAATTTGTTGTGGACAAAGAGGTGCATTGTGTCATCTAGATCTAGTAAGGAATTGGACAACAGGACTTTCCATTTTTCCCCAAAAGTCTTCTTCTTCTAAGGGTGACGTGCCCCAAAAGTCATAGTTATTGTCATCATCGTTGCTTCTCGTTTCGTAAACATTTTCTTCATCACTTACCCATAGCCCCTGGACTTTTAGATCTAAAGGAGGCAAGCTAAGAAGTTGTTTAGATTTGTGAACATCTTGGATAAAGACAGACGGATCCCAGTGACCTGGAGTGGGCTCAGTGAAAATGGCTAAGTTGCCGCTAAAAGGATTTTTGCTGTTGTTTAGTTTACGGGCAACCTTAGGTAAAGGGAGTTGGCCATTTCGAAAATGCTTTCTAGTTTGTTCTTGAATGTCCAACATTGTTCGATATCGTGTCCTCATACACGATGGTACTTGTAAAATTTTTCACGTCCCAGCTTTTAGAGTGTTTTGCGGATTCTAATTCCGCTCTAACAAGTGGTAATTCTATTTCACCCTTTTCTAGGAGATGGTCAAGGGCATTAGTGTAGGTAGTATCAATAGAAGTGTAGTTAGTATATTTGTTGAGAGCATTGACATTTGCACCCTTGCTAGTATTACCTGTATTGGACGTTTTCTTATCTTTGGAATGAAAATTACCTTTATACCCGATCGCAACTTTTGTGGTCGCAATACACAACTCTTCTTCTATCAGCAAATCAACATCTCTAAGGGTTAAAAAATTCATCATGGGTAGGAATTTGAAGTGCTAATTGTAAGTGGGCTGAAGATTTTTCACGATGATCCCGACTTGGTCCTTCTCGGAGGGTCGGTTAACGATGTAGGCAGCCTTTGCTCTCCATCCGGTGAGAAAATATGTGAAGCTCTCCTTCTCGCCTTGCTTGATTAGCTCTAAGTCTCTAAGAGTAATAAGTAGATCAGTGTTATAGGAGTATTGATGTAGGAATTCCTTGCACGGATCAGTCCAATTAGCAACCTTGCATGGGTTAACCGCATTATACTCCTTGCACGGATCAGTCCAATAAGCGACCTTGCGTGGGTCAACCACAATGTACCACTTCATTACATCAGTATTGAAAGTCCAAGGGATGTTGATGTCGTATGTTTCTTTTGTAATGTTCTTAAGAGTCATTGCTCCTCGAAGTTGAGTATGTGATGATGGGATTCTCGAAACCTTTGAACTTGATATCGGACATGGTAAACTTCAAGGTAGTTTACCCTTAGGGATTAAAGCGAATCCCTTATGATCAAAGTAATTATTACTGAACATGGATGACTCCCTTAACATTTGTTCAATCTAATCTACACGTGGATCAGGCTGACGTTTGGATTCACGCTTGGCGGATTCGTGTTTGGGACTATCCGGAGGAGACAAGCTAGGTGGAGGTGGAGGACCTAATCTCTCTCCTTTTCTCAAATGTTTAGCTTCCTCATCTCTCTTACTGTCCTCAATAGCCTTTATAATAGTCTTAAGATCCCTCGATATAGAGGATATCTTCTCTCGTTGATCATTCATCGTAGTTTCAACCCTAGCTATGTTATCATTAAGTAAACTGAGATTAAGAGACTGCTCTGGGTTTAAATCCATTGGAAGGGAACTCTTTTTAGGTATTATCTTATGGCAAGGAATAAATTGAGCCCATATGGTGTACACCGAAGCTTGTCACACCAGTGTAAACCGCGGAGTAGAAAGAAAAGAAGAAGTGCCAAACTTTTTGGTGAGACGTTCTAATCTTTTAGAGCTCGGATTCCGATGATACTCGGTTGTCGTACACTTCCCTATTCTACAGCCCTAAGGATGAGGTTTAGGATCATGTGAGAGAAGACCACTTTTGGGAGAAAGGGACTTAAGCGCAAGACTCGGAAAGACTAAGGACGCTTTTATTTGGATCCACATAAAGAATGCGATGATGAGAAAGAAATGATGTATGACTTTCTTTGAGATGATGATCTAGCTAATGAAGGACTAATCCTTAAAGAAAATATGATAATGCATTTCCTTATATTTGAAACGAATTTTCTTTGGATAGATGCGAAAAAGGAACTCCCTTAATTTGAGATGGATTTGATTTGGCTAATACAAATGCAAAATGGACTTACCTAATATGAGATGAAATTGATTTGGCTAATGAAAATGTAAAATGGACTCACCTAATATGAGATGAATATGATTTGGTTAATGCAAATGTAAAATACACTCACCTAATATGAGATGAATTTGATTTGGCTAATGCAAATGCAAAATGGAGTCATATAATATGAGATGAATTTGATTTGGCTAAAGCAAATGCAAAATGAAATGTAAAAAGAGAAAAGTCAAGAAAAACTAACCGACCAAAGATAAAGGGGACCTTCGGTAAGACCCTTTTAGACTCACAGGCGGCGACTACTTAAATCGCTTAAAGAAAATTTTAGTATGACTCAAAAGTGCAAATAATGGACTAACCCTAGTAGGAAAAGGGTATTTTGACTTTTAGCTAAATGCACATAATGGACTGACTCTAGGAAATTTATTAAAGTGTTTTATTTTCACCCATACAAGAGCTCATTAGCACTCCTCACCTAATCCTAAAGGCTCACAAGTAAAGGATTAAATCTAATACACGCATACTCATTCAAGCATGCAATTGAAGTCAAAGGGATCACCTAATAGTGAAAAAGTTCTATGGTCAAAAGAGGTTTAGACTATGTAGGATACATGGTGACTCATTGTCGGAGAATTTGATCCTCCGTGTGGGGCACAACAGGAGAAAAGGTTAGAATCCTCGGTGCCTCTCGGTGAACCAAACGTTTTGACCCAAGAGCGCATGCTGTGAGGGAAAAGGTACCATTTCCTTGGGCAATCAATCCTAATTGGGCCTGCCTAGGCTTCCGTGGGAGCCTCATTCCAGAATGCTAAGGAGGGGGTAAAATAAATTTTTCCTAAGGGTCCAAAACAATATTTAAACTATGTTCAAAGGTTGCTAAATGTGGGATGCATAAAGCAAACACATCATAAAAATACACTACTCAAATTTTTCAAGCTTTGCCCTCTTAATAAATGATTTATCCCTAGTGGAGTCACTACTCGTAGGAACCACAGCCAGCGGACTGGATCGAGCTTCCCCACGAATTGCTTTGGCGTAAGGGTTTTTAAAAGATAAGGGTGGAAAATGATTTTAGATTTCAAAAGATGACTTTTTGAAAGTGGGGATTGGTCTTTTATTAACAGTTCCGAACATTATTAAGTCAAATTAATAGTTTATATCAGATTGAATTAATTAGCATTTTATTAACCGCTTTATTTTATAAATTATTTTCAGAATTCTCGGGATATTATTTCCTAATTAAAGAATAAAAGAACTAGAAAATAGTGTTTTGTCGTGAGGCTTTAGGGACAAACCGGTGTGAAAACACTGGTCCGGACCCAAGCCTTGGCCGTTGACCACCCAATCATCTTTGACCTCTAGTCTAGCGGATAGATCCAAATCTCTTTTTTTAACCCCGCAATTAGAGAATAACCGAGATATAATTTTTATAAGAATAAAGCAAAAAGAGGAGGAGTCATTTAGTTTTTAGAAGGAAAACTACAAAACATAAAAGTTTTCTCTTCCAATCTTAGTATGGGAAAACTAAGACTAAAAGAGGCTAAAACCGACTCTATCGGTCTTTGAATCGAGAATCGGAATTGGGGGCGAGGGTACAAAACGTAGGGAATCCATTCCGCCCGTCCGAAGACGACCATTACTAGTTTGAGTAGTATACTAAAAGAATGTGCTAAACACAAACATACAACATGCTAAATGATAATAAAAGCAACCAAACGAGAATTAAAGGAAAGCGATAAAAAAAAAAGCAAGAAAGAAAGCGGTAAAGAAATAAAAGCAGAAAACTAAAAGATTACATCGGGCGGGGAGGAATTAAAAAGTGATTATTTCTCTTTGATCTAGAAAACGGAAAGCGATAAATAAAACATAATTTAAATAACTGTTTGAAGGGTTACCGATTGCCCTCGAGGTTGTCCCACCTTGTTGATTTGGATCTCTACATTAGATCTCTTGATGCAACAACGACAAATCCAAGAAAGGGCTTGTTTTTGTCAATAGTAGAAAGGGTGAGTGTGTAAGGAGTAGGAAGGATTAGTTGAATAAATGCCCAGAGATAAGAATAACTAAATATTCTTTAGCTCTTTGCAAAGATTCAACGGTGATAAGTAGAAAAGAGGAATGCTTAAATTAATTTCGGTCGAGTAACATTAATGGGTGTGTATTCCGCTAGCTTTCTGCAACATAACGCATAAGAGAAAGCCGTATAAAGAATGAGAGCCAAGACTCTCTATTTATAGGGAGAGATCTAGGTCACAAATTGAAGGTTTGCTCTTGGAGAGTCTTAGTCACCCTAGAGGGGGTGAATAGGGTGATGAGGAAATTTGAACAAACTTAGAATCTTTTTGCTTGAAAAGGATAAGCAGCTGATTCCGAGTCTAGATTGTACTAAAAAAGTATGAACTTAGAATTACGTGGAAACCCTCCCGGGGTAGAAAACCACGAGACAGTGCTAATCCAAGCACCAAGTCAAATCCACTATTTTTAATCCGCAAAATACAATAGATCGACTCAACCAGAATTGCTCGTTAGACAATTCCTTACAAGTTTTTCCTAGACTCGAAGTTCCCTTATCCGATCTAGTACTTCCTAACCGAGGTAACGTTTACAATTAGGTACAACCGAGCTGAGTTAACCCTTACAGCTCAGTCAAGGGACCTTACTCAGAAAGTAAGAAAGAGAGTTTGTGACTGATTACAAGACTTTACAACTCGGAAAAATTATTTATGTACGGACTTGGAGTTGTAAGTAAAAGATTGAATGAGTATTATACGGAGAAGAATATTTTCAGCAATAGGTTCAGCAATCTTCAAGTCTTATGAAGTGACTTCTATTTATAGATGACCAAGCGGATTAGCCAATGTGACTATCTTCCGATTAGAAGTCCTCTGTGACCGTTGTAACGGTTCTTCTTAGTCGCTCGAAAAGACCCATTGAGATGTGAACGTTGTGCAACGACTCTTGACTTATTAGGATGTCCCAGTCCACTTGTGGTGTCTCGAAAAGTAGGGTGGAAGCCACCGTTGAGTTTAGCGTTGAAGATTTCCATTTTTGGAAACAAACAGCCTCGATACGATGTCTCGGACCTTGGTTAGAAGTAGAAAAAGCCTTATCTCGTCGGCAATTTAACATCTTTAAGCCGGTTACTTTTGTAATTCAAAAGTAGGATAACCTCGTTTAGATAACCTACAAAAGTACACCAATTTTGATTCTCAAAGTATGAAATAGTTTGGTCCAAGATTAGGCACGAGATAATAATTTAATTAAGATAATTAAGAGCATAATTATCGAGACAAATATATTTCAATCAAAACATGCTGACTTAGAAAGTTGAATGAACGTTGTAATTTAATTTATCTTAGAATATGAAGTCGAACTTAGTTTGAAAGGGATAGAGTGAATGTTTGATCATGCGATAAATCGGGTGATATCCGAGTGACTCGGAACCATCGGTGTAAATTGATGAACAAGAGTATGCTTTCGAGTCGGTCCGAATCAAATGAAAATGTATGCAATAGTTTTTGTAACACTCGGAAAAGTTTCTATATCACTCGGGATAGTTTCTATAATACACAGAATGACTTGTAATAAAAACTTAGAAGGGATGAAGTTGGTACCTGATTCCTTGATAGTACTCAAAATGATATACATGTAGAATCCGAGTCTTCAATCTCCCCTTTTTCATGAAAGCCATTCCATACTCGGATAGAAACTTTGTTAGTGAAACAATCCCGATTTTTCATTCTTTCTCACGAGTATATTAGGGTTTAGAGAAAGAGTCACGTAAATAGCTAAAATGATTCGGACTTAGAGTGTATTAGAGCTATTATACTTAGATTGCATTGGAGCTAAGAATAAAATATCGCATAGAAATGAAGTGATTCGAAATTAGAGAATCACTTATGTCAAAGCAAATATACATAACCGAGTTGATTTATTAGAGCAAGAAACCGAGTTGATACATAACTAAGAAAATTGAAACTTATGAAGGACTTACGCTTGGAGATAAATAAACACGAAATCGAAACTTCATTCATATTCATATAAGCAAAAAAAAATTTGTACAAGAAGGGTCGGAGAACTCCCTTAAAGCTAGACAACAAATTTTTTAAATATTCTCTCCCTTGCCTTTCAGCAAAAAAACAAAAAAGGAAGAATGTATCAAGTAGATACAATTTGTGTGTCCGGACCAAAAAAAAAAAAAACAGAAAAAGAGAAGTAAATCACTAAGAGGGTGGAGTGGGAGCTGTCCGGGTTGAAGACGTTGAATATCGGGCGGGGCAGCACTCGGAATCTCTACGATGGGCTCGGCTCCGAGTGGCCGACCCGCAACAAGGTCGTCCAGAGGTTCATCCTCTTAGAACTCGACCGAGGGAGGTGATTGCTTAAGCCCGACTCGCTGCCGATTGACCTTTGTCAACGGGGTCTTCGACTCACTCGGACTACTATCCGAGCTAATCGGTTCTAGTTGAAGGGCTGGAGCACCTTGTCCCTTGGCTTCGCCTTTTCTGCTCCTTCTTCCTCTATCTCTTCTTCCTTTACCCCTTCTTCCTTCTCCTTAGAAGGAGCTGCCTCAGCTACAACTTCCTCTTCTTCTTCTTCTTCGTCTCTCCGTAAGGAGATTTAGTAGGGCTTGAGGACTCTTCGGATGTGTCCGAGCCGACCGGGTCCTCAGCTGCTTTGGAGCGCCTTTCTTAGAGGAGCTCAATCAACTCCCGCTGCTCCTTTACCAGTGCCTTTATCTTAAGGAGCACGTCCTGCTGCTCTTGGATTTGGGATTGGGCGGTCTTTTGGTTTATAGTCATAGGCTGAAGGACGGTCTTCGATGACCGGAGAGTGTCCTTTATTTCGAGGACACCGAGGAGAGCTTGTCTATCACTATGGTAGATAAAGCGAGAGTGGCTTGAAGAGGAGGGCCTAAGGTAGAGGCAACACCAAGTGGATGAGGGAGAGAGAGTAGAGTTTGAGTCCGAGGTGGAGCGGATGGTTGCCTCGGTTCGAGCCGTGAACCCGGACACCTGGTTGGGTTTCCTGGTATCTATAGCCGAGAAGCTCTTTTCTACCAACTACTATGGTAGCCTCGAAACTGCGTTACGATATGAGGGAGCGAAACCTTGAACTGTTTGAAAATGAAGGTAACAAGAGCCCCAAAAGGAAGAGGGGTGGATTTCTTTGTCTAAGCCGGCAGAGAGGCCATCTCGCTCAATGATGGAAGGGAAGAGGTCTACTTTGTAGCCCTCGAGAATGTCAAAGAGAGCTTTGAGAATCTTAGAGTTTTGATTCTCTTTGCTCGAATGTTGAGAGAAGAAGGTTCTCATGAGCAAGAAATAAGAAAGACAAGCTTCTTACTTCATCTCGACTCACTAAGAAGTTTTTGCGTGACTCGGGGATTTCTTTTGTATATTTCTCGAAGAATTCATCAGCAACCTCGTTGAAAGGAATAGGGTTGCTGTTGATGAAAAGAGAAGAGACTTTGAATACGCGGTGGAGGAGAGAGACGTTGACTCGAAAGACTACATCTTGAACTCCGGAGGTGAGGATCCCTCGGAGCTGGAAAGATTGGAATAGAACTCGAAACGACTTACGGATAGATAAACTCACCGAAACAGAGGAAATTGTAAACCTCTCGTGGTTTCGATATGGTTCAACCACGAAAATTTTGTGGTTGGGAAGAATTTGTCATCCAACGTCAGGTGTTGAGTGACAAGGATTTTAGAGCGGTTGGAAGGACCCTCTTGGCTTTTGGTTTGGGGCTTCTTGGTCGTAGAACCAAGAAAGTCCGGGTGAGAACCTCTTTTAGGCATGGTTAAGGAATTTTTTTGAGAAGAGAGGAGATGGACTTTGAGAGAGAGAGAGAAGATAGCTTGAAGAGAAAGAGAGAGAGTAGTAAAAAATAGAGAGAGAAAGCTGAGAGATTTCAGTGCTTACTTGAGATGATTTCTTGCTTTGTTTGAGAGAGAGGGTTTGCTCTTCGAAAACACTGAACTTGCTTGAGAGTTTAGTATGCGAGAGAGTGAGTGAGTAAAGAGTAAAGTAGCAAAATGAAGGAGAATGGATGCTATTTATAGCGAAAGAATTATCCTTCAGTATTCGTTCCGACCCAACTCTCCAACAGTCGCCTCATACGAGTGTGATTGTTCCGCTCTCCAACGGTTTGAATTCTAGTGTTTGTCTACCAACAGCTAGTTCTCCGATTGATACGCGAGAGAGAGAGAGAGAAAGAGAGAAATTTTAACAGAGATTTCTGAAATTCTCCACTAATCTACGAGATGATTTCGAAGTTTGATGTCCATTTTTCTCAAAACCGAGTCTAACTCAATAGAGTTTCGAGTAACTCGAAACTACAAGCAAGCAATAACTCACAACTCAGTATCACTAGATCAACTGAACTAGTAGTTATTAAAGCACGGAAAAGAAACATTTAACACATAATCATGCAAAGTAGTTTCACTTAGAAAAGCACATACTCATGCATTAATCATGCTAAGTTCATTCCTAATAAAGCAAAACTGATCCTCACTAAGTAGCTTAGTAAAGATATTAGCTAGTTAAAGTTTGGTAGGAATGAATTGAAGTTTAATATCACCTTTCTCAGAATGGTCTCTTAGAAAATGATACCTAACCTCAATATGCTTTGTCTTAGAGTGCTGAACTGGATTCTTAGTGATGTTGATCGCACTTTGATTATTGCACTTGATTGGAATTGATTTGAATGTCAGTCCAAGATCTCTTAAGTGTTGCTTGATCCATAAAATCTGAGCATAGCATGTTCCAAATGCAATGTACTCAGCTTCAACAGTTGATAGAGCTACTGAGTTCCGCTTCTTAGAGTGCCAATATATAAGGGATTGACCTAGAAATTGGCAGGCTCCTAAGGTGCTCTTTCTATCAACTTTGTATCCAGCATAGTCTACATCTAAGTATCTAGTAAGAATCGGTTTTGAGTCTCTTGAGTACCATAGACCTAGATCCCGAGTCCTTCCAAGATATCCGAAAAGTCTCTTCACCACGAGTGAGATGTGATTCCTTTGGATTAGCTTGAAATCTTACACACGAGACATACACTAAACATAATGTCCGGCCTACTAGAAGTAAGATACAGTTGAGATCTAATCATACCTCGATAGAGTTTCGATCTATTGCTTTACCCTTTTTGTCCGAGTCCGGTTTTATCGTCGCTGCTCATTGGTGTTGCTTGCATGTTTTGCATCTTGAAGTTTGTATTTCTTCAGCAACTACTTGGTATACTTTGATTGATGGACATAGATGCCGTCTTTGTCTTGCTTGATTTGTAACCCAAGGAAGAAATTGAGTTCTCTCATCATGCTCATTTGGAATTCCTGTCTCATTAACTCGAAAAATCTCAACAGAGATTTTCATTTGTTGCTCAAAATATTATATCATCAACATAGATCCGAGCAATAAGAAAGTCTTTCCCCTTGGTGTTTATAAAAAGAGTCTTGTCAATATGACCTCTTCTAAAATCATTTTGAACCAAGAAATTACTTAGTCTTTCATACCAAGCTCTGGGAGCTTGTTTAAGACCATAAAGAGCTTTTTACAGTTTGAAAACATGATTTGGAAATTCTAAGTTTTCAAATCCAGGGGGTTGCTCAACATAGACTTCCTCTTCAATGAAACCATTAAGGAAAGCACATTTAACATCCATTTGATACAATCTGATATTCATGCTTGATGCAAATGCCAATAGGAGTCTAATAGCTTCAATTCTAGCCACTCGGTGCAAAGGTTTCCCCACAATCAATTCCTTCTTCTTTATTATAACCTTGAGCCACAAGTCTAGCCTTATTTCGACTACCAACCCACCTTTATCCAGTTTGTTCTTGAAAACCCGTTTGGTTCCTATGACTAGGTGGTCGGAAGATCGTTTGGTCGAGTCCAAACTTGGTTTCTTTCAAATTGATTAAGCTTCTCTTACATGGCCTCTACCCATTCAGGTTCATTAAGGGCTTCTAGTGCATTTCGGGTTCTTACCCCCACTTGTTGATGTCGGACAGGATATTTTCAAGTGGATGGGTTGATGCACATTTGAAAACTCTACCTGTTCTTTGGTTCACCAGATTTGTAGGTTGAATTGGTTGATCTTCGGTGATCCGACCTGATTGAGCTTACTCATCTGGTTAACTTTCAGCATTGTGAGCTGGCTCTTGAGTCGATTCATTCCGAGTCGATTATTCCGAGTTGCTTCATTCCGAGTTGCTTTTCGTTGACTCTGTCCGAGCTCATCTTCGTAGGATCATCATCTCGACCGAGCTTCAGATCCGAGAATGTTGACTCACTTGACTTTCCCTTATCAATCTCATCAAAAACAACGTGGATGCTTTCTCCCACTTTGTTAGTTCTTTTATTGAAAATGCGATATGCTATACTATGAGATGAGTAACCAAGAAAAATACCTTCATCCGACCGAGCATCAAACTTGGTCAGGTGATCCTTACTATTATTGTGAACATAACAGTTACATCCAAAGGGTTTGAAGTATGAAATGTTGGGTTTCTTCCCTTCTTAGAGCTCGTAAGGACTTTTCTCTAGGATAGGCATCTGTTTAGAGTGTAGTTTGTTGTGTTGATCTGCTTCAGCCCAAAAATAGTAAGGTAGATCATGTTCAATCATCCTTGTCCTTCCTATTTTGTTCAAGAGTTTGGTTCTTTCTCTCCACTACTCCATTCTGTTGAGGAGTTCTTGGTGCTGAGAAGTTGTGGGAGTCACCATTTTTATGGTAGAACTCTGCAAATTCCGAGTAATTGAACTCCCTTCCATGGTGAGTTCGAAGTCTTTTGATTTGAGTCCGAGACTCAACTTGGATTTTCCGACGAGCTTGCTGAACTCTTTGAACGCTTCTATTTTATGCTTAAAAAACAAACCTAGGTAAATCGTGAGTAGTCATCAACAATCACAAGTACATATGATTTATCTCCGATACTCTTGATAGGGGTTTCACCACATAAGTCCAAATGCAACATGCCAAGCACTTTGGATGTGGAAACAGTTTTGAGAGATTTGAAAGATGATCTCGACCTCTTTCCCTTTTGTGCATGCTTCTCAAATTTTATCTGTCTTAAATGCACAGTTAGGCAATCCTCTCGACTAAAACATGAGATGCAAGCTTCTTAATGGTGTTCATGCTAACATAACCTAGTCTACGATGCCATGTCCAAGAATCATCATGTATAGATGCTTTTAAACAAGATAAATTCCGACTAGGGTTAGAGAGAGGAATAATGTAGGTATTACCTAATCTCTTACCCGAGAGCTTAGTCTCCTTGGTAATTTCATCAGAAATATAGCAATTGGTCTAAGTGAGCCTTACCTCTTGACCTTTGTCACACAATTGAGAGATGTTGAGCGGATTGTACTTTAATCCCTTGACAAGGTAGATCGAGCTAACCAAATTGTCTCCTTTTCCAATCTTACCTATCCCAACTATCTTGCCCTTGCTATCATCTCCAAAAGTGACTTTGCTTCCCTTGTATTCTTCTAACTCGGAAAAGAGTCTTGAATCTCCTAACAAGGTAGACTGGGTTACCAGTAAGTGCTGGCTCCCGCCGCCGGCTAATAATCGGGCTTGGCTCTCGGTCCAAATCGATTCATCTCACCTTTTGGCCCAAAAGCCTTTGAGATAGAAATTGATTTTTATTTTTATGTTTTCTTAAATTATGAAATAATATCCCGAGATTTCTCTAAAAATCAATTTCTAAAATAAATGGTAAATAAAATCGCCAATCACAATTTTAATTAAACTGTTGTAAAAGATATATTAAGAAAATCGACAGTCTCAATAAGAAGCGGACCCCACTTTCAAAAATCATCTTAAAAATGAAAGAGTCAACTCTTTGTGGGGAAACTCCTATCCAGGTACCGCCGCCCCCTACGCGGGGAGGCGGGGGCTGTTGGTTCCTACGAGTAGTGGTTCCATTAGGGAACTATCATTTATTAAGAGCGTGAGACTTGCAATTTGAGTGGTTGTGTTTTGCACTGCATTAAGGCGACCTTGGACATAGTTGCTTTTAATTTCTACCATAGGCTTTACCCTTAATTGAACATTTTCGGAGAGGTCGAACTATCAACTAGGTGGGCCCACTTAGGCTTGATACACTCGGGAAGATGATTACTCTCCACTCACAGCATGCTTTATCTCGGCTCCCGATCGAGAGGCACCGATTATTCATGTCTTGTCATGCACCCCATAGAGGACTAAATTTTCACACTAGGAGCCACCATGTATCCGACCTATAATTATCCCTCTTTGACCATAGAACTTTGGTTGTCTAGGTTGCACCTTTCTCTTCAATTGCGTGCTTGAAACGAGTGTGGACGCTTTTAGTATTTCACCTTTTCTTGTTAGCCTAGCAATTTCGGTTAGGTTTGCTAAATAATCCTTGCATGGGTGCAAAAACAAAATAAAAATAATAAACCTTCTTGAGTTCTTTCATTTTGTACATTTTAGTCAAAAGTCCAAATTTAGCTCTCCTTTTAAGGTCAGTCCATTAATTTCTTTTTCAAGTCGGTCTAAATAATCTTTTGTGTCAGCCTTTTTTCTAGTCACTTGCTACCGGACATAGTGAGGCTGGTCTTCTCCGTTCAGCCGTGGTGGGTCCCGCCATGGACCCCTTCTTCTCTTTAGTACATTTTAAGTCTTGACCGTTATCATGGTTGCATTTTTGTCCATCATCCAAATCCATCCCTAATTAGGAGAGACTTTTATTTGTATTTAACCAAAGTGTAACGTCCTGAAATTTCTAATTTACTTATTTATTATTTGAAATCATATTTAATGCAGTGGAAAACTAAACGGGCGTTACCGCCGTATTTCTTGCGCAAACACAAGGATAAAACTCAAAGAAATACCATATTAAAAACTTCGAATGTGACAACTTAATGCGATACCCAAAATTTAACCTAAAAATAAAAGTTTTAACTTAACCAAAGAAATCTAAAATTCAAAATCCAAGTCCACACACTAGAAAAACACTATAAATTGACAAAACAGATGACTTTCATCGAAGACTTAGATCCCCATGCAACCCATCAACATTGAAAACAAAATAGTTCACACAATGAGTCGAAACTCAATAATACTCACCCCTAAGAATTAAACATAATTCAATACATTTCAAACATTTGTGGATGAGAGGGAAGGTATTCAAACAAGTATATAAAGGTAGTTCACCACAAATCAAACAATTTACAAAAAGATTGGCTTAAATTCGCTGCTACTTAGTTAGTTCTTTAGCTAAGTTCCCATTAAAAACTCTGTTATGTGTTATAAATCTTTGATTATCTATTGGCGAGCGACCCAAATGGGCCTCATGGCTTGCAACCGAAACTAACTCATGACATACCGCTAAATGGTACCCGAAAACCTTGGCATACATTCCTTAATTAAGGTCCGTATTCGAAAACCTTGTCATACATATCTTATTAAGAGTCGTGCCCAAAACCTTGCATGCAATTACCCGGGGATACTTATTAGTCTCACTTAATAAATACAAGGATCTACTAAACTCGTTGTGATCTTTCTCTTTCTTAATTAATATTTTATGAAGAGTTCTTTCATTCAACTCACACCAACCATCCTAAAACATGAGTCCGACATTTAAAAGAAAAGTATATAAATCCTTAACCGAATGATTTCCATAACCAAGGGCTCAACAATATTTCGGAAACAACATCAAACAAGTACAATTTGTTTCAAAAGTCCCCTTTCGAAAGGCCATCAACATAAACATACTTTAATAATTACCAAAACATATATCGAGTCATCAAAGAGAAGTTAGGGCATAAGTATTACCTGACAAAAATGTAATTTCCTAAGCTTGAGCTCAACTAATCGACGACTTAAATAATAACATTTTCATGTCATCACTCAATTAAGTCTAAATTTCGTTTATGAATAAATGTAATGCAAGTAAAACCTAACTCACTTATACTTTCTAGTTACCAGCAAAATATAATGACTTCTGCTTGTGCAAGTAAATTTTTAATCATTTATTATTATTATTATTATTATTATTATTATTATTATTATTATTATTATTATTATTATTATTATTTATCAATTATGATTGATTTAAATTTTTCAGCACTTGCTTAAATTCAGGCTCAACTTCCAAAAGCCATAACTCAAGTTCCTAATACTAGATTTTTACATAAATATATAATTTGGAAAGCTTATCCTGTACTCTAAAAGTCTTATTCACAACTGAACAGAGTCCAAGAACCACAAAGGGTTCAAAATCAGCAAAAACGTAACAATCGTTAATTCAGGTCTAACTTGCACAGTTTTGGGAGAAAATTCATAACTAATTCATTTTAGGTCCAATTGACATGATTCAAAAAGATAATGATAGTCCACTCTAAAATATACGACCTCACAAAAATTATAATTTTTGAACATGAATACGAGTTTTGGTAGATTTTTAGAATCAGCCGTGAAAACTGTTTAAGTTAAATATAAATTTAAGAATTTTTTCAACCATAAAACACTTCGTCCCAGCAACTTTGGTTATCAAAAATATGATTTTTACCATCTCTAATTCATACTAAAATAGATCATGTTCATTAATTTTTCCACCATGCTAAGAAAAGAAGAGAATCGATGTGGATTATTACCTTAATGCAATTGAAGAAGGCAAACCGAACCCAACAATTTCTTCACCAATGGAAGTGAATTAAATTGCAGATTTTGGGTACAAAAATGAACATAAAATATTTTTAAGAGTTTTAAGTGAATGATAAGAAATAGAATTTGGGGTTTCAAAACCATAAATAAAACAAACACTAACGGAATAATTTGGGTTGCGAGTGTACTCTCCCCGTGGCTATGGATGGTTGTGGTTGACGGGAGGTGGCGCCGAGACGATGGTGGCTAGCCGGAGGAAACTTGACGGAAAATTACAATAGTGTGAAGAGGAAGAGTAAAGGGAAAAGGTGAGAAGAGGAGTGGAAAAATTACGTTGATAGAGAATGAGGAATGAGACTTTTTGTGAAACTTATAAACTCATTTCAACTTCTACTCCCTCTTCTCCATTCCACGTTCAAAAATCTTCAATAACCTCCCACTATTTTTTTTTCTCCTTCTTTTACTCTTATACGAAATAGCAGTAACAAATTGAAATTTTTTTAAGCCGAAAGTTTTAGGAATTTAGTTAGGCATGGCTGGGGAGTTTGTTGGGGAAAAATTAGGGTTAGAAAATTAGGAAACTTTCCAATTTAATATGCACGTTGATATTCTTAGTATTATTACTATTATTATTAATATAATAATTATTATTATTTTAAGGTTTTAGTTAATTTTTTTAATATTAAACCTTCCTTTTAACTAAAACATTACACATTCTAATTGATAACCTACAAGCTCAAGCTACAAGAAAAAAAAGAATTAAATCATACATAACATCAATATATTTAAATTATATAAATTTTTAAATTTTTGGGATATAACACAAAGTCAAATTCATACTTAATTAAGAGAGTCTATTTTTGGCATTTAGCCAAGGTCAAATTCATCTCAATAGGCGAGTCTTTGTTTGCATTTAGTCAAATAAAATTCATCCAAAATTAAGTGAGTTTTTGTTTGCATTTAGCCAAATCAAATTTATCTTTAGATTAGGAGAGTCTTTTCTTTTTGCATTTAGCCCAATCACATTCATCTCATTTTAGGAAGTCGATGCATAACCTAATTAAATTCATACTAATCTAAGTCATTCCTTTTGCATCGTTGCACTTTATTTTCTTTTATCTTATGATAAGTCGTTCCTCGGGTCAAGCACTTAAGCCCCATATCCCCTAATTTTTTTCCTGAACCAATCATGAGCACTCACTCTTTTGGGACACAGGATAGGGAATCCTACTCAAATCGGGAATCCTAACAAGAACCGGATAGGAAATAAGAAGTCTACTTTAACACCGGTACGATTGACACTCGCTACGTCCTACATCAACACATACCACACTAGTACGTCCGACACTTTCACTAGTAACACCAGTACATCGCCCATGGTCAAAGCACAACATTTCTCCAAAAATGGCCAACAAGCCGAGCAAACCCCCATCATGACCTTGTTCAAGGAGTATGCTACAAAAATAAAAGCTAAGATTGAGGCCTAAGATAAAAAGATTGAGTCAATATCCGAAACCCTTGATCTTATACACTAGACCCTCAATAAGAATGTTAATAAAGCAAGAAAAGATAGAGAGGAAACAAACCCTCAACCTCAACCTCAACCTCAGCCTTAGCCCAAGCCTCAATTTGATCCATGAATAGATCGGATAGAGAAGCTATTATGAGAATCCTCAACGTTTTGCCCCTAAAATTCACTATGCTTGACATCAAGTTCCATGGGACTGAAAACCTTCACCACTACGTGAGGAGCTTTATTAGGGGCAATGACCTTAAAGAATGTACCGAAGGACACATACCATGTCATCTTCCTATGGACATTTAACAAAGATGTCATGAAGTAGTACAATGATGTCGACCCACACAAGGTCACAAACTGGTGGGATCTTTACCGAGAGTTCTTACATCAATACTCCTACAGCATCGATCTACCGAGTCACCCTTCGGAACCTAGAACTAATCAAGCAGGGAGACAAAGAGAGCTCCACCGACTTCTTCGCTCGTAGGAGGGAAAAGGCTACCCACATGAGTGATTGACCCTTTGAAAAGGATCAGGTTAGATTAATCATCAAAAACTTGAAACCTTCCTATCAACAACACTTGAAGTTCTTGTCGTTCATGGACTTCAAAACACTCGAGATGCTCGGCATGCTTAAAGAAGAGGAGCAAGCATCCAAAAATCTTCAACTAGCTAGAAAGTCATCCAATGAGCCCATTATTAATCAAGTATGCTAATAAAGTGTGCATTTCCCTTTTCGGATCCATCGTTGGGGCTAGCCTTATTCGGGTCCCCGAAGTCAACTCACATTCCGACCATTCCATCTTTCTTCGAAACCGGCACCACATTTGCAACCCATTAAGGGTAGTGGACTACTCTAATGAGCCCGACATCCAATTGCTTTTTTATCCTTCTTTAATCTTTAGGGCCCACTCAAGTTGCCCACTTGCGGAGCTTGGATCATTAACTAAATGTGGCAGCGTAACGGTAGGGTAGTGAGCTCCAAAAGACGACGAAAGAATATTATTTTGTTGATTTTGAGAGGTGAGGTAGAGTGTGACAAGTATGGAAAAAATGGAGAGAAAAGAAACTAAAAGAGAGAAATGAGAATGCTTTCAGCTTAAGAAGGTTCACTAATTAAGAATGTAGGAGCCCTTAGCTAAAAACGTAGCAGTACGAAAATGAGGAATTAGGCCCTCTATCTATAGAAGGAAATTAGGTCACAAAAATGATTTAAAAACACAATCGGTTATCTAGAACAGCTAAATCGAGTCTAGTTTGTCGGCGAGAATAATGGGAATAAACCGGATAAAATTCTCGCTCGATGGAAATCCCATGATGGAAGATGAGATACGCGGCACAAGTCTCAAACGACGTTGTATGGACGTCTTAGGTTCCGTGCCTCGGCCGGGCACTCGGGGACCAAATGGTGCATTTTGGCGGTTTTAGCTTAGAAACGTGGCGCCTGTTAAAAACGGTATTGTACGGACATCTTGGGTTTCGTGCCTTGATCTTGACAACGTTGTATAGATAAGTAAGTTCCTATGCCACGCTGGTGGGGGTAAAACGATGCGTTTGATGGGCGGGTTTGACTCGAAATGTGACATCGATTTGGGTTTATTGATTGGGAGCCCGAACCTGGCTTGGTTCGGGCAAAAGAAAATAGGTTTGAGGCCAGCCCAAGCAAAAAGGCTAATTTTATTGCAGTTGATGGGTTTTTGTGGTTTATTGGCTTCGTCACGCCAATCGGACTCGATCATGATCCGAGTTCACAAACAAGACTAGAATTTGATCACTAAGCCAACAAAATAAATAAGGGAAATAAAAGAGATATGGAGGGACACATTTTCGGTGTCTAGAGTTAGCCCCAGCCAAGGCACGAAACCCAAGACGTCCGTATGATGTCATTTAAGACCGCCACCGCGTATTTCACCTTCTCATATGGGATTTTTATCTAGCAAGATTTTATCCGATTTATTCCTATGATTCTCTCGAGCAAAATAGACCGAGGTTTAGTCATGTTCGGACAGCTAATTGTGTTTTTGGTCATTTTTGTGACCTAATTTTCATCTATAAATAGAGGGTCTAATCCCTCATTTTTGGCTGCTACATTTTTGGCTAGGGGCTACAACATTCTCAGTTAGTGATCCCTCTTAAACCGAAAGCACTCTCATTTCTCTCTTCCACTTTCTTTTCTCTCCTTTTTTGTCACAATGTCATACTCTATCTCACCTCTCAAAATCCACAAAATAGCCTTCTTTCGCCCTCTTTTGGAGCTTACTATCCTGCCATTATGTTGCGGGATTCGGTTCGTGATCCAAGCTTAGAAAGTGACACAACCTGAGGGTATTACATCAGCTTTTAGTTTTATCTTACGGATTTTACTTATTTATGCCTTTTAATGCTTTCCGTATTGTGATCAAAGATGTACTCGCTCTTAAATTCCTCCTCGCTCGCTTGTAACTTTTATTTCTTGCTTTCCTTTTTGCTTTCCTTTACTACTTTCCTACCTGCTATTTATCACTTTCTTAGCATGATATGTTTGATTTAATTTCCGCTCTTCATATGTTGTATGCTTGATTGATAAGCACATTTTTTTAACTCACAACTTAAACTAGTAAACGTTGTTTTTTGACGAGCAGGATGGAGAGTTTATCTCTTCCATTTCGTACCTACACCCCGAGCACCAAATTTTCATGTTTTGACCGATCAAGTCACTTTTTTAGACCTCTTTCAAGCTTAGTTTTTTCGTACTAATATCGAAAGAGTATTTTCTTCATTTTTGTTAATTTTTACTTTCTAAACTCGACTAACTACTCTCTCTTTTTCAATTTTATTTCTCCCAATTGCTTCTTAACATTTGTGATTTAAATATTGAAAAATTTAGTTTATTTTCTAACAGCTGAGCTATAGGACTCGAGATTGATTTCTCACTCTTAGCCCTATAGTCGGCGCCATTATCTGATCGAGTCTTGGCGAGATAAACACCAAAAAAGTATCATCTGTTTTCTCTTTTATTTTTGTAATTTATGTTGTTGGCCCGATGATAATATCCTAATCCCGTTTGTGGATTTTGGATCACGGGCGGTAAACCACAAAAAGCCTTTAGCCCAAAAAAACTTTTTCCTTGAGTCGGTCCAAAAATCCTTATTCTTTCGAACGGTCCATGACCAGGTCAAACCTCTAAAGTCAACGGAAGGTAGGCTTCACATACAGGGACATTCAATGCTCAAAACGTCGCATTTCACCACCAGCATCCAACCTAGACGCGGAGCTAAGGACATTAAAACGACATCATATGGCCGACGCTGCGTTTCATAGTCAGAATCACCAAAACGCTGCATTTTGCTCAAAAAATTCCAACCGAGACGCGAAACTTATTTTCTCAAAATGATGTCGCTTATGTCTAGTGCCGCACAATGGGTTCAAATACACTAAAAGCATAGTGTTTTACTAAGAGTCTTGCTGCAACATGGAAAAAGCTAGAGGACCAAACGACACCATTTATGTCCGGCGCAACGCATCCTAGGACCCGGTTCTATCTCTTGTTTTTTGGTTCGAGTTTATGTGATTTTTCAGCCGGTTCATGCTCATTCCTGGACGGCTGCTTAAGCTATTAACCTAGGTCATTTGTGACCTAACCTTTCCCTATAAATAGAGAGATTAGGCTCTCATTTTGCATACAGCTCATCCCTAAGTGTTACGCTGCTGAAGCTAAACTAAGAACTACTGATTGCACTCTCTAGTATTCCGATCTCCGGGTATCTTTTTAGCCTATTCTCATTCTACTCCCTAGTCCAACACATCTGAACCTTAATACTCTATCAGTCACACATCTTTCTACCTACCTTCACAAAACCCAACAAAAAGCCCCTCTCAATTCACCACCAAAGCACTTTCGGATCCAGATTTGAGATCTCGATCAGCAGGTGGGACAACCCGAGGGTGCTACTTCAGCCTCACAATGGTTTATTTTATGATTTTATTACTTATTGTTTTGGTATTGTGGAGAAAATATGTATCACATTTAATTCCTCCCCACCCGACGTAACTTTTATTTTCGCTTTTATTCCTTTTCTTGCTTTTCTTTTCTTTATTTATGACTTTCGTTTATCGCTTTCCGTATCTACTTTTACTGCTTTCATTAACATGCTTTGTTTGCTTTTATTTTCATATCTCGTTATGTTATGTGTCTGTTTTTAATATGTTATCTAAACTCACTTTTCAAATTAGTAAAGGTCGTCGTTTGACGGGTGGAACAGAATGGCTTATCCTTACGTTTCACACCTTCACCCCCGAATCTGGATTCTCGCTTCTAAACCGATGGAGTAATTTTGTAACCTCCTCCAAGCTTAGTTTTCGAATACCAAAATTGGAAGAGTATTTCTTTATTTTATTTTTGTTAGTTTTTACTCTCAAACCGACTCGCCTACTCCCCTTTCGCTTTATTTCCCTTAATCTTCCTCTCTCGTTTTTCTAACTAAAATAAGAAAAAAGAAAGTTTTTTGTTTCCGCCAACCAAGCCGGAGGCCAAGGCTAACCACCTTAGCCACGACCCCTAGCCGGCACCGCCCACCAATCGGCACTAGTTTTCATCGGGGTAGAATGGTCAGTGGATGGGGCTTCGGTCCAAACCGGTGTTTTCACACTGGTTTGGCCCTAAAGCCCTACAATAGATCAATAAACCCTAATTTTTTTATTTTTCTATTGAGAAATAATATCCCGAGATTTTTAAAAATAATTTCCAAAATAAAAATTGATTAAGAAAATCTCCATTCAATCCTGTTTAATTTATTTTAAATTAGCTTGTAAAATTCGGAAATCTAAATAATAGGTTCATCTTCACTTTCAATTTGTGGGAAGCTCGAGCCCCCACGGGTACGCGGGACAGTGGTTCCTATAGTGGCGACTCCACTGGGGATAAATCACTTATTAAGAGGGCGAAACTGAAAATTTAAATTGTGAGTTTTCATAATATATTTTCATTAGACATCCCGCATTTAGGCAACATTTAACATAGTTTTTTTATGTTATTGGACCATTAGGCTTTACTCTTTTAAGAACAATTTTTGGAGGAGGTTCGAATTGCTAACCCAGACGGGCCCAACTAGGCTTGATTGTCGTGGAAGCGGTACCTCTTCCCTCATAGCACGCTCTATTCGGAGGCATTGAGGATGCATGCTTTTACTGTCGTGCACCCATGGATGACTAAATGCTCGGACTATGAGACACCATGAATCCTACCTAGATTTAACCCTCTTTTGACCATAAACCCTTAATTGTTTAAGTGGTCCTTTGTCTCTTCATTTGGATGCTTGGATGAGTGTGATTGTTTTTAAATTTAATCATCTTTGTGAGCCTTTAGGGTTAGGTGAGGAGTGCTGACTAGCCCTTGCATGGGTGCAAATAAAATACCATAATAAATTTCCTAAAGTCGGTCCATTATGTGCATTTTTCGCCAAAAACCAAAGATTGCCTTTCTCTTTTAGGTTAGTCCTTTAATTGCATTTCCAAGTCATCCTAAAATTAGTCTTAGCATAGGCGGTCTAGGTTTCAGGCAGTCCCTGCCAGCCAGTCTAGAAGGGTCCTACCAAGAACCCCTCTATCTCTTCGGTTAGTCTATTTTAAGATTTTTGACCTTTTCATTTTTCTATATTTTCCATTTTGTATTTTGTATTTTCATTTTCTCATTTAGCAAAAATAAAATTAATCTCAAATTAGGTGAGTCCATTTCGCATTTTCATTTTCCCATTAGGCAAAATAAAATTCATCTCAAATTAGGTGAGTCCATTTCGCATTTTCATTTTCCATTTAGCTAAAATAAATTTCATCTCAAATTAAGTGAGTCCATTTTGCATTTTCAAAATAAAATTCATCTCAAATTAGGCGGGTCCGATTTTGCATTCAGCATTTTCATTTAGCCAAAATAAAATATCTCAAACTAGGTGGGTCTGATTTTGCATTTCATTTTTATTTAGCCAAAACAAATCCATCTTTAATGAGGAATAATGATTTATGCATTGCAATTATACATTAGCCAAATTATAAAATCATCCCAAATTAAGTTATAAGCATCATTGCATACATTTCATTTGTTTTGCATTCCTTATGTGCATCTAAATAAAAAGCATTCTTAGCTCATTCGGGTCTCGCGCTTAAGCCCTTTCCTCCCAAAAGTGGTATTCCCTTACATGCTCCCAAACATCATCCTTTTGGCTACAAAATATGGAAGTCTACTACAATTGAGTATCATCGGAATCCGAGTTCCAAAAGGTTAGAATGCCTTAACAAGGAGTCCGGAAAATCTTCCCTCGCTCTATACCAGGCTTTACCCTCGCGGTCTACACCGGTGCGACCTACTTCGGCACATCCCACACCAGTTCAGTCTATTTTCCGTCGAAGGACAGTACTTGTAGGAACCAAGGCCGACCCGGGCCCGTCGAGCTTCCCCACTTTTGTCGGGTCTCTTTTTGAAGATTATTTTTGAAGATGGTTTTGAAAGTCGATTTTGGAATGTGGGAATGAATCTTTTATTAATATTTTTGAATTTTGTTAAATCTAATTTAAAGCGAATTAAACAAAGTTGAATGGCAGCTTTATTAACCTTTTTATTTTGGAAATTATTTTAAGAAGTCTCGTGATATTGTTTACTAATTAAAGGATAAATAAGATCGGGGTTAGGGTTCTGCCGAGAGGCTGTAGGGCCGATCGGTGTGAAAACACCGATCTAGACCAAAGCCTTGCTTGCCGACCACCAGGCACAGGAGGCAGCTTGTTCCCGGCGGTGGCGAGGCACCGGCCGAGGCAAGGGCCGACAGGGTCAACCTCGGCCTCCGCCCTGGTTGGCGATTCGAAACCTTAATCTTTTTTTATCCTACAAATTAGAAAACAATGGGATCTAGATTTAGAAGAAATAATTAAAAGGAAGTCGCCAATCAGTTTTTAGGAAAGAAAAACTAAGAAAAACAAAAGTAAAATTTGCTCTTCCAATCTTAGTATGGGAAAACTAAGACAAGAAGAGGCTAAAAATGACTCCATCGGTATTAGAACCGAGATAAACCCTTCCGTTTCGCCTCGTCCGAAGATGGCCATTACTAGTTCGATTAGTGAATTAAAATAATGTAAAACAAGCAAGCAAGCAACAACATACGATAAAGAATTAAAGCAACCAAGACATAATTAGGAAAGCGGTAAAGGCGGAAATAAAGAAAGCGGAAAAGCAAAAAGAAAAGCAAAACAAAAAGAAAAGAAAACGGAAAATTAAAAGATTACATCGAGCGGGCAGAAATTAAAAGCGATACATCGTTTGTCCACAATACGGAAAGCAATAAAGAAAGCATAAAATAAAATAAACCGTTGTGAAGATCAAACCCGTGCCCTCGAGGTTGTCCCACCCGCTGATCTAGACTTCGGATTTGGATCCGGTGATGCGACGGTGGTGAATTAAAGGGGCTTTTTGTGAATATATTGTAGAGGTGAGTGGGTAGAAAGATGAATGATGGAGTTTAGGGATCAAATGTAGGAGTATAATAGAAGTAGAGAAGGAATAGGTTGAAAAGGGACCAAGAGATCAGAATACCAAAGACGAGTATTCGGTAGCTCTTAGGTGAGTTTCAACAAGCATGATGCTAAGGCGTAAAGCCATGTAGGAAAGAGATAGAAGAGGACCTAGGTCACAAATGACCTAGGGTTTGCCTCTTATCAGCCATCCAAATAGCTGAAATAAAAACTGGGCCATTCCTTAAGAGATAGAACCCGATTAGAAGATGATAAAATCGGATAGAATCGATTAAAAGGGAGGAGGCGGGCGCCGGCCAACCGGACCCTCCTAGGGCTTCGTGCCCTAGTTGTGCCTCCGAGGATTCTCCAAGCTGAAAACGCAGCGTTCCATCGTGCTTCTAGAAGGCGGGCGCCGACCACAACGTCTTTTAGAGGGGAAAGCTTCGGCCTCATGTGACCTGTCTCGGTGAAGCTCAAAACGCAGCACTTTGATACTCCCGATCATGAAATGCAACACTTTAACATCGTTTCGGTCTTCGACTCCTTGTCCGAATTGGAAAAAAGTAGAATGCGGTATTCTGTACTTAGAATTTCTTGGCACACATCATAGGACTCCCCAATTTCTAAAGGCTTGGCTCAACTCTTGGACGGTCCAAATGAAAAGAGGATTTGTGGACTCGACCCAAGGTAAAAGGCTATTTAAGTGGTGTTTGGGGTTCTTTGTGATTTACTCGGCTTACGTTGCACCGATCAATCACAGTCCAAAATCCAAATCCACAAAGAAGACTCGGGATTATCATCATTAAGCCAATAAACAAAAAATTGAGAAAAGGACGAAACGTTTTAGGTGTCTACGAGTACCTAACAAGAATTCCTCTCGTATGAACGGAACACCAAAACCATCTCCTATCATCACCTTGCTCAATGAAACCTCAGCCAAGATGGAAGCCCGGATTGAGACTCGGGATAAGAAAATAGAGTCCATATCGGACACTCTCAAAGTTATCGTAAAAGCTATTGAGGACGAGTAAGAAAGACGGTGAAGGAGAAGAAGAAGAATTAGTACTCCACCTCCACCATCACTTCCGGGTAGTCCCAAACATGAATCCAAGTCTCACCCACATATAGATCAAATAAAACAAATGTTAAGGGTGTCATCTATGTTCAGCAATCACTACTTTGATCATAAGGGGTTCACTTCAATCCCTAAAGGGAAGCTACCCCTAAGTTCACCATGCCCGACATCAAGTTCCGAGGTTCCGAGAATCCCCATCATGATGTTCGCAACTTCTTAGGAGCAATGACTCTTAAGAACATACCAGAAGACACTTACCACATCATCTTTCCATGGACTTTTGACAAGTATGTAATGAAGTGGTATAATGCAGCTTAATCCACGTAAGGTCACCAATTGGAATGATCTCGTATAAGGAGTTCCTACAGATAATACTCCTATAACACTTATCTACCTGTTACACTTAGAGATTTGGAGTTGATCAAGCAAGGTGAAAAAGAAAACTTTGCAGACATTCTCACCGGATGGAGGGAAAAGGCTACCCACATAGTAATCGACCATTCGAGAAGGATCAAGTTAGAGTAACCGTGAAGAACATTCAGCCTTCCCACAATTAGCACCTCAAATTCCTACCGTTCATGAGTTTCTTAGCCCTTAGAGACGCCGACATACCGATAGAAGAAGATATGTCTACCACGGCCACAAAGTCGTGATCTGGATATAGAGGTAACTATCAATCTAAGGACAAGAAAACCTCCGACCAAGGAAAAACTAGCAGGGGTGCATATGTCCAGTGCCCTTAATAGGTATAATGACTACACTCGATTGATACTACTTACACTCAAGCCCTTGACCGCCTGTTGTCTAAAGGGAAGATAGAGTTTCCACCTATAAGAGCAGAATCGAAACTACGAAACAATCTAAAAACTCGGACGCAGAAAAATTCTACAAATACCATCGTGCATGAGGACACAATGCCGAGCAATGTTGGACATTAAAGAATAAGCTGGAGAGCATGTTCCGCAATGGTCAACTCCCTCTCCCTAAGGCCGCCCAAAAGCCAAGCAACAACAAAAATCCCTTCAGCGGTACCTTAGACATATTTTCGAACCCATTCTAAGTTAGTGGGACCCATCTGTCTTCATTCAAGACATCAATGAGTCCAAACCACTTCTTAGCTTGCCTCCTCTAGACCCGAAGTCCACGGATCGTGGGTAATTGATGAAGAAGACGTGTACGACACCAAAGATAATAGTGACGATAACTTCGGGGCACACCACCCTTAGAAGAAGAAGACTTTTGGGGAGAACCAAAGAGCCAAAAATACAATTCCTTACTAGATCCGGACGACATAATGCACCCAAGTGTCCATAACGGACTCAGGAAGCCCTAAAAGAACCCGAAGCTACTAAAGAAGAAGCCTAATCCTAAGACAGACTTCAAAAATTCAAAGTCGATGTCTTTATCTCGCCAACTCATATCTCGCTTCCCAAAAACATAGGCAGGCCTTAATTGACGCACTTAGCAAAATTAAGGTCTCTCCTGAAACCATGCCTCGAGGAAGTAGTAAGATTTGTCAACAAGTGGGGATGGAACCATTACCTTCGACGAGAAAAACCTCCCCGAAAAAGGCATTGCACACAATAATGCCCTTTACTTAACTCGTTACTTGCCTTAATAAATTCATTCCCTAACCTTTATAGATAGAGGATCTGCCGTGAACGTTTATCCTTGGAGGACCACCAAAAGGTTAGCTATTAGAGAGCAATAACTCTCTAAATAGACTGTTCATCTCCGGGCGTATGATAATTCTTAAAAGACAGTTTTGGGCACAGTGACCTTACCAATTAATGTGGGACTAGTACTAAAGAACATTCACTTCCAAGTCCTAAACATTCCGGCTACATTTAACTCCGCTTCTAGGACATCCTTGGTTACATGACCATCAAGGACTCGCCCTCTACACTTCACCGTAAAGTTAAGATGATTATCGGAGGTCAGGTCATAACGAGTCAATGGGGACAATCTTTGTTCCGCCATTACTTCCAAGGAATCTATCGTCGAAATTGAACACCACGCCGATAGCGAAGAACTTTACTGAGTTTGAGACTATCACCGCTATAAACCAAGATGAAGCATTTCTCAACTTCAATCCCGATAATAACCCTAGTGTCCACTTGATGCTAAGAAAGAAGGGGTATTTTCCTAGCCTAGATGTAGGCGTAAGGGCATACCACCCTATGTTTCCACTCCTTGAACCCACCAACAATTATAAATTATTGCTAGGCTATCAAACTTCGCTAAGGAAATGGCCTAAGCCAAGTGGGAGGTTCAAACCAGGAGGATTGCATCATACACAGTCTGTTCTATCAAGCCCTTTCCTCATACCCTAAATGGCCAGGTTTTAAAACAAGGGGACGACTTCCTTTACTATGATTTCCCTAAGCTTTATTACCTCAAAGAAAAGGACATTTTAGTACCCAGCTTGGAAAGTTTTAATGACTCGCCATGTATTAGAAAAGGAGGCACCCTACCGCTTCGAAGAAGGATGGTCCACACCAGACGGGACCAACTTAGATGGGAGTAACATCTTCGGTCTCGTTGTTTCGACAAGATAAAAACCTAGAGGGGGAATTCGATTTCGATACTGTCTCGAGCCATGTCGCACCCGCAGCTTTATCCATCCGGATTCATCACCGACGTTGACACCGAAGGGCCCAAGCATATTACTTGGATTGATGTTGAGGAGGGCTAAGAATTTGTCGTTAGCTTAGGAGAGCCTCCCATTCCTAAGTCTAGCACTAGGGCTTTTATTCCTGTTCCCGTTTCGTTAATTCATATTCTAATTCTCGTTATTTCTAATTCCCCAATTTCGTTTTCCGAGTCCGATGTACTCATTTCCTCATTTAATAAAATGAACCTTTCTACTTACTCCTTGCCTTCTCCTATATTTAATTGTTTTGTTCCTAATGATGAATAAAAATCCCTAAAGAATTAATAAAAGATATGGAAGATCATGAAAATCGCTCACCAATAATAGAGGAAACTATAAGAATTAATCTAGGATTAATTGATCAACCCCAAGAGGTAAAATTGGGAAAATTCTAAAACCGGAAGAGTAGAAGCAATTCACTTCGCTCCTTACAAAGTTCATAGATGTCTTTGCATGGTCTACAAAGACATGCTCGGCATAGATCCAAGTATAACGGAGCATAGAATTCGACTTTACGAACACGTTAAGCCGGTTAAGTAGAAGCTTAGGAGGATGAAGCCTTAATGCACGCGTGACGATTAAGTCCAGGCCCTATCTCGAAGTTTAGGTTTGACAGACAACCAATTCCGGACACTACACAACAATAAACATTCAAAACAATGCACGAAAATGAGATAAGTATCCTTTCGTGTCTATTTTGACCCTTCATCTTTCGGACTCGGTCAAAGTGGGGGCTAACTGTATACACCTAAAATATGTCATCCTTATCTCTTTTATTTCTATAATCTATTTTTGTTGGCCCGATGATCTCGGTTCTATTTGTGGATTTGGATCATGGACGGTATTTGATTGGTGTGACTGAAGCCAATAAATCATAAAAACACCTTTAGCACCAAAAATAAAACTTTTGCCTTGAGTCGGTTTAAAAATCCATTTTCTTTAGGACGGTCCAAGCCCGGGTCAAACCTCTAGAGTCAACGGAAGGCTGGTGTCGCTTACGGGGACATTCAATGCTTAAAACGTCGCATTTCACCACCAGCGTCTAATCTAGACACGGAGCTAAAGACATTAAAAAGACGACGTATGGCGGATGCCGCGTTTCATAGTCAAAATCACCAAAATGCTGCATTTTGCTCCAAAAAGTCCAACCGAGACACGAAGCTTATTTTCTAAAAATGATGTCGCTTATGTCCGGCGCCGCGCATCGAGTCCAAATACACCTGAAACGTTGCATTTTTCTCGGACTCTTGGTGCAACACGAAAGACGCTGAAGAACCAAACGACACCATTTATGTCCTAGACCGTGCATCTCGTGATCCGGTTCTATCTCTTGTCTTTTGTACAATTTTTTGTGATTTTTCGCTCGGTTCACGCTTATTTCCGGACGGCCGCTTAAGTTGTTAACCTAGGTCATTTGTGACCTAATTTTTCCCTCTAAATAAAGAGCTTAGGCTCTCATTTTGCATATGGCTTATCCCTAAGCGTTACGTCGCTGAAGCCAAACTAAGAGCTACTAAATCCACTCTCTACTATTCCGATCTCTTGGTTTCTTTTCAACCTATTCTCATTTTACTCCCTACTCCAACACATGTGAACCTTAATACTCCATCAGTCACATATCTTTCTACCTACCTTTACAAAAACTCATAGAAAAGCCTCTCTCAATTCATCACCGTCGTACTTTCGGATCTAGATTTGAGATCACTCGGGCACTACTTCGGCCTCGTATAGTTTATTTAATGATTTTATTGCTTGTTGTTTTGGTATTGTGGAGAAAAGATGTATCGCATTTAATTCTTTTATGCCCGATGTAACTTTTATTTTTGCTTTCGTTCCTTTGTTTCGCTTTTCTTTTCTTTCTTTATTGGTTTCGTTTATCATTTTTCGTATCTACGTTTACTTCTTTCATTAACATGCTTTGTTTGCGTTTTAATTTTGTATCTCATTATGTTGTGTGCCTGTTTTTAATATGTTATCTAAACTCACTTTTCAAATTAGTAAAGGTCATTGTTTAACAGTGCGGAACGGAAAGGCTTATCCCTAAGTTTCGTACCCTCGGCCCCGAATCTCAATTCTCGACTCTCGACCGATGGAGTCATTTTTAACCTCTTCCAAGATTAGTTTTCCCATACTAAGATTGGAAGGGTATTTCTTTATTTTATTTTTGTTAGTTTTTACTCTTGAAATTGAATGGCGACTCCCTTGTTTACTTTATTTCCCTTAATCGCCTCTCGGTTTTTCTAACCGAAATTAAAAAAGAAAGTTTTTTGGATCTACCAACCAGGCAAGAGGCCGAGGCTGACCACCTCAGCCACAGCCAGTGGCCAACGCTGCCCACTAATCAGCCACGGCTTTCGCCGGCGTCGAATGGTCAATGGGTGGGGCTTCGTTCCAAACCAATGTTTTAACACCGATTTAGCCCTAAAGCCCTATGGAAGAATCAATAAACCCTAATTTTTTTTAATTTTTCCGTTGAGAAATAATATCTTTGGATTTCTAAAAATAATTTCCAAAATAAAAACTAATTAATAAAACCTCCATTCAATCCTATTTAATTTATTTTAAATTAGCTTGTAAAATTAAGAAATCTAAATAAGAGGTTCATCCCCACTTTCAAAAATAATCTTCAAAACTCAAATCATTTCTATCTTCAAACTAATTAATAGAGGTATGCGGGATCGTGGTTCCTACAACAGGACGATAAAATCAAAAGGAGTAAAGTCATCTCCGCTAAAGGAAAATGAAATGTGTTAGTTGTGTTCCAAAAGCGCTCATAATGGTTGGAATGGGATCACACTCTTTTTATCTCACAAATGGTTTAAAGCGATATAAAGGGAACCAAACCCGACCTATTCATGATGTCCTCAAGAGGGTAGTTCCTTTCTCTAAAACCCTTCTATAAAATGAATTTCGGGATAGCCCCGCTACTCCAAATAAAACCCTTCTATAAAATGAAAATCCAACAACATCTAGTAGAAGCATTACTCCAAGTGAGCAAAGAGAGAAGCTTAAGCCAACAAGCTTACTGATGGAGAAATGGCAAGTGAAGACACGTGGTTCTTAGCTTCCACCAAGAGATCGCTTGGGCTCCATTCGTCATGAGGATGCCACTCTCACTCTAGGAAGTTGTCATGAACTAACTTCTCGGCCCTTGTCCTTCCAATAGGATGAGCCTTTCTCCTAGATATATTTAAAGAGTTGTGTTTGTGGAAACCAACTAGTTTTCTCAAGACAAGAAGGAGCAAAACAAGAGCAAAGCTAGAGCAAGCAAGATAGGAGTAAGTGAAGTGTGTAAAATGAACATATTAACCCCTCCTTTTATAGACAAATTCGGGCAAGGCACGACAAGTACACAAGACAAAATTAAAAAAGCAAGAGGAGACCAAGAAGGAATCCAACAACGACGCTAGGACAAGGCCTACCAAAGGTCGTACGGCCCCGACCACGAGGTCTAACGGTGTCCCATCGGCGACGGATGAAGACTCGGACTTTGCATGTATAACATTCTGAGTACTATCAAGGAATTAGGTACAAACTTCATCTCTTGTAAGTTGTGATTACAAGTCATTCTAAGTGCTATAGATACTTTTCCGAGTGGTATACAACCTTTTACGAGTGTTACGGATACTATTGCATATGTTTTCATTCGTTTCTAACCGATCGAGAAAGCACACTCTTGCTCATCATTTCACATTTGAAGTTCCGAGTCACTCAGACAACACTCAGATTTATCGCATGTTCAAACATTCGCTTTAACACATTTAAACTTAGGTCCGACTTCATATTCTAAGTTTAAGTGAATTACGGTTTTAATTCATCTCTTTAAGTCGGCTTGTTTTGTTTGAACTATATTTGTCTAAGTCAAGTATTCTTACTCTGATATTCCTTATCTAACTTGATCTTTCTCTAGATTGACTCGGATGGAATTTGAGTATAATGGATATTAGACTCGGAAAATTCCAATCTTCTAGGACTCGGATAATTATGCACTTAATTATCTTAATTAAATTATTATTTGTGTCTAATCTTGGACCAAAGTATTTTATACTTTGAGAACCAAAATTGATTTACTTTTGTAGGTTATCTAAACGAGGTTATCCTATTTTTGAATTACAAAAGTAACCTGGCTTCAAAGTCGTCGGTCACCGACAGACAAGGCTTTTCTACTTCGACCAATGCCCGGACACTCGTGTTAGGGTTGTCCTGTTTCCAAAACTTGAAATCTTCAGCGCTAAGCTCAACGGTGGTTTCGACCCTACTTTTCGGACACCACTAGTGGATTGGGACATCCTAAGGACTCAAGAGCCGTTGCACAACGTTCACATGTCAACGGATCTTTTCGAGCCACTCAAAAGAACCGTTACAACGATCACAGAGGACTTCTATTCGAAGCTCATGGAATGCTTTCTATTGGATCACGATGAAGATGTATGGAACATCATACAAGAACGCAATTACATTCCAATGAGGATGGAAGAAACAAGACTCGTGCCTAAAACAAAGCTCAAGTACCCTCGAAGAGGCAGAGAAGTTCGGAAAGAACTTCAAGGCGATGCACATTCCGATGTGCTCCATCGGCTCGGAAGAGTACAACAGAGTGTCGGCTTGTGACACAGCCAAAGAAGTGTGGGACACTCTTGTCAACACATATGAAGGCACAAGCCAATTCAAACAAGCGAAGATAAGCCAATATCTTCACAAGTATGAGTTGTTCAAGATGGAGCCGAAGAAAACATCACTCGGATGTTCATCCGCTTCACTGTGATTACTAACAATCTCAAATCTCTAGGTAGAAATATTTCCCATGAGGAAATATGCAGAAAGATACTCAGAAGTCTACCCAAGAGAAGATGGGGTCCGAAGGTGACGAGCATTCGAGAAAGCTCGGAACGTCTCTCTATTAAAGCCGGATGAACTCATTGGGAAGCTAATCACCTATGAGATTCATTTGGAAGAGGAGGATGCAAAGGTTAGCACTAAAAAGAATATCGCGTTGAAGGCCTCGAAAGCGAGAGAAGCAAATCCGAGTTCATCGGACTCGAGAGGAAGATCCCATGGCACTTATCACCGGAGGCTTCAAAAGAATGATGAAGCACAAGAGATGGGACAAACAGCCAAGAGAAGAGTTCTACAAGAAAGATAAGAAGGATAGAAAAGGTAAACAGTCTTCCCCTTTAAAGTTATCTTTAATTAAGAACTCAGTCTGTTTTGAATATGGCAGACAAAGAACACATAGTCAAAGACTGTCCAAGGAGAAATAGGGACAGAAAGAAGGAGAAGGCTATGATGGCCACATGGAGTGATGAAGATTCATCAAAAGAAGATGAAGAATCAGATGACTCAAAGTGTCTAATGGCACTATCGGACTCGGAAGCTGAATCCGAGTCGGACTCGAATCACTCGGACAATGAGGAAATGAAACCTTAGGAGGTAATTGAATATTTCCTCAAGTTTTCCAAAGTTGATTAAGCTAAATATATTTATACTTTGGAAGAGAAGTCTAATTCTGATGCCTCTCAATTTAAAGAACAACTTGAGTCTTATATTTCGAGAGCATTTCTTTGAAAAATGAATTAAAAAAATTAAGACTTACTCTAAGAGAACTCAAGAATAGTACTCAAGCTAATGAGGCCGAGTCCGAGTCACTCGAAGAGAAAATGAACATCCGAAGAAAAAGCTCAATGAGTCTCAAGAACTTGTTTTGAAGTTCACTCAAGGTTAAGAAAACCTTGACATGCTCTTAGGGTCTCAATGTGTCTCGTTCGGAAAAGAAGGACTTGATTTTAACAAAGAGGAGGAATCTAATTCCTACTCGGATCTTTTCAAAAATGATTCCAGAACTGTGAAGTTTAGGAAGGCTAAGCACGGTCCCATTCATAAGAATGAAAGAAGGACTGAGCCCGGACCAGCTTACAGGAGAATGCCTTCTCCACCTGTTTATAAAAGAAAAGATTTTCGAAACAAAGAGACACATACTCGGTTTTCAAAAAGGAAGACTCGGAATCGGACCAAACCCAAAGTATTCAAATCTGGGTTCCCAAGAGTCTTCTTCCTCGAAAAGGACCACGAGTAAAGGGAGTTACTGGGTTCGTTAGAGGAAGTGAGAAAGGTTACTTTGTTTCGACTTACAAGCAGCTCAAAAAAGAACAAGAGGGCATTGGTACCTAGACAGTAGATGCTCACGCCACATGTCAAGAGATTCAAGACTCTTTTCCGAGTGGGATGATTACAAGGGAGGAAAATGCACGTTTGGGGATGACATCAAGGGCAAGATAATTGGGATAGGCAAGAGTGAAAAACGAAACAATCTGGTCAGCCCGATCTACCTTGTTAAAGGATTGAAGTACAATCTACTCAGCATCTCTCAATTGTCTAACAAAGGTCAAGAGGTAAGATTCACTCGGACCAACTGTTATACTTCGATGAAACTACCAAGAAGACTAAGCTCTCGGGTGAGAGATTAGGTAATACCTACACTATTCCTCTCTCGACCCGAGTTAGAATTTATCTTGTTTAAAAGCATCTCTTTATGATGATTCATGGACATGGCATCGTAGACTAGGTCATGTTAGCATGCACACTATTAAGAAGCCTGCATCTCATGGTTTAGTCGAGGCTTACCTAATTGTGCATTTAAGAAAGATAAAATTTGTGAAGCATGCATAATGGGAAACAGGTCGGATCATCTTTCAAATCTCTCAAAACTGTTTCCACATCCAAAGTGCTTGAAATGTTGCATATGGATTTATGCGGTGAAATCCCTGTCAAGAGCCTCGGAGGTAAATCATATGTACTTGTGATTGTTGATGACTACTCACGATTTACCCGGGTTTGTTTTCTTAAACTCAAAAATGAAGCTTTTAAAGAGTTCAGCAAGCTCTGCAGGAAAATTCAAGTTGAGTCTCGGACTCGGATCAAAAGAATTCGAACTAACCATGGAAGGGAGTTCGACTACTCGAAATTTACATAGTTACTGTGATAAGAATGGTATCTCCCACAACTTCTCGAGCACCAAGAACTCCTCAATAGAATGGAGTAGTGGAGAGAAAGAATTGAACTCTTGAAGAAATAGGAAGGCCAATGATGATTGAACATGATCTACCTTACTATTTACGGGCTGAGGCAATCAACACAGCAGACTACACATTGAATAGATTCCTCATCAAACCCATCTTGAAGAAAACTCCATACGAGCTTTACAAAGGGAAGAAACCCAACATTTTATACTTCAAATCCTTTGGATATAAGTGTTATGTTCATAACAATGGTAAGGATCACCTGACCAAGTTTGATGCTTAGTCGGATGAAGGTACTTTTTTGGTTATTCATCTCATAGTAAAGCATATCGCATTTTCAATAAAAGAACTAACAAAGTGGAAGAAAGCTTCCACTTTGTTTTTGATGAGATTGAACAGGGAAAACCAAGTGAGTTAACATTCTTAGATCTAAAGCTCAGCCAAGATGATGATCTTAGTGAAGATGAGCTCGTAAAGAGTCAAGGAAAAGTCACTCGGAACAACCTCGACTCGGAATGAGACAACTCAAGAGCCAACTAAGAATGTTGGAGCCCAATCGGATGAGCAAGCTCACTCGGAATAGACATATGAAGATCCATCATTTCAACCTACAAATCTAGTGAAGTAGAGAACAGTGTAGAGCCTTCAAATACGCTTTCCTCATAAAATAGTGGGGTAAGAACTTATTCCTCTCTACAAAATCTATGTGCATTCACTACATTCATTTCATTAACTGAACCCAAAAATGCACTAGAGGCCCTAAATAAACCTGAATGGGTAAAGGCCACGCAAGAGGAACTTAATCAATTTGAAAGAAACCAAGTCTAGACTCGACCAAATGACCTTCCGACCACCCAATCATAGGAACCAAATGGGTTTTCAAGAACAAACTGGATGAAGGTGGGTTGGTAGTTAGAAATAAGGTTAGACTTGTGGCTCAAGGTTACAATCAAGAAGAAGGGATTGATTATAGGGAAACCTTTACACCTGTTGCCGAATTGAAGCTATTAGAATCCTATTGGCATTTGCATCTAGCATGAATATCAAGTTGTATCAAATGAATGTTAAATGTGCTTTTCTCAATGGTTTCATTGAAGAGGAAGTCTATGTTGAGCAACCCCTGGATTTGAAAACTCGGAATTTCCAAATCATGTTTTCAAATTGCCAAAAGCTCTTTATGGTCTTAAATAAGCTCCCGGAGCTTGGTATGAAAGACTCGAGCAATTTCTTGGTTGAAAATGATTTTAGAAGAGGTCGATTGACATGACTCTTTTTATAAAAACCAAGGGGAAAGACTTTCTTATTGCTCGGATGTATGTTGATGATATAATCTTTGGAGCTACTAATGAAATTCTTTGTCGAGATTTTTCTGAGTTAATGAGACAGGAATTTCAAATGAGCATGATGCGAGAACTCAATTTCTTCCTTGGCCTACAAATCAAGCAAGCCAAAGATGGCATCTATGTCCATCAATCAAAGTATACCAAGGAGTTGCTTGAAGAAGTACAAACTTCAAGATACAAAGCATGCAACAACACCTATGAGCAGCGACGATAAAACTGGACTCGGATAAAAGAGGTAAAGCGAGTAGATCGAAACTCTATCCAGGTATGATTGGATCTCTGCTACATCTTACTTCAAGTAGGCCGGACATAATGTTTATTGTATGTCCGTGTGCAAGATTTCAAGCTAATCCAAAGAATCACATCTCACTGCAGTGCAGAGAATCTTCGAGATATCTTGCAGGGACTCGGAATCTAGGTCTATGGTACTCAAGAGACTCATAACCGACTCTCACTAGATACTCGGATGCTGACTATGTTGGATACAAAGTTGATAGAAAGAGCACCTCAGGAGCATGCAAGTTTCTTGGTCAATCCCTTATATCTTGGCACTTAAAGAAATAGAACTCAGTAGCTCTATCAACTGCTGAAGATGAATACATTGGAGCTGGAGCATGATGTGCTTAGATTTTATGGATAAAGCAACACTTGAGAGGTCTTGGACTTACATTCAAATCAATTCCAATCAAGTGTGACAATCAAAGTGCAATCAGCATCACTAAGAATCCAGTTCAAGCACTCAAAGACAACGCATATTGAGGTCATGTATCATTTTCTAAGAGACCATTATGAGAAAGGTGATATTGAACTTGATTTCATTCCTACGAAAGTTCAATTAGCTGATATCTTTACTAAGCCACTTAGTGAGGATCGGTTTTGCTTTATTAGGAATGAGCTTAGCATGATTAATGCATAATTATGTGCTTTTCTAAGTGGAATTACTTTGTGTGATTATGTGTTGAATATTTTGTTTTTATGCCTTGATAACAATTAGTTCAGTTGAGCCGGTGATACCGAGCTATGAGTTATTGCTTGTTTGCAGCTTACGAGTCACTCGAAACTTTACTGAGTCGACTCGGATGTTGAGAAAAGGGACATCAAACTTCTTAAATCATCTCTAGATTAGTTAAGAATTTCATAAATTTCTTTTAAAATATCTCTTTTTGTCTATCTCTCTCTCGCGCATCGATTAAAGAACTAGCCGTTTGTAGATAATCGCTGGAATTCTAACCGTTGGAGAGCAGAATCAGTCACACCGGTCCGAGGCGACCGTTGGAGAGTTGAGTCGGAATGAATGTTGAAGGACAATGCTTTCTCTATAAATAGCATCCTTTTTCCTTCATTTCGCTACTTTACTCTCTACATACTCTCTCTCTCTCGCTTACTACATCTCGAGCAAGTTCACTGTTTTTAAAGAACGAATCGTCTCTCTCAAGCTAAGTGAAAGAAATCTCAAGTAAGCACCGATTGCTCTCAGCTCTCTCTACTCTTTTATTTCTCTTGTTACTCTCTACTCTCTCTCTCTCTCTCTTGAGCTATCTTCTATACTCTCTCTCTTTCTTAAAGTTCATCTTCTCTCTTTTCACACTCAAACATACCGAAAAGAGGTTCCCACCTAGACTTTCTTGGTTCCGCAACCAAGAAACCTCACACAAAAAGCCAAGAGGGTCCTTCCAACCCCTCTAAAATCATTATCACCCAACACCTGATGTTAGATGACAAATTCTTCCTAACTACCAAGTTTTCATGGTTGAACAATATCAAAACCACAGGGGTTTATAATTTCCTTCTATTTTAGCGAGTTCATCTACCAAGAACTCGTTTTTTAGTTTTACTCAAACCTCTTTAGCTCGAGGGTATACTCACCTCCGGAGTTCAAGATGTTGTTGTCCGTATCAACGTCTCTCGCATCCACCGCCTATTCAAAGTATCTTCTCTTTTGCTCAACAACAACCCTATACCTTTCAATGAGGTTGCTGATGAATTCTTTGAGAAGTACGCAAAAGAATTTCCCGAGTCACGCAAAAACTTCTCGGTGACTCAACTAAAGTTAGAAGCCCGTCTTCTATGTTTCCTCGCTGATCGGAACCTTCTTCTCTCAGCATTTGGGCAAAGAAAATCCTAACTCCCGCTAGTATCGAGCGGACTAAGAAATCCACCCCTCTTCCTTATGGGGCTCTTCTTACTTTTATCTTCAAACAATTCAAAGTTCCCCTCCTCTTAGATCCTAACACGGTTTCGAGGCTGCCGTTGTTGTTGGCGTAAAAGAACTCCTTGGGAATGGATACCAGGAAATCAAACCGGGTGTCTAGGTCCATAGCTCGAACCGAGGCCACCGTCTCGCCTCGGACTCGGACTCAAGCTCCTTTCTCTCTACCTCCTCCACCTGGTGATGCCTCCACTTCAGGTGTTTCTCGAGTCCTTTCTTCCGCCTTGTCCACCGCAATAATGGACAAGATCTCCTCGATGTCCACTAAACTCAAGGACACCCTCTCGTAATTCAAGACTGTCCTACAATCAATGACCATCGATCAAAAGACTCGCTCAATCCCAAATCGTAGAGCAGCAAGATGTGCTTCTTAAGATAAAAGCACTCGTCAAGGAGTAGAAGGAGATGATTGAGCTCCTCCAAGAAAGGCGCTCAAAGGTCGCTCGAGACTCGGGCAACTCGGATACATCCGAGGAGTCCTCGAGCTCGGCCAAATCCCCTTTGGGGAGGAAGAAGAAGAAGAAGAAGAGGTGCATGGCCGAGGTAGCTCCCTCTCGAGGAGAAGGAGGAATGAGAGAAGGAAGAAGCAGAGAAGGAAAAAGGAGCGAGGAAGCAGAGGGACAAGGTGCTCCGACCCTCTAGCCGGAATTGATCGGCTTAGATAGTAGTCCGAGTGGGTCGAAGACCTCGCCGACAAAGGTCGGCCAGCAGCTGTCCCAGCTCGAGAAAGCACCTCCCTCGGCCGAGTTCCAAGAGGATGAATCTCTAGACGACCTGGTTCTAGGTCGCCCACTCGTAGCTAAGCCCATCCCGGAGATCCTAGTGCTGCCCCTGCCTCGATCTTCAACAACATCCCGTCTTACCAGCAAGGCGCACCGCTCGTTCATCCACCTCGACTCGGACTACCCCCGTCCACCTTAAAATTTTTTTCTCTTTTATTTTATTTATTTATTTATTTGTGCGGACAAACAAATTGTATCTTCTTGATACATTCTTCCTCTTTTTGTTTTTACTCGAAACGCAAGGGGAGAATAGTTAGAAAATTTTGTTGTCTTGTTTAGGGGAGTTTTCTCTCACCCTTTTGTGTAGATATTCTTTCTATGTGAATATTAATGAAGTTTCTATTTCGTGCTTATTTATCTCTCGAGTGTAATTGTTTTCCGAGTTTTAATTTCTTTTTGAGTTCATCTTGCCCTAATATAATAACTCAGTTTCATATTTTTTTTTTCTTGCTTTGATCTCGTCAACTCAGCTTTTTTTTTTTTTTGCTTTGATTTAAGCAATAATATAAGCTCGATTCACTTCATTTCTATGCGATATTTCAGTTTTTATCTCTAATGTAATCTAAGCTTAATTGCTCCGATAAAATCTAAGTTTGAATCACTCTAGATATTTTATGTGATTCTATCTCTATACTTTGACATATTCTTTGAGAAAGAATGAAAACTCAGGGCTATAACACTAGTAAAGTTTCTATCTAAGTAAGGAATGCCTTTCATCAAAAAGGGGAGATTGAAGACTCAAAGTTTGCATGTATAACATTCCGAGTACTATCAAGGAATCAGGTACAAACTTCATCTCTTGAAAGTTTTAATTACAAGTCATTCTAAGTGCTATAGAAACTTTTCTAAGTGATATATAACCTTTTCCGAGTGTTACGGATACTATTGCATATGTTTTCATTCCTTTCTAACCGACTCGGAAAACATACACTTACTCATCATTTCACTTTTGAAGTTCCGAGTCACTCGGACAACACTCAGATTTATCGCATGTTCAAACATTCGCTCTAACACGTTTAAACTCAGTGTCCGACTTCATATTCTAAGTTCAAGTGAATTAAGGTGTTAATTCATCTCTTTAAGTCAGCTTGTTTTGTTTGAACTATATTTGTCTAGATCAAGTATTCTTACTCTAATATTCTTTATCTAACTTAATCTTTCTCTAGACTGACTCGGATGAAATTTGAATATAATGGATATTAGACTCGGAAAATTCCACTCTTCCGGGACTCGGATAATTATGCACTTAATTATCTTAATTAAATTATTATCTATGTCTAATCTTGGACCAAAGTATTTTATACTTTGAGAACCAAAATTGATTTACTTTTGTAGGTTATCTAAACGAGGTTATCCTTTTTTGAATTACAAAAGTAACCGGCTTCAAAGTCGTCAATCACCAGCAGACAAGGCCTTTCTACTTCTAACCAAGGGCCGGACAATGTGTCGGGGTTGTCTCGTTTCCAAAACTAGAAATCTTCAACGCTAAGCTCAACGGTGGTTTCCACCCTACTTTTCGGACACCACCAATGGATTGGGACATCCTTAGGAGTCAAGAGCCGTCGCACAACGTTCACATCTCAACGGTCATAGAGGACTTCTAATCGAAGTTAGTTACAACGGCTAATCTGCTTGGTCATCCATAAATAGAAGCCAACTCTCAAGACTTGAAGATTGCTTGGAACCATTGTCAATACACATACATAAGCAAAAGTCTTTGTATTCATACTTAATCTTCTACTTACAACTCTAACTCTATACTTAACATCTTTTTGAGTTGTAAGGTTTTGTAATGAGTCACAAACTTTCATTCCGAGTTTCGAGTAAGGTCGTTGACCGAGCTGTAAGGGTTAGCTCGGTTGTCCCTAGGTGTAAATGTTACCTTAGTTAGGAAGTACTAGATCGGATAAGGGAACTTCGAGTCTAGGAAAATCTTATAAGGAATTGTCCAAGGGAGCAATTCGGTGAAGTCTTTCTACCGTATTTTGTGGATTCAAAATAATGGATTTGACTTGGTGCTTAGATTAACACCGGCCGTAGTTTTCCGCCCCAGGAGGGTTTCCATGTAAATTATGAGTTCATACTTTTCTGAGTGCAATCTATACTCGGACAGTCTTAAAGTTTGTTTTAAACTTTAATCTTCCATTTATTGTTCAAATTTCCTCATCACCCTATTCACCCTCCTCTAGGATGACTAAGTCTCTCCAAGAGCAAATCTTCAACGATTTGTAAGCCTAGCTGATGGCTAGCTTGTGAAGTCCAATCAGGCCTGGCAAGTGAGTTCTTCGAACCATGTGCATACAAGTGGATTCTTTGAACCATGTGCATGCAAGTTGATTATTTAGTATCCTTTAGTGTCTACTTTGACCCTTTGTCTTTCACACTTAGTCAAAGTGTGGGCTAATTGTAGACACCAATTTGTCATCCTTATCTCTTTTATTCCTATATTTTATTTGTTGGCTCGATGATGAAATCCCAATCCTGTTTGTGGATTTGGATCACGGACGGTATATGATTAGTGTGACGAAAGCCGATAAACCACAAAAACCCTTTAGCAGCAAAAAAATTACCTTTTGCCTTAAGGCGGTCCAAAAATCCTTCTCTTTCGGACGGTCTAAACCCCGGTCAACCTTCTAAAGTTAACAGTGGTAGGCACCACGTACAAGGCTTTACTATGCGCAAAATGTTGTGTTTTGTCATCAGCATCCAATGAAGACACGGAACTAAACTCATACGTACGAGGTCGTATGGCCGGCATTGCGTTTCATGGTCAAAAGCATCAAAACGCTACGTTTTGCTCCAAAAGTCCAAGCTGAGACACGGAGCTTATCTTCACAAAAAGACGTCGTTGAGTTCGGCGCCACATTTTAGGGGATTCCGCCCCAAACGCTGCATTTTGCTCTAAGTTCAGCTTGCAACACGGAAGGAGATGAGGACCATACGACGCCGTTTAGGTCCGGTTCAGCGCACCATGGATTGAATCCCGAGTTCCGGTTTAATCTTATTTTTTGATCCAGCTTTTTGTGATTTCCTCAGCTGGTTTCTGCTAATTTTTGCGGCTTCTTAAGCTTTAACCCTAGGTCATTTGTGACCTAATCCTCTACTATAAATAGAGAGGTTAGGCTCTCATTTGCATACGACATTTTCCTATGTGTTAGGTCAGTTGAAGTCCGATTAAGAGCTACTAAATATTAGCTTATTCTAATCTCTTAGTCTCCCTTCAGCCATTACTCCATACACATTCGAATCCTAATATTCCATCAACCACACACATCTTCCTACTTACCTTCACAAAAATTCACAAAAATCCCCTTTTCGGATCCAGTTTGAGATCCAGATTATCAAGTGGGACAACCTGAGGGTATCAATTTAGCCCTCAAACCACAGCTTATTTATTGATTTTTTTATTTATCATTTTTGGTATTGTAGAAGAAAAGATGTAATCGCATTTAAATTCCTCCCTTCCCGATGTAATATTTTTATTTTTGTTTTCAATTTTTTCGCTTTTCTTTTCGTTTCTTTATCGCTTTCGTTTATTGCCTTTCTTATTTGCTTTTATTGCTTTCTATTAGCATGCTTTGATTGTTTTTATTTTCTTATCTTATTATGTTGTGTACCTATTTTTAATGTTTTATCTAAACTCACGTCTCAAACTAGTAAAGGTCGTCTTTTGACGGGCATAATGGAAGGGCTTATCCCTACATTTTGTACCCTCGCCCCGAATCTAGATTCTTGTTTCTAGATCGATGGAGTCAATTTTAAACCTCTTTCAAGATTAGTTTTCCCATACTAGGATTGGAAAAGTATTTCTTTATTTAATTTTTGCTAGTTTTTGTTCTTAAAACCGATCGGCGACTCTATTTTCTTATTTACTTCTCCTAATGTACTTCTCTGCTTTTCGACTAAAAATAAAAAAGGTTTTGGGATCTTACAGTCAGGCCGGAGACCAAGACTCGATCACCTCGGTCATGGCCCCTGGCCGGCACGCCCATCGTACGACAATGGCTTTCGCTAGGTGCCGGACGGTTAGTGGGTAGGGCTTGGTCCAAGCCGGTGTTTTTCACACCGGTTTGGCCCAAAAGCCCTATGACAGAATCAAATAAACCCTAATTTGTTTTATTTTTAGTTGTGAAATAATATCCTGGAATTTCTAAAAATAATTCCTAAAATAAAATGATTAATAAAACCGCCATTTAATCTTACTTAAAATATTTTTAATCAGATTATTAAACTCGAAAATCTTAATAAGAAATTCATCCCCAATTTCAAAAAATCAATTTTCAAAACTTAAATCATTTCCATCTTCAAAAAGAAAATCCCGCAAATTCGTGGGGAAGCTCGGTCCCGGAGTACGAGGTCGTGGTTCCTACACCACGCCATGATCCACTCAAACCTAGGCTGGGCCAAAAGTTAAAATTAAAGAGTAGAAAATTTTTGAGCCAATTTAGCTTAACATTTAGGGTGTAAAAATGACATACCGTCACTACATTGTTGAGGGCAAATTGTAGAAATGCTATCCCAAGCGCTTTCCGTCGCCTAGATGGATCTTTGCCCATGCCATCGATGCCAGGAAGAATGGATGATTCCTTGAACTAGTGAAAATTGAGGAAGTACTCATATAAGTACTCATATAACCAAAAGTGCAAATTTATCACAGGAGTAAATCTCTTATCCATTCAAGATAAATATTAAAAAACTAACAAGGACGAGCATACCTCGATGACCTTCCATAGGTCGTATAAGGGCATGTAGCTGTCCAAATCCTTCTTAGAGGTAGTGCGCCTAGCCCCAAGACAAACAAGTGTATGCGGGCACCCCCCAAATTAAGGTCATTAATTTTATCTAAGTCCACAAAATCAACTAAATAGTGGACATGTACCTTGGAACCTTGGTTAGAAAAATGGATGCACATAGCATAAGATCGATCACTATGCAGATTTGTTGTTGCGGGCTATCTTAAGCCAACAACTCGACATTTTCAAAAGCCTCAAAAAGGACAAAATACTTAAAGTTATTGGCTTGGGGAAGTCGAGCTGAAAACCCGTGACGAAATTAATAAAATAGTGGACATGTACCTTGGACCCTTGGTGATGAAGATAGTAACAGCTTTTGTATAATTCCCGAGTAATAAACTAAGGGTTCCCTCGAGAAGTCTAAACCTATGAGAACGACAAAATCCAAAGGAGTAATGGTCATCTCCCAAAACAAGAGATGAAAAATGTTTGTTGTGTCTTAATATCGTTCGCATATGGCCCGAGTAATACCTCGTTTTGTACGGTCACACATATGACTCAAGGTGAGGTAAAGTGAACCGAACCCAACACTAGTCAGAACTTGCTCCAAGGGGTAGTTCTGCCCTCTAAAGATGTCGAAGAATTTGATGATAGCGCCACTACTATGAACATTGTCCCTCTACGAATGTGGAAATTCAATGCAATCTCTTAGTTAAAAATGCCACACTAGCATATGAAAGAAGAAAATTGTATCACGGCAGTTACCTTAGCAACTATTGCCAATGTAGTAACATAGCTCTCGGCCCTTTACCAAAAGGTCATTAGGGTTCCATTCGTGGTGAGGGCGCTATTCCCGCTCTAGAAAGTTGTCTTGTATTAAGCTTTTAGCCCTTGTCCTCTTCACGAGATGAGCACGCCTTTGGGACATAGTTGTGATGACTTTTAAAGAAAACCACTCTAGTTTTCTCAAAGCAAAGTTAGAGTAAGCTAGAGCAAGAATAAAGCAAGCTAGAGTAAGCAAGAATAAGCCAAGAGAAAAGTAAGTGAAGTGTGCAAAATCAACACATAAGGCTCCCTTTTATAAGTAAGTTTGGGCCAACATTTCAAATTTAAAAAACAAGGAGACCAAGCATTGAATAGTCAAATGCATGCGCCGAGAAAACCCCTTGCCTAAAACCCGGCCGACGCCGGTTTCCAAGGCTCGACTAGAGTCGGCTCGGCTGCAGCTTTACAGGCATAGACCTGAGCCTAACGAGTACCGAGTTCTATCAAGTGTGGTTGACCAATGGTGGCAGCTTTGCACCCAAGTGGGCTCATGAGGCTTACTTGTTTCAACTTCGCCGATTTATTTCCTAGTTTGTTTTTTACTAAATTATTCACATAAAAATACTCAACTTTTGTGAATACGATTATTTACTCGACAATATGCTAGTATAACAAAATTATTATGCCAAGCTTCATATTAAGAAACGATCAAGCTTCGAAGAAATTACCGATCTTTAGGACTTTGATCAAGCCAAGCTCAGTAATGTTAGCTGGATTTCGGAATGAATGAATGGCGATCAAGTTCAAGTCCCCTGTCTCGCAGTTCGAGTTCAACAATAGCCAATTCTAAACACCATGAATCGGTCGAGCATCCAAAGCGACGTCGAAAATTGAGATAAGTACCCTTTAGTGTCTACTTTAACCTTTCGTCTTCCAAACTTAGTCATAGTGGGGGCTAAATGTAGACACCGAAAACTTGTCACCCTTATTTATTCCATTTCCATTAATTATGTGTTTGGCCCGGTGATAAAATCTCGGTCTCGTTTGTGAATTCGGATCATGATCGGAGTCCGATCGGCATGACTGAAGCCGATAAACCATGAAAACCCATTAGCACCACAAAAATAAACCTTTTACTATAACCGACCTAAAAATCCACCAAGATGTTGTGCTTTGTTCCCAGTGACCAACCAAGGCACTGTAACCCGAGACGTCTATACGAAACCATTTTTAACCGACATAGCGTTTCTAGGCTCAAATTGCCAAAACGCACCATGAAGACTCGGATTATACTCCGCACATTTCTGAGTTCTATCAAAGGAATCAGGTATAAGAATTTCTCACTTATAGAGTTTTGATTCCAAGGCATTCTCTCGTACCATAGAAACTTTTCTCGAGTGATATAGTATTTTCTCTAAGTGATATAACATTTAGTTCATGTAATTTTTGCTTGTTTCTAAGTGACTTAGAAAACCAATATGCACTCAAGCTATCTCACTCGGTTCCGAGTCCCTCATCACTTCAAATTATCGCATGTTGAAATGACTAGTATTTCGCTTAACCGCACTCGAGTCCGACTTCATGTTATAAGTCCTATTCTCGTTATAGTCAGCGATTCTAGTCCGAATCATGCTTAGTCTAGATCAAGTTTGTTTCACTCGATATTCGTTGTATAACTTGATTCTCGCTTAGACTAACTCATATGGAATTTTGAGTTTGATGGATATTAGACTCAGAAAATTCCATTCTTTTTCGACTCGGATAATTAGTTATGTAATTATATTATTTATATCATTATCTCGTGTCTAATCTTAGACCAAAGTATTTTATACTTTGAGAACCAATTTGATTTACTTTTGTAGGTTATTCAAACGAGGATACACTTTTTGAATTACAAAAGTAATCGGCTTCAAAACGTCAAATCACCAGTAGACATGACTTTTCCTATTCTCCGACCTAGCCCCGTAAGATTGTGTCGAGTGCATGCTGTTTCCAAATCTGAAAACCGAAACGCCAAGCTTAATGGGGGTTTCCACCTTATCTTTCAAGACACCGCCGAGTGGTTTTGGGACTTCCAAAGGAGTTAAGAACCGTTGTCCAACGTTCATATTTCAACGGATACTTTCGAGTGACTCGAAAGTCCTTAATAACGGTCACAAAAGTCTTCCAGTCGGAAGATGGAGATAACGGTTACTCCGCCCGGTCATCTATAAATAGAAGCCAACTTTTAAGACTTGAAGATTGCCGAACCTATTGTCAATACACATACTTGAGCAAAGTTGTTGTATTTATTCTCAATCTTCTACTTACAACTCCCACTCGTAATTCATTATATTCCGAGTTGTAAGGTCCAGGTACTTAGTTACAAACACTCTCTTCTTACTTTCTAAGTAAGGTCCCTTGACCGAGCTGTAAGGGTTAACTCAGCTCGCTTGTCCCTAAGCTGTAAGGGTGATCTCAGCTAGGAAGTATTAGATCGAGATAAGGGAATTTCGAGTTTAGGAAAAACTTGTAAAGAGTTGTTTAAGGGAGCAATTCGGGTTCGGCCGATCTACGGTATTTTGTGGACTCAAAATAGTGGATTTGACGATCCGTGGTTTTCTCGCCCAGGAGGGTTTCCACGTAATATTCGTGTCTTTACTTTCTGAGTACATTCTATACTCGGACATTCTCTCAACTGCAGCTTGAATCTGCTTTCTTACTTTTTACTAAGATTCCGAGTTCATACTTTTCCGACCTCGTTTTAGACTCGGAATATGTTTCGTCTCTAATTTGACAAAAGAGTCTAATCTTCATGATAATCTTCCATCACCCTATTCACCCCCTCTAGGGTAACTCAAGCTCTCCCCGAGCAAACCTTCAATTGGTATTAGAGCCTAGCCTTTCGTAAAGGATCTAACCATCCAAAGGTTTAAAGACCAAATGGCTCGTAACAACGGAGAGTTCGATGAAGGACGATTTTCCAGCGAGACCACCAAAATTCAAAGGATCAAACTTCGTGCACTCGGAAGAAACTCATGGAATGTTTGCTCATGGGTCATGATGAAGATGTCCGGGACATCATACAAAATGGAAACTACATTCCCATAAAGACAGAAGAATTTAGACTCATTCCAAAGACTAAGGCCGAGTTTACTCTAGGTGAAGCGGAGAAGTTCGTAAAGAACTTCAAGGAAATGAACATTCTGATGTGTGCCATCAGCTCGAAGCATACAATCGAGTATCCGCTCGTGATTTAGCCAAAGAAGTGTGGGACACACTGGTCAACACTTATGAAGGCACAAGCCGAGTCGGACAAGTGAAGATAAGCCAATATCTTCATAAATATGAGCTATTCAAGATGGAGCCGAAGAAAACATCACTCGGATGTTCATTCGATTCACCGAGATTACCAACAATCTCAAATCTCCGAGTAAGAAGATTTCCCACGAGGAAATGTGCGGAAAGATACTCGAAGTCTACCCAAGAGAAGATAGGGTCCCAAGGTGACTGCCATAGAGGAGGCTCATAACCTATCACTTCTAAAGCCGGACGAGCTCATTAGGAAGCTTCTCACTCATGAAATCCACCTGGAAGAGGAGGATGCTGAGGGCAACACCAAAAAGAACATAGCACTCAAAGCCTCGTAAACCGGAGAAGCCGATCCGAGTTCCTCCGACTCGGAAGAGGATCCCATGGCACTTATTGCTAGAGGCTTAAGAGAATGATGAAGCACAAAAGATGGGATAAGAAGCCAAAAGAAGAGTTCTACAAAAGGGACAAGAAGGACAGGAAAGGTAAATACTCTTCTCCTTCAAAGTTATCTTTGACTAAAAACTCTGGTTGTTTTGAATGTGGCAGCAAGGATCACATAGTCAAAGACTGTCCAAAGAGAAAAAGGGACAGAAAGAAGAAAAGGGCCATGATGGCCACATGTAGTGATGAGGACTCATCGGAAGATGACGAGGACTCGGATGACTCAAAATGTCTAATAGCAATCTCGACTCGGAAAGCTGAAATAGAGTCCGACTCGGACTCGAACAGTGAGGAAACAAATCCTCAAGAGGTAATTAAATACTTCCTCAAATTTTCCAAAGTTGATCTAGCCAAGTATATTTTTACTTAGGAAGAAAAGTCCAATTCCGATTCTTCTTATTTCAAAGAACAACTTGAGTCAATTTCCTCTCGAGAGCATTTCTTTGAAAAATGAATTGGAAAAGCTGAGACTTACACTTCGAGAACTCAAGACTAGTGCTCAATCAAATGAGATTGAGTCCGAGTTACTCATAAGAGAAAATGAGTAGCTAAAGCTAAAGCTCAATGAGTCTCAAGATCTTGTTTTAAAGTTCACTCAAGGTCAAAAAAATCTTGACATGCTCTTAGGATCTCAATGTGTCTCCTTCGTAAAGGAAGGTCTCGGTTTCAACAAAGAGGAGGAATCCAATTCCTACTCGAGCTTTTCAAAAGTGATTCCGAACTGTAAAGTTCAGGAAAGCTGAGCATGGTCCCATTCATAAAAATGAAAGAAGGACTAAGCCCATAATAGTTATAAGAAGAAACCATCTCCTCCGACTTTCAAAAGAAAATTTTTTCAAAGAGAGAGATTCGGACTCAGTTCTCTATACGGAAGACTCGGAATCGGACTAAGCCCAAAGTCATTCAAATCCGGGTTCCGAAAAACCTTCTTCCTCGAAAAGGACCACGAGTAAAGAGTGTTATTGGGTTCATTAGAGGAAGTGAGAAAGGTTAGATTGTCTCTGTTTTGCACGGTACTCAAAAAACAGCAAAAGGACATTGGTACTGGACGGTGGATGCTCACGCCACATGTCGGGAGACTCGGGACTCTTTTCCGAGCTAGAGAAGTACAAAGGAGGAAAAGTCACTTTTGGAGATGACAGCAAAGGCAAGATAATTGGGATAGGCAAGATTGGAAAGGGAAGCAATCTGGTCAGCCCGATCTACCTTGTCAAAGGATTAAAGTACAATTTGCTCAAGCATCTCTCAATTATGTGATAAAGGTCAAGAGGTAAGATTTACTCGGACCAATTGTTACATTTCTGATGATACCACCAAGGAGATCAAACTCTCGGGTAAAAGATCAGGTAACACTTATATTATTCGTCTTATCGACCCGAGTCGAATTTATCTTGCTTAAAAGCATCTCTTCATGATGATTCATGGACATGGCATCGTAGATTAGGTCATATTAGCATGCATACTATCAAAAAATTGGCATCTCATGGCTTGGTTAGGGGTTTACCTAACTATGCTTTTGAGAAAGATAAAATTTGTGAAGCATGCACAAGAGGGAAACAAGTCGAGATCATCATTCAAATCTCTAAAGACGGTTTCCACATCCAAAGTGCTTGAGCTACTGCATATGGACTTATGTGGTGAAATCCCAGTTAAGAGCCTCGAGAGGTAAATCATATATATTAGTTATTATTGATGATTATTCACGATTTACCTGGGTGTGTTTTCTTAAGCACAAAAATGAAGCATTCAAGGAGTTCAGCAAGCTCGTAGAAAAATCCAAGTTGAGTCTCAAACTCAAATTCGAGAGAATCGAACCGACCATGGAAAAGAGTTTGACTACTCGGAATTCTCGAGTTTTACGACAAAAATGGTATCTTTCATAACTTCTCAGCACCCAGAACTCCTCAACAAAATGGAGTTATGGAGAGAAAGAACAGAACTCTTCAAGAAATAGCAAGGACAATGATGATTGAACACGGTCTACCTTACTATTTACAGGTCGAGGCGATCCACACGACCAACTACACTCGAATAGATGCCTCATCGGACCTATTCTGAAGAAAACACCTTATGAGCTCTACAAAGGGAAGAAACCAAATATTTCCTACTTCAGACCATTTGGATGTAAGTGTTTCGTTCACAACAATGGTAAGGATCACCGACCAGGTTTGATGCTCGGTCGGATGAAGGTATTTTTCTAGGTTATTCTTCTCATAGTAAAGCTTATCGCATTTTTAATAAGAGAACTAACAAAGTGGAAGAAAGCATCCACATTGTGTTTGATGAGCTTGAACAGGGACAAACCAAGTGAGTCTTCATACTTAGATATGAAGCTCAGCAGAGAAGATGATGAGACCGAGCCTACAAAGACTCAAACTCAGCCGGCTCGGAATGAAGCCACTCGGAACAAAGTGACTCGAGAATGAGACAACTCAGGAACCAGCTCGGAATGATGAAGAACAATCCGATGAACAAGTTCACTCAAAACAAGGTTCCGAAAGTCGAGCGGTTCAACCTACAAATCCGGTGAATCGGAGAACGAGCGGAGCTTTCAAGTTCACTTCTAGTCATCCACTAGAAAACATACTATCCGATATCAACAGTGGGGTAAGAACTCGTTCCTCTCTTCAAAATTTATGTGCATTCACTGCATTCATTTCATTAAGTGAACCGAAAAATGCACTAGAGGCCCTAAATGAACCTGAATGGGTAGAGGCCATGCAAGAGGAACTCAATCAATTCGAAAGAAACCAAGTCCGGACTCTTACCAAACGACCTTCTAACCACCCAGTCATAGGAACCAAATGGGTTTTCAAGAACAAACTGGATGAAGGTGGGGCGGTAGTCGAAACAAGGCTAGACTTGTGGCCCAAGGTTACAATCAAGAAGAAGGGATTGATTGTGGGGAAACCTTTGCACCTGTTGCGAGAATTGAAGCTATTAGAATATTGTTGGCATTTGCATTCAGCATGTGTATTAAATTGTATCAAATGGATGTTAAGTGTGCATTTCTCAATGGTTTCATTGAAGAGGAAGTCTATGTCGAGCGAGCCTCCTGGTGTTGAAAACTCGGAATTTCCAGATTATGTTTTCAAACTTCAAAAAGCTCTTTATGGTCTTAAACAAGCTCCCGAGCTTGGTATGAAAGACTAAGCAATTTCTTGGTTCAAAATGATTTTAGAAGAGGTCAGATTGACAAAACGCTCTTTATAAAAACCAAGGGGAAAGATTTCCTTATTTTTCGGATCTATGTTGATGATATAATTTTTGGAGCTACTAATGAATTTACGTGCCGAGAATTTTCCGAGTTAATGAGTCGGGAATTCCAAATGAGTATGATGGGAGAACTCAACTTCTTCCTTGGTCTACAAATCAAACAAGACAAAGATGGAATCTATGTCCATCAATCAAAGTATACCAAGGAGCTGCTAAAGAAATACAAACTCCAAGATGCAAAGCACGCATCTACACCCATGAGCGAGCAGTATTAAACTTGACTCGGATGAGAAAGGTAAAGCAATAGATCGAAACTTTATTGAGGTATGATTGGATCTTTGCTATATTTTACTTCCAGCAGACCGGATATAATGTTCAGTGTATGTTTATGCGCAAGATTTCAAGTTAATCCAAAAGAATCACATCTCACTGCGGTGAAGAGAATATTCGAGATATCTTGCAGGAACTTAGAACTTAGGTCTATGGTACTCAAGATACTCGGAACTGACCCTCATCAAATACTCGGATGCGGATTACGATGGGTACAAAGTTGATAGAAAGAGCACTTCAGGACCTTGCCAATTTCGGGTCAATCCCTAATATCTTGGAACTCAAAGAAGCAAAATTCGGTGGCTCTATCAACTGCCGAAGCTGAGTATATTGCAGCTGGAGCATGTTGCGCTCAGATTTTATGGATAAAACAACACTTGAGGGATCTTAGACTTTCTTTCAAATCAGTTCCAATCAAGTGTGACAATCGAGTACAATCAGCATCACCAAAAATCCAGTTCAAGCACTCAAAGACAAAACATATTGAGGTCGGGTATCATTTCTTAAGAGACCACTCGAGAAAGGTGATATTGAACTTGAGTTCATTCCTACTAATCTTCAATTAGCTGATATCTTTACTAAGCCTCTTGGTGAAGATCGGTTTTGTTTTATTCGGAATGAGCTTGGTATGTTAAATGCATGATTGTGTGCTTTCCTAAAAATATTCATTGCATGATTATGAGTTATGTGCGTTCAAATTGTGAATAACCATTAGTTCAGTTGATTCAGTGATACTAAGCCAATAGTTATTATTTGTGTGAAGTTTCGAGTCACTCGGAAAACTTAGCTGAATCGGACTCAGACTTTTGAGAAAAATGGACATCAAATCTCCGGAATCATCTCTAGATAAATGGAGAATTTCGAATTTATTTTCAAAATCTTTTTCTCTCTCTTTCTCTCTCATGAACTGTGATCAATCGCTAGCCGTTGGTTTTCAAACCAATAGAATCATAACCATTGAAGAAGAGAACTGTCACACCGGTCTAAGGCGACTGATGGATGAGCCGAGTCGAACGGATTTACAACGATGAGTTGACGGACGTTTATTTTTCTATAAATAGCGCCTATTCATCTTCGTCTCGTTACTTCACATTTCATTTACTCTCTCTCTCTCTTAAGTAAAACTTCTCGCGGAAGCTTTCTACGTCTACAGTGGTCTCTGGACATTTTCAAGCGACGTGAAGCTCATCTTAAGTAAGCTCGACTATTCTCATCTCTCTCTTCTACTCTTTTTCTTTCACTCTCGGTGACCTACTCTCTTCTACTCTCCTTCTCTAAGTTTCACTTCTTTCTACTCTTCCTCACAAAATGTCTAAGAGAGGTAATCATCCCGACTTTCTTGGCTCTTCCTCTAAGAAGCCTCGCACCAAAAGCCAAGAAGGCTCATCTTCTTCTAAACCGGTTGTCACCCAACATCTCGTGCTTGGACGACACACAACCACAAAATTCTCATGGTTGCCACACATCTAAAACACCGGTGTTTATAATTTTCTTTGTTTCAGCGAGTTCATTTACCCTGAACTCGTTTCTAACTTTTACACTCACCTCACTCACTCCGAAGGTGTTCTAACCTCCGGGGTTTAGAACATTACCGTTCGCATTAACACCTCTCTCCTCCACCGCTTGTTCAAGGTTTCCTCTCTTTTCGGAACAGCAACCCCATTCCTTTCACTCGAAGTCACTGATGACTTCTTTGAAAAATATGCTAAAGAATTCCTTGAGTCACGGAAAAATTTTTCGGTGACGGTTGAAGTCGAAGCACGCCTTACGTAGCTTTCGCTGATGAGAACTATTTTCTCTCATCATTCTAGTAAGGAGAACCCCAACTCCAAGCATTTAAAAGCACTTTTTGACATTCTTGAGGGCTACGAAGTAGACCTCTTCCCTTCTATCATTGAGTAGATGGCGGTTGTGCCAGCTCAACTCCAAAATAAGAAGAACACCCCACTTCCCTTCGGTGCTCTTCTCACTCTTGTTTTTAAACAATTCAAGGTTCCTATCCCCTTAGACCCAAATGCTGCTTCTAAGGCTGCCGTTGTTGTCGGCAAAACGGAACTCCGAGGGTACGGGTATTAGGAAACTCAACCTGGTATCCGGGTACACAACTCGAGTTGAGGCCTCCTTCTCCGCCTCGGACTCGAAAGAAACCCCTCTCTCTCTTCTTACCCCACCTATTGGTGCTTCCACCTCAAGTGCTTCTAAGTCTCTCTCCGCCATTTTGTCCTCCGCTTTCTGGACAAAATTAATTCTATGTCCTCGGATTTCAAGGACATGCTCCGGTCATTCAAGATTGTCTATCGGTCTATGACCATCAACCAAAAACAGCCCAGTCTCAAATTCGAGGGCAGCAAGAACCGATTCTTGAGATGAAGGGCTTGGTGAAGGAGCAAAAGGAGTTAGTCGAGCTCCTCCAGAGAGAAAGTCCAAGGCGGGTCGGGACCGTGGCGACTCGGACACTTCCGAAGCGTCCTCGAGCCCAGCCATGACCTCCTCGAAAGCGGGGAGGAAGAAGAAGCGGACAAAGAAGAAGCAGACGCCGAGGAGCCTATGGCTGAGGCAGCTCCTTTGGGCATGGGGAGGCGTATAAAGAAGAAGGAGGAAGGACAGCTGAGGGTACAACTACTCCTCAAGCTCAAGTGGCATTACTCAGCTCGGACGGCGAGTCCGAGTGGGTCGAAGACCTTGTTGCTCCAAGCACCAAGGCAGCGGATCCGACCGAGCGGACCCCTCCAGCCTACCGAGGTCCATAGGGAGGAACCTCTAGATCCTCTCGTTACGGGTCAGCCACTCGGAGCCGAGCCTTTGACGGCAATCCCGGTCCTCCCTCCGCAGCGCTCAAGCACATCGTCAAGATCATACCGGCGCCGGCGTACCTCTCGTCCCTCCTGTTCCACTCGGACAACCCCTCTCCCTCGTAGGCGCCATACACTCGTGTCACAATTCCACGATCCGCCGATTCTTCTTCTTTACGATCATTTCTTTTTCTTTTACTTATTTCTTTTTGTCCGGACATCAAATATGTACCAACTGTTGTATTCTTCCCATTTTTTTGTTTTTTGCTGAAAATATAGATAGAAAAATTTGTTGTCTTGTTTAGGGGAGTTTCTCCATCCCTATCTCTGTGTGTACTTTCTTTTATTTTAAAGAATTAATGCATTCTCTTCCACTCTCTCTGCGATTATTGATTATTGCAACCATTTACGAGTTACCATTATTTCATTGCTAAGTATATACTCTTTATGATCCGATACATTAAGCTTGCTTTACTTATCTTATTTTCTGCATAAGTATTTAAAAGCATATCTTTATCACTAACAAAGTTTCGTCTAAAGTATGGAGTGCCTTTCATCAAAAAGGGAGATTGAAGACTCAGATTTTACTTCGCACATTTCCGAGTTCTATCAAAGGAATCAAGTATAAGAATTTCTCACTTATAGAGTTTTGATTCCAAGGCATTCTCTATACCTTAGAAACTTTTCTGAGTGATATAGTATTTTCTCTATGTGATATAACATTTACTTCATGTAATTTTTGCTTGTTTCTAAGTGACTTAGAAAACCGATATGCACTCAAGCTATCTCACTCAGCTTCCGAGTCCCTCATCACTTCAAATTATCGCATGTTGAAATGACTAGTATTTCGCTTAACCGCACTCAGTGTCGACTTCATGTTATAAGTCCTATTCTCGTTATAGTCGGCGATTCTAGTCCGAATCATGCTTAGTCTAGATCAAGTTTGTTTCACTCGATATTCGTTGTATAACTTGATTCTCGCTTAGACTAACTCATATGGAATTTTGAGTTTGATGGATATTAGACTCGGAAAATTCCATTCCTTTTCCGACTCGGATAATTAGTTATGTAATTATATTATTTATATCATTATCTCGTGTCTAATCTTAGACCAAAGTATTTTATACTTTGAGAACCAATTTGATTTACTTTTGTAGGTTATTCAAACGAGGATACACTTTTTGAATTACAAAAGTAATCGGCTTCAAAACGTCAAATCACCAGTAGACATGACTTTTCCTATTCTCCGACCTAGCCCCGTAAGATTGTGTCGTGGCCGTCCGTTTTCAAATCTGGAAAACCGAAACGCCAAGCTTAATGGGGGTTTCCACCTTATCTTTCAAGACACCGCCAGTGGTTTTGGGACTTCCAAAGGAGTTAAGAACCGTTGTCCAACGTTCATATTTCAACGGATACTTTCGAGTGACTCGGAAAGTCCTTAATAACGGTCACAAAAGTCTTCCAGTCGAAGATGGAGATAACGGTTACTCTGCCTGGTCATCTATAAATAGAAGCCAACTTTTAAGACTTGAAGATTGCCGAACCTATTGTCAATACACATACTTGAGCAAAGTTGTTGTATTTATTCTCAATCTTCTACTTACAACTCCCACTCGTAATTCATTATATTCCGAGTTGTAAGGTCCAGTACTTAGTTACAAACACTCTCTTCTTACTTTCTAAGTAAGGTCCCTTGACCGAGCTGTAAGGGTTAACTCAGCTCGGTTGTCCCTAGCTGTAAGGGTGATCTCAGCTAGGAAGTATTAGATCGAGATAAGGGAATTTCGAGTTTAGGAAAAACTTGTAAAGAGTTGTTTAAGGGAGCAACTCGGGTTCGGTCGATCTACGGTATTTTGTGGACTCAAAATAGTGGATTTGACTTCGTGCTTGGATTAGCACGATCCGTGGTTTTCTGCCCCAGGAGGGTTTCCACGTAATATCTCGTGTCTTTACTTTCGAGTACATTCTATACTCGGACATTCTCTCACTGCAGACTTGAATCGCTTTCGTACTTTTACTAAGATTCCGAGTTGATACTTTTCGACCTCGTTTTAGACTCATAATATGTTTCGTCTCTACTTTGACAAAAAGAGTCCAATCTTCACGATAATCTTCCATCACCCTATTCACCCCCTCTAGGGTGACTCGGACTCTCCCGAGCAAACCTTCAAACCATTTGGTCCCCGAGCGTTTCTAGGATCATGATCGAGTTTGAGACCGACATCGCATATCTCGCCTTCCCTCATGGGATTTCTTGTCTAGTAGGATTTTATCCGGTTTATTCCCACGATTCCCATTGGCAAATTAGACCTAGTTTAGCTGTTACGGACGACTAATAGTGTTTTTAGGTAATTATTGTGACCTAATTTCATTCCATAAATTGAGGGCTCAATCCCTCCGTTTTGGCTGCTGCATTTAAGCTATTGTTGCTACTTTTTCAGCTAGTGCACCCTCTCCTAAACAGAAATATTCTCATTACTCTCTCCCACTCTCTACTCACTCCATTTTGCCATATTGTCGCACATTTCCTCTCTCAAAATCCACCAAATAGCCTTCTTTTTCCTCTTTTAGAGCACACTACCCTGCCATTACGCTGTCGAATTCGGTTCATGATTCAAGCTTAGTAGGTGGGACAACCTAAGGGCACCGGATCGGCTTTCGGTTCCTCTTACGCTTTTATTTATTTATGACTTTTAATGATTGTTGTATTGTGGATCAAATATGTAATCACTCTTAAATTCCTCCCCATCCACTTGTAACTTTTATTTCTAGTTTTCATTTTCGCTTTCCTTTACTCGCCTTCCTACCTGATGTTTATCGCTTTCTTAGCATGCTTTGGTTGATTTAATTTTCGCACTTCAAATGTTGAATGCTTGATTGATAAATACGCTTTTTTAACTCACAACTTAAATTAGTAAAGGTTGTCCGTTAATAGACAGAATGGAGCTCTTATCTTTTCATTTCGTACCTTGACCCCCGAACACCTGATTCTCTATTTTAGACTGATGGAGTCACTTTTTAAAACCGCCTTCAAGCTTATGTTTTCCATACTAATATTGGAAGAGTATTTTCTTTATTTTTGTTAGTTATTACTTTTTAAAACCGATCGGCGACTCTCTGTCTTTTGTTTGCTTTTATTTCTCCTAATTGGTTCTTAGCATTTCTAGTTTGAAGATGGAAAAATTCAGTTTATTTTCTCGACAGCTAGAGCTATAGGACCGAGACTAATTTCTCAATCTTGGCCCTATAGTCGGTGCCTGGTTATCGATCGGTGTTGGCTCTCACCGGTGCCCACCGACAACTAGGCTTGGCTCTTGGTCCAAACCAGTTTATTTCACACTTTTGGCCCGGAAGCCTTGCGGCGAGAAAATGAATTTTATTTTTCTATTTTCTTGAACTATGAAATAATATCCCGACATGTCTTAATATTTAATTTCTAAAATAAATGATTAATAAAATCGTCAATCACCATTTCACTTAAATGGTTTTAAAAGTTAGATTAAGAAAATATGCAATTTTAGTAAGAGGCGCACCCCACATTTAAAAATCATCTTAAAAGTCTTAACCAAAAGAGCTGATGCTTCATAGGGAAACTCCGGTCTGGATACCCCCGACCTCTCGCTAGGGAAGGTACGCACAAGGGTTGCTGGTTCCCATAGTGTTCGCTAATTTCTCCTATTTGGTTTTCTATCTAACCTGTTCCAGTCCAGGTTTGGACCAATGAACACCCCTACTTATTGGACTATGTAGATACTCAAAAAGTGTCATAATTTTAATGCTTTATTTATTTGTTTTGTCATCTCATTAATAAACACCTAGTTTCATTTGTATCCTCGGGACGAGACTAGACTAAGACAGAGTGATAATTCCTATTTCGTCTCAAAACAAGTCTATGCCAAAAATTAGCCCAAAAATAAAATTTTTCAAAAAATGGAAAGTTTTAAAAAATAGAAAATTTCCAAAAATAGAAAGTTTCGAAAAATGGAAACTTTGTAGAATCCGATATGGCCACCTCTCTCATTTCAGTTGGCTTAAGCCGGACTTGGCTTCCTAAACCTAAGTTCAAACCAAACGAGAATTAATGGTAGCAAGAAGATTTGAACCTTAGACCTCAAGGATAAAATAGTGAAGTGTAAATATTGTAATGTCATTTTGTTTACAATGACATCATTCGAAATAAGGTACTTAAGCCCACATTAGAGAAAAAGACAACTGTCCTTGCAAGCCCAGATAGCATGTACCAAGAAGATACCTCAAGCGACATGTTTTGGTATATTGTTGGGACTTCCCCTACAACAATATCTTGGAGGCATAACTGTTGCTAGCGTTAGTAGTATGCTACAAGTTCACATCCAACCCTAGAAGCATGTAGTGATTAAGATCTTCCACAAAATCTTCATTTCATCTCATTTTTTACAAGATTATCACCATTTCCACAAAGCCTTAGGGCTCCCCACTATAATATAAATAGGGAAGTCGCCTCCCCTCGATAAATATATGGACTAGTTATATCTTTTTCCCAATGAAATTGTCATTCTCTCTAGCCCCTCTCCCTCTAGCTTTCGACTATTTCCTAAAAAGTTTTTATGTGAATTAATTTTCATTTGCCTAAGCTTGCATCTCAAAACTTGTTTTGCCCTCTTGACTTCGTGGGACACTCACACGTGCATGCGTGCACAAACACATTCACAAAAAAATTTTCAACAACACATAAACAAAACTTGTAAATACTTATGATGTAGGAACCATAGTCGGAACCCACCGAGCTTCCCTATGAATGATTGGCGTAGGTTTTTAGAAAGTTTTAAAGAATGATTTTAGGGTTTTGGAAATGACTTTTGAAACGTGGGGATTGATCTCTTATAGAGAGTTCTGAATTTTATTAAACCAAGTTAAAGACTTAAATAAGATTTGATTGGTGATTTTAATAATTACTTTATTTTATAAATTATTTTTAGAATTTCCGAGATATTATTTCCTAATTGAAGAGTAGAAAAGCTGTTAGAAATTAGGGTTTTGCCGTGAGGCTTTACGGCCGGACCTATGTGAAGACGCTGTTCTCCACCCAAGCTTCAACCACCGAGCACCCGAGTATAAGCGACAGCCGCACTTAACGGTCACCGGCGCCGGCTAGGGGCCCGGGCTCAAACAATCAACCTTTTCCTTTGGCTTGGCTGGTAGATCCGCATCTCCTTTTTTTAACCTTGCAATCGGAAAATAAATAAGATGCATTTTTAACATAAATAAAGGAAAAAGAAGAGTCGCCGATCTGTTTTTAAAACAGAAAAACTAACAAAAACAAAAATAAAATACAAATTTGCTCTTCCGATCTTAGTATGGGAAAACTAAGACCGAAAAAGGGTAAACGTAAATTAAAGGAAAGTGATAAAGAAAGCTATAAAGAAAGCAATAAAGAAAGCAATACATTAAAAAGGAAAAGAAAAGCAAAAACTAAAAAATTACATCGGGCGGGGAGGAATTAAAAATGCGATTACATCTCTTTGATCCATAATACGGAAAGTGATAAAAAACATAACTTAAATAACCCTTCGAAGGCTTAATGGTTGCCCTCAGGATGTCCCACCTGCCGATCTTGATCTCCACACTGGATCTCTTGATGCGACAGCGCGAATCCAAGGAAATGGCTTGTTTTTATGAATCTTGAAAAAGGTGAGTTTGTAGGGAGTAGGAAAGATCGGTTGAATGAATGCTCGGAGATCATAATAACTGAATATTATTTAGCTCTTTACACAAATTCAACAACGTTGAGTAGAAAAGAGGATGTTTTTCAGCAGAGTAATGTTTAGGAAAGGGTATTTTTAGCTCGGTTCGAGTAGTGTAGCGCTAAGGAAATAAGCCATACCCAAATGAGAGATAAGGCTCTCTATTTATAGGGAGAGACCTAGGTCACAAATGACCTAAGGTTGCTCTCGGTCGACCGTCCAAACAAGCTGAGAAAAATTAGGCCAGAATATCTTGAGATTGAACCGGATAAAGGGAGGATAAATAGGATAGAATTCGGTTCACGACATCTCGCCACCCGGGCGTGCCTAAGGTTTCGTGCCCTAGCGTGTTTCCAAGGGAGTCTCCGGTGCAAAATGCTGCATTTCACTTAAAATCCAGGGGTTGTAGGTGCCGACCATAAGACACCGTTTTGAGGGAGACAGACTTCTAGTCTCGTGCGGACTGTCTTGGAGCATAAATGGGTCGGTTTAATACTGGTGATCATGAAATGCGGCATCTAATGTCTTTTTGGAGGTCTTGATCTCCTTGTCTCGATTGAACAAAAGCAAAATGTAGAATTCCGATCCTAGAATTTCCCGGTTCGCAAAGACTCGGACTCCGTTGTCTCTGGAGGCTTGGCCCGATCTTGGATTGTTCGAAGGAAAAGTGGATTTTTGGATCGACCCAAGGCAAAAGGCTATTTATTTAGTGTTGGGGATTCTTTGTGGTTTACTAGCTTTCATTGCACCAATCGAACACGATCCGTGATCTAAACCCTCAAATAGGACTTAGGATTTCATCATCGGGCCAACATAATAAAATACATTATCAAATGAGATAAGAGATGATACTTTTTAGGTGTCTATAGTTAGCCCCACTTTGACCGAGTCAAAAAAACGAAGGGTCAAAGTAGACACTAAAAGGTACTTAACTTGATTCTATGCTATAATTTTTTCTTGATTTTGCGTAATATCTAGAATTGGTTTCGTTCAACCCGAACTCCAGAAATAGGTTTGGACTTGATCGCGATGCATGCGTTCGAGCCCGTTAAGAGGGTCCTAAGCTTGGCTTAATGTAAGACCCGTAATTTTGGGGTTAGGTAGTTATAGGAGTCAAGTTAATTATTTAGTTTTAATTAAATAGAGTAGGTTGAATAACCAAGTTATATATGTGGTTAGATATTCGTAGATTTATTTGAGCGAATTATTATTAGTTCGCGTAACTATTATTAGTGAAGCATATTAATTTCTTCCTCCGAATTTTCCGCTCGGACTAGCTAAATAAAAACCCGAGACTGTTTATGCTACTTATTTTGGTCTACTTTAGTTATTGCTTAGCAAAAAAAAACAAAGAAAAAAAGAAAGAAAGAAAAGGGAGATAAGGAAGAATGTCTTGGGCCCAATAGGGCTGAAGACCGACAATCGATCGGTGGAGAGAAAGAGCAATAAAGAAGGAGGACTCGGAGGCCCGAGCGAGAGGAAAAGAAAGGGAAACGCGAGAGGGAGAACCGACAAAGAGAGAGAGAGGGCATGCGGGAACCGAAGTAGAGGCCGGAGGCCGGCGAGCTGAGCAGCAAACGGAGAGAAGGCGGCCGGTGAACACCTCGGACCCGAAGACAAGCAGCGAGTGAAGGAAGAGCAAGGGCTCGAGATAGAGTCAAAGGCGGAAAGAGAACTCGAAATAAAGACAGACGAGTGGGAGTTCGAGAGGTGGGAACCGTGAAAAAGGGACGACGACAAGGGAGGAGGGCCGGAGGCCGAGCGAGCGATGGCCGGACCGAGAGGTAGTGAGAACCGAAACACCGAACTAGAAGCAAGAAGAAGCGAGAGTCCCGAACCGACCTGAAATCAAAAGCAAAACGCGACGGGTAGCACGTAATTCAATTAATTCCAAACCCTAGAATTTGAGGTAGGTAGTCCTATACTCTAAACTATTAGTAATTTCGAAACCCAAATGGATTTATTGTGATTATCGAATGTTTATGCTATTAACATTAAATGTTTATGCTATTAAACGAGTTTAGTAGTTGCTAAAAGTTGAATTAGGAGCCTTGAAGGGATTTGGTAGCTGGTTAGGCTTGAATTGAAAATCGGGAATTCGAGACGGAGTTAGGTTACTTGCGTATAGTGAATAGTATTGAGATTTCAGTCAATTGGGGATGAGCACGTTGTGGTTTGGGTATAAATTATGAATTAATACTTCAGATTGAGCCTTAGAGATTTACTCGAACTTGCGGCGTCAAGAAATGATTGCTAATATCGGGAAATAATGGGTGAAGTGTAAAGAGGAGCATGAATTCCTATTGATGGATGCACAATTGAGGCATGGGAGTGAGAAGTGGGTGATTGTCGAGTTAATTGAGTTCAAAATATATTTAAGTCCTCTAGGTTGAACTAAACGTGAAGGTAAGCGAAGCCAGCGGAAATTGAGTGATGAAAGCGGATCAAGAGTTATATAACCGAGGATGGGCGACCAAGAGTTGATGAATAAGGTAGAGATATAAAATGGGAATTTGAGATGGGGAAATGATGAGTCGGGGATGGTGAGGTTAAACCGAGTTGGAGGCATATATAAAATCCTTGAGAATGAATTGAACTATAAGGTAAATGGAGCTAAAATAAATTTAGTGAAGTAAGTTTAAGAGCTATATGGCTAAGTATGGGCAAGAAGAGTTGGACTAGTAAGGTGAAGGCGTAATTGGAGAAAATTAAGGCAAAGATGGAAAATTGTGGGGAATTGGAATGATTGAATTACGAGGAAATACTTATGGTTATTGTGACTCGTAAAAGGGAATTAATTTTACTAAATTGGTGAATTTAGAAAGGTACAGCTGGAGAGGAGCTAAGAATGACTATCTGTGTTGAATTGTGGCTATCTCAGTGCAAGTGATTATTTTAAACGATGTTCGACAATAATTTTGAAAGAAGTTATGTATTTTACGTGAATGATCCTTGAATGTAACTTCTTGTTAACTCGCTTTTCAAACTTGAAATGTGTTCTAAAGAACTGAAATTGATTGAGAAGGTGAATTTAGAGGGTGGCACGTGGTGTTATGCGCTCTATGATATTAAAGTGATTTGAGATTGTGGTTCAAAACCAAGTTTTATAAGTGATTGTGATCACTTCAGCTTTGAACGGATTTTGCTAAGGATTGTTTAGACCGAGAGGAAGGAGGTGGTCATGCGTATCATGCCACGGGGTCTATGCGTATCATGCCACAAGGTCCTTGCATATCAGGACGCCCATCAACCAGAGAGGTTGATTCTTTCCTGACGAGGAAAGCGAAGCCTTCCAAGTATTTGACTAGAGATAGGTCCCGGAACTCGAGTCAAGGGTCATACCCCGAGAAACCGTTTGGTGCTAGTTCAATTGTCTAAAGCCCCGAAAGGATTTTCAATTTCTAAATGAATGTATTTGAGAGAAAGTGCAGGTGGTTGCACCACCTTGTTTAAAGTGGTTCAATTCCCAAAATGATTGCAATTCGTGCTTTTGAATGATTCAAGTGTTATGATCTTTATGTTGAAAACGATTTCAAAAGATTTCATTGAAAAGTATATAGATTTGTATTATGTTATTATACTTTCGCCGATTTCATTAGTATAAGTAATATGTGTAAAGAATTTCCATTTTAAGAGTGTGAGACTTCCAATGAGCCCGTGGTTTATTGCTCACCCCGCAAATTTCCCCCTTTTCCCCAGTCTTGCAGTACCCTCTCAAGAGTTATGTGCAGTCCCTTAGATAATTCCTTTACAAGTTTTCCTAAACTCAAAAGTTCCTTTATCTAATCTAGTACTTTCGACTAAGTTAACCCTTACAGTTAGGGACAACTAAGCTGAGTTAGCCCTTACAGCTCAGTCAAGGGACATAGAAAGAAAGTAAAGAGTAGAAGTGATTACAAGACTTTCTTTACAACTCGGAAAGTAAGAAAATACAAATTAAGAGTTGTAAACGCTAGAAGATTGAGTAAGAGTAAAATGTGTTCAATTCTAGCAATATGTTCAGCAATCTTCAAGTCTTGTGGAGTGGCTTATATTTATAAGCACCAAGGCGGAATGACCGTTGAGACTTGTTCAGGATCGGTGAACGTCATTAGCCATTGTAATAGACTAGTCTAAGTCACTCGTAAAAGATCCGTTGAGATGTGAACCTTGTGTAATGGTTCTTGGCTCTAAAATATGGTCCAATCATCTAGTGGTGATTAAAATCCAAGGTGAAAACAATTGTTCGACTCAAAGTTGCGGTTTTCCAGCTTTTAAAACTAACAAGCCCGACATGGTGTCCGAGCCATGTTCGAAATGGCTAATCTCTCGTCTACTGGTGTTTAACTGCTAGAAACCGGTTGCTTTTATATTTCAAAAGTAGATTAGGCTTATTTCAACAACGTATAAAAGTAAATCGAGTGGTACTCAAAGTATAAAAATACTTTGGTCCAAGATTAGGCACAAATAATAATAAAATCGAGTAATTAAGCACTTAATTATCTTAGGCCTAAAAGAGTGGAATTTTCTAAGTCTAATATCCACTAGGTTCATATTCTATCTTTAGTCAATCCTTACAGATGATCAAGTTAGAGAAAATAAAATTTCAGGATACATGAACTTAATCAAGCCATTAATTCTCCATAAATAAACTGACTTAGAACTTATAATTAACGTTGTAATTCATTTTCACTTGAAACACAAAGTCAATGCTCAGAATAAAAGTGTTAAAGAAATTATTTACTCATGCGATAGTTCCGAGTTGTGTCCGAGTGGGTCGAAACATAATTTAGAGTGATATGCAAATTAACTGGTTTCGAGCGGGTCAAAACAGGATTAAAACTTATATTTGAGTTTCTATAAGGCTCAGGATGACTCGGAATCAAAACCCAAGAGAGATAAAAAGTTATATCCGAGTCTTCAATCTTCCCATTTTTGATGAAAAGCATTCCATACTTAAGATAAAAATTTGTCAGTTCAAAAAGTTTTCATAACTAATACATCGGAGCAAGAAAGAATCAATCGGAGCATAAAAATTTATAAGTTCGATTCGGATCAAAGCATAACTCATAACATGTTTTATGATATTAATCAGAGCAATGATGTTAAAGAGTCATGTATCGAGCTATTAAAGCAAAGTAAAGTATATAACTCAGAAACAAATATGCTCGTAAAAGAGATTTCATTCATTGCTAGAAGCATATGTACAAGAAACAAAGAAAAATAAATAAATAAACTCATAAAGTAGCAAAGGGATGAACTCCCCTAACCCGAACATCTAATTTTCTATCTTTTTCTCTCCCCTATGCATTTTAGTAAAAAATTACAAAAGGAGGGAGGAAAGAGCAAGTAATTACATAAGATATTGGACAAAAACAAAACAAAAAAATGAAATCCGAGTTTGAAAAATCAAGAGGGAGGGGCGATCCGCCTCGATGTAGAAGAGCGAGTTGTGCGCCTGCGCGTATAAGCTTGTGTTAAAATAGCTGGGCGAGAAGGTCGTAGAATGGGTACGTCCGGAAGTGGAGAGATCCTGGTTCTATGAACCAAAGGCATATTGTCCACTTCTTCTTCTTCTTCTTCCTCAAAGACAGTCATGGCTATGATTCTAAGGCGAGGGCTTTGGATTGACCAGCTTTGCCATCCTCTTCCGAGGCACTCGAGTGTGATTTGAGGAGATCACCTCGGGCTCTTTGTTAACTTGGTCCTCAGTTTGACCAACTTCTTCCTCTTTTTCTTCTTCTTCTTCTCCCCCTTCAGCTTTTCCTTCTTCTTCTTCCGCTCATTTTGACTTAGAAGGGCTGGAGGACTCCTTAGATGTTTTAAAGGATTCTAAGTCGTTGGCTACCTTAGATCATCTCTCTTGGAGGCGTCCGATATGATGTCGTTGGTCCTTGATGATCTCCTTGAGCTTAGAAATCAGTTCTTGGTTCTCTCCGAGCTAAGACCGAGCTTGTTTCTGCATCGGAACCGGAGTTGGAATGTAGCCTTTGAATGAGCTTAGAGTTAATTGCAACTCTTCAAGCAAGAGACGCAAATTTATTGGCTAATTTTTCAAGTAGCTCAACGAAGGGAAAGGTTAAGAAGCCGAAGGTCCAGCAGGTAGTAGTGGTACCTCCGGAGTTGTCCGAGTCCGAGGTGGAGGAGGAGGAGGTGGTAACTCGGACACATGAACCCGGACACCAAGTTTAACTTCCTGGTATCCTAGACCCATAAGCTCGGTCTTGCCAAGACAGACAGCAGATTCCAGGGAAGCATTAGGGTTAGAAGGAAGAGGGACTTGGAACTATTTGAAAACAACAATCGAAGTGCTCGAAAGGATATGGAGCGGATTTCTTAGAGTTAGTAGGCACATTTGCCATCCGCTCTAGAATGAAAGGGAAGAGGTCTACTTCGTAGTCCTCAAGAATGTCGTAGAGAACCTTGAGAACTTTAGAGTTGGGGTTCTCTTTACATGAGTGATGAGAGAAGAAAGTTCTCATCGGAATAAAATAAAGAAGCCTAGCTTCGACTTCATCTAAGTCACGTAAAAGCTCTTTCTCGGATTAAGGAGGCTTATCTGTCAAAGAAATGTCAACGATTTCATTGATCGAATAGGGAATGACTCCTTCGTTGGCAATCATGTGAGTGTTAAACTCGGACATAAGGTCTAGATAGATGTACTCACAAAAATAGAGATAGTTGTACACATCGATTTTGGCGATGTCTTTCAACCAGGAGAAGGTCGTTCTAGGGAAGAACTTGTCATCCACAATGAAATGTTGGGCGACAAGGTACTTTGGATCTTCTAAGGCAAGCTCCTTGCCTTTTCCTTGTGAAGCCTCGGTGCGAGTAGAATTTGTTCCGGCCTTCTTGGTGGCCAAACCTCCTTCTTGAATAGCTCCTCTCTTAGGCATGTTTAGAGAATAGAGATTGAGAGAGTAAAGCAAGAAAATGAGTAAAGAATAGAGAAGATTGAGAATCGAGAGAGAAAGAGAGAGCACGAGTGAGCAAGAGAATTTTGAGAGCAATGAGAGCAAGAGTGCAAGCAAACAAGTAGGTAAAGAGAAGAAAAGAAACTGAAGCGAGTGCTATTTATAACAAGAGAAGGATTCCACCCAAATACCAAGCAACGGTTCTTAGACCGTTGAGTCACTTTGCGTAGTAACGGCTAGTTTCTCCAACAGTTTTCTTCCAACGCCTAGGTTCCGTTGACTGTTCGCGTGACACACACACACATACAGAGAGAGAGAGAGAGAGAAGAAGAAGAAGAAGAAGAAGAAGAAGAAGAAAGATTTTTCAAAAACATTTCGAGATTCCTATTTATCTAGAGATGACCTCGGAATTTTTATGTCCATTTTGCTCATAATCTATGTGTGACTCGGTAAGGTGTCCGAATGACTAAGAACACTCAAAAATTTTATAACTCATAGCTCAGTCTCATTCTTAATCAACTAATCTATTTGTTAACTACTCAAGCCATATCACACTCAAACATGAAAGAATAATTCATGTCATAAATCACATAATCATGCATTAATCATTCCAAGCTCATTCCTATTAAAGCAAAATTGATCCTCACTATGAGGCTTAGTGAATATATCAGCTAACTGAAATTTAGTAGGAATAAACGCAAGTTTAATTTCACCTTTCTCATAATGGTCTCTTAGAAAATCATACTTGACCTCAATATGCTTTGTCTTAGAGTGCTTGAATTGGATTCTTAGTGATGTTGATTGCACTTTGATTGGGATAGATGTGAATGAGAATCCAAGATCCTTCAAGTGTTGCTTGATCCACAGAATCCGAGCTTGGGATAAATGTGAATGATAATCCAAGATCCTTCAAGTGTTGCTTGATCCACAGAATCCGAGCACAGCAAGCTCCGGTTGTAATGTACTCGGCCTCGGCAGTTGATAGTGCAACCGAATTCTATTTCTTTGAGTGCCAGGAGATGAACGATTGACCCGGAAATTGACATGCTCCCGATGTGCTATTTCTATCAACCTTATATCCAACATAGTCGGTATCTAAGTATCCGAGTGAGGGTCGGTTCTAAGTCCTTTGAAAACTATAGACTAAGATTCCGAGTCCTTTTAAGATATCTAAAGATTCTCTTCACCATAGTGAGATGTGATTCTTTAGGATTAGCTTAAAATCTTGCACATAGGTAGACACTAAACATGATATATGGCCTACTAGATGTAAGATAAAGTAAGGATCCAATCATACCTCTGTAGAGTTTCGATCTACGACTTTACTTTTCTCGTCTAAGTCTAGTTTCAAACTGCTACTCATAGGTGTTCTTGCATGCTTCACATCTTGTAGCTTATATTTCTTCAATAGCTCCTTTGTGTACTTAGATTGATGGACATAGATTTCATCCTTGTCTTGTTTGATTTGCAAACCACGAAAGAAATTGAGTTCTCCACTCATACTCATTTAGAACACCTGTCTCATCAACTCGGAACATTCTTGGCATAGAGTTTCATTAGTAGCTCCAAAACTGATATCATCAACATAAATCTAAATGATAAGAAAATCATTCCCATTGGTTTTTGTAAAAAGAGTCTTATCAATCTGACCTTTTTGAAATCATTTTCAACCAAAAAACTACTTAGTCTTTCATACCAAGCTCTGGGAGCTTGTTTAAGACCATAAAAAGCATTTTGCAATTTGAAAATATGATTTGGAAATTCCGAGTTTTCAAATCCAAGGGGTTACTAAACATAAACCTCTTCTTCAATATAACCATTGAGAAATGCACATTTGACATCCATTTGATAAAGCTTGATTTTCATGTTAGATGCAAATGCTAAGAGAATTCCGATTACATCAATCTTAGCAACAACTGCAAAGGTTTCCCCACAATCAATTCCCTTTTCTTGGTTATACCCCTGAGCAACCAATCTAACCTTATTTCTAACTACCAACTTAAAGACTCAAACTTTGCAGGTGTATCATTCTGAGTACTATCAAGGAATCAGGTACGGACTTCATCTCTTGTAAGTTTTAATTATAAGTCATTCTAAGTGTTTTAGAAACTTTTCCGAGTGATATAAAATCTTTTCGAGTGTTACGTAAATTATTGCATATGTTTCCACTTGATTCGACTTACTCGTAAAGCATGCTCTTGCTTATCAATTCACACATAGTTCCGAGTCACTCGGACAATGAAGGTTTGCTCGGGAGAGTCTCGAGTCACCCTAGAGGGGGTGAACAGGGTGACGGAGGATTTTCGTGAAGATTGATCTCTTTTTGCCAAAGTAGAAACAGACGCAGATTCCGAGTCTAAAACAAAGTCGAAAAGTATGAACTCGGAATCTCAGTAAAAAGTAAAGAAGCGCATTCAAGCTATAGCTGAGAAAATGTCCGAGTCTAGAATGTACTCGAAAGTAAAGACACAGATATTACGTGGAAACCCTCCTGGGGCAGAAAACCACGGACCGTGCTAATCCAAGCACGAAGTCAAATCCACTATTTTGAGTCCACAAAATACCGTAGACTGACCGAACTCGAGTTGCTCCCTTAGACAACTCTTTGCAAGTGTTTCCTAGACTTAGAAGTTCCCTTATCTCGATCTAGTACTTCCCAACCGAGATCACCCTTACAGCTAGGGACAACCGAACCGAGTTAACCCTTACGGCTCGGTCAAGGGACCTTACTTAGAAAGCAAGAAGAAAGTGTTTGTAACTTAGTACAAGACCTTACAACTCGTAAAGTAATGAATTACAGAGTGGGAGTTGTAAGTAGAAGATTGAGAATGAATACAATGACTTTTCTCAAGTACGTGTATTAAAAATAAGTTCGGCAATCTTCAAGTCTTGTGAGTTGCCTTCCTTTTATAGATGACCAGGCAGAGTAGCCGTTATCTCCATCTTCCGACGGGAAGTCCTTTGTGACCGTTGTTAAGGATTTTATGAGTCACTCAGAAAGTATCCATTGTGATATGAACGTTGGGCAACGGTTCGAACTCTCTTGGAAGTCCCAAAACCACCGGCGGTGTCTTAAAGGATAAGGTGGAAACCACCATTAAGCTTGGCGTTTCGGTTTTCCAGATTTGGAAACAGACAGCCTCGACACAATCTTCGGGACCAAGTCGAGAAGGGGAAAAGCCATGTCTGCTGGTGATTTGACGTTTTGAAGCCGGTTACTTTTATATTTTGAAAAGTGTATCCTCGTTTGAATAACCTACAAAAGTAAATCAAATTGGTTCTCAAAGTATAAAATACTTTGGTCCAAGATTAGACACAGATAATAATATAATTAAGATAATTAAATGACTGATTATCCGAGTCGAGAAAGGAATGGAATTTTCTGAGTCTAATATCCATGAAACTCAAAATTCCATCCGAGTTAGTCTAAGCGAGAATCAAGTTACATAAAGAATATCGAGTGAAATAGCTTGATATAGACTAAGCAAGATTCAGATTGGAAGCGCTGACTATAACGGAATAAGGCTTGTAGCAAAAAGTTAGATCTAAGCGCGGTTATGCGAGTACTAGTCATTTGAACATGCGATACTTCTAAGTGATGAGGGACTCGGACCTGAGTGAGATAGCGTGAATACATTTTGAGTCACACGAGACAAGCAAGAATACGTGAAGTAAAAGCTATATCACTTAGAGAAGATACCATATCACTCACAAAAGTTTCTAAGGCACGAGAGGATGCCTTGGAATCAAAACTCTATAAGTGAGAAGTTCTTATACCCGATTCCTTTGATAGTACTCGAAATGTGCGGAGTAAAGTCTAAGTCTTCAATCTCCCCTTTTTGATGAAAGGCAATCCATACTTAGACGAAACTTTGTTAGTGATATCGATCCGCTTTTGAATACTTGCGAATGAAATCGGATAAGTAAAGCGAGCTTAATGTATCGGATCATAAAGAATATATGCTTAGCAATGAAATAATGTTAACTTAGAAAAGGTTGCAATAATCAATAATCACGAGAGAAAAATTGAAGAGAAAGCATTAATTCATTGAAATTAAAGAGAGTACACGAGATGAAGAAACTCCCCTAAACAAGACAACAAGTTTTTCTATCTATATTCTCCCCTTGCCTTTCAAGCAAAAACAACAATAAGTGGGAAGAATACAACAATTAGTATAAATTTGATGTTTTGACAAAAAAATAAGTAGAAATCGCTCGGAAAGAAGAAGAATGCGGTAGGCCGTGGAATTGTGACACGAGTGCATGGCGCCTACGAGGGAGAGGGGGATGTCCGAGTAGAAGCGGAGGGATGAGTGGTACGCTAGCGCCGGTAGGATCTTGACAATGTGCTTGAGCGCGGCGGAGGGAGGATAAGGATCGCCGTTAAGGGCTCGGCTACGAGTGGCTGACCCGAACGAGAGGATCTAGGGGTTCCTCCCTGGGCACCTCAGTAGGCTGGAGGAGTCTACTCGGTCTAACCCGCTGCATGTTATCATAGCGCAGCTGGGTCTCCTGACCTACTCGGATCGCTATCCGATCGGAGTACTGCCACTTGAGTTTAAGGAGCGATCGACCCTCAGCTGTTCCTTCGCTTCTTCTTTTGTTCCGCCCCTTGTCCGAGACGGAGCTGCCTCAGCCGCGAGCTCCCGAGCGCTTGCTTCTTCTTCCTCCCCACTTTATGAGGAGGTCGGGGCCGGGCTCGAGGATGATTCGAAGTGTCCGAGTCGCCGTGGTCCTGAGCCTCCTTGGACCTTCTTTCCTAGAGGAGCTCGATCGGCTCCCTTTGCTCCTTCACCAAACCCTTCATCTCAAGAACTAGATCTGTTTGCTCTCGGATTTGAGATTGGGCTGTTTTTGGTTGATGGTCATAGGTCGATAAACAATCTTGAATGACCGGAGCATGTCCTTGAATTCGAGAGGACACGAGTTGATTTTGTCCATGAAAGCGAGAGGACAAAATAGCGAAGAGAGACTTGGAAGCACTCGAGGTGGAAGCACCAACAGGTGGGGCGGGGAGAGAAAGAGGGGTTTCTTTCGAGTGCGAGATGGAGAAGAAGGCCTCGGCTACGAGTTGTGTACCCGGATACCAGGCTGAGTTTCCTGGTACCCGTACCCACAGAGTTCCTTCTTGCCGACAACAACGGCGGCCTCGGACACAGCATTTGGGTCCGAGGGAGAGGAACCTTGAATTGTTTAAAGACAAGGGTGAGAAGAGCACCGAAGGGAAGAGGGGTGTTCTTCTTATTTTGGAGTTGAGTTGGCACAGCTGCCATCTGCTCAATGAGAGAGGGGAAGAATTCTACTTCGTAGCCCTCAAGAATGTCAAAAGAGCCTTTAAATGCTTGAAGTTGGGGTTCTCCTTGCTTGGAATGCTTGAGAGAAGAAAGTTCTCATCGGCAGAAAGCACGAAGGCGTGCTTCGATTTGAGTTGAGTCACTTAAAAGTTTTTCCGTGACTCGGGAAACTCTTTAGCTTATTTTTTAAAGAAGTCATCAGCAACTTCAATGAAAGGAATGAGGTTGCTGTTCAAGAAGAGAGAAGTGACCTTGAACAAGCGGTGGAGGAGAGAGGTGTTTATACGAACGGTGACATTCTAAACCCCGGAGGTTAGGACACCTTCGAGTGAGTGAGGTGAGTGTAGATCTCGAAACGAGTTCGGGGTAAATGAACTCGCTAAAACAAAGAAAATTATACACACCGGTAGTTTCAATGTGGGACAACCACAAAAATTTGGTGGTTGGAAAGAACTTGTCGTCGAGCACGAGATGCTTGAGTGGCAATGGGCTTAGAAGGTGAAGACCCTTCCTGGCTTTTAGTTCATGGCTTCTTAGATGAAGAGCCAAGAAAGTCGGGTGAGAACCTCTTTTAGGCATTTTTGAGAATGAGGAAAGAAAGATGAAACTTTTGAGGAAGAGAAGAAGAGAGTAGGTTCACGAGAATGAAAGGAAAATGAGTAGAAGAAAGAGATTGAGAGCGAGTCAAACTTACTTGAGATGATCTTTACGTCGCTTGAAGAAGTCCAGAGGTCACTGTAGACATAGAAAGCTTCCGCGAGAAGTTTTTGCGTTTGAGAGAGAGAGAAAGAGTGAATGAAAATGTAGAGTAACGAGAAGAAGGAGAAGTTGCTATTTAAAGAATAAGAATCGTCCTTCAACTTAACGTTAATTGTAACTCCATTCGGCTCCCACTCTTTTAATAGTCACCTCAAACCGGTGTGACGGTTCTCTTCTCAACGGTTAAGAATCATGCGGAATCATCCAACGGCTAGAAGCTGATCACAATGCCCAAGAAAGAGAGAGAAAAGATTTTGAAATTACATTATGAAATTCTCCACTAGTCTAGTGATAATTCCAGAAATTTGAAGTCCAATTTTTCTCGACGTCTAGTTTGACTCAGATTGGTTTCGAGTGACTCGAAACCTGACAGACTATCAGCTCGGTATCACAAAATCAACTGAACTAATAGCTAGCAATAAAGCATAAGCACATAGCACATACTTAAGCAATGAGATTATCATAAAGAAAAACACATAGTTATGCATTTAACATTCCAAGCTCATTCCTAATGAAACAAAGCTGATCTTCACAAAGAGGCTTAGTAAAGATATCAACTAATTGAAGATTAGTAGGAATGAATTCAAGTTCAATGTCACCTTTCTCAAAATGGTCTCGTAAGAAATGATATATGACCTCAATATGCTTTGGCTTTGAGTGCTTGAACTGGATTTTTGGTGATGCTAATTCCACTCGATTGTCACACTTGATTGGAATTGATTTCAAAGAAAGTCCAAGATCCCTTAAGTGTTGTTTTATCCATAAAATCTGAGCGCAACATGCTCCAATTGCAATATACTCAGCTTCGGTAGCTGATAGAGCTACTGATTTTTGCTTCTTTGAGTGCCAAGATATTAAGGATTGACCTAGAAATTGGCAAGCTTCGAAGTGCTCTTTCTATCAACGTCATATCCAGCGTAGTCCGTATCCGAGTATCCAGTGAGAGTCGGTTCGAGTCTCTTGAGTACCATAGACCTAAGTTACGAGTCCTCGCAAGATATCTGAATATTCTCTTCACCGCAGTGAAGATGTGATTCTTTTGGATTAGCTTGGAATCTTACGCATAAACATACACTGAACATTATGTCCGGTCAGTTGGAAGTAAGATATAGCAAAGATCCAATCATACCTCGATAGAGTTTCTAATCTATTGCTTTACCTTTCTCGTCCGAGTCAAGTTTTATATTGCTTGCTCATAGGTGTAGATGCGTGCTTTGCATCTTGTGAGTTTGTATTTCTTCAGCAGCTCCTTGGTATACTTTGATTGATGGACATAGATCCCATCTTTGTCTTGTTTGATTTGTAAACCAAGGAAGAAATTGAGTTCTCCCATCATACTCATTTGGAATTCCTGACTCATCAACTCGAAAAATTCTCGGCACAGAAATTCATTAGTGGCTCCAAAGATAATATCATCAACATAGATTTGAACAATAAGGAAATCTTTCCCCTTGGTTTTTATAAAGAGAGTCTTGTCGATCCGACCTCTTCTAAAGTCATTTTGAACCAAGAAATTGCTCGATCTTTTATACCAAGCTCGGGAGCTTGTTTAAGACCATAAAGAGCTTTTGAAGTTTGAAAACATAATCTGGAAATTCCGAGTTTTCAAAACCAGGAGGTCTGCTCGACATAGACTTCCTCTTCAATAAAACCATTGAGAAAGGCACACTTAACATCCATTTGATACAATTTAATAGACATGCTAGACGCAAATGCCAACAATATTCTAATAGCTTCAATTCGGCAACAGGTGCAAAGGTTTCCCCACAATCAATCCCTTCTTCTTGATTGTAACCTTGAGCCACAAGTCTAGCCTTGTTTTGACTACCACCCCACCTTCATCCAGTTTGTTCTTGAAAACCCATTTGGTTCCTATGACTAGGTGGTCGGAAGGTCGTTTGGTCGAGTCCGGACTTGGTTTCTTTCGAATTGATTGAGTTCCTCTTGCATGGCCTCTACCTATTCAGGTTCATTTAGGGCCTCTAGTGCATTTTGGGTTTGGTTAATGAAATGAATGCAGTGAATGCACATAGATTTTGAAGAGAGGAACGAGTTCTTACCCCACTGTTGATTTCGGATAGTATGTTTTCTAGTGGATGACTAGAAGTGAACTTGAATGCTCTACTTGTTCTCTAATTCACAAGATTTGTGGGCTGAGCTACCCGATCTTCAGAGGCTTGTTCCGAGTGATCTTCTTCATTAGCTTGTTCGTTCTAAGCGAGGCTCTTGAGTTGTCTCATTCTGAGTCACTTCGTTACGAGTGACTTCATTCTAAGCTAGTTGCGCTTGAGTCTTTGTAGACTCGGTTTCATCATCTTCTCTGCGAGCTTCAGATCCGAGTATGAAGACTCACTTGGTTTGTCCTGTTCAAGCTCATCAAATACAACGTGGATGCTTTCTTCCACTTTGTTAGTTCTCTTATTAAAAACGCGATAAGCTTTGCTTGTGAGAAGAATAACCCGGAAAAATACCTTCATCCGACCGAGCATCAAACTTGGTCGGGTGATCCTTACCATTGTTGTGAACGAAACACTTACATCCAAATGGTCTGAAATAGGAGATATTTGATTTCTTCCCTTTGTAGAGCTCATAAGGTGTTTTCTTTAATATGGGTCCGATGAGGCATTTGTTCAAAGTGTAATTGGTCGTGTTGACTGCCTCGGCCTAGAAATAGTAAGGTAAGTTGTGCTCAATCATCATTGTCCTTGCTACTTCTTCAAGAGTTCTGTTCTTTCTCTCCACTACTCCATTTTGTTGAGGAGTGCTTGGTGCTGAGAAGTTGTGAGATATTCCATTCTTATCGCAAAACTCGAGAATTCCGAGTAATCAAACTCTCTTCCATGGTCGGTTCCGATTCTCCGAATCCGAGTCTACGACTCAACTTGGATTTTTCTGCAGAGCTTGCTGAACTCCTTGAATGCTTCATTTTTGTGCTTAAGAAAACACACCCAGGTAAATCGTGAATAATCATCAATAATAACAAATATATATGATTTACCTCCGAGACTCTTAACTGGGATTTCATCACATAAATCCATATGTAGCAGTTCAAGCACTTTGGATGTGGAAACTGTCTTAAGAGATTTGAATAAAGATCCGACTTGTTTCCCTCTTGTGCATGCTTCACAAACTTTATCTTTTTCAAAAGCACAGTTAGGTAAACCCCTAACCAAACCATAAGATGCTAATTTCTTGATAGTATGCATGCTAATATGGCCTAATCTACGATGCCATGTCCATGAGTCATCATGAAGAGATGCTTTTAAGCAAGATAAATTCGACTCGGGTCGAAAGAGGAATAATATAAGTGTTACCCGATCTTTTACCCGAAAGCTTGATCTCCTTTGTGGTATCATCGAAATGTAACAATTGGTCCGAGTCAATCTTATCTCTTGACCTTTATCACATAATTGAGAGATGCTTGAGCAGATTGTACTTTAATCCTTTAACAAGATAAACTGGGCTGACCAGATTGCTTCCCATTCCAATCTTGCCTATCCCAATTATCTTGCCTTTGCTATCATCTCCAAAAGTGTCATTTCCTCCTTTGTACTTTTCTAGTTCGGAAAAGAGTCCCGAGTCTAATAACATGCGGCGTGAACATCCACTGTCAAGCTACCAATGTCCTTTTGATCTCTTCTGAGTGACCTGCAAAACAGAGACAACCTAACCCTTCTCAGCTTCCTCTAACAAACCCGAGTAACATTCTTTACTGTGGTCCTTTTCTGAGAAAGAAGATTTTTCGGAACCCAGACTTGAATGACTTTGGGTTTAGTCCGATTCTCGAGTCTTTTCTTTAGAGAACCGAGTCTGTGTCTCTTTCTTTTTGAAAACATTTCCTTTGGAAACTGAAGAAGATGGTTTCTTCTTGTAAACTGCTCTGGGCTTAGTCCTCCCTTCATTTTTGTGAATGGGACCATGCTCGGCTTTCCTGAACTTTACAGTTCTGGAATCCTTTTGAAAAGTTCCGAGTAGGAATTAGATTCCTCGCTCTTTGTTGAAACCAAGACCCTCTTTCTAAAAGAGACACATTGAGATCCTAAGAGCATGTCAAGGATTTTTCGACCTTGAGTAAACTCAAGACCAGACTCAATGAGCTTTTGCTTTAGCTGCTCATTTTCTTTTCTGAGCAACTCGGACTCGGTCTCGTTGGATTGAGCACTAGTCTTGAGTTCTCCGAGTGTAAGTCTCGGTTTTCCAATTCATTTTTCAAAGAAATGCTCTCGAAGAAATTGACTCAAGTTGTTCTTTGAAACGAAAAGAGTCGAATTGGACTTTTCTTCCAAAGTAAAAATATACTTAGCCAAATCAACTTTGGAGAATTTGAGGAAATATTCAATTACCTCTTGAGGATTAGAATCCTCATTGTCCGATTCCGAGTCCGACTCGGTTTCGACTTCGATTTAGAGATTGCCATCAAACATTTTGAGTCGTCCGAGTCCTCGTCATCTTCTTATGAGTCCTCATCACTCCATGTGGCCATCAAGGCCCTTTTCTTCTTTCTGTCCCTTTTTCCTTTTTGGACAGTCTTTGACTATATGATCCTTGCTGCCACATTCAAAATAGCCGAGTTTTTAGTCAAAGATAATTTTGAAGGAGAAGAGTATTTACCTTTTCTATCCTTCTTGTCTCTTTTGTAGAATTCTTCTTTCGGCTTCTTATCCCATCTTTTGTGCTTCATTATTCTCTTGAAGCCTCTCGCAATAAGTGCCATGGGATCCTCTTCGAGTCGAGAGGAACTCGGATCGGCTTCTCCGATTTCCGAGGCTTTCAGTGCTATGTTCTTTTTGGTGCTGCCCTCAACATCCTCCTCTTCCAAGTGGATTTCATGAGTGAGAAGCTTTCCAATGAGCTCGTCCGGCTTTAGAAGTGATAGGTTCCGAGCCTCCTCTATGGTAGTCACCTTGGGACCCCATCTTCTCTTTGGTAGGCTTCGAGTATCTTTACGCACATTTCCTCGTGGGTAATCTTCTTACCCAGAGATTTGAGATTGTTGGTAATCTTAGTAAATCGAATGAACATCCGAGTGATGTTCTCTTCCAGCTCCATCTTGAATAGCTCATATTTATGAAGATATAGACTGATCTTCGCATGTCCGACCTGGCTTGTGCCTTCATAAGTGTTGACCAGTGTGTCCCACACTTCTTTAGCTGAATCACGAGCGGATACTCGATTATATTCTTCCGAGCTGATGGTGCACATCGGAATGTTCATTGCCTTGAAGTTCTTTCTAAACTTCTCTGCTTCATCCGGAGTGAACTCGGCCTTAGTCTTGGGAATGATTCTAAATTCTTTTGTCTTCATGGGAATGTAGTTTCCTTGTTGTATGATGTCCCAAACATCTTCATCATGATCTAGGAGGAAACATTCCATGAGTTTCTTCCAAGTGCACGAAATTTGATCCTTTGAATTTTGGTCGTCTACTTGGAAGATCTTCCTTCACCGAACTCTCCGTTGTTCCGAGCTATTTGATCTTTATACCTTTGGATGGTTAGATCCTTTCTAAAAGGCTAGGCTCGATAACAATTGAAGGTTTGCTCGGGGAGAGTTTGAGTCACCCTAGATGGCGGGTGAATAGGGTGATGGAGGATTTTCGTAAAGATTGATCTCTTTTTGCCAAAGTAGAAACAGACGCAGACTACGAGTCTAAAACAAAGTCGGAAAAGTATGAGCTCGGAATCTCAGTAAAAAGTCAAGAAGAAGATTCAAGCTGCAGTGAGAAAATGTCCGAGTCTAGAATGTACTCGGAAAGTAAAGACACAGAGATTACGTGGAAACCCTCCTGGGGCAGAAAACCATCGACCGTGCTAATCCAAGCACGAAGTCAAATCCACTATTTTGAGTCCACAAAATACCGTAGACTGACTGAACATGAGTTGCTCCCTTAGACAACTCTTTACAAGTTTTTCCTAGACTCGAAGTTTCCTTATCCGATCTAGTACTTCCTAGCTGAGATCACCCTTACAGCTATGGACAAGCTGAACTAAGTTAACCCTTACAGCTCGATCAAGGGACCTTACTTAGAAAGTAAGAAGAAAGTGTTTGTAACTTAGTACAAGACCTTACAACTCGAAAGTAATGAATTACGAGTGGGAGTTGTAAGTAGAAGATTGAGAATGAATACAATGACTTTTCTCAAGTACGTGTATTAAAAATAAGTTCGGCAATCTTCAAGTCTTGTGAGTTGCCTTCCTTTTATAGATGACCAGGCGGAGTAGCCGTTATCTCCATCTTTTGACGGGAAGTCCTTTGTGACCATTGTTAAGGACTTTCCGAGTCACTCGAAAGTATCCGTTGTGGTATGAACGTTGGGCAACGGTTCTTAACTCTCTTGGAAGTCCCAAAACCACTGGCGGTGTCTTGAAGTATAAGGTGGAAACCACCGTTAAGCTTGGCGTTTCGGTTTTCCGGATTTGGAAACAGACAGCCCCGACACAATCTTCCGGGACTAGGTCGGAGAAGGGGAAAAGCCATGTCTGCTTGGTGATTTGACCTTTTGAAGCCGGTTACTTTTGTATTCGAAAAGTGTATCCTCGTTTGAATAACCTACAAAAGTAAATCAAATTGGTTCTCAAAGTATAAAATACTTTGGTCCAAGATTAGACACGAGATAATAATATAATTAAGATAATTAAATGACTAATTATTTGAGTCAGAAAAGGAATGGAATTTTCTAAGTCTAATATCGATGAAACTCAAAATTCCGTTTGAGTTAGTCTAAGTGAGAATCAAGTTACATAAAGAATGTCGAGTGAAATAGCTTGATATAGACTAAGTAAGATTCAGACTGGAAGCGCTGACTATAATAGAATAAGGCTTGTAGCAAAAAGTCGGATCCGAGCGCGGTTATGCGAGTACTAGTCATTTGAACATGCGATACTTCTAAGTGATAAGGGACTCGGACTGAGTGAGATAGCGTGAATACATTCCGAGTCACACAAAGACAAGCAAGAATACGTGAAGTAAAAGCTATATCACTTAGAGAAGATACCATATCACTCAGAAAAGTTTCTAAGGTACGAGAGGATGGCTTGGAATCAAAACTCTATAAGTGAGAAGTTCTTATACCTGATTCCTTTGATAGTACTCGAAATGTGCGAAGTAAAGTCCGAGTCTTCGGACAACACTCGGACTTATCGCATGTTCAAATATTTGCTCTAATGTGCATAAACTCATATCTGACTTTGTATTCTAAGTTTGTTTGAATTACAGTGTTAATTCATCCTATTAAGTTAGCATGTTTTGTTTGCATCTGCGTTTGTCTAGATCAAGTCTCATTATTCGATATTCTCTATCGGACTTGTTTTACTTCGGACTCGACTCGGATGGAATTTGAAGTATAATGGATATTAGACTCAGAAAATTTCACTCTTTCAGGACTTAGATAATTAGGCACTTAATTAACCTAATTAAATTATTATCTGTTGAAGACTCGGACTTTATACTTACACTTTTCCGAGTTCCATCAAGGAATCGGGTAGAAGACTTCATCCCTTATAGGGTTTTGATTTCAAGTCATTCCATGTGCCTTAGAAACTTTTCTGAGTGATATAACATTTTCTCTAAGTGTTATAGAAACTATTATATATGTTTACGCTTGACTCGACCGACTCAGCAAGCATACTTCTACATGCCACTTCACACTCGGTTCCGAGTCACTCAACACTCGGATATATCGCATGTTCAAACACTTTGTTTCACACGCATAAACTCGAGTTTGACTTCGTGTTCCAAGAATTACCATGTTAATTCATTTTTCTAAGTTAGCATATTTTGTTTGAACTTTGTTTAGTCTAGATCAAGTTTGTTTACTTTGATATTCTTTATCTAACTTGATTCTCTTTTAGACCGACTCGGATGGAATTTGAGTCTCATGGATATTAGACTCGGAAAATTCCATTCCTTTTCTAACTCGGATAATTAGTCACTTAATTATCTTAATTATGTTATTATCTCGTGTCTAATCTTGGACCAAAGTATTTTATACTTTGAGAACCAAATTGATTTACTTTTGTAGGTTATTCAAACGAGGCTATCCTATTTTTGAATTGCAAAAGTAACCGGCTTCAAAACGTCAAATCACCAGACAGACAAGGCTTTTTCCACCTCCGACCTAGCCCCAGCACATCGTGTCAAGGTTGTCTGTTTCCAAAACTGGAAAACCGCAACACTAAGCTCTACAGAGTGGTTTCCACCTTATTTTTCAAGACACCACCAGTGGTTTTGGGACTTCCAAAGGAGTCAAGAGCCGTTGCCCAACATTCATATCTCAACGGATATTTTCCGAGTGACTCGTAAAATCTATTACAATGGTCACAAGGGACTTCTAGTCGGAAGATGGACACAACGGCTAAGGTGCTTGGTCATCTATAAATAGAAGCCAACTTCCAAGACTTGAAGATTGACACATAGTCAAGGACTGTCCCAAGAGAAAAAGGGACGAGAAGAAAGAAAAAGGCTATGATGGCCACATGGAGTGACGAGGACTCATCAAAAGAGGACGAGGACTCAAATGACTCAAAGTGTCCGATGGCACTTTCCGATTTAGAAGTGGAAACAGAGTCGGACACGGATCAATCGGACAATGAGGAAGCAAATCCTCAAGAGGTAATTGAATACTTTCTCAAATTTTCCAAAGTTGATTTAGCGAAGTATATTTTCACTTTGGAATAGAAGTCTAATTCGATTCTTCTCATTTTAAAGAACAACTTGAATTAATTTCTTCCGAGAGCATTTCTTTAAAAATTGAGTTGGAAAAGCTGAGACTTACACTCGGAGAACTCAAGACTAGTGCTCAAACCAATGAGACCGAGTCCGAGTTACTCGTAAAAGAAAATGAGCAATTAAAGCAAAAGCTCAACGAGTCTCAAGATCTTGTTTTAAAATTTACTCAAGGTCGAAGAACCTTGATATGTTCTTAGGATCTCAATGTGTCTCCTTCAAAAAGGTCTTGGTTTTAACAAAGAGGAGGAATCGAATTCCTACTTAGAGCTTTTCAAAAGGATTCCAGAACTGTAAAGTTCAAGAAGGCTGAGCACGGTCCCATTCATAAAAATGAAAGGAGGACTGAGCCCGGACCAGCTTATAGGAGAAAATCATCTCCACCGGTTTATAAGAGAAAAGCTTTTCAAAAGAAAGAGACACAGACTCAGTTCTCTAAATGGAAGACTCATAATCAGACCAAACCCAAAGTCATGCAAATCTGGGTTCCGAAAAACATTCTTCCTCATAAAAGGACCAGAGTAAAGAGTGTTACTCGGGTTCGTTAGAGGAAGTGAGAAGGGTTAGTTTATCTCTATTTTGCGAGGCCACTCGAAAAGATCAAAAGGGCATTGGTACCTTGACAGTGGATGCTCATGCCACATGTCAGAAGATTCAGGACTATTTTCTAAGTTAGAAGAGTACAAAGGAGGAAAAGTCACATTTGGAGATGACAGCAAAGGCAAGATAATTGGTATAGGTAAGATTGGAAGAGGAAGCAATTTGGTCGATCCAAGTATACCTTGTCAAAGGGTTAAAGTACAACCTACTTAGCATCTCTCAATTGTGTGATAAAGGTCAAGAGGTAAGATTCACTCAAACCAACTGTTATATTTCTGATGACACTACCAAGGAGATCAAGCTCTCGGGTAAGAGATCAGGTAACACTTACATTATTCCTTTTTCGACCCGAGTTAGAATTTATCTTGTTTAAAAGCATCACTTCTTGATAACTCATGGACATGGCATCGTAGATTAAGTTATGTTAGCATGCATACTATTAAGAAACTGACATCTCATGGTTTAGTTAGAGGATTGCCTAATTGTGCTTTTAAGAAAGATAAAATTTGTGAAGCATGCACAAAAGGGAAACAAATCGGATCATCTTTCAAATCTCTGAAGACAGTTACCACATCCAGGGTGCTTGAAATGCTACATATGGACTTATGTGGTGAAATCCCTGTTAAGAGTCTTGGAGGTAACTCATATGTAATGGTTATTATTGATGATTACTCACGATTTACTCGGGTGTGTTTCTTAAGCACAAAAATAAAGCATTCAAGGAGTTCAGCAGGCTCGTAGAAAAATCCAAGAACACCTCAACAAAATGGAGAGAGAAAGAACAGAACTCTTGAAGAAATAGCTAGGACAATGATGATTGAACATAATCTATCCTACTATTTATGGGCTGAGGCGATAAACACCGCAAACTACACCTTGAATAGATGCCTCATCGGACCCATCTCGAAGAAAACACCATACGAGCTCTACAACGGGAAGAAACCTAATATCTCATACTTCAAACCCTTTAGATGTAAGTGTTTTGTTCACAACAATGGTATCACCCGACCAAGTTTGATGCTCGGTCGAGATGAAGGTATTTTTCGGGTTATTCCTCTCATAGCAAAGCTTATCGCATTTTCAATAAAAGAACTAACAAAGTGAAAGAAAGCATCCACGTTGTGTTTGATGAGATTGAACAGGAAAAGCAAAGTAAATCATCATTCTCGGACCTAAAGCTCAGCAGAAATGATGATTGTGATGAAAATGAGCCTATCAGGAATCAAACCCAACCAGCTCGGAATGAAGTCGCTCAAAATGAAGTCACTCATAATGAAGTGACTCAAAATGAGACAACTCAAGAACCCGGTCGAGAATGATGAAGGACAAACTGTTGAACAAGTTCGCTTAGAACGGATCTCGAAGAACAACCAATTCATCCTATAGATCCGGTGAATCGGAGAATAGGTAGAGCATTTAAGTATGCTTCTAGTCATCCACTAGAAAATATATTATACGATATCAACAGTGGGGTAAGAACTCGTTCCTCTCTACAAAATCTATGTGCATTCACTACATTCATTTCATTAACTAAACCTAAAAATGTACTAGAGGCCCTAAATGAACCTGAATGGGCAGAGGCCATGTAAGAGGAACTCAATCAATTTGAAAGAAACCAAGTCCGGACTCGACCAAACGGCCTTCGACCACCCAGTCATAGGAACCAAATGGATTTTCAAAAACAAACTGGATGAAGGTGGGTTGGTAGTCAGAAACAAGGCTAGACTTGTGGCTCGAGGATACAATCGGGAAGAAGGGATTGATTGTGGGGAAACCTTCGCACTTTTTGCCGGAATTGAAGCCATTAGAATCCTATTAGCATTTACATCTAGCATGAATATCAAGTTATATCAAATGGATGTTAAGTGCACTTTTCTTAATGGCTTTATCGAAGAGGAAGTCTATGTTGAGCGGCCCACTGGATTTGAAAACTCAGAATTTTCAAATCATGTTTTCAAACTTCAAAAAGCTCTTTATGGTCTTAAACAAGCTCCTAGAGCTTGGTATGAAAGACTGAGCAATTTCTTGGTTCAAAATGATTTTAAAAGAGGTCAGATTAACAAGACTCTCTTTATAAAAACTAAGGGGAAAGACTTCCTTATCGCTCGGATATATGTTGATGACATAATTTTTGGAGCTACTAATGAAATTACGTGTCGAGATTTTTTAAGTTAATGAGACAGGAATTTCAAATGAGTATGATGGGAGAACTCAATGTCTTCCTTGGTCTACAAATTGAGCAAGACAAAGATGGAATCTATGTCCATCAATCAAAGTACACCAAGGAACTGCTGAAAAAGTATAAACTTCAAGATGCGAAGCATGCAGCAACACCTATGAGCAGTAGCATAAAGCTGGACTCGGATGAAAAAGGTAAAGCAATATATCATAAGCTCTATCGAGGTATGATTGGATCTTTGCTATATCTTACTTCCAGTAGGCCAGATATAATGTTTTGTTTCGTTTATGAGCAAGATTCCAAGCTAATCCAAAAGAATCACATCTCACTGCGGTGAAGAGAATATTCGAGATATCTTGAAGGGACTCAAAATTTAGGTCTATGGTACTCTAAAGACTCGGAACCGACCCTCACTGGATACTCGGATGCTGATTACGCTGGATACAAAGTTGATAGAAAGAGCACCTCGGGAGCTTGCGAATTTACGGGTCAATCCTTAATATCTTGGCACTCAAAGAAGAAAAACTCGGAAGCTCTATCAGCTGTCGAGGCTGAGTATATTGCAGCTGGAGCATGTTGTGCTCAGATTTTGTGGATAAAGCAAAACTTGAGAGATCTTGGACTTTCTTTCAAATCTGTTCCAATCAAGTGTGATAATCGAGTTCAATTAGCATCACCAAAAATCCGAGTTCAGCACTCAAAGACGAAACACATTGAGGTCGGGTATCATTTCTTAAGGGACCATTCGAGAAAGGTGATATTGAACTCGAATTCATTCCTACCAATCTTCAATTAGCTGATATCTTTACTAAACCACTTAGTGAGGATCGGTTTTGCTTCATTAGGAATGAGCTTGGTATGTTAAATGCATAATTATGTGTTTTCTATGTGAAAATCTCATTGCATGATTATGTGATATGTGCTTATGATTCTTTAAATAACCATTAGTTCAGTTGATCCAGTGATACTGAGTTGATAGTTGTTATCTATTTCCAGTTTCGAGTAACTTAGACACTTAGATGAGTCGGACTCGAGACTTTGAGAAAAATGGACATCAAACTTCGAAATCATCTCTAGACAAGTGGAGAATTTCGAATTTATTTTCAAAATATTTAGTTTTCTCTCTCTCTCTCGTGCGCCGTGATCAAACAACTAACCATTTGAAGATAAACCGCTGGAATTATAACCGTTGAGGAAGAGAACAGTCACACCGGTCCGAGGTGACCATCGAAAGAGCTGAGTCGGAACGGATACTAAAGGACGGATATTTTCTTATAAATAGCTCCTATTCTCCTTCATTTCTTTACTTTACTCTTCTCATACTTCTCTCTCGAAATCAAATCCTCGTAAACAAGCGCTTTGTGATTAAAGAGACACCCAACGATCTCAAACTTCGTGAAGAACGTCTCAAGTAAGCTCTGTTGCTCACAAACTCTTTCTTCTTCTACTCCTTTATTTTTCTCTTTCGCTCTCTTCGAGCTCCTCTCTTCTCCTTTCTCTCAAGCTTATCTACTCTCTCTTTTCTCCATCAAAAATGCCAAAAAGAGGTTCTCACCCTGATTTTCTTGGCTTTGCCACCAAGAAACCCCGAACAAAAAGCCGGGAAGGCCCCTCAAATTCAAAATCTCTTGTCACCCAACACCTTGCGCTAGATGATAAATTCTTCCCAACCACAAAATTTTAGTGGTTACCTCACATACAATCGACCGGGGTCTACAACTTTCTTTGTTTCAGCGAGTTCATCTATCCTGAACTCGTCTCTAAGTTTTACACTCATCTTTCCAGGCTTTGAGGGTATTCTAACCTCCGAGTTCGAACATCATCTGTTCGAATCAATACTTCCCTCCTCCATCGTCTGTTCAAAGTATCTTCCCTTTTCTTGAACAGCAATCCAATACCTTTCAATGAGGTTGCTGACGACTTCTTTGAAAAGTACGCCAAAGAGTTCCCTGGGTCACGCAAAAACTTTTACGTGACCCAACTAAAGTCGAAGCTCGTCGTCTGTGTTTCTTGCTGATGAGAACCTTCTTCTCACGAGCATTTCAGCAAGGAGAACCCCAACTCCAAGCATCTTAAAGCTCTTTTTGATATCCTAGATTGCTACGAAGTAGACCTCTTTCCGCTATCATCGAGCAAATGGCCGCTGTGCCAGCTCGGACTCGAACAAGAAGAACACCCCTCTTTCCTTCGGTGCTTTTCTCACTCTTATTTTCAAACAGTTCAAAGTTCCTCTTCCCTCGGATCCGAACACCGTTTCTAAGGCTGCCATTGTAGTCGGCAAAAAGGAACTCCTTGAGTACGGATACCAAGAAACCAAACCTAGTGTCTGGATTCACGGCTTAGAGCTCGAGCCACCCTCCCCGCCTCATACTCGAGTGAAACGCCTCTGTCTCTTCCTGCTCCACCTGGTAGCGCCTCCACCTCGAGTGCTTCCAAAACTCTTTCTTCCATCTTGTCCACCGCTTTCATGGACAAAATTTCTTCTGTGTCCTTGGAACTCAAGGACCTTCTTCGATCATTTAAGACTGTCTTCCAGTCTATGACCATCAACCGAAAACCGCCCAATCTCAAATTCGAGAGCGAGCGGGACGTGCTCCTTGAGATGAAGGCTCAGTAAAGAAGCAAAGGGAGCTTCTCGAGCTCCTTCGGGAGAGAAGATCCAAGGTAGCTCGGGATCCAGGTAACTCGGACACCTCCGAGGAATCCTCGAGCCCCGCCAAGTCCTCCTCGGGCAAAGGAGAGGAAGAAGAAGAAGGAGAAGAAGCGAGAGGAGCTCGCGGCTGAGGCGGATCCTTACGAGCAAAGAGAGCAAGAAGGACAAAGAGAACAAGAAGGACAAGGAGCAGCAACTAAGGGTCCAGGTGCTCCTAAAGCGCAACCAGAAGTGATCGGCTCGGACGGCAGTCTAAGTGGGTCGGAAGAACGTGCCGACCAAGGACGGTCGAGCAACGAGTCAACTCGAGCACACCCCTCCGGTCGTTGAGTTCCAAGCGGACGAGCCTCCGGACGACCTTGTTCTAGGTCAGCCACTCGGAACCGAGCCGATACCGAGAGATTCATGTACTTCCTCTGCCGCGCTCAAGCACGTTGTCAAGATCTTATCGGCACTGGCGCACCACTCGTCCTTCCTCCTCAACCCGGACTGATCCATCCCCTTCTTAGTTTTACATTATTTACAGACTTTTCATGTTTTTTTTCTTCTTTTGTCCAGACATCAAATATGTACTTTCTCATTGTATTCTTCCCTTTTTTTTTTTCTTTTGCTGAAAGGCAAGGGGAGAACAGATAGAAAACATTTGTTGTCTTGTTTAGGGAGTCTCTCTCACCCTCTGTAAATATTTTTTCTTTAACGTTAATGAAGTAAATACATTTCATTAATAATTGTTGTCTATCTAGATTTATTTCTTTTCTTGCTCGATAGCTATGAAATCTTATGTTATTTTCTGAGCAAGTTTGCAAAATCAGATTTATATCACTCGACAAAGTTTTTGTCTAATTATGGAATGCCTTTCATCAAAAGGGGAAATTGAAGACTCGGACTTTATACTTACACTTTTCTTAGTTCCATCGAGGAATCAGGTATAAGACTTCATCCCTTATAGGGTTTTGATTTCAAGTCATTCCATGTGCCTTAGAAACTTTTCCGAGTGATATAACATTTTCTCCGAGTGTTATAGAAACTATTATATATGTTTACGCTTGACTCGACCGACTCAGCAAGCATACTTCTACATGCCACTTCACACTCGGTTACGAGTCACTCAACACTCGGATATATCGCATGTTCAAACACTTTGTTTCACACGCATAAACTCGGGTTTGACTTCGTGTTCCAAGAATTACCATGTTAATTCATTTTTCTAAGTCGAGCATATTTTGTTTGAACTTTGTTTAGTCTAGATCAAGTTTGTTTACTCGATATTCTTTATCTAACTTGATTCTCTTTTAGATCGACTTAGATGGAATTTGAGTCTCATGGATATTAGACTCAGAAAATTCCATTCCTTTTCTGACTCGAGATAATTAGTCACTTAATTATCCTAATTACGTTATTATCCGTGCCTAATCTTGGACCAAAGTATTTTATACTTTGAGAACCAAATTGATTTACTTTTGTCGGTTATTCAAACGAGGCTATCCTATTTTTGAATTGCAAAAGTAACCGGCTTCAAAACATCAAATCACCGAGTAGACAAGGCTTTTTCCACCTCCGACCTAGCCCCAAACATCTGTGTCGGGGTTGTTTGTTTCCAAAGCTGGAAAACTGCAACACTAAGCTCTACGGTGGTTTCCACCTTATTTTTCAAGACACCACCAGTGGTTTTGGGACTTCCAAAGGAGTCAAGAGCCGTTGCCCAACGTTCATATCTCAACGGATATGTTCGAGTGACTCGGAAAATCCATTACAACGGTCACAAGGGACTTCTAGTTAGAATATGGACACAACGGCTAAGCTGCTTGGTCATCTATAAATAGAAGCCAACTTCCAAGACTTGAAGATTGCTGAACCAACTGTTAATACACATACTTGAGCAAAAGTCATTGTATTCATTCTCAATCTTCTACTTACAACTCCAATTCTATATTTATTATTTCTCCGAGTTGTAAGGTCTTGTGCTCAATTACAAACACTCTCTTTCTTACTCTCTAAGTAAGGTCCCTTGACTGAGCTGTAAGGGTTAACTCAGCTTCAGCTTGTCCCTAACTGTAAAGGTGATCTTAGTTAGGAAGTACTAGATCGAGATAAGGTAATTTCTAAGTCTAGGAAAAACTTGTACGGAGTTGTCTAAAGGAGCAACTTGGGTTGAGTCGAGTCTACTGAATTTTATGGACTCAAAATAGTGGATTTGACTTCGTGCTTGGATTAGCACGGTCCATGGTTTTCTTCCCCAGGAGGGTTTCCATGTACTTTCCGAGTTATTACTTTTCCGAGTGCATTATAAACTTAGACTTGTTTCAAAGTTCCGCTTAATCTGTTTCTTCACTCTTCACTGAATTCTGAATTAGTACTTTTCCGAGCTCATCCTTGACTCTCGCTCACCTCAGATTCATATCTTTTTAAATTTCAAGAAAATTTTATCATCACCCTATTCACCCCCTCTAGGGTGACTTAGCCTCTCCTAGAGCAAACCTTCATCTATGTCTAACCTTGGACCAAAGTATGTTATACTTTGAGAACCAAATTGATTTACTTTTGTAGGTTATCTAAACAAGGTTATCCTATTTTTGAAATACAAAAGTAACCGGCTTCAAGCTATCAATCACCAGCAGACAAGGCTTTTCTACTTCGACCAAGGCCCGAGACATTGTGTCAAGGTTGTCTGTTTCCAAACTGGAAATCTACAACACCGAGCTCAACGGTGGTTTCCACCCTATTTTTAGACACCACCAGTGGATTGGGACATCTAAAGGAGTCAAGAGCCATTGCTCAACTTCACACCTCAACGGATATTTTCTAAGTTACTCGGAAAAACCATTGCAATGGTCACAAAGGACTTCTAATAAGAAGATAGTCACAACGGCTAATCTGCTCGGTCATCTATAAATAGAAGCCACTTCACAAGACAAGAGGATTGCTGAACCTATTGCTGAAATTATCTCTCTCTATATAATTCTTATTCAATCTTCTACTTACAACTCCAACTCTGTACTTAACATCTTTCCGAGTTGTAAGGTCTTGTAATCGATCACAAATACTTATTCTTACTTTCGAGTAAGGTCCCTTGACCGAGCTGTAAGGGTTAACTCAGCTCGGTTGTCCCTAACTCGTAAAGGTTACGTCGGTTAGGAAGTACTAGATCGAGATAAAGGAACTTCGAGTCTAGGAAAATCTTGTAAGGAATTGCCTAAGGAAGCAATTCTGGTTGAGTCTTTCTACTCGTATTTTGTGGATTCAAAATAGTGGATTTGACTTGGTGCTTGGATTAGCACCGATCGTGGTTTTCTCGCCTCAGGAGGGTTTCCACGTATTTTCCGAGTTAACACTTTTCCGAGTCGAATCTAGGCTCAAACTGTTTCAAAATCAGTTTTAGAATTTAATCTTCCAGTCTTTATTCAAATTTCCTCATCACCCTATTCACCCCCTCTAGGGTGACTTAGTCTCTCCAAGAGTAAACCTTCAATTGGTATCGAGCCTAGACTTTCGAAAGGATCTAACCATCCAAAGGTCTAAAGATCAAATGGCTCGAACAATGGAGAGTTCGATGAAGAAAGATCTTCCAGCGAGACCACCAAAGTTCAAAGGATCTAACTTCGTGCACTTGGAAGAAGCTCATGAAATGCTTTCTGCTAGATCACGATGAAGATGCCTGGAACATCATACAAGTAGGCAACTACATTCCAATGAAGATGGAAGAAACAAGACTCGTGCCCAAAGTAAAGGCTCACTACACTATCGAAGAAGTAGAGAAGTTCGAAAAAACTTCAACGCAATGAACATTCCGATGTGCGCCATCAGCTCGAAGAATACAACCGAGTGTCAGCCTGTGACACACCCAAAGAAGTGTGGGGCACGTTTGTCAATACTTATGAAGGCACAAGCCAAGTCGGACAAGAGAAGATAAGCCAATATCTTCACAAGTATGAGCTATTCAAGATGGAGCTAGAAGAGAACATCACTCGGATGTTCATCCACTTCACTAAGATTACTAACAATCTCAAATCTCTGGGTAGAAAGATTTCCCACGAGGAAATGTACGGAAAGATACTCGAAGTCTACCCAAGAGAAGATGGGGTCCCAAGGTAACAGCCATTGAAGAGGCTCAAAACCTGTCCTTACTGAAGCTAGACGAACTCATTACGAAGCCACTCACCCATGAGATCCACCTGGAAGAGAAGGATGTAGAGGTTAGCACTAAAAGGAACATTGCACTAAAGGCCTTGGAAGAAGAGGATTCCATGGCACTTATCGCCGAGGCTTCAAAAGAATGATGAAGCACAAGAGATGGGATAAGAAGCCAAGAGAAGAGTTCTATAAGAAAGACAAGAAGGATAGAAAAGGTAAACATTCTTCCCCTTCAAAGTTATCTTTAACTAAGAACTCCAGCTATTTTGAATGTGGCGATAAGGAACACATAGTCAAAAGCTGTCCCAGGAGAAAGAGTGATAGAAAGAAGAAGAAGACTATGATGGCCACTTGGAGTGATGAAGACTCATCGGAAGATAATGAGGACTCAAATGATTCAAAGTGTCCGATGGCACTCTCGGACTCGAAGTAGAATCGGACTCAAACTCGGATCACTCGGACGAGTGAGGAAATAAATCCTCGGGAGGTAATTGAATACTTCCTCAAGTTTACCAAAGTTGATTTAGCTAAATATATTTATACTTTGGAAGAAAAGTCCAATTCTGATTCTTCTCAACTTAAAGAACAACTTGAGTCTGTTACTTCGAGAGCATCTCTTTGAAAAATGAATTAGAAAAACTGAGACTTACTCTAAGAGAACTCAAGACTAGTGCTCAATCAAATGAGACTGAGTCAATCAGTAGAGAAAATGAGCATCCGAAGCAAGAGCTCAATGAGTCTCAAGAGCTTGTTTTAAAATTTACTCAAGGTCGAAAAACCTTGACATGCTCTTAGGGTCTCAATGTGTCTCCTTCCGAAAAGAAGGACTTGGTTTTAACAAAGAGGAGGAATCCAATTCCTACTCGGAGCTTTTCAAAAAGGATTCCAGAACTGTGAAGTTTAGGAAGGTTGAGTACGGTCCCATTCATAAGAATGAAAGGAGGACTGAGCCCGGACCAACTTACAGGAGAAAACCTTCTCCTCCTGTTTATAAAAGGAAAGAGTTTTAAAAGAAAGAGACACGGACTCAGTTTTCTAAAAAAAAGACTCGAGAATCGACCAAACCCAAAGTTATTCAAATCCGGGTTCCCAAGAGTCTTCTTCCTTAGAAAAGGACCACAGTAAAGGGAGCTACTGGGTTCGTTAGAGGAAGTGAGAAAGGTTAGTTTGTTTCGACTTGCAGGTGGCTCGGAAAAGAGAAAAAGGGCATTGGTACCTGGACAGTGGATGCTTACGTCACATGTCAGGAAATCCAAGACTCTTTTCCGAGTTAGAAGAGTACAAGGGAGGCAAAGTCACATTTGGAGATGACAGTAAGGGCAAGATAATTGGGATAGGCAAGATTGGAAAAGGAGACAATTTGGTCAGCCCAGTCTACCTTGTTAGAGGATTAAAGTACAATCTACTCAGCACCTCTCAATTGTGTGACAAAGGTCAAGAGGTAAGATTCACTCGAGACCAACTGTTATATTTCCGATGATACTACCAAGGAGACCAAACTCTCGGGTAAGAGATCAGGTAACACCTACATTATTCCTCTTTCCGACCCAAGTCAGAATTTATTTTTCTTAAAAGCATCTCTACATGATGATTCATGGACATGGCATCATAGATTAGGTCATATTAGCATGCATACCATTAAGAGGCTTACTTCTCATAGTTTAATCGGAGGACTGCCTAATCTGTGCATTTAAGAAAGATAAAATTTGTGAAGCATGCACAAAAGGGAAATAGGTTAGATCATCTTTTAAATCTCTCAAAATTGTTTCCACATCCAAGGTGCTCGAAATGTTGCATATGGACTTATGTGGTGAAATCCTCGTCAAGAGTCTCGGAGGTAAATCATATGTGCTTGTGATTATTGGTGACTACTCACGATTTACCTGGGTTTGTTTTCTTAAGCACAAAAATGAAGCTTTCAAAGAGTTCAGCAAGCTCTGCAGGAAAATCCAAGTTGAGTCTCGGACTCGGATCCAGAGAATTCGAACCGACCATGGAAAAGAGTTCGACTACTCAAATTTTGCAGAGTTTTGTCATAAGAATGACATCTCCCACAATTTCTCAGCACCAAGAACTCCTCAACAAAATGGAGTAGTGGAGAGAAAGAACCGGACTCTTGAAGAAATAGGAAGGACAATGATGATTGAACATTATCTACCCTACTATTTACGGGCCGAGGCGATCAACACGAGAAACTACACATTGAACGGATGCCTCATCGGACCCATCCTAAAGAAAACTCCATACGAGCTCTACAAAGGGAAGAAACCCAACTTTTCATACTTCAAACCCTTTGGGTGTAAGTGTTTTGTTCACAACAATGGTAAGGATCACTCGACCAAGTTTGATGCTCGGTCGAGATGAAGGTATTTTTCTTGGTTATTCACCTCATAGCAAAGCATATCATATTTTCAATAAAAGAACTAACAAAGTGGAAGAAAGCATCCACGTTGTTTTTGATGAGATTGAACAGGAAAAACCAAGTGAGCCAACATTCTCGGATCTGAAGCTTAGAAGAGATGATGACCTTGGTGAAAATAACCTCATCAAGAATCAAATCAAGGTCACTCGGAACGAAGTGACTCAGAATAACCTGACTCGAGAATGAGACAACTTAAGAGCCAACTCAAAGTGTTAAAGGTCAAGCAGATGAACAAGCTCAATCGAAGAGACTTCTAAAGATCAACCAATTCAACCTACGGATCTAGTAAACCGGAGAACAGGTAGAGCATTCAAATATGCTTCGAGCCACCCACTCGAAAACATCTTGTCCGATATGAACAAGTGGGGTAAGAACTCATTCCTCTCTACAAAATCTATGTGCATTCACTGCATTTATTTCATTAATCGAACCCGAAATGCACTAGAGGCCCTAAATGAACCTGAATGGGTAGAGGCCATGCAAGAGTAACTTAATCAATTCGAAAGAAGCCAAGTCTCGAACTCGGCCAAATGACCTTCGACCACCCAGTCAAAGGAACCAAATGGGTTTTCAAGAACAAACTGGATGAAGGTGGGTTGGTAGTCGAAACAAGGCTAGACTTGTGGCTCAAGGTTACAATCAAGAAGAAGGGATTGATTATGGGAAAACCTTTGCAGCTGTTGCCAAAATTGAAGCTATTAGAATCCTACATGCATTTGTATCTAGCATGAATATCAAATTGTATCAAATGGATGTTAAATGTGCTTTTCTCAATGGTTTCATTGAAGAGGAATTCTATGTTGAGCAACCCCTGGATTTGAAAACTCAAAATTTCCAAATCATGTTTTCAAATTGCAAAAAGCTCTCTATGGTCTTAAATAAGCTCCCAAAGCTTGGTATGAAAGATCGAGCAATTTCTTGGTTGAAAATGACTTTAGAAGAGGTCAGATTGACAAAACTCTTTTTATAAAAACCAAGGGGAAAGACTTTCTTATTGCTCGGATCTATGTTGATGACATAATTTTTGGAGCTACTAATGAAATTCTATGTCGAGATTTTTCTAAGTTAATGAGACGGGAATTTCAAATGAGTATGATGGGAGAACTCAATTTCTTCCTTGTTCTACAAATCAAGCAAGACAAAGATGGCATCTATGTCCATCAATCAAAGTATACCAAGGACTTGCTGAAGAAGTACAAGCTTCAAGATGTGAAACATGCAGCAACACCTATGAGTAGTAGCATAAAACTGGACTCGGACGAGAAAGGTAAAGCAGTAGATCGAAACTTTATCGAGGTATGATTGGATTTCTGCTATATCTTACTTCCGTGAGACCAGACATAATGTTTAGTGTATGTCTCGTGTGCAAGATTTCAAGCTAATCCCAAAGAATCACATCTCACTGCGGCAAAGAGAATATTCGGATATCTTGCGGGGACTCGGAATCTAGGTCTATGGTACTCTACCGACTTAGAACCGACTCTCACTAGATACTCGGATGCTGACTATGCTGGATACAAAGTTGATAGAAAGAGCACCTCGTGAGCTTGCCAATTTCGGGTCAATCCCGATATCTTGACACTCAAAGAAGCAAAACCGAGTAGCTCTATCAAGCTGCTGAAGCTGAGTATATTGCAGCTGGAGCATGCTCGTACTCGGATTGTATGGATCAAGCAACACTTGAGAGATCTTGGACTAACATTCAAATCAATTCCAATCAAGTGTGACAATCAAAGTGCAATCAGCATCACCAAGAACCCAGTTCGAGCACTCAAAGACAAAACATATTAAGGTCCGGTATCATTTTCTAAGAGACCATTCTAAGAAAGGAGATAATGAACTTGAATTCATTCCTACCAAACTCCAATTAGCTGATATCTTTACTAAGCCACTTAGTGAGGATCGGTTTTGCTTTATTAGGAATGAGCTTTGCATGATCAATGCATGATTATGTGCTATTCTTAGTGAAATTTTCTTTGCATGATTATGTGTTATACGCTTTCTATGTTTAAATAACAACTAGTTCGATTGAGCCGGTGATACCGAGCTATGAGTTATTGTTTGTCTCGCGGCTTCGAGTTACTCGTAAACTTCACCGAGTCGATTTAGATTTTGAGAAAAATGGACATCAAACTTCGAAATCATCTCTAGATCAGTGGAGAATTTAAGAAATTTCTTTTAAAATCTCTCTTTTTCTCTCTCTCTCTCTCGTGTGCATCGATCGGACAACTAGCCGTTGGGAGACAATCGCTGGAATTCTAACCGTTGGAGAGCGTAACAATCACACCAGCTTGAGGCGACCGTTGAAGATCTAGGTCGAACGTACCCTAAAGGATATTTCTTTCTCTATAAATAGCATCTATTTTCCTTCATTTCACTACTTTACTCTCTACACACTCTCTCTCCCACTTACTTCAACTCGAGCAAGCTTTCTACGTTCGAAGAGGATTTCATCGCTCTCAAGATAAGTGAAAGAAGTCTCAAGTAAGCACTCGTCACTCTCAGCTCTCTCTTTCTACTCTTTCATTTTTTTTTTCGCTCACTTTCGTCGAGCTATCTCTCTCTCTCTTTTCCCTCTCTCAAAAGTTCATCTCTCTCTTTTCTTACAAACATGCCGAAAAGAGGTTTCCACCGTGATTTTCTTGGTTCTACAACCAAGAAACCTCAAACTAAAAGCCAGGAAGGCCCCTCCAATCCCTCAAAATCATTGTCACCCAACATCTAACGTTGGATGACAAATTCTTCCCGACCACAAAGTTTTCGTGGTTGGCTCACATCAAATCAATAGGGTTTTGTAATTTCCTCTGTTTCGGAGAGATCATATACCCGAATTCGTTTCTAAGTTTTATTCCAACCTATCTAGCTTTGAGGGTATCCTCACCTCCGGAGTTCAAAACATCGAGTTAGCATCAACACCTCTCTTCTTCGCCATCTCTTCAAAGTTTCTTAACTTTTTCTCAACAGCAACCCCATACCTTTCAACGAGGTTGCTGATGAATTCTTCGAAAAATAAGCCAAAGAGTTTCCTGAGTCACGTAAAAATTTCTCTGTGACTCAACTCAAGTCGAAGCTTGTCTTTTGTGCTTTCTGCTGATGGGGACCTTCTTCTCACATCATTCAAGCAAGGAGAACCCTAACTCCAAGCATCTCAAAGCCCTGTAGGACATTTTTGAGGGCTACAAAGTAGACCTCTTTCCTGCTATAGTCGAGCAAATGGCAGCCGTGCCTGCTCGGACTCGGACCAAGAAGTCAACCCCACTTCCTTTCGGGGCTCTTCTTACCCTCATCTTCAAGCAATTCAAAGTTCCTCTTCCTCGGATCCTAACGCGGTTTCGAGGCTGCCATTGTCGTTGGCAAGAAAGAACTTCTTGGGTATGGATACCAAGAGGCCCAACCGGGTGTCCGGATCCATAGCTCGGAACCGAGGCCACCTTCTCCGCCTCGGACTCGGACTCAATCCCCTCTTTCTCTACCTCCTCCACCTGGTGGCACCTCCAATTCAGGTGTTTCTCAAATCCTATCTTCTGCTTTGTCCACCGCAGATGATGGACAAGCTCTCCTCGTGTCCACCGAATTCAAGGACACCCTTCTGGTCATTCAAGACTGTTCTTCGATCTATGACCATCAATCGAAAACCTGCTCAATCTCAAATCGGAGAGCAACAAGACGTGCTTCTCGAGATGAAAGTACTTGTCAAGGAGTAGAAGGAGATGATTGAGCTCCTTCAGAAAGACGCTCCAAGGCGGCTCAGGATCCGTAGACTCGGATACATCAAAAGAATCCTCGAGTCCAGCCAAATCCCCTCTGCAGGGGAAGAAGAAGAAGAAGAAGGAGAAGAAGTAGAGCCTACGGTTGAGGCAGCTCCATCTAAGGAGAAGGAGGAAGGGGAGAATGAAGCGGAAACAAGAGCCGAAGCGGCCGAGGGCCAAGGTGCTACACCACTCCAACCTCGAAGTGATCAGCTCGGACAGTAGTCGGAGTGGATCGAAGACCTTGCCGACCAGTGGTCGGCCAGCAGCAGAGCCAGCACCTCCCTTAGTCGAGTTCTAGGAGGATGAGCCTCTAGACGACTTAGTTCCGGGTCGACCACTCAAAGCTGAGCCCATTACGGAGATACCAATGCTGCCCCCTCCTCGTTCGTCTACATCTTCCCGATCTTATCGCGACGGCGCACTGCCCGTCCCCATCCTCGACTCATACTACTCCCTCCCTCCATCTTAGAAATTTGTCTTTTCTTTATTTCATTTTTTTTTGTCCACACATACAAATTTGCATCCTCTTGATACATTCTTCCTCTTTTTATTTTGTTTTTGCTTGAAAGGCAACGGGGAGAATAATTAGAAATTTATTATCTTGTTTAGGGGAGTTTCTCTCACCCTCTTTTGTGTATATATTTGTTTTGAATATTAAAGAAGTTTCAGTTTCATGATTATTACTTTCTAAGTTTCAATTTCTTGCTCAGTAATTTTCTTTGCTTTGATTTAACAACTCAGCCTATCTTTGCTCCGATACTTCAGCTTTTAGCACTAATGCAATTTAAGCTTACTTGCTGATAGAATCTAAGTTTCAATCACTTATTTCACTAAGCTTATTTGCACTCATTTCTCTGACTTATCTCTTGAGAAAGAATGAAAAATCATATCTATATCACTAACAAAGTTTCTATCTAAGTATGGAATGCCTTTTATCAAAAAGGGGAGATTGAAGACTCGGACTTTGCAGGTGTATCATTCCGAGTACTATTAAGGAATCAGGTACAGACTTCATCTCTTGTAAGTTTTGATTATAAGTCATTCTAAGTGTTTTAGAAACTTTTCCGAGTGAAATAAAATCTTTTCCGAGTGTTACGTAAATTATTGCATATGTTTCCACTTGATTCCGACTAACTCGGAAAGCAAGCTCTTGCTTATCCATTCACACATAGTTTTGAGTCACTCAAACAACACTCAGACTTATCGCATGTTCAAATATTTGCTCCAATGTGCATAAACTCATGTCCGACTTTGTATTCTAAGTTTGTTTGAATTACGGTGTTAATTCATCCTTTTAAGTCAAGCATGTTTTGTTTAAACTACGTTTGTCTAGATGAAGTCTCATTACTCTTACATTCTCTATCAAACTTGTTTTACTTCGGACTAACTCGGATGGAATTTGAAGTATAATGGATATTAGACTTAGAAAATTCCACTCTTTCGAGACTCGGATAATTAGGCACTTAATTATCCTAATTAAATTATTATCCATGTCTAACCTTGGACCAAAGTATTTTATACTTTGAGAACCAAATTGATTTACTTTTATAGGTTATCTAAACGAGGTTATCCTATTTTTGAAATACAAAAGTAACCGGCTTCAAGCTATCAATCACCAGCGAGACAAGGCTTTTCTACTTCGACCAATGCCTAGACACTATGTCGGGGTTCTCTGTTTCCAAAACTGGAAATCTGCAACGCCTAGCTCAACGGTGGTTTCTACCCTATTTTTTAGACACCACCAACGGATTGGGACATCCAAAGGAGTCAAGAGCCGTTGCCCAACGTTCACACCTCAACGGATATTTTCTCGAGTCATTGAGAAAAACCATTGCAATGATCACAAAGGACTTCTAATCGGAAGATAGTCACAACGACTAATCTGCCTCGGTCATCTATAAATAGAAGCCACTTCACAAGACAAGAGGATTGTTGAACCTATTACTGAAATTATCTCTCTCTATATAACTCTTATTCAATCTTCTACTTACAACTTCAACTATGTACTTAACATCTTTCCGAGTTGTAAGGTCTTGTAATCGATCACAAACAATTATTCTTACCTTCCGAGTAAGATCCCTTGACTGAGTTGTAAGGGTTAACTCAACTCGCTTGTCCCTAAATGTAAAGGCTACCTCAGTTAGGAAGTACTAGATCGGATAAGGGAACTTTTGAGTCTAGGAAAATCTTGTAAGGAATTGCCTAAGGGAGCAATTCTGGTTGAGTCTTTCTACCGTATTTTGTGGATTCAAAATAGTGGATTTAACTTGGTGCTTGGATTAGCACTGGCCATGGTTTTCTGCCCCAGGAGGGTTTCCACGTATTTTTGAGTTAACACTTTTCTAAGTCGATTCTAGGCTCAAACTGTTTCAAAGTCAGCTTTTAGAATTTAATCTTTCAGTCTTTATTCAAATTTCCTCATCACCCTATTCACCCCCTCTAGGGTGACTTAGTCTCTCCAAGAGCAAACCTTCACAACCCTTCCTCATCCAGTTTGTTCTTGAAAACCCATTTGGTTCCTATTACTCGGGTGGTCGAAGGTCGTTTGGTCGAGTCCGGACTTGGTTTCTTTCAAATTAATTTAGCTCTTTTTGTATGCCCTCTACCTGTTTAGGTTCATTTAGGGCCTCTAGTTCATTTTTAGGTTCCGTTAATGATATAAATGCAGAAAATGCACACAAATTATGCAAAGAAGATCAAGTTCTTACCCCGAGTGTTGATATCTAAAAGAATGTTCTCGGGTGGGTGACTAGATGCATATTTGAAAGCTCTACCTATCCTTTGATTTACCAGGTTGGTTGGTTGAATAGGTTGTTCTTCAGTTGGTTGATCTTGCTTAGCTTCTGCATGGGCTTGTTCTTCAGCATTCTAAGCTGCCTCTTGAACTTGTCCATTCTTAGTCGGCTCGTTCTAAGTTGCCTCAGTTCTTCTATTTTGACCCTTTCTAAGCTCAGGTTCAAGCAATGTCATCTTCATCTCTGTTAAGCTTGAGATCTGAGAATGTGGAATCACTTATCCTGCGAAGATCAATTTCATCAAAGACAACGTGGATACTTTCTTCCACTTTGTTAGTCCTTTTGTTAAAAATTCGATAAGCTTTACTATGAGATGAGTAACCCGTAAATATACCTTTATCTCGATCTAGCATCAAACTTAGTCGGATGTTCTTTACCATTGTTATGCACAAAGAATTTACATTCAAATGGTCTAAAGTAGGAGATGTTGGGTTTATTTCCCTTATATAGCTCACGAGGTGTCTTCTTTAGAATGGGTCCGATGAGGCATCTATTGAGTGTATAGTTTGTCTGTGTTGACTACCTCAACCCAGTAAATAGTAGGGTAGATCATTTTCAATCATTATGGTCCTTCCTATTTCTTCAAGAGTTATGTTCTTTCTCTCCATTACTCTATTATGTTGAGTTCTTGGTGTAGAGAAGTTGTGGAAGATGTCATTCTTATCACGTAAATCTGCAAATTCCGAGTAATCGAACTCCCTTCCTTGGTCGGTTCAAATCCTTCGATCCGAGTCTTAGACTCCACTTGAATTTTCATGTAGATATTAGTGAAGTCTTTGAAGGCTTCACTCTTGTTCTTCGGAAAACACACCCAAGTAAATCATGAATAATCATCAACAATAACAAGCACGAGATGATTTACCTCCTAGGCTTTTCACAAGAATTTCACCACACAAATCCATATGAACTAATTCAAGCACTTTAGATGCAGACACAATTTTGAGTGGTTTGAAAGATGATCTTACTTGCTTCCCCTTTGTGCATGCTTCACAGATTTTATCTTTTTAAATGCACAGTTAGGTAGACCCCTAACCAATCCATGAGATGCAAGTTTCTTGATAGTATGCATACTAATATGACCTAGTCTATGATGCCAAGTCCATGAATCATCATTTAAAGATGCTTTTAGGCATGATAAATTCTGACTAGAATCTAAAAGAGGAATAGTATAAGTGTTACCTAACCTCGGACCGGAGAGCTTTATCTCTTTGGTGAGTGCATCATAAATATAGCAGTTGGTTTGAGTGAACCTTACCTCTTGACCTTTATCGGATAGCTGAGAAATGTTAAGGAGATTGTACTTAAGCCCTTTGATAAGGTAAACTAAACTAACCGAGTTGTTTCCTTGGCTAAGCTTACCAATTCCAACTATCTTACCCTTGCTATTGTCTTCAAATGTGATTTTTCCTCCCTTCAAATCTTCTAACTCGAGAAGAGTTTTGAATCTCCGGACATATGGTGTGAGCAGCCCACTGTCTAAGTACCGATGACCCTTCCGTTTCGAATCACCTGTAAAACAAAAACAAACTAACCCTTCTCACCTTCCTCTTAAAAACACAATAACTACCTTTACTATGGTCCTTTTCTGAGGAAGAGCACTATTGAGAACCCAGATTTGAATGATTTTAGGTCCGGTCCGATTCTCGAGTCTTCTCTTTAGAGAACTGAGTCCGTGTCTCTTTTCTTTTAAAAACGTTTCTTTTATAAACAGGTAGAGAAGTCTTTTTCTTGTAAACTGGTCTAGGCTCATTCCTCTTTTCATGAGAGTGAATGGGACTGTCCTCGACCTTCCCGAACTTCACAGTTCATGAATCGGTTTTGAAAAGACTAGAATAGGAATTAGATTCCTCTTCATCGTTGTAACCAAGACCTTCTTTTCTGAATGAGACACACTGAGACCCTAATAAAAGATCAAGGTTTTTCTTACCTTGAGTGAGTTTTAAAACCAGCTCTTCAGACTCATTGAGCTTCCTTTTCGCTTGCTCATTCTTTGTTCTAAATGACTTAGACTCAATCTCATTGTCTTGAGTGTTGGTCTCGAGTACCTTCAAATTTTGTCTCAAGTTATCTAACTCATTTTTGAAAACATTACTCTCAGCAGTAAGAGACTCAAGTTGTTCTTTAAAATCCTAAGAGTCGAATTGGACTTTTCTTCCAAAGTAAAAATATATCTAGCTAAATCGGCTTTGGAGAACTTAAGGAAGTACTCAATTACCTCCCGAGGACTTGTTTCCTCAATATTTAAGTTGTCACTGTCTCGACTCGGATTCAGCTTTTGAGTCCGTCGGTGCTATAAGACACTTCGAGTCATTAGAATCATCTTCTCTCTCTTTGGATCCTTCTCTCTCTTTGGACAAGTCCTTGACTATGTGCTCCTTATCGCCACATTCACAAGCAACTAGAGTTCATAGTTAAAGATAACTTTGAAGGGGATGAATATTTACCTTTCTTGTCCTTCTTATCTTTCTTGTAGAACTCTTCCTTTGGCCTCTTTTGCCATTTTTTGTACTTTATCATCTTTTTGAAGCCTCGGGCAATAAGTGCCACGAGATCCTCTTCCGAGTCCGAGGAGCTTAGACTTTGTCGTCTACTTTCCGAGGCCTTCGACGCGATGTTCTTTTTGGTGCTAACCTCGACATCCTCTTCTTCCAGGTGAATCTCATGTGTGAGTAGTTTCCCAATGAGCGCGTCAGGTTTCCGTTGAGAAAGATTCCGAGCCTCTTCAATGGTCTGTCACCTTAGGACCCCATCTTCTCTTTGGTAGACGTATTAAAATTTTTCTCACCATTTCCTCGTGTGAGATCTTTCTATCCAGAGACTTGAGATTGTGAGTAATCTCGATGAACCGAGCATACCTCCGAGAGATGTTCTCTTATGGCTCCATTCTGAATAGCTCATACTTATTAAGATATTGACTTATCTTTGCCTTCTTCACTCGACTTGTTCCTTCATAGGTGTTGACAAGTGTGTTCCACACCTCTTTGGTCGTGTCCGAGGCGGAGACTCTGTTGTACTCTTCTGAACCGATAGCACACATCGAGTGTTCATGGCCTTGAAGTTCTTTCGAACTTCTCATTTTCTTCGATGATGTACTCTGATTTCTCTTTACGCACGGATCTTGCACCTTCCATCTTTGTTGTATGAAGTTTCCATTCTTGATGATGTTCCGGACTTCTTCATCATTATTCAAGTAGAAAGCATTCCATCATCTTCTTCCAATGTGCAAAGTTCGACCCCTTGAACTTAGGTAGTCTAGTAGATGATCTTCCTTCATCGAACTCTCCATTGTTCCGAGCTATTTGATCTTTAGACCTTTGGATTGTGAGATCCTCTTGAAAGACTAGGCTCGATACCAATTGAAGGTTTGCTCTTGGAGAGGCTAAGTCACCCTAGAGGGGGTGAATAGGGTGAAAGATTTTTAGAATTATCAAACTCTTTTTGTACAAAATAGAACATAAATAGATTATAAGTCTAGATTAGACTCAGAAAGTTAGACACTTAGAAATATGTGGAAACCCTCCCGAGGCAGAAAACCACTGGACAGTGCTAATCCAAGCACCATGTAAAATCTACTAATTGAATCCTCAATTACAAAGGACCGACTCTAACCAGAATTTCTCCCTTAGACAATTCATTAACAAGTTTTTCTAGACTCGAAGTTCCCTTATCTGATCTAGTACTTCTTGACTGAGTTAACCCTTACAGTCAGGGACAATTAAGTTGAGTTAGCCCTTACAGCTCATTCAAGGGACTTAGAAAGAAAGTAAAGAGTAGAAGTGATTACAAGACTTTCTTTACAACTCATAAAGTAAGAAAATACAGATTAGGAGTTCTAAACGCTAGAAGATTGAGTTAGAGTAGAATGTGTTCAATTCTAGCAATAGGTTCAACAATCCTCAAGTCTTGTGGAGTGGCTTCTATTTACGAGCACCAAGGCAGTAATGATCGTTGAGACTTGTTTTGGACTCGGTGAGCTTCATTAGCCATTATAACGGCTAGTCCGAGTCACTCGTAAAAGATCCATTAAGATGTGAACGTTATGTAACGATTCTTGGCTCCAAAAGATGGTCCAATCATTTGGTGGTGATTGAAATCTGAGGTGAAAACAACCGTTAGACTCAAAGTTGCATTTTTCCAGTTTTGGAAACAAACAACCCTAACATGGTGTCTAAGCCATGTCCGGAAATGGTTAATCTATGTCCGCTTGTGTTTAATCGCTAAAAACTGGTTGCTTTTGTATATCAAAAGTAGATTAGGCTTGTTTGAACAACCTACAAAAGCAAATCATAGTGTTACTCAATGTATAAAAATACTTTGGTCCAAAATTAGGCACGAGATAATAATTAAATCGGAGTAATTAAGCACTTAATTATCTTAGGCCTAAAAGAGTGGAATTTTCTGAGTCTAATATCCATTTGGTTCAGATTCCATATTAAGTCAATCCTTAAAAATGATCAAGTTAGAGAGAATAAAATATCGGGATACATGAACTTGATCAAGCCATTAATTCTCCATAAATAAACCGACTTAGAACTTAGAATTAACGTTGTAATTCATTTTCACTTGAAACACAAAATCAATGCTCGGAATAAAAGTGTTAGAAATTATTTACTCATGCGATAGTTCTAAGTTGTGTCCGAGTGGGTCGAAACTTAATTTAGAGTGATATGCGAATTAACTGGTTTCGAGCGGGTCGAACAGGATTAAAACTTAGATTTGAGTTTCTATAAGGCTCGGAATGACTCGGAATCAAAACCCAAGAGAGATAGAAAGTTATACTTGAGCCTTCATTGGTGAGAGGATCACATCACAAATCAGGTTAACACATGGCCTCCATTTGTTCTGGTTGATCCACCTCAAACCATGTTCTACTTTTGTTCTCTTTCTCAACAAGAGCAAGTCACTGCTATCGCCGGGTATCCTTATACTTCATTCTAAAATTTATACACATCATATGCTCATCATGCGGAGCAAATCATTACTCAACCGGTGAGTTCTTACCTCTTTCTTTCTTTTGTAGTTAAATTTCTTATATAGAAATTAACTTCAGTTGTTATAGCTTACTCTGAAGGATATCCACATTCCAAGCCTCGATGTGGATGTTACACGACCTGGGCAATCTCGTTGTTATGTGAGGATTCTCAAAATTCCTGAGCAAGAATGTGTTAGGCATCCTTTCCTTGAACCGGCGAGGAGTAAGAGTTTCATGCTCCTTGCTTTTAGTTGTATCCTAAAAGTATTTTTACTAATGCCACTCGAATGAATTGTGTAGTATGATCGGGAGAAATCTCGAACCATGTCCATTAGGCTTCAATCTTCTCTTCGGGGAATCCAAATTTCCTCATTGAGAGATCTTTCCCAACCTTCCGGTAAGTCTCTAGTTAGTGGAGTGCTAACATTATTGAGCTTTTAGTAGGTGTGCTAATTTCTCTTTCTTCTTTGTAGAGGCGTCGATCTAGAGCACCTCCATCTAGAAGTCTTCCTGGTGGACCTGGGGCACAAACACATCCATCCGGCCAACAAACACCCTCCAAGTAGCATCTGTTGGACAAGGTACCTCACGGCGGTCTTTACGGCGTACACATCATCAAAGTACTTTCAAAGTAGGGCCTAGCATTTCCAGGCCTAGTTCGTCTCGCTGCAGGGCCCAATTTTGCTGAAGAGAGCCTAAACGTCTTGCCACTTCAAGCCTTTAGCCAGACATGGAAACCACTTTATTTTCCTCGGGCTTCTTACAGTGGACCATCGCATGAAGCTTCTCAATCTTGGAACTACGGAGGTAACTCTTCTCAAGGTGATGAAGGTAGTCGATTCTCCACATCGATCTTGGAGGACTTCGCACCTTCAATGACATTTCCAATGGTGATGAATAGTAGATCCTTTTCCACTGCTATTGTTGATGATTAGAGAGTCCCTTGTAGGGTATTTATTGTTGTTTAACATTTGTTATATGATGTTGTGACTCTTATGCAATGGGATGGAATGTAAGGAAACTCGATTTCGAAGAAATACTTTCTTTTATTAAACATGATGCAAAAAGTCTAAGGGAAAAATTGCAAAGACAAATCAAAAAAGATTGCACTAGCCCCATTCCCCCAAAAGAAAAATAATAAAAATAAAATGGAAAAATTTTAAGTGCATGGTCCAAAATAATAATATGGCGAGCATGCAATGGGTTGAGGCGAAGAAATATGGCCCAAGGAGTTCTTGTGTTTGCAAACGAAAACGAAACCGGCCGGACCAGGGTGGTGGCTGGTGCCGGCCACCCGTGAAAACCAGGGTTCTGGAGAGTTGCAGTAGGACTCTAAAGCTCCGGAAAATCTTATAAATATGATGCGTGCTGGTGCTTAAAAAAGTTCCTTACACAAAATCTTCCGTGAATCAAATAGAAATACCCGAGTGTCTTCCATCCTCTTCTAAAAATGAACTTCATGATCAACCTATCTCGGTGGATGCATGAAATGAGCAAAACCGAAAAATTAGGGTTGTCAAATTATGGTTTGAATATGTTATTTAGTATTCGCCAAGTGAAAGTCTCGTTGGACTTTTTTAAGGGTTGTTATGGCCTTTTAGGATCCTTACCACCACGTCTTCGGGTTTGGGGATGAGGAATTGTGCCCCCGCTTGAAGAATTTGATGTTATACTAGGCATCTAAAGGCGTTCAAAACCTATCTTACCCAAGTCTTCTAAAAATCTACCCGAGACTTACAAGTACCTACTAAAACTAAGAAATAAGAATCTAGGGTGGATTCTTGTTCGAAATCGGTGAATCCGATGAACCCGATGAAGCACTACAGGCACATGTATGCATATTCGGAGGCAATCATTATCCCGAGACGTCAAGTGATTATCACCTGCCCGATAGGTGGATTCTTGCTGGTAGGAGGCCGCGATGATATGGCGTCGGCGGCATTGCTCGAGCTTAGTTGAGCGGTTAGAGAATTACTCGCTCCCTAATACCACTAATAGTTGCTTCGAGACGATCATAGGTTTAGATCGAGTCGGGGCAAGTTCCGAGGAAGACTTTGCTGGAAGCCCCCATTGTTGCAGGTAAGCAAATAATAGTTGACGAGACCAAACGGCGTGGGCCGGTCGGCGCTGGCCACAAGCACAATGTCTCGGTGTCGTCGAGGGTGAATTGCCTCCGGTTTACGCCAAATTCTCTATTTTTCTCACTTTTTTGCTTTTTCGTTCTCTTTTCGTCTTTTATTTTACTCATGTTGGACCTAAAAAGGTTGAATTTTGACCGTCCAGGACACTTATATTTTTTATATCCGTGATGTGCAGATCCGGTTAATGGAACACCTAAAACTAATCCAACCTCTTGGGAAAATTGATGCGTACTTAGCGATACACTTCTATCGCGAAAGCAGGAAGAGGTAGTAGCCTATCACCCTGCTTCCTAGTGGGAAGAGTACCTCAGGAATCATAATAACAATATTCAATGTTATATCGTACACTAGAAAGTGTCCCAATTTAGGACACATACCCCGCAACATCCATATGTACGCCTACTAGGCCTAGAAAGTAGCACCTATTACTTCGCTGACCGTGTGTTGCGGTAGATGGGAAGAGAGCAAGTAATTTCTCTATTGGATCAGTATCCGGCCTCGCTAACTTCGACCTATTCGAAGGATTTGGCAATACCAGTGCAAGTGAAGTCGTGGCCCGAATCATCGGATAAACCCACCGGACTACCGACACTTGCAGTGCAAATCAAATATTGTTGTATCCGCCTATTATCCGGAATGGATAATAGAAGTGGATCCCCAACAAGGTAAGGCATTGAGAACTAAAGAGATAGATCCCGACGAAGTTGTCCTCGCTCGCCGCACCTCTCCAAATCCGCGAAGCAAACCCTCGGGTGGCTGAACGTGTTCCCCGAAGAGAAACCGGAGCCAAGGGAGCTAAAGAGAGGAGGGTCTAAAGAATTGAGGAGTTGAAGAAGTGTACCCAGGATGATGGGGTTGAGTCTAGTGACCCCAAAGGAAATAAAGTAAAGATATACTAAGACGTAGATTTTTAGATAGAATTTCGGAAAGAATAAAAGAAAAGAAGAATTAGTTTTGCCTCTTTAAAACAAATTTATTTTTTCACAAGTAGTTACTTGTATTTATTTCCCTTTTATTAGCTATGTATTCAGGTAAGTAGTAGGCTTACCCAATATTAAATAAAAGTAAGTATTATGCTATACTTTTACGTTTTATTTTGTCGCTCCCGCGAGGTGAAAATAAAAATTGGACCGCCTAATTGGACTATCCAATAAATAAGGAAATCATCTAATTGGAAGGTAAAAAAATGAATTACAGAATTAAGAATTAAAAGAGGAACATTTTGGCCTAGCCGGCCCACCGTTGTCCAGGTGATGGCCGGTGCCAGCCATGGCATGCCTAATTGGGCCACGCTTGGCCCATCATCCAGGGTCGTGCTAGACGTAGTATTTTTTCAATTAATCCAAGTTTGTGTACTGAAAAGTTTCTTGTCCATCTAAATTAGTCAATTTCACCTCTTCGCCTGGCAATATCTCGATCGAGCACAAATGGGCCTTGCCAATTAGGCCTAAACTTCCCTCGTGGATCCCGAATTGGTGCTCTAATCACTTTGAGGACCAAATCTCCAATTTGTTGATTTCGAGGCTTCACTCTCTTATTGAATGCCCTTGATATACTTGCTTGGTATATTTGGACATTGTGCAGGGCATTAAGGCGCCTCTCGTTCAACAAGCACGAACTCTTCGTAGTGTGCTTTAACCCACTCGCTTCTAGAATCGGCTTTCAGCGATGATTCTTAACAAGGGAATGGCTATCTCTATTGGAAAGACTGCTTCCATGCCATAAACTAGTGACTAAGGTTTTTCTCCTCTAGAAGTTCTAATAGGTGTTTCTCCCATAAAGAGAAAGGTAGCTTATCGGGCCAATCCTTATAATTGACAACCATCTTCTCCACTATTTTACGAATGCTCTTATTGGCGACCGCGATTGTTCCATTGGTCCGAGGGCGATAAGGAGAAGACTTATGGTGATTAATCTTATATTTATCCAACAAGTCTGCTACCTCTTTCTTAAAATGACTTATATGGGCACTAATTAGCTTGTGGGGCACCCCATAACAAAGAAATGATATTTCGGGTAAGGAACTTAGCTACCTGTTTTGATGTCAAGGTTGCATAAGAGGCCGCTTCCTCCCACTTGGTGAAGTAGTCGATTGCTACTAACACAAATTCATGACCACATGTTCCTTTAAGAGTCACTTTGTCGATAATGCCTATTTCTCAAACCGAGAATGGCCAAGGAGATGCTAATGTTGTGAGAAATGAGGGTGGTTGGTGCTATAAATTTGCATACACCTGACATTTATGGAATTTCTTAATGAACTCATGATAGTCTGCTACCATGGTTGACCAATAATAACCAAGTCTCTTAATTTTCTAAACCAACATCTTACCATTCATATGGGGTCCACACTCCCCACCATGAATCTCGTCCATGATGCGCTTTGCTTCATGTTGATTGACATAAAGTAAGTTGATCCCAGTGTTGGTTTTCTCATACAATTGTCCTTGATTAATGAAGAATTGGGCGCCAACAACCTGATGACTCGTGGGGCTCTAGGCATGGAGTCCAAGGGGTATGCGTGCTTATCAAGATACTAATAAATGTCATGATACCAACTGGTGTGGTCAGTATTAGACACTTCTAACATGTAGACGTGTGTTGGCTGATTCCGTCGCTTTATATTGATGGGCATTAACTAAATGTCATTAGGGAGATTAATCATGGATGCTAATTTAGCTAACGCATTCGCGAATTGTTTGTCATCCCTAGGAAGGTAGGTGAAAAAATATTCTCAAAATGCTTGGACATTTCTGTTAGATGTGCCTAGTAGGGTGCTAAGGCTTCACTACATACCTTCTATTTTTGCGAAATCTAATTGATGATCGGACTAGAGTCACCGAAAACCCCGATGTCCTTGACCCCGATTTCTACAACAGCTTTAAGTATTGTGATGCAAGCTTCATACTCTGCGGCGTTGTTGGTGACCTTGAAGTCCAACTTAACTAAAATGGGATTATGTGCTTCCTCCGGTGAGACTAAAAGAATCCCTACTCCAAAGCCCTTCCGGTTGGAAGCGTCGTCGAAGTACATTGTCCAAACGTCCACCTCTACTTATAAAATATCTTCGTCTAGAAAGTCAAGGTGTTCGGGTGGCGATTCAGTTATAGGCATATCAGCTAAAAATTCCGACACTACCCTTCCTTTAATTGCCTTTTGAGGGACATACTTGAGTTCGAATTCGACATCAAGACAGTCCATCTTGCTATCTTGCTACCGATGGTTAGTTGCTTAAGTATATACTTAATGGGATCCATAGGTGCTACCATATGCACCGTGTGGGTTAACATGTAGTGCCCGAGCTTTTGAGTAGCCTAGACTAATGCCAATGATGTCTTCTCTAATGGTGTATATCTAGTCTCATAATATAAGAATTTCTTGCTTAGATAATAGATCGCATGCTCTTCTTTCCTGTCTTGTTGAGCTAGCATGGCTCCTAGAGCTATCTCTATTGTGGTGAGGTACGAAGTCAAGGTTTCCATAGTTGAGGCGGAACTAGCACTGGAAGGTTAGTTAGATATTCCTTAACCTTCTTAAATGCTTTTTGGCACTCAGTATCCCAAATGGGCTCGGATCCCTTCTTCAATTTCTTGAAAATAGGTTCACAAACCATAGTCGGCTTTTATATGAAATGAATGATGTACTATAAACATCCTAGAAACCCCTTATTTCCTTTTCCGTATTTGGTGGAAGAATCTCCTGAATGGCTTTGATCTTGGATGGATGAACTCCAATTCCTCTAAGACTCGATAACATAGCCTAACAGTTTGCTCGAGGTTACCCCAAAGGCACACTTTTGAGGATTAAGACGCGTGTTGTATTTTCCGAGTCTCCGGAAGAATTTTCTTAGGCTGGGTAGGTGCCCTACCCTATCTTTGGATTTTATGATCATGTCATCAACATAGACTTCGGCTTCTTTGTGGATCATGTCATGCAATAGAGTTATAGCTGTCCTCTAGTATATGGCGCCGGCGTTCTTGAGCCCAAATGGCATCACCACGTAACATAACGTCCCCCATTGAGTGATAAAGGTCATCTTTTCCATGTCCTTTTCAGCCATCTTCACTTGATTGTATCCAGCGTAACCATCCATAAACGAGAGCAAAGCATGACCCATTATGTTATCTACAAGTATGTCGATATGGGGTAATGGGAAATCATCCATAGGGCTTGCCTTGTTTAGATTTCTAAAGTCGACGCACATGCGGACCCTACTATCCTTCATCGGAATCGGTACTATATTTGCTACCCACTAAGGATAGTGAACTACCTTGATGAACCAAGCCTCTAACTCGCTTCGAACTTCTTCCTTAATCTTTAATGCCCACTTAGGTTTCATCCTTCTCGGCTTCGCTTAACAGGCTTAGCGTCTTCGTAAAGTGGAATTTTGTGTTCCTCTATACTAATATCTACCCCGGTTTGTCATTGTAGGACGATGCAAATACATCTATGAATTCTTTAAGGAGTAAAGTAAATTGTTTCTCGCTCTTCCGGATCCGAGTGTTTTCCCGATCTTAACCTCCCGAGGTGGATCCACTCGCTCCTAAATTAACTATTATTGTTTCCTTTATTATTGGTGAGCGATTTTCATGATCTTCCATAGCTTTTATTAGTTCTTTAGGGATTTCTTATTCATCATTTGAGGCAAAACAATTGAAAGCAAGAGGAGGCGAAGAGTAAGCGGAAAGATTCACTTTATTGAAAGAAGAAATGAGTACATCGGACTCAAAAACGAAGATATAGAACTGCAAACGTAAATGGGAAAAGGAATGATAGAAGAAGAATTAAAAGCCCTAGCACTAGACTCGCGAAGGGGATGCGCTCCTAAGCCGATGGCGAATTCTTGGTCCTCCTCGATGTCAATCCAAGTGATATGCTTGGAGCCTTTATTATCAATATCGGTGATGAACTTGGATGGATCGAATTGTAGGTGCGACATGGCTCATGACAAGTACCGAGACCGAATTCCCTCTAAGCTCTTTTCTTGTCCGAAAAGAAGATCGAAAAGATTATTGCCATCTAGGTTAGTCCAGTTTGGTGTGGATCTGTCCTTCTTTGAGGAGGTTGGGTACCTCCTTCTCCACTATATAGCGATCCATCGAAAATCTCCAAACCAGGTACCAGGATGCCTTTCTTCTTGATGTAGTAGGGCTCAGGAAAACCATAATAAGGAAAGTCATCTAAAAACTACCCATTTAGAGTATAGGGAAAGGGCTTGATAGAGCAGATCGTGTAAGGTGCAGTCCTCTTAGTCTCGAATTTCCCACTTGGCTCAGGCTATTTCCTTAGCAGTAGATTAATAGCCTAGCCCAAAGTTGTAGTTGCTAGTGGGTTCAAGGGGTGGAAAAATAGGGTTGTATGCCCTTCGGCCTACAAGCAAGACCAGGAAAGTACCCCTTCTTCCTAAGCATCGAATGGATGCTAGGGTTGCCGTAAGGATCACTACCAAAAATCCTCAAATTTCCCACTCGTAATTTCTCGTCGTAAGAATTTTAGTGGAAAATTTTCCACTGTTTTCCCATTACTTGACAATTCCTATTAATTTCTCATTGTTATCAATATAATGTTAATCTTCCTACTGAATTTCCACCACCTAATATTTTTATTTTAAAAAATTATTTTATAATCTTATTTTTCACTAATTTTCCACTCGAATTAAATTTTTACCACCAAATTAATTTTTTAATTTCCCATACTACCCCAATGAAATACCACCATATGGATAAATTTTTTCAATTCCCCCAATTTAATGACTCGGACTCGTCTCTCATTCTTTATCCCCCCTCAACCACCGAAATCCACCCAAACCCTAGTTGGCGGGCGCCTCTTACCGCTTGTTGTTGAACTTGAAGTCGACCGTCCGATGGCCTTCCATCCCTATTTCCCCCTCTTATATCCTCGTTCTCGGCACTCGCAACAATTATGAAACCCTAGAGGTTTGACCCCGCTTGGGTTTATTCTATCTCGGATCTAGAGGTTCAACCCCCAAATCATGAAACCCTAGCGAATTTCAACTTAATCTCATATCTCTATGTGCTCTGCTGCTAGGCCGTAAACCGATGCTCCGAAGCTTGTCGCTTATGTATTCACTCTCTTCGCCCTAGACCTACTCTCTCTCTCTCTCTGCTAAATTAAGTTGATTTTTAATTTATCTCCATATATGTTCTGCTATTACAACATGTTCTTCTCCATGCACAATTATACATGCACTTGTCTAATTGCCCTTCTTTTGCTTATTGTGCCTCTAATTTGAGTGTGAGAATATCCGCACTACTCTGTACTAGTTAAGTCACAATCTTGTGAAACCAATGATTTTTCCACTTCAAATATCAATTATATTCTCTTCGCATCCTTGTCGCCTCTAATTATTACAAACTTCATGTTTGTGCCCCCGATTCGTACACTCTCTCTACTCGTTATTTTCAATTTCTCCATTTAATTCCTGTTTCTATTGTAATTATTGTTTGTTGTTTGTTGTCCCTAAATTGAATTCAGATCTAACACTATTTGTCTTTGATTCAAGTACTCAATTCAAACACTCTAGCATGCATATCAACAGTTGAGACTTCATTTGGGACAAAGATAAACAAAAAGTACTTACCGAAATTAGTTGTTTCTTATGGAATTTGGGTGATGTAGCCTTAAATTTGACAGAATTATGACAAGCATGATATAGTGACTGGTATTTGCTTGTAATTGTATAATTTCTTGGATATGTTACTTGGCTTTCATTTAGGACACTCGTTTGAAGTTTGACTGAATTTGTACATTGATTGCTATGTTTTCTTCCATATTTATATTTGTTCATACCTTCAATAACTTTTCTAACCATTCGTGTTTTATTGGTTGGTGTTGGTTAAAATCTTTCCATTTACAATATTTTTGTGGAAAAATGACTCGCCTTTTAATTTACTCCGGTAGCCAAGCTAAGAAGATTGCCAAAATGGGTGGGGTTTGTTACATAAATTCCTAATTTAAGAAGAATGCGAAAATGTTATACATATTGATTACATAATATTTCTTCCAATTGCTCTGTTGCTCTATCACTTTTTTTTCTTATTTTAAGTTTTTAGTGCTAGTACCAATAAAATTTGGGCTAAGACACCTATATAAGTCGAGCACAATTTGGAATCTATATGAATCCACCCAGTTACTTTAAGATGCTAACTCCTAAAGAAATATAGTTGGGTTCTCTTTGTTTTGATTCAACTCACTTGTCATAACTGTAAGGTTTGGATGAAGCCATAGGTGATTTAGTGAAGTATGAACAATCTGGGTGTGATATATAGTTACCTTGTATAGGCCTTTAGTGATTCAATATTAGAGCATCAATAATGTGCTATACGAAAATTCATGAAGCACTCACTTGGTCCTCAAGGGAAAACAGCATGGACAGCTTGTTCATAGTTTGTGTTCAATTTAGTTTGTTTAATCAGATAGAAAAGTGACATTATGGGGATGCCCATGTGTCTAAGCAATGACAGCTTGCTCTAATGTGAAATGGAAACCCAAAATATGCAAGTGTTGATCCAATTATATTCGTTTAAGATTTTGAACTTAATGACAAATATTTTTGCTTCGGGCCATCCTTTTTTGCTTATTATTTGCTTTCTATGTTTAGAGTTTCATATCCTGGAGCTAAAGAATAACGAGGTAACGACTTTTATACAAAATGCACACCATTAGCTTTTGCCACGGTAGCTTATTCGTCGAGAATTATAGCAAATGTAATTGTAGGATGCTTTTGCTATTCTTTTTAAGGATATAGACTTCTATTACAAGAATCGCAAAACAAGTGTAGTATGTATTCAAGACTTATATGAGTTATATAATAAAAGGCCACTTTTATCAATAGTTTGAAATTCTCTAATATATATAAGAAAAAAATTAAAATAAAAAATTAGTATATATTTTCTCACTATCTTTCCACCATGCTTGGAAAATTTCCCACGATGACTATGGTGGAAAATTTTCCACTCGTCACTCATTGCAGTGGAAAACTTCCCACTCATCCATGCTCGGTGGAAAATTTTCATGGGGAAGCACGGTGGGAAAAATGTGGAAAATTTTCCATTGCAAGTCTTAACAATAGGAAATCGCAATTAACCCCCTTACTTTTTCGACATTTTATTATAGTGGGGAAAACAGTGAGAAACTTTATTTTTCACTGAATTTTCTATTTTTCCCACTCGAATTTACAAGTGGAAATATGATGGATTTTTGGTAGTAGATTGAAGTTAAGAGGTGCTTCATCCCTTTCTTAGGCAGCGACAATCTCAAATCCATAAAGTTCCTCGTCGTTGGCATCGTGCTCAATCTCAACCATAGATTCCTTGGAAGTGATAGTAGTATAGAGACTATCCCCATTGACAGGTAGTGGATTAAAGTTAAGAGGTGCTTCATCTCTTTCTAAGGCAAGTGATGAGTCTCAAATCCATAAAGTTCCTTGTCGTTGGCATCATGCTCGATCTCAACCGCAGATTCCTTGGAAGTGATAGTTGCATAGAGACTATCCCCATTGACGAGTTACAACTTGACCTTTAATGATCATTTTAACTTTCTAATGCAAGTGTGGAGGGAACTGCTCGATGATCATGCAACCAAGGGCGTCCTAGGAGTAAATTGAAGGTAGTTGGGATATCTAGGACTTGGAATTCAATGTTCCTTTCTACTGGCCTTATATTGATTGGCAAGGTCACTGTTCCTAAGACTGTTCTCTTAGAATTATCATAACCTTGAAGATAGACAATCTGTTTAGAGAGTTATTGCTCTCTAATTCCTAACCTTCCGGCGGTTCTTTAGGAACAAACATTCACTATTGATCCGTTATCTACCGTAGTTAAGGGAACAAACTTGTTAATGCAAGTTATAGTTAAGTAGAGGGTATTGTTATGTGCAACGCCTTCTTCCGAGAGATCATTTTGATTAAAAGTAATGGTTCCGTCCCCACTATTAACCAATCCTACCACTTCATCCGGCATGGTTTCGGGAGAGACCTCGATCTTGCTAAGTGTGTCAATCAAAGTCCGCCTATGTTTCGGGAAGCAAATATTAGTTGTCAAATCGAGATGTTAGCTTTTAACTTCGAAGCTATTTTAGGATTGGGTCTTCTTCTTTTGTATCTTCAGGCTCTTTTTGGGTTTCCTGAGTCCGTTATAGACCCCGGGTGCATTATGTCGTCCGGATCCGGTAAGAAATTGGACTGTTGGACCTTTAGTTTCTCCCTAAAAATCTTCCTCTTTTAAGGGTGGTGTGCCCCGTAAGTCGTCATCATTATTGTCATCTGTTACTCTTCGTTTAGTAAACATCTTTTTCATCACTTACCCACAGCCCATGGACTTCGGATCTAAAGGAGGTATGCTAAGAAGTGGTTTAGACTCATCAATATCTTAGATAAAGATCGATGGGTCCCACTGACTCGGAGTGGGTTCGATAAAAATAGCTAAGGTGCCGCTGAAAGGATTTTTGTTGTTACTTGGTTTTCGGGCAGCCTTAGGTAAAGGGAGTTGGCCATTTCAAAACATGCTTTTTAGTTTGTTCTTGAATGTCCAACATTGTTTAATGTCGTGTCCTCGTGCACGATGCTATTTGTAAAATTTTCCCGCGTCCCAGCTTTTGGATTGTTTTGTCTGTTTCGATTCTCGCTCTAAAGGGTGGCAATTCTGTCTTTCCCTTTTCTAAGAGACGGTCAAGAGCTTTAGATAGGTGGTATCAATAGGAGTGTAGTCGATATATCTGCTGAGGACATTGACATCCGCACCCTTGCTAGTATTGCTCGTATTGGAGGCTTTCTTATCTTTGGATTGATAATTACCTCTATACCCGATCACAACTTTTGTGGTCGTGGTAGATAGATCTTCTTCTATCAGTAAGCCATTATCTCTAAGGTTTGAAAAGTTCATCATGGGTAAGAATTTGAGATGGTGATTGTAATTGGCCCGAAGATTTTTCATGATGATCCTGAATTAGTCCTTCTCGAAGGGGATCGGTATACCATGTAGGCAACCTTTGCTCTCTATCTAGTGAGGAAGTCCATGAAGCTTTCTTTCTCTCCTTGTTTGATTAATTCAAAGTCTCTAAGAGTGAGTGGAAAATCGGTGTTCTAGGAGTATTGATGTAGGAACTCCTTCCACAGATCAGTCCAGATTGGCAACCTTACGTGGGTAAATTGCGTTCTACCACTTCATTACATCAGTATCGAAAGTCCAGGGAAGATGATATGGTTAGTGTCTTCCATAATGTTCTTAAGAGTCATTGCTCCTAAGAAGTTGTGAACATAATGGTGGGGATTCTCATAACCTTTAAACTTTATATCTAACATGGTAAACTTTGGAGGTAGCTTACCCTTAGGGATTGAAGTGAATCCCTCATGATCAAAATAATGATTACCGAATATGGATGACTCCCTTAACATCTGTTTGATCCGATATACACGTGGATCAGGCTGAGGTTTAGATTCATGCTTAGGGATTCATGTTTGGGATTGTTTGGAGGAGATAAGCTAGGTGAAGGCCGAGGACCTAATCTCTTCTCCTTTTCTCAAACATTCAGCTTCCTCATCTATCTTACTCGTCCTCAATAGCTTTTATAATAGTATTAAGATCCCTTGATATAGATACTATCTTCTCATCTTGATCACTCATCCTAGTTTCCACCTCGGCTAAATTCTCATTAAGCAAAGTGAGAATAGGTGACTCGCTCCGGTGGGGTTAAATCCATTGGAAGGGAACTCTTTCTAGGTATTGTCTTATGATAGAGAATAGATTGGACCAGAGTGGTGTGCACCGAAACTTGTCGCACCGGCTTAAACCGTGGAGTAGAACGTAATGTAGAACGGGGAGAAGATGTGTCGGACTCCTTAGTGAGGCGTTCTAATCTTTTGGAGCTCGGATCCCGACGTTACTCAATTGCAGTAGACCTCCCTATTCTCGCAACCCAAAAGATGAGGTTTAGAACCATGTGAAAGAAAACCACTTTTGGGAGGAAGGGACTTAAGCGCAAGACCCGAAAAGACTAAGGATGCTTTTATTTGGATGCACATAAATAATGAAGTGTATGTGATGAGAAATGACCTAATCAGGGATGATTTTATGATTTGGCTAATGCATAATTGAAATGCATAGATGATTATTCCTAATGGAAGATGAATATATTTTAGTTAAATAAGAGATAAAATTGCAAAATAGACTTTCCTAATTTAAGATGAATTTTAATTTGGCTAATGTAAATGAAAGACTCTCCTAATTAGAGATGAATTTTGGATAATGCAGATGAAAGACTCTCCTAACTAGAGATGAATTTAATTTGGCTAATGTGAAAATGAATGGACTCTACTCCTTAATTAGAGATGATTTTATTTTGGCTAAATGCAAAAAATGAAATGAGTGGACTCACCTAATTTGAGATGATTTTATTTTGGGTAAATGAAAATGTGGATTCACTTTATTTGAGATGAATTTATTTTGCCTAAATGAAAATGCAAAATGGTAATGCCAAATAAAAGAAAGAAAGTCAAAAGACGAACCGACTAACCAAAAGATAGAGGAGCCTTGGTAGGACCCTTCCGGAGCGACTGCGGTGGCTACTTAAACCACTTAAAGAAAGAATTTTGGTATGACTCGGAAATGCAAATAATGGACTAACCCTAATAGGAAAAAGGTATTTTGACTTTTGGCTAATATGCACGTAATGGACCAACTCTTAGGAAAAAAATTTTTAAGAATTTTATTTGCACACATGCAAGGGCTAATCAACACTCTTCACCTACTCCTAAAGGCTCACAAGTAGAAGATTAAATCTAAAATAAACACACTCACTCAAGCATGCAAATGAAGTTAATGGACCACCTAATAGTCAAAGGGTCTATGGTCAAAAGAGGTTTAGACATGGTAGGATACATGGTGACTCATAATCCGAGGATTTGGTCTTCCGTATGGGGCATGGTAAGAGAAAAGTCCAAAATCCTTGGTGCCTCTCGGTGAGCGAAGCGGACCTAAGAGCGCGTGCTACGAGGGAAGAGGTACCGTTTCCGTTGGCAATCAAGCCTAGTTGGGCCCACTTGGGATTCAAGTGGGAGCCTATTACCGTAAGGGTTAAACAGGGGTAAAATAAATTTTTCCTAGGGGTCCAAAACTCTAATAAACTATGTTTAAAGGTTGCTAAATGTAGGATGCCTAATGCAAACACATTTTTAAAAATATACTACTCAAATTTTCAAGTTTCGCCCTCTTAATAAAAAAAAATCCTAGTGGAGTCGCCACCGTAGGAACCACAGACCGAACCGACTGGAGCTTTCCCACGAATGATTGACATAGGTTTTTAGAAAGTTTTAAAAAATGATTTTAGGGTTTTGAAAACGACTTTTGAAATGTGGGGATTGATCTCTTATAGAGAGTTCCAAATTTTATTAAACCATGTTAAAGAGTTAAATTAGATTTAATTGGTGGTTTTATTAATTATTTTATTTTATAAATTATTTTTAGAATTCCCAGGATATTATTTACTAATTGAAGAGTAGAAAAATATTATAAATTAGGGTTCTGCCGTGAGGCTTTAGGGCCGGACTTGTGTGAAGACACTCGGTCTTGACTTAAGCCTCATGGACCACCCAAGACAAGCGACAGCCTGCACTCATCGAGCTATCGGCACCGGCCAGGGGCCCGAGCTGAAATAATCAACCTCAGCCCTGCGCTCGGCTGGTAGACCCACATTTCCTTTTTTTTTTTTTAGTAGTCGCCAGTAAGTTTTTAGAAGAAAAAACTATCAAAAATAAAATTAAAATTAAAATTTTCTCTTCCGATCTTAGTATGGAAAAACTAAGACCGAAAAATACTAAAAGTGACTCCATCAGTCTTAGAACCGAGAATCAAATTTGGGGGTGAGGTTACGAAACGTAGGGAAAACCCTTCCGTTCCGCCGATCCGAAAATGACCATTACTAATCCGAGTGGTATACTAAAGGAACGTGCTAAACTCAAACACTCAACATGCCAAACAAAAAAATGAAAGCAACCAAACATAATTAAAGGAAAGTGATAAAGGAAGCAAGAAAGAAAGCGGTAAAGAAAGCACTAAAGCGTAAAGGAAAAGAAAAGCGAAAAACTAAAAGATTACATCGGGAGAGAAGGAATTAAAAATGTGATTACATCTCTTTGATCCACAATATGGAAAGCGATAAAAAACATAAATTAAATAACCATTTGAAGGCTGAATGGTTGCCCTCGGGATATCCCACCTGCCGATCTCGATCTTTGCAATGGATCTCTTGATGCGACAATGACGAATCCAAGGAAAGGGCTTGTTTTTATCAATCTTGAAAAAATGTGAGTTTGTAGGGAGTACGAAAGATCAGTTGAATGAATGCCCATAGATTAGAATAACTGAATATTCTTTAGCTCTTTGCACAAATTCAACGGTATTGAGTAGAACAAAGGAGAATTTGAGGATGCTTTTCAGCAGAGTAACTTTAGGAAAGGGTATTTTTAACTCGGTTCAGCCACGTAGCGCTAAGGAAATAAGTCGTATCCAAATGAGAGCCAATGCTCTCTATTTATAAGGAGAGACCTAGGTCACAAATGACCTAGGGTTGCTCTCGGTCAACCGTCCAAACAGCTTGAGAAAAAACCGGGACAAAATATCTTGTGATTGAACCGGATAAAGGGAGGATAAAACCGGATAGAATTCGGTTCACGACGCCGACCACTCGGGCGTGCCTAGGGTTTCGTGCCCTAGCATGTTCCCAAGGGAGTCTTCCGGGAAAAACACTGCGTTTCACTTAAAATCCAAGGGTTGCGGGCGCTTGCCATACAACATCGTTTTGAGGGAGACAACTCCTAGTCTCATGCGGATCTGTCTTGGAGGTTAAATGCGACACTTTGATACTAGTGATCATGAAGTGTGGCGTCTAATGTCTTTTGGAGATCTTCAACTCTTTGTCCGATTGGACAAAAGCAAAAAGCGAATTTCGATCCTCGGAATTTCCCGGTACACGGCATTGGACTTCGTCGTCTCTTGAGGCTTGGCCCGGTCTTGGATTGTCTCGAAGGAAAAGTGAATTTTTGGATCAACCCAAGGCAAAAGGCTATTTATTTGGTGATGGGGGTTTTTTTGTGGTTTACTAACTTCCATTGCACTAATCGAACACGATCCGTGATCTAAATCCTCAAAAAAGACTCGAGATTTCATCATCGGGCCAACAGAATAAAATACGATATTATATGAGATAAGAGATGACGCTTTTAGGTGTCTACATATCGCTTGAACTAACTAATGTCCATAATATGTTGGACTCTTTTCTATACAAATATTTACGTTCTTTTTTTGGACGAAGATGTGTGTTTTGTGGTTTATCGACTTTCATCGCACTAATCGAACACGATCCGTGAACTAAATTCTCAAACGAGACTCGAGATTTCATCATCGGGCCAACAGTAATAAAATACAGTATTATATGAAATAAGAGATGAAGCTTTTTATGTGTCTACATATCAGTTGAACTAACCGATGTCCATAATATGTTGGACTCTTTTCGATATAATTTACGTTTTTTGGACGGAGAAGTGTGTAAACGAACTCAGCAGCCAAAGGGTGGAAGAGAGGAGGAAAAAGAGAATAGGTCTGAATATAGGGCTTGGTGCACCAAATTCAATATGTTGGGGTGAGCGACGGTCGTCCGTCCCTTGCTCGTTCCTTTCCGTGTCTTTGCTGAGGCTTTCTTCAAAAACGGGGGCTTTCAATTCATTTAATTACTTGAGCAGCGGAAAATGTAACGTCAAAAAACAATGTGATTCTTTAATAAAAGGTTCAACTTTGAAATGCCCCCAAAAAGGGAAGGGGCCAAAAAAAAAAAAAAGTGAAACTTGCATGGCTTTGGTCCATTGGAACCGTATAAAGCTTACACGAGGATCCCATTTGCTCTGTCTCCCCCTTCTCTCTCTTTCTCTCCGACCCAGAACCAGAATCTGGCAATTTCTCTCTCTAGCACCACCACTACGCTATATTCGCATGCCAACTAGGTGTCCCCGACTTTTTTGATTGAATGTGCCCAAAATTTTGAGTCTTGAATTCAGTCATCCCCTGCTCTGATCAATACCCGCCAGGAATTCTTTTGGGTTGGAGCAACACGGTGAGGTTGTCAATTATTATTGTTGATTTTTTCTCCCCCTTCGGTTTACGAGTTCTACGTTGACAGCATTGTTAATTTAGTTGGTTTGAATTGGCTGTTTTTAATTCTGTGTGCTTTTTTTAAAGGTAGGCATTTCTTGTTTTCTTGATATTCAAGTTTAATTGAGTTGAATTTCAATTTTTATTACTATTTTCTTTGCCATTCAAGTGCGTTTGAAGCCACAATGTTCAAAATCTTGCGTTGAAATTACTCCCTTTGTCGTTTCTTCATCAAGGTTTCTGTAAATATGCCATTGAATTGTCATCTAATGGATATTAATGTTTTCCGTTTTCTTTCCTCTTCTGAGTTTTCAAGAACTTCATGTTTGAGGATAGTGATGTTTATTAACTTTAGTTGGTTTAGTATTAATAAAATCCATTGCAACTTGCTTGATTCTGCAAATTAATCTATTGTATCTGGTCACATGTGCTGCTGCGGTAAATTACTTGCTTTAGCATAAACATAACCGTTTGCTAAATCAAGTAACCCTCAAAAGAAAAAGTTTACTTGTTTTGCAAATGGTTATGTTTATGCAAATCCTGTTTATTTCTGTTTGAAAGCCAATTTTTGGGTATACAAGAAATGTTTTGCCAAGTTTGAAATATTCTGTGGTCCAGAGAAGGTGTAGGAGGAAAAACTATTTCTAGAAGTCACTCTTTTGGAATTCAGGATTTGAATTTTGGATTGCAGATTGAGCTTATGCCAGGGAACAAGTACAACGGAAACTCTAGTATCCCCACGGATCGAGTAACTAGGCTCCTCAGGGAAAGGGAGTTAAAAAAGATCAGCAGGGCTTCTTCACTTAATAGTGAATTGCTGGATAATAACAAGAGTGCAGAGCCTGATTTTTCTCATGTAGAAAAATACTTGGAAGGAGCTGCAGCTGCAAGCCCTTATGAAGTTCCTGAAGAGTTGTTGCCGACACAAAGACTGTTAGTGGTCGCTAATCGGCTGCCAGTTTCTGCTGTTAGGAGAGGTGAAGACTCATGGTCATTAGACATTAGTGCTGGAGGTCTGGTCAGTGCTCTCTTAGGTAAGCCAATGCTTACTTTCGTTTCGCCATGGCCTTGTGCTACATGAACATAGCTAGGTTATGGGACTGATCCTCGAGTTAAACTAATAAAATTTTTCGATGTGATGTGATGACTGTTGAAAGGTGTGAAGGAATTTGAAGCAAGGTGGATTGGATGGGCTGGTGTAAATGTACCGGATGAAGTAGGACAAAAGGCTCTTACCCAGGCTCTTGCAGAGAAGGTTTTGTTTTCAAATTTTTTTCCAGGCTTCTATTACTTTGAATTGGCTGCTGCATCATACATTACTGTTGCTTGCTGTGACCAATTCTTCTGAGGTTTCTCAATTGATTACAGAGATGCATACCTGTGTTCCTAGACGAGGAGATAGTACACCAGTATTATAATGGTTACTGCAACAACATTTTGTGGCCTCTTTTTCATTATCTTGGTCTTCCTCAAGAGGATAGACTTGCAACAACAAGAAGTTTTCAGTCTCAGTTTGCTGCTTACAAAAAGGCAAATCAGATGTTTGCTGATGTGGTAAATAAGCACTATGAAGAGGGTGATGTTGTTTGGTGCCATGATTATCATCTCATGTTCCTCCCTGAGTGCCTTAAAAAGCATAATAGCAAGATGAAAGTTGGATGGTTTCTCCATACACCTTTTCCTTCCTCTGAAATTCATAGAACATTGCCTTCTCGGTCAGAACTGCTTCGAGCTGTCCTTGCTGCTGATTTGGTTGGGTGAGTCAGTCGTTCTTATCCGGTATGCTTTTATAATTGAGTAAATCATATAGAATATCCATAAATGATAAAGTAAGCTACCTGTCTGAATTCCAACATTGATTAGATTTCTCTTTATTACAAACATGAATCTAATCCTAACTCCTAATTATGCACCATCTACTATCTTCAGGCGAAGGCTTTCTTCAAATAGTCTGGGTTTTAGACTCTGATGTATCCTATCATCTAATAAAACTGAAATGTGGGGCAGGGCACATAGTTTAGTTACATTCTAATTTTGGCACTTTCTTCAGTTTAATCAGGTGTACTTACCTCGTCATTAGCTTTAGCCATTGAATGAATAGTTCTGTTGTAGTATCTGCCTTCTCACTTTGAAATGAGGTGTTGGTTTTTCTGGTATTTGCAGAATCTTTAGCTTTTAGCTTTTAGAGTTTGCCTTTCGCATAGTTTTGATGTATATTAATTTTCTTGACAGTTTGATGAAATTAGAATAAAAAATTATCAGCAGAATAATCTAATTGTACTACCTAATATGAAAATGTATTTCATGGACAACACTGCTTTGGCTAATCCTGCTGGTAAATTTCTCGTCTACCACATCTCACCGTTATGAGGTGAAGTCTATAAAAAGAATTGCACTTTTAATTTCACTTTATTTTCATCTATCTTTTTCCTTGCAGTTTTCACACCTATGATTATGCAAGGCACTTTGTTAGTTCTTGCACTCGTATTCTTGGACTGGAGGGTACACCGGAAGGTGTTGAAGATGATCAAGGAAGATTGACCCGTGTGGCTGCTGTGAGTTTACGAAAAATGTTTTTGTGATATGCCTTTTGATTTAAAGCTTAACATGCATAACACATGGTTATTGTCTTAGTTTATCTGGTAAGCTTTCTATTTGTTGACCTTGTTCTTATGTTTGATTTTTCTGTCCCATGGTTCAATATTCCAGTTTCCTATTGGGATAGATTCAAACAGGTTTATTCGAGCTCTTGAACTTCCTCAAGTTCAAGAGCATATCAAGGAATTGAAGGAAAGATTTTCCGGTCGAAAGGTAGGCGTTTTTGCTTAATGTTACTTTCAGATCCTTTGCAATAGTGAATTTCTCTTGTCCATCATGTATTGGCATAAGTAGATGTGGTTTGTACATGTTCATAATTTAATGCTTCAACATTCAACGTGACATATTGTTTCAATGGCTAGTTGTGGGGTATCCTCTCTTCAGGAAGTTTTGCTTTTGCTTATCCATCCTGGTTATTTATGTGGATATGAATCTGTAGCAAGCCCACATCTTCCATGTGCTTTATATGATGGGTGCTTTTCTTTAAGAACAAACTGAGACTAGTATAATCCATGTAAAATGATCGAGGCACACCCCTAATTGTCTATAACTCTATTTTATGCTTACTCCCTAGACTGGTTAGACATATGAACCTACTCTAAGGGAAGTTTCGCTATTCAAATAGTAGAAACTAGAAATTAAACAACACCACCTTTGCCTTTTCCATTAGTATTCTCAACCCAGATACAGACAATTTCTTCATCGTCTGTTGAATCATGGGCAGGGTCCCACACATCTCCTTATTTCATGCATGGATTTGCTTCTAAATAGAAATATTGATTCACCTGTCTTCTTCTATACTGGAGGGGTACCAGGTGCAAACTGTGTATAACTGATGTGCTATTCTTGTGTTGATTGGTTGAACTAGTTGCTTGATTTTGATTCTTACGTTAATTCTGTTTAACTTCTTGTTCATTGGACTGTTTTGTGAGACTTTGGAGGTTCATGTTGCTTTCCTTGCATGAGTATAGCTGTACTTTCTGTTAGTAATTTAAATGCTAAAATATGACAGGTCATGCTAGGTGTTGATCGTCTTGATATGATAAAAGGAATTCCACAAAAATACTTGCCTTCGAAAAATTTCTGGAGGAAAATTCCTACTGGCGGGAAAAAGTCGTTCTGCTCCAAATTGCTGTCCCAACAAGAACAGATGTCCCTGAATGTATGTTCCTTTTCTTCCACTCCCTCCCCCTCACCCCCTCCCAAAAAGGACTTTTTACCGGTTATCACAATTAGTATTTGTTTAAACTGATATTTGACTGGAATTTCCACATCCCGCAATTTCATACATTCAGTGATGTCTGATATCTATGTAGTTTTTCCCTGTCTGAACACCTTTTGAAGGGAAACATGTTGTACGGATATGTTTTATAGCCTTTTCTCACAATTGTGTGGATGAGAGGACATATCATCCGACAAGATGATAGAATAGTCTAAATGTAATAATCAGTTACTTAGTGACAGGCCATATATACTGCTTGGCAATGGTTGGGTATGAGCATACATGGTACTGGACAGTTTTATTGTCAGGGTGCTATCATCTATTATAAATTGTGGACACTGGATGATGTGATTACATTAAACATGTAAGTTTTCAAAGGGGTGATTAGCGTAAGAAATTAAGAATATAAACTTGTTGCAGGCATTTTGTTTGCAGTTGTTTCTTTTAGTTAAAAGAAATAAGAAGATTTCTCATTTTCAATATTCACATTTGCTGGTTGAGAAAAGCCCTTCGTATGGTGGAGGTTTATCTTCAGCCCACAACTTTAGATAAAACTTATCATTGGCTTTCCACCAAGTGCAATGCACTGGATATTTGTACATAAATTTACTTTCAAATTGTAAATAGTCTATTGTATGGTTTAAGGTCCTCTACTTGCCATGCATAGTAACACCCCTATAAGGAAAAGAGATTTTGGTTGCTGCTAGTTTTTTAATGTCCAATTAGACGTTCTGTTATGTGTGGTTTTAATGTGTTATAACTTAAAAAATCTTGATATATTTGCGCCCCCACCCCGAAAGTAAATTGTCATTTATGTAGTCCTCTAGAACGTTTGCTTATTCTGTTAACGTTTTATGCTATTGTATATTTGTATCAGAGAAATTTGTTCTTCCTTCCAATTGTTTTTCCTTTTTATTTTGTTGAGAAAGTAAAACTAGGTTTTTTAAATACAATGCAGTTTTTTTTTTAATAAGTGTTTTCACTATATCTTCTCTTGGACTTGCTAATTGCTTCCCGCGCCCCCAAAAAAAAAAAACTCAAAGCATCATGTTGCACTTGTGCCTACATGCTTCATGGATTTTTATGTACCACCTATCGTTCAGACTATAATATTTTCTTGTTTTACTAGTTTGACCATATTGGTTGCTCAAACTTAATAGTTGTCACTTGTAAATTTCACTTCTTTGCCTCTCTAATTGACATTGAGCATATATCTAAGGTGGTTTGTGGGTTGCATAATGTAGTCAGAATTATCTGGTAATGAGTTCATGTAAACATTTAAATTGCAATTAGGGTTGGCGAATCTGTTGGAATGGTTTCTGTGAAGAATGGGGGTAAAAGATGAATTCAACATTCTTCTTTACATCATTGACTTGGACCAACAACATCAATAAAATTATAAAAGAATATATACTTGATGATTCAGGTTGGGAGATTGAAATTTGGTTATCTTGTGAAGAAGTTAATACAATTGGCCTATGGAGTTAGTATGAGAAGACAAAGTGCAGGAGCTTGAATCCATACATTGAATGTTTTTAGTAGCTTAGGGTTGAAAAATTGAAATATTTTTACGCAAAGTGCATTGCTTATATGAATATTGTGGATTTTATTTTTTTCCCCAGCCCTAGTTCAAGGCTTTTAGGGGGATATGAGTAAATCTACAAAGTAGGGAGGTTGAGGTTTTCATATTTTGGTGATAAGGAGGATTTGCCAACCACAATTTCAAGGATATGCCCAGTCCCCTCTATTTCAGCTCCCTACACTAGTTGTCAGTGGACTGTAGCTATTTAAGTTCGAATTGAACTAGTTTCTAATTCTTACTTCTGAAAGTTAATCTTTCTAGCACCTACAATGAAATTAAGGAAATTCTTTAGAGAAGTATTTATATCAAGAGAATATCTTACTACCATTGCCATGGTCTGAGACCTACTGAAATTGAAACTAATAAATGTATAGCTATCTTACCTTTACTTTCTCGATTCTGCTTCTCATCTTTTGATGCCTTCATAAATATCACTATGAATATCCCAGAGTCAACCCTGTCATTTTCATGTGACTGGGTTAGTCTTATTACTTTAATAAAGAGTATTCATATGGAAAAAGCCCTGTGGCGGAAGCTCTGCTTGTAGTAGCTATTTAAGGGGTTAGGTTGACAACATTTTGTATTAGTCTACCCAAAGAACTCTTTTGTAAAAAGCTCTTTGGAAGAGCTTTGTCAATGAGCTTTTTGATGTTTAAAATGAAAATGACCGTATTGATCTCACCAATTTGAGCAATTACTTCAAACGCCAGTTATAACCATCCTATTTATGTTAATGTTTATTAGTTTAATTTTCTAACATTTTAGAAAACGATTTCTGTTAATTAGTCTTGCAAAATAGATGTATAGTTCTATGACACAGAAGTTTCGATTACTATCAAAAAGGAAATTAAGTTAAAATGAACAAAGTATTGTCATAACCAAATTTGCTAAAAGTATAAATGTTTATAAAGGCAGCTGTTATGGTCTCACTGTGCATTTTTGTCACCATGGCATAATAAATTTAAGTTCCACAGCTGAAGAAAATACGGATGGACAGAGTTGAGTTCATAACCTTTAGTGGAAACTTGGATATGATACGGAGTTGTTTGATGTCTCTTGTAAGTCAACTAGACATGATGCCAAATTCGTCGTGTACAATAGGTCTCAAGTTCAGTACTTTGAATTTGTGCTTTCTGGTGTAGTTGCCTTTTCTTTGCTGTTAGAGATGTATGCAGGGGTAAGTAGCGGAGCCAGGAATTTGAAACAAGGGTGTCCAATGCCTTTTGGTCCAAATTTAAGGGTGTCCAATTACTTATAATTTTAAATTTTTTAGTGCAAATACTAACTGTTTTTTAAATTGGGAGTTCCTTGTGGTCTAGTAATCATTGTGGTTTCTGTTTTCTTGACTTTTGTCTTCCCTCTACTATAGCTTGGTGTGTTGTATTCTTTGTTATCTCAACTTCTTGTTCTTGCAGATCAAAAACTCACGAGTCAGGTTCATGAGATAGTCGGTCGTATTAATGGGAGATTTGGTTCTTTGATCAAGGTTCCGATTCATCATTTGGTGAGCCTTTCGCTCAATTACTCGATATATTCTTTTCCTTTTGTTTGTGATTGCTTATTTGAGGACATGCTTTTTTACACATTTTGGAGGTTACGTTTGACTTGTATATAGAGCTCTGGTGATAAGTTATCTGCTGTGAAAAATATTATTTATGTAGTCCATTTTCTGCAGCTAATGTTACATTGTTATGCAGTGATGGTGTAATGCAATGACAGGCAAAACAATGTAATCATTAGAAGACAATTGATCATGCTTTAACTATTGATTACATTGGATTGCATTGCATCCCTACCAAACGTGACATAAAACTATATACAGCTGCAATGTTTTTGCATAGGATATTTCCGATAGTATAAGTGTGTGGGATATCATTTAGTGCTTACGATTGAAGCTGTTGTGCTTTTCATTACCAATGCTAATTGTGAGGAATTGGCCACCATATCCTTAATAAATCTTGGGTGTACAAATTCTCCCTTGTTTGGGAGAATTTGTGGGTGGCAAACAAGCGCCTTATGGCCTTGGTTATCTTTAGGGTCAGGCCTCCATTGGGCCTGGTCCAATGCTTAATGAGTATTGCATACTGACAGCTGCATGCACAAGCAGCCTAGTTGGTAGTTAACTTAATGAGTATATCAGGCTAAAAGTTTGCCACCCTATTGATATATGCAGCACTTAGGGGTTTAATTTAATTTTATTTTATTCTGACAAGACAAATGCAATATATTTATACAACAGCACTTAGTTTCTTAATTTGTCTTATAATATGACGAAGGTGCAGACAATATTCTGAATCCTTCGTGTTGCTGCCTTCATTCTGCCATTTATCCGAATTTGCTGCTATGTTTTGTTGATTTCCTTGTGCTATAGCACAAACTTTGTTATGTTCTACAAGATTGAGTTACGTGGTTCAATTGTTAAGTTGCCTCTGATAGAAATACACTGTTGAGGTGCAGAATCAACTTTGAGCATATTTTTAGTTTTTCTTTTAATTTGGGAGGAGGGGATGGTTCCTTGGGCTATGCGTGTGAAATGTAATGCTTCATATTGAAATTTCTTGCTTAGTAACTGTTATTATATTCTTGCTTAGCTCTTTCCTAGAATTCCCACCAAAATTTCTTTGGATGCAATCTGAAGAAGGTTTTCAAAGTGATTGCAGGATCGTTCTCTGGACTTCCATAAGCTCTGTGCACTATATGCCGTGACTGGTATGGCTTATCATTACTGTTGACATCCTTCTAATTTATCTTTTACTCCTGATGATAGACTATTATTGCCAGTATCGAGGCACATTAAGCGAACTGACTTGCTAGAACTGGTTAAAATTGTGCATGAGAACTATGAACTAAATTTCCATAATCCATATTGACTTGGATGGATTTAGCTAAGCTTATGTGTATGATTGTGGGATATTTTATTGCTTCACTTTTCACTGCTGAAACAAAGCTATAGACAACACAAGACAGTTCTAGATAGAAGAATAATTCTCTAACTTAGAATTCTTACCTTCCTTGATTATTGACATTCTTGATTATAAAACTATTGAGTTTCCTGCAATTATTACTTGAGAATAACCTCAATCTAGGATAATCAATAATCTAGTTAGCGGAAGATATTAAATTCAGAAAATATCTACCAGGATTGTATTTCAACACTACTTAGGACTCTTCTCGAGTACTTCAAGCTGTCCTTAGTTTCTTATATCTTCCTTAGGGTAAAAATATCATCAACTTCATCATCTCCATGCAATGAACAAGCTAAACTTCTTATTCTTTTTTTCCCTGATCAATAGATGGGTTAAACCCAAAATAGATGCCAAGAAACAAAGTACAAAAAACAACTTACAGCAACTCAGGCAAATAAAACCTGCTAAATCACAAAAATCAGCTTTCCGAATGACCCCTACTATATACGGCTATTTTAGGCACCTGATCGAATCTACCACTTGTACTTAACTTTGATGTGCTTGGTTTTCCTATCAGAACCTGGGTTTTTGGCTGTTGCAATTGCTGACTTATCATTACAAAATATTGTCACTCATCCTTGAGGTTCACTCAGGTATAGTTCTATGGGAGGCAACCGCTAAAAGAGTCATTTTCCTGCAATTGTTTCTCAGCTCTGATTAGTAATTTCAGTTTATTGTTATTCAATACACAGGAATCTCAGTATATTACTTGGTTGTTTCACTTTGTTTTTGTTATGGAGTTGATTGAGGGAATTCTGGAGGTTTTATGCATATTGCTCCTAGTGTCATGTTAGCATTCGTATCATTCCGCAATCAAGTTTGATTCAGGTTTTGTTAGGCCCTATGCTTTTTCATTTGTGGTTATTCACTATATGCCCATGGAAACATAAAAGATTGTGAGATCATGCTGGGATTTTAAGTTTACTTGGAATTTAGTATTTAAAGCAGATTTGTTTTTATTTGTATTTTTTTTTGGGATCAATTGAAGCAGAAATGGAAGGACTGGAACATGGAGCTGTTTTTGATGTATATATTGATTGTAAATAAGGCAAAGATTGAAGGAGATTAGTATTTTGCCTAACTTGGAAAGTTTTGGGTTTTCAACACACTTGATACACTGTAGGTCGATCCATCCTAAGAATGACTTGAAGAGTTTCTTATTAGGGGACAAAAAAGTTCTTTTGGGTGAAGATGACATGTGCATAGGCAACACAAGGTGATTCAAAGTCCAAATCATGTTTTTAGGATTTAGGGGCCTGGAGAGCAGATAACTATTGTGGATGAGTTTTTACTTATTCTTATAGGATTTTCTTTACGCTCAAGAATAGCAGTAGTCCATTTGCCAAAAGGTTTGGCCTGAAATCTAATTTGTAGTTGGTAAATATGTAATGTTAATTTTAGTTGTGGGCATAAATATTGAGTTTGAGGGCAGTGATGAGATAGTGTCGCCTCATGAGTCTAATGGGTGTTTTTCCTTGAAGAGTTTCTGCAATAGCCCTTATCAGAGGTCTAGTTCTTCTTAATTTCCTGCTATGGATGTATGGAAATCTAAAGCTACCATGAAAGCTTGTTTTGTGCATTGAAAGCTGCAAAAGTAGAATTCGTACGGAGTACATTCTTTAAAAAAATAAATTAATCTTGCTAGTTGCGGTTCCATTTGTCTTGTGGGAGATGATTCAGAGGACCAACTTGTTGTTTTTGTGCTTGGGGTCTCTCTTTGCTTTGGCATTGTCTCTTTCCTTAATGGGGTTTAGTTGGGTTCAATCTTCGAATCCCAAAGATGTTTTGATGCCCCATTTATACATGTTCAGCATGTTCATGGTGTCCAGATGGATTCTGAGAAGATCTTTGTCCTGGTGCTTACATCAGCTCTATGTTAGGAGCATTAGGATGTGAGGCTTTGAGGTGGAGCAACATTGGCATGGCTTGAGGGTAGCAAACTCATCTTTTCCTGAAAAGATAATCACTTGCATTCATAGTTCTGTGATGCCCCTGCTGCCTCTGTTGGAGCTGACAGGTGGTCTTTATTAGAATCCATATCAGTACAGTCACAGGAAAAGTAAACATTACTTTCATACACCTGAAACTCATTATGGACAGAAATCTCCATGAGAGAAATTATTACTAAACCAGATAGAATAGCAGAGGAGGCAGACCCATGCTTCGATTAGACTTCATAAATGCTAGGGATGCGTTAACGACCTCTTTCCCTTGCCGAGAGACCCAGCTAGTCAGGTCAGGGAAAAGCAACTGCTGAGAATTCTTTTGGCCAATTTGCATTGAGATTAACAACAATGCTTCCTTTTAAGCAGGTTGGGACTGGTTTAACAAACAAGTACTATGCAAGTTTGAAGAGAAGCTCTTTGTTTTAGGTAGTAAAGCTTGTTACAGTGAATTGTCCATGGCTAATTCATGCCAAAAAAATGTTTCTGATTTGTGGAAATAATTACCAGAAAGATTTTCTTCTATCTATCTCTGTGCTTTTCTCCCTTTCTTGAAACCTAGAGAAACTAACGAAAATGACTGAGCTCCTCAGACAATAGCTTTAGTGGATACTCTTTGAGACCATCCAACCTTGGCAGTTAGTTCCTATCAAATCTACTGAAGAACATAAAAGTAAAAATTAAACTACAATGGGAAACTCTCGCTGCAATTCTTTTTATCAGGGAAGATCATTATCTCCCCACCACGGAGGATTTTTTCCCTCAAAGATACACTCATCAAGTGAGATCTGACTTGATGCTTGGACAGCCCTTGTGCTTGGCCAGATGCTTTCTGCATAGGATAATCTGAGACAGTAGTCGTTATTCTTTGTAATTTATGGTCTTCTGCTCAAGAATAACATGACAAGTAGCTTTCCTGCAGCGTCAGGGGAATGAGATATCTTGCTGTCCAATCTAGAAATGAAGGCTTAGACAGGTGCACTTATCCAGTACCAATGCTAAGATCCCACATGAATCTAAATGGTAACAACCACCACCCCTTAGATAAGGTTCCCACAGGACTCACTACGAGTAAGATCACTAGCTAAAGACATCAATATTTTGGCTCTGTTATTAGTGAGTGACAGCTGGTTTGATTCATCCAAAATAATTTTTTGTTAGATTCTAGGGATGTCCCCTGATATAAGGGGGCTCTAAAGCCTAGTTTATATCAAATGCTGAACGTTTTTTTTGTCTTTTGTTGAACTGGTGAGGTGATAAAAAGGTTTGATGTGAGAATGTGCTCACTATTTCAACTTGTTAGCTTGTCTTGCTTTGCTTTCTGCCATGCTAAGGTTATTCCTCCAAAAACTCGGCTTCGTAAGCTTTCTAAGTACATAATTTGCTTATGTGTGACCAAAAGTGCAGAAAATGAATAGGACAAAACTATGAGAAAATTGGAGTAAAACTGTTGTCTTTCTTTCTTGAACTTCCATGAACATTTGGGGTTTAGCTCAATGAGCTTGAGCTGGATTGCTTGGATTTCTTGGCCCTTTGCTTGCTGGTTGACTTCAGATACTCATCAAGCTGGGTCCAAATCCATTGGGAAATGATTTGAGATAATATCAGTCAGAACTGGGATAGACTGAATAATTGACGAAAGACAAGGCTTGCAGTTTGGTATTCAGTATGGGGATGTTGGTATTTGATTGTGCCTTGGCCTTCCGTAGGGTCCTTTTCAATGATCAGTCGAATGCCTCTGCATCAATTCAGTATCAAATATTACATGTTTAATTTTGTTGGAAAACAATGCGTACAATTTGGAATTCACTTCAACATCCTTTTATTATGTACCTTATCTATAACAATCCTCTTGTATTCCATGCTATGTTGAGCTGTATGTTCATTTGTCAAGTATTTATTTGCAGATGTTGCACTGGTCACTTCATTGAGAGATGGCATGAATTTGGTCAGCTATGAGTTTGTGGCTTGCCAAGATGCTAAGAAAGGTGTGCTCATTCTTAGTGAGGTAATAGCCTGTTTTGAGGTTTATTTGATGCAAGCAATGGATATTCATGCAGAGGATTTGAAAAGGAAAAACTTTATATACATAAGGGGGATAAACATCATTTGTGACTGTGTGTGACATTATATTCTGACTAAATGCAGTATCAGGATACATTATCATCCATCACCAACTGTATTCTGTGTCAAGCTTTATGAGAGCTTTTCATTGTATTAGTAAGTGGAAGAAATCCTAAAGTATAGGCCAACACCAGCTCTTATTCTCATGTTTGATGTAATTCTGAAAAAGCTGTGAAACAAGCTTTGAGTTCTGCAAGGATGTTACACTTATGGGAATTGTTGTTGGGTTAGAGTTATGGCGTCCATGCTTGTGTGAAACCAATGAAGTTACTGAAACTGTCAAACAAGCTTTGAGTGTGCTTCAAGGATGTTATATACGTGGAGATTTTCGTCGAGTTAGATTTATTACCTACATGCTCTATAGACCCCCCTTTCTGTTTGTGGAGGGCCAGAAGCCAAGTTAACCTGTGAGCTTGAAGTGCGTATTACTGGCACTGACTATGATGGCAGCTCTCCCATTGTCCACATTTTGTCATATAACATGAAGATGTAGATGCTCATATTTGTGTTTTTCATGCTTCACATGATATTCAAATCTTATGAATTAGTAGAGAACGCTTCTTGCCAGATTCATAATGCAAGATACAACCAAGCGTAAGTTTTTTTTTTTTTTTTTGTTTTGTTTTTTTAACATTAGAACAGTTCATTAACCAGAATATGAGGTTTTTGAATTGATTTTGGGCTCAAATTGATAGTGCTCCCATCAAAGGTTAGATTTGGTACTAGTTTAGCAAAAAACAATAGGGCACAATTCTGGTTTAGTGAGTTGAATGTGGAGCTTGTTTGGAATTTGTAAATACTGCTGGGTGTGGTCGGATGGAGTTTTAGAGTCTTTGCGAACTAAGTAATATACTTATTTCACCGATTCCCCCTCCCCCAAAGAAAAAATAGAGAATAACAAATGATGGCCTATGGTTAGCTTTAAAAAAATCAAAAGCATCGAGGTTGCACAAATAATAGTTTCGTAGTTAATGCTTGGTACGTAGACATTAATGCCTCATTAAACAAACTCAACACTCTTAAAATTCTGCATCTCTTGACATGTTGCCTTTCAAATTTTTCTCCCTATTCTGTTTCGGAATCACTGAATTATTTCTGTCTTTATTTTATGCACAGTTTGCTGGAGCTGCACAATCTTTGGGTGCGGGAGCACTCTTGGTGAACCCTTGGAACATCACAGAGGTAGCGGCTGCTATCGGCAAAGCCTTAAATATGTCAGATGAAGAAAGAGAAAAACGACATATGCTAAATTTTAAGCATGTTACCACACATACTGCTCAGCAGTGGGCTGAAACTTTTGTGAGGTATATCATTATGAATTCATTAGCCTCTTATCCTTCACGTAATATTTTTTCTAAGGTAATTTATTCATAAGAAAAGGCACCTACATGAAAGGATACTGAATCCCACAAAAGCGAATTACAATCCAAAAATAGGCTATCCACAAAATTAATTACATCAATTGAAAAAGGGACAAAAACCTCATCCCAAAAGAATAAATTTTGGAGCCACTTGTTCTTAAACTGCTCAAGGGAACTTTCAACCCCATCAAAAACTCTCCTATTTCCTGCTGTTCACAACAACCACAGGATATCATGTGGAATGGCTTCTAACCTTCTACTAAAAAGACCTTCCCATGCTAGTGATTGACATCTCACAGAACTAGGCATCGCCAAATGCTGCCCAAACAACTGAAAACTAACTCCAAAAGGGTTCTAGCAATTGGGCAATGCAGAAGTAAGTGGTTGGTAGTTTTCCAAATCATCCACATGTTGACCAATATTTACCCCTCATTTGTAAGTTGCCATATGTTAAAATCTTGCCTTGGGAAGCTTCCCACAGATAAAAAACGACACTTTAAAAGGGGCCGAAGACTTCCAAATATTCTATGGGAATCGACCATCTGAAAATGAAGAATATGCAATGCCAAGAAGGGAAGATAGATGAAGGAATTAATTTTTTAATAGTGAATTTTCCAGTGGAAGAAAGGATCTATGTAATCATGTCAAAGGCAGAATCCTTCATAGAAACCCTATCAAGCATGCTAGGGCCATACTATCATCCTCTGGAAAGGCTTCACAAACAAAGATAGGGGACAAAATAATCGAAGAAGAGTTGTGCTCTGCATAATCAGAGACACAAGCATCCCTGTCGGCTGCGGGAGCATAGAACGAATGGAAGTGATCCCTCAAACAAACACCGTCACACCATCTACTATGCCAAATAATGATCGAGGAACCATCACCCATCTCAGAAACAATATGAAGAAGAAACGATCCCAACTTTGGGTAATAAACTTCATCCTTGGGATCCAATTCAGACCCTCTACCCCATATTTCTCCTTGACCACAGTCCTCTAAAGCTTGTCTGTCTCATTCATAAACCTCCGTAACCATTCCCTAAGAAGGGCCTCGTTGAAGATTAGCTAGCTAGTCTCTTATGCCTAAGCCACCTTTAGGAAGAGGTTTCTTAACAATGTTCTATTGCAGCAAGTGCCACTTAAAATAATCACCAAAAGAACCCCACAAGATCCTCCTTTGAATGGCTTCTAACTTGCTTGCCGCTGAACAGGGAATGGGAAAAGGCAAAAGAACTGACAAGTTGAGTTAACTTGTATGTGGTTCCTATAGGATAATATTGCAATTGCACCAAAAGAAAAGTCTTCAGCGTGTTTGTTATGAAGATTTTGGAAACTGTTTGTTTTCATTTTGCACAAACAATTTGCACATCCCCACTGTTATCTCCTTAGACGGGTTTTATTGACATCTAGCTAATTGATAGGATGTAATTTTAGTGGAGTCAGGTATAAATCATGGGAGATTATGGGAACTGGTCATGTACTGAGATAGTGTTGAGGATGTGCTTGGATTCCCTACTAAGCATCTTCACTTCAAAAATTGGAGACACTATTTTCTGTAGTTATACAACATCGAATAGTTGTCAAAATAATTTAGTGTTTGTATCTTCAATTTAAAATGCAGTCCTTTTGTGGACTTAAATAGTTATTCTCCAAAAATTTTAGTCCTGATCTAAAATGACTTAACATTTATAAGTTTATGCATTTGCATACTGAATTAGAATATTCAAAGATCAAAATAATTTAGTGTTTGTATCTTCAATTTAGAATACCTAGGATGGGGCCTTTCCGTAATTATAGTACAACTGACCTTAAAGACCCATGCAATGCATGGGGTCTGTAATTGTGTTTATCTCAATTTTTAAACTGTGTATCTTAGCTCTTATTGAAAAATGTAATAATTCATATGAAAAATACATCAATGTTTTTTGGTAATAAAATATATCAATGTTTCATAAGTTGTGTGTATCATTGTTTAATTTTAATTTAGTATAGACTCTCAATATTATTTAGTAGTAAATATTTGGCACAATATTTGTCTACATGTCTTTCCCATCTAATAATATGAGAAAATGCACCTAACAATAATTTTGGTATTATTAGCTGGGGCCCATGATCCGATTTTTGGTAATACTGAAAATTAGAATCTTTTACTTTGTATATTGTTTTCTTTTTTTTGAATTGGAAAAGCAAAATATAATATTGTAAGTGTCAAAATAGAATTCAAAGTAGTATTTCAAAAATCTTCTAATAATGGGGATAAAAAGGGTAAATTATGTGAGAATGACGTATGGCAATTGGAGGAGAGAGTTTGTTTTGTTTTTGATATATGTCGGAGATTCAGACTTTCAGCATAGTAAGGCATTTTGAGTATCTATAAACAAGGAAAGCTTCTATAAATAACCTAACTCAAGTAAGGTGAGATATGCAGTTATTTCAGGACAGTTGTTGCATGTATCATCCCCATCTAATGAAAATCTTTTTGTATTCTGGAGTTTACTTCTGTCCAAATTGTTTTTTAGTTTTTTTAAATAATTTGTGCTTCCAACTGTTGTCTATTTTGCAGTGAACTGAACGACACAGTTGTAGAGGCTCAATTGAGGATAACACAAATCAGGCCCATGCTTCCAGTTGACTATGCAGTGGAGCAGTTTCTGAGCTGCAGTAATCGGTTGCTTATAATGGTATGATGAATTTGGTCACTCTGCTTTAATCAGTGGCTTTAATTTGGTTTTTAATTTACTGATTTGTGGATGTGAAATGATGCATTTGAATATTATGAAGCTACTGCAACCCAACGAACCCTACTGACTCTTTGTCAAATTTTCAGGGGTTCAATGCAACATTGACTGAATCTGTTGATACTCCTGGTACCAGGGGTGGAGATCAAATAAAGGAAATGGACCTTAAATTGCATCCAGAGCTGAAAGGACCTCTTGCTACTCTTTGCAATGACCCAAAACGACAATTGTTGTGCTGAGTGGAAGTCGTAGAGATATTTTGGATGATGTACTCAATCAATCTTTTCTTATTCTTATGATATGTTTCTGGATTAACAGTTTCTTTGTTGAATGTCAGTTGGGTGTGCTTTTGTTGGCCAATCTAGGGTTTCAAAAGCTTTTGTATCCTCATGCCTATGTCTAATTTGAGGCATTGTATTGGAACATTACCATTTAGTGCTATTAGTATGAGGAGTATGGTTCCCCGTGTCTGTAATAACTGCTTTTGAACTGAATTCATATGCAGAACTTTGGGGAGTTTGACTTGTGGTTGGCAGCAGAGCATGGAATGTTCTTACGCCATACCAGAGGACACTGGATGACAACGATGCCTGAGCATTTGAATTTGGACTGGGTTCCTAGTCTAAAGGTACTTCCCCCTGCTCCCTCTAACATTAGAACTCTGAATGTAAGTTTTTGATGGGTTCGTTACCTTTGACTTCTGAGGTCAGCCATGTTGATTTCGGCTATGTTCAAGTCTCTAAATTAACTCTTTGTTATGTTTTCTCCTCTCTCAGCATGTGTTCGAGTACTTCCAGGAAAGAACCCCTCGATCTCATGTTGAACCCCGTGAAACATCCCTCGTGTGGAATTATAAATATGCCGGTAGTCTATATAACCTTATTGTTATTTTTCACCTCCTTTCTATGTTACATCTTTGCTCTGTTATGTAGATTTTGAATTCGGGAGACTTCAAGCAAGGGACATGTTGCAGCATCTTTCTACTGGCCCTATTTCGAATGCATCAGTCGAAGTTGTGCAAGGTAGTAGGTCCGTCGAGGTTCGAGCAGTGGGTGTGACAAAGGTAATTTATTATGACTCCATAAATATATAATGTTTAAATTTCCTTGTGTGTTTTGTCATTTCCTTCGTGCTTCTCGATGCAGGGTTCTGCTATTGATCGCATATTAGGAGAAATAGTGCATAGTAAACCATTAACCTCTCCAATTGATTATGTCCTGTGCATTGGTCATTTTCTAGAGAAGGTAAAATCTGCATCTTTCATTATGCGCCATTCCCTTCTTGTTTCACCCCAGAAAATAACTTGTCACAATTAGTATCTTTGCATTATAATGGACTAATCCAAATATTTGTGCTCAATTCCCTATTCTTTTTATTTTTTGTAAATTAGGACGTATCCCTTCTTGATTAGCTGAAAAAGGTAACATGATACAAGGGGAGTTCTTTAATATTGGATTATAGTGGATTAAGTTACATGTCTCATTGAAGCACAGTTCTTAATGTTGATGCAAATAAACTCTCTTGAACTGCAAGCACACCATAGAGAGGACAGGATTATTGTTAGACTCGTTCTCAGTGATGAACCTGGTATGGTGTGTAATTACATGGCATTGTGCAACTATGTTAAACTTGTAAAAAAATCCAGCAGCATGTCAAATGGTTCTAATTGCTTGAACCTTTTAATAGTTAAATTTTGTAATATATGATCTTGTCAGCTTTTGAGGCTACTTTAGACTAAAGTCAATAGCTAAGAATAGTACTTCTATGGTTCTGTTATAATGTACCTAGCTGGCCAGTTCAATGCTAAAACTTCAAAATTTACACTTGGCTACCTCTTAACATGTGCCCTCTACTAAGCCACAGAAATTCTCGGTACTGCCATTCTCCCTTTATTCTACAATTGGTGATTGGACTTGTGACTGATGGGCACATGGCCTAATCACCTATGTGATGATCAAATGGCTTGATATGCTTCTGCACATCCGTCCCCTGAGGGTTACCTAGTCATCTTTGCTCCAATTCACAGGATGAATTCTGGTATTTGATACACTAACTAATGGAGAATCCAATACATGATTATAGTGTATCCCATATACCGTTTGGGTTTTCTATCCCATCTAGTTTGCCATGCCCTTGTTCTCGATAGCTGATAAAGGTAAGTTTGGACTATTTTTTCAGCTAGGATTATTATGGACTAAAGCAAATGCCTCTCTAAACTTCCTCTACTTCTTTTGAATGGAGTAGTAGGTAGTCACTGATTTTTAAATCTAGGGTAATGGAACCAGTTTCTCTGTAATTTTGCAATTCAGGAGTAAGGCTGTCACATCTAACCCCTCAACACCCTACCTAGTGGTGGGACTTTGTGATAGAGAAAGGGAAGGGGAAAAGGGGAGAAGAAGAGGGAAGTTAGAGGGGAGAAAAGAATTGGAGAGGGAAAGAGGAAGATTTAGAGGAGAAGAGAGGAGGACATTAGCATCTCAGTGCTTGATTCATATTCATTTGATATTCAATGTAGTCGGTAATAACCTAGGACACATAATCTATTTATAAGACTATGACTTGGCGGAGCAAGCTATAAGACTATGACTTGGGGAGCAAGCTATGAGACTCTATGACTTGAACCTAGACCTATCCTAAATAGCATAGCAAACTAAATGTTGTTGGAATACTCTTACATAACCCTATATAGACTCTTTTAAAATACCGTATAATATTCTATGAAATTACATAAAAAAACAAAATACAACAAATTTCCAAATACCAAAATATATCCCCAAATTCTTAGCCTTGGCTTTCTTTCCCTTATTCTTCACCTCCACTTTGGGAGTATGGATTTGGATCCCATCTAGTTTGCCAGCTTTTGTTGCACAACATACTGCTTTAATAAAAAATCGAAATATGTGTACAATTTATCTTTTCTTTATGAAATCCCTTCGTTGCCCATGCTTCCTGTATTCGTAGGACAATAACGACTCCCAGTGACGTTCCTGCTTTCGCGGGGTTTGGAGAGATTTGGAATTAGGCAATCTTAATTCTTCGTTACCATTGATTCCTGAATTTGTAGAAGTCTGACTCAAAATATGGTGGAAAGATATCCACTTTCTTCCACGTGAAGAGTTTGATATAGGAGAGCATGAGATAGCGTTAAAAGAAGGGAGAGATATCAACTATATTCAGAAGACATAGAGTCAGAGAAGTTGGTGGAGATGACCTTAATGCACTCAGTTGTGCTGGAAAATTTGTGAGAAGGGGAGAAAAACGGTCTAGAAGTATCAAACTTATTGTAAATTAGGCTGTTCATTCCTCTTAATTGGGATGTGACCCTCTGTCCAAGAAGCAGCAAAACTCCTCGGCCTGAAATATCAATATCTGACATGTCTTCAATACTAGTTCTCCTTTGATGCTCTTATACACATGCCAAAGTCTGAACACACAATAAAATTTTTCGTCATTGTTAAATATTTTGATTATTTGACATGTTAAGACATCCTACATCTAATATTTGTTGATTCACATTCAGATTCTGGACACAAACCTCTCGACAGCTAATCATAATTAAAATTAGCAACGGTCATACAAATAAACAAATAAAGAATGGATTTTGTTCGTAATGAATGTGTGTGCCCAATATTTTGAGAGTGAATTAGTTAGAACTTGTGTGTTACTGTCAGACATGAACTGTGTCATTCTATGTCCATGCCTCGTCTCAATATTTGTGCTTCTTTGGTCATACTTGTGTAAATTGCATTTGAGGGTGTTTGATGGTCATGGTTTGCTAGTCATTAGCTAATCTGGCAACCATGCTTCCCCTTTCGAAGGAGAACTGCTTTGATTTTGTTTTCTGGTTTTCTTTTAACCTTTTCTTTTAATCTAAGCACTATACTCAAAATGTCGTTGATCACTATTTAAATTGTTTCTCACTGGGTTAGCAAAGCAACAAAGTCAGGAAATTGTTGAGTACTCACTAAATATCGATATTTCAGTCTTAAGTCTAGAAATACTTGAATACTTGTCATCTGTTTTGGATGGAGTTACTGACTTCTATTGCATCTTTTTGAAACAAGCTGCATTGCTGTTTTTTGAAACAAGCTGGACATTGGAAGTCAACTGTTAATGTATCTTCTATTGGTCGACATTTATTGAGTCCCCGCTAGTACAATTCGGAATGCAGAAGGGGTGGTTGTGAAAAAAGGGCGATAAATTACTTGGATATGGTTAGGAGATACATGCATATATGTTTGGACTAGTTGGACGCAACACATGAATAGATGTTGGACTCACCATGTTTTAGAGATTTGTTTATTATTAGTCCTATGTTGAAGTGTCAAGATTCGTGACAGTGTCCAAGTGATTTTAGATTTTTATGCTTCTTCTTGTCAGCTAAGTGTAGTGATAGATTATGCTGGATGGAGGACCAAATTTTTGTGGTGCAGAATGAAGTTTGCTATATAGGGGTAGGAAGGATTCACAACTCTTGAATCCGGGAGTAAAACTGAAATTGAACTTTGGTTGTGATGATGATAGTTACACATTTGTCAACTTAGTTGAACCAGCTTGTTTACTGGCATAATATCTTGTCTGAAATGTTTGATAGCTTGCTTGAATCAGTGGTGAGGCTCCTCTGGTGTGGGTCAACTTTCCCAAGTCTAAGTTTGGTTGTGATATGTAATAAGAACACTAACACAGAACTTGGTTTTCTCTGATCATGCAAGGGGCACAGTTAACTTGTGCATGGTCATAATTTGCATTCTAAAATGAGCACAAATGCTAAAAATATATCACTGTAGTTTGGTGAGAGAATGAAACTAATAGCAACAGTCTTGAGTCACATTCTTGAAACTAATATGCAACTCTCGGAATTCAAAGAGCACAAAATTCTCCTCCTATTTTCCCAGCAGGGTTGGTTGGGAGGGTTTGATTAAGTTGTTTGAGTCTCTTGCTGAGATAATAGGCATTTCCACAATGGAGCCAGTTTCTCAACCAAAATGGCTTTCCACCCAGCTTTTAAATTCTCTGAATGTTGCTGCGATCTCACCACCCCTGCCCCTGGTTGCTGTCCTAGGTTAAGATTTACAGGAGAACCTGCCTGTTTTTTGAGATCTTTTGCTGGTGCAGTCTCTTCTTCTCCTCAGTGTTGATTTGGAAAGTCTTCTCGCTGTGGACTTCTCTTTTCTTCACAGTTCAGGTGATTCTTTTTCAGTTTAAGATGTTTGGGATGGCACAAATGCGAATTCTGAGAATGTGTCCAAGTGGGTTGGCTTCAAACTGAAAAGCATTGTTCCAGTTTTAGGGTTTGCGAATGAGGTCATTCAACTTCTTGCCAGAATAGAAAAGAACAATGTTCTTCATAAAATGTCACCGGCAAATCAGAGGCAAAGGGCGTAAAGATTCTTGAATTCGATGATAATTATGATGAAAATTGTGCCTGTACTAGCGGGTTGTTGCTGCCTTATGTTTAGATTATTTAGTTAGAATGTAAGAGGTATCAATCATCATAGTAAGAGGGTGGTGCTTAAAAACTTGCTTAGGGATTGGAAGTGTGATCTCATTTATATTCAAGAGATGAAGTTAGAAGTATTCTATCCTTCTGATTTGCATAGTACATGGGGAAATTATTGTGCAGATTTTTCTGCTCTCAAATCTATAGGTGCAGCACAGGGAATTCTGGTTATATCAGATAAGAGTACTTTCCGATTAATCTGCTCTACTTAATTTTTGGTTACATGCATCTTTCAAACAGTTAATGATGGAGCTATGTGGGCTTTTACTCGGTTTTATGGCCCTCAAGAGTTGATAACCTCAGGTTTTGGGAAGAGCTTCGTTTTATTGCAGATGGATGGTCCGATTCTTAATGTGTGGGAGGAGATTTCAACAAGATTTTGCATCCTCATGAAAGGTCTTACAGGCTGTGCCCCTCAAATACAATGAGAGACTTCCATGATTTTATCAATTAGTCAGCCTTGGTGGATCTTCCTTTACTACGGGAGACTTTTCTTGGTCTAGAAGGGTGATGAAACTGTTTGTTCTAGATTGTACCGTTTCCTTGTTTCTGTTGAGTGGGAGGAAACCAATCCATATCAATTTCAGAAGAGATTACCCAGATTGCTGTCAGATCACATACCTATTTGCCTTGAAAATATGTTGACAGACAAGGGGACGATTATGTTCAAATTTGAGAATATATAGCTTGAAATAGAGGGCTTTTCCAGGATCTCATCAAAAAATGGTGGGAAGAGGCACAAGTTCATGGTTTTGCTAGTTTTATAGTTGCCAAAAACTGAGGTGTGTTGAAGAAGAGCTCAAGAAATGGAACAAAGGTCTTTTTGGCTATATCAAGTTGTGCAGTGGATAAAATCAACTTGCTGGATTTTATTGGAAGAGTCTTCTGGTCGTTAATATTGATGAAATTCAGCAGAGAAGAGTTGCTAAACATGAGTTAGCCAGGGTCATCATCATGGAAGAGATTTCTTAGAGGCAGAAATCCAGGGCTTTGTGGCTTAGGGCTGGTGATTGAAATACAAATTTTTTCCATAGGGGCCGCTAATCTCCATTGGAAATGTAATTTTATGTCCTCCGTTTTGTGGATGGGCATCAGTTTGATACCATTTATAATATGAAGTGCGCTATCCAAGGATACTACAGCTCCCTTTTACTTTTTTACTTTTTACTGAATCTGAACCTTGGAGACCGAAAGTTGTTCTTGATTTTCCCTCACTTTCTGATTTTGCTAGTCATGAAATCGATTTGGAGTTTACTGATGAGAAAGTTACTAAAACTCTTCACGACTGTCGTAGTGATAAAGCTCTTGGTCCCGACGACATGACTATGGCTTTCCTTTAGGCAAATTGGGAGACTCTTAGAGGTGATGTTTTGAGAATGTTCTCGGAGTTATTTTCTGCAGGGAAATTTGTGGCTTCTCAAAATGTGACTTTCATTGATCTCATTCCTAAGAAAAAAAAATTGCGGAGGATATTATAGATTACCGACCAATTAGTTTGGTTGGTTGAATTTACAAGTTGCTTTCGGAAGTGTTAGCAAATAGATTAAAAGGTGTCGTCGGGGTTTTGGTTTTTGAGAATTAGAATGCCTTTGTTGGAGGGCATCAGATTTTGGACGTTGTGCTTATTGCTAATGAGCTGATGGAATCCAGAACCGAATTAGGGAAGCCAAAGGTTGTTTGTAAATTGGATATGGAGAAAGCTTATGGTCATGTCAATTGGGAGTTTCTCATTTATGTCTTTAGAAGAATGGGTTTTAGAGAGAAGTAGAATGCTTGGATTTTGCAGTGCCTCTCTACGACTTCCTTTGTTGTGCTTGTCGAAGGTTCACTCATAGTTTTTCACCACATCTAGAGTTCTTCTCTAGGACCCTTTAGCTCCCCTTCTTTTCCTTTTTGTTATGGAGGTTTTTTCGAGGATGCTTCACTTAGCTTCTATAGTGAGCCTCATATATGGTTTTTAGTGGCCCGTAGGAACTCCAGTACAACAAATGTTTCCCATCATCTGGCTGCTGTGAACCTTCGGTGCATTCTTGTTTGGTTTGAGGTTTTTTCTGGTCTGAGGTCAATTTGGCAAAAAGCTCTATCATACCCATTGGACAAGTTGATAACATTTAGTTGCTTAGTATTTGGCTGTTGTGTTGATTAGGCTACCTCTTGGAGCAAAATTCAAGGAGAAATCCTTTTGGCGACCGGTTGTTGAAAAGTTTGAGAGAAGGCTTTCTGGGTGGAAATCTTAGTACCTTTCTAAAGGGGGAAGATTGACCCTTATCAAGAGTATTCTTTCTAGCATTCCCACTTCCTTTCTCTCTTCCTCGTTCCTTCTTCAGTGGCTTCTACATTATAAGCAATCAAAGAAAGTTCCTTTGGGGCTCTTTTGGGAGTGATTTCAAGTACCATATGGTTAGATGGAAAATATTTAATCTCACAGCTCCCGGTGGAGGGTTAGTTTCAGAGACTTGAAGTTCTTTAATGAGGCTTTGATTGGAAAGTGGTTGTGGAGATTCATGAATGAGAAGGGGAACCTTTGGAGGAGAAGAAGGGTGGTGGTGGTTAAATGTGGTGAGAATGGTTTTGGGTGATATCCTTCTGGACGGAATGGTCTTATGGTCAGTCTTTGGAGGTATATTTCTAAAGGATGGGAAAGATTCCTACCTTACTTTCCTTTGAGGTTGGTGTTGGCTCCTCCATCTATTTTTGGCATGATCGTTGGTGTGAAGGTGCCCCCTTAATGGAGCTTTTAACTTCTGTGTATGTTCTTGCAAGAGATAAGGATGCTTCAGTCTTGGCTTATTATGAAAGAGGGTCGGACACTATTGTTTGATCTCTGGTGTTTATTCAACAAGCCTTCATTGATGATGACATTATTGTTAGCTTCTTCGAAAAACTTAATGAAATTACACTAGGGAATTCCTCTCTTGATATGGTTAGATAGGATCTTAATTCTAAAGGAGATTTTTCTGTCAAGTCTTCTCCCCCTCATTGCAGTCCCTTGGATCAGCTCCATGGAAGCTCATTTGAAAGTCTTTGGTGCCTTTAAGAGTTTCTTTTTTATGTGAGAAGCTTGTCACGTGAGTATCTTCACTTGCGATAATTTACATAGGAGGGAACAGATTTTGGTGAATAGATGCTCTATGTGTAAAGTTGATTTGGAATCCTCGAATCACTTGTTGCATTGTCCTTTCGCTAGAGCTTTATGGGAGCTAGCCTTTAGTTGTTTGGGAGTTTCTTGGGTTACATCAAGCTCCATCAGGAACCATCTAGTTGCTTGGGAGGGTTACTTTGCGAGAAAAGCTAAAAAGAAGAAAGCGTACTTATTCCTCATGCCATATTTTGAAACATTTGGTGCTAGAGAAATAGAAGAATCTTCGAGGGAATGGAGACCTCTCTTGAATGCTTTAAGGATAAGCTTCTCAAGATTCTGTTTTGACTGGGATAATACCATTTTTTGTCATTCTTCTGTTGACATTGTAGATTTTGTGGATAGTCTACATATTGATTGTATATAGCCTTTTATTTGATGCTTGCTTTGCATCTATTCTTCTAATTAATATATATTTCTCTTTTCCTTATAAAAAAAATTCTTGAGTCAAACTTTTTTATGTAATGGCTTTATTGTACATGCCTCAACACGCTTTAATATACACACCTTAACTCTTTTCGATATGCACATTTAAGTGGAACACTCGGGCTGAAATTCATATTGGTTGTGATCCATACTTTGCTGATTTGTTGCAAGAGTAGAGGGCATATGACATAAACTGCTCTTCTACGGGCGTTAATTGTTAATATGGTTTTCAGGATGAAGATGTATATACCTTCTTTGAGCCAGAGCTTCCCTCTGACAACGTGAGCTACCAAAGAACCAAGGCAGTTGACGCAATGAAGTTGCCAGGAGAGAGAAGGCCACCTCTAAAACTTTCATCCAACAAAGGCGGGTCTAAAGCATCATCACATGGGAAGATTCATCAACGTTCGTCACCAAACCACGAGAAAAGGCAGGCCAATAATCATAATGGTGGTGCTACACAGAGGCAATCCCAGGAGAAGACCTCATGGAGCGTGCTAGACCTTAAGAAGGAAAACTACTTCTCATGTGCAGTTGGGCGGACCCGAACAAGTGCCCGTTACATGCTCGGGTCATCCGATGATGTGGTCTCATTTCTAAAGAAACTGGCTGGGGCAGCTGCATCAATTCGAAGGTAGAGCACCCCCTCCTGGCCCACCATTCTCCGGGCAACTGCTCAATTGGTAGGGTAGTTCTGTGTGAATCCTCACCTTTTCTATCGAGATCTCGATTCTTTTAATGTGGGAAATTTAACATTATTAGATAGCCGATATCGGTAATAAGGATGTGAGTATGGGGCATGTATTATTAGTTCAGATTGAGGTCAGTGATTACAATTAACTATAGTTAAACACATCAGTGGAGCACTTTGGCTTATTTATAAATATGATACATTCCTACTCTTTTAAGATCGTTTAGTTATTTATTTATTTATTATTATTATTTTGTATAGTCAGATAGCCATGTAGGTTCTGTACATATTAGGAGGTGCAAGGCTTAGATATTGCGACTACATGCACAGAAAAAGTCTTATTACTCTCCAAAGCTTGTCCCTTTTTTTGGGGGGTGCTGCCTTGTTAGGAGGGAATTTATTGGTTGCCAACGCAGCCCCTTGTGGACTGGATAATTCTTGAGTCAGGCCTCCATTGGGCAATATGACAATGTTGGAGTTGGGTGCATATACTCCTACGCTGATATGGACACAAATTTAATGTGTATTTTTTTATTATTATAGTTATTTTAGATATTAACCACCTTAATTTGGGTATTGTTAGGATTCTCTCCACCTTCTTTCCAAAATCGTTTCCTGCTTTCTTAGGACTCTCTCTCACTTCAAACTCTTCAACTTACCTCACCATTTTCTCTTTCGTCGGTTTCTCTCTCGTCGGTTTCTCTTTCGTCATTTTCTCTCGACGTCCGAGTTATCCTCGTCGTCGATCATGCTCACAGCTGCTCATATCTCTCATACTCATTGAAGAAGAAGAAGAAGAACCCATTGAAGAAGAACATAAGAAGACAAAGAAAGAAGAGAGCCTTAGTTATCTATAGTCGAGCGTGGTCATCCATAAATCACGCAAACAGCGTTAGCCATTTCGTTCATCCGGTGATAATTAGTTATGGAGGAAGCAAGCAAAACGAAAACAATATGTTACATTAGGAAGAAAAGTTATGTTCTATTGCATGGTGAATTAGACTACAAATTTAGTGAATTTGCACCTATGAAATGGGATAATTTTGATTACATTTACATTGTAAAGTGTCTTTCATCATTGCCGGTTGATTTCGTGGTATTTCGCATTTGTTCATATGAATATATAATATTTATCGATGGGTAATATTTATTTGTTCACCTAAATGAAATAATTTGTTCATGGTGATCATCGTATTGCTTTAGAATATTGTAGATTGGTTCATTAGGAATATGAATATACGGTGTGATTGGCTATAATATTTATTTGTTCGCGAAACTCGAATGGTTTATTCATAATTATCGTACCCATTTGTTAATATGCATGTCATCGTTGTTCAAGAATATCAAACTATTTGTTCAAGGATGTCAAACTATTTGTTCAATGATGTCGAACTATGTGCTCATCAAATAAAATATAGTTATTTGTCATCGGTAGATAATTTTTTTCATTGTATATTGCTTATTTGTTCATTTCTAAATATTCATTTGTTTATTCGGCATATTGTACATTCGTTCATTAGGTATCCGAATATTTCGATGTGATTGCCCATTGTGTTTATTTATTTACTCGTATGTTCATTATTTGAATTAACATCCCACCCCTGCTCGGGTCGGCGTATTACATGCCGGGGTTCCCGAGTAGAACCCCTAAGGCTACTTAAGATCTCAACTTAGGTTTACTAGCTTTCTCTTAGATTTGCGGAAGCGTGTTTCTACATTTCCAAAAGGTTTTTCGGTGACGAGTTTCGTCTCGTAATTTGGATAAACCCAAAGGCTTAAAGTCTTAATCCTTGCACAAGACATAATCATAAACTCAACGAGCCACACGCTCGGAGTATCCACAATGAAGACTCGGGTATAACTCTTTATCTCTCTTAGGTTTTGATTCAAAATTATTTTGCGCTTAATAGAATTCATTATCGAAGTTTTCATTCAATTCGACCCACTCGGAAAGCACTTTATTGCTTATGTCTCTTTAGTGCTTCGACCATCTCGGACATCACTAAGAACCATCGCATGCTTAAATAATTTCTCCAACACATTTTTTCGAGCATCGACTTTTTATCTTAAGTTAAAAAGAATTATAACGTTAATTCTTTGTCCTTAAGTCGGTTTATTTATGGAGAATCATTTGTTGGATCAAGTTCATGTACTCGATATCTTATTCTCTCTAATTTAATCATTTAAGGATTGACTTAAGATGGAATATGAACCTAATGGATATTAAACTCGAGAAAATTCTACTCTTTTAGGCCTAAGATAATTAAGTGTCTAATTACTTCGATTTAATTATTGTCTGCGCCTAATCTTAGACCAAAGTATTTTTATACTTTGAGTAACAATGTGTTTTGCTTTTGTAGGTTATTGAAACAAGCCTAATCTACTTTTGAAGTACAAAAGACTGGTTTTTAGCCGTTAAACACCAGCAGACAGAGATTAACCTTTTCTAGACATGGCTCGAATACCGTGTCGGGGTTGTTTGTTTCCAAAATTGGAAAACAGCGACCTTGAGTCTAACGGTTGTTTGCACCTCATTTTTCAATCACTACCAGATGATTGGACCATCTTTTGGAGTCAAGAGCTGTTGCACAATGTTCACATCCCAACGGATCTCTTCGAGTGACTCGGAATAGCCGTTACAACGGCTAGTGAAGAACACAAGTCCAGAATCATACTCAACGGTCATTTTGCCTGGGTGCTTATTAATAGAAGCCACTTTGTAAGACTTGAGGGTTATCGAATTAATTGTTGAACCTATTATTGGATTCATTCATACTCAATCTTCAACTTACAACTCCAATTCGTATTTCATATTCTCCGAGTTGTAAAGAAAGTATTCTCATCACTTACATTCTTTTGTCACTATCTTTGTAAGTCCCTTGACTGAGTTATAAATGTTAACTCAGCTTACTTGTCCCTAACTGTAAGGGTTAACTCGGTCGGGAAGAATTAGATCGAGATAAGGAAACTTATAAGCCTAGGAAAACATTGTATAGGAATTGTTTAAGGGAACAATTCTGGTTAGAATCGATCCTTTGTAATTAATGATTCAATTAGTGGATTTGACTTGGTGCTTGGAATAGCATTGTCCGTGGTTTTCCGCCCCGGGAGGGTTTCCACGTATTTCTAGTTGTCTATCTTTCCGAGTCCGATCTAGACTCGGGATTTGCTTCTGTTAAGTTTTGTACAAAAAGAGTTTTATTTTATTGAAAATCTTTCAACACCCTATTCACCCCCTCTAAGGTTACTTAGTTTCTCCAAGAGCAAACCTTCAATTGGTATTAGAACCTAGCCTTTCAAGAGGATCTCACAATCCAAAGGTATAAAGATCAAATGGCTCGGAACAATGGAGAGTTCGATGAAGGAAGATCATCTACTAGACCACCCAAGTTCAAGGGGTTAAACTTTGCACATTGGAAGAAGACGATGGAATTCTTCCCGATGGATAACGATGAAGATGTCTAGAACATCATCCAGAATGGGAACTTCATTCCAACAAAGATGGAAGGAATTAGATCCGTGCTCAAAGAAAAATCGATAAACCACCGAAGAGACTGAGAAGTTCGAAAGAACTTCAAAGCTATGAACACTCGGTGTGTGCCATCAGCTCGGAAGAGTACAACAGAGTGTCGACCTATAACACAACCAAAGAGGTGTGGGACACTATTATCAACACCTATGAAGGAACAAGTCAAGTGAAGCGAGCGAAGATAAGTCAATATCTTCACAGGTATGAGCTGTTCAAGGTGGAGCCGGAAGAACATCTCACGGATGTATGCTCGGTTAACCGAGATCACCAACAATCTCAAGTCTCTAGGTAGAAAGATCTCTCACGAAGAAATGGTCACAAAAATTCGAGAAGTCTACTAACGAAAAGATGGGGTCCTAAGGTGACAGATATTAAAGAGGCTCGGAACCTCTTGCAAATAAAGCCGGACGAGCTCATTGGAAAATTGCTCACTCATGAGATTCACCTAGAAGAAGAGGATGACGAGGTCGGCACCAAAAGGAACATTGCACTAAAGGCCTCGTAAAGCGGACGACAAAGTCTAAGCTCCTCGGAATCAAAAGAGAATCCCATGGAAGTCATTGCTCGAGGCTTCAAAAAGATGATGAAGTATAAGAAGTGGCAAAAGAGGCAAAAGGAAGAGTTCTACAAGAAAGATAAGAAGGACAGGAAAGGTAACTACTCATCCCCTTCAAAGTTATTTTTAACAAAGAACTCTAGTTGTTTTGAATGTGGTAGTAAGGAGCACATAATCAAAGACTGTTCAAAGAAAAAGAAGGATAGAAAGAAGAAAAAGGCTATAATGGCTACCCGGAGTGATGATGACTTATCGGAAGAAGATGATTCGATGACTCAAAGTGTCTTATAGCACCGACGGACTCGAAGCTGAATCCGAATCGGACAATGACAACTCGGATATTGAGGAGACAACTCCTCGGGAGGTAATTGAATACTTCCTTAAGTTCTCTAAAGTTGATTTAGTTAGATATATTTATACTTTGGAAGAAAAGTTCAATTCGACTCTTCAAATTTCAAAGAACAACTTGAGTCTCTTACTGCTGAGAGTAATGTTTTGAAAAATGAGTTAGAAAACTTGAGACATAATCCGAAAGTACTCGAGACCAATGCTCAAGACAATGAGATTGAGTCCGAGTCACTCAAAACAGAAAATGAGCAACTGAAATGGAAGTTCAATGAGTCTCAAGAACTTGTTTTGAAACTCACTCAAGGCTAGAAAAACCTTGACCATTTACTTGGTTATAATGCTAAAGAGGAATCAAATTGCTATTCCAGTCTATTCAAAACTGATTCTAGAATTGTAAAGTTCAGGAGAGCTAAGCATGGTCCCATTCATACAAATGAAAAGAGGACTCGAGCCCATACCAGTTTACAGGAAAAAGCCTTCCCTACTTGTTTACAAAAGAAAGGATTTCCAAAGAAAAGAGACACGGACTCATTTTTCTAGAAAGAAGAATCGGAATCGGATCGGACCCAAAATCATTTAAATCGGGTTCCTAAGAGTGCTCTTCCTCAAAGGAGACCACATTAAAAATAATTACTGGGTTTGTGAGAGGAAGTAAGAAGGGTTAGCTTGTTTCGTTTTTGTAGGCGACCGAGAAAATGAAGGGTCACCTGGTACTTAGAGACAGTGGATGCTCATGCCATATGTCTAGAGATTCAATATATAGTAGATGCTCACGCCATATGTCTAGAGATTCAAGGCTCTTCTCGAGTTAAAAGATCTAAAAGGAGGTAAAGTCACATTTGGAGACAATAACAAAGGCAAGATAGTAGGGATTGGCAAGATTGGTCAAGGAAACAACTCGGTTAGTCCAGTCCACTTTGTCAAAGGGCTTAAGTACAATCTCCTTAGCATTTCTCGGCGATGTGAAATGCTAAGAGGTAAGATTCACTCGGACCAACCTGCTATATTTTTGATGCGAGTCACCAAAGAGACAAAGCTCTCAGTGTCCGAGGTCGAGTAACACTTATACTATCCCTCTTTCGCATTCTAGTAAGAATTTATCTTGCTTAAAAGCATCTTTGAATGATGATTCATGGACTTGGTATCGTAGACTAGGCTATAATAGTATGCATACTATTAAAAAACTTGCATCTCATGGATTGGTTAGGGGTTTACTTAATTGTGCATTTAAGAAAGATAAAATTTGTGAAGCATGCACGAAAGGGAAGCAAGTCGGATCATCTTTCAAACCACTCAAAATCGTGTCTATATCCAAAGTGCTTGAATTAGTTCATATGGATCCGTGTGGTGAAATTCCTGTGAAAAGCTTAGGAGGTAAATCTTATGTGCTTGTCATTGTTGATGATTATTCACGATTTACCTGGGTGTGTTTTTGAAGAACAAGAATGAAGCATTCAAAGAGTTCACTAAGATCTGCAATAAAATTCAAGTGGAGTCTCGGACTCAAATTAGAAGGATTTGAACCGACCATGGAAGGGAGTTCGACTACTTAGAATTTCCAGATTTCGTGACAAGAACGGGATTTCTCACAACTTCTCTGCACCAAGAACTCCTCAACACAATGGAGTAGTGGAGAGAAAGAACAAAATTCTTGAAGAAATAAGAAGGACAATGATGATTAAAAATGATCTACCTTACTATTTCTAGGTTGAGGCGGTTAACACAGACAAACTACGCACTCAACATATGCCTCATCGGACCAATTCGAAGAAGACACCCTATGAGCTATACAAAGGAAAAAAGCCTAACATTTCTTACTTCATACCATTTGGATGTAAATGGTTCATGCACAACAATGGTAAGGAACATCCGACTAAGTTTGATGCTAGATTAGATAAAAGTATATTTACGGGTTACTTATCTCATAGTTAAGCTTATCGTGTATTTAACAAAAGGACTAACAGAGTGGAAGAAAGTATCCACATTGTCTTTGATGAGATTGATCTTGAACACATAGACACTTCTCAACGCATTTCGAGTTGCATTAAATGAATTAGGTATAACCATCTCATACTTATAGAGTTTTGATTCCAAGGCATTCTCTGTATCTCGAAACTTCTTTGAGTAAAATGGTATCTTCTCTAAGTGATACAGCTCTTACTTCTTATATTTCTTGCTTATCCGTAAGTGACTCGAAAACCGGTTCTCTGTTCGAGTCCCTCATCACTCGATTTATCGCAAATTGAATAGACTAATCTTTCGTCTTTTCTCACTCAGAATCGACTTCTAGTTATAAGCTTTATTTCATTAGAGTCGGTACCTCTAGTCTGTTTCATGCTTAGTCTATATCAAGGTATATCACTCGATGTTCTTTACTTAACTTGATTCTTTACTCGGACTAGCTCGATGGAATTTTGAGTTACATGGATATTGGACTCGGAAAATTCCATTCCTCTTCGACTCGGATATTTAGTCGATTAATTATCATAATTATTTTATTATCTCGTGTCTAATCTTGGACCAAAGTATTTTATACTTTGAGAACCAAAATTGATTTACTTTTGTAGGTTATTCAATCGAGGATACACTTTTCAAACTATAAAAGTAACCTAGCTTCGAACGTCAAATCACCAGCAGACATGGCTTTTCACCTTCTCTGCTCTAGTCCCGAGAAGATTGTGTCGAGGCTGTCTGTTTCCAAATCTGAAAACCGAAACGCTAAGCTTAACGGTGGTTTCCACCTTATCTTTCAAGACATCGCCAATGGTTTTGCGACTTCCAAGAGAGTTAAACCGTTGTCCAACGTTCACATTACAACGGATACTTTCGAGTGACTCGAAAGCTTCTATCAACGGTGACAGAGGACTCTCGGTCGCGAGATGAAGATAATGGCTACTCTGCCTGGTCATCTTTAAATAGAAGCCACCTCACAAGACTTGAAGATTGCCGAACATATTGTTAATACACATACTTGCTCAAAGTCATTGTATTTACTTTCAATATTCTACTTACAACTCCCACTCGTAATTCATTACTTTCGAGTTGTAAGGTCTTGTACTCGATTACAAACTCTTTCTTACATTCTTTGTAAGGTCCCTTGACTAAGCTGTAAGGGTTAACTCGGCTTAGTTGTCCCTAGCTGTAAGGGTTATCTCAGCTAGGAAGTACTAGATCGGATAAGGGAATTTCGAGTCTAGGAAAACTTGTATAGAGTTGTCTAAGGGAACAACTCGGGTTCGATCGGTTCACGGTATTTTGTGGACTCAAAATAGTGGATTTGACTTCGTGTCCGGATTGACACGGTCCGTGGTTTTCTGCCCCGGGAGGGTTTCCACGTAATTTCTAAGTGTTATCTTTCGAGTTCATTCTAGACTCGGACGGTCATTTTACTCCTGCTTGACTTGCGTGTTTGTTCGTGATAGCATTTACGAGTCCAAGGCTTTCTAACCTCGTTGTTTGACTCAAAACTTGTCTCTGTCTCTTCGTTAACAAAAGAGCGAACGTTTCCAGGAAAAACTTCTATCACCCTATTCACCCCCTCTAGGGTGACTCGAGACTCTCCCGAGCAAACCTTTAGATCTTGGTAGGATAAGTGTCTCGGATCTCAAGTTTAACAGAGATGAAGATGACCTTACTAAAGCCGAGCTCGGAAGGAGTCAAAACGAAGAACCGAGGCAACTCGGAATGAGGCAACTCGGAATGAGGCAATTAAGAACGAACCAACTCGGAATGTTATGACTCGGAATGAACAAACTCAAGAGCCAGCAAGATCAACCAACCGAAGATCAGCCTATTCAACCAACAAACCTAGTAAATCGGAGGACACGTAGAGCTTTCAAAGATGCATCCAACCATCCACTTGAGAATACACGTTCGACATCAATAGTGGGGTAAGAACTCATTCTTTTTATAAAATCTGTGTGCATTCATATCATTAATTGAACCCAAAAATGCACTAGAGGCTCTAATTGAACTTGAATGGGTAGAGGCCATGCAAGAAGAGTTTAATCAATTTGAAAGAAACCAAGTTTAGACTCGACCAAACGACCTTCGACCACCCGAGTAATAGGAACCAAATGGGTTTTCAAGAACAAACTGGATATGGAAGGGTTGGTAGTAAGAAATAAGGCTAGACTGGTTGCTCAGGGATATAACCAAGATGAAGGAATTGATTGTGGGGAAACCTTGACACCTTTTGCTAGGATTGAGGCAATCGGAATTCTTTTAGCATTCGCATCTAGCATAAACATCAAACTTTATCGGATAGATGTCAAATGTGCTTTTCTCAATGGTTTTATTCAAGAAGAAGTTTATGTTAAGCAATCCTTTGGATTTGAAAACTCAGAATTTCCAAATTATGTTTTCAAGTTGCAAAAGGCTTTATATGGTCTTAAACAAGTTCTAGAGCTTGGTATGAAAGACTAAGCAGTTTCTTGGTTGAAAATGATTTCAAAAGAGGTCATATTGACAAAACTCTTTTCATACAAACCAAGGGGAATGATTTTTTATCATTCAGATATATTTTGATGATATCATTTTTGGAGCTACTAATGAAACTCTATGCCAAGAGTTTTACGAGTTGATGAGACAGGAGTTCCAAATAAGTATGATGGGAGAACTCAATTTCTTTCTTGGTCCGCAAATCAAACAAGAAAAAATGGCATCTATGTCTATCAATCTAAGTACACCAAGGAGCTATTGAAGAAATACAAACTACAAGATATGAAGCATGTAGCAACACCTATGAGTAGCAGTTTGAAACTAGACTCGGACAAGAAAGGTAAAGATGTAGATCGAAACTCTATAGAGGTATGATTGCATTTCTACTTTATCTCACATCTAGTAGGCCGGATATCATGTTTACTATCTACCTTTGTGGACGATTTCAAGCTAATCCAAAAGAATCACATCTCACTACAAGTGAAGATAATTTTTAGATATCTTGCAGGGACTCGGAATCTTATTTTATGGTTTTCAAAAGACTCATAATTGGCTTTTACTGGATACTCAAATGCTGACTATGATGGATACAAGGTTGATAGAAAGAGCACATCAGGAGCATGTTAATTTCTGGGTCAATCGCTCATCTCCTGGCATTGAAAGAAATAAAACTCGGTTGCTCTATCAACTGTTGAGGCTGAGTACATTGCAGCTGGAGCTTGTTGTGCTCGGATTCTCCGGATTAAGCGAGTACTTGAAGGATCTTAGATTATCATTCACATCTATCCCAATCAAGTGTGACAACTAGAGTGCAATCAATATCACTAAGAATCTAGTTCAACACTTAAAGACTAAGCATATTGAGGTCATGTATCATTTTCTAAGAGACCATTCTGAGAAAGGTGATATTGATCTTGAATTTATTCCTACTAAGTTTCAATTAGCTAATATTTTCACTAAGCCTCTTAATGAAGATTAGTTTTGTTTTATTAGGAATTAACTTGGTATGATTAATACATGATTATGTGAATTATTGCAGTATTTATCCTTTCATGATTGTGTGTTATATGCTTTGTTTAGATAACAAATGAATCAGTTTACTTAGAGTGAAACTAAACTATGAGTTATTAGTATTCCGAGTGTTCTTAGTCATTTAGAAAATCTTATCGAGTCGGACTCGGCTTTTGAGCAAAATGGACATCAAAATTCCGAGGTCATCTCTAGATAAATGAAGAATCTTAGAATTGTTTTCGAAAACTCTTTCTTCTCTCTCTCTCCGTCACGTGTATTAGTCGCAGAAACTAGTCGTTGGAAGAAAGTTGTTGGAAAACTAGTCGTTATATTGCAGGAGCGACACAACGGTTTGAGAACCGTTGCTTGGCTTTTGGGTCGAAAGAAGGCTAGAAGTCTTTTCTGCTATAAATAGCACTTCTTCACTCTCTTTTGTTCACATTACCTATTGGTTACTCTCTTTTTCTTGTTAACACTCTCTTGCTTACTCGTACTCACTCTCTCTCTCTCTGTCTCCGAATTCTAAATTCTCTCTGTTATCAACTTTATGCTCTCTCTCTTATCTCTCTCTCTCTCTCTCTCTCTCTCTCTTTCTCTTTCCACTCTTTGAATATGCCGAATAGAGGAACTGCTCAAGAAGGAGGGTTGGCCACCAAGAAGGCCGGAACCAAAGCCAAGACTAAGGCCACACAAGAAGGTACCTCGGATCCTTCAAAATGTTTTGTCACCCAGACACTTCACTTTGGATGACAAATTCTTTCCTTCTACCTCCTTCTCCTGGTTGCAACACATCAAAAACACTACGTGTACAGCTATTTGTGCTTTTGCGAGTACATCTATCCCGACTTAGTGTCTGAATTTTATTCTCATATGGCTGCCAATGAAGGCGTCATAACTTCTACTATTCAGGGTAAGACTGTTCGGATCAATCTTGGCATTCTTTACTGTGCTATTTGATGTAAAGACTCTTTTTCTCAATTCTAACCCTGTGCCTTTCATCGAAATCGTCGACGACTTCTTTTTGATAAGTATGCTAAAGAAGTTCCCGAGTCCAGGAAAAATTTCTCGTGACTCGGATGAAGTCCAAGCAAGACTTCTTTGCTTAATTATGATGAGAACTTTTTTTCTCATCATTCCTGTAAAGAGAACCCCAACTCGAAAGTCCTTAAGGTCTGTGACATTCTCGAGGGCTACGAAATAGACCTCTTTCCCTATCCTCGAGCGAGATGGCAACTATGCTCGCTCATTCTAAGAAGTCTACTCCTTTTGCTTTCGAGGCACTTCTAACTGTTGTTTTTAAATAGTTTAGGTCCCTTTTTCCTCGACTCCAAAGCTTACTTAGAACCCGCTATCTGTTTTGGCGAGAACAAGCTCTCGGGTCTTGGATACCAGGAAGTCAAGCCCGGTGTCCGGATTCATGTGTTTGATTTACCTCCACCTCCTCCTCCTTAGACTCGGACTCGGACTCGGACTTCACCGGAGGTCCCACTTCGATTGCTTGGACCTCCTACTTCTCAATCTCCAAGAACGTAGATCGAAGGCTGCTGAGGACTTAGAAACTACTAACACTTCGAGGAGTCCTCCGACCTCGCTAAGACACCATCGGTTGAAGTCGAGGAGTAGTGAAGCCGAGGAAGAAGCTGAAGCCAAGGAAGAAGAAGGAAAAGCTGAAGAGGGAAAAGAAGAAGAAAAAGAAGAAGAAGCCTGGTCAGCCAGAGGACCAGGGCACCAAAGAGCCTAAGATGATCTCCTCGGATTATGTTCCGAGCAACTCAAAAGAGGCCGGCGATGTTGGCCGGTCAAAAGCCCTTGCCTCCGAAGCACAGCCAGCAAGCTGTCTTTGAGGAAGAAGAAGAAGCTAAGGACAATATGCCCTTGATTCCCAAAATCACGACTGTTCAACTTCCTAATATCTCGGTTCTACAGCCCCTTCACTCATCTACTTCAACACAAGCTTTATAGGTGAAGGCGCACGGCTTGTCCCTCCTCCTCAAGACAACCTGGCCCCCTTCTTAGTCTTATTTCTTGAAACTCGGATCTTATTTTGTCCAACATCTACTGTGTTTACTCGCTCCTCCCTTCTTTTGATATTTTCTTTGAAATGCATAGGGGAGAGAAATAGATAGAAAATTTGGATGTTTGGTTAGTGGGAGTTTTTCTCCTATGGTAATGAATGACATTTAATTTTTTTGAGCATATCTCGTTTCGAGTTGCATTTTTTCAATTGCTCCGATACTTGACTCCTTAACATATTTGCTCTGATTATTGTAAGTGTTCTAAATAATATCAAGAAACATGTTATGAGTTATGTTGTTGCACTTATAAAAAATCTTTAGTTCTAATCGAGACTTTCTTTTTGCTTTGATCATATTGCTATAAAAACTTAACTTTTTAAGCTAACAAGTTTCTATCTTAAGTATGGAATGCCTTTCATCAAAAAGGGGAGATTGAAGACTCAGGTATAACTCTTTATCTCTCTTAGGTTTTGATTCTAAGTCATTCTGCGCTTAAAACAATTTATTATCTAAGTTTTCATTTGATTATGACCCACTCAAAAAGCACTTTATAGCTTATGTCTCTTTAGTGCTTCGACCCTCTCGGACATCACTCGGAACCATTGCATGCTCAAATAATTTCTTCAACACATTTTTTCTTAGCACCAACTTTGTATCTCAAGTGAAAAAGAATTACAACGTTAATTCTTTGTCCTTAAGTCAATTTATTTATGGAGAATTATTTGTTGGACCTAGTTCATGTACTATGATATCTTATTCTCTCTAACTTGATCATTTAAGGATTGACTCAAGATAGAATCTGAACCTAATGAATATTATACTCATAAAATTTCACTTTTTTAGGCCTAAGATAATTAAGTGTCTAATTACTCTTATTTAATTATTATATATGCCTAATCTTGGACCAAAGTATTTTTATACTTTGAGTAACAATGTGTTTTTCTTTTGTAGGTTATTCAAACAAGCCTAATCTACTTTTGAAGAACAAAAGTAACTTTTTAGCCGTTAAACACCAGCAGACATAGATTAACCTTTTTGGACATGGCTCGGGCACCATGTCGGGGTTGTTTGTTTCCAAAGCTGGAAAACAGCAACCTTGAGTCCAACGGTTGTTTCCACCTCGGTTTTCAATCACCACCAGATACTTGGTCCATATTTTGGAGCCAAGAGCCGTTGCACAACGTTCACATCCCAACGGATCTCTTCCGAGTGACTCGGAATAATTGTTACAATGGCTAGTGAAGAACATAAGTCTAGAATCGGACTTAAAGGTCATTCTGCCTGGGTGCTTATAAATAGAAGCCACTTTGCAAGACTTGAGGGTTGCCAAATTTATTATTGAACCTATTATTGGATTCATTCATACTCAATCTTCAACTTACAATTCCAATTCTGTATTTCATATTCTCGGAGTTGTAAAGAAAGTATTGTAATCACTTAATTCTTTTGTTACTATCTTTATAAGTCCCTTGACTGAGCTGTAAATGTTAACTCAGCTTAGTTGTCCCCGATTGTAAGGGTTAACTCGGTCAGGAAGTATTGGATCAGATAAGGGAACTTCTAAGTCTAGGAAAACATTGTATAGGAATTGTTTAAGGGAGCAATTTTGGTTAGAGTCAGTCCTTTATAATTAAGGATTCAATTAGTGGATTTGACTCGGTGCTTGGATTGGAACTGTCCGTGATTTTTGCCCCAGGAGGGTTTCCACATATTTCTGGTTATCTATCTTTATAAGTCCAATGTAGACTTAGAATCGCTTACGCCAAGTTTTGTGCAAAAAGAGTTTTATTTTATTGAAAATCTTTCAACACCCTATTCACCCCGCCTTTAGGGTGACTTAGTTGCTCCATAAGCAAACCTTCACATAACACAAACTCAACGAGCCACGCGCTCGGAGTAAATACATTGGTCATTCATATATACATGGTCAAAATCCAGTTCAACATACAACATACAATTGATCTTTACATTTTGGAAACATAAAACACATAGCCGATCTGAAATCTCCTATCCATTAGTCTGCTACTTCAAAGCCACAAGCACTCCAGGGAGTCTTAACTTTTGTACCTAAAAATGTTGATGAGGTCATGAGCTCCACAAGCCCAGTGAATAACCCAAACCCAACCCTTTGTTTCGCTTTGCACATTAATTCATTAAGATTCATACGTAAGTTCAACATTCATCAATAGCATATAATTGAGGATATACATGCTCAAGATACGCAACATATATGACTTACCGATTCATCGATCGAGCGGCACATATGAGATTAATTATTCATGAAATCAATCAACACATACTTCATTCATTCTTTCTATTAGTATTCGTCATACATTCATTCATATTTCTTCTATTCAAATTATATAATCATTTATTGTGTAAATCATTCATCACGTATGTTATATCATAGTTCTTACCTTACATCATATAAGTTTCATATGAAAACAAGATTTGTTCTTCTTCTTAAGCTCATTCATGTATTCAATCATCATGTAAATCATTCGTTCTTATTCTTTTTCTTGAGCTCATTTTTGCATTTCACCGTAAGGGAAGTCATTTATTCTTATATTCTTATTCGGTTATGCATATTCCTTTATTCTTTGATTCGAATGGAAAGAAGATTTATATTATACTTTAAAGACCCAGTTCTTGGAGCTAAAAAATTCGTGGGCTCGGTTCTTGGAGGCAAAATAATTCATGGCCTTGAGGCAAGCCTCAAACTCTAAAGGAAGCGTCATTGTCAGAATTCGTGGAAGCAATTCAATTCGTGGCATTAGTTTGATTGACACTTCGTGGCCATAACTTCAGAGGGTTCTTTAATTCGTGGGGTCTTAAATCAATAACACAATCCTTTTTCCCTTCTTTAGTTGTTTATATTTCTCATTTTCTTATTATTTTCCTATTACATATCGACAAGATACACTTAATTCATATAAATCATGCTCAATAACTTCACAAGTAACATCTTCACGAGTAGCAATTCACGTAAACAAGTTCCAACTAAAGTACAATCAATATAACTCATATAGACATGCTTATATCATTTATAATCAATGTATTTTAAGATAAACACATCATAACATAAACATATCAATTACGATTTCTAATTAACGAACTTATTGTTTCGTGATTGCGTATTATCACACATAGGTGATTTTATGGTTCCGTAATTTTCCTTAATCATTATATATCTCTTAATCTATCCATATAACTTCTTAAATTCCAGTTCTCGACCTAATTACTCAATCATCCCTAATTTTGCCCAAAATAGGACATTTTTACTCAAAAATTCATATATTCCAATCCACTCATTCAAAATTTATTAAACTTTATAGGAAATTGTCATATATTATCATGATGGTATAGTAAAAATTTCCAACAATTTTGGGCAACTCATGAAAGCATAACAATTAAGACATCAACATAAATATAGGAATATCTCGCACTTAAGTCATGTGTTTAATTTTCCGATTTTTCTCTTTAACTCTATTCAAGTTCAATTCACCAAATCCTAAAACATACAACTCAATAATCCTTCCCAACAACATGAATTAGGCCTATAAATGCTTCAATTAAACCTAGGGTTTCCAATTTCATGCTTCAATTTCAAGTTCAATCCACCTAATTCATTTTACTTTTAGAGATGAAATTGAATTACTCACCTTAGATTCTTAGTGGTTCTAAGAATTTCAGTTTTGAATTGAATTTAGAATTGGGCGTTTTTCCTTCCCTTCCTCTCGATTTCCCTCTTGCCGGTTCTTCCTTTTCCTGTTCTTGGTTTCAATCCTCTCAATCACTTCGTTTCTATCTGGTTTCTTGCCTCTCGCTCAATCCCTCGCTTTCTTCTTTCTTTTTCTTCCTCGTCTCGATTCCTCGCTCTCGTCTCATCGTTTACGCTTCGGTCCGGTTCTCTTCTTCTCGCTCCCTCTAGCTCTCGCTTCTAGTTTAGTCACGCTCTCCCTCTCTCCCGCTTTCGTTCTCTGCCTTTTGTTTATGGATTCTATATACTTTATCTCGGTCTTTAACTATTTCTCTCTATCCTTTTATTATTTCGTAGATTATTTTTAATTCCCTCTCTCTCTCCTTATCTCCTTTCAACACCTAATTAAATTTGTCTGCTCAATTTCTATTGGACCCCTAAAACCCCTTGCTTCTTTCTTTGCCACCAAAGCTACCAACGATCCCCTTTACTGCCAACTCCTCCTTAAACATGCCAGTCATCTCTTTCTGATTTTCTTTCATTTATTTTTATTTTCTTATATTTTCTGTTTTGGGTTTTAACAAATTGGGCCCAAATTAATATCACAAGCCCATTTAAATTAACCCATGCTTAGGTTTCAATTTTCGGGTTTTAATTTCGATTCGAAAAATTATAATTTAACTTAATTTAATAATTTTAAATTTAACTTTAAATTTTAATAATTTAATTCTTTTATTAAGCAAGCACCTTAAATTTCCGAGTATTACGGCTTTGTTCACGAATACAATTTTTTAATTGTTCATGACAATAATTTCTAAATTTTTATTTGCAGTAGAGAAGGAACTTTAGAAACAGAACATGAGCCTACTAAAATTGTGAAGACTCGAGACATCTGCTCAACACTTTTCCGAGTTGTATAAAAGGAATCGGGTATAACAATCTCATACCTACGAGTTTTGATTCCAAGGCATTCTCTCGTATCTCGAAACTTATCCGAGTAAAATAGTATCTTTTCTAAGTGATACAACTCTTAATTATTATATTTCTTGCTTATCTGTAGCGACTTAGAAAACTGGTTCTTTGTTACGAGTCCAGCATCACTCGGATTAATCGCAGATTGAATAGACTAGTATTTCGTCTTTTCTCACTCGGAATCGAATTATGGTTATAAGTCCTATTTTGTTATAGTCGGTATTTTTAGCTTGTTTCATGCTTAGTCTATATCAAGTTAATCCTCTCCGATATTCTTTATTGAACTTGATTCTTCGCTTAGACTAAGTCGGATGGAATTCGAGTATCATGGATATTGGACTCGGAAAATTCCATTCCGTTTCGACTCGGATAATCGGTTGGTTTATTTATCGTAATTATTTTATTATCTGTGTCTAATCTTGAGCCAAAGTATTCTATACTTTGAGAACCAAAATTGATTTACTTTTCTAGGTTATTCAATCGAGGATACACTTTTCAAACTACAAAAGTAACCTGGCTTCGAACGTCAAATCACCAGCAGACATGGCTCTTCACCTTCTCTACTCCAGTCCCAGTAGATTGTGTCGGGGCTGTCTGTTTCCAAATCTGGAAAACTGGAATGCCAAGCTTAACGGTGGTTTCCACCTTATCTTTCAAGACACCGCTAATGGTTTTGGGACTTCCAAGAGAGTTAAACCGTTGTCCAACGTTCATATTACAACGGATACTTTCGAGTGACTCGAAAGCTTTTATCAACGGTCACGAGAGGACTCTCGGTCAGCGAGACGGAGATAACGGCTATTCTGCCTGGTCATCTATAAATAGAAGCCATCTCACAAGACTTGAAGGTTGCCGAACATATTTTTAATACACATACTTGCTCAAAGTTATTGTATTTACTTCCAATCTTCAACTTACAACTCCCACTCTGTAATTCATTACTTTTTGAGTTGTAAGGTCTTGTACTCGATTACAAACTCTTTCTTACATTCTTTGTAAGGTCACTTGACTAAGCTGTAAGGGTTAACTCGACTTAGTTGTCCTTAGCTGTAAGGGTTATCTCAGCTAGGAAGTACTAGATCGGATAAGGGAATTTCGAGTCTAGGAAAACTTATATAGAGTTGTCTAAGGGAACAACTCGAGTTCGATCGGTTCACGGTATTTTGTGGACTCAAAATAGTGAATTTGACTTTGTATCTCGGATTGACACGGTCCGTGGTTTTCTCGCCCCAGGAGGGTTTCCACGTAAATTCTAAGTGTTATCGTTCTCGGTTCATTCTAGACTCGGACGGTTTCTATCGCTCTTGCTCTTTCGCTTGATAGCCTTCGAGTCCAATCTTTTCGACCCTGTTGATAGACTCGGAATCTGTCACTCGTCTTGTTTTTGACAGAAGAGGGAAGTTTCCACGAAAAACTTCTATCACCCTATTCACCCCCTTAGGGTGAATCGGACTCTCCCGAGCAAACCTTCAAATTGAAATCGTTAGAAGGGACTCATTCACAACTAAAGAAGATTGCGATGAGGACAACCATCGTATTAAAAAGGGAGAAATTTCACGAGGAGGACGAGCCAAGGAAACCGACAATTTGTTCATTTGTATGCTACAATTTGTTCATACTATTCTACTTGTTTGTTCATTTAAGTGATACAATTTGTTCATTGTATGGGTATATTTGTTCACTAACACAATATAATTGTTCACGATATTATACTTGGTTGTTCACCGAAATAATATATTTGTTCATTCGAGTATATGCAATGTATGCTCACAATATATTTGATTAAAATCACACTGATCATTATAAAAAAATCACATTGACCGAATAGAAATTACCAATGAACAATTTGAACATACAATGTGAACAAATACATAAAGATTTGTGAACAATTTAACATTGCCATATGAACAATAAAAGAAGTGTTCACGTGATAGATAAACCTCACGACGAACAATGGCAAGAAACAAAAAAAGAAAATCACATTGATTGAATAGTAATTACCAATGAACAATTTGAACATACTATGTGAACAAATTAACATTATCATATGAATAATTAAAGAAGAAATGTTCATGTGATAGATAAATCATGTGACGCACAACAGACATGAAAAAAAAAATGCTTCCAACTACCATTGCTATATACAATCAATAACCAATTAATTTAATAAAAAAATTTATAATTGCTTGAACCGTTGAACGTGGGATAAAACTGACTGCAAATTAATTTTTTTTATCCAATTAGTTATAATATGATAGAGTTGGTTACAAAAGGATAATTTATTTTTTTTATCTTAATAGATAATGTGATGAAAATTAAAAAATGAGTTGAAAATTCTTTAATGGTATGACACCTAGGAGCATGTACTCGTAGGAGCATATCGGAATTTGCATCCATTGGCATATATTTCAATCCTTGTGTGCCCCCTTGTTCACCGAGCATTAAATCCTGTCGAGATCACAAGCCAACTTGTAGTCTCAATTGGGCGGCTTACCTAGACATGGCAAAAGTGTTTTTAACCAAAAGACTTAAATCCATACCCGACCCACCCAATATCTAAAACTCGAATTAATCTTAACGCTTTTCACCAATGTAATTTGTATAACAAGACAAGCATATTGGATCAAAGATAAACCGATTGGAAGCCAACCCGAACGAAAATGACTGGACTCCATAATAATATAAAACTGAATCATACGACCCCACCTAAAATTATCCTAGCCCACAATTAACTAAGTTTACATTTGCTAGACCAATCAAAAAAATAAAAATTGTAATACATTTGCTAAAGATGGAATCGGAGATTTCCCACCCCAAATGGGAAACAACGAGGGAGACAGGGAGCAACATGTCTCCCCGAGCGGGGACGGGGTTGGGGAAAATTTTTAGCTCTGTTCCCCGCTTGTCCCCCTTTTTTTTTTAATTTTCTAAATTAAAAAAGAGGATATTTTTATAATATTACCCCTCTCCAAACCATAGCCATAAAAGCTACTCATACTCTCTCTCTCCTCTTAACCTCCGTACTTGCCTCTCTTTCTCCTCCCGAGTCTCTCTCCTCTCGCTCCCTCCCGAGTCTCTCTCCTCTCCTCCTCTAGCTCTTGATCTCGTTTCTTTACCCTTTGGTTCTCGCTCTCTTCGCCTCAACTCCATTGCCCCCGATTACCCTCCATTGAAGCCTCTTCTCTCCTTAGTTGCAGTCCTTCCTTACTCCACCTCTTACTTGCCTTTCAAATCTGAACTTTTGAATTTATGGGTTTTGAAATTTGACATCGAGGATAGCAAGCCCCGATAGGGACCATGTGCTCGACGGGAGCGGGGAAAACCCTTCTCGGTGGCGAGGGTGAGGGTATATCTCTTGGTAGCAAGGGCGGAGTATATCCCCTCGATTTTGACTCGCCTCGCTAACCCTAGCATTTACACATGTTAAAGCATGACATTCTATTTCTTCATCGCATGTATGTCATGGAAAAATGACCCCCTCCAAAAAAAGAAGAAAGAAAAAGGGGTGTTGATACAAAAAATGATCATTCTAAGTACACTAAAAATGATCATTCTAACCTTGTATTACATATTGAGGTTGTTGACTCTTTTATGTTGAGGAGAGGGAGTCCTTGCATATCACAATGACCACCAAACTTACGTATTTAGGATTCTTTTCTAATGAGGAAAATGGAGTCTTCTAATAATTTCACTAGAACTAGGTGCAAGGAGCCCGAGTCATGGGGCTACACATCACCCCGGTCTTGGTTCAAGACTAAAGCTTTAGAAAGATGCTTAATCCTTCAAATGATTTGTAGAATGTTGTTGGGAAAACATTTCAATTTGAAACTACGTAAATCACCTGTGTGAGTTTGAATAATGAGTTTTACCCTTTGTTTTGAGTATTTGTGTTGTGTACTACAGGGAGTACGGTTGTCGATCTCAAGGAGTTAGGTCTCGCACAAGTTTAAGGTCAATGTCCTTTTGAACTAAGCAGAGAAATAGTTCAAATTGGTTGGTAATGTAAGCACTTAAAGAACGAAATGAAATTAGATAAAGAAAGCCTTAGGCATGGATTTACCAAGCTAACATGCCAAAAATCTCAATTACATGCCTCTACACTATTCACAACTACGATGAATTAGGGAATCGATGCAGTTCAAACCACCTAAGCCTTCTCTCGAAGGTCATTAAGCTAACTTAATTGAATTAATTGTTGTTCTCACATAATCAAAACTAATGAATTACACGATTATCGATTCTTCCTTAATAACAACCTAAATTATTTTCATATCGAAGTTGTAATCATCTAACAAGTTCAAGTAGAACTAAGCCTCTTCTATTGAAGTTTACTAACTATAAAGGTAGGACTCTCTCAAACCTCACACCAAATCAATAAATGCCAACAAGTTGGAAATTCATCGAACAATGGCAGAGTAGTAACGAAGCACAAATTGCGATTAAACTAGCATATTAGTAGCAAATCCCCAACCTAAGTTGGAAATTTAGCCACGCATATTTATGACATATGACAGCAAATTGAGGAATAAAATACCAAAATCAAGAACAAAAATAAAAGAAGAGAAGAAGAAGAGAAGAATAACGATACCTAAACTTGAATTAAATTGCAATTAATCCAAAGTAACTCCAAGCTTTGATCTCTTAACAATTCAACTAAGTGCTCAAAAGTAGAGAGAAAACTAGAATAATAAGAACATAGAATGAAAATTGGATCCATGGAATTAACTATTTCTGGGATAAAATGGCCGAAAAATCGAAAACTACCGATTGGCACCGGCAATGCTTGAATTGGCACAGCCCATGCAACCTCACGACATCTCCAAATAAATTACGAATTCCTAGCACGGTTTGTGTTGACCTTGGCACAACCTGTGCTAACCTCTTGGGCTTGATCACAGCCTATCCCAAAGCTAGCACATTCTGTGCTAGGTCTTTTTCCTTCTTTTCTTTAGCACAGCCCGATGCCGCCGCTCGTGCTTGACTTGACTTGACTTCTCTCTCCATTCTCCGACCTTCTATGACCTCCCGCTCTCTTCCTTAGCACCTCGAAAGATGTATTCTTCATCATAAAAGGCAGGATTACCTAAAAAGATAGAAATTCGCACACTTTAATAACTAATGAAGAAAGTAAGCAAAATCAAATAAGAATTTTGGTGAAAAAGCCTTTGAAGTGTCAAAATTAGCCAATAAGAAGAGAACGTAAAATATCATAAAATTGTGGTTTATCAACCCCCCATGCTTACTTCTTGCTTGTCCCCAAGCAAGGTTATCATGAAGTGCTAAAAAACGGGGAGGAAGAAAACCAAACCGGCCTCCACGAGTTAAGGGTTAGTAGTAACACAACTAATCTATCCCAACCCAAATGCAATCAAGTTTCATACAAATGCTTGGCGAACTAGTTGGGATTAGTAGGACCTCACTTTAGGGTATGTGGAACATTCCCCTTATGTGTTTGAAAAAGTAACAATGGTTCACTCAAAACTCTCCCAAAACCTGTAGACTACCATAAGCTTACCAAATGTCTCAATTCTCCACCACTAGGGACAAACCATGCAAATTATCCACCCAAGAGGACTTTGAAGAGGGTTGTAATGAGGCTTGGGCTAAGGGAACCGAGGGAAAACATTTAGGAATGTGGAGCTTAATAGCTAGAACTAGGGAGCACAACATTTTCCACTACAACAACATCACACTTCCGAACATTTAAAACACCACACCACACCAAGCTTTCAAGTTACAAAGGAGCGGAGATTTCTCAATACAAAGTGCCATTCATGCCTACAACAATTAATTCCATTTCTAAACTCTTCTTTTTTTCTATTTTCTCCTTTTTTTCAATTTTTTTTTATCAGCCTTTTTCTTTAAACTTAACAAGCAAAACAAAGCAAGGCAAGTATGAATGATTAAAATTGAAATCCATCTCCACTCACAACTCCTTCAAATAGCCAATAAACCAATCACCACAAATAAGGTAACACCCAACAAATTCCCAATCCATAAAAATGCTCCACTAGACCAAGGCTTAAGGATAGGAAAGAATGAAAAGGCCAAAGTTATAATGAGCAAGGTTAGTGAGAGGGAAGGGGAAGGCTTGAAGGGTTTGAAACAAGAGATACATAACATTCGAGTGGCTATTTGGCTTATGTGGTTTATCAAAATGAATTGCTCTATCCTCTTGGTCAACATGCATGTGTCAAATGTAGTTTTGAAGAGAAATATGGTAAGTTCTAGAGTTGCAAGCATGGGAAAGTAACACACATGAAAAATGAGACTACAAAAAATGGTAGTCATTAAGGCACAAAAGAGTTTCACAGACTTATCCTTACCACAATCACGACAAATAGTTCATTTGATGTACCAAACACAAGAGTTTCACAATCAAGCATAAGGCCCATTCAAGATTAGATGAATCACAAACAAGACAATCAACTTAATCAAATTAGCACCCAAGTCTCTTTCATCATCCAAACTAAGCCAAATATCCCAAAGTACACACTTGCCATGACAATTCAAGTACGCACCTCTCCAAATGTTCATCACACGAGGGTTTTTTCACAACCAAGACCTTTTTTTCTTTTTTTCTTTTAAAAAACTAAGGCTATCACTACAAGTGAAATTAAAGATAGAAGGGAAGAATAATTACCTCAAACACTTATAAGATGATCCCTTTCTCCTCTATCTCCCGCTTGTGTATGCAAATGCTAAAAAGAAACTAAGCTAAATGCACTAAGATACAAGAACCTAAGTAATAACAAAAACAAAAAAATAAAAATCTAACTAATGTAATGCCTAAATGCAATCCTAAATGCAAGTGATGAAGATGATGTTGAGTATGTACAACCTAAACTACTATTCACCCAAATCCACAATCAAAACATCATATCTAGTGTCCAATAAGGCAAGCCACCCCCATGCTTAGGACTTTCATTGTCCTCAATGAAATGTAGAAACCAAAAGGAGCAAAGGAGGGAGGGGGAACTCACAATGGGGTCACTCGAGCCCGAGTGCTCCGATGGCCTCCTATGCTTTGGCAAGAACGGGGAGTCATATCTAGTAGCTCGGAGTAAATCGCCACCTCCTCGGATTGGCTCTTAGAGTCATTACCAATCAAGCATGTCTCTAGAGGATCCCTCACAAACCCATGTGGTAGCCACTCATAATGAATAACATGCTCTAATACATCCACCTAACAACATGTGTCTTCGAGAGCGGGGTTGGACATAAACTTGGTGATATTAAACTCTACCTTCTCATCTCCAACACATAATGATAGCTTGCCATTCTTCACATCTATCATGGCCCAATCGGTGGCAAGAAAAAGGCATTCCCAAAATGATGGGAATCTGAGCATCCTCAGCCATTTCCATTACCACAAAATCACACGGGATAAAGAATTTCCCAATGTGAAGTGGCACATCCTCTAGAACTCTAATGGGGAACTTGACGGATCGATCCGATAACTGAAGAGAGACGGTGTGCCCCATATCATATTCTCCTCCTCCAGTAGAAGATCTCTGGGGAAATTTTGGGTTCAAGTGGATCCCAAATGGAATCCGGTCGGATCCAATTTTTTCTTTTACACATCGGCTATTCCTTTTTTTTTTTTTTGGTGAAAGTGAATTTTGATGGTGATATTTCTTTTGATGGAATTTTTGGATGCTAAATTGAAAGTGGAAAATTATACGTGTGTCTCTTTTTGATGAAAAGAAAATTCTATTTCTTAATAGCATGGATGAAAATTAGAAATTAATTTTGTATTTTTTAAAGTCGAATTATTATTTTTTTATTGAACTTTGGTATTGTATTTTTGATAATATGTGTGAAAATTATAAATGTACTATATTGTGACTTAGATTTTTCAAATTAATTTTTTTATCAGAAAATAATTACTTGACACTCCAAAAATTATGGTTTTGATCGTTTTGATGAAATTTTTGGATGCTCAATTACAAGTGGAAAATTATACGTGTGATTTTTTTGACAAAAAGGAAATTCTATTTTTTAACAGTGTGTGTGAAAATTAGAAATTTTTGTATTTTTTAAAGTCAAATTTTCAATTTTTTTATTGAGGCATTATATTGTTTTGATAATGTGTGAAAATTATAATTTAGTAGATTGTGAATTGTATTTTTTGATAATTTTTTTATCATAAAATAATTCTTTAATACTCTAAAAATTATGCAAATTATTTTTCACCGTTTATGAAAATAAATTACAACAAAAAATAGAATAATAAAAGTAATTAATATATGCTTGTTGTGAGTCCTATGAAGAATATTTTATTTCAAGATCCAAATTTAAAATCCTTGAAATGTGGAAGTGAAGGGAAGGAGAGAAAAATTGGATCTTTTGATTATTTAGAGAGGTAGGAGCCCACCAACATATCCAAAATTTGAATCTTATACTGAAAATGCTCTTAAATCTAAATAAGTCCCTCCTAAGCACCCGCTCACTCTCTCTCCTCATCCTCTCCGGCTCGCATGGATTCCTTTCCTCTCTCCCTCCCTTCCTCATTATCTCATATCTCATTCCTCTCCACTCTCTCAAGTTTGCTCTCTTACTCTCTTGCTCTTAGCTTCTCTCGCACCGATGCACTCTAAGCCCTCATCGGTTAGTCCTTGAAGACTTAGGTATGATTGACTAACCCCTTGAATATGTTTTGATTTCATGCATTCATCTAAATTTAGGATAAAGTAAGAAGCATCCTAAAAGAAATTCATTTAACTAAGTCATATGCTTTACAATTCATCATTTCAATATGACTTATTCTTGATCGAACTCGAGACTTAAGCATATTAAGATTATCGACTAAGTCGACCCACTAAGTCAGACTCGGACTTAGAAAGTAGAATCCGAGTTAGTTATGATAGACCGAGTAAGTCTAACCCACTCGAATCCGACCCATTATGAACTCGGACTCGGATCGACCCATTATGAACTCGGACTCGAGATCGACCCATTATGAACTCGGACTCAAATCTGACCCATTATGAACTCGGACTCGGATCCGACCCACTCAGAACTCGGACTTAGATCTAACCCACTCGGAACTCGGATTCGACACACTTAGCCGGACTCGGACATTTAGTTTACCTACGCTATTATTTGTTTAATTATGCGTAATTGTAAAATGTCTATATAACTCTTGTGCCCATTAAGATTGAATGATTTATTTATGAGTTTTAGCATATCCGGAATCTGAGTATATTGAATATTAGACTTGAAATATTCCAGATTAATAGATTAAGGTAATTACTCATTAAATACTTTATTTAGACTAATCCTTATCTAATTACGGACCAAAGTATATTTATACTTTGAGAACCATTGTGCTTAATGTTTTTGCAGGTTTTTCTAATGTCAATTATCTGAAGAAAAAGCAAAAGCAAAAGGCTTCGACCATTAAAGCCCGCCGGACAAAAAGCTGGAATTTCTAGAAAAGCTCATAACTTACTGACATCCTTGTCTATTACTTGTTTTGGGTAATATTTTATTTACGTGTCTAACGGTCTTTTCGTTTTGCTTTTCCAGTTTACAAAAGTTGGAAAAAGAGTTGTTGGAAGCTAGGACCAAGGCACAACGGTTATTTCAAGGTGGTCCAGAAATCGAGTGACTCGGACTATCTGTTACAACGGCTAGTTGACTCGGACGGCTTCAACGAAAAGACGTTGGAGGCACAACGGCTATCTCTTCAAGGCGAGACTATTTATAGAAGCCTTAGCACAAGATTTCAACCGACGAATGGAAGAAAAAGAGAGACCATATTGAACATCTTCTCTAGCATACAACTCCCAAACTGTAATTCTAATATTACGAGTTGTATTTTTACGAGTCGGTTGTATTGCAATTCTTACTACTCTTCTACTCTTTCTCTCTGACTGAGTTGTAAAGGTTACCTCAACTCGGTTGTCCCAAACTGTAAAGGTTACCTCGGTTTGGAAGTACCAGGTTAGATAAGGGAACTTCTAACCCTGGGAAAAATTGGAGGATCCCAAGTTGATAAGGTAACTTCAACTTGGAAGTACTAGGTCGATCGGATAAGGTAAATTCCGAGCACTGGGAAAATTGTAATAGATTTATTTGGGAACAAATCTGGGTAGTCATATTCATTGTAATTGAGGATTCAATTAGTGGATTTGACTTGGTGTCTGGATTGACACCTGTCCGTGGTTTTCCGCCCCGGAGGGTTTCCACGTATATCCGAGTTTACACTTTTCCGAGTCCAATCTAGACTCGGAATCTGTTTCTGTCTCTATTCTATGCAAAAGAGTTTGATTTTCTCAAAAATCTTCCATCACCCTATTCACCCCCACTAGGGTGACTTAACTTCTCCCCGAGCAAACCTTCGGTCCTCAGAGCACCCCCAACGCTAGATTGGGAGATTGAGGGGATCCCAATCCTTTTCTTCTCCTCCCAGTGAGAAATTCCCGGGAAGAGAGAGAAAATTTTGAATTGAGGGGATCCCAAATGGGATCCACTCGGATTCATTTTTTCTTTACACATCATTTTTTTTCTAATTAAAGTAAGTTTCGAGAGTTACTTTTTTATGGAATTTTTGGATGTTGAATTGAAAGTGGAATATTCTATATGTGATTTTTTTAATGAAAAAGAAAATATTTTTACAGTGGATACCTCAGGACAACATTTCCTAAACCCTTGAATTATAACGAACAAATTTTGGCTCTGTTGCTAGGGATTGAGGCGTTAAATTACCACCAATTTTTTATTGAATAGTGTGTATATACATCTTTGTGTTTCTTTGTTTTTGAAGAAAAAAGATAAAAATCGAAAATCGAAAAAATGGAACATTGTTCTTGTGTTGAATGAGTGTTTGGTTTCGGGATCCAAATTGTGGTAGATTAACTAGAAGTGCCAAAGCAATCGAATCCCGACCCATATTTAACCACGACATGGTTGAGAATGATTGAGAGATTGAACAAGAGGTTCAACCCGGACTATGATTGAATCCATGTGTCAATGTGATTTTCTAAATATGACAAATTATGAGGCATGGAACTTTTTTAAGACAGCCAAAAAGACCATGCATAGGGAAACTACAAGGGACGAAAGTCTAAGTGCTAGAATGATTAGTGGTCAAAAGGGAGGGATACATATAGTGAATGACACGAGTTACTTTGACTCGAAGGCTGCCGCCCTAAAAAACATGATTAAAAGGGCTTTCTCTTGCACAAGGTCAAGCCCCAATCTCACAACCCCCTTTAGCTACTTACTTCCAATGTCAATAAAGTGATCATTCTTTGAGTGCTTGTCTATGTTTCACTCAACAATTTCCTATTAGCCATGAGCATGAGCTTTTCAAAGCTCCAAGTTTGATCCATACTCCCCTACCAATAATCTTGGATGGGCTAAGCACCCGAATTTCTCATGGATGGGGCCAAATGCTTCAATGCCTAACAATTAAGAAGGTTTCCAAGGAAACTATTCTAATTCACAATTCACTAGACCCCCTCTCCTCCAAAGTGCATACAATGCACCAAAAGGGCCCATCTGCCATTTGTGGCTCAATCTCAATCTTTATCAAGTTATAATGAATATGATAGAATGGAGAAAAGCTTAATGACATGGAAAGGGAAATGAATACAAATATAGAGAAAATGATGAGAAAAATGAATGAACAATTCTCCCAATTTGCCATGGCGAATAAGGAGAAAGGTGTATATCCTAACCAACCCGAGGTAAAGCCAATGGGTAGCTCTTCATATCCTCCCAATGACTCGGGAGTGAAAGATCATAATCATGTGAGAAAGTGAATGTTGTGATAACTTTGAGATGGGGGAGGGAAATTTATAGTCATGTAGGTGAACCTACTTGTGATGTTAATAGTGATGAAAATCCCCATCCCCATCTTGAGTGTGATTCTAATGTATTGTCTCGATCCTTCATCTAGTTCGTTCACCGATTTGAGTATAGGAGATCCTACGGAAAATAAAACTTTGATCACCGTTGACACATCTAGTCCTAAGGTCACTCCCTCTACTAGGGTTCCAAAGCTCATTCCTCCTTTTCCAAATCATTTTAAGGGGCGGAAAGACCAGGCCTATGTTGATAAGATAAGAGAAACATTCTCTCAAGTCAAAATCAACATGCTTTGCTTGATGCCGTTTCATTAATGCCATCATATGCCAAGTTTCTCAAAGAGTTATGCATCACTAAAAGAACAATAAATGTGTCCAAAAGAGTCTTCTTAACTTTTAGTGCGAGTTCTCTCATCTCTATCCCTATCCCCATAAAGTACAAAGATCCAGGGTGTCTAATTCTTTCCATTACTATAGGGAGCCACATTTTTCGTAAAGCTTTGCTTGACTTGGGTGAAAGTGTGAATTTGCTATCCATGAGTGTCTATGAGAGACTCGGGTTGGGAGAACTCAATCCAATAAGGATGGTGCTTCAACTAGCACATCGTTCCACTAGGTTTCCTAGAAGAATGGTGGAGGACGTCTTAGTTAAAGTTGACGTATTTATCTTTTGTATTAACTTTATGGTACTTGAAATTGAAATGGTTGCTTACCCTGAAAATAAGATTCTGATTATTCTTGGTCGTCAGTTCCTTGCCACGGAAAATACGTTTATTAATTGTAGGAATAGAAAGATGAGGTTGACTTTTGGTAATATGACCATGGATGTTAATGTGTTTAACTTACAAAAGCAACCCAATGGCTTTGATGATGTGGAGCACTCTACCCTTAATTGGGTAAGTGACTTTTGCTTTGATGAATTGGTGCATGAATTTGATAAACTTGATAATGAGTGGACGACATGTGAGTTTGAGTCTTTCATGATGGAATGTGATCCTCAATTTGATACATTTGCTTGTGATGTTGAACCTTACGATGTTGAGTCAATTAATGCATTAGTGAATGCATCATTGTCCATGTCCAAATCAAATTCTCTTTCATCGTCCACTTTTGAGTTAAAACCCTTACCCAATAACCTTAACTACACATTTTAGGTCCCAAAGAGACTTATCCTATGATCATTGCATCTAACTTAGATGGGACCCAAGAAGACCAATTGCTTAAAATGCTTAAAGAGAATTAGGATACCAGAGGGTGGACTTTAGGAGACATTAAAGGCATTAGTCCTTCCATTGTTCATCATTGTACCGTATTCTTTCAAAAGATGAGGCCAAACCTTTTAGGGACCACCAAAGGCGGTTGGACCCTAATTTTCAAGAGGTGGTTAGGCAGGAGGTCTTCAAATGGCTTGGCCATGATATCGTTTATCCCAAAAGGATAGTGAGTGGGTGAGTCTAGTTCAAGTTGAAGGTTTTCTCTTGGAAAGTCTTAGTCACCCTAGAGGGAGGGGTGAATAGGGTGATGAGGAAATTTTATCAAACTTAGAAACTTTAAGCTTAAAAGGAATGAACAAGACAATCTGAGTCTAGATTGGACTTAGAAAAGTGTAAACCGAGAGATACGTGGAAACCCTCCAGGGGCGGAAAACCACGGATAGTGTTAGTCCAAGCACTAAGTCAAATCCACTATTTTGAATCCACAAAATACGGTAGACTGACTCAACCATAATTGCTCCCTTAAACAATTCCTTATAGAGTTTTCCTAGACTCGAAATTCCCTTATCCGATCTAGTACTTCCTAACCGAGGTAACCTTTATAGCTAGGGACAAGTGAACTGAGTTAACCCTTACAGTTTAGTCAAGGGACCTTACTCGGAAAGTAAGAAGAGTATGTAACCGATTACAAGACTTTACAACTCAGAAAGTATGAATTACAAGTCTGGGAGTTGTATGTAGAAGATTGAATATGAATACAATGACTTTTGCTTAAGTAATGTGTTTTAATAATAATTCTAGCAATCTTCAAGTCTTGAGAGGTGGATTCTATTTATAGATGACCAAGCGAGACTAGTCTGTTGTGTCCGATTTCGAACTGAAGCCTTCTTGACCATTGTAACGGTTCTTACGAGTCGCTTAGAAAATATCCGTTGGGATGTGAACGTTGGGCAACGGCTCTTGGCTCCTAAGAGTGCTCCAATCAACTGGTGTTGTCTAAAAAGTAAGGTGGAAACCACCATTAAGCTTAGCGTTGAAGTTTTCCAGTTTTGGAAACAGACAACCTTGACACGGCTTCTTAGCCTTGTTCGAAGTAGAAAAGGCTTGTCTGCTGGTGATTGATAGCTTGAAGCCTAGGTTACTTTTGTAATTCAAAATTGAGATAACCTCGTTTGGATAACCTACAAAAGTAAACCATTTTGGTTCTCAAAGTATAAAATACTTTGGTCCAAGATTGGGCACGAGATAATAATTTAATTAAGACAATTAAGTGCATAATTATCTTAGGCTTAGAAGAGTGGAATTTTCCGAGTCTAATATTTATTATACTCAAATTCCATCGAGTCGAGTCTTAAGAAAGATCAAGTTATAAGAGTGAAAACATCAAAGTATAAGAACTTGATCCGGGCAAATAACTCTCAAACAAACATACTCGACTTAGAAATATGAATTAACACCGTAATCCACTTTGCTTTGAAATATACAGATCGAACTCGGATAACAAGTGTTAGAGAGATTATTTAAATATGTAATAAATTTGAGTGATGTCCGAGTGACTCGGAGACATCAAAGTGAGTGGACAGACAAGAATGTGTTTTCCGAGTCGATCGGAATCGAATGAAAACTTATACAGGAGTTTCTATAACAGTCAGAATGACTTGTAATCAAAACATAGGAGGGATGAGGTTTGTACCTGAGTCTTTATGTGATACTCGGAATGATCTAGTCTCAAAGTCCGAGTCTTCAATCTCCCCTTTTGATGAAAGCCATTCCATACTTAGATAGAAACTTTGTTAGTGAAAGACATAGAGCTTTCATTCTTACTCGAGTAGAACATGCGAAGTAGTGAGTGAAGCAGTTCATACTTAGAACATTTCAGATAGTATCACTACTTAGAAAATTTCAGCAGATAGTTCATCTATATTAGAGCGAAAGAAAGAACATAATGCGAACATATATATCGAGCAAAACAGAGTAGATAATAAAAGTAGATATATCGAGCCAAAATAAAGAATAAGGGAGTCAAACTCGGAAAGAGTGAACTCAAAAACAATTATGCTCTAAAATAAAAAATTCATTCATATATTCACAAAAAAATACAAGAAAAGAGGGTAAGAAAACTCCCCCTAAACAAGACAACAATTTTTCTAGTGTTCTCCCCGTTGCCTTTCAGCGAAGAAAAACAAAAGCTGGGAAGAATGTATCAAGTTAATACAATTGATGTCTGGACAAAAAAAAAAACAAAGACTAAAGAAAAGAAATTAAGATGGTGGAGTCGGGCGGTTTGTGTTGAGGTGGATAAGCGGGCAGTGGGCCTGCGCCGGTATGCTTGCAAGGACATTGAAGATCTAGGCGGCGGCAGCACTGGGATATCTCGGTAGTGGCTCACTTCTAAGTGGTCGACCCGGAACTAAGTCGTCCAGAGGCTCATCCTCTTGGAAAACTCCGAGAGGGGGTGCTTCTTCAAGCTTGACTACCGTGGATTGTCCAAGAGCCGCGAGGTCTTCCGACCCACTCAAACTATTGTCCGAGCCGATCGGCTCCGGTTGAGGAACGTCGGCACCTTGTCCCTCGGTTTCTTCCTTCTTCTTCTCTTCTTCCTCCTTCTTCTTCTCTTCCTCCTCTTCCTTCCTCTCTTTCTCCTTCTCCTCGGAAAGAGTTGTTTCAGCCGTAGCTTCCTCTTCTTCTTCCGCCTCTCCGAGGGAGAGTTGGCGAGGCTCGAAGACTCCTCGTGTATCCGAGCTCTCGTATCCGAGCAGATTTGGTGCACCTTTCTCCGAGGAGCTCAAGTTTCTCGTGTTACTCCCTCACCGGATAGAAGCACATCTTGTTGCTCTCGAATCCGGGATTGGACCGTCTTCCGGTTGATGGTCATGTTTTGAAGGACGGTTTTGAAGGAGCGGAGAGTGTCCCCAAATTCCGCGGACACGAGAGGTGAGCTTGTCTAGTAGGGCGGTAGACAAGGTTGTAGAGGCTTGGGGACGAGGACCTGAGGTGGAAGCACCACTAGGTGGAGGAGGAAGGGAAAGGCGAGTTTGAGTCCGGGCCGAGGAGCGGGTGAAGGTTGCCTCGCTTCGACCCGTGGATCCAAACACCAGGCTAGATTTCCGGTACCCATATCCAAGAAGCTCCTTCCTACCAACAACGATGGCAGCCTCGGACACAACATTCGGGTATGAGGGAGGGGAACCTTAAATTGTTTAAAAATTAAGGTCGAAGGGCTCCGAAAGGAAGAGGCATGAATTTCTTTGACCGAGCCGGCACGGTGGCCATCCGCTCGATAATAGCTAGAAAGAGGTCTACATCGTAGCCCTCAAGGATATTAAAAAGAGCTTTAAGAATCTTTGAATTAGGATTCTCTTTGCTGGAATGATGAGAGAAGAAAGTTATCATCAAAAGGAAATAGAGAAGTCCGGCCTCGGTCTTCATTTGAGTCACGAGAGAAATTCTTGCATGACTCGGGGACTTCCTTAGCGTATTTTTCGAAGAATTCATCTGCAATCTCATTGAAGGGGATGGGATTGCATTTGAGAAAGATAGATGAAACTTTGGAAAGACGATGGATGAAAGAGAGATTGATGCGCACTACGTGTCGCGAACTCGGAGGTGATGACTCCTCGGAGCAAGAAAGATTGGAGTAGAACTCAGCGAATGAGTTACGGGTAAATAAACTCACCGAAGCATAGGAAGCTATAGACTCCAAGTGGTTTTGATGTGCTTCAACTACGAGAAGGAAATGGTTGGAAAAAACTTGTCATCCAATGTGAGATGTTGGGTGACGAAGATTTTGGAGCGGTTAGAAGGACCCTCTTAGATTTGCTTGGTTCTAGGTTTCTTGGTCGCAGACCTTAGAAAGTCTTGAGCTGAACCTCTTTTAGGCATGGCTGAATTTTGAAGTGAAAGAGAGTGAGCTTCGAAGAAACGAGAGAGAGAGAGTACTAAGAGTGCTGAGAACTTTGAGTGCGAGAGTGAGTATACGAGAGATTAGGTTAGCGAGTAAAGTACCGAAATAAAGGAAAAGGGATGCTATTTATAGCGAAAGGAATGTCCTTCGAGTATTCATTCCGACCTAAACCTCCAACGGTCGACTTAGACAGTGTGAGGGTTCTGTCTCTAATGGTAAGAACTTCAGTGTCTTTCTCCCAACGGCTAGTTCACCGATCGATGCGCGCGGTAGAGAGAGAGAAAAGAGATATTTTAAAAGAAATTTATGAAATTCTCCGCTAATCTAGAGATGATTTTAGAAGTTTGAAGTCCAATTTTCTAAAAACCGAGTCCGACTCAGTAATGTTTCGAGTGACTCAGTAATGTTTCGAGTGACTCGTAAAGCGCAAGCAAATAATAATTCCTAGCTCGGTCTCATACGGTCAACTCGAACCAATTGTTATTAAGATAAAGAAAGAAAACATATAACACATAATCATGTAAGACAATTTCACTTAGAAAACACATAATCATGCATTTATCATGCCAAGTTCATTCCTAATAAAACAAAACCGATCTTCTCCAAGTGGCTTGGTGAAAATATCAGCTAACCGAAACTTTGTAGGAATGAATTCAAGTTCAATATCACCTTTCACGGAATGATCTTTCGAGAAAATGATACCGACCTCAAAATGCTTTGTTTTTTAGTGCTTGAACTGGATTCTTAGTGATGCTTATTGCATTCCGATTATCACACTTGATTGGAATTGATTTGAATGAAAGTCCAAGATCTTTCAAGTGTTGCTTGATCTATAAAATCTAAGCATAGCATGCTCTAGCTGCAATGTACTAAGCTTCAGCAGTTGATAGAGCAATTGAGTTCTCGCTTCTTTGAGTGCTAAGATATACGGGATTGACCTAGAAACCGGCATGCTCCTGATGTGCTCTTTCTATCAACCTTGTATCCAGCATAGTCGGCATATGAGTATCCAGTAAGGGTCGGTTACGAGTCTCTTGAGAATCATAGACCTAGATTCCGAGTCTCTGCAAGATATCTAAAAATTCTCTTTACCACGGTGAGATGTGAATCTTTTAGATTAACTTGGATTCTTGCACACAGACATACACTAAACATAATGTTTGGTCTACTTGGATGTAAGATATAGCAGAGATCCAATCATACCTCGATAGAGTTTCGATTCACTCGCTTTACCTTTTTCATTTGAGTCCAGTTTCATGCTCGCTACTAATTCGTGTTACTTGCATGTTTTGCATCTTAAAGCTTGTACTTCTTCAACAACTCCTTGGTATACTTAGATTGATGGACATAGATGTCATCTTTATCTTGTTTGATTTGTAGACCAAGAAAGAAATTAAGCTCTTTCATCATGCTCATTTGGAATTCTTGTCTCATTAACTCAAAAAATCTTGACATAGACTTTCATTAGTAACTCCAAAGATTATATCATCAACATAAATCGAACAATAAGAAATCTTTCCCCTTGGTTTATGAAAAGTGTTTTGTCAATTTGACCTCTTTTGAAATCACTTTCAACCAAGAAACTGCTCGCTCTTTCATACCAAGCTTTGGGAGATTGTTTAAGACCATAAAGAGCCTTTTGTAACTTGAAAACATGATTTGGAAATTCTAAGTTTTCAAATCCAGGGGTTGCTCAACATAGACTTCCTCTTGAATGAAACCATTTAGAAAAGCACATTTGACATCCATTTGATACAATTTAATATTCATGCTTGATGCAAATTCCAATAAGATTCTAATTGCTTCAATCCTAGAAACTGGTGCAAAGGTTTCCCCACAATCAATCCCTTCTTCTTAATTGTAATCTTGAGCCACAAGTCTAACCTTATTTCGGACTACCAACCCATCCTCATCCAGTTTGTTCTTGAAAACCCATTTGGTTCCTATGACTGGGTGGTCAAAAGGTCATTTGGTCAAAGTCCAAACTTGGTTTCTCTCAAATTGATTAAGTTCCTCTTGCATGGCCTGTACCCATTCAGGTTCATTTAGGGCCTCTAGTGCATTTCGGGTTCGAGTTAATGAAATGAGTGCAGTGAATGCACATAGATTTTCTAGAGAGGAATGAGTTCTTACCCCACTGTTGATATCGGACAAGATGTTTTCGAGTGGGTGGCTCGAAGCATACTTGAATGCTCTACCTGTTCTCTGGTTCACCAGATCCGTAGGTTAAATTGGTTGATCCTCATAAGTCCGTTCGATTGAGCTTGTTCATGTGATTGATCTTTAACATTATGAGTTGGTTCTTGAGTTGTCTCATTCTGAGTCAAGTTGTTCCGAGTCACTTCATTCCGAGTGACTTTGATTTGATTCTTGATGAGCTCATTTTCTCCAAGATCATCATCTCTGCTAAGCTTCAAGTCCGAGAATGTTAACTCACTTGAATTTTTTCTTGTTCAATCTCATCAAAAAACGTGGATGCTTTCTTCCACTTTGTTAGTTCTTTTATTGAAAATACGATATGCTTTGCTATGAGATGAATAACCAAGAAAAATACCTTCATCTCGACCGAGCATCAAACTTGGTCAAGTGATCCTTACCATTCTTGTGAACAAAACACTTACACCTAAAGGGTTTGAAATATGAAATGTTGGGTTTCTTCCCTTTGTAGAGCTCGTATGGAGTTTTCTTTAGGATGGGTCTCATGAGGAATCTGTTTAATGTGTAGTTTGCTTGTGTTGATCGCCTCGGCCCTGAAATAGTAGGGTAGATCATGTTCAATCATCATTGTCCTTCCTATTTCTTCAAGAATTAGGTTCTTTCTCTCCACTACTCAATTTTGTTGAGGAGTTCTTGGCGCTCGAAATTGTGGGAGATGCCATTCTTATCACAAAACTCTGCAAATTCCGAGTAGTCAAACTCTCTTCCATGGTCGGTTCGAATTCTCCGGATCCGAGTCCGAGACTCAACTTGGATTTTCCTACAGAACTTGCTGAACTCTTTGAAGGCTTCATTTTTGTGCTTAATAAAACAAACACAGGTAAATCGTGAGTAGTCATCAACAATCACAAGCACATATGATTTACCTCCGAGACTCTTGACAGGGATTTCACCATATAAATCAATGCGCAACATTTCAAGCACTTTGGATTTGGAAACAGCTTTTAGAGATTTGAAAGATGATTGACCTATTTCCCTTTTATGCATGCTTCACAAATTTTATCTTTCTTCAATGCACAGTTAGGCAATCCTCTAACTAAACAATGAGAAGCAAGCTTCTTAATAATATGCATGCTAATATGACGTAATCTACGATGCCATGTCCATGAATCATCATGTAGAGATGCTTTTAAGCAAGATAGATTCCGACTTGGGTCCGAAAGAGGAATAATGTAGGTGTTACCTGATCTCTTACCCGAGAGCTTGGTCTCCTTGGTAGTATCATCGGAAATATAACAGTTGGTCCGAGTGAATCTTACCTCTTGACCTTTGTCACACAGTTGAGAGATGCTAAGTAGATTGTACTTTAATCCCTTGACAAGATATACTAGGCTGACCAAATCGTTTCCTTTTCCAATCTTGCCTATCCCAATTATCTTGCCCTTGCTGTCATCTCCAAATGTGACTTTGCCTCCCTTGTATTCTTCTAACTCAGAAAAGAGTCTTGGATTTCTTGACATGTGACGTGAGCATCCACCGTCTAGGTACCAATGCCCTTTTGTTCTTTTCGAGCTACCTTCAAGTCAGAAACAAACTAACCTTTCTCACTTCCTCTAACGAACCCAGTAACTCCCTTTACTATGGTTCTTTTCTAAGGAAGAAGACTCTTGGGAACCCAGATTTGAATAACTTTGGGTTTGGTCGGATTCTAAGTCTTTCTTTTAGAAGACTGAGTCCGTGTCTCTTTCTTTTGAAACTCTTTCCTTTTATAAACAGGAGGAGAAGGTTTTCTCCTGTAAGTTGGTCTAGGCTCAGTCCTCCTTTCATTCTTATGAATGGGACCGTGCTCAGCTTTCCTGAACTTCACAGTTCTGGAATCCTTTTGAAGAGTTCCGAGTAGGAATTGGATTCCTCCTCTTTGTTAAAACCAAGTCCTTCTTTTCGAAGGAGACACATTGAGACCCTAAGAGCATGTCAAGGTTTTTCTAACCTTGAGTAAATTTTAAAACAAGCTCTTGAGACTCATTGAGCTCTTGCTTCGAGATGCTCATTTTCTCTTTTGAGTGACTCGGACTCGGTCTCATTAAATTGAGCACTAGTCTTGAGTTCTCTTAAAGTAAGTCTCAGTTTTTCTAATTCATTTTTCAAAGTGATGCTCTCGAAGTAACAGACTCAAGTTGTTCTTTAAACTAAGAAGAATCAGAATTGGACTTTTCTTCCAAAGTAAAAATATATTTGGCTAAATCAACTTTGGAAAATTTGAGGAAGTATTCAATTACCTCCTGAGGATTTGTTTCCTCGGTGTCCGAGTGATCTGCGTATGACTCCGATTCGGCTTCGAGTCCGAGAGTGCCATCGGACACTTTGAATAATCTGAGTCCTCATCATCTTCTGATGAGTCTTCATCACTCCAAGTGCCCATCATAGCCTTTTTCTTCTTTCTGTCCCTCTTTCTCCCGGGACTGCCTTTGACTATGTGTTCCTTACTGCCACATTCAAAATAGTCGGAGTTCTTAGTTAAAGATAACTTTGAAGGGGAAGAATGTTTACCTTTTCTATCCTTCTTATCTTTCTTATAGAACTCTTCTCTTGGCTTCTTATCCCATCTCTTGTGCTTCATCATTCTTTTGAAGCCTCCGGCGATAAGTGCCATGGGATCCTCTTCCGAGTCAGAGGAACTCAGATTTGCTTCTCTATTTTCCGAGGCCTTTAGTGCGATGTTCTTTTTAGTGCTCGACCTCCTCTTCCAGGTGAATCTCATGGGTGAGTAGCTTCCCAATGAGTTCATCTAGCTTCGATAAGGACAGGTTTTGAGCCTCTTCGACGGCTATAACCTTGGGACCCCATCTTTTCTTGGGTATACTTGTGAGTATCTTTCCGCACATTTCCTCGTGGGAACTCTTTCTACCCAGAGATTTGAGGTTGTTAGTAATCTCGGTGAATCGAATGAACATCCGAGTGATGTTCTCTTCGGCTTCATCTTGAACAGCTCATACTTGTGAAGATATTTGCTTATCTTCGCTTATCCGACTTGGCTTGTGCCTTCATAAGTGTTGACAAGCGTGTCCCACACTTTTTGGTTATGTCACAAGTTGACCCTCGGTTGTATTCTTCCGAGATGATGGTGCACATCAGAATGTTCATTGCCTTGAAGTTCTTTCGAGCTTCTCTTCTTCTTCGATAGTGTACTCAGCCTTTACTTTGGTCACGAGTCTTGTTTCATCCATCTTCATTGGAATGTAGTTGCCCACTTGTATGATGTTTCGGACATCTTTATCATGATCCAGCAGGAAACATTCCATGAGCTTCTTCCAAGTGCACAAAGTTAGATCTTTTGAACTTTGGTGGTCTGCTGGAAGATCTTCCTTCATCGAACTCTCTATTGTTCCGAGCCATTTGATCTTTAAACCTTTGGATGGTTAAATCCTTTCTTAAAGGTTAGGCTCGATACCAATTGAAGGTTTGCTCTTGGAGAGACTTAGTCACCCTAGAGGTAGGGTGAATAGGGTGATGAGGAAATTTTAGCAAAGACTGGAAGATTAAATTCAAACCGACTTTGAAATAGTCCGAGTCTAGATTGAACTCGGAAAAGTGTTAACTCGGAAAATATGTGGAAACCCTCTTGGGGCGGAAAACCACGGTCGGTGCTAGTCCAAGCACCAAGTTAAACCCACTATTTTGAATCCACAAAATATAATAGAAAGACTCAAGTAGAATTTCTCCCTTAGACAATTCCTTATAAGATTTTCCTAGACTCGAAGTTCCCTTATCTAATCTAGTACTTCCTAACTGAGGTAACCTTTACAGTTAGGGACAAGCTGAACCGAGTTAACCCTTACGGCTCGGTCAAGGGACCTTACTCATAAAGTAAGAATAAGTGTTTGTGATTGATTACAAGACCTTACAACTCGGAAAGATGTTAAGTACGAGTTGGAGTTGTAAGTAGAAGATTGAATGAGAATTATAGAGAGATGAATTCAGTAATAGGTTCAGCAATCTCCTCGTCTTGTGAAGTGGCTTCTATTTATAGATGACCGAGCGGATTAGCCGTTGTGACTATCTTCCGATTAGAAATCCTTTGTGATCTGTTGCAATTGTTTTTCCGAGTGATTCAGAAAATATTCGTTGAGGTGTGAACGTTGGGCAACGGCTCTTGACTCCTTTGGATGTTCCAATCTACTGGTGGTGTCTCGAAAAGTAGGGTGGAAACCACCGTTGATCTTGGCGTTGCAGATTTCCAATTTTGGAAACGGACAACCCCGACACGATGTCCGGGCCTTGGTCAGAAGTAGAAAAAGCCTTGTTTGCTTGGTGATTTGACATCTTGAAGCCGGTTACTTTTGTAATTCAAAAGTAGGATAACCTCGTTTGAATAACCTACAAAAGTAAATCAATTTGGTTCTTAAAGTATAAAATACTTTGGTCTAAGTTTAGATACGGATAATATTTTAATTAAGATAATTAAGTGCCTAATTATCTCGAGTCCCGAAAGAGTGGAATTTTCCGAGTCTAATATCCATTATACTCAAATTCTATCCGAGTCGAGTCTAGAGATGAAACAGGTATGATAGAGAATATCGGAGTAATGAAACTTGATCTAGACAAGCACAGTTCAAACGAAACATGCTGACTTAGAAGGATGAATTTAACACTCGTAATTCAATCAAACTTAGAATACAAAGTCGGACTTGAGTTTATGCGCATTAGAGCAAATATTTAAACATGCGAAAACTCCGAGTGTTGTCCGAGTGACTCGGAACTATGTGTGAAAGGATAAGCAAGAGTGTGCTTTCCGAGTTAGTCGGAATCAAGTGAAAACGTATGCAATAGTATCTATAACACTCGGAAAAGATTCTAAATCACTCGGAAAAGTTTTTAAAGCACTTAGAATGACTTGTAATCAAAACTTACATGAGATGAAGTCTCGTACCTTATTCATTGATGGTACTCACATGATATATTTGCAAAGTCCGAGTCTTTAACACATATGGGGAACAAACCAAGTGAGACAAGCGAAGATAAGTCAATATCTTCACAAATATTAGTTGTTCAAGATGGAGCTAGAAGAAAACATCATTTAGATGTTCATACGTTTTACTGAGATTACAAACAATCTCAAATCTCTGGGTAGAAAGATTTCTCACAAAGAAATGTGCAGAAAAATTCAAAGAAGTTTACCCAAGAGAAGATGGGGTCCCAAGGTGACAGACCATTGAGGAAGCTCAAAATGTCTCTCAACTAAAGCCGGACGAACCGATTGGGAAGTTATTTACCCATGAAATCCATCTAGAAGAAGAGGATGCCAAGGTCGGCACCAAAATAATATTGTACTGAAAGCCTCGGAAAACGAGAGGAGAAAATCGACTTCCTCAAATTCTAAAGAAGATCCCATGGCACTCATTGCTCGAGGCTTCAAAAGAATGATGAAGCACAAGAAATGGGATAAGAGGCCAAGGGAAGAGCTCTATAAGAAAGATAAAAAGGACAGAAAAAGTAAACATTCCTCCCCTTCAAAGTTATCTTTAACTAAGAACTCGGTCTGTTTTGAATGTGGCGACAAAGATCACATAGTCAAAGACTCGTCCAAGGAGAAAAAGAGACAGAAAGAAGAAGAAGGCTATGATGGCCACATGGAGTGATAAAGACTCATCTGAAGAAGATGAAGATTTTGATGACTCAAAGTGTCCGATGGAACTAACGGACTCGGAAGCTGGATCTCGAGTCATTCGACAACTCGGACACCGAGGAGACAAATCCTCAAGAGGTAATTGAATACTTTCTTAAGTTCTCCAAAGTTGATTTAGCAAAATATATTTATACTTTGGAAGAAAAGTCCAATTCGATTCCTTTTACTTCAAAGAAATACTTGAGTCTCTTACTTCGAGAGGATTGGTTTGAAAAATGAATTTGAAAAACTAAGACTTACTCTAAGAGAACTCAAGACTAGTACTCAAGCTAATGAGGCCGAGGCTAAGTCACTCGGAAGAGAAAATGAGCATCTAAAACAAAAGCTCAATGAGTCTCAAGAACTTGTTTTGAAATTTACTCAAGGTTAGAAAAACCTTGACATACTTTTAGGCTCTCAATGTGTCTCATTCAGGAAAGAAGGACTTGGTTTTAACGAGGAAGAGGAATCTAATTCCTACACAAACCTTTTTAAAAGGATTCCGGAACTATGAAGTTCAGGAAGGCTAAGCATAGTCCTATTCATAAAAATGGAAGGAGGACTAAGCCAAGAACAATTTATAGGAGAAAACCTTCTCCACCCTTTTATAAAAGAAAAGATTTTCAAAAGAAAGAAACAGGGACTAAGTTTTCTAGAAGGAAGACTCAGAATCATACCAAACCCAAAGTAATTCAAATCCGGGTTCCCAAGAGTCTTCTTCCTCGGAGAAAGGACCACAGTAAAGGGAGTTACTAGGTTCGTTAGAGGAAGTGAGAAGGGTTAGTGTATTTCGACTTGCAAGTAACTCGAGAAAAGACAAAAGATCATTGGTACCTAGACAGTGGATGCTCATGTCATATGTCGGAGATTCAAGACTTTTTCCGAGTTAGAAGATTACAAAGGAGGAAAAGTCACTTTTGGAGGTGACGAGTAAGGGCAAGATAGTTGGAATAGGCAAGATTGGGAAAGAAGATAACCTGGTCAGCCCAGTCTATCTTGTCAAGGGATTAATGTACTATCTACTCAAGCATATCTCAGTCTGTGTGACAAAGGTCAAGAGGTAAGGTTCACTCAAACAAATTGCTATATTTCGATGCAACCACTAAAGAGACTAAGCTCTCGGTTAAGAGATCGGGTAATAACTACACTATTCCTCTTTCGATCCAAGTCAAAATTTATCTTGTTTAAAAGCATCATTGCATGATAATTCTTGGACATGGCATCGTAGACTAGGTCATGTTAGCATGCATACTATCAAAAAGCTTGCATCTCATGGTTTAGTTAGAGTTTTACCCAATTGTGCCTTTAAGAAAGATAAAATATGTGAAGCATGCACAAAAGGGAAACAGTTTAGATCATCTTTCAAATCTCTCAAAATAGTTTCCACATCCAAAGTGCTTGAAATGTTGCATACATATGTACTTGTGATTGTTGATGACTACTCATGATTTACCCGGGTTTGTTTTCTTAAGCACAAAAATGAAGCATTCAAAGAGTTTAACAAGCTCGCTCGAAAATTCAAGTAGAGTCTCATACTCGGATCGGGAGAATTCGAACCGACCATAGAAGGGAGTTCGATTACTCGGAATTTGCAGAGTTCCGTGATAAGAATGGTATCTCTCACAACTTCTCAGCACCTAGAACTCCTCAATAGAATGGAGTGGTGGAGAGAAAGAACCAAACTCTTGAAGTAATAGGAAGGACAATGATGATTGAACATGATCTGCCTTACTATTTCGGGTCGACATAGTCAACACAAAGAAACTACACACCGAACCGATGCCTCATCGGACCTATTCCGAAGAAAACACCATACAAGCTCTATAAAAGAAAGAAGTCCAACATTTCACACTTCAAACCCTTCGGATGTAAGTGCTATGTTCACAACAATGGTGAGGATCACTCGACCAAGTTTGATGCTCGGTTAGATGAAAGTATCTTTCTTGGTTACTCATCTCATAGTACAGACTTATCGCATTTTTAATAAAAGAACTAACAAAGTGGAAGAAAGCATCCACGTTGTGTTTGATCGGGGAAAACCAAGTGAGTCAACGTTCTCAGATTTGAAACTTAGTCGAGATGAAGATGATCTTACTAAAGTTGAGCTCGGATAGAGTTAGAAGAAAGCAGCTCGAATGAGGCAGCTCATAATATCATGACTCGGATCGAACCAGCTCGAGCCGACTTAGAATGCTCGAAGGTCAAATAGATGAGCAAGCTCAATAAGATCATATCACTGAAGATCAACCACTTCAACCCTCAAATCCGGTGAACCAGAGAACAGGTAAAGCATTCAAATATGTTTCGAGCCACCCACTTGAGAACATTTTGTCCGACATCAACAAGTGGGGTAAGAACTTGCTCTTCTTTGCAAAATCTATGTGCATTAATTGCATTCATATCATTAACTCGAACCCATAAATGCACTAGAGGCCCTAAATGAACCTGAATGGGTAGAGGGCATGCAAGAGGAACTTAATCAATTTGAAAGAAACCACGTCCGGACTCTCACCAAACGACCTTCTAACCACCCAGTCATAGGAACCAAATGGGTTTTCAAGAACAAACTAGATGAGGATGGGTTGGTAGTCAGAAATAAGGCTAGACTTGTGGCTCAAGGTTACAATCAAGAAGAAGGGATTGATTGTGGGGAAACCTTTGCACCGGTTACTAGGAATGAAGCAATTAGAATCCTATTGGCATTTGCATCTAGCATGAATATTAAATTGAATCAAATGGATTTCAAATGTGCTTTTCCGAATGTTTTCATTCAAGAGGAAGTCTATGTTGAGCAACCCCTGGATTTCAAAACTCAGAATTTCCAAATCATGTTTTCAAGTTGGAAAAGGCTCTTTATGGTATTAAACAAGCTCCCGGAGCTTGGTATGAAAGATCGAGCAGTTTCTTGGTTGAAAATGATTTTAAAAGAGGTCGATTGACAAAACTCTTTTCATAAAAACCAAGGGGAAAGACTTTCTTATTATTCAGATTTATGTTGATGATATAATTTCGGAGCTACCAATGAACATCTCTGTCGAGATTTTTCTGAGTTAACGAGACACGAATTCCAAATGAGCATGATGGGAGAGCTCAATTTCTTTCTTGGTCTACAAATCAAGCAAGACAAAGATGGCATCTATGTCCATCAATCAAAGTATACCAAGGATTTGCTGAAGAAGTACAAGCTTCAAGATGCAAAACATGCAGCAACACCAATGAGTATTAGCATGAAACTGGACTCGGACGAAAAAGGTAAAACAAGTATATCGAAACTCTATCGAGGTATAATTGGATCTCTACTATATCTCACATCCAGTAGAGACAGACATTATGTTTAGTGTATGTCTGTGTGCAAGATTCCAAGCTAATCCAAAATAATCATATCTCACTTCGGTGAAGAGAATTTTTAGATATCTTACAGGAACTCATAATCTAGGTCTATAGTTCTCAAGAGACTCGGAACCGACCCTTACTGGATACTCGGATGCCGACAATGCTGGATACAAGGTTGATAGAAAGAGCACCTCAGGAGCATGCCGGTTTCGGGTCAATCCCTTATATCTTGGCACTCAAATAAGCGGAACTCAATTACTCTATCAACTGCTGAACCTGAGTACATTGCAGCTGGAGCATGCTTGTGCTCGGATTCTATGGATCAAGCAACACTTGAAAGACCTTGGACTATCATATAAATCAATTCCAATCAAGTGTGATAATCGAGTGCAATCAGCATCACTAAGAATCCAGTTCAAGCACTCAAAGACAAAGCATATTGAGGTCGGGTATCGTTTCCTGCGAGACCAGTATGAGAAAGGTGATATTGAACTTGAATTCATTCTTACAAAATTTCAGTTAGCTGATATCTTTACTAAGCCATTTAGTGAGGATCGGTTTTGTTTTATTAGGAATGAACTTGGCATGATAAATGCATGATTATGTGTTCTTGTAAGTGAAATTATCTTGCATGATTATGTGTTACATGTTCTTTTCATTGTCTTAATAACAATTAGTTTAGTTGACCCAGTGATACTGAGCTAGGAGTTATTATCTATTTGCGCTTTCCGATTCACTCAAAACTTTACTCGAGTCGGACTCGGTCTTTGAGAAAATTAGACTTCTAACTTCTAAAATCATCTCTAGATTAGTGGAGAATTTCAGAAATTTCTTTCAAAATTTCTCTTTTTCGTCTCTCTACCGTGCGCATCGATCGGTGAACTAGCCTTTGGGAGACAGACATCGGAATTCTAACTGTTGGAGAGAAAACAGACACACCCAGCCTAAGGCGACCCTTAGAGGTTTAGGTCGAACGAACACTAAAGGACATTCCTTTTGCTATAAATAGCATCCATTTTCCTTCATTTCGCTACTTTACTCTCTGCTAACCTAAGCTCTCGCGTACTCACTCTTGCAATCTAAGCTCTCAAGCATTCTCAACACTCTCAGTACTCTCTCTCTCTCTCTCTCTCTCTCTCTCTCTCTCTCTCGTTTCTTCGAAGTTCACCTTCTTTCCCTTAAACATCTCAACCATGCCTAAGAGAGGTTTTGCTCCAAACTTTCTAGGATCTCGCAACTAAGAAGCCTAGAACTAAGAACCAAGAGGGTCCTTCTCACCCCTCCAAAATCCTAGTCACCCAACATCTTACGTTGGATGACAAGTTCTTTCCAAACACAACCTTCTAGTGGGTAAAACACAACAAAACTAATGGAGTTTACAACTTCATATGCTTCGATGAATTCATATATTCGGAACTCGTTGCTTGAGTTCTATTTAAACCTTTCTTGCTCCGAGGGGATCATCACCTCAAGAGTTCATAACATGGTGGTTCGTATAAATCTATCTCTCCTCCATCGACTTTTCAAAGTCTCTTCTATCTTTCTCAACAACAACCCCATCCCCTTCAACGAAGTTGCTTGATGAGTTCTTCGAAAAATATGCGAAGGAAGTCCCTAAGTCACGCAAGAATTTTTCCGTGACTCGGATGAAGACCGAGGCTAGACTTTTGTGCTTCTTGCTGATGAGAACTTTCTTTTCTCATCATTCCAGCAAAGAGAATCCAAACTCAAAGATTCTCAAAGCTGTGTTCGACATTCTCGAGGGCTACGATGTAGACCTCTTTCCCGCTATCATTCAAGCGGATGGCCATCGTGCCAGCTCGGACAAAGAATCCACCATTCTTCCTTTTGGAGCCCTTCTTACCCTTGTTTTTAAACAATTCAAGGTTCCGCTCCCCTCAAACCCAAATGAAGTGTCTAAGGCTGCCATCGTCATTGGCGTAAAAGAGCTTCTTGGATACGGGTACCAGGAAACCCAACCCGATATCCGGGTCCATAGCTCGAACTGAGGCAACTTTCCCCTCCGCCTTAGACTTAGACTCATCTCTCAATCCCTCATCCACCCGGCGGTGCTTCCACCTCAGGTCCTCCTCTCCAAGCAACTGCTGCTTTCTACCACACCGATAGACAAGCTCACTTTTGTGTCCATAGAATTCGGGGACACTCTCCGCTCCTTCAAAATTGTTTTTCGTAACATAACCATCAACCAAAAATAGCCTAATCTCATATTTGAGAGCAACAAGATGTGCTCCTCGAAATGAAGAATTTGGTTAAGGAGTAGCGAGGATATGCTTGAGCTCCTCGAGAGAGGCGATCGAAGGCCACTCGGGACCCGGACAACTCGGACACATCCGAAGAGTCCTCGAGCCCTGCCAGTCTCCTTCGGGAGAGGAAGGCTGCAGCTGAAGTAGCTCCTTATAAGGAGAAGGAGGAAGAAGAGAAGGAAGAACAAGCCGAGGGACAAGGTGCTGCTGTTCCTCAACCGGAGCCGATAAGCTCGGACGGTAGTCCGGGTGAGTCGAAGACCCTGCAGATGTTGGACAATCCGCGGCAGTCAAGCTAGAAGTAACCCCTCCCTCAGTAACTTTCCAAGAGGATGAGCCTCTAGACGACCTAGTTCCGGGTCGACCACTCGGAGCTTAGCCACTTCCAGAGATACCGAGTCTGCCGCCGCCCGGATCTTCAACATCATCACAAGCATACCAGCGCAGCCCACACCGCATGCTCATCCGCCTCAACTCGGACTCCCCAAATCCACCATCTTAATTTTTTTTCCTGTTTTATTCTTTTGGTCCGGACATCAATTGTATCGGCTTGATACATTCTTCCCTATTTTTTGTTTTTTGCTGAAAGGCAAGGGGAGAATACTAAGAAATAAAATTGTTATCTTGTTTAGGGGAGTTTTCTCACCCTCTTTTATGTGTATTCTCTGTGTTTTTATTATATGAATGAAGTTTTATTTTCGAGCATACTGATCTCTCGAGTTCACTCTTTACGAGTTTGAATTCCTTATTACTTAGTCTTGCTATGATATATTAGCTCGCATTATTTTTTCTCTCTATCTCGCTTTGATATAATCACTCATGATTCTTAGCTGTATGGGTTATCTGTAGAAATATCCTAAGTACAAATCACTTCATTCATCACTTTATATTCTGAGATATTCTACTAAGTAAGAATGAAAACTCCTGTTTTTTTTTACTAACAAAGTTTCTATCTAAGTATGGAATGCCTTTCATCAAAAAGGGGAGATTGAAGACTCAAACTACGAAACTAGATCATTTTGAGTACTACCTAAGGACTCGGGTACAAATCTCATCCTTCCTAAGTTTTGATTACAAGTCATTATGAGTGTTATAGAAACTCCGGCATATGTTTTCATTTGATTCCGATCGACTCAAAAATCACATTATTGTTTATCCTCTCACGTTGATGTTTCGAGTCACTCAAACATCACTTAGAATTATCGCATTCTCAAATAATCTCTCTAACACTTCTTATCCGAGTTTTGACTACATATCTTGAAGTAAAGTGAATTATAGTGTCAATTCATCTCTCTAAGTCGGCATGTTTGATTGAGAATTATTTGTCCGGATCAAGTCCGTATACTCGATGTTTTCACTCTTATAACTTGATCTTTCTTAGGATTGACTCCGATGGAATTTGAGTATAATGAATATTAGACTCGGAAAATTCCACTCTTCTAGGCTCTGAGATAATTATGCACTTGAATTATCTTAATTAAATTATTATCTCGTGCCTAATCTTGGACTAAAGTATTTTATCCTTTGAGAACCAAAATGATTTACTTTTGTAGGTTATCTAAACAAGGTTATCTTATTTTTGAATTACAAAAGTAATGGGCTTCAAGTCGTCAATCACCAGCGAGACAAGGCTTTTTACTTCGAACAAGGCCCGGAGGTCGTGTCGGGGTTGTTTGCTTCCAAAGCTGGAAAACTTCAACGCTAAGCTCAACGGTGGTTTGCACCTTACTTTTCGGACACCACCAGCTGATTGGAACACCTTTAGGAGTCAAGAGCCGTTGCACAACGTTCACATCTTAACGGATCTTTTCGAGCGACTCATAAGAACCATTACAACGGTCACAAAGGACTTCGTTCGGAAATTAGTCACAACGGCTAATCCGCTTGGTCATCTTTAAATAGAAGCCAACTCTCAAGACTTGAAGATTGCTGAACACATTGCTAAAACTACATCTCTTAGTACAATACTCATTCAATCTTCTTCTTACAACTCCAAGTCTCGTACTTAATACTTTTTGAGTTGTAAAGTCTTGTAATCAGTTACATACTCTTTCTTACTTTCCGAGTAAGGTCCTTGGACTGAGCTGTAAGGGACTCAACTCGGTTGTCCCTAGCTATAAAGGTTACCTCGGTTAGGAAGTACTAAATCGGATAAGGAAATTTCGAGTCTAGGAAAACTCTGTAAGGAATTATTTAAGGGAGCAATTTTGGTTGAGTTAGTCTACTGTATTTTGTGGATTCAAAATAGTGGATTTGACTTGGTGCTTAGACTAGAACTGTCCATGGTTTTCTGCCCTAGGAGGGTTTCCACCTATATCTGTGTTTACACTTTTTGAGCCTAATCTAGACTCATATTGTCCGGTTCATTCTCTTCAAAGCTTAAATCTTCCAAGTTTGTTAAAATTTCCTCATCGCCCTATCCACCCCTCTCTAGGGTGACTAAGACTCTCCAAGAGCAAACCTTCATTGTGTGTTTCCTTCGGGGTCCTTAAGGGCCTCAAAAACCCAAGAGGTATCTACCCGGACAAAGGGGCACTTGGAGTTGACTTGTGTGTGTGTGTGTGTTAAATATGGAAATCCAAAAAGAAAGTTAAGTGTAGAAGTCATTTAAGTAAGTAGAGAGGAATCGTGTTAACTTTAGCAACTTGGTTTTCGAGGCTTGATTACACTTTGCACTTAAGGATCAAGGTGTACATATCGTATCATTGTGTTGTGTTAGGTGAAAAATGAGAAGTCGGGGGTGCATTTATGGTTTAAGTGTGCCTTAATTGTATGTTTTGCTTGTATATAACTCAGTAGCTAAGTTATTAGTGTAATAAATCCTATTGATATGTAGTTACTTTCCCTTCGCTTTGTATATATCTTATGTTTTTGAAATAAAAACATTTCAAAGATTTTGTGGGTATATCTTCTATACGCCATCATAAGACCTCACTCGTCCACTTGGGCTGCCAAGGGGTTTAAAGGGCTCATTGCATATGCTAAATGAAATCGTTGCACCTACAAAAGGTGATTTCCTCTTGTTTTACTCGATGATGAGCAAAATCTAAGTGTGGGGGTATTTGTTTGTACTTGTACTGAGGTACTCTTAGCACTCGGTTTTTGCTCACCATTTTGACTAATTTAGATTTCTTATATATGTTTTTTTACTTTGTTACGCAAGAGGTAAAGAGAGAAGAAACTTGAAGTTACTAAAGCTTTAAGGAGCCAAAAGAAGGTTTAAGGTTCAGACCCAAGGTTGTGAAGATCAAATAACGAAGAAAGAAGCCCGACAGAGTATGGCACTCCAGTGCTAGTTTTTGGCATGACCAGTGCCAAGTGGCACTCCGTGCCTGGCACTCTTATGCCAAAGTATTTTTTTTTTCTTTAGATCTGGAAACAGTGGGGTGGCATAGTCATGACCGTGCCACTTTAAATATTGGACTGAATAAATATGCTTTTCGACCATATAGTAGGGAGTTGATCATTTTTATATTTTTTCGGGTTTTTATCTACCGTTTTCTCTGTAAACTTTCTCTAAACTCTCTCTAATATCTCTTGGTATTTTAAACTTTAATCAATACAAGTTTAATTTTTTTCATTTTCCTTTAATCCCTTTGCTAATTTTATTTAGTTTGATGTTATTTTCATTTATTTTGAGTAATGCGCTATTTTGATTTCTTCAAAATCCAACCCAAAACGCACTCTTTAGGTAAGAGAGAGGACAAAAGTGAGTAAAGACTAACCTTTGATAAGGTTGAGGTCTTTTCCTTACTTTTGCAATCTCGAACAACACTTTGGTTGCAATGTTGCCTTCAATTTTCTCTCTTTTCCTTTCTATTTGGTTTTTAATGTTTAGACCCATAAAAGTAGTACCTTTATATGGAGAAATTGACTTGAAATTGAGAAGAGTAGTAGTCTTTGACATGCTTTGAATAGGTCATTTTTGTCTAATCCCTTTCTTTTCATTGTTTGCTTAGTCTGTGGCTATTTAGGATTGTTAGACTAAAACTAACAATCAAAATATTAGTGGTGACTACATTCCACCCCCGAGGAAGACATTTCATAGATTTATGGCGAATAATACTCATATTATTCGATCTATTTATTTGTTGATTTTTTGAGGTTTGTTTATTTGGCAAATCTGCCAAGTCGATTTCCTTTCATAAAAAAATTAAAAATGAGTCTTTATTTGGTTAACGATTAATTATTAATCAAACCAAAAATTAGGTGAACTAATCATTTCGATTCGGTTATCGGTTAAAAATCGAACCAAAAATTCGATTGACCGAAACTTGGGTTAACCGACTTTGAGCACCCTTAATACATAGTTACTTTCTTATAGTAGAGACAAGGTTCAAATCTTAGACTTGTAATTCCTTGTTTGGAAATTTCAAGGAAGACCAATCAAAAGAATGTAAAGATTCAATATCCGACGTGCTATTGTATGGCCATGGCCAATATCTTGGATGCCCAACGAAAAGTGATGCCTTTGTAGCTCACCCAATTTTACTCATTTATATTCGTCGAATTTTCAACAGGGTTCAAGAAAATAGGTCCTAGAAAGTCTCTGTCAAAAAAATTTGAAAGTCAAATGGCTACTGAAGTTCCAAGTTAGTCAATGATGTTATTTAACTTGCACATCGGAACCGCTACCCGAAATCTATTAGGATCGGGAGCTCACTCGGACAAACAAATCGGGAACAAAATAATAACAAAAATGGGACAAGAGATTTTAATGTGAAAAAATCCAAAATCGAGAAAAACCACAAACAATGCACTAGAATTTCCAGTAGCTTTACAAGGAATTTTACACTCAAGTTAACACGAGCTTACACCTTGCAAATCGATACATACTCAACAGTGGAGGAGGATACATTGTTTTATAGCTATTATCGTGCCTTAAACAAGAATTTGCATGCAATAACACGTGGCAAAACCAAAGAAAAATGGCCGAAATCAACGCAGCCCAACGGACACAGCCTGTACGGGCTATGTCAACAAACACAACCAACCCGTGCCAGCTCGCTGGCTCGGCTGGCCCATTTTTCCTTCACTCTGCACTCCCACTTTCGCTGCCCCGAATCGTGTCCGTTGTCCTTTACCTCGTAATGAAATTTCCCGAGCCCGAAAGCCACGAGTAGGCTCCATATACCCAACAATCCCCCACTTGGAGACTAATGGCTCACCTCCTTTTGTTGCATCCTTCTAGCTCACCGAAAACCGACCTCTTCATCGGAAGAGACCAACCGAGGCTTGCACCACCTCAACGTTTCGACACCTTCTCCTTGGACTAGCACCCTTTCCGGAATCTCGTTATCCAAGCCCTTTTCAAGCCCATCAACATGCCTGACGTGAGCTCCGACTCGAATCGATCGATGTCTTTTATACAACCACCATGCAAAACGGGCTCACCGCCATTAGTCAACAAAACATAATGAAGAAGCAATTTATACATTTGGGCTTTACAATGCCATAGTCTTCATTACACCTGGTTCTTTCACTTGACCTTGTAGAGCACCCCATGACCTATCCGTAGACCCAACAAATATCCTGTCATCCTCACCAACTCCCGCTACAGCGAGAATCCATACAAAAACCAACTCTAACATCCCATAGCCTCCTACTTGGAACAATTCACCCCGACATTTGCAACTAAGTCATTGCACCCTCAATAGAGTATAACAAGCTAGATTTCAAACCCTTGGTTACAACCAATGCCCTTTAACAGTTTTCCAGCCCCCATTGCAAAACTTTGTTAGATACCCCGACTCATCCAATTAACTCACCGAAATTAGATTCATAGGCAATCCCGGAATATACCTATCATCATGCAATGTCCAAAAACCTCCGCTCGAGGTTTAAATCCTCACATCCCCCTTTCCTTGTATGTCTAAAATTTTTCCATTAGTAATGAAAACCTTTCCAAATTTCTCGCAACAAAATTATTGAATATGTTTATACTAGACTCGAAATGAAACGATGTCCCACATCCCCAACAAACAACCTCCTGGGTTTTGGGACCGACCCCTTACTTTGGACTTTGACCGACACTTTTGATTCACATGTTTCTCCCTACCCCTCTCATGAAATGCATTTCCCAATGACTCCATCATATCTTTCTTACGAATACTCTTGCTCAAGATAATATCCTAAAATTCATCATATTTTAAAGCATTGACCCCTAGCACTACTAACTGCAGAAACTATGGTATCCCATGACTCGGGTAAGGAAGACAACAAATTTAACGCCTTAACTTCATTCTCAAAGTTAATTCTCACCAAAGCAAGATTTGAAATAATCATATTAAACTCATTAATACGATGCGCTACACTAGTGTTATCATGCATTTTTAGATCGAACAAATGACACATAAGATATACCTTATTCATGGCCGAGAGTTTCTCATACAAGTTTGACAATGCCTCAAGCAGCCCCTTGGTTATTTTTTTATTCATCACGTTGAACACCACATTTCGCGCCAACATCAATCTCACATGTTCCCGGTGATTGTCGATCCCAAACCTTTTGCTCCATTTCAGCGGGATTTTCTTCGAGGGGTTGATACAACTCCTTCGGTACAACAAGTCTTTGACATAAATTTTCTAGAACGTGAAGTTTTTCCCTCGAAACACTCTATTTTCACCTTACTACTCTTCATGCTTGATGTGAACTCTCTAACCTTACCTCGCTTTGATACCACTTGTTAGGATCGAGAGCTCACTCAAACAAACAAAACAGGAACAAAAGAATAACAAAAATAGGACAACGTGAAAAAACCCAAAATTGGGAAAAACCCACGAACGATGCACTAGAATTTCCAGTAGCTTTATAAGGAATTTTACACTCAAGCTAACACAAGCTTACACCTTGCAAATCTACTACATATTCAATAATGCAGGAGGATACATTGTTTTATAGCCATTACCATGCTTTAAACAAGCATTTACAAGGATTAACACGAGGTAAAGCGAAGAAAAACGGCAAAATCAATGCAACCCAATGGACACAACCTGGGCACAGGGTAGCTTGTGCTGCTGGCACGGCCCGTGTTAACGGACACGGCTAGCCCATGCCGGTTGTTGATTTGGTTGGCCCGTTTTCCTTCACCATGCACGCCCATTTTCACTACCCCCGAGTCGTGTCTGCTATCCTTTGCTTTGCAATGCAATTTCCTGAGCCTAAAACCCATATTAGGCTCTATTTACCCAACAAAAAGCTGCCCCAATTAGGCTCATACAAAAGCACTGAAATTAATTTACGTGAGGGTTAAAACAAGATCATGACTTAATTAAGCTAATGATGGAAAACTTGTTCCTATATTATGCCCTCTTCATAGCAATATATGCCATCACCAAGCACTTTCTCGCACAAATTCCTTAACCTTCCACCAAGACCGACCCTCTCCCTCCTTCTTGACCACCTTTACCTCTTAAAGGACTTTTTGCACCGGTCCTTCGCCTAACTAGCCAAGCAATTTGGTCGAATATTTTATCTCCGATTTGGGTCTTTGCCAATCCTGGTTGTGTCTTCTCCCTCGACTATTCATAGCAATATATGCCAACACCAAGCACTTTCTGCACAAATTCCTTAACCTTCCACCAAGTCCGACCCTCTCCCTCCTTCTTAACCACCTTTACCTCTTAAAGGACTTTTTGCACTGGTCCTTGGCCTAACTAGCCAAGAATGTCTTACTAAGAATCGTGTCATTTTAGCCAATGGGCCCCGCCTACTAGCAGGGAAATTCGGTGGCTATAACTATACCAACATTACATGGGCCTCATACGGAGACCATTGGCATAACCTACATAGAATCTCTTCCCTTAGAATCTTATCCTCCCATCGCGTTCAGCTTTTCTTAAGCATACATGGTAGTGAAGTCATTAGTTACAAAGCTATCGAAGGTAGAGATGAAATCGGCTTGTTTTGAGCTCACTATGAACGAGAGGATGTTGGTTGGAGATCATGTGAGTGAAACCGAAGAGGGGAGGAAGTATATAAATAAAGTAGAAAGGACCTTCAAGGGGAGGTGGAAGTGCTTTGGTTATTGGGGATTACTTGCCAATTTTGACATGGTTTCTTGGGTTGAAGTCCAAATTTTAGAAGCTTCATGAGGTGAATGATAGGTTTGTCCAGGGCATAATTGATGAGCGTAGGAGAATGGCAAGTGACGAGGTTGGTTTAGAAGGAGGAAAGAAGGCCATCATTGATCCGTTGTTGTCACTGCAGAAGAATGATCCTGAATATGACTCACATGAAACGATCAAAGGCTTCCTCCGTCGTAAATCTCTTTCATCTTTTTAAAGATTATATATTGTGAAATTGACTCCAATAACCGAAGTTACACTTTTTTCAAACCAAACTCAACTCAAGCCCGAAATAACAATCCATTTAACCAAAATTTCAATGTTCTCTACCGAAATGGGAGAGAACGTGATTTTGATTGACAAATCTAGATTGCATTTTCTTAATAAATTGACAAGCCGACAACAATGGATTAACTTATAGAATCCAAAGCCTAATTCAAATTCGTGCATCGAATTTTGCCTAAACAGGATGTCGAGTTGAGCATCGGATATCAACCTTCCTCCGAGTTCTAGAGAGGTATGTCTACATTGGAGTCTCAATCAATAGCCATTAACAACATATTATTACTCTTATAGAAAAGATTTACAGGATAGTTTGGGGAGATCTTTCATGTTAATCCCACTTTAACCGAAGCTTTAAAAAATTGCCAAGCATGAAAATGTAAACATATTCAATAAATTAATGGCAAAGAAATATAATCTAAACCTAAAATGACCCAACTTGAATCCGATCCTCGCCAAAATACTCTAATGACCTGATTCTAACACAATCCAAAGCTAATCTAATACGAAATACTATCTGTTTGTTTGGGCTAGTAAACTAACATATTTCTTACTATAATTTGAAGAAACTAACATACTTCCCTTTGTGGCAGTATTTTTCATCAGCTGAACTGGAACAACAACGAGTACCTCGGAGTCGCCATTGTCATTTCTGCTAAACAGACTAAGAAGTTCTTAAAAAGGACTCAAGTTGACATGATCGTTCGCTAAAAGAATCGGATATAGAATAGTTGCCTTATTGACACTACATAATCATGGAGACAATGAGGATGTACCCTGCAAGGCCTCTAGCAGTTCACTCCTCTGTTGACTATAAATTTGGAGGTTATCGTGTTCCTTAGGGTACCATGGTAATCATCAATTTATGGGAACTTGTAGATACCAAAAACGTGTCATCCTTATCCTTTTATTTATGTTATTTATTTTTGTTAGCTTGGCGATAAATTCCAGTCCTATTTGCAAACTCGAATCATAATCGGATTGAAAACGGAGTGATAGAAGCCGATAAACCACAAACAACCATTAAGCACCACAAAAACAACCCATTTTCGCTTGGGTCGGCCCATAAACAACTTTTTCGGTCGAACCGTGATAGGTTCGGACTCCCATACTAGGACCCTAACTGGAGCCAGTCCCTAAGCCTACTTAACACAACATTTTACCTATTTTAGCGAGTCAAACGCGACACACGCTTCGAACATCCGTACAACAACGTTTGTGGTCAGCTCCGGTTTCCAAGACTCTTAAGACGAGTGCCTTTTTGTCCACGACGAATATCCAATTTTTGAATTTATCATTTCTAGCATTCCTAAGCCTGGTTCAATCCCATTTCATCGGCTGAGAGGAACTTTACGATTCTTTTGAACCCTAAATTTTCCAATAAATAGTCTCCTCTTTATTTCACATCAATTCAAGTTGGAAAACCCTCTCAATATTAATTATGGAATTCTCCATTCTCCCTCACTTCCAGTATCAAAAAACCCTTTCTACGCCTTTCACAAAAAGCCTTCTTTCATCATTTTTGTGTTGTTGCCCTACCATTATACTGCCGAATTCCGTTCGTGATTCAAGCCTAGCATGTAGGTCTACTTGAGGGCGCCTTTCCACCATCAAGAGTCTATTTTTTGTATTTTATTTAATTTTAGTTATTTTATCATTTTCCATATTGTGATTTTAAGATGTAATCACTTTACTTTCCTCCCTACCCACTGTAATATTTTATTTCTCGCTTTCCTTTTACGCTTTGCTTTCTCGCCCATTGTAATATTTTATTTCTCGCTTTCCTTTTCGCTTTGCTTTCTTTGTTGCTTTCATTTAATTGCTTTATTTCATGTTTTGTTTACTTTTAATTTCTATTTATTTCATGTTGATTGCTTGTTTTATTTAACGTAATTTAAACTCACTTTTTCCAATTAGTAGAGGCCATCTTTTTTATGGACCGAATGAAGAGCATTCCTTTTTGTTTTGTACGTTCGGCCTGGAACACCGAATCATTGGTTGAAGACCGATGCAATCCTTTAAAAACTTTTCTGATTTTGAGTCCTTGTACCGAATTTAAAAAAGTATTTTCCTTTTTTTAATTTTTGTTAGTTTTTATTTTCTAAAACTAATTGGCGACTCTTTTTTTAATCTTTTATCCTAAAATTGCATCTCGACATTTTTCTTACGTAAAACGGTAAACAAACAGAAAATGACCGACGGCCTAGACCATCCGATTGGGACTCGCCTCAACAGTCTAGGCCGGATGGCTGGCTCCGATCAGCCAGTTCTAGAGGGCTGACCTTGGCCCCCAGGTTGCTGCTCGGGCTCAACTCCGGATCCAGGTTGTGTAGACTACCCGGCTCGGTTGAGCTTTGCGCAACATTTCTATTTTACCTTTTCTATTTAGAAATACATCCCGAGTTCTAACACCTTTTTCAAAAATAAAATGATTTCTAAATCACCAATCAATCCCTTCTTAAAATCTCTCTTTCAAAAGTCTTATCCTTCGCCTAATAAGCACATTTTGCGAAGCTAACATTCGTGGGGAAACTCGATTTGCTCCATACGAGGACGGGTCGTGGCTCGTACAGGACTACATCATCTTAATGTTTGAGAAGAACCTGAAAAGTTCAAATTAGAGAGGTTTAAAGGTGTGGAGGGTAACAAGGTCGGGTTTGGTATCATGCCTTTTAGGGATAGTCGGAGGGGTTGCCCTAGTGAAGGTTTGGCTTCGAAACTACTCATATTGACTTTGGGTTATTTGATTTAGTGTTTTGAATCGAATGAGGAGCTGGTGAATATGACGGAAGAAGGGAGTATCTCCTTCGCTAAGGTTGAGCCCCTGTGGGCTAAGTGTGGTCCACGCCAATGTATGTTTAAGGTAGTCTCGAAATTTGTTCGAATATTATGTTGTATACATGATGGCCAAATTGAACAAGTAGTTTTCCTATTTTCACCATGTCCATTTTAACAATGCTATTCAATAAACTAGCTTCAACTATGATGCATGGCAGGATGACCTTAATGGCCAAGAAGGTGATCGATGTCATTCTAATGACCAAGGAGACATCCTATGTTAAAGGATAGTAGGAACTACCTCAAAACATGCCTCACTTGCTCAACTCTAATCCCGAATTTTCACTGCTTTAGATTGTCCGATTGAAGATGTTTTAGGATGATTTATGGGACGTGCCTTATATTGTTGGAATCCTTAATGAGTCTATTGTCATGCCCCATAATTTGTTTTGACAAATGAGTTATAGATTTGAATGATCACGCATAAAGAGAACTTATAGCATATTTGACTCTAATCTGCGTGGTTTGCTTTATTAGGTTGATTAAGCTCTTAAACTCATTGTTTTGGTGAATTTCTTCCTTTGGCACCAAAACTGGGTGATGATTGGCAAAACCAAGTCTGTTTTGCATCGTAACTTTTCTCTTCTCTTCTCCAAGCGCTGCAACTTCGAGTTGCGGCTGTTTTGCTGTATTGCTCTTTGCTCGGTAAAGCTCATCGCCGGCTTCCAACGCTAGCTTTGCTTTGCCACCTACCTTCCTCAATAGGCACCAAACTCACCCAAGCAAGCCAAATTCTTGATAACTTGCTTCCGAGGGGTGTCACCCTTTGTGCCACCCATCATACTATATGTTACATCAACATGGTGAATGGTAGTTCTTGTCCAATTCAAGTCCAAATACGAAAAATGTAGTTATAGTAAAATTTTCATACTTTAAAATGTTCTATACCAAGCCAAATACAATTTAGGGGATACTAGATAATGTCAATAATGAGCCAAGCTTGTGTTGAATTGGGTAATTAACTTTTTTTTCTTGTGGTAAACTGACATCTTACAATTTGTAAATGCTCGGATTAAATTACTACTAAATTCTCTCGAAATGTCAAAAACGCCACCAATGAATTTTCGTTCCTAAAAACACCATTATTACTGTAAAAAAATGTAATTATAGATAATTTTGACAGGTTTCAACAAGTGAATAATTCCAAAAAATATTATTAGTCGATAAAAACCCATTTGGTGATATTTTTAAAAAGAAAAATTGGAAAAGAAAGAAAAACTCTCTCTCTCTTCTCTCCATTTATATAACAGCCTCAAACAAAACTTAGGGGTGAAAGGGAACATGGATTCGAGAGTTGGTGAGCATCCATTGAATCTCCATTTATATAACAACCTCAAACAAAATTTAGGGGTGAAAGGGAACATGGATTCGTGACTTGGTGAGCATCCATTGAATCTCCATTTATATAACAACCTCAAACAAAACTTAGGGGTGAAAGGGAACATGGATTCGAGACTTGGTGAGCATCCATTGAAAGGGGCTCAAAGGGGTTATTGACTCAACTTTCGTTAATTTCCCCTAAAATTTCACTTCAAATTTCCCCAACATATCGAAAAAATTAATCAGAAACCTTCACTTACCTATTGCTGGTTGCAGTAGCATTTTTACAAAAATAATAAATCTCATGATAGGAACAGAAACTCTTTAGTGACATTATCAATATTTTGGGAGAATTTAGTCAATATTTTGGGAGAATTTAGTGGCAATTTAATCCAAGCTCTCCACCAATCTACCAACTACAGCCAAATAATTTCATATATGGATCATCCTCAGATAAGAAGATATGGATTATTTCAGATCATTTCGGATCATGTGGACAAAATTTCAAATTGTTGTGTCACAATCAGGTTTGGGTATACAGGTGTATTCTAAATGACTTGCCAATTGAAATTTTAGCAAATTCTGACAGCCTGAAAAAAAAAAAGAGAGAAAGGATCCATTATTCATGGAAGTGGCCCAAAGGAGAAATTATATTAATTAGGAAAGCATATGATTTCTGTTAAAAACTAAACAGCTCAGAGTCATAATTAGACCTGTTACTCTGGACCAACTAAGCAATTGCAATATTATTGAGAGATCTCATCTGATGAAAATAATGAAATTTGAACAAATTCAACAATAAAAAGATTTATGAAATTACACATGGGTGGGCAAGTTGGCAACAATTGCTCTATGAAACAATCTTTCTCCAGAACTCATCTGAATAGGAAGAACAGGGTGTTACTAACAATACAAGTTTAACAGAGTAAAAGAAGAAATAAGAGAATACCAATGTGAACACCTACAATAACTCTAACACCCACCTAGTCATTAGAAAGGACCACATGAACCTACAATGAATTTTTTTGCAAATGACCAAGTTGAATAGATGTATGCAACCAAAACACCTACTTGTTTATCTCTTAAAAAGAATGCAATCCTCTGGCGACTACAGCCTTCTCTGATAGAATTATGCAGACACTCTCACACTCAAGCAGAGTAATTTGTCTTCTTGTTAGGCTCAAAAACGTATTTGATCAATGAGTCTTTGATATGCAGCAACTCTGGGAATTCTGCCTTCAACTTGGAGGCATCCATCTCGTTGTTGCTTCTGGGTGCCACGATGACCTTGGCTTGCTCTTCAAGGGTGAAGTTAGCCCACTTGAAGTTGGGGTCCATGTAGTTCTTGTACATCTCAAGAATCTCGTTGTGGCTTACCACCCCTGGGTTGGTGAAGTTCCATATGCCCCTTAGATTCCGCTTAGCCATCTCGATGGAAATGGGTAGGAGCTCATCCAAGACAGTCATGCTGTTGGGAATGTTAACCACCTTACTATAGCGAGATATCTTTGTGATGAAGTTTCGTGGGTTGTTGAGGTCAGAGGATATGGGCATTCTGACCCTAAGGGTGCAAACATTGTCGTACTCCTTGAGCAGCTCCTCCACCTAAAGAAGCAGCAATCAAAGGAAATATAAACTCTAATGACTTGGAAAAATACTGCAAATAGTAGAAATATAAGAACAGCACATAGTAAATAGAAGTCAACACAATAATTCTTGAAGCAATAGAAAACATTACCATGGCCTTGGTCTTTGAGTAGAAAGATCCAGTGAAGTTGGGCTTGTCTTCCTCCTTGAACCCAATTCCAGAACCAAGTGGGTGGGTAGCATCATATTCAAAGATGCATCCGGTAGCAAAGTTGATCACAAGAAGCCCATGGTCTTTGCAGACATCAGCTAAGGTCAATGTACCAGCAACATTGGCTCTAATGGTCTCTGTTTTATGAGACTCACACCAGTCAACATTTGGTCTACCAGTCACACCAGCAGCATTGAAGACATGGGTAGGCTTGATGTTCTGGATGTCCGCAATGAGAGATGACCTGTTTTCCAGACGACCCTTTCCATACTCGTAAGGAATTCCTTGCTTTTCACACAGCTGGCCGAGTAGACCACCAATCCAACCAGTTCTACCATAAATCAAGAACTTGTAACCTGGTTTTTGAGAGGAAGTAGTGATGCTTTTAGAAACAGGTACCACCATCCGAGTCTGGGTATTGGGGAACCCAGAAGACGGAGAGTTTTCATCATCAGCTTCATCAAAATGTCTCTCAATGCCGGGCATCATCAACATCCTCGGGTGAGGAAGCAATGCACCCGAGACATCCCCCACCAGTCAGGGTTACTGGTGTACCACTCCATTGTCTTCCTCAGCCCTTCTGCCCATGTGGTGCGCTCTGACCATCCTAAGATCTTCAGCTTCTCATCGTCAAGGAAGTATCTCTGATCATTAAAAGGCCGATTCTCAACAAACTTAATGTTTGTCTCTGGATCAATAGAGAACAGCTTGCATACATCCCTGGCTACATCAATTACTCTCCTTTCCTTCTTCGTTCCAATGTTGTATACATGACCGACTTCTCCCTTGTGGAGAATAACCTCAAAGGCCTCAGCAACATCCTCACAATAAAGATAGCTTCTCACATTAGTTCCATCTCCGTGAATTGGGAGCGGCTTTCCCCTCATGGCCAAAAGAATGAACTTTGGTATCAATTTCTCTGGAAATTGATTTGGCCCATACACATTGTTTCCTCGGGTAGTAATGACAGGCAAACCATATGATCTGCCATAAGCCATTACAAGCATTTCAGCACCAGCCTTTGTTGCAGAGTATGGGTTTGTTGGGAGAAGCTGAGAAGCTTCATGGTTTCCGACAACAGCATCCTCATCAGTTTCACCATACACCTCATCAGTACTAACATGGATGAACCTCCTAATCTGCCCAGTGACCTTACAGGCTTCTAGAAGGACATGAGTCCCGTAAATGTTGTTCTTGGTAAACTCAAAGCTGTTACCAAAAGAATTATCAACATGGGTTTGTGCAGCAAAGTGCATGATTGTATCAATGGACTCAGTGATAAGCAGATAGTTGACAAGGTCTGCACTGGCAATGTCACCCTTGACAAACTTGAAATTTGGGGATGACTGAGAAGGACGCAAGTTTTTCAGATTTGAGCAATAATCAAGCTTGTCGAGCACGACAATCTTGTAATCTGGATAGCTCCGAATGAGCCGGTTGGCAACATGGGAGGCAATAAAACCGGCGGCGCCAGTAATGAGGATATTTTTGGGGGTGTAAGACGACATAGTGAACCACCTTCCATAAAACCAAAGGATGAATATAAACAAATCAGATCCCATCCAACAACCATCATAAAGCATTCTGACTATGAATTGCGCATTTTAAACATTCCCACAGGTGAATAATTTAACAGGTGGACATACATTAGATTCAAGTGAATAATTGAACAGATCAAACAATCATTTGAGGGGGCAGGGGCACATACTAGGATTAGGTATCATGCAAACACTAGAAACTCTTACTACAAAGAAAATATTCACCAATCCCCATCCCTCAGACCCCACAAAATGAGATCGAGAGCTTCACAGGTAAAATGAGAACGCTAGAGCCAACTGATGATAACCAACTGTCGCATAATCAACAACAGATCACAATATAATACTGGAAGATCCTAATATCAAACTTCTATTTACTACTCAACAACAACAGTAAAATCTAGATCTGCCTCAAAATTAAACAGAAAAATGATTAACAAACAAACTAGCAACTGATGCTCCGATCAGCAAATGAAGTATCAAACCAGAAACGAAATCGAGAAGAACCAACTAAAAGAAGATAAACAAGAATCAACTCAAACTCGAATCACCCAGATCAGCACCCAGATCGCATCAGAAAAACAACAAACAGCACAATTTTTAAAAAAACAGAGGAATTATAACAAATCACGAGCAGATCTACTAAAACTAAACATTACCCAGATCATAGAATGCTCTAATTAGCACAAACAAACCAGATTGCAGTAACCCTAGACACGAAATTTAAGTTGCAGCATTGATAACAAAAGCAGAGAGAGAGAGAGAGAACTTACGAAGCCTCGGGTGTTTGTTGATAAAATATCACCCCGCCCAAACGAAAATCAAGGAAACAATATAGCGATGAGAGAAAATGGGGATCGTTAAGGGCAGAAAATTTTGGGAGGGGCGAGAAGAGAAAACCACAAAACCACGAAGATTTGCGAGCTTAGAGAAGAGAGAGAGGGGGGCATGAAACCATTTATAGGCGATGTTAATGTTAAAAATTTCGAGCGTAAGAGAGACAGTTGAGGAACGCCGATGGATGCCGCCCCTTGACAATTTTGCCCTTCTCCCTTCGCTTTATTTACCGCGTTCCCCTCACATGGACCGCGTGGTCTTTAATCATTAAAACATTATTATAAAATAACATCAGTTCCGCCCAGAGATAACCAACTGCGTTTCTTGCTCTAATTTTATTGTTTAAATTATAATTTTTAATTTTAAAATGATGAATGATGATCAAATATTTGTTGGTCTTGTAGTGCTACTGTATCATGTTGAGTTATTCTGATTGAAATTATTAATGTGATCATTATTTAGGCAAAATAAAATTTTAAAGTATTAATAAGTTTTTATTTAAAGTGTTTATAACTGTACAACTGTTTAAAAATGAAATAGAGAAGCAACTGAATTTAAAATTGAAATTTAAAAACAAAATTGAATTGGTTATATAATGCTACATAGATTAAAAAAAATATCGCTATATTATGATTTTTATTGTATATTTACATATTATTGTTAGTTGCTCAATGCTATATCATGCTAATTGAAATTTCTAAATTGTTCATCACATGTTTCAATGTGCAAAAATAGTCTTTAAGATACAAGTACAAAATTAGTTTGTAAGTTGTTCGTCACGTGTCTTAATGTACAAAAATAGTCCTAAAGGTACGAGTACAAAGTTAGTTTGTAGAACATCTACCAACTATTATCTTGATTGCATTCCTGATTTCATGTTGGTAAAATTATGATTTATTGCCAAATTACAACGTTTCCTATTTGGACCTTAAAAGATTTTAATTTTGTAAAGCTTTTGGATATTTTTTAAAAATTTTCTCTTTTAGGTTTTGTTCCATTTGGACCTAACGAGTTGGTTGTTAAAGAGGGCCTATATCTTGCTTTCTCATTTTATTTTCTAAGGAAGTCATCCCGAAACTTATGTAAGCTTTATTGCACTATTTTGATCAAGTTTAGAACTTTGAGATCAAATGGAATGTGTCATAGTAGGAAGTTTCGAAACTCAAATACTCTTGACGAAAATTTCAAAGTCGTAGGAATTGGGCTTTGAACCAATACGAACTGTGAATGATGCTTGAATTAATTCTAGAACCAAAAATAAGAATAAAATTACTTTGGATATGACTTTGATAATAGCAAACTACCATTAAGCCTAGAAGAATCCACCTTAAGCTTGTTTGGCAATCGGTTGTTGACTATTAGTTGTTTGTATTAGATATTAACTGTTAATTATTTGTATTAGCTATTAACTATTAACTATTTATATTAATAATTTGACTTAATTGTTTACATTAGCTGTTTATTGAAAAGGAATTTGGTAAAATTAGTTATTTCTAATAAAGCTATTTGGTCAAATTCTATTTGCGTCCATAGCTCAATTTTACTATCTATTTAAACATTGTAACTCTAATATTGTATATTATTTTTTTCTCAATATTATATGATATATAAAATACATTTATATCTCTATCAAATTTTCGTTATAAAAATATTTTGTTTACTATTGACTTGATTTCATTTTTAATAATATATTTAAAATTTATGTGGCAAAATTATTTTTTTAATGATTAATGATGATAATGGGACATTTCTCTTTTAACCCCATCCCAACCAAATTATTAACAATGACTCCTAAATCCATACTAGCCTATTTAAAAGTAACCCAAATCCATCTTATTAAGGGTAAGTCGGGACGGGTACCTATGAGTTCGAGTTCAATTATCCTCCCAAATTATAATAGACTAATTAATAAAAATTTTTCGTAATTTTAAAAAAATTAACATTAAAAAAGTAATTTAAATAGAGTTTTCTTTTTTAAAGACATTTACTGTAATTTTGTTGAAATCATAACGACTCCTTAAATAGCATAGTGATTCTTAATTAGGACCATTTTCAGCTTCTTTGAGTTAGGAATTAAAGCTTTTATCTTTATCGAAAAGATAATCTATAATAAGCCAAAAGTTGAAGGCATGGCTTCAGTTTATTTTTGCCAAAGGCCGAAAACTTAGATCCTTGGAGCCACACGCTCCATATTCCTAGTGCTTCCATAATTACTCCTGTCCTAATCCTATTTAATCAGTATGACCACTCATCCACCTATTCATCACCATTTATGTAAACATTAACTTCTGAATTTAGGTTTTATTTACTGGCCAACACTCCAAAGCACATAACGATGTTGGTCTGACCATCATATGATAAAAGTTTCTAAGTTAATTTTACTATAATCTTTTATCATATGACCACTCATCCACCTATTCATCACCATTTATGTAACCATTAACTTCTGAATTTAGGTTTTATTTACTGGCCAGCACTCCAAAGCACATAACGATGTTGGTCTGACCATCATATGATAAAAGTTTTTCAGTTAATTTTACTATAATCTTTTTATCATATAAGACTCTAGACGTATTCCTCCAATTTTGTCATTATACCTATTTCCGGAGGAAAACGGTGTGATTATGTGGATGATGATTCGGAGGGAGAAAGGATTTACTACTCCGAGTTGTGATGGCACTGGTGCGATCGGGGTGGATTCCACGTGGCCGCTAAGAGACTTGCAAAAGGCGAAGCCCCGAGGGTGGATTCAGGGAATGCCCTTCCGACGCTCAAGTTAGTGTGATGAACTCGAATGAGCGGATCGAAGAAATCTTCCTCGATGTGCGCGAAGGGAACTTTCTTGAGATTTGCTTACCGAAGTAAGGCTTTTTGGGATTTGGAAGACTTTCCTAGAAAGGAAAGTGTTGGGAATCGGTGATGTGAGCTTATGAGCATGCTTCATGAGGTTGGAGGTTGGTGAGTATTTATAAAAGAATTTAATAGGGGTAAAGTGGTAATTTACCATGATTTAGAGGAAACCGTAGCCCTAATGGGCTTTTGGGCTTTACTGTCCCATTGAGAGGAGGTTTGGGTTGATACTTCCATTGTTCGACTGATTAGGCCCACCGACTAGTAACGTGGCGAGTGAGCTGGAACTGTCCGGAAAATATCCGGATCATTTAGCCCCTCACGTTCTACTTGCACGCTTCCGAGGTGGGCCGATAGAATGTTGAGCCTCTACCGTTGCGCTTTTGTGGCCCCAAGTCCTTATAGATAGATGGTGAGTTGGACGATGTTTGGTAAACTCTTACTCCTTTACTCCTTTACTTGACAAAAATGATCTGCTGGAGTGCTTCTCGTCGGATACGAGAAATTGTGCCCTCGCTTCAATCAAGGTGAGGCCTAGCAAACAACTATTGAGTATTGTCGACCACCCCTTATTCCGGAGGCGTTCTACCGGCTTCTCATCGACAATGCTTGGAAGCTAGAGTTGATAAATGATGATGAAGAGTATCATAGGTTATTCCAAGCTACGATTCGTCCCGAGTGGGATGCTCTCGAGGCTTGGGTGGAGTGCAATCATGATTGCCTCGTTGAACTTTAGGCAACGAACCCGAGTTTTTCAGCAAGCGACACGGTGCGGGAAGAGGGACCACTTCAAGAGTTGGCTTGTCATCTAATCCTCCCTTAGAGAGTGGCGAGTCGGTGGATGGTCCTTCTTCCCGCTCCTCTCGGGGCCGAAGGGGCTTGCCCGAGGTGAAGGAGAGGCGCCTCCTGCGGAGAAGAAGAGGAATCTTCCGAAGAAGAAGTGATGCGGTGACCATGGTTCTTTCTTTTTCCTTGTAGTGTAGTAGTAGCGTTGTACTCTTCTAGCTTGAAGTTTTAACATTTCCGTCGCTTTATAACGACACTCTTCACACCCTTGTTTTAGCGAGATGAATGAATGAATGAATGAATGAATGAACGAAGCTTATTTTATCTCGCTTTGTCTTTCTTTTCTTTTCGGTTTGGATGTTGACACTCTGTTGCGATAGAGGATTTTTACTTAGCGCATTGGGGCTAAAAAGGAGTCTTGCGGGGAGGATGAGTTTTCCCGTGGTCCTTCCGGAGCTCTTGCGAGGAGGATGAGCTCTTCCATGGTCCTTCGGGACTCTTATGGGGTGGATGAGTCCCCCATGGTCCTTCTAGGACCCTCGAGGTGTTCCAGCCCCTACGTACCTCGGATTCGAAAAATGTTACCCATGGTAATGTCGTTATGGGTCTTTTACGCGACCTTCGGCTCTCGGAGGCTTGAAAGTGCATGACTGTAAGTATCTCATTAGGGAACATCCCACGAGAGCGCGACCCCTTAACCTTAAGTTAGGAGTGCAAGTGCCCATGCGGATATGAGTCTTTACGCGACCTTCCATCTCCCGGAGGCTTGGAAGTGCATGATTCTCACTAGGGAACATCCCACGGAGAGTGCAACCCCTAACCTTAAGTTATGAGTGCAAGTACTCATGCGGACATGGGTCTTTACGTGATCTTCAAGCTCCCGGAGGCTTAGAAGTGCATGATCTCGCTAGGGAAAATCCCATAGAAAGTGCGACCCCTAACCTTAAGTTAGGAGTGCAAGTGTCCATGTGGACATGTGTCTTTACGCGACCTTCCAGCTCCCGAAGGCTTGGAAGTGCATGATTGTGTGCCCTCTAAGAGGTATTCCTTTTATGGATTTGGGAGTGCGATTTTTAGCTCCAGTAGGCTAAGTTGTCGCTGACCGTAAGTTGATGCTAAATTCGAAGGATGTCCCTTGTGGAGGTAAAAACGCAACTTGCTAGCTCCCGAAGGCTAAGTCATTACTTAACGTCAACGAGACGTTTGGGTTCCGAAATCATACATTTTGTTGCTGCGATTTTTGCAAAGTCATGTGATTTTTAAATTTAATTTTCGGTATTTTTACGACCCTTGATGACATCCGACTCCGAATAGTTATGCTAACCCATACGACGCTCAAAAAATACTTTTATAAAAATCTCATGTTATCCCCCATGAGCACTCTCTCCCCGGGCCCAACAACCCCTTACTCGGGATCCTTCCCGAGTTTCCTCTCGCCCTCACTTTCTCTTTCCCCCTCAATCCCCCTAACTCTTCTCTCTCCCCTCAAACTCTCCCCTACACGAAACCCCCTCCACCCTCTCTCTCCCCCTCAAACCCCCAACTCGGGATCACTCCCGAGGCCTCGCCCACTTTCTCTCTCGTTCGCTGCTGCTAGGACCCGGGTCGACCCCGAGTCCCACATCTTTGCACTCGGGTCTCCACCTAACCCCTACCAGCCCCGGCCTCTCTTTCTCGCACTCGCTGCTACCGGGACTCGGGTCCGACCACGAGTCCCACCTCTCTCGTACTCGGATCTCCACGGGATCCCTACCCAACCTCGGCCTCTCTCTCTTGCACTCGCTGCTGCCGGGACCAGGATCCGACCCCGAGTCCCACCTACTCTCGTTGCTTGCTGCCCCAAGACCCGGGGCCTACCCCGACTCCTCACTCTCTCTCGCTCTCCACCTCTCTCACGCTCGGCCTAGCCCCGGATCCGAGCCCCCACTCCCTCTCTCGCTTGCGCTCCCTCTCCCACCCGACCACGCCCTGGACCCGACTCCCCGCTTGACCACGCCTCAAACCCGACTACCCTAGCCCGACCCTTCCCCACACCGAAAACCCCCAAAACCTTAACCCTCTAAAACTTTACCCTCAAAACCCTTAATTTAATTTTTTACTTAATTTTTGTGGTGGCATATTATTTATTTATTTATTTATTGGGGAAACATTCCTAACCAATTTTATGCTCAAATATTTTTGAAGAGGACGGAAAAATACCGTCCTTGACTTTAGGGCGAAGGAATTGTAGACTTCTTTGGGTAGAAAATATCAACCTATTTCGGAGTGAAAATATGATGGCCTCAACGCTTTTAGTTGAAACATATTGGCCGTTCTTTGATTGAGAAAAATCAAACCCACTTCGAGTGATAACACGTTGACTCCACGGTATATGCCTTTGTAGGGTGCCTCTAATTGTACCCAAGTCGTAATTTTTGTCGGAGGTCTTTGTTAGCTTCTCACTTTGCCCCCAAGCTTGACGTCGAGTGATGTTTAGCATTGGCTATAATAATGATCTGTGCGTCTCGAAGGCCGAAAAATCCTCTTCGTCTTCAATTTACGAACCATCACTCCTTTCATTTTTGAGAAAAATGTGGGCACCCGATTGACCTTCGTTGGAGTCCGGAGATAAGAAATCGTAGATCAAACCTTATAGTGTTAGGGCAATTTCTTGCGGAACAAAAGTGTTCTTCAAGGGCATTAACCTTGTGCTTTTTCTTGGTGATTGAGAGCTTGAGTGATGTCTCTTAGGGATCTTCTATGATCCTCTAGGATCTTCGCTAACGAGCCGTGTACGTTCAATATTTTCGTTCAAGAGGCCTTCTTTTGACGGGTGTATGCATCCGAAGACCGTAGCCGAGCTCTTCTTGCTTGGCATTTACTTGTCTTATGATTGGATCTCGCTTGCTTTGATTTGCCATATACTTCTTGCCTTAGCTTGATTTGTGAATCATTCTTGGCTCTAACATATTTGTTTACGGACTCTCGTCAAGGCCTGCTCAGCCGTAGAGTCTCGACCTTCTTCTTCCGGTCTTCCTTTGCGAGGTGGTGAGCCAACCGAGCGCTTACCCAAAGGCTACCTGAGGGAGGGAGCGGGATCTAGAGTTTCGTCTTGAGTTCGCTCGAGAGGTAGGCGCACCAATCAAGGACAACCATTAGGAAGCTTTTCAAGGAGGTTTCCGCGCGTGGGGCTATGATGAGGAGATGCTTGAGAGATGGGTTGCCTATGCTTCCGACCTTCACTTTGAAGCTCTCGCTTTGGAATTGAGTTCTCCAGCTGGGTACACCCCTAAGGATGGAGAGATTCCAACAGAGGATGGAGCCGACGGCAATGTTAGAGATAGCCTCGAGGATTAGTCCTTCCTTTCTCTAACCCTTCTTAAGCTAGGACTCGATTTTGATGGCTCGCGCACCATGTGACTTTGGATGGCCTGCGTGCCACACTACTTGACACTTCCTTTGAACTTGCATTGTCCGAACCTTGGTTTTTGCATGGACCTTGTCTAGTGTTTGTTAGATGCTTGCTTGATGTTTACTTGCCTTGTTGTTTCTTTTTGGTTGTTGTCGATTTTTGCTTTCTCACCATTTGGGGTACATGATCAACCTTCATCATGGTTGGGTCTTCTTTGAATTTTACAACTTTGCTATTTTTGGGGGCTGTATTAGCCCTTGGTGTTGTCCCCAAAATCAATACAAGTAAAAACATACAACAAAAGAAACTAGCAACGTAGCTACCTTAGGGGGTCATATTAGCCCCTACACTTTCTTCAAACTTTGATGAAGTTAAGAAAATATAACGAAAGGAACTGAAAGTTTGGGCACTCTAGGGGTTCGTATTAGCCCTATTCATGCCCCCACAACTAGCTTAAAGTAGAATGCGAGACATAAAGATGTGGAAAACTTGCTTATTGTATTAATATAAAAGATTAAAGTCCGTACGAAGTGAGGAATGTGTGCCCCCATTGAGCGCTTTTAGAAAAGTCTTGTCAATTGTGGGTGACTCCTTTACAAAATCTTTGGGACTTGGGTTGGGTGGGTCTTCAAAGAAAGGGCCCCACGGCGGACAATGAGCTCAAACTATTTACATAAGCACCATCATCTTATGAGTTTGATTTCTTCCGAAGCGCAAGCTCGGACCTTGCCATGATCCTTTGTGGTGGTGAAGCACACCGTCATAGTTTCGGAGACTTTGGCTAAGGCTCCATCTTTAGCCTTTTACCCTTGCGATTATCATGAGTCTTCTCCTTCTCTTTTGCTTCTCCATCAAAGGTCGAAGGCTTACGACATAACATTCACGTACGGTTTTTTGGTCTTCATTGATCTTGCCTATGGATCCATCATCAAGCTCATACTTCATGAGGAGAAGGTATAGAGCGATGACCGCTTTGATCCGGTTGAGGGTGGGACGTCCAACGATGACATTGTAGGCGAGAGGAATGTCGATCACTAAGAAGTTCACTTTAATGTTTTCTCTCCAACCCCGACTGGTAGGCGGATCATGTCTATGGGGTGTATCGTCCGCCCCCGAATCCAAGGATAGGATTGACAAGGGGAATGAGATTCTAAGGGGTGTACTTCAGCTAACTTAGGCATTCCGTGGTGATGACGTCTACCGAGCTCCCGGTGTCGATAAGGATCCTACAAACTATGGTGTCAAAAATCTTCGATTTAATGACCGAGAGGATCCTCATTTGGGGTGGCCATGCCTTTCAAATCTTATTCTCTCGAAGGTCATTGTGGGCATCTTCATAGGTGGAGGTGGCTAGTGATCGGGACCTCGTTGAGCGCTCCCGAGGTGTGCCTTCCAGGAAGAGGGGTCATGCCCTTTGCGAAGCCCCCATCGATGGTGCTCATATCCCTACCTTGAAGAACCTCCTTGTGTTCTATGAGTATCTTTTTGAGAAAGCGATCAATTTACCCATTATCCACCAACTTCCTAAGCGCATCCTTTAATGTGCGACACTCTGCAGATGTTGTGTCCGGTTTGTTCATGGAATTCACAATACTTGTTAGAAGCTCGTGCTTTGGCAGGAGTGGACATGGGAGGTAGTTTCTTGAGCATAGGATGCCCCTTGATCTCCATCGGAATACTTCGGGGTCGGTGTTGACGCGGCGGTCCAATTTATCCCCCTAGGGCTTCTTATCATTTCGATGATTGAACCTTACGTCCCCTCCCTTCCTTCCGGCTTGTTCTCCCACTTTGAAGCATATTTCCATGTCCTAGATGAAGTCTGCAGACTTTCCGGAGTGCTTCCACTAGAGTAGATATCTTCTTTTCAGCGAGTGAGAATTTGAATCTTCCGCTCCCGAGTCCGTTAAGGAAGGTAGTGTAGGCGACTCCATCTTAAAGATCGGGGATAAGGAAAACCTCCCCATGGAACCTCCGGACATAGTCCTTGAAGGTCTCATTCCTCCCCTGTTTGATCTTAGAGAGGTGCATGCTTGGTCCTCTTTTGCTTGCAACTTGCAATGACTTATGCAACAAACTTCTCGCACAATTCCTCAAAGGAAGAGACGCTTCCTTGAGGCGAGCCAGATTAAACCATTTCTACACAACCCCTTCGAGCATAGCGGGGAAGAATCAGCGAGTAGGTTGTATCGTCTCCATCTTGTACATGCATTTCCCTTGATCGCTCGCGCTCCCGGACGACAGATCGCTCTTGATTGTGCCTTGGAGCATTGTAGGCTCACTGTGAGTAGCGGCCACGAGTAACCGATCGCGCGGGGCTAGGCTGTCCTTCCGCTCTCCCGAGGCTTAGGTCCTGCATTTGGCGCAAAGGCATTGCCTTGGCCCTCAAACTAGGCGGAGCGTCCATTGTGTGTGGCGTAGGGGGTCGAGGTCGTGTGTGATATAGCAATCTTCTTATTGGTGCTATGGAGAGCTCTTTTGACCTCGATAATACCCCTAACGTCACCTTCTTCATGGCGCCTCATCGGGGGTACTTGGTCACTTAAGAGCGAGCACAACGGGTGCCTCGATGGGTTGTGTTTAGGTTACATGCGAGGGCATCCCTCCTAGGAAGTGGCGAACAGGCTGACCTTTCCAAGGGGTTGCGCCATACCCAGGAGTTGGGGTATATTGAAAAGTCGGGAGAGGCAAGCGCTGCTCCATTGTGGCTCGCACTTACTCCCGCACTTGTTGTGCAAGCTGTGGTCTTAAGGGTTTCAATTAAGTTTTGGAAAGCCCCTAAGGTGACGTAGCCTTCCGGCTGAGTGTGGTGGTTCTTGGTGGACCATTGGGATGATTCTACATCCTCGGCTTGGTTGCGTCACGTGTCATCCTGGATCGTGATCGGATACCACTAGCAACCATAAGCTACCTCCTCCTTACAAACGGTGCCAAAATGTTTTCGTAGGAAAACGGTGTGATGATGTGGATGATGATTCGGAGGGAGAAAGGATTTCTCGCTCCGGTTGTGATGGAGTGGCGCGATCGGGTGTATTCCATGTGGCCGCTAAGAGACCTGCAAAAGGCGAAGTCCCGGGGTGGATCTCGGGAACGCCCTTCGACGCTTAAGTTAGTGTGATGAACTGAATGAGCGGATTGAGAAAATCTTCCTCGATATGCGCAAGGGAAATTTCTTGGGATTTGCTTACCGGAGTAAGGCTTTTTGGGATTTGGGAGACTTTCTTAGAAAGGAAAGTGTTCGGAATCGATGATGTGAGCTTATGAGCATGCCTCATGAGGTTAGAGGTTGGTGAGTATTTATAGAAGAATTTAATAGGGGTAAAGTGATAATTTACCATAATTTAGGAGAAAACCCTAGGCCTAATGGGCTTTTGGGCTTTACTCGGCCTGTTGAGAGGAGGTTTGGGCTAATACTTCCATTGTCCGACTGATTTGGCCCGGATGGCTAGTGGCGTGACGGGTGAGCTAGAATTGTCCGAGAAATATCCGGATCAATACCCTTATGTAGTGAACGATGTCTTCGTCAATACTCCTATGCGTTGTATGATCAAACCTCGGTATTTAACTTGGATCTTCTTTGCACAATAACTCATCTATGTCATATGAGTGAACCTAGGCATTGATTTATCCTTTATAGAATATGAAGCAAATTGAATTTTTGTTCTTACATACATAGAGGTAACCGCTAAGGAACTAGATGTTACATCAACAGCCCTAATAAATACGAGGATCCGAAATAATTTTCTTTCATGAACCTATTTTACCTAAATCGGAAAAGATCCCACCAAATAAGAAAATCTAAATTAAAGGAATACATTTAACAATTACATACCTAGAATATAAATGAGCTAACATTGAAAATTGGTTTAAATATATAATTTTTTTATATGTTTAATTAAATGTATTTTTATTAGAGTTTTGGATAATAATCGAGCTCGGATCATGGTAAGAGGTTAATCGGCGTGACGGAAGGTAGTAAACCATAAAAAACCCATTAACACCACAAAAATAAGTCTTTTTGCTTGGGTCGGCCCACAAAACCATTTTATTTCCGCTGAACTAAGCCCGGTTCGGGCTCTTAACCAAGAAACCCAAACCGACATCGTGTTTCATTCAAGACTCGCACATTAAACGCAATGTTTTATTCCCGAGTGGTCAAGCGTGACATGGAACTCAACGTTTGTATGACATCATCCGGACCAGCGCCGCATTTTTAAGCTTAATTTGCCAAGACCTTATGTTTTGTTCTTAGAAGCCAACCAAGGCATGGAACCCAATATGTCCGTATGATGCCGTATGAGACTGGCACCGGTCTTCTCGGCTCCCAAGCGGGATTCTCTCGGTTCGGAAGATTTTGTCTCGGTCCATTTCCGTGATCCACGCCGGCAAATCCGGACTCGGTTCAGCTAATTTCCGAAGGCTAAAGCTATTTTTGGGTTGATTTTGTGACCTAAATTTCTTCTATAAATAGAGGGCTTACCTCCTCATTTTTGCCTGCTCCATTTTCAGCTAGCCAAACCCCTAAGTTGGAAATACTCTCTCTCGCTCTCCACTTGTTGTCACCTTATCACGCCAGTCGCATATTTTCCTAACTCTCAAAATCCACAAATAGCCTACTTTTGTCCTCTCGTTTGAGCTCATTACCCTGCCTTTACAATACCGGATTTAGTTCGTGATCCAAGTTCAATAGGTAGAACAACCTGAGGGCACCAAATCCGCTTTCAATTCCTTTCTACGGTTTATTTATTTATGTTATTTACTACTTTCGGTATTGTGGATCAAAGATGTAATCACTTTTAATTCCTCCTTGCCAGTCTGTAACTTTTAATTTCTTTCTTACTTTTCTTTTCACTTTCTTTACTTGCTTTGTTTATCGCTTTCCTATTTGAATATTTATTACTTTTCTAGCATGCCTTGTTTGCTTTCATTTCGAGTATAATGCATGTTGTGTGCTTGATTGATAAACACATTTGTTTAACTCACAACTTTAACTAGTATAGGTCGTCCGTCGACAAACGGAATGGACAGACTTATCTCTTTATTTCATACTTTCACCCCCAAATATCGGATTCTCGGTTTTAGGTCGATGGAGTCTCTTTTAAAACCTCTTTGAGACTTAGTTTTTTCATACTAAGATTAGAAGGGTCCCCCCTTTTTCTATTTTTGTTAGTTTTTATTTCTAAAACTAACAAAACTAACCAGCAACTCCTCATTTTCTATTTTTATCTCTCTTTATTTGCTTCTCGGCAATTCAGGTTGAAAATAGCTAAATTTGGTCTTCATTTTGACAGCCGAGGTAATAGGGCCGAGATTGATTTCTTAGTCTTAGCCCTATAGCTAGTGCCGAGTTCCGGTTGGTGTTGGCCGACGCCGCGCGGCCGAAGCCGAGCTTACCTCTCGGCCCAACCAAATTTATATGTTTGGCCCAGAGTTTTGAGGCAAAATGTGATCTAAATTTTTATTATTATCCTAACCTCAAAATAACATATCGGGATTTCTCTATTATCAATTTCTAAAATATAAATGATTAATAAAAATCGTCAATGACCCTTTTTGCTTAAACTGTTTAATCAAATTCTAAAAATAAATAATCTTAATAATAGGCGCACTCCACTTTCCAAATAAACTTTTAAAAATCAACTTTCAAAATAATCCTAATAAAAACAAGAGAACCGACATTCGTGGGGAAACTCGTTCCGATTGGTCCCTATGGGGGACAAGGTCGTGGTTCCTACAACCATGGAAAAATATAAATGTACTAATTGGGTTTTTGACGCTATTGAATTGAGTAACAAGAATTGGATATTTCTGCTCATGGTTATCATTTTTTAAAGGGAAAGGAAGAATTGAATTGGATATTGACAATTTATTTGTAATATAATCACGTATTTATTTAGTAGGGTTTGGATTATGAGCTGTCATTTTATTTTTGTATATAATGTGTGTTAAGTCGTATTTTATACGTATTTTTAGTAGTTATTTAGTTTATATTATATAGTTTATTTTGTCTAATTTATCCTATTTTGTCTATTTATAGGTTATTATCGAATAAAGTAGGGAAGAAAATAAAAGACGTTAAAAGTGGGTTTTTAGCTACCGACAAGCGTCCAAGAAAATATATGAAGTCGGTCCATAAAAATAATATGCCATGAAATATTTATTTTATGAAATTTTATTTTATGAAGTCTTAATTTGAAGAGAACAGTGAAGATAATCATACTTGTTAAACCCATTAGGACTCCTCCTTAGAGTTGCATGAGAAGAAGGAAACTTGGAAGAGGAGAAAAAGAATCATCATAAAAGGGAACCAATCATCCTCACAGTCCCCTCTCTTGGCTGGCAGCCCTCTCGCCGCCCATCACCTCTCTCGTTGGCCAGCTCTCGTTGCCTATCACATACCTCTCGCTAATCATCAATCACCTCCCATATCCCCTTTGCCACCTCCTGCTTGCCCTTTTTACCCCACCATCATCATAATTCTTCACACAGCTCCTGCTTGCTTCTCATCACCTCATGCTAGCCCTTAATCATCAATCATCATCACAATCATCAACATCTTCCATATAATCATCATCATCGACGTCCATCATCAACATCATTATTCCGCAGCCAAAAATATTTATATCGGTAGTATTATTTAATATTGTAATTTTTTACTAGTAAAGATTGAATAATTATTGTTAGATTAAAATTAAAGATGATATTTTTATTTTTACGTGTCCTAAATTATATTATGTGTGAGTAGCTTTTATACTTAGTAAAATCTATTTGAAACCATGTTAAATTATTTATTTGAAACAAAGTTTCGATTTTTATTATCTTATTGATTTTATCCATGATTATATGATAATTTGTTCTTACCGTTTATGATTTTATGTCTAATTAATTAGAGTGCAAGCTAATTAGTTTTATATAAATTCATATGATAGTTTAAAGGGTTAAAGTACGTAATCGCTTGATCTTTTAGACATAAGTATCACCCTAGTTAATCATGGATGGCTCATACCCATCTCTTTTAATTAGGAAATTATTATAGATCCTTTTTAAATTAATTTGCTATTAGATTGGTTATTAGGTGCTAGATGATGTTTTTCTAATACTTAGTGCTCTAATTTGATTAAATTTTAGTGTTAGTGTTAGGGTTAAAAATATTAGTAGGGTCTATATTAGGGATAAGCCTAATTAAACTAATAACTAAGGAAAAATGGGGAAGATTCGCTAGTGGTTGTCTTCTACAATTTAGCTCATGGGTAGATCAATTTGTGTGTTAATGATAAATAATAATTTGCATGGTGGATATAGATTATACTAAGTGTTTTTTTTTTATAAAATTTGATATCTTTGATAATTATTTAATTGCGTTTTAGTAGTTTTCTTTAGTTTAATAATTTTTATTTACAAAGTTACAATATTTTATTATTAATTTTGTTATCCTCCCTTAAATAACAGTATTTTAGTTAGTTTTAGGAATTTTATCTTAATTTAATTTTGAGTCTTTATATATTTTAATTTTTAGATTATTTTCCTGTTAGTTTTTATTAGTTTTGAGTCAGCTTGTTAGAAATTAGTTTAAAAATAATTTCTTTTATTATTTTTCATATTTTATCTTCTTTTAGGGTTTAGATAGAGTCCTAGTTTGATGTGATTAAATTTTATAATTTTTTGAATTAATTTGATAATTTTTCAGATTTAATTCTTGAATTTAATTACTTTAGGTTTTTAGTTAAATAATTTTGTAAATTCGATTTTAAATTTTATTTTTATATTTTTAGGGTCTGGTTAGGTCTAGAAAATTAGTATTAATATTCTGAATAATTTTAGTATTTATTTTCGTAATTTATTTAGTGAAGAATTTTACTTATTTAATTTTCTGTTTTAGAATTTGTTTATTTTCTGCTTCAGTTTTCTATTTTAATTATTCTAAAAATATACAAAAATATTTCTGGATTATTATAGTTTTTTTTATTAGGTATAAATTATTTATTTAGTTTTTAGATAATTTTCTATGATTTTTAGTTATTAATTTTAATTTATATTTTAATTTTGTTTTTAAGTGTAGTAAATTGAATTAGATTTAAGCTTACATATTTATTATATCTTTCCTTGTGTATTTGATACCTACTTTCCTATACTATATTGTTAATTATAAGCCTAAGTAGTGGTTTAATTTGTAGCTGGACAACAAGCTAAGCTGTGTGGAGTGTGAAATATAATAATTTCCTGTAACATTTTTACTTTTTCATTGTTTGATGGCTTTTTAACTTTTTGTCATAATATAATTGCGAGTATTTTATTTTTAAAATTAAAATTAACACAAATATGTTATAAAAATAATCTTTAAATATTTGAATATTCGAGGAAACTATTTGGCTATTGTTAATCTGGACTCATGCTAGATCTTAAGAAATTATAAATTAGGAAAGTAAACATACAACGATTACATACATACTTGAGATTAGATCATTGAAAATACCTACAATGATTAAAATATATGATTCAAATGTGTTGCAGGAAAAGATAGAACAAATTAAAGGTGAAAATTGTATCATTTCAAGTTTGTAAGTTATGTCATGTTTGAAGAGATGAAAACTCAATATGCCAAATTTTGTAACCCGTAAGGCTTCGAATAAATTCATCTTTAGATTATTTTTTTGTCACAAATACAATTTATCTTAATATCTTCCTAAATTGTTTTTGTTATAATAGTGAACATAAACTTGGACTAATCATGTCTTTACCGTGATATAATTTTCAACTATTTACTCATTTCCTTTTATTTGTTAAATATATTGGATGACTTCTATCATTTTAGTATTTTAATTATTAATCTCATTTATAAAGTAGCAGTTGAATGTTTACTTTTTTAATTAATAACTTATTAAGGTATACTACATTAGTTCGTGTATAACACGAGTCCACTAGTATTAGAAAATAAGATCTTTATTATACCCTTAGTATTTCAATATAATTTAGGATATGACATATTACTTAAATGAATTTCTTAAACAATTTGCTAAGTTCACACAAACCTCTTACACTATATCTCACAACCAAATGTGGTCATGTTTTAAAAATCCCAATTATAAAACACCCTTATAAAGTACATGCGAATTGTGGTGGACAAGGATATGAAAAACTCACACTCAATTCTCAAGTCCAAATGAAAATTTTCAAAATTAATATTAGAACCAAAGAGCAGACTTTTAAATAAGTTGAAGAAATCTATTTAGAAAATCCATTACAATTTCAGAAACTTGAACATTCCATAGCAGCAATCAACTTAACCCAAGAAATTTATATAGAAAGAAAATCAATGCTTTACTCCTAAGCATATATAAAAAGTTTTCACAACAAATCAAATTATTATTAGAAAAACAACCAATTAGACTTGAAAAAGGAGCTTATTAGTTTCCTACTATCATGGTTATGAATAAAGCAGAGACAAGATGAGGAAAAGTAAGAATGGTTATCAACTATAAAAAAACAACTTAACCAAGTACTACTCGAAATTGATAATTATTTCTTGCCTAGTGAATAAGTTCTTATTAATCTTGTTAAAAATAAGAAATACTATTATAAATTTGATTGTAAATCTGGATTTTGGCAAATAAAAATGAATGAAAATAGTATCAAATATATAGATTTTAGTACACCTCAAAAATTCTATGAATGGATAGCTATGCTCTTTGGTTTAGAAAATGCACCAAGAATTTTTCAAAATATAATGGATTATTCATTTAGACATCTTAATAATTTTTAAATTTTTTTACGTAGATGACATTTTAATTAGTTTTAATACCACTAAAGAATATAAGAAACACTTTAATATTTTTGTAGAAACAACAAGAAGGGATATGTCTTAGTGAAAAGAAAGACACAATATAGCAAGAAGAAATCGAATTTAGTATCTAAATTAGGAAAAAATGAAATTTCTCTCCAACCTCATATTTTAATAGAAAAAAATATCCTAATGAATTAAGAACTAAAAGCAACCAAAAAAAGGATTTTTAGGGTTACTAAATTATGCAAGCTCTTATATTATATGAATACTCAAATATGACTGATTGGCCCCTTACATGCTTTGAATTCAAGTCATTCATTTAATCTTAGGATTAAGTAAGAAGCATCCTGAAAGAATTTTACAAAACTAACTTATCTCGTTATGACTGACCCAAGGCTTATACCTTAAAAGAATACTTGTCAAATTCTTAAACTCGGTTCTACTTCAAAAAGTATAAACCGACTCGAGTCATTATAACCGAATCGACTAACCCACTAAGTTCTCAATAACCGACCCACTCGGTCCGACTCGGACATTAAGTTTGCCAAAAAATTTCATATTGTAGGTTCTATGTGCCCCGAGCAGTTCTCCCTCTCCGTAGTAAGGAAGAGGTGATCCAAAAAATGGGCGAAGCCTCTACGGAGTGTCGGATTTTTAGGTGAGGTAGGTCTCTTATTAAGTTGATTTTTAGAAGAAAATTTTAGTGGTGATTTTATTAATTTACTTTTTTTTTCGAGATTGAATTTCGGGAATATCTCGGATGTTATTTCATAAGCAATAATATCAGAAAAAGGAAAAAGCATTTCACCGTAAAGGTTACGGACTAGGCGAGTGAAACCGGCTGGGCTAGAAGGTAAGCCTAAATGTCGGTTGCGGTTGGCGCCGCCTATCCCGACCGATTTACGGTGCTTGCCATCCGGCTGGTACTGCTCGAAGGAAGTGAGGGAGAGAAATTTTCAATAAAGTAAGGGGATTTACCAGCTAAAAATGGAGTGAAATAAGAGTAGGGGATACCCCCTATTTATAGGAAATTTTGGGGTTAAAAGAACACCGAAATTCCCTTCTAGTCTGCTGCTAAGATATTAATCCGAGTCCAGATTTTCCGGAAATGGATAAAGGGAAAACTAGACCTTTGAACTGGTCAAAATGACACAGCTCCAAGGGTGTTGTGTACCGGAGTAGGTCCAAAGAATGTCGTACGGACGTCCGGGGAACACCGCCAGGCTCAACCATTAAAAAGCTAAAACATTGCATTTTGCACGACTTATAGGTCCGTGCGCCGGTTTGTCTCCGAGGTTTGGGAGTTTGAACCTATCTTGGGTCGTCCTAAACATTGGTTTGTGAGCTGGCCAATCCCATAAAAATGATTTGGGTTGTTTTGTGGTGCTAGATGGCTTTTGTGGGCTAAATCGACTTCAGTCATGCTATTTTAGTTTGATCATGGTCCGAGTTTGCAAATAAGACCGAGATTTCATCACCGAGGTTAACATAAATAAATAAAGAAAATAAAAGGATATGGATGACGCGTTTTTGGTGTCTACACATATTTAACATGCCACTTTGATATGGCAATCTCCATGATATGGACTGGAATTAATTGTTTTAATTCTACTTAAGTCCGAATAATTACTCTTTAATGATTTAACTTGGTATAATTGAAAAGTGTATGAAGGTTTGCTCGGGAGAAGTTAAGTCACCCTAGAGGGGGTGAATAGGGTGATGGAAGATTTTGAGAAAATCAAACTCTTTTGCACGAGAATAGAGACGAAACAGATTTTGATTCTAGATTAGACTCGGAAAAGTGTAAACTCGGATATACGTGGAAACCCTCCCGGGCGAGAAAACCACGGACGGTGTCAATCCGGACACCAAGTCAAATCCACTAATTGAATCCTCAATTACAATGAATATGACTACCCAGATTTGTTCCCAAACAAATCTATTACAATTTTCCCGGGCTCGGAATTTACCTTATCCGATCGACCTAGTACTTCCAAGTTGAAGTTACCTTATCAACTTGGGATCCTCCAATTTTTCCCAGGGTTAGAAGTTCCCTTATCTAACCTGGTACTTCCAAACTGAGGTAACCTTTACAGTTTGGGACAACCGAGTTGAGGTAACCTTTACAACTCGGTCGGAGAGAAAGAGTAGAAGAGTAGTAGGAATTGCAATACAAGCGACTCGGAAAAATACAACTCGGAATATTAGAATTACAGTTTGGGAGTTGTATGCTAGAGAAGATGTTCAATATGGTCTCTCTTTTTCTTCCATTCGTCCGTTGAAATCTTGTGCTAAGGCTTCTATAAATAGTCCGCCTTGAAGAGATAGCCGTTGTGCCTCCAACGTCTTTCCGTTGAAGGCTGTGCGAGTCAACTAGCCGTTGTAACGGATAGTACGAGTCACTCGATTTCTGGACCACCTTGAAATAACCGTTGTGCCTTGGTCCTAGCTTCCAACAGCTCTTTTTCTAGCTTTTGTAAACTGGAAAAGCAAAACGAAAAGACCGTTAGCCACGAAATAAAATATTACCCAAAACGATGAATGACAAGGTCGTCGGTAAGTTTTGAGCTTTTCTAGAAATTCCAGCTTTTTGTACGGCGGTGCTTTAACGGTCGAAGCCTTTTGCTTTTGCTTTTGCTTTTTCTTCGGATAATTGACATTAGAAAAACCTGCAAAAACATTAAGCACAATGGTTCTCAAAGTATAAATATACTTTGGTCCATAATTAGATAAGGATTAGTCTAAATAAAGCATTTAATGACTAATTACCTTAATCTATTAATCTGGAATATTTCAAGTCTAATATTCAATATACTCGGATTCCGGATATGCTAAAACTCATAAATAAAACATTCAATCTTAATGGGCACAAGAGTTATATAGACATTTTACAATTACGCATAATTAAACAAATAATAGCGTAGGCAAACTAAATGTCCGAGTCCGACTAAGTGGGTCGGAATCCGAGTTACGAGTGGGTTAGATCCGAGTCCGAGTTCCGAGTGGGTCGGATCCGAGTCCGAGTTCGAATGGGTCGGATCCGAGTCCGAGTTCGAATGGGTCGGATCCGAGTGGGTCGGACTTACTTAGTCTATCATAACTAACTCGGATTCTACTTTCTAAGTCCGAGTCGACTTAGTGGGTCGAGACTTAGTCGGATAATCTTAATATGCTTAAGTCCGAGTTCGAGTCAAGAATAAGTCATATTGAAATAATGAATTGTAAAGCATATGACTTAGTTAAATGAATTTCTTTTAGGATGCTTCTTGCTTTATCCTAAATTTAGATGAATGCATGAAATCAAAACACATTCAAGGGGTTAGTCGATCATACATGAGTCTTCAATCTCCCCTTTTTTATGAAAGGCATTCAACTAAATAATGACTCAAAGAAATTCATCATAATTATCGAGCATAATTAAAATGACATAAGGAGCATTTTAAATTTGTGAAACTTTTCAAAATTCGCTCCCCCTAAACCATTGAACTCCCCATAGCGAGATGAATCCACAAAGTTCATTATTCTCTCCCCTAATGCATTTCATCAAAAATAAACAAGGAGAGAACGAGATTTTGAACAGAAGAAATATCAATTGAATGTAATGATAAGTAAGGTCAATCATACCTTAGTTGATGTCTAGAATGATATTATCAAGGAGATGACTAGACTTTTACCCGAGTGCTTTTCCAAATCTCCGACTTACCAAGTTAAAATTCTTAGCACTCTCGAGGGTCGGACTCGAGTCTTCCTTTGCTTTGTAGTGTACCTGCAAAAGAAAACAAACTAACCCTTCTTGCTTCCTCTAACAAGTCCCGAGTAACTATTCTTACCGAGGTTAGTTTTGGAGGAAGGCCACTTTTGGAACCCAAATTTGAATAATTTTTGGAAGGGTTCGATTACGAGTCTTCCTTTTTGAAACCGAGTTTCGGGTTTGTTAAAATCTTTTCTTTTGTAAAAAGTCCGAGCGAGACTTCTCTTGATAAACCTTTCGAGCTCGGTTCTCTTTCTCACTTGTGTGAGTTGAGCTGGACTCGGAATTTTTGAAAAAGATTTTTCGAGAATTCTTCTTGAGAGGAACTTTATAGGAGTTATTCTCTTTTCGAATTAAAACCCAAACCTTCTTTTCGAAAAGAAACACACTGAGAACCAAGAAGAAGATCAAGGTTTTTCGACCTTGAGTGAGTTCTAGAATCAACTTTTGAGACTCATCTAGCTTTTTCTTTAAAAGCTCATTCTCGAATCTAAGGCACTCGGACTCGGTCTCATTATCATGTGAGCTAGTCTCAAGTACCTTCAAACCGAGTCTCGGTTTTTCTAGATCATTTTTCGGAAAATTGTTCTCGGTTTTAAGAGACTCAAGTTTTTCTTGAAAGAGGGAAGAATCGGAGTTAGACTTTTCCTCTAAAGAAAAAATGTACTTTGCAAGATCTATCTTAGAAAATGTAAGATAGTAATTGATTACCTCTTGAGGATCATTTTCCTCAACATCGGATGAGTATTGTTCGATTCGGTTTACGTATGCGAGTCGAGTCATTGCTATTAGACACTTGGACTCATCCTCTATGTCCGAGTCGGATGAGTCTCTTTCTTCGACTCATCCTTACTATAAGTAATGGTCTTCTTCTTCTTGTAATATCTCTTCTTTTACGGGTAATATTTGATGGTGTGTTCCTTGCTACCACACTTAAAACACCGGAATAATTAGTAGAAAAAGAATTGAGAGGATGAGAGAGTTTACCTTTTCTTTCCCGTCCGAGGACCTCGGATTTAGACTTCTTTTCGATATCCGATGCTTCATCATCTTTCGAAGCCTTTTGCAATTTGCTCTATTGGGTCCTCTTCGAATCGGAATTACTTGCACTTAGTTTAGCTTCTTCGAGGCTTTTAATGCAATGTTCCTTCTTGGGCTGTCCTCGAGAATCCTCTTCTTGGAGATGTAACTCATGGGTCGAAGTTTTCCTATGAGCTCATCTAACTTCGGTTCTGTTGAGGTCCCGTGTTTCTTCTATTGCAGTCACCTTTGGACCCCATTTCTTCTTTGGTAGGCTCCTTAGAAGTTTTCTAACAACGTCTTCATTAGGCACCTTCTTACCGAGAGATTTGAGATTATTAACAATCTCTCGTGAATCGGATATACATCTCGGTGATGCTCTCGGCTTCTTCCATTTTGAATAGCTCATACCTGTGGAGGTATTGGCTGATCTTAGTTTGTCTCACTTGGCTTGTTCCTTCATATGTTGTCACTAAGGTGTCCCACACCTCCTTAGTTGTGTCACAAGCCAAGACTCTATTGTACTCGAAGCATCTATGGCACATAGAAGGATGTTCATAGCTCGAAGTTCTTCCTGTACCTTTCCTTCTCTTCGGTGGTGTATTCGACTTTAGTTTTGCCATCTGTTTGGTCTCCTTCTTGCTTTGTGGGAATATAGTTTCCCTCGGTGATGACCTTCCACACTTGTTCATCAAGATCTTGGATGAAGCATTGCATCGGCTTCTTCCAAAGTGCAAAGTTTAAGCCTTTGAACTTGGGTGGCCTCAAAAGAGATCTTCCTTCTTCAAATTCTCCGATCACGATGAGCCATGATCTTTAAACCTTTGGATGGTGAGATCCTCTTGAAAGGCTAGGCTCGATACCAATTGAAGGTTTGCTCGGGGAGAAGTTAAGTCACCCTAGAGGGGGTGAATAGGGTGATGGAAGATTTTTGAGAAAATCAAACTCTTTTGCACGTGAATAGAGACGAAACTGATTTTGATTCTAGATTAGACTCGGAAAAGTGTAAACTCGGATATACGTGGAAACCCTCTCGGGGCGGAAAACCACGGACAGGTGTCAATCCGGACACCAAGTCAAATCCACTAATTGAATCCTCAATTACAATGAATATGACTACCCGGATTTGTTCCCAAACAAATCTATTACAATTTTCCCGGGCTCGAATTTACCTTATCCGATCGACCTAGTACTTCCAAGTTGAAGTTACCTTATCAACTTGGGATCCTCCAATTTTTCCCGGGGTTAGAAGTTCCCTTATCTAACTCTGGTACTTCCAAACCGAGGTAACCTTTACGAGTTTGGGACAACCGAGTTGAGGTAACCTTTACAACTCGGTCGGAGAGAAAGAGTAGAAGAGTAGTAGGAATTGCAATACAACCGACTCGGAAAAATACAACTCGGAATATTAGAATTACAGTTTGGGAGTTGTATGCTAGAGAAGATGTTCAATATGGTCTCTCTTTTTCTTCCATTCGTCCGTTGAAATCTTGTGCTAAGGCTTCTATAAATAGTCCGCCTTGAAGAGATAGCCGTTGTGCCTCCAACGTCTTTCTGTTGAAGCTATGCCGAGTCAACTAGCCGTTGTAACGGATAGTCCGAGTCACTCGATTTCTGGACCACCTTGAAATAACCGTTGTGCCTTGGTCCTAGATTCCAACAGCTCTTTTTCCAGCTTTTGTAAACTGGAAAAGCAAAACGAAAAGACCGTTAGACACGAAATAAAATATTACCCAAAACAGAATGTGACAAGGCTCGTCAGTAAGTTTTGAGCTTTTCTAGAAATTCCGACTTTTGTCCGGCGGTGCTTTAACGGTCGAAGCCTTTTGCTTTTGCTTTTGCTTTTCTTCGAGATAATTGACATTAGAAAAACCTGCAAAAACATTAAGCACAATGGTTCTCAAAGTATAAATATACTTTGGTCCATAATTAGATAAGGATTAGTCTAAATAAAGCATTTAATGACTAATTACCTTAATCTATTAATCGGAATATTTCAAGTCTAATATTCAATATACTCGGATTCCGGATATGCTAAAACTCATAAATAAAACATTCAATCTTAATGGGCACAAGAGTTATATAGACATTTTACAATTACGCATAATTAAACAAATAATAGCGTAGGCAAACTAAATGTCCGAGTCGACTAAGTGGGTCGGAATCCGAGTTCCGAGTGGGTTGGATCCGAGTCCGAGTTCGAGTGGGTCGGATCCGAGTCCGAGTTCGGAATGGGTCAGATCCGAGTCCGAGTTCGGAATGGGTCGGATTCGAGTGGGTCGGACTTACTCGATCTATCATAACTAACTTAGATTCTACTTTCTAAGTCCGAGTCCGACTTAGTGGGTCGGACTTAGTTAGATAATCTTAATATGCTTAAGTCCGAGTTCAGTCAAGAATAAGTCATATTGAAATAATGAATTGTAAAGCATATGACTTAGTTAAATGAATTTCTTTTAGGATGCTTCTTGCTTTATCCTAAATTTAGATGAATGCATGAAATCAAAACACATTCAAGGGGTTAGTCGATCATACCCGAGTCTTCGAGTGTATAAATTTGTACCCATTAAGGTTGAACTTATTATTTATGAGTTTAGACATATCTTGACTGGAGGATAACTCCTATAAGAGTGTTTTCAAAAAGGATTCTAGAAAAATCAATTTTAAAAAAGTTGAGCATGGTCCAACTCAAACAAGTGAGAAAGAGGACTGAGCCCAGAAAATTTTATTAAGAGAAGTCTCCCTGGACCTCTTAAAAAATAAAAGATTTTACAAATTGGGGACTCGGTTTTCAAAGAGGAAGAGTCCAAATCAGACCCCGCCTAAGATTATTCAAATTTGGATTCCCAAGAATGCCCTTCCTCAAAACCGACCTTAGTAAGCACGATTCATCGGGTTTGTTAGAGGAAGTAAGACGGGTTAATTTGCTTTCCTTTTTAGGAATGTCATAGAGAAAGGAAATACCACTGGTTCCTAGATAGTGGGTACTCAAGACACATGAATGGGGACTCAAGCCTCTTCACTAAGTTGAAAAAGAAGAAAGGTAGACGACTCACTTTTGGAGACAACAACAAAGGTAAAATTGTTAGGAGTGGAAGAGATGGATATGGAGACAGTTCAATCTAGTGTACCTCATCGAAGGACTCAAGAGGTAATATCTACTAAAACCAATTGTTTCATCTTATATGCAACAACTCATGAAACCAAACTTTTTGGTTTAAGGTCAAGTAACACTTATACTATTTCCTTAAACAATTCCGTAAACACAAATTTCAAGTCTAAAATAAATAAAGATAGGAAATTAGGAAACAAATATAATTTGTATTAATTTTTGTTAAATGGGTATAATCTCTGTATTGAATACAATTGATGTAATCTTCTAATTTAATCTCCCTATAACTTGAACGATTTAAGGGCATTGTACCTTGATCTTGAACATTGATGTAAAGTCGGATGATGAACGCTAGAGTGATTCTCAATCCGGAAGTGATGAAAGTCTTGAGTTTGAATTCTTGACTTTCATTTTTGAATCTAGAATTGTTGCAAATCTCGATCCTTGACGCTTGGTAACTGGATGTTGCTTGCGGTTAGAGCTCTGGATGTTTGTAGATACTAACCAACCTCTAAAATGAAGGGTAACACCTCTATTTATAGCCTTTTTAGAGATAGGGTTTGAATTGGATTTTGGGCCCGGACCCACAATTCGAGTAACTATTTCTTAAAAGAAGTATTTTTTATTTTATTGTATCACTAGCAACACGTGGCAGCTTCTAATTGGTCGGAATTTAATTTCTTTCGATTTTAATTTTAAAAGTCTTCCGAAATTGTTTTTACACATGGCAATTTGCAATAGGTAGAATAAAAATAATTTAATTTTCCACGTAGCGACATATAGTTGGCTAACAAATTTTTGCCTCCTACAAATTCCTTTTAGAATATTTTTTGTCCGAAAGCTCTAGTGAATGCTGATTCATGGACATGGCATCATAGATTAGGTCATATTAGCATGCATACTATGAAGAAATTATCTTCACGAAGTTAGTCCGAGGACTCCCTAAGTGTGCATTTAACAAAGATAAATTTTGTGATACTTGTGTAAAAGGGAAACAAGTTAGGTCATCATTTAAATCACTTAAAACTATTTCCACATCAATAGTGCTTAAACTGATTCATATGGTTTTATATGGGGAAATTCCTGTGAAGAGTATAGGAGATAAATCTTATGTTCTTGTTATTATTGATGATTATTCAAGATGTACACAGGCGTATTTTCTTAAGAACAAAAAGAAAGCATTCCAGGAGTTTTCCAAATTTGCAGACAGATATAACTTGAATATGGACTTAGATCATAATTGATACAACTAACCATAGAAGAAAATTCGACTACTCTAAGTTTGCAAAGTTCTCGTGACAAATCTGGGATCTTTCACAACTTCTTAGCTCCAAGAACCCCTCAATAAAACAAAGTTGTAGAAAGAAAAAAAGGGAACCCTTAAGGAGATTTCTCTAACAAAGATGATCAAGAATAACCTACCATATTACTTCGGGCTGAAGCAGTCAGCACCGCCAACTACACATTGAACCGGTGTCGCATTCGCCTAATCCTCTATAAAACACCATATGAGCTCTACGAAGTAAGAAACCTAACATCTCTTACTTTAAGCCTTTTAGATGAAAATGTTTTGTTCACAATAATGGTAAGACTCATCTAACTAAATTTGATGCTAGCTTTGATGAAGGTATTTTCCTTGGTTATTTTACTCATAGTAAAGCTTACCGTATTTTTAACAAAAGGACTAACATAGTGGATGAAATTATCCACGTTATTTTTTTTATAAAGGTGACTATGGCGGGATAAGTGAGACAACATTCTCGGATCTCAAACTTAACAGAGATGATGACGACTTGATTGAAGGTGATCTCAAAAACGCTAAAAATAAAATAACCGAACCCTAGCCGACGTAATTGAACAGACCGAGCTACTTAACCAAGACTCAACTCAAGGACCTCAAAACTAAGAAGGAACCGAGACTGAACCAACCGAGGAACTAAATATTCAGGATCCTAATCGGGTAAATCAAAGGTTAGGAAGAGTCTTTAGGTATAATTTTAGTCACCCCCTTGAGAATAATGATAAGTGCCATATTTTTATTAGATTTCAAAGGAGGTTTCTTGTCATTTTTGGGGATTTATACTCATATTTATGTACTTTATGCCCCATCTATGCTTTACACACGGGTTTTGCGTTTTTGGTATGTTTCTGCAGCTTTCTAGTGATTTGGACCTGATTTTTAGTCATATTTTCGGTCCAAATCTACTTTAAGTATATGTTTCTAACCTCCTTATTGAAAGAGCCTTCTGATAACATAATATAAGCTCAATAATGTTAAGGAACGGAAAAGATATGAGCCGGAAAGTAAGAAGGGTGCGGTGATGGACACTTCTCTACTCTCTGAATCATTTTTTTGCCACACTTATGAAGCAAGAATAATGATGAAAGAATTATAAACTGGACTCAATGAGCTTTCTGGAAAATCAAGAATCACATCATTTGGACATCGGACGAGGAAGTTATGACCGAATCGGTTTGACACATGCCTTTCAACAGACCAACACGGGCAGCTGTGTCTACCGACACGGCCCATGTTGGAGGTCGAGCCTTTTCGAGCACGGGCTGGCCAAGTCACAGCATTATGATAAAGTTTTGATGTTCCAAGTAGCCAACACGGGCAACCCGTGTCGGCAGACACGACCAGTGTTGGCGGTAAATTCTACCGAGACGATTCGGTTTTGACGGTTTTGGCTTTTGATTACCTCTTAATGGATTATTTAAGTTGATTTTTGGCTGTTGTTCGAGGCATCTAGTTTAGCATGCATCCATAGTTCATCCACCCTCATCCATTGCCATTATCCTACGTTCATCCACATCAAATCGAATTTTGAAGATCGAAGAAGAAGATCGAAGCGATTGCGGGATTCCATTCGAAGTCGAGAGATTCAAGTGGAGAACTTCAAGTCTATCATCTTACTTCTTCATTTCTTGCTATTTGAGGTTTGATTTGCATGTATTGTATTTTTATTAAGTTTTCAATAACAATGTGTGAGTAGTTTAGTTTTTCTAGGGATTTATAATCCGAAACAATGTAGTTTGATTAGTTTTCCATAATTTGTGCTTGAATTCTTATTTTGATCAATAGAAGGTTGTGTTTATCATGTTTATGAGTATTTTGAAGGCCTAGAATACTTGTGTTTAGAGATTAATCTATCATGTACTCGAAAAGTGAAATAGAAAAATCCGACAACCAACCTTTCTACCTAGTTTATGAAATTTGAGAAAAGAATAGTAAATTAGGGGATCACTTTGATAATTTGAAATCATTAACTTTGATTAACTTAAAAGGCATACGAAAGTTGTTTGATAGGTTAATTAGAGCAATTCTATTAAGCATCGAAAGAGCGGTAGAATTTTGTGATTATTGATCCTTGATTCACTTGAAAGAATGATTGCACAAATCATGTTTAAATAATCAAAATCATTATTAGGAAAGCAAATCCCTAGATGTTTTAAGTCTAGATTAATTTTCTTGATTTTAATAAATAGAACTAGTTTAGAAAGATCAAACTCCAAAAACCGACTTGCTTAACAATTGAGTTGAGGGCTAGTTTATTGAATTGATAGAATTGAGTCCTTGTGGGATCGACCTTGGATAGCTACGAGTCATACACCGTGCACTTGCGGCCTGTCAAGTTTTTGGCATCGTTGTCCGGGACTCTATCCTTAGTAGCCATTAGACGAATACTCTCAAATTGACTAAGCATTTATTTTCTTTTTCTATTTTGATTGGGTTGGTAGTTTTTTTCGTTCTTGCTAGGTTTTCTCTCCTTGCATGCAAAAACTTAATTATTTGGGTTTGATCTCGAAATCGAGCAAACCTTCCTCTCGAAGGCTTGCTCTTGGAGAGAGTTAGTCACCCTAGAGGGGTGGTGAATAGGGTGATGAGGAAATTTAAACAATAAAAGGAAGAATTAAGCCAAAACCGACTTTGAAGCAATCCGAGTCGAGATTGGACTTAGAAAAGTGATAGCTCGAAATTACGTGGAAACCCTCCTAGGGTAAAAAACCATGACCAGTGCTAATCCAAGCACCAAGTTAAATCCACTATTTTGAATCCACAACATATAGTAGACAGACTTAACTAGAATTGCTCCCTTAGACAATTCCTTACAAGGTTTTCCTAGACTCGAAATTCCCTTATCCGATCTAGTACTTCCTAACTAAGGTAACCTTTAAAGCTAGGGACAATTGGGCTGAGTTAACCCTTACAGCTCAGTCAAGGGACCTTACTCGGAAAGTAAGAAGAGAAGTTGTGACTGATTACAAGACCTTACAACTCGGAAAGATGTTAAGTACGGAGTTGGAGTTGTAAGTAGAAGATTGAATATGAATACAAAGACTTTTGCTTAAGTATGTGTATGACAATGATTCCAGCAATCTTCAAGTCTTGAGAGTTGGCTTCTATTTATAGATGACCACACAGATTAGTCATTATGACTAGCTTCGATTGGAAGTCTTCCGTGACCATTGTAACGGGTCTTCCGAGTCACTCGGAAAAGATCCGTTGAGTTGTGAACGTTGTGCAGCAGCTCTTGACTCCTTAGGATGTCCCAATCCACTGGTGCTGTCTCGAAAAATAGAGTGGAAACCACCGTTGAGCTTAGCGTTGAAGATTTCCAGTTTTGGAAACGGACAACTCGACACGGTTTCGGGCCTTGGTCGAAGTAGAAAAAGCCTTGTCTCGCTGGTGATTTGACATCTTGAAGCCGGTTACTTTTGTAATTCAAAAGTAGGATAACCTCGTTCAAATAACCTACAAAAGTAAATCAATTTGGTTCTGAAAGTATAAAATACTTTGGTCCAAGATTAGACATAGATAAAAATTTAATTAAGATAATTAAGTGTATAATTATCCGATTCCTGGGAGAGTGAAATTTTCTTAGTCTAATATTCATTATACTCAAATTCCAAGCTGAGTCGGTCTAGGCATAAATCAAATCGGATAAAGAATATCGAGTAGTACTGCTTGATTTAGACTAACAAAGTTCAAACGATGCAAGATGACTTAGAAAGATGAATTACCATTGTAATTCACTTATAACTTAAAATTTGAAGTCGGACTCGAATATAAGAGCGTTAGAGTGATTGTTTGAACATGCGATATATTTGAGTGTTGTCCGAATGACTCGGAACTACGAGATGTAGAAAGATGATCAATGAGTATGCTTTCCGAGTCATCGAGAATCAAATGAAAACAAAAACAATAGTTTTTGTAACACTCGAAAAGATTCTATACCACTCATAAAAGTTTCTATATCACTTAGAATAACTTGTAATCAAAACTTACAAGAGATGGAGTTTTATACCTGATTCCTTAACGAGTCACTCGGAATGTTACTCATGCACGATCCGAGTCTTCAATCTCACTCTTTTTGATGAAAGGCATTCTTTACTTAGATAGAAACTTTGTTAGTGATAAAAACCCCGAGTTTTCATTCTTTCTCAACAAACATGTCGAGTAAGTAGAGTTTAGATTGCATCGAGCTAAAAGATGAAATATCGCATAGAAATGAAGTGAAGTAAACTTAGAGTATTGCGTATATATCAAAGAAAACAAAAAATGTAATTGAGTTGATAAGAAAAAAAATGAAGTATCCGTAATGCGCAGCGAGATGAACTCGAAGAAATAGCTTGAAACTTAGAAATTACTTCATTAATATTCAAAAAAAGGTGAGAGAAAAGAAAATCTCCCCTAAACAAGACAACACAAATTTTCTAACTCTTCTCCCCCTTGCCTTTCAGCCAAAAAACTAAACAAAACAGGAGAAGAAGGTATCAAGAAGATACGAGATGTATATGTTTGGACAAAAAAATTTCTAAGATAAAGGGGAGGGAGCAGTTTGAGTCGAGGTGGGTGGACGAGCGGTGCGCCTTCTCCGGTAAGATCATGATGAAGTTGAAGATCGAGGAGGTGGCAACACTGGTATCCCCAGGATGGGCTCGGCTTTGAGTGGCTAACGCAGAACCAAGTCGTCCGGAGGTTCATCCGCTCGAAACTCGACCGAGGAGGTGCTTGCTCGGACTGGAAGGCTGCCGACCGTCCTTGGTTAGCAGGGTCTTCGACCCACTCGGACTCACTGTCCGAGCTGATCGGTTCCGGTTGTAGGACAGGAGCACCTTGTCCCTCTGCCGCTCTCGCTCCTTCGACTTCTTCCTTCTCCCCTTCCTCCTTCTCCTCGGATGGAGCTGCCTCAGCTGCAGGCTCCTCTTCTTTTTCTTCTTCTTCATCTCCTCTAGAGGATGATTTGGCTAGGCTCGAGGATTCCTCGAAGTGTCCGAGTTGATCTGGATCTTGAGCAGCCTTGGATCGCCGTTCTTGGAGGAGCTCTATCATTTCCTTTTGCTCCTTGACAAGTGCTTTCATCTCAAGAAGCACATCTTGCTTGCTCTACGATTTGGGATCGAGCAGTCTTTTGATTGATGGTCATAGACTATAGGCAATCTTGAATGATTGGAGGGTGTCCTTGAGTTTAGTGGACACGAGGAGATCTTGTCCATTATTGTAGTGGACAAGGTAGAGGAGAGTACTCGAGAAACACCTGAGGTGGAGGCACCACCAGGTGGAGGAGGTAGAGAAAGAGGGGATTGTGTTTGAGTCCGAGGCGGAGAAGGTGGCCTCGGTTCGAGCTATGGACCCGGACACCCGGTTGGGTCTCCTGGTATCCATAACCAAGAAGTTCTTTCTTGCCAATAATAATGGCAGCCTCGAAACCGCATTAGGATCCGAGGGAAGAGGAGCTTTGAATTGTTTAAAGATGAGGGTGAGAACGACCTCGAAAGGAAGTGGGGTTAACTTCTTAGTCCGAGTGCGAGCTGGCACAGCGAGCCATCCGCTCGACTAAGGCAGGAAAGAGGTCTACTTCGTAGCCCTCGGGAATATCATACAGAGCTTTGAGATGCTTGGAGTTAGCATTCTCCTTGCTAGAATGCTTGAGAGAAGAAGGTTCTCATCAGCGAAAAACACGAAGTTGGGCTTCGACTTTAGTTGAGTCACGGAGAAATTTAAACGTGACTCATGAAATTCTTTATCGTACTTCTCGAAGAATTCATCAAGCAACTTCGTTGAAAGGTATGGGGTTGCTGTTGAGGAAAAGAGAAGAAACTTTGAAAAGATGGTGGAGAAGAGAGACATTGACTCAAACAAGTAATGTTTTGAACTGTGGAGGTGAGTATACCCTCACGGCTAGATAGGTTGGAAAAAACTCGGAAACAAGTTCGGGTAGATGAACTCGCTGAAGTAGAGAAAATTGTATACCTCTATTGATTTGATGTGATTCAACCACAAAAACTTTGTGGTTGGGAAGAATTTGTTATCCAACGTTAGGTGTTGGGTGACAATGATTTTGGAAGGATTGGAAGGGCCCTCTTGGCTTTTTGTTCGGGGTTTCTTGGTTATAGAACCAAGAAAGTCTGAGTGGGAACCTCTTTTCGGCATGTTTTGATGAGAAAAGAGAGAGGATGAACTTTGAGAAAGAGGTAGAAAGCTTGAAGAGATAGAGTAAGTAGAGAGTAGAGAATAAAAGAAAATGAAAGAGTAGAAAGAGAGTTTATAGCAATTGGTGCTTACTTGAGACTTCTTTCACTTAGCTTGAGAGTCGGTTCGTGCCTTGAAAACAGTGAGCTTGCCCAAGATGTAGTACGAGAGAGAGAGAGAGTATGTAGAGAGTAAAGTATCAAAATGAAGGAAAAGGATGCTATTTATAGAGAAAGAATTATCCTTTAGAATTCGTTCGATTTAACTCTCTAATGGTCGCCCTCGGACCAGGTGTGACCGTTCTACTTCTTCAACGAGTTAGAAATCCATCGGTTGTCTTCCAACGACTAGTTCTCTAACTGATGCACATGAGAGATAAAGAGAAAAAAGAGATTTTAAAAGAGATTTACGAAATTCTCCACTGATCTAGAGATGATTTCGGAATTTTGATGTCCATTTTTCTCAAAATCGCGAGTTCGACTCAATAGAGTTTCGAGTGACTCGAAACAAGCAAGCGAACAATAACTCATAGCTCGGTATCACTGGCTCAACTGAACTAATTGTTATGAAAGCAGCGTAATGAAATATTTAAAACATAAACATGCAATGTAATTTCACTCGGAAAAGCACATAGTTATGCATTAATCATACCAAGTTCATTCGTAATGAAACAAAGCCGATCTTCACTAAGAGGCATAGTAAAGACATCAGCTAATGGAAGTTTGGTAGGAATGAATTCAAGTTCAATATCACCTTTCTCGAGGATGCTCTCTTAGAAAATGATACCTGACCTCAATGTGCTTTGTCTTTGAGTGCTTGAACTGGATTCTTGGTGATGCTGATTGCACTTTGATTGTCACACTTGATTAGAATTCATTTGTATAAAAGTCCAAGATCTTTGAAGTGTTGCTTGATCCATAAAATCCGAGCACATCATGCTCCAATCGTAATATATTTAGCTTCGAGTGTTTTGCTTCTTTGAGTGCCGGGATATAAGGGATTGACCCGAAACTAGCGAGGCTCTCGAAGTGCTTTTTCTATCAACTTTGTACCCAGCATAGTCAGCAACTTAGTAGCCGGTGAGAGTCGGTTATGAGTCTCTTGAGTACCATAGACCTAGATTCTAAGTCCCTGCAAGATATTTGAATATTTTCTTCACCGTAGTGAGATGTGATTCTTTTGGATTAGCTTGAAATCTTGCACATAGACATACACTAAACATTATGTCTGGTCTACTAGAAGTAAGATATAGCAGAGATCTAATCATACCTCGATAAAGTTTCGATCTCTTGCTTTACCTTTTTCATGTGAGTCCAGTTTTATCTTTGTTGCTCATAGGGGTTCGCTGCATGTTTTACATCCTGAAGTTTGTACTTCTTCAGCAGCTCCTTGGTATACTTAGATTGATGGACATCGATGCCATCTTTGTCTTGCTTGATTTGTCGACCAAGGAAGAAATTGAGTTCTCCCATCATGCTCATTTGAAATTCCTGTTTCATTAACTTAAAAAATTCTCGACACGGAATTTCGTTAGTGGCTCTAAACATTATGTCAACAACATAGATCCGAGCAATAAGAAAGTCTTTCCCCTTGGTTTTTATAAAAAGAGTCTTGTCAATCTGACCTCTTCTAAAATCATTTTCAACCAAGAAATTTCTTAGTCTTTCATACCAAGCTCCGGGAGCTTGTTTAAGACCATAAAGAGCTTTTTGCAACTTGAAAACATGATTTGGAAATTCCGAGTTTTCAAATATAAGGGGTTGCTCAACATAGACTTCCTCTTTAATGAAACCATTGAGAAAAGCACATTTAACATCCATTTAATACAACTTGATATTCATGCTAGATGCAAATACCAATAGGATTCTAATAGCTTCAATTCAGCAACAGGTGCAAAGGTTTCCCCACAATTAATCCCTTTTTCTTGATTGTTATCTTGAGCCACAAGTCTAGCCTTATTTCTAACTACCAATCTACCTTCATCCAGTTTGTTCTTGAAAACCCATTTAGTTCCTATAACTGGGTGGTCGGAAGGTCGTTTTATCGGAGTCCGGACTTGGTTTCTTTCAAGTTGATTGAGTTCCTCTTGCATGGCCTCTACCCATTCAGGTTCATTTAGGGCCTCTAGTGCATTTATAGGTTTAGTTAATGAGATGAATGCAGTGAATGCATATAGATTTTGTAGAGAGGAACGAGTTCTTACCCCACTGTTGATATCGGATAAGATGTTTTCGAGTGGGTGGCTCGAAGCATATTTGAATGCTCTACCTGTTCTCCGGTTTACCAGATTTGTAGGTTGAATTTGTTGGTCTTCGAAGTCTATTCTGATTGAGCTTGTTCATCTGATTGACCCTCGGCATTCCGAGCTGGTTCTTAAGTCGTTTCATTCCGAGTCGAGTTATTCCGAGTCGCTTTGTTCCGAGCTCATTTTCACCATGATCATCATCTTTGCAGAGCTTCAGGTTTGAGAATGTTCACTCACTTGGTTTTCCATGTTCAATCTCATCAAAAACAACGTGGATGCTTTCTTCCACTTTGTTAGTTCTTTTATTGAAAATACGGTAAGCTTTACTATGAGATGAATAACCACGAAAAATACCTTCATTTGACCAAGAATCAAACTTGTTCAGGTGATCCTTACCATTGTTATGAACATAACACTTACATCCAAAAGGCTTAAAGTATCAAATGTTGGGTTTCTTCCCTTTATAGAGCTTGTATGGAGTTTTCTTCAGGATGGGTCCGATGAGGCATCCGATCAATGTGTAGTTTGTTGTGTTGATCGCCTCAGCCCGGAAATAGTAGGGTAGATCATGTTCAATCATCATTGTCCTTCCTATTTCTTCAAGAGTACGGTTATTTCTCTCCACTACTCCATTTTCTTGGTGCTTGAGAAGTTGTGGGAGATGCCGTTCTTATCACAAAACTCGCAAATTTCGAGTAGTCGAATTCCCTTCCATGGTCGGTTCGAATTCTTCTGGATCGGAGTCCGAGACTCAACTTGGATTTTCCTGCAGAGCTTGCTGAACTCTTTGAAAGCTTCATTTTTGTGCTTAAGAAAACAAACCTAGGTAAATCGTGAATAATCATCAATAATTACAAGCACATAAGATTAACCTCCGAGACTCTTGATAGGGATTTCACCACATAAATCCATATGCAACATTTCAAGCACTTTGGATGTGGAAACAGTTTTGAGAGGTTTGAAAGATGATCTAACCTATTTCCGTTTTGTGCATGCATCACAAATTTTATCTTTCTTAAATGCATAGTTAGGCAATCCTCCGACTAAACCATGAGAAGCAAGCTTCTTAATGGTATGCATGCTAACATGACGTAGTCTACGATGCCATGTCCAAGAATCATCATGTAAAGATGCTTTTAAATAAGATAGATTCGACTTGGGTTAGAAAGAGGGATAGTGTAGGCATTACCCGATCTCTTTCCGAGAGCTTAGTCTCCTTGGTAGTTTCATAAAAAATATAGCAGTTGGTCCGAGTGAATCTTACCTCTTGACCTTTGTCACATAGTTGAGAGATGCTAAGTAGATTATACTTCAATCCCTTAACCAGGTAGACAGGGATGACTAGATTGTCTCCTTTTCCAATCTTGCCTATTCCAATTATGTTGCCCTTACTAGCATCTCCAAATATGACTTTGCCTCCCTTGTAATCTTTTAACTCAGAAAAGAGTCTTGGATTTCCTAACATGTGACATGAACATCCACTGTCCAGGTACCAGTGTCCTTTTGTTCTTTTCCGAGCCACCTGCAAATCGAAACAAACTAACCTTTCTCACTTCCTCTAACGAACCCAATAACTCCCTTTACTCGTGGTCCTTTTCGAGGAAGAAGACTCTTGGGAACCCGGATTTGAATAACTTTGGGTTTGGTCGGATTCCGAGTCTTTCTTTTAGAGAACAATGTCTGTGTCTCTTTCTTTTGAGGAATCTTTTCTTTTATAAACTGGTGGAGAAGGTTTTCTCCTGTAAGCTGGTCCGGGCTTAGTCCTCGTTTCATTCTTATGAATGGGACCATGCTCAGCCTTCCCGAACTTCACCGTTCGGAATCATTTTTGAAAAGATCCGAGTAGGAATTGGATTCCTCCTCCTTGTTAAAACCAAGTCCTTCCTTTCTGAAGGAGACACATTGAGACCCTAAGAGCATGTCAAGATTCTTCTAACCTTGAGTAAATTTCAAAACCAGTTCTTGAGACTCGTTGAGCTTTTGCTTGAGATGCTCATTTTCTCTTCCGAGTTACTCGGACTCATTCTCATTGGATTGAGTACTAGTCTTGAGTTCTCTTAGAGTAAGTCTCAATTTTTCTAATTCATTTTTCAAAGAAATGCTCTCGAAGTGATAGTCTCAAGTTGTTATTTAAAGCGAGAAGAGTTAGAATTGGACTTTTCTTCCAAAGTATAGATGTGTTTAGCTAAATCAACTTTGGAAAACTTAAGGAAGTATTCAATTACCTCCTGAGGACTAGTTTCCTCATTGTTTGAGTGATCGAAATCGACTCGGATTCGGCTTACGAGTCCGATAGTGCCATCGAGACACTTTGAGTCATCCGAGTCTTCATCTTTTCGAGATGATCACTCCATGTGGCCATCATAGCCTTCTTCTTTTTCTGTCCCTTTTTCTTCTTGGACAGTCTTTGACTATATGATCCTTGCTGCCACATTCAAAACAATCGAGTTCTTAGTTGAAGATAATTTTGAAGGGGAAGAGTGTTTACCTTTTCTATCCTTCTTTTGAAGTCTTTGGCAATAAGTGCCATGGGATCTTCTTCCGAGTCCGATGAACTCGGATTTTCTTCTCTCGCTTTCGAGGCCTTCGACGCAATATTCTTTTTGGTGCTGGCCTCGGTGTCCTCTTCTTCCGAGATGGATCTCATGGGTGAGTAGCTTTCCAATGAGTTCGTCCGGCTTTAATAAGGAGAGGTTCCGAGCTTCCTCGATGGCTGTCACCTTTGGACCCCATCTTCTCTTGGGCGGGCTTCTTAGTAGCTTTCTGCACATTTCCTCATGGGAAATCTTTCGACCCAGAGATTTGAGATTGTTAGTAATCTTACTGAAGCGAATGAACATTTGAGTGATGTTTTCTTCGGCTCCATCTTGAATAGCTCATACTTATGAAGATATTGGCTTATCTTTGCTTGTCGAACTTGGCTTGTGCCTTTGTATGTGTTGATAAGAGTGTCCAACACTTCTTTTGATGTGTCATAAGCCGATACTCTATTGTATTCCTCCGAGCTGATGGCACACATCGAATGTTCATGGCCTTAAAGTTCTTTCGACCTTTCTCGCTTCTTCGAGTAGTGTACTCGGCCTTTACTTAAGGCACAAGTCTTGTTTCTTCCATCTTCATTGGAATGTAGTTGCCTTCTTGTATGATGTTCCATACATCTTCATCGTGATCAAGTAGAAAGCATTCCATGAGCTTCTTCCAATGTAAAAAATTTGATCCTTTAAAGTTTGGTGATTTCGTTGGAAGATCTTCCTTCATCGAACTCTCCATTGTTCCGAGTCATTTGATCTTTAAACCTTTGGACGGTTAGATCCTTTCCGAAAGGCTAGGCTCGATACCAATTGAAGGTTTGCTCTTGGAGAGAGTTAGTCACCCTAGAAGGGGGTGAATAGGGTGATGAGGAAATTTAAACAATAAAAGGAAGAATTAAGCCAAAAACTGACTTTGAAGCAATTTGAGTCTAGATTGGACTCGTAAAAGTGATAACTCGAAATTACGTGGAAACCCTCCTGGGGCGGAAAACCACGGCCAGTGCTAATCCAAGCACCAAGTCAAATCCACTATTTTGAATCCACAAAATACGAGTACACGAACTTAACCAGAATTGCTCCCTTAGACAATTCCTTACAAGGTTTTCCTAGACTCGTAAATTCCCTTATCTCGATCTAGTACTTCCTGAACCGAGGTAACCTTTACAGACTAGGGACAATTGGGCAGAGTTAACCCTTACAGCTCAGTCAAGGGACCTTACTTAGAATGTAAGAAGAGAAGTTGTGACTGATTATAAGACCTTACAACTCGTAAAGATATTAAGTACGAGTTGGAGTTGTAAGTAGAAGATTGAATATGAATATAAAGAATTTTTCTTATGTATATGACAATGATTCCAGCAATCTTAAAGTCTTGAGAGTTGGCTTCTATTTATAGATGACCACGTAGATTAGCCGTTGTGACTAGCTTCGATTGGATGTCTTCGTGATCTGTTGTAATCGGTTCTTCGAGTCATTCGAAAAGATCTGTTGAGTTGTGAACATTGTGCAACGGCTCTTGACTCCTTAGGATGTCCCAATCCACTGGTGTTGTCCGAAAAATAGAGTGGAAACCACCGTTGAGCTTAGCGTTGAAGATTTCAGCTTTGGAAACAGACAACCCCGACACGGTTTCGGGCCTTGGTCGAAGTAGAAAGAGCCTTGTCGATGGTGATTTGACATCTTGAAGCCTATTACTTTTGTAATTCAAAAGTAGGATAACCTCGTTCAAATAACCTACAAAAGTAAATCAATTTGGTTCCGAAAGTATAAAATACTTTGGTCCAAGATTAGACACGAGATAAAAATTTAATTAAGATAATTAAGTGTATATTATCTCGAGTCCCGGGAGAGTGGAATTTTCTTAGTCTAATATTCATTATAGTTATATTCCAACCGAGTCGGTCTAGGCATAAATCAAATCGATAAAGAATATCGAGAAGTACTGCTTGATCTAGACTAACAATGTTCAAACGGAGTAAGTCGACTTGGAGAGATGAATTACCACCGTATTTCACTTAGAACTTAAAATATGAAGTCGGACTCGAATATAAGAGCGTTAGAGTGATTGTTTGAACATGCGATATATCCGAGTGTTGTCCGAGTGACTCGGAACTACGAGATGTAGAAAGATGATCAATGAGTATGCTTTCTAAGTCAGTCGGAATCAAATAAAAACAAAAACAATAGTTTACGTAACACTCGGAAAAGATTCTATACCACTTAGAAAAGTTTCTATATCACTTAGAATGACTTGTAATCAAAACTTATAAGAGATGGAGTTTTATACCTGATTCCTTGACGGTTACTCGGAATGTTACTCATGCACAGTCCGAGTCTTCATCCTCTCTAGATGGAAGAAGCAAAGGCTAGAGAAGGCTAGGAAGAAGCAAGAAGCGAGACTCCAAGCAAAAGCCCAAGATGGCCGATGAACAAAGAAGGACCTTTGGGCAATATGTGACACCCAATGTCACTAATCCACCGACGACCATCAATGTCCCGAATGTAGCGAAAATGACATTGAGCTAAAGAACTCTCTTATCAACTTGGTGAGAGCCGCTCCTTTCTATGGTCTCCCTAATAAAGAGCCTAACCAACATCTCGCACATTTTTCGCCAAGCTTGTGATACCTTCAAGGCAAACGGGGCTTTACCGGATTCAATCAAGCTATGATTGTTTCCGTTCTCACTTGAAGCAAGGGCATGGGAGTGGCTAGATTCTCTTCCAACAAACTCCATCAGCACATTTAATCAACTTGCAAGTGCCTTCTTGGCAAAATAATTCCCACCAAGCAAGTTAACCAGTTTGAGGAACCGATTTCCACCTTAGTCCAAGATCCGGATGAGACACTATATGATGCATGGGAGAGGTTCAAGGATCTCCTTCGCCAATGCCCTCAACATGGATTTGAGCCATGGGTCCCCCTTCAAGCTTTCTATAATGGGGTTGATGATCAACTAAGAGCCACCATCCTTGCGGCGGCGGAGGGAACATTATGAGCAAGTCCATTGATGAGCTCCACACCTTGATCGAGCAAATGGCGTTGAATAGCTTTCAATGGTCCAAGCCCCGTTCTAAGAGAATGGGAGATAAGCTCAATATTGATGTAGTTTCTGTCCTATCTCGATAAGATTGATGTAATAACTCAAAAAATGGACTGTTTGATGTAAATGTTGTCCCTCCCCTTCCATATGCTTCAGGTAATTCTTATGAGCATGAGACATTATTTTGTCCTATGGGTATGGCTAGCAATGGACCAACCGACCAAGCCAATTTTGTTGGCAACCTGAACCCAAGACCAAACTTTGACCCTTTCTCCAATTTCTATAACTCGGGATTGAGGTATCACCCTAATTTTTCCTATTGGAACAACAATCCTATGGGTCAACAACAAGTCCAAAGACCACCCGCCCTTGGATTCTAAAGACCTACCCAACCCCAAGTGCCCCAAAAGTCTAACTTGGAGGTCATGATGGAAAGTATGCTTTTGGCTCAACAAAAGCAAGATGAGATTATCAAGTATTTAGCTACAAAAGAGTAAATCTTAGCCACTCATAATAAAATTCTTAAAACTCAAATTGCTAACCAAGCAAGCTCTTCCTCTAGCCCTCCGGGTAAGCTTCCTAGCCAACTGGTGCCTAATCCTAGGGAACAATGCAATGTCATAACTTTAAGGAGTGGGACACAATTGGCGGAGCCTAAGGGTGCTAGTAGTGAGGATGTGGTCATTCATGTGCAAAATTAGAATGTTGAGAATGATGTGAGATTGCATGATGTTGTGAATGAGGAGGTTTCTTTACCCTCCAAAGAGTCCTTAGTTGATGTTATTGTGCAAAATGAGAAGGAGACTCCCTATGACCGAACAAAAACTCCCTAAAGAATCTACACTCCGCCTTTACCATTGCCATAAAGAATAGCTAAGGCTAAGCTTGATATGCAATTTGGGATGTTTTGGAGATGCTTAAGAACTGCAATATGAACATCCATTTCATTGATGCTTTGCCTCAAAGGACTTTGTATGCTAAATTTTTGAAAGAGATCCTTTCCAAAAAGAGGACATTGAATGAGCATGAGACTTTTGGATTGAGTGAGGAGTGTAGTGCAATGGTCCAAAATAAACTTACTCGAAAAGCTTAAAGACCTAGGGAGTTTTTCCATCCCATGCCCGATTGGGAATGTGTCCATACATCAAGCTTTATGTGATTTGGGGTCAAGTGTGAGCTTGATGCCCAATTCTTTATATAAGAATTTGGACTTAGGTAAGTTGAGGTCCACCACCATTTCTCTTCAATTAGCGGATGGTTCCGTGACATATCCTTTGGGTATTTTAGAGGACATTCCCGTCAAAGTTGGTGATTTCTTTGTGCATGTGGAATTTTCAATTCTTGGTATGGCTAAGGATACCCGCACCCAAATCATTCTTGGGAGACCTTTCTTGGCTACTGCTAGATGTAAGATTGATGTGAAAGAGGGAAAATTGACCTTTGATGTGGGGAGCATCACGCTAAATTTTAATTTTTAAGAAACGTGATGTTTCTCCCATATCTCGTTGAATGTTGTAGTGTTGAGATGACTGATGAAGTGACATATGATAAACTTTTGTATGAAGGACATGAACTTGTTAATGCTAAGGTGGTGAAGGTTGACAAATTTCCTGCACCGATGTTTGACAAAGGCATGTCCTATGTGTTTAATGAAGTTTGTTTCAATGAGTGTATTAGGTTGAAGCTTGGTTTGGTTGATGCTCCATGCGTTGGAGCTCTTGACTTGGACCTCAACTGGAAGGTTAAATGTGACGGTGGCCAGTCTTATGGTGACCGCTCACAACGAGAGTGATCTTTGATAAGACTATTTGGAGACGGATGATTAGAGCTGGGTCTAGCTAATGACCTTAAAGAAGCGCTGCTTGGGAGGTAACCCAAGGTGATTTCTTTTTTAAAAAAAGTTTTTAGGTAGTTTGCATTTTACATAAAAGTTACCATTATATGCACTTGAAGAGTGATTGTTCTTTCTCCTCCCATCACATTGATTCTTAATTGCGTTGTGGACAATGCTTTGTCCTAGCATGGGAGGAAGATTTTGCATTCATGTGGTGCATGAAGAATGATGTATATAGTTGCATTTGCATCCATATAGTTGCATATAGTTGCATTTACTTTAGTTTAGTTTTCTTAGTTTTCTTTTATTTATCTTTTGTCTTTAGTTTTATTTTGTGATTTCTAGGTTTTGCATTTATGTTGCATGTAGGGGCAGTTTTTATTGTTTTAATTTTAAAAAATTAGAAAAATAGAAAAAAATTAAATAATATGAAAAAAAGAAAAAAATTAGGTTAGACTTTAGGTTAGTGAATAAATCCTTCGGTGATGATTCTTGGGTTAGGTAGTTATTCTTTTGACTTTGTTTAATCTTGTATAGCCCGTTTATGAATAAAGGTTTTTAAAAGAGTTTGTAAGAGAATCTTGGTTTAGAATTGCACTTTGATAGAGATGATTGGTTACCCTTCTTGATCTTTTGATGTGAGATTGGCATGTGTAACATCTTGAATTAGAATTGGTTGTTGAGCTTTAACCTCGTGAGACCACTAAGCCTTAAAAGACTAATCATTTTTATTAGTCTCATGTTTTCCATGTGTGACTCTACCTTGGTTGCAATATCTAGAACTTGCTTTGAATCTCTTCAAAACTGCAATTTGTATTTGCATTGACAATGTAATAGAGACATTCAATTGTTGATTTTGTAAGCTACATGAGCAAAAAGCCACCATTTCTTGTATGAATTACCACTTTTAGCCCTTTTTTAGCCTTTGACCACTCTTTTTGATTGAACCTACATTAACAAGCCTTGGCCAAATACATTTCTCCTATCCTTAAGCCATTGTTTGGAGTGTTTTGAGTGTGATATGGGTTGATTTTGGTAAATTTTGTGATTTGGTTGATGGGGAATAGTTGTGAAATTCAATTCTTAAACTTTTCTCCAGCTTGTGTAGTTTCAATTGGGTTAGAAATTGGAAACTTGCTTAGTATTATAAATTTGTTTGTTTTGCAATTCACAAAAAGAAAAAAATTTAAAAAAGAGAGAAAAGATGAAAAAAACAAAAAATGAAATTAAAAAATCAAAAAAAAAGGAAGAAATAAAGTGTTTGGCATTGGCTTGTGTAGATTTAAGGCGGTTTCCAATGGGTTTTTCCGGGTTTGTTTTGAATGTTTATGAATGGGTAGTATTGTATATATGAGATATTTGATGAGTTAGATCCAAGTTTGGCTTTTAGCTCCTCATTACTCAAATAATTTTCCACTTTATACCCTTAGACCCTAGCCCAGTTACAACCCTTGAAAAGACCTCTTGATTGTCATTTGCATTTGCATACTCGTGGTGGAGAGTTGAGATTCTTAGCAAGCATATGTTAGATTGGTTCTTTGGTAGGAGTATTGAGAGAACCTTCATTGTTATATATTTTCAAACACATAAGAGGAGTGTTTCCACTTCCCTAAAGTGAGGTTTGCTCTCAATCTTTCAAGTTTTATGCTCATACATGTGCCAGCTTGCTATCATTGGAGATTAGGGGCGATTGATTTGATCTTGATTGTGTGATTCTTAAAAATCTTTTTGAAAACTTCCCTTTTACTTGTGCTTAATGGTTTTCATCACTTTCGGGCTATTCTTGGTTAAACTTAGTTGTTAGAGAATTCTATCGATGCTTACTTGAGGAGGGTGTGTAAATAAATTTTTTCCCTTTCATCTTGATTCCTTTTATTTTCTTTTTGATTTTGTTTTTGTTTTAGTCTTGTACTTGCTTGGGGACAAGCAAGGTTTAAGCATGGGGGACTTTGATAAGTGTTATATTTGTGTTAGATTTCAAAGGAGGTTGCTTGTCATTTTTGGGGATTTATATTCATATTTATGTACTTTATGCCCCATTTATGCTTTACACCTAGGTTCTGCGTTTTTTGTTTATTTATATAGCTTCTTAGTGATTTGGACCTAATTTTTAGTCATATTTTTGGTCCAAAGCTATTTTGAGTCTATGTTTCTAACTTCCTTATTGAAAGAGCTTTCGATGACACATTATAAGCTCAATTTCGTTGAGGAACGGAAAAGATATGAGCCGGAAAGTAAGAAGGGTGCGGTAATGGACACTTCTTTACTCTTTGCATCATGTTTTTTCCCACACTTATAAAGCAAGAATAATGATGAAAGAATTAGAAACTAGACTCAATGAGCTTTCCAGCAAATCAAGAATCACATCATTTGGACATCGGACGAGGAAGTTATGACCGAATCGGTTTGACGCTTGCCTTCCAAGTAACCAACACCGATAGCCCCGTGTCTACCGACACGGCCCGTGTTGGAGGTCGAGCCTTTGCATCGAGCACGGGTTGGCCAGTTTTCAGCATTTTCATCAAATTTTGATGTTCCAGCAGCCAACACGGGCAGCTCGTGTCGGCGGACACGCCCGTGTTGGTGGTAAATCCTGCCAAGATGATTCGGTTTTGACGATTTCGGCTCTTGATTGCCTTTTAATGGCTTATTTAAGCTAATTTTCAGTTGTTTTTCGAGGCATCAAGTCTAGCATCCATCCATAGTTCATCCACCCTCATCCATTGCCATTATCCTACCTTCATCCGCATCAAATCAAATTTTGAAGATCGAAGAAGAAGATCGAAGCAATTGCGGGATTCTATTCGAAGTCGAGAGATTCAAGTGGAGAACTTCAAGTCTATCATCTCATTTCTTCGTTTCTTGCTATTTGAGGTTTGATTTCCATGTATTGGATTTTTATTAAGTTTTCAATAACAATGTGTGAGTAGTTTAGTTTTTTCTAGGGATTTGTAATCCGAAACAATGTAGTTTGATTAGTTTTCCATAATTTGTGCTTGAATTCTGATTTTGATCAATAGAAGGTTGTGTTTATCATGTTTATGAGTATTTTGAAGGCCTAGAATACTTGTGTTTAGAGATTAATCTATCATGTACTAAAAAGTGAAATAGAATAATCGAACAACCAACCTTTCTACCTAGTTTATGAAATTTGAGAAAAGAATAGTAAATTAGGGGATCACTTTGATATTTTCAAATATTTAACTTTGATTAACTTAAAAGGCATACGAAAGTTGTTTGATAGGTTAATTAGAGCAATTCTATTAAGCATCGAAAGAGCGGTAGAATTTTGTGATTATCGATCCTTGATTCACTTAAAAGAATGATTGCACAAATCATGTTTAAATAATCAAACTCATTATTAGGAAAGCAAATCCCTAGATGTTTTTACCCATTGATTTAAGTCTAGATTAACTTTCTTGATTTTAATAGTTAGAACTAGTTTAGAAAAATCAAACTCCAAAAACCGACTTGCTTAACAATTGAGTAGAGGGCTAGTTTATTGTGTTACTAGAATTAAGTCCTTGTGGGATTGACCTTGGCTAGCTACAATCATAGATCGTGCACTTGTGGCCTGTCAAACACTATCCCGGATATCAACTTCATGTATGAAGACCCATTTCTCTTTTTCAATTTTTGTGCATTTGTTGCATTCATATCCATGATAAAACCTAAGAATGTGGTAGAACCTTACTTAAACCCGAGTGGGTAGAGGCCATTCAAGAAAAATTCTCTCGGTTTGAGACAAACCAAGTTTGGACCTTGATCGACCAACCATCCGACCACCTAATTACAGGAACCAAATGGGTTTTCAAAACAAACTGGGCGAGGAGAGTTTGGTAGTTAGAAATAAGGTCGAGTAGTTACTTAAGGGTACAATAAAAAGAAGGTATTGATGGTGTGGTAACCTTTGCACTAGTTGCTAGAATTGAAGCCATTAGAATTCTACTTGCATTTGCATCGAGCATGAACATCAAACTCTATCAAATAGATGTCAAATGTGTTTTGAATGGTTTTATTTGAGAAGAAGTTTATATTGAGAAACCCCTTGGATTTGAAAATCCTCAGTCTCGAAACCATGTTTTCAAATTGTAAAAAGTTTTTATGGTTTGAATTAAGCTCCTAGAGCTTGGTACAAAAGCTTAAGTAGTTTCTTGGTTGAAAATGATTTTAAAAGTAATTTGATTTACAAAAACTTATTTACAAAAAACAAGGGAAAGATTTCATTATTTATTCAAATTTATGTTGATGATATTATCTTTGGTGCTACTAATGAAATTCTCTACTAAGAGTTTTCCGAGTTGATAATACAAGAATTCCCTATCGGTATGATGTGAGAATTTAATTTATTTCTCGGATTGCAAATTAAGTAAGGAAATGATGGAATCTATGTTCATCAAACCAAGTATGTGAAAGAGATGCTAAAGAAGTACAAGCCTCGGGATGCAAAGCCAAGAACTACACTAATGGTCGAGCAACACAAAATTGGACTCAAACGAGATAGGTAAGTCGAGTAAATGAAAAAATCTATAAAGGTATGATTGGATCTCTAGTTTACCTAATTTCCAGTAGGCCGGATATCATGTTCAATGTATACCTTTGTGTAATATTTCAAGCTAATCCAAGGGAATCTCATCTCACTATTATGAATAGAATTTTTAGATATCTTGCATACACTCAGTCACTTGGTCTCTAGTATTCTAAAGACTCGTGTCCGACTCTCGGTGGCTACTTAGATGCTAATTATGTTGGGTATAAAGCTGATAGGAATAGCACATTCGGAGCACACCAATTCCTTGGACACTTTTTGATCTCACGGCACTCCAATAATTAGAACTCGGTTGCTTTATCAACTACTTACGCCGAGTACATAAGCGCTAAATCTAGCTCCGGTCGAGTCTGTTGTTGATCAAGCAACATTTAAAGGATCTTGGACTGACCTTCTCAAGCATCCCTATCAAGTGTGATAACCAAAGTGAAATAAGAATAACAAAGAACCCAATTCAACACTCAAAGATAAAGCACATTAAGGTCGGATATCATTTTCCGAGAGACCATGCTTGAAAAGGGTGATATTGTCCTAGAATATATTCTTACGATGCTTCAACTAGCTAATATTTTCACCAAGCCTTTAAATGAAGATCAGTTTTGCTTTAATATAAATGAGATTGGTATGATGATTGCATGATTGTGTGATAACTTAATTGATTGATTATGTGTTTATTCACTTGAACATATTTTTATTATGAGAAATCGATAGACTGGTAGTTCAACCGATAATTCATGAAATTGAGCGCCGAGTCATTGGTTATTTGAGTCTTATCTCGAGCACTTAGATGAGTGATTGAGTTAGATTTATTTTAATTAAAATAAAAATTCAAATCTTTTGAGGTAATCCCTAATTAATGGATAATCTTGGATTATATTTTCACAAACCGTTTCACTTAATCCCACGTGGATTTGATTGAAATACTAGCCGTTGGGACTGCCGACTCATCATTGCGCTTGAAACTAGCCGTTACAATTCTTTGGAACTTAGATCCTTTTTAGCCGTTTCGGAGAATTTTTCTAAAAATAGTCAACACTCTCACTCATTTCTTACTTTGCATTCTCATTCATAATCTCCATCTTTCACACACACTTAGACTCACTCTCTTATTCACTTGAACTTCCTCTCTTTTCTACTTTCTCCCTAGTTTTTCGTTCTAAGTCTTACTTTCTTTCTTTCACTCAAACTTCTACTCTCTTCATTTCTACTATCTTCTAAAGTTGAGGCTGCTTCGTAGCAAAGAAGAAGCTCGGAACTTTATCTAGAGCCATTCTTCAAATTTCGAAACCTAAGGCCTCGGAATGCGAAACCATAGAACAAGTCTGGATCCTCTTTAAAATTAGGGAATTCCATAGAACCATTAGTTGATCCACACTATTGCTTGGATGAAAAAATTCTTCCTCTTCACTAAAATCTCGTGGGTTCACAACCTGAAATCTACAAAATTCCTTAGTCTTCTAACTTTTGTGACTACGTATATCCTGCTCTAGTCATAAAATTCTATCAAAATATCTCCTCCATTGACTCCTCAATTATCATCTCCCAATTTCAAAGAAAGAAGATTGTCTTCAATCTTGCGCTTTTTCACAAAATGTTCAATATCGATTGCCTCTTCCTCAATTATAACACTCATAAATTTGCTAAGGTTGTAGATGACTTATATATCAAATATGCTCGAGCTAAACCAAAAATTCGAAAGAATTTTTTCCTCACACAATTGAAGTCCGAGTCCGGACTTCTCTATTTCTTTGTAGTGAGGACAATGTTCTCTTTCTTTCTTTCAAAAGAGAACCCCAACTACTCTGTCCTGAAAGTCATATATGATATCATGGAGGGGTCATGACATTAATATCTTCCTATTATTCTTCAACGAGATAAGTTCACTCCCTTCAAACACTAAAAACCTCTCTCTTTCCTTTGGAGCTCTTCTCTCCAAAGTCTTTGCTCTTGATGAACTGAAACTCCCTGAAAAATTTCTTCCTCCTAATGTCCTGATCAGAAAAGATGAGCTAGTGAGTCTTGGTTACAGGAAACTTTGCATGGGGTCTAGACTCATTCAATTGAGATCATTCAACCATCTTTTTCTCCTCTTTTTCTCACCCCTAGTCCTTATGAGCCAATTCTTTTACTCAAAACATAGAGAAACCGACTTCTTATCTTCTTCTTCAAATGCAAGCAACTCTCATAAAGAGCTTGTAGATGCCAAAGCTTTCACAAAGCAGCTAGCAAAAATGTTCCAAGGTGCTCAAATCACCCTGAAGCAGCCTTAGCGGGAAGAAGAAGAAGAAGAAGAAGAAGAAGAAGAAGAAGAAGAAGAAGAAGATTCCATAAATAAATCTTCTAAAGAAATTGGCACCTTTGAGCCTTGGAGGGAACAGAGGAAGAAAGCCCAACAAGAGCCTTCAAAGGTTGTTAAAGGAGAAGAAGTTAAGGACTCACCTGAAGAAGAAGATGAGGAACAACATCAATTGGTCCGTCACTCTAGGAGCCAAACTTAGACTTCAAAGAAAGCCTCTCTTCCCAACCACTATAATTACTCTATAATTATTTAACTTGGCGTAATTGAAAAATGTCTAAATAACTCATGTGCTCATTAAAGTTGAACTTATTATTTATGAGTTTGGACATATTAGGAATTTAAATATATTGAATATTAGACTCAAATATTTCAGATTAATAGATTAAGGATAATTGGTCTTTAAACGCTTTATTTAGACTAATCCTAATCTAATTATGGGCCAAAGTATGTTTATACTTTGAGAACTATTCTTCAGTGTTTTGCAGGTTTTCTGAAGAACATTAATGTCAAAGAAATGCAAAAACAAAGGTTTCATAACCATTGAAGCTTTATAGAGAGAAAAGCCGAAAAACCCGAAATAACTTAGATTTGGTCGACAAGCCTGTCTGTTCATTGTTTTGGGTAATATTTTTATTTATGTGTCTAAGAAGTTTTTCTACCTAAAGTGAAGGTTAGCTCTTAGAGAGGATAAGTCACCTTACAGGGGGATGAATAGGGTGATGGAAGACTTTTTAGAAAATACAAACGAGTTCTGTACAAAACATACTTAAGACTTAGAGTTGTGAAGGCTAGAAGATTGAGTGAGAGTAGAATATGTTCAGTTTCTGCAATCTTCAAGTCTTGTAGAGTGCTTCTATTTATACATAGCAGGGAAGATTAGGAGTTGAGACTTGTTCCGGACAGGTGAGCTTCAATAACCGTTGTAACTGGCTAGTTTGAGTCACTAAGAAAAGGATCCGTTGTAATATGAACATTGTGTGGTGGTCTTAGCTCAAAAAGTGGTCCATCCCTTTGGTTGTGACTGAATTCTGGGGTGGAAACAACCGTTGGACTCAAAGTTAAAGTTTACCGGATTTGGAAACAAACAACCTTAATACGCTGTCCGAGCCATGTTTAGAAATGACTGATTTACGTCTGCTAGTGTTTAACGGCTAGAAACTGGTTGCTTTTGCATTTCAAAATCAGATTAAAATACTTTAATCAACTTACAAAAGCAAATCAAAGTGGTACTCAAAGTATAAAAATACTTTGGTCCAAGATTAGGCAAAGATAATAATTAACTAAAGATAATTAAGCACTAAATTATCTATGACCTGAAAGAGTGAAACTTTACGAGTCTAATATTAATTAGGTTCGAATTCCATCTTGAGTCAATCCTTTGAGTGATGAAGTTAATAAGAATAAATAATCAGAATGCATAAATTTGATTAAGTAAATAATTTCATTGAATATACTGGCTTAGAAAGTGGAATTAATGTAGTAATTCATTTTCACTTAGAACAAGTAAGTCGGTGCTCGGAATAAAAGTGTTTGTGAAATTATTTACTCATGCCATTATTTTGAGTTATTTCGAAGGTTTGCTCGGGGAGAGTCTCGAGTCACCCTAGAGGGGGTGAATAGGGTGATAGAGGTTTTTCCTGGAAACGTTCGCTCTTTTGTTAACGAAGAGACAGAGACAAGTTACGAGTCAAACAGTAGGGTCGGAAAAGCTTGGACTCAAAAATGCTATCACGAACAAACATACAAGTGAAGCAGGAGTAAAATGACTGTCCGAGTCTAGAATGAACTCGGAAAGATAACACTAAGAAATTACATGGAAACCCTCCCAGGGCGAGAAAACCACGGACCGTGTCAATCCGGACACGAAGTCAAATCCACTATTTTGAGTCCAAAAATACCGTGAATTGATCGAACCCGAGTTGCTCCCTTAGACAACTCTATACAAGTTTTCCTAGACTTAGAAATTCCCTTATCGGATCTAGTACTTCCTAGCTGAGATAACCCTTACAGCTAGGGACAACTAAGCTGAGTTAACCCTTACGACTTAGTCAAGGGACCTTACAAAGAATGTAAGAAAGAGTTTGTAATCGAGTACAAGACCTTACAACTCGGAAAGTAATGAATTACGAGTGGGAGTTGTAAGTAGAAGATTGAAAGTAAATACAATGACTTTGAGCAAGTATGTGTATTAACAATATGTTCGGTAATCTTCAAGTCTTGTGAGGTGGCTTCTATTTATAGATGACCAGGCGAGTAGCCGTTATCTTCATCTGCTGACCGAGAGTCCTCTCGTGACCGTTGATAGAAGCTTTCCGAGTCACTCGAAAGTATCCGTTGTAATGTGAACGTTGGAAAACGGTTTAACTCTCTTGGAAGTCCCAAAACCATTGGCGGTGTCTTGAAAGATAAGGTGGAAACCACCGTTAAGCTTGGCGTTTCAGTTTTCCAAATTTGGAAATAGACAGCCACGACACAATCTTTCGGGACCTGGAGCGAGAGAAGGTGAAAAGCCATGTCTGCTGGTGATTTGAAGTTCGAAGCCGGTTACTTTTGTAGTTTGAAAAGTGTATCCTCGATTGAATAACCTACAAAAGTAAATCAATTTTGGTTCTCAAAGTATAAAATACTTTGGTCCAAGATTAGACACGAGATAATAAAATAATTATGATAATTAATCGGCTAAATATCCGTGTCGGAAGAGGAATGGAATTTTACGAGTCCAATATCCATGTAACTCAAAATTCCATCGAGCTAGTCTAAGCAAAGAATCAAGTTAAGTAAAGAACATCAGGGTGATATACATTGATATAGACTAAGCATGAAACAGACTAGAGGTACTGACTCTAATGAAATAAAGCTTATAACCGGAAGTCGGATTCCGAGTGAGAAAAGACGAAATACTAGTCTATTCAATCTGCGATAAATGCGAGTGATGAGGGACTCAAACAGAGAACTAGTTTTACGAGTCACTTACGAGATAAGCAAGAAATATAAGAAGTAAGAGCTGTATCACTTAGAGAAGATACCATTTTACTCAAAGAAGTTTCGAGATACGAGAGAATGCCTTGGAATCAAAACTTTATAAGTATGAGATGGTTATACCTGATTCATTTAATGCAACTAAGAAATGCGTTGAGAAGTGTCCGAGTCTTCAATCTCCCCTTTTTGATGAAAGGCATTCCATTCTTAGACAGAAACTTTGTTAGTAAAAAAATCGACTACGAGAAGTTGCTCATGAGGAAAGTTGAGTAAGGAGTTCTCAATGTATCAAAGCAAGAGGTATAAAGTTAGAGCATAAAGTAAAAATGCTTAGCAATGAAATAATGTAAACTCGGAAAGATTATAAACACGAAATCATGTAAGAGAAAGCATTAATTCATTGAACTCAACCGAAATTACAAGGATTAAAAGAGAAAACTCCCCTAAACAAGACAACAAGTTTTCGACTCTATTTCTCCCCCTTGCCTTTCAGCAAAAAAAATAATAGAAAGAAGGGAAGAAAAGAACATTCGAGTACAAATGAGATGTCCGGACAAAAGAAAGAAAGAAAAATTTCTCTGGAAGAAGAAGAATCCGCGGACTGTGGAGTTGTTACACGGTGCATAGCGCCTACGAGGGAGAGGGGATTTCGAGTGGAGGCGGAGGGAGCGGAGGTTCGCCGCGCCGATAAGATCTTGACGATGTACTTGAGCGCGGTGGAGGGAGAACCGGTTTGATCATCGGGGGCTTAGCTCCGAGTGGCTGACCCGGAGTGAGTGGATCGAGGGTTCTTCCCTTGGAACCTCGGTAGATAGAGGGGCTGCTCGTCCGACCCGCTGGTGTAGCTAGGTCTTCGACCCACCCGGACTACTTGTCCGAGTCGAGTACAGACTATTTGAGCTTGTGGAGCGATCGACCCTCGGCAGTTCCCACCTTGGTGTTCCTTCCCCGACCCGGATGGACTCGCCTCTGCCGCGGGGTCCTCGGCGTCTCGCTGCTTCGCATCTGCAGCTTCTTCTTCTTCTTCCCCGTTGTCCGATGAGGTCGGACACGGGCTTGAAGACGTTTCGGACACGTCCGAGTCATCATGGTCCTGAGCCGCCTTGGACCTTCTCTCTCGAGGAGCTCGACCAGCTCCTTCTGCTCCTTTACCGGTTCCCTCATCTCCAGAACTAGAGACTCGCTACTCTCGGATTTGGGATTGACCAGGTCTTTTGGTTGATGGTCAGATTTTGGAGAACAAGTTTGAAAGACCGGAGCATGTCTACGAAATCGGAGGACACGAAGGCTGATCTTGTCCATAAAAATGGGGGACAAGAGAGCGAGAGAGAGATTTTGAGGCACCTGAGGTGGAGGCACCACCAGGTGGAGAGGGGAGAGAGAGGGGTGGATTTCGAGTCCGAGGCGGAGAGGGAGGCCTCGGTTCGAGTTATGAACCCGGAGACCAGGGTCGGTTTCCCGGTATCCGTACCCCTGCAGTTCCTTTTTGCCGACAACGAGCGGCCTCGGACTACGGCGTTTGGGTCCGAGGGGAGAGGAACTTGGAATTGTTTAAAGACAAGGGTCGAGAAGAGCACCGAAAGGAAGGGAGGTGTTCTTCTTAGATTGAAGTTGAGCTGGCACAGCGGCCATCCGCTCAATGATGGAGGGAAGAGGTCTACTTCGTAGCCCTCAAGAATGTCAAAGAGAGCTTTGAGGTGCTTGGAGTTGGGATTCTCCTTGCTTGGAATGCTTGTGAGAAAAAGGTTCTCATCGGCAGAAAGCACGGAAGGCGAGCTTCGACTTCAAGCGAGTCATAGAAAAGTTTTTCGGGACTCGGGGAACTCTTTGGCGTATTTTTCAAAGAAGTCGTCGGCGATTTCGATGAAAGGAATGGGGTTGCTGTTCAAGAAGAGGGAGGAGACCTTGAATAAGCGGTGGAGGAGAGAGATGTTTATGCGAACGGTTATGTTACGAAACCCGGAGGTTAGAACATTTTCGGAGTGGGTGAGGTGAGTGTAGAACTCGAAACGAGTTCGGGATAGATGAACTCGCTGAAGCACATGAAGTTGTATGCTCCGGTGGTTTGAATGTGGGACAACCAAGAAAATTTGGTTGTTGGAAAGAATTTGTCATCCAGCATAAGGTCTTTGGGTGACAATGGGTTTGGAGGGGTTGAGCTTTACGGCGTTTTGGTGCGAGGATTTTTGAAGAGGAGGAGACACGGAAGTCTTGATGGTTACCTCTTTTAGGCATTTTGAGAGAAGGAAGGAAAGATGAAACTTTCGAGTAGGAAAGAGAAGGAGATGTAGAAGTGAAGAAACGAAAAAGATGGAGAAGAAAAAGATGAGAGCGAGTCGAAACTTACGAGAGATGGCTTCTTCGATGCTTGCGAAGTTCAAGGATGACTTGTTCACGTAGAAATCTTCCGCGAAAAGTTTCGTTTGAGAGAAATGGAATGTAGAATACCGAGACGAAGATGAATAGGCGCTACTTATAAAAAAAATAGAAGCCCCTCAACTATCCGTTATGTATAACTCCGTTCGACTTGGCTTGTCCATTAGTCATCGAAGACCGGTGTGACGGTTCTCTTCAACGGTTAAGATTTCATTGGTTAGAGATCCACGACTATCGGCCGATCACAGCGATCGAGAGAAAGAGAGAGAAAAGATTTTGAAAATATGATCCGAAACTCTCCACTGATCTAGAGATAGTTTCAGAAAATTTAAAGTCCAAGTTTCTCTACGTCCGAGTTTGACTTAGATAGGTTTACGAGTGACTCGAAACACGAAATAACTACCAGCACGAGTATCATCGAATCAAGCGAGCTAATGGTTATTAACGGTGAAAGCACATAACACGGAATTATGCAATGAATAAGAATAGTACATAATTAAGCATTTAGCATACCAAGCTTATTCCGAATAAAGCAAAATTGATCTTCACCAAGAGGCTTGGTAAAGATATCGGTTAATTGAAGATTAGAAGGAATGAACTCAAGTTCAATATCACCTTTTTCGAGTGATCGCGTAGGAAGTGATATCGACCTCGATATGCTTTGTTTTCGAATGCTTGGACGGGGTTCTTGGTGATGCTAATTGCGCTTTGGTTGTCACACTTGATTGGTGCTGATTTGAATGATAGTCCAAGATCTTTCAAGTGTTGCTTTATCCATAGAATGCGAGCGCAACAAGCTCCAGCTACAATATATTCATCTTCGGTAGTTGATAGAGCTACGAGTTACGCTTCTTTGAGTGCCAAGATATTAGGGATTGACCCAGAAATTGGCACGCTTCGGATGTGCTCTTTCGATCAACTTTGTATCCTGCAAGATATCCGAATATTCTCTTCACCGCAGTGAGATGTGATTCTTTTGGATTAGCTTGAAATCTTGCGCATAGACAAACACTCGAACATTATATCCGGTCTGCTTGAAGTAAGATATAGTAAAGATCCAATCATACCTCGATAGAGTTTCGATCTATCGCTTTACCTTTCTCGTCCGAGTAAGGCTTTATACTACTTGCTCATGGGAGTAGATGCGTGCTTTGCATCTTGAAGTTTGTATTTCTTCAGCGAGTTCCTTGGTATACTTAGATTGATGAACAAAGATCCCATCCTTGTCTTGTTTGATTTGTAAGCCAAGGAAGAAATTAAGTTCCCCATCATGCTCATTTGGAATTCTTGACTCATCAACTCAGAAAATTCTCGGCATAGAAACTCATTAGTAGCACCGAAAATAATATCATCAACATAGATTTGAACAATAAGGAAATCTTTCCCCTTGGTGTTTATGAAGAGAGTCTTGTCGATCCGACCTCTTTTAAAATCATTTTGAACCAAGAAGCTACTCGAGTCTTTCATACCAAGCTCAAGGTGCTTGTTTAAGACCATAGAGAGCCTTTTGAAGTTTGAAAACATGATTTGGAAATTCTGAGTTTTCAAAACCAGGAGGCTCCTCGACATAGACTTCTTCTTCAATAAAACCATTGAGAAATGCACACTTAACATCCATTTGATATAATTTAATATGCAAGCTTGGATGCAAATGCCAACAGATATTCTAATGGCTTCAATTCAGCTACGGGTGCAAAGGTTTCCCCACAATTAATTCCTTCTTCTTGATTATATCCACGAGCCACAAGTCTAGCCTTATTTCGACTACCACACCACCCTCATCCAGTTTGTTCTTGAAAACCCATTTGGTTCCTATAGCTGGGTGGTCGGAAGGTCGGTTGGTCGGAGTCCGGACTTGGTTTCTCTCGAATTGATTGAGTTCCTCTTGCATGGCCTCTACCCATTCAGGGTCATTAAGGGCCTCTAGTGCATTTTTGGGTTCGTTTAATGAAATGGATGCGGTGAATGCACATAGATTATGTAGAGAGGAACGAGTTCTTACCCGAGTGTTGATGTCGGAGAATATGTTCTCTAGTGGATGACTAGAAGTAAACTTGAATGCTTTACTGTTATCGATTCCACGAGATTTGTGGGTTGAACCGCTTGATCTTCGGAAACTTGTTCTAAGTGATCTTCTTCATTGGCTTGTTCGTTACGAGTGAGCTCTTGAGTTGTCTCATTACGAGTTTCCTCGTTACGAGTGACCTCATTTTGAGCGAGGTTGAGTGCGAGTCTTTGTAGGCTCGGCTTCGTCATCATCTCTGCGAGCTTCGGTTCGAGTATGATGACTCACTTGGCTTTTCTGTTCAAGTTCATCAAACACTACGTGGATGCTTTCTTCCACTTTGTTAGTTCTTTTGTTAAAGACACGATAAGCTTTACTATGTGATGAGTAACCCGAGAAAAATACCTTCATCGACTTAGCATCAAACTTGGTCGAGTGATCCTTACCATTATTGTGAATAAAACACTTGCAAACAAAGGGCTTAAAGTATGAGATGTTTGGCTTCTTCCCTTTGTAGAGCTCGTAGGGTGTTTTCTTGAGAAAGGGTACGATGAGGCATCTGTTCAAAGTGTAGTTAGTCTGTGTTGATTGCTTGTGCCCAGAAATAGTAAGGCAAGTTGTGCTCAATCATTATCGTCCTTGCTTATTTCTTCAAGGGTTCTGTTTTTCTCTCTACTACTCCGTTACTGTTGAGGAGTTCTTGGTGCTTGAGAAGTTGTGAGAGATTCCATTCGATCACGGAACTGCGAGAATTCGAGTAGTCGAACTCCCTTCCATGGTCGGTTCGAATCTTTTAAATCCGAGTGCGAGACTCAACTTGAATCTTTCTACGAGTTTGCTTGAACTCCTTGAATGCTTCATTTTTATGCTTGAGAAAACACACCCGGGTAAATCTTGAAAAGTCATCAATAATGACAAGAATGTAGGATTTATCTCAGAGGCTCTTCACTTGGAATTTCACCACATAGATCCATATGTAGCGGTTCAAGCACCTTTGATGTCGAAACAGATCTTGAGAGACTTGAATGAGGATCTGACCTGTTTCCCCCTTGTACATGCTTCACAAACTTTGTCTTTCTCAAAAACACAATTAGGTCAACCCCTAACCGGACCATGAGATGCCGGCTTTTTGATAGTATGCATGCTAATATGACCTAATCTTCGATGCCAAGACCATGAATCATCATGAAGAGATGCTTTTAAGCAAGATAAATTCTAGCTTGGGTCGAAAGAGGAATGATATAAGTGTTACCGGATCTCTTACCTGAGAGCTTGACCTCTTTGGTAGTCTCATCCGAGATGTAGCACTTAGATTGAGTGAATCTTACCTCCGACCTTTGTCGCATAGCTCGGGAGATGCTAAGCACATTGTATTTTAGTCCTTTGACAAGGTAGACTGAGCTCACTAGATTGCTTCCATTTCCAATCTTGCCAACACCCACTATCTTGCCTTTGCTGTCATCTCCAAAAGTCACTTTTCCTCCTTTGTATGATTCTAGCTCGGAAAAGAGTCCTTGGTCACCTGACATGTGTCGTGAACATCCGTTGTCCAGGTACCAATGTCCTTTTGATCTTTTCGAGTGACCTGCAAAGCAGAGAGAATTTAACCCTTCTCACTTCCTCTAATGAACCCGGTAACATTCCTTACTTGTGGTCCTTTTACGAGGAAGAAGGTGTTTCGGAACCCAGATTTGAATGACTTTGGGTTTTGTCCGATTCCGAGTCTTCCTCTCGAGAGCTGAGTCCGTGTCTCTTTCTTTTTGAAAACTTTTCCTTTTGAAATAGGAGAGAATGGTTTCTTTTTGTAAACGAGTTCTAGGCTTAGTCCTACCTTCATTTACGTGAATGGGACCGTGCTCATCTTTCCGAACTTTACGATTACGGAATCCTTTTTGAACAATTACGAGTAGGAATTAGATTCTTCCTCTTTGTTGAAACCAATTCCTTCTTTTCGAAAAGAGACACATTGTGATCCTAAGAGCATGTCAAGGTTCTTCGACCTTGAGTAAACTTTAAAACCGAGATCTTGAGACTCGGTGAGCTTCCTTTTTAGTTGCTCATTTTCTTTCTGAGCGGCTCGGACTCGATCTCATTAGTTTGAGCACTAGTCTTGAGTTCTCCGAGTATGAGTCTCGGTTTTTTCCAATTTGTTTTTCAAAGAATTGCTCTCGGAAGAAATTGACTCAAGTTGTTCTTTGAAATAAGAAGAGTCGAATTGGACTTTTCTTCCAAAGTAAAAATGTATTTAGCTAAATCAACTTTGGAGAATTTGAGGAAATAGTCAATTACCTATTGAGGATTAGTTTCCTCATTGTCCGAGTCCGAGTCCGAGTCTCTTTCGGCTTCGAGTCGGACATTGCCATTAAACACTTCGAGTCGTCCGAATCCTCGTCATCCTCCGATGAGTCCTCATCGCTCCATGTTGCAATCATGGCCTTCTTCTTCTTTCTGTCCCTTTTCCTCTTCGGACGAGTCCTTGACTATGTGGTTTTTCTTGCCACACTCGAAACATCCAGAATTCTTAGATAAAGATAACTTAGAAGGGGAAGAATACTTACCTTTCAGGTCTCTTTTATCTTTCTTGTAGAATTCTTCCTTTGGCCTTTTGTCCCATCTTTTGTGCTTCATTATTCTCTTGAAGTCTCTTGCAATAAGCGCCATGGGATCTTCTTCGAGTCGAGAGGAGCTCATATTTGCTTCTTTAGATTACGAGGCTTTCGGTGCTATGTTCTTTTTGGAATTGCCCTCGGCATCCTCTTCTTCTAGATGGATTTCGTGTGTTAGAAGCTTTCCGATGAGCTCATCGGCTTTAGCTGCACAAGATTCCGAGCCTCCTCTATGGCGAGTTACTTTTGGACCCCATCGTCTCTTGGGTAGGCTTCTAAGAATTTTCCAGGCACATTTCTTCATGGGAAATTTTCTTTCCCAGAGATTTGAGATTATTGGTAATCTCGGTGAAGCGAATGAACATCCGAGCAATGTTCTCTTCGGCTCCATCTTGAAAAGCTCATATTTGTGAAGGTATTGACTTATCTTTGCTTGTCGACCTGGCTTGTGCCTTTGTAAGTTTTGACAAGGGTGTCCCACACTTCTTTTGCTGAATCATAGGCGGACACTCGGTTGTATTCTTCGAGCTAATGGCGCACATCGAGAATGTTCATTGCCTTGAATTTCTTCCTGAACTTCTCTGCTTCTCCTGGAGTGAATTCGGCTTTTGTCTTGGGAATGATTACTGAATTCATCTGTCTTCATTGGAATGTAGTTTCCTTGTTGTATGATTTCCCATACCTCTTCATCATGATCCATAAGGAAACATTCCATAAGCTTCTTCCGAGTGCCCAAAGTTTGATCCTTTGAATTTTGGTGGCTTGTTCGAAGATCTTCCTTCGTCGAACTCTTCGGTGTTCGAGCCATTTGATCTTTAGACCTTTGGATTGTTAGATCCTTTACGAAAGGCTAGGCTCGATACCAATTGAAGGTTTGCTCGGGGAGAGTCCGAGTCACCCTAGAGGGGGTGAATAGGGTGATAGAAGTTTTTCCTGGAAACGTTCGCTCTTTTGTTAACGAAGAGACAGAGACAAGTACTCGAGTCAAACAGCAGGTCGAAAAGCTTGTACTTAGAAATGCTATCACGAACAAACACGCAAGTGAAGCGGGAGTAAAATGACTGTCCGAGTCTAGAATGAACTCAAAAAGATAACACTTAGAAATTACGTGGAAACCCTCCTGGGGCAGAAAACCACGGACCGTGTCAATCCGGACACGAAGTCAAATCCACTATTTTGAGTCCACAAAATACCGTGAATTGGCCGAACCCGAGTTGCTCCCTTAGACAACTCTATACAAGTTTTCCTAGACTCGGAAATTCCCTTATCTCGATCTAGTACTTCCTAGCTGAGATAACCCTTACAGCTAGGGACAACTAAGCTGAGTTAACCCTTACGGCTTAGTCAAGGGACCTTACAAAGAATGTAAGAAAGAGTTTGTAGCGAGTACAAGACCTTACAACTCGGAAAGTAATGAATTACAGAGTGGGAGTTGTAAGTAGAAGATTGAAAGTAAATATAATGACTTTGAGCAAGTATGTGTATTAACAATATGTTCGGTAATCTTCAAGTCTTGTGAGGTGGCTTCTATTTATAAATGACCAGGCAGAGTAGCCGTTATCTTCATCTCGCGACCGAGAGTCCTCTGTGACCGTTGATAGAAGATTTACGAGTCACTCGGAAAGTATCCGTTGTAATGTGAACGTTGGACAACGGTTTAACTCTCTTGGAATTCCCAAAACCATTGGCGGTGTCTTGAAAGATAAGGTGGAAACCACCGTTAAGCTTAGCGTTTCAGTTTTCCAAATTTGGAAACAGAGCAGCCACGACACAATCTTCTGGGACTGGAGCGAGAGAAGGTGAAAAGCCATGTCTGCTGGTGATTTGACGTTACGAAGCCGGTTACTTTTGTAGTTTGAAAAGTGTATCCTCGATTGAATAACCTACAAAAGTAAATCAATTTTGGTTCTCAAAGTATAAAATACTTTGGTCCAAGATTAGACACGAGATAATAAAATAATTATGATAATTAATCGGCTAAATATACGTGTCAAAAGAGGAATGGAATTTTCCGAGTCCAATATCCATGTAACTCAAAATTCCATCGAGCTAGTCCGAGCAAAGAATCAAGTTAAGTAAAGAACATCGAGTGATATACATTGATATAGACTAAGCATGAAACGGACTAGAGGTACTGACTCTAATGAAATAAAGCTTATAACCGAAGTCGGATTCCGAGTGAGAAAAGACGAAATACTAGTCTATTCAATATGCGATAAATGCGAGTGATGGGGGACTCGAAACGAGAGAACCGGTTTTACGAGTCACTTACGGATAAGCAAGAAATATAAGAAGTAAGAGCTGTATCACTTAGAGAAGATACCATTTTACTCAAAGAAGTTTCGAGACACAGAGAATGCCTTGGAATCAAAACTCTATAAGTATGAGATGGTTATACCGATTCATTTAATGCAACTCGAAATGCGTTGAGAAGTGTCCGAGTCTTCAATTTCTGCGTGAGTCGGACACCCTGTTAAAAGTGATATGCTAGATAGATGGTTTTCGAGCGAGTCGAAAATAATGAAATTTTAGATATGAGTTTCTTAAAAGCTTATAATGACGTGGAATCAAAACTATAGAGAGATAGAGAGTTATACCTAAGTCTTCATAATTTTTTAGTTTCCTGGAGTTGGTAGAACAACTTTTGGAAGTTAGGACCTAGGATAAACGGCTATTTCAACATGGTCTAGAAACCGAGTCCTTAGACTATCCGATGCAAAGGCTAGCTGACTCAATTCTTCCATCTCGAAGACTCAATGACTTTCTCTCAAGGCATACTATTTAAAGAAGGCTTAACACAAGATTCACATTGAGGAAAAACAAGAGATAAATTAATCATAGACATCTAGCTTACAACTCCTACTTTGTATTCTTACTCTTTCGAGTAGTAACTCTTAAATCTTGTAACTACTATTTACTCTTCAAACATTTTTCTCTTCCCTTGACCGAGTTGATAACGTAACTTAATCTTAGTTGTTCCAAGTTGATAAGGGAACTTCAACTTGGAAGTACACGGTCATATAAGGGAATTTCTAGGTATAGGAAAAATTATAATAGATTTGTTAAAGGGAACAAATATAGGTAGTCATATTCATTGTAATTGAGGATTCAATTAGTGGATCCGACTTGGTGTTTGGATTAGCACTGTTCGAGATTTCTCGCCCTAGGAGGTTTTTCTCGTAATATCTCGTCATTTTTTCACCTCGACTCTTAGTCAATCTGGACTCAATTTGTGTTTCGAGAGCTCGGTTTATTTGAACATTGTTTTTCATAAAAATCCTTCAACACCCTATTTAACCCCTCTAGTGTGATTTACTTCTCCTTTTTAATTTTCATTGTAGATTTAACAAAGAAAAAGAAGGATCTATGAAGCCTTTTAAGAAAAAATAATACTACGAGGATAGACTAATCGTCATATACGAGGTAGTTAAAAGTCTTAAAAACAAATGCAAAAATTTTACCAAGTTTAAGACTCCTAGAACTAGGAGATAATCTTATATTACAATTCGACACTTCGAATATACTTGGCAGCCATCCTTAAAACTTATTTAAATGAAATATTCCAATACCATAGCGAAATGTTTTCAAAATAAGAAAAAATTATATTACAATGTAAAAAGAATTATTAGCTATCATTTAAGGAATTGAAAATGGAGATTTTTTTTTTTTTTACCAAAACCTTTCAAAGTATTAACCGATAATAAAGCTGCAATAACTTTTGTTAAGCAAATACTAGATAATGGAACCATATGATAAAACTTCATAGATGACAAACATTTTTATCCCAACGTAATGCTATTTATGAGCATGTTGTAGGAAATAATAAATTTTTAGCAGATTATTTAATAAGAAAAGTAGAATATCTTGAGGACCATGGACAAGCAAAAGCATCAAATTGAAAAATTAAGAGATGTAGCTTTAGCCTTCAATGAATCTTGTAGCTATAACAGAAGGATTAGAGCAAATATGGACATAAGTACAAGAAACTATTTAAGCCATGAGACATGATCATAACCAAACAAAATCTTTAGTAGCAATTTTGCTAAAGACGTTGTAGAACTTAGAGGAAGCACTTTTACAAGCAATCCTTAATCTACTACCCTATCTTCTAGTCAAAAAATTAAAAGGAAAATGGATCACACTCCTTTGTTCCTGATGAAGAAAAAGAGATGCAGGAATTAAAAGCCAAGCTATTAGCTAAAAGACCTGTTATTCAAACTACACGTGGAACTTCACTCATCATGTGATCCGTTTTGTGCGAGACTATCAAAATGTTACTGAATTAGCTTATAAAAAGTTCCAATCAATCGTAAGTTTTTACACTAATTGAGAGTCACGTTTCCTCATATTAACCATATGTTCAAGAGTAGATCCATAACTTACATATCAATTCGGTAAGTTTGAATACCTTCATTTAGTTTACCTCAAACCAAATCCCCAAGAATTATCTAAATTCTATCCTTATATTATCCAAACTATAAAGAATTTTGAGCAACGACCTATTTTTGTAAAATTTTACAACATTGCTCCAGAAAAAGATGAAGAAAATGAAACAATATTCCCAATTATCATCATAATTCAAGTAGAATATATTTTTTACAAATTCGAGTTAAGAACTAACAAAGAAAAAACTTTCAAAAGTTTCGGGTTCAACAATCCCTGGATCAATTACAAAAGAATAAGTGGAGCTATAACAATCAAGTGTGAAAGTAATCGAGTTTTTAGATATGACCTTCGCACTTTATATCAAGATAAAGATTTAATCATTATCATCAAAGAAATCATGAAGATAGACGAATTTGATAAAGAATTATTCCAATTGACGTATAGATTGATTCCCCTTGTTTTTAAAGAACTAAAACCATCAAGAAATTTTTTTATAAAATATACAAAAAGAAGAAGAAAAAGCACCTTTAGGAACAATTGCTCAAATTTTGCTAGCATAGATGTAGACATAGACACCAAAAATGTATCGTCCTTATCTTTTTATTTATTTTATTTATTTCTATTAGCTCGGTGATGAAATCTCAATCTCATTTATGAACTTGGATCCACAAAGAGCCAATCGGCACCATAAAACAGCTCAAGTCGGTTTTACGGGATATGGTCGGCTTGCAAACCAATACTTCAACTGACCCAAGACATGTTCAAACTTCCAAACCTGGAGCTAGACCGACGCCGAAACTCCCAGCTATGCAAAACGTAGCATTTTTACCTCTTTAAGAAGTTGAGCCTAGCACGCATTCCCAAATGTCCGTACGACATCGTTTAAGACCGGTGCCGATCCCCGGACCCCTTTGAGCGATGTCACTTTGACCATTTCGAAGGTCTAGTTTTCCTTTTATACATTTTCGGAAGTTTCGGATTCGATTCAAGTCTTTGGATGCGGTTGGAAGCATTTAAGGGTTTGTCTGGGCCCCAAAATTAATATGAGCGGTACCCCTGCTCTCATTTCACTCTATTTTTAGCTGGTAAATCCCCTCATTTCGCTGAAAATTTCTCTCACTCACTCTCTTATCTCCATTCTCACTCACTTTACTCGGAACCTCGGTTCTAAACCCTCTCAAAAGCCTTTTTTGCATTTTTTATGTCATTTCCCTACCGTTCCACTGCCAAATGCCGTTCATGATTTAAGTTCGGTAGGTGGATTAAGCTGAGGGCACTCTTCACCAATTTTGAGTTTGTGTTTTACAATTTTATTTTAATTCTTGTATTTACTGATTTCTATATTATGGTTTAAAAGTTGTATCACTTTACTTTTTCCTCCTCGCTTGATATAACTTTCTATTTCTTGCTTTCTTTTATTATTTATTTACCACTTTATTTACTACTTTTCTTTATTGCTTTTATGCATGTTTTGACTGTTTAATTTTTACACTTTATATGATCATTGTTATTTATTTTATTTAACGTATTTAAACTCATAATTTTGAATTAGTAGAGGCCATCTGTTAATGGACGAAATGCGGAGCAACCCTCCTCATTTTGTACCATCGTCCCTTAACAATGGATCATTAGTTTGACCAATAGAATTCCTTTTTAAAAACCTTTTCTAATTTTAAGTTTTTTAATACCAAAAATTCTAAAAAGTGATTCTTTTATTTTTATTAGTTTTTATTCTTAAAAATTACTAATAACTCCCTCGTTTTAGCTTTTTATTATGAAAATTTCTTCTTGACATTTCGGCTAATATTAGGAAAAAGTGAAATTTTGACATCCTTAAGCCATTTAGTCGAGACTGCTTCAGTAGTCCCGGCCGGATGGTCGGTCTTGGATATCGGTCAAGGTAGGTTGGCGCCCGCCCTATCTAACGTCCGGGCTTAGCTTTTGGCCCAAGCAGTTTTATTTCCTGGTCCAACAACTTTGCGAAAAATCGTTTTCCCTTTTATTTTTTATATTATTTCTTATGGAATAACATCCCGATACTCCCAAACACTAATACAAGAACCACCTTTTACTACGGTTCAAAAGACCTATTACTACGGTTACTAGGCGTCATGTATGTGAGCGTAGTAGTAGATGAACATCCTTTTACTATGGTTCTCAATCGTAGTAAAAGAGAACATATTACTACGGTTAAAAGATGATATATTACTACGATTTTATATACAAAATTGTAATAATATGTTCATCTATTACTACGATTTTTTTCCAAAACCGTAGTAATAGGTTTGTGACCAAAACCCATCTATTTGGCTAAAATTTTGGGGGACCACTTTTTACTACGATTTTTACCTAAGAACCATAGTAATAGGTCTGAATTTTTTATAATTCTTTTATTTTTATACCCCTATATGATTATACAATTAACTAGAATATATATATAACCATTTACACAGACATACAAAAACTTTTTCAAAATATATATAACCGGAAATATTATTACGAGAATATATATAATACTCACATATGTTTCACACAATAGTACTAAATGTATGTTATACACTTAAAAAAACAAAATTAGCAATCCAATAATGAAGTAAAAGTCATGTACATATATACCTATGTGTCTTTATACGGTTATACACAAACTCCGCCCAACCCTATCTTAGGTCGTCCGGACACGACTTGTGTATAGGCGAGTGAGGGGGCTTCTTTCCCGAGAAAACTGTGACAAATGCTGTAAAAGTAATATAATTACGTCAAGTGAAAGTACTAATTAAGCTAAAAAGAACATAACGATATAAATTAAATTTTCATAAACAAATACAAGTGCAAGTGCAAGTACCTCTTTGGGATTATATTCGTCATCATTGAAATCTAGTTAGGTCACAATCTCTTTCATGTATTAAAGAATGTAGAAACCATACTTCAAGTTCCCTTTTTGTCCGTGGCGCTATAAATCAAAGATTCCCAACACATAGAGAATTAATTAGTACTTATGTAGCAAGTAATTTCGTCGGAAATAAAAACTAATTCAACGCTACGAAAGAAAATCTCACCTTGACGGGCACAACACTTGGGGTTGGTTTCATATTTGGGGCTCTCGAGCCTCCCAAATAATAATACATTCTGAAAGCACTATTTTTCAATCTGATGAAAACAAGGTTCAAATTAATATGCAATTGAAAAGAATACTTAACAAAAAAGCATAAAATGAGTAAGTTATGAACTTACGAGTCGATTACTTTTTGATATCTTTCATCACAGGATGACTCGGAGGATCGAGCCATTACATGACGTTACTCCTTGGATATATGACAGCAAGCATTTGGTGTGACCTACACCGACACAAATAACATACATAAATATGTCATTATTAACATCATTAAAATTTCATTTAAGTTATTTGTACACTTACGCTTCAATGAACGACGCCAAATAACATTTTTTTCTACACCTTTTTCATGAATCTCGAGATAAATTCAGATCGGTCCGAAGTTTCCTATCCTATTATTTGAATGGCATGAGAATTGAGAAAATGAACATACTCGATTCTTATCTTGTGGAGCCATCTATTACATATTAATTGTATATATATAGTTAGAAATGAAAATTAACGAGTTAAATGAACTTTTATATATATATATATATATAGATATATATATATATATACACACACACACACACACACACACACACACACACATAATTCTAAGTATAATAGTGGTTGCGCCGATCTTTTGCATCTGCAGAAATTGCGTTATGTCATCCAAGAACACATGTATGGTCATGTCATCATCCTCCCCATCTAGTACACCAAACATGTGATTTGGCGCTTTGATTTCAAACGTTGTGTCTTTTGATAAAGCCTTCACAAAACTTTGCAGAAATGAACACCAATCCTTAAATGACTCATGAATGGGTTAGAGAGGGGCTGCTTTAGAGGACAATCAGGCGTTGCTGATTGCTTGCTGGCTGTAATACCCCAATATAATCACTTTATAAAACACAGTCATTGAATAAATACACTATAATAAGGTAGCAGAAAATCACATCATAGTAGGGCGTTATCGATGTCCCTCCTCGAGAGACTAGGCTAAAAATCACAATAGGATAACACGATAATCTTTTTAATCTACACCAAAAACTACATTTAAAATCCTATAACATCATACCTAATATTTACATAACTTAAACCACTAGCATATGTTCTTACCCCCAAAATATAGTTTACCATTTTAACAATTGTACCCATCAACGGGAATTAAACTCCATGAGCGAATTAAATCCGCAAGAGCTTTTTAACCAAAAACAACCATCAAAAGCTAATTATAATATACCCAAGAGTAGGGCCAAAGCACGATCACCGTTACGAGTCAACATTTTCGGATTCCCTTGCTCTTGTCACTTCTTGCAATATTAACATGATTTTCTTTCCCTAAAAACATTTAAGAAAATATAAAAATAAGAATGAGCCACGGGCCTAACAAGTTACCCTTGTACTATAAAAATATATATTATAAGTGTCAATGAGCACGCACATATATTTAAAGTCGATTTCAAAAGCTATTTATATATAAAACTGTAGTAAATTCACTATACATTAATTATTGGAATATTTTTAGGACCCATTTCTATGAGATCATCATATATGTATAAATAATTCATTTATCCCGATCAATCAAGGAGAGCCCCTATGAATTGTAATCGTGATCTGTAATTATATCTCGTGCTGAATTTACTTGTGAGCTGTGAAGTGGGTCCAAAATATTTCTATGATCAAAAACTTTAAACTCATTAGTAAAGATAAACATTTCGGAAAAGGTATAAACAATAACGTACCCCGTTTGATCGTTTCCTTTTAGTTTTGATTTTCTTTGCTTCCTTAAATAGTTGTTCCTATTGATTTTCTGTTTGAAAATAGAAATTAAATCATTGCATTAATAAACTTATTAGCCTTTCTTGTATCTAATTTTTGATAAGTTTTTACATTCGTCTATTTTAACTCCTCATGTATTATCGAACCCATTAATTGGTATAATGCTCCAATTTCTCCCATAAATCTATTCTCGCCCAAAACTGTTACACTTTTAATAATATATATCTTCTAGCCACTTACTCATTTATCATCTTCCTAATTACAAATTTTAACTACACAAAAACCACTGCCAATTCTAATAAAAATTTCAAATAAACTTTCATCCATTTTTTTTTCAAGGATTAACATAACCTAATGTTGATTAAGTCACTTCCCTAGCATGCCTTTATTACTTAAACAATGTTCACACAACCAAGCCATCCATTCAAGCTCATATAGAGATTAAACAAGCATATATATTCACAATTATGAATAACCCAAATTAATTTCCAATACCATATAAACATATACTCAACCCTAATTTCACATTTCACATATAACCATATTTGAATTACCGGCAAGATTCTTCCAATTCCACCACAACCAATTCAAAATTGACATCTAATTGTCTAATTATTTAATTACAACATGAATTCGTGATAGAATTTACTTAGAAATTGAGGATTAGAGATATACCTCAAAAGGGGTTACAAGTGGAATTGGGTAGTGTTGGTTCGGTGGTGGAGGTTCGGTGTCGAGGTGGTAGCATTAGGTGTTAATCGACGGTGTTAGGCGCCAAGCAGCGGCCGGGGACGGCGGTAGTAACCGGTCCGAGTAGCAGCAGCAACAACAACATGGGGCAATTCTTCCCTTGCTAGCCCGAGACAGAGTGAAAAGGAGGGAGGAAAAAGCTTTTGGCGGTTGCGGGGTGACGGCCGGGCGCCGCGGTAATCGGGGCAGCAGTGAGGTAAGTGTTAAGTCGTAGTTTATACGTATTTTTAGTAGTTATTTAGTTTATATTATATAGTTTATTTTATCTAATTTATTCTATTTTGTCTATTTATAGGTAATTATCGAATAAAGTGGGGAAGAGAAGAAAAGTCGTTAAAAGTGGATTTTTAGCTACCGACAAGCATCCAAGAAAATATATGAAGTCGGTCCATAAATATAATATGTAATAAAATATTAATTTTAGGATATTATATTTTAGGAAATCCTAATTGGAATAGAAAAGGAAACTTAGAAGAGAAGAAAGAGAAATAAACCCTAACTCTTTCACCCTATATATAGTACTTATTATCATCATGGAGAGGGAGACCTAGGAAGCCAGCCACACACAATCATCACCTGCCCTTTGCTGCCCACGGCACCCAGCCGCCTGCACCTGCTGCCCAGCCGGCCTGCACTGCTGCGGTCCACCGGTGCAGCCGCCCAGCCACCACCGCTTGCTGCCGCTGCTGCTTGTTCCTGGCTGCATCGTCACTGCTGCTGCTGCACCTTGCTGGCCACTCGCTGTCCGCTGCCCAGCCAGCCACCATCCATCATCATCTTCTTCATCTTCCCGGTCAAAGAAAATAATATTGGTAGTATAATTTAGTTTTGTAATTTTTATTAGAAAAGATTGAGTTTTTATTGTTAGATTAATATTAAAGATGCTAGTTTTATTTAGTTTACATGTCTTAAATTACATTATGTATGAGTTGTTTTTCTTATACTTAGTATAATCTACTTGAAGCCATGTTAAATTATTTATTTTGAAACAAAGTTTTGATTTTTATTGTCTTATTGATTTGATCCATGATTCTATGATAATTTGTGTTTAATGTTTATGAATTTATGTCTAATTAATTAGAGTGCACGCTACTTAGTTTTATATAAATTCATGTGATAGTTTAGAGGGTTTAAGTACGTAATTGCTTGATCTTTTAGACATAAGTATCACCCTAGTTAATCATGGATGGCTCATACCCATCTCTTTTAATTAGGAAATTATCATAGATCCTTCTTAAATCAATTTGCTAGTAGATTGGTTATTAGGTGCTAGATGATGTTTTTCTAATACTTAATGCTCTGATTTGATTAAATTCTAGTGCTAGTGCTAGGGTTATCAATATTAGTAGGGTTTATATTAGGGCTAGGCCTAAGTAAACTAATAACTAAGGAAAAACGGGGAAGATCCGCTAATGGTTGTCTTCTACAGTTTAGCTCATGGGTAGATCAATTTGTGTGTTAATGATAAATAATAATTTGCATGGTGGATATAGATTATACTAAGTGTTTTTATAAATTTGTTATCTTTGATAATTATTTGTTTGCTTTTAGTTATTCTCTTGAGTTTATTGATTTTTACTTATAAAGTTATAGTCTTTTATTATCAATTTCATTAAACCCCCTAAAGATCAGTATTTTAGGTTAGTTTTAGTAATCTTATTTTTATTTAACTTTGAGTCATTATATATTTTAATTTTCAGATTTAATTTTCTGTTAGCTTTTATTATTTTTGAGTCAGTTTGTTAGAAATTAGTTTAAAAATAGTTTCTTTTGTTATTTTTCATGTTTTATTTTCTTTTAGGGTTTAGATAGAGTCCTAGTTTGCTGTGATTAAATTTTAGAATTTTTGGAATTAATTTGATAATTTTTCAGATTTAATTCTTGAATTTAATTAGTGCAGGTTTTTAATAAAATAAATTCGTAAATTAGATTTTAAATTTTGTTTTTATATTTTTAGGGTCTGGTTAGGTTTAGAAAATTAGTATTATTATTCTGGGTAATTTTAGTATTTATTTTCGTAATTATTTTAGTGCAGAATTTTACTTTTTTAATTTTCTGTTTTAGAATTTGTTTATTTTCTGCTTTAGTTTTCTGTTTTAATTGTTCTAAAAATATACAAAAATATTTCTGGGTTATTGTAGTTTTATTATTATGTATAAATTATTTATTTAGTTATTAGATAATTTTCTATGAATTTTAATTATTGATTTTAATTTATATTTTCTGTTTTGTTTTTAAGAGTACTAAATTTAATTAGATTAAAACTTGCATGTTATTATATCTTTCCTCGTGAATTCGATCCCTACTTGCCCTTGCTATATTGTTTATTATAAGTTTAAGTAGTGGTTTAATTTGTTGCTGTACGACAAGCTTAACGAGTAAGTGAAAAGGAGATGTGAGGGAGATGTTTGGTTTTTGCTTAGAAGATGTAGGACATCCTCCCATCCTTTTACTCGATTTCCCGATGCTTCTAGCAATTCTTTTCCTTTTTTTCTTCTTTTTTTGTCTTGTTAATTTTTAATATCTCTTTATCTTTTTACTATTTCCTTCACCACATGGTTAAATATATAACCATACATTTGGCTCAATTTTATTTGTTATTATAAGAATATATGTAACACCCCGAAACTTACTCGTATTTAATTACTTTAAATTTGTATTTCATCGTCTTAATATTGTTTAAGAGCAGCGAGTCGCACAAAAACTCGAAACCGAAATAAAGGATGCGAACAATTCGATAATCGCAAATAATTCATACAAATTTATGTTTGTAAACGGAAATGTATATATCTCCGAATAATGCAAAATTTTATTCCGAACCTGAATAATTTAAAATAATAAGCAAACAAAGTTTCCCCTTAAAAGTAGATATTTTTCTGGGATAACGGCTCTCATTTGAATTAACAAAAACAAACAACTAATTACTCAACGGCCAAATGCCGAGTAAAATTATCTACCGAGAGGTCTTTACTAATTAAATTTCACAATAGTCTTCCCTCATCATCACAACACATTTTGCACAATAGTATACAATTGTTCTTCAAATCTACATAGTATATAAGTTACAACAAACAATTATACTTAGAATACAAGAGCAAATAAGAAAATAGCATGCTACTTGTGTAGTAGACAATTTAGCAATTATACATAGTATATAAATTAAAACCCTAAATTATACACAGAAAATTGCACAATAGTACACAATTTAGCATGTTAGTATTGAAACCCTATACCCTATACCCTACTTAGCATGCTAGTGTTGAAACCCTAAACCCTATTTTCCAATTTCCCTAAACAATAAACCTTAAACTGCGAGAGAGAGTGAGCAAGAACAGTAGAGTAGTGAAACCCTAAACTACAAAAGAAAATCAATTAAGTAAAAAATAAGAGATGAGAAAGAAGTTGCAAATCGGCCGGAGCGACGACGGCGAGAGTGAACGAGAGGAGCAACAACGATGACGATGAGACGCGAGAACGAGAGACGACGGTAGAGCGAGTGAGCGAGAGCAGAGAACAGAGCGGCAACAATGGCTACAACGGCGAGGAGAGAGCAGAGAGCGAGAGACGAGAGTGAGAGTGAGAGTAGAGAGCAATAGAGTGAATATGGAAAACCAGATTGGTCATGGTTTTTTTAATTTTATTTCCGACGGACTTTTGATGATGATTCAATGAAAGAACCGTAATAATACAATAGTTATTACTACGGGTTCTTTCACTGAATCGTAGTCAAATGGTGACATATCCACCTATTACAATGATTGAATGAAAGAACCACAATAATAGGTGTAATAAAAGACCGCTTATTTATCACAATTCCATCGCCTCATTTTCTATGACAGTTTTTCTTTTTAACCGTCATAAAACACACGTAATAAAAGGTCATATATGTAGAATTCAATTTCAAAAATAAAAAAATTAATAAAATCACCAATCAAATTTCCTTCTAATCTATTTCTAAAACATAATCCTAAAAACAACTTAATAAGAGACCTACCTCACCTAAAAGCCGACACTTCGTGGGAGGCTTCGCCCATTTTTTCGGACCGCTCTTCCTCTCTCGGAGAGGGGGAACAGCCTGGAGCATGTGGCTCCTACACTATCACAATCCTTATATAAATTATTATAATGTAGTAAAACAAGAGAACATAGAGGAGGAAACATTTCTCTGTAGAATGAGCTCTATCAAGTAATTCACTTTACTATAAGAACAATGAGTCAGCAAAAATTATCAAATAATTGAGGGCAACGAATGCCTATAAATATGTAAAAGAATAAGATGGAAAGCAGAGGCAAATTGGGTGAAGAATAGATCACTCAATATTGTTCACTACAAAATGTACTAGAAATATTCCCTTTTGGGAAAAGAGAAATAAAATTAGTTTTCAAGAAAAATTTATGTTATACTTTTAGTTTTGAGAGTTTAAAGGGGAAAGGAGACTAAAGAGGTAAAGTAAGTCCGAGTATGGCCTGTTGAGGAAGGCGTGGCGGCAAGCTAAGAAGTCAAACAAAATCTCTATCTCTTAAAGGAGAAAGTATAGTACTTCCGTTTTTCTTTAAATTGCTAAAATTATTTCTTCTAAAGGTACTCGATTTAATCTTGTCCGATCTATTTTTGCTCAAATTTTGTTCTATTATTAAATGGTTTTAGAGATTTTTCCACAAAAACTAAGGCAACAACTCATTCTACTGGTATTAGAGTCACCCCATTAACTAATATTTTGATTAAAAAAAGTCAGTAAAAAATTATCTATTTTGCCTTAGAATCTAAAATTTGAAGAAAATTAGAAACAACAAAACTCTCCCGAACCTATAACTTCGGAATATTAAAATAATATTCTTATTAAAAATAAAAAAGTCAAAACAACATTCTTTCGACTCGAATTGCCACCTCTACTAATTCATATAATAGAATAGGATTAAAATATAAGAATATACTTAACTTGGGAAAAGAGCTTGCACATAATCGGGGAAAAGAGAGGCACTATCACCATCTACTTAATTTCAATATTACTATTATTTTATTCTTAATAGATATTAGTTAATAAAATTAATAAATTAAGCTTCTAGGAGCTATTATCTCATACATGAATTTGAATTCCGTCTATATCGAATTTTACATCTCGTTCATATAAACAAAGGTTAATCTCCTTGTATTATAGTAGTGTTGTCTTTCCATATTTAGATATGATTCTACGAGCAAAGAATATTAGTTGATGCTTGGATAAGGGTGTTTGAACGCAAAAGACCTAATCTCTATGTACTTGATATAGTGCAAGGTCCGGCTATGATGCCTCGGGCATGAGATGGATGTGCCTTGTTCTTTTTAACTTTGACTTGCAACCTTACAATTTTTACAACTTTTTACAATTTTTCATAACTCTTTACAATTTCTCATAACTACTTACAACTCCTTACAATTTTTACATTTTCTTGTAATCAACCGTATAGCTATCCGACATCTTTTTACAACTTTATAACTCTTTATATTTAGAAAGAACGAGGCCGTAATCAACTGGTACACTCGGTACTCTCTTGTGAATCACAAATCCAGAATGCCTAAATGTGCCGTCTTGACATGGTTGGCCCTTTATCAAACTGTGGTGACTTATCTCCGCTCACTCGCTGGTAAGAAAGGAACGGAAGAGTGTTTTAGCAAACAAGGAGGCTAGTGACTATTTTGGCCTTGTTATTTAGTGTGGTAGAACAATAGTAAATAGATTCAAAGGATTAGTCACATAAGAAAAACAAGTACATTGATGTACGTAAAACCCGAGTATGCCTAGGTGAATTAATTTAATGTTTTTGGTCGAATGGAAGGAAAACGACTAACCTTTCCACCAATTATAAAAAAGGGTATTAGGAATTATAAAAGTGATTTATTCTAATATATATATTTGTTTTTATAAGCTGTCTTATGAATGAGTATTCATCTCTAACAATAAAGCCTCAAAAGTATGAGTATTGTTTCCGGAGGAAAACGGGTGTGATGATGTGGATGATGATTCGAAGAGAGAGGATTTATTACTCTAGTTACAAGGGCGTGGCTTGGTCGGATGGATTCCATGTGATAGTTGCAAACCCTACAAAAGGTGAGGCCCCGGGGTGGATCTTGGGAACGCCCTTTGATGCTTAAGCTAGTACGCTGAACTAAATGAGAAAATCGAGGAAAAATCTTCCACGATGTGTGCAAAAGGGGATTTCTTGGGATTTGGGGTTTTTTCTTACCGGAGTAAGGCTTTTAGGGAATTGTGAGATTTTCTAAGAGAGGAAAGTGTTGGGATTTGTATTGTGAGCTCCCATATGATGGTGGGGTAGGTGAGTATATATAGAGAAATTTAATTGGGGTAAAGTAGTAATTTACCGTAGTTAGGATGGAAACTCTAGTCCTAATGGGATTTTGGGCCTTAACGAGCTCGTTGTGAGTGGGTTTGGGCTTGTACCTTTGTTGTTCGACTAATTAGGCACAACTAGCTAGTGACGTGGAGGGTGAGATGGAACTGTCCGGAAAATATCCGGATCATTTAGCCCCTCACATTCTACTTGCATGCTTCCTAAGGTAGGTAGGTGTAATGTGGAGCCTCATTTGTTACACTTTTCATGGTCCAAGCCTCTATAAATAGAGGGTGAAGTTGGTGGGAGTGGCAAACTTCCACTTCTTTCTTTTCGCTTGAACAAGGATGTCTCCTAGGTCGCTACTCGCTGATTATCTAAAATTTTGCCCCGATCGTATCGGGGGTCGGGCGGAGGAGATAGCTCGTGTAACCAATCATCTAATCTTTATCGTGGAGATTTTCTATTAGCATCTTATTGAAGATACGGGTGAGCATAAGTTTGTAAGTGCTAATGCTTACGAGGTGCTCTAGTCGGCTCTAGAACGCTCCGACCGGGACTATCTTGAGGCCCGGGTAGAGCACGATCGTGAACGCCTCATCGAATTCCAAATGAGAATCCAAGCTCCTTTAGAAGCAATGCGGCCGGGGAGGCGCTACTTCTATCGTAGGCTCGTTATCCGATTCTTCCTTGGAGAGAAGCGAGTCGGTGGATGGTCCCTCCTCTCGTTCTTCTCCGGCGGAAGGAACCTGCCCAAGGAGAAGGGGAGGAACCTCCCTTATGAGAAGAAGAAGGGTCTCCCTAAGAAGAAGTGATACCACGACCCCGGTCCGTCTCCCGGCCTTGATGCATTATAGTAACATCTTGTTTTGTAGAAGCTTAATTATTATTGTAGCGGCATGCATCATGCCTTTGTTTTAGTGAATGAATGAAGTTTTTTTTTTGCTAGCCTTGTCTCTCTTTGCTATTCTACCTTGTTGTTGAAGCTCTGTTGTGATGAACTAGTTTTACTTAACCTCTTGGGGCTAAAAAGAGTCTTCCGGGAGGATGAGTTTTCCTATGGTCTTTCTCGGGATCCTTGTGGGGAGGATGAGCTCTCCTATGCTCCTTCAGGAACGCTTGTGGAGAGGATAAACTCTCCCATGGTCCTTCTAGGACCCTTGTTGCGTTCAAGCCCCGATGTGTCTTATATTAGAAACATGAGTTCATGCACGGTAACATTGTTATGGGTCTTTATGCGTCAATGATGATTGCGAGTGCCCATGACAACGTGGGTCTTTATGCGACCTTTCAACTCCCAAAGGCTTGAAAATGCATGAATGTAAGTATCTTACTAGGGAACATCCATGGAGAGCGCGACCCCTAACCGTAAGTTAGGACTCGCAAATGCCCATGATGACATGGGTCTTTAAGCGACCTTTTAGCTCCGGGAGGCTTGAAAGTGCATGAGTCTCGCTAGGGAACATCCCGCGGATAGCACGACCTCCAACCTCCTGTTGGGAGTGCGACTGCCCATGATGGAATGGGTCTTTACACGACCTTTCAGCTCCCGGAGGCTTGAAAATGCATAAGTGTAAGTATCTCACTAGGGAACATTCCATGGAGAGCGCGACCCCTTAACCTTAAGTTAAGAGTGTAAGTGCCCATGATGACATGGGTCTTTGCGTGACCTTTCATCTCCCGAGTCTTGAAAGTATATGAGTGTAAGTATCTCGCTATAGAACATCCCACGGAGAGCACGAGCCCCTAACCTTAAGTTAGGAGTGCAAGTGCCCATGACGACATGGGTCTTTACGCGACCTTTCAACTCCCGGAGACTTGAAAGTGCATGAGTCTCACTAAGGAACATCCCGCGAGAGCGCGAACTTTCAGCTCCCGGAGCCTTGAAAGTACATGAGTCTCGTTAGGGAACATCCCACGGAGAACGCGACCCCCAAGCTCCTGTTTGGAGTGCGAGTGCCCATGACAGAATGGGTCTTTGCATGAACTTTTAGCTCCGGAGGCTTGAAAGTGCATGAGAATAATTGCCTCAAAGGAGTATTCCTTTATGGAGTTGAGAACGTGATCTTTTTAGCTCCCGGAGGCTAAGTTATCCATGGGCACGAATTAACGCTCAACTCCGAAGGATATCCCCTTGTGGAGGTGGAAACGCGACTTATTAGCTCCTGGAGGCTAAGTCATTGCTTGACGTCAATAGACGTTTGGGCTCTAAAATCATATAGTTGTTGCTGCAATTTTAAAGGAGTTATGTGATTATTTTTTTAAATTTACTTTTTATTATTTTTACTAATTTATTTCTACGACTCATAACTCCCACCTCCGAATCCCGACTCCCGGTTCCTCCCTCCCCCACGCTAATGTTCTCTCTTGCTCACACGAACCCAACCCTCTCCCTGGCTCCCGCTTTCAATTACCCCTTACTCTACCCGAGTCCCCGTTTTCTCTCTCCTCTCAACCCCCTTTTCCCCGAACCCCAAATCCTCAAATCCCAAATTCCCCCTCCCGTGATCCCCCGCAAGCCCCAATTTTCTCTCTCCTTTCACCTACCCCCTTTCCCGACTCCTAAATCCCCGGACCCTAAATTCCCCCCAACCCCAATTTTCTCTCTCCCTCAATTCTCCCCCAACGTGACTACTCCCTCCCAATACCCCGACTCCCGAATCTCCCAAACCCTCCTCCCATTTCTTTCTCCTCCCTCCAACGTGACCCCCCAAATCTCTAACTTAATTTTTCTTTTATAAATTATAGTAAATTTAATAATATATATATATTTTATTATTTATATTATTTATTTATTTATTTATTTATTTATTAATTATTATTATTATTATTATTATTATTATTATTATTATTATTATTATTATTATTATTATTATTATTATAAATTGTGTTGGGCATATTTTTTGGGGAAACATACTCAAGCAATTTTATGCACGGATAGGTAATATTAAAGGGGATGGAAAAAATACCGATGATGATTTTAGGGCGAAGAAATTGTAGACTTCTTTGGATAAAAAATATTAACCCATTTCGGAGCGAAAATATGACGACCCCAACTCCTTTAGTCAAAACATATTGGCCGTTCTTTGGTCGAGAAAAATTGAACCCCTTTTGGTTGAGCATGTATAAACTCCTCGTGAGGTTGAAACATGTCGGCTCCTTAGTATAAGCTAGCATAGGATGCCTTTGATTGTGTCCAAGTCGCAATTTTACATTGGAGGTCTTTGTTAGCTTCTCATTTGCCCCCAAGCTTGATGTCAAAAGAAGACGTTTAGCGTTGGGCTATAATAACGATCGTGGGTCTCGAAGGCCAAAATATCCTCTTCGTCTTCAATTTGCGGACCATCACTCCTTTCATTTTTTGAGAAAAATGTGGGCACCCGATTGACCGTCACCGAGTCTAGAGATAAGCAATCGTAGATTGAACCTTGTAGTGTTGGGTGATTTTCTTGCGGAACAAAAGTGCTCTTCAAGGTCATTGACCTTGTGCTTTTTCCGGTGACTAAGAGCTTGAGTAATGCCTCTTAGGGATCTTTTATGATCCGATGGGATCTTCGATTAACGAGCCGCGTACGCTCAATAGTTTTTCATCTAAGAGGCCTTTTTTTGACGAGTGTACACATCTAAAGACCATAGCCGATATTTTCGTGCTTGGTATTTACTTGTCTTATGCTTAGATCTCGCTTGCTTTGATATGCCATAGACTTCTTGCCTTAGCTTAATTTGTGCATCATTCTTAGCTCTAACATACTTGTTTTATAGACTCTCCCGAAGGCCACTCAAGTCGTAGAGTCTTAACCTTCTTATTCCGATCTGCGGAAGAAGTTGACCTCCCTCGAAGGTTCCCTGAAAAACTCTTGTAGGAGAAGGAGGACACGGAGAGTCGCATCTCCTCCTCCTCGAGGAGGCTGACACGATTACCTTCCTTTGCGAGGTGGTCAGCCAGCTGAGGGCTTACCTAGAGGCTGCCTAAGGGAGGGAGTGGGATTTTAGAGTCTCGGCTCGAGTTCGCCTTTGAGGAAGGCACAACCATCACGGAAACAACCATTAGGAAGCCTCTCGTGGAGGTTTCCGCCGCATAAGGCAATGATGAGGAGATGCTTTAGAGGTGGGTTGCCTATGCTTCCGACCTTCACTCGAAGCTCTCGCTCCGGAGTCAAGCTCTGCAGTCGAGTCCACCCCTAAAAGGAGGCACTAGAGGAGGGGGATATCCCTGAGGATGATGGAGTTGACGAGGATGCGAGAGATGAGTTCGAGGATTGACCTCTTTTTCATGACTCTTCGTAGGCTAGGAATGATTTTTGATGGGGTGCATGCCATGTGAACTTGGGTAGCACTGTGTGCCGTATGACCTGATACTTTCTTTAAATTTGTTTCACAATGACCCTTATCTTTGTATAAACCTTGATTGATGCTTGTTGTTTCTTTTTAATTGTTGCCGATTGTTGCTTTCTTGCCGCTTGGGGTACATGCTCACCCATCATCATGATTGGGTCTTCTTAAGTTTTACAATCTAGCTATCTTAGGGGGTTATATTAGCCCCTAGTCTTGCCCCCAAACTCAGCACAAGTAAAAATATACAAGGAAAGAAAACCAATAGCGTAGTTGCCTTAGGGGATCGTATTAACGCCTACTCTTGCCCTCAACTTTGACAAAGGTAAAAATATACAACGAAAGAGGTTAAGAGTTTGGTTTCTCTAGGGGATCGTATTAGCCCCTAGTCTTGCCCCAAACTTCGGTGAAGGTAAAGTACGAGATGCAAACATCTGAAATGCTTGCTCATTGTATTAATAGAGAAGATCAAAGTCCATACAAAAGGAGGAATGTTCGCCCCGTTGAGCGCTTACGGAAAAGCCCGTCAAGCATGGATGATTCCTTTACAAAATTTTGGGACTTGGGCTCGGTGGGTCTTTAAAGAAAGGCCCCCACGTGGGATAATGAGCTCAAAAATACATAAGAGAAGGATGCTACCGAGAACTTAGATGAAGTACTTTTTAAGGTTGTCGCTATGCCATGTCCCGGGAATGGCTGATCCTTCAAGAGTAGCCAACCTATAGGTTCCTAGGCGGAGCTCATCATGGATG